>JAKFHU010001995.1:0-1327214 GCA_023783475.1 Daubentonia madagascariensis | reverse complement strand
TTATTCTTAATTTTGGGAGATTTAAACCTAATTTTCTTTGGATGGACTTTGGGGGTTTTTTTCCTATTGGAAAATTTGCGTTTATTTTTTTGGGTATTTTTGGGTTAAAAGTTTTGTGTTTTTGGTATATATCTAGGAGAAAAAATTGAGGGTTGTGTTTTTAATTTTTTTTAAAAATTTTTTTTGAAAAATTAAACCACACCCAAAAAAAATTTTTTTATTTTTTTTTTTTTTTGGGGGTTTGTGGTTTTAAATTTTTTTCCAAAGGTTTTAAATTAACCCCCTTTGCATATTTATTGGCCATGTGAAATCTTTTTATGAAGTCTAAGTTCAAGTGTTTCATCTATTTTTTAAAAGCTGGGTTGTCTGGCTTTTTCTTACTTTTTGTAGGAGTTCTTTTTATATTCTGGACACAAATTTTTTTTTTTGCATGTATATGTGTGTGTTTGTACAAACATACATTTACTGCTAATATTTTTTCCTTGTCTTTGGATTGCCTTTTTAGTCTCTTAGTAGTGCCTTTTGACGACACTAATTTTTAATTTAGTTGCTATGCATTCAGTTAATTTTTCCTTATGGTTAATGCCTTTTAAAAATCCTGTTCAAGAAACCTTTTTCTACCCCAAAACTTTACTGGTTTATTGTTGCCATGTAGATCTATCCTCTATCTAGAAAAGATCATTGCATTTGGTAGGGTTTAAAATTTATTTGGGTTCTATAAGAATATGTAGTTGAACCAGCATAACTTATTGAAAACATTCTTCTTTCCCTAATTTACTGTGTCAACTCTATCATAAATCAAGCAACCATATACATACGGGCTTGTTTCTAAGTTTTGTATTGTATTCTATTTATCTATGTGTCCTTGTGCCAACACCATCCTGTGTTAATTTCTGTATTAATATCTTGTGTAAGTTCTGTATTGTGGTTCTTATTCCTCAAGATTGGCTGAAGCCTTTTTTATGTCCACATATTTTATTTTATTTTAATTAATTTGTTTTTTTAGAGACAGGGTCTGGCTCTGTCTCCCAGGCTGGAGTGCAGTGGTGCCATTATAGCTCACTGTAATCTTGAACTCCTGGGCTCAAGGGATCCTCCTGCCTCAGCCTCCTGAGCAGCTAGGACTATAAGAGGGCATCACCACACCTGGCTAATTTTTAAATTTTTTTTGTAGCTATGGGGTCTTGCCATGTTGTCCAGACTGACCTCAAACTCCTGGCCTCAAGTGATCCTCCTCCCTTGGCCTTCCAAGGTTCTGGGATTACAGGCATGAGCCAGCGCACCTGGCTGAGAAGTGCTTTACCATTCTTCGCTTTCCGGGGAAGCAAATTTAATTTCATATTTTTTCTGTTATATCTGTGGAAATGGAGGACCACAGTTGTGTGCGTATTTGTATGTAATGTGAAGGTGTATGTTTATATACATGCAGATATTTCTAAGCTTTGTTGTGTTGGAGGACAGTTCAATTCTCACAAGTTTCTAAAGTTATTTTTTAAAAAATAATAAGCAAATACCATTTTATTTTATGTTTACTGTAATTGAGGGAGCTATCTTCCTTGAGATTTGTTTTTGTGTGGAGAGATGTTAAAAATGAAATCCTTGATCTTATCTGAGATGTTTAACACACCCTTTATCATTAGGTTTACTTTATCCTGATAACAGTTGTTGTCTTTTGTAGTTAAATTATTTATATACTTTATTTTGGTTTTTATATTTATCACAAAGGTCTGAATAGAATATGCTGTTTTCTTTACAACTGCTTTAATTTATGAAGGTTAGCTTTTTTAAAAAGAATTTATGGACTTGTTTTACTTACATCTCCAATAAGATTTCACTGTGTTCTTTTTGAGGAGGGGGGTAAAGGAAACAGTAGGAAAGTTTTAAAAAGTACGTATTGAAAGTTTTAGAGGAATTGCCTTCATGGTGGCTTGGTTGCCCAGAAATGGCCCCATACTGCCAGAAATTCCATTAGATCTATTTAGTTTAATGTGCAACTCAGTAAACGTATAATCTATCATTCATTCATGGATATTGTTTTGCCAAATTAAAAAGATTGTCTCTTATTCCTAGGCTGCATCACCTGCGCAAAGAGAATGCATGTTTGCCTAGTGTTCCATGTAGAATTGTTATAGGGGAGGTGTGAGGTAGGGGCAGGGAAGGACCAGCACTGCTGCCCCTTTGACAGTATGAGGGCAGCTCTGGAACTGTTGGTGCAGCGTTCACCAGCACTCCCCTGACCCTCTGTTTCCCACTGACAGAAACTAAGAGGAAGCCAGTGGGCAAGGGGAGTCTGAGAAATGTCTGTAGGCTCTCAGCCTTGGTCTGCCTGTGTAGAGTACAGAAGGGAGAACATGGGGCTGAGAGATAATTCATTAATAACTGGCATACTCATGATCAGAGAAACTTTTTTTTAGAAAAATGGTGACTTTTGGTTTTGTGTTTCACCATAATTTTGTGATGCATGTTACAAATTAAGTAAGTTACTGAACAGTTCTAATATGAATTTGTATTATTTTTTCTTTAAAGAGAATTTCTATATCTCTGTATCTTATGAAATTTGTTGTCTTGGAAGATTTTTCTGAGAACCTTGATATTTCACTTTCTGTATCTGGTGTCCTTTATTTGTTTTTGTTGAGTACAAGCAGGTAGAGTTCAAATGCTTATAGCTGAGATGACAAACTTTTTCCAGCATTAAAAGTAATGTTGTTAGAGGAAAGGTTGGAAATAATTTTTCAGTGGATTTTAATTTCATTGTTTTAAAGACTTAATTTTTTTAGAGCAGTTTTATGTTCACAGCAAAAATGAGAGTAAGGTACAGGGATTTCCCATATATCCCCCAGCCCTACACATGCACAACCTCCTCGATTGTCAACATCTCCCATCAGAGTGGTACATTTGATACAATTGATGAACCTACATTGACACGCTATTATCACCTGAATTCCGTAATTTATGTTAGGGTTCACTTTTGGTATTCTATTATACGTTTTATGAGTTTTGATAAATGTGAAATGAATGTATCCATCATCATAGATAGTATCATACAAAGCATTTTCGTTGCCTTAAAAATCCTCTTTGCTCTGCCTATTCATCCCTCCCTCCTTCTCAAACCCTGGCAACCATTGATCTTTTTGTTGTCTCCATAGTTTTGCCTTTTCCAGAATGTCAACTATTTAGAATCATAGAAAACAGTATGTAGCCTTTTCGGATTGGCTTCTTTTACTTATTAATGTGCACTTAAGGTTCCTCTGTGTCTTTTAATGGTTTGATAAGTAATTTCTTTTTAGCAAGAGTCTGGATATGCTACAGTTTATTTATTAATTCACCACTGAAGGACACCTGGGTTGCTTCCAAGTTTTGGCAATCATGGATGAATCTGTTATAAAAATCTGTGTGTAGGTTTTTGTGTGGACATAACTCTTCATCTCCTTTGGGTAAATACCAGGTAGCACAATTGCTGGTTCTTACAGAGTAGGAATATGTTTAGTTTTGTAAGAAACCACCAAGGTGTCTGCACCACTTTGTATTTGCATTAGCAGTGAATGGAGTTTCTGTTGCTCCACATCCTCCCTGGCATTTGGTGGTGTCGATGTTCTGGATTTTGGTTATTTTAATAGGTGTGTAGCGGTATCTTGTTGTTTAAATTTACATTTCCTTGATGACATATGATGTGCTGCATCTTTTCATCTGCTTATTTGCCATCTGTGTATCTTCTTTGGTGAGGTGTCTTTTAGGGTCTTTGGCTCCTTTTTTAATTGGAGCCAAAGTTAGTTTTCTTCTTGTTGAATCTTAATAGTTCTTTGTAAAATTTACTTAACTGTCCTATATCAGGTACATCTTTTGCAAATATTTCCTTCCAGTTTGTGGTTTGTCTTTTCATTCTCTTGGCAGTATCTTTCAAAGAGTGGAAATCTTTAATTTTAATGAAATGCAGCCCATCAATTTTTCTTTCATGGATTGTGCCTTTGGTGTTGTATCTAAAAAGTCATGGTCAAACCCAGGGTCATCTAGATTTTTCTCCTATGTTATCTTATAGGAATTTTGTAGTTTGTGTTTTTTTACATTTAGGTCTATGATCTATCTTGAGTTAATTTTTTTTTTTTTCTGAGACTGAGTCTCACTATGTTGCCTAGGCTAGAGTGCAATGAAGTCCTCATAGCTCACTGCAACCTCAAACTCCTGGGCTCAGGCAATCCTCCTTTCTCAGCCTCCTGAGAAGCTGGGACTACAGGTATGTGCCACCATGCCCAGCTACTTTTTCTATTTTTCGTAGGGACGGAGTCTTGCTATGTTGCTCAGGCTAATGTTGAACTCCTGGCCTCAAGCAGTCTTCCCTCCTCTACCTCTCAAAGTGTTAGAATTAGAGGCGTGAGCCACTGCACCAAGCCATGTTGAGTTAATTTTTGTGAAGGGTGTAAGATCTGTGTCTAGATTCACTTTTTTGCATATGGATGTCCAGTTGTTCCAGAAGTTTAGTGAAAAGACTGTCTGTTCTCCATTGTATTGCCTTTACTAATTTTTCAAAGGTCAGTTGACTATATTTATGTGGGTCTATTTCTGGGCTTTCTATTCTGTCTCCTTGATCTATTTGTCTATTCTTTCATCAATACCACATTGTCTTGATTACTACTGGTTTATAGTAAGTCTTGAAATCAGGTTAGTGTTAGTCCTCCAACTTTGTTCTTCCTCTTGAATATTGTATTGGCTATTCTGGGTCTTATGCCTCTTCATATAAACTTAGTAATAATTTTGTTGAAATTCACAAAATAACTTGTTGGGATTTTGATTGGAGTTGCTTTAAATCTGTAGATAATTTGGGAAGAACTGACATCTTGACAATATAGAGTCTCTCTATCAGGAACTTGGAATATCTCTTCATTTATTCTTTGATTTCTTTTTTCAGTTTTATAGTTTTCCTCATATAGATGTTATACGTATTTTGTTAGATTTGTACCTAAGTATTTCTTTTTTTCGGGTGCTACTGTAAGTGGTATTGTGTTTTTAATTTCAAATTCTTCTTGTTCATTGGTATTATATAGGGAAGCAGTTGACTTTTATATATTAACTGTATGTCTTGCCACCTTGCTATAATTGCTTATTAGTTCTAGGAGGTTTTTTTTTTTGTCACTTAAAAAAAAATTTCAACATAGATAGTTGTGTCATCTGTGAACAAAGAAAGTTTTATTTTTTTCTAATATGTATACCTTTTATTTCCTTTTCTTGTCTTACTGTATTAGCTAGGACTTCAAGGTTGGTGTTGAAAAGGAGTGGTGACAGGGAACATCCTTGCCTTGTTCCTGATCCTAATGGAAAGATTCTAGTTTTCAGTATTAATTATGATGTTAGCTGTAGGTTTTGTGGAGATATTCTTTATCAAGTTGAGGAAGTTTCCTCCTATTCCTAGTTTGCTGAGAGTTTTTATCATGCATAAGTATTGGATTTTGCCAAATGCTCTTTGTCTGTTGATATGATCACGTGATTTTCTTCTCTAGGCTTTTGATATGATGGATTACATTAATTGATTTCCGAACGTTAAATCAGCCTTGCATAGCTGGGATAAATCTCACTTGGTCATGATGTATAATTCTTTTTATACAGTGTTGCATTCAATTTGCTAATCTTTTGAGGATTTTTACATATATGTTCATGAGAGATATTGGTTTATGATGTCTTGTTAATTTCATTTAAAAAATTCCTGTGGAGACAGAACTTTTATTTTTAAATACCACCTGTCTAAAGTCAGGAGACAGTGGCTTCATCAATATTATCTCTTCCTCTTTTTTGGTAATTCATAGGACCCTGGGTGCATAAAATTAATCATGACCCTTTGTACATGATACATAGATATCATTGGTCCATCCATGGCTGCCTCATTTTATTTTTTAAATTTATTTTCATAAGAAATTTATTTCTTTAATTTTTAAAAGTCATGTATTGACTACCTGTGAACTCTTACATAACCCAAGAAGTAAGAGCATTGGCAATAATTTATATATTCCTATGTCTCCTTTGTTTTTCTCTTCTCCTACCTCCCCTACAGAGGTAACCACAGTTCTAAATTTTGTATTTATCATTTACATGATTTTTGTTTTCTAATTTCATCAGGTATTATTATATACATAAACACATAATTTATATCTCTAAGTGATTTATCATTTAATTTTTGTTATCTTTGAACTTTATAAACATAGCGTCAGGTATAATGTTCATTGTCTTCTGGGGCTTGCTTTTTTTTCTGTTATGCAATTTTAAAACAATTTATTTTTGTGTTTTTTTTGTTGATGAACATTTGAGTTTCCAGTTTTTTCATTGTTTGAACAATGTGGCTATCAATATTCTTATACAGATCTTTTGGTATTCATGTGCATGTTTTTCTTTTCTTGTTAGACGTTGCTGGACCATAGGTATGTAAAAGTTTAGTTTAATTAAGAGTTTGCTAAATAGTTTTTAAAAGTGATGGTACTAATTCAGATTCCCACCAGTGATATGTAATATTCTTTGGTTTTGTATCCTATCTAAGATTTGGTTTTAGAGAACATTGCTTTGCCTTTTAACTGGTGTAGTCTATTTAAATTTAATTCCCATATTATTTTGTACTTTGTACCACAGTTCTAAGTTTTTCTTTCGTTTTAGCCTTCTTTTGCATTGAGTAGTTTTTATTCAATTTTTTTTCCTACTAGATTGAAGTTTTCTATTCTTTTCTTGTCATTTTGTGTTTACCGTGGCATTATAACATGCAAACTTATCCAAGTCTAATATTAATGAATATCTTTACCCACATCCAGGATAGTAATAAGATTGTAGAACACTTTAAATTCATTTTCCTGATTTATGCTAATATTATCAAGTATTTTAATTCTGTAAAATTGAAAATAAAACCCACAAGATACATATTTGCGTTTTGTAGCATCACTTTTATTTGTATTTACCATTATCTTTGCTCTTTATTTTGTTTTATATCTCTGACCATGCGTCTGGATTATTTTCCTTCTATCAGAAGTATATTTTCTGTATTTCACTTAGTTGTAGCCTATAAGTTAGTGAACTCTTACAGTTTTTGCTGGGTCAAAAATGTATATTTGCCTTTGTTCTCAAAAGACATTTTAACTGGGTATAGAATTAAAATTGCTTGGCAGTTGTTTGGTTTTCATCATTACATTGACGATAGTGTGTTCCTTATCTGGGTTCTCTTGTTGCTGTTAAGAAACTGTCTGTTAGTCTAACTGTTGCTCCTTTGAAGGCAGTCTGTCTTTATTTCTCTGTCTCCTTTTAAAAATTTGCCTTTGGTTTTCTGCAGTGTTAATTTGATAGTGAGTGTGGCTTTCTGTTTATATACCTTAGAATTTGTTAGGCTATTTTAATCTCTGCATTGATGTCTTTCATTGGTTCTGGTACAGTTTCAGCCAGTGGCTCTGAAAGTATCATCTCTGCCTCATTCTCCTTACCTGAACTTATGTTGGACTTGTCTTATGAGATCCTCTGTGTCTCTTACTCTTCTTTATATTCTTTTTGTCTCTCCATACTGCATTCTGGATAGTTTCTTTTGGCCAGTGCTATAGTTTGAATGTCCCTTCCAAAACTCATGTTGAAATTTAATTGCCGTTTTAATAGTATTAGGAGATGGCACCTTTAAGAGGTGATTAGGTCATGAGGGCTCTGCTCGCATGGGTGGAATTACTACCCTTATAAAAGGGCAGGTCTGGTCCCCTCTTGCTGTCTTTTCCCCTTTCGCAAGGCAATGACGCAGTAAGAAGGCCCTTGCCAGATGTAGGTGCCTTGAACTTGAGTTTTCAACCTCTGGAACTGTGAGCCAATACATTTGTGTTCATTATAATTTATCTGGTCTCAGGTATTCTGTTATAGCAGCACAAAACAGACGAAGACAGCCTAATTTAGTAATTCTCTCTTTAGCTATGTCTAATCTTCTATTAAACATACCTGTTGACTTCTTAAGTTAATATATTTTTTTCTGCTCTGATTTTTTTGTGTTCTCTTTTAAATCTGCTAGGTACTTTTGTACAGTTTCTAGTTCAAAAGTTTTAAACATGTCTTTTGTATCTTGGAACATAGTAAGCATATTCGTTTTTAAGTCTGTGTTGGGTAATTCCAAAATGTGAAGTTGAAGAGGGTCTGTTTCTGTGTTTTTTTGTTTGTTTTATTTTTGTTTTATTGTTTGGTGTTTGTTTCTTGCTCATAGTGTCTTACTTCCTTTTGTATATGGTTATCTTTGTGTGTTGGTCATTATATTTTAAAAATATATTTGTGTGGTTGATTTGAAGCCTAGAATATAGCCTCTTCAGAAGTGATTTTAGGTTTCTTTTACTAGGCATCTGGAGGTGATACCAGTTTAGAATCACTATAATGCAAATTTAAGGCTTGAGGTTTTTTGGACTACCTAGGTATCATGAAGCCGGGTCCATACCACAGTTTGTGTAACCCTTTGGGGGGTATCCACTTAAAGTTGTTGGTAGTTGAAGAGAGTAGCCAATAAATAATTTATTTTTACTGCAGATGTTGTGTGACAAAATCAACTTTGAGTGTTGGGCTTACCTTTTTGGGTTCTTGCCTTCTTTAGATTTTGCCTCACTAGTGTGTTACCTTTTTTTGCTTTTAAGATATTTTTTGTATTTCATTGATACTTTGTAATTTTTCATTATAGGGTTCATCTTTTTTATGTAGCCTGCCATTGATAGAGGCAGAAATCTTTTCCTTTAACTTGCATTTAAATGTGTCTTGATGTTTGTTTGGTTTTTGTAGGTTCTACATGAAACATTTCCTCAACACACATTCCTCATGAATGGTCTCATTCAAGGTGTAAAGGTAAGAACGGTTTTTGTATGATTCATAATGAACCAAAGCCAGGAATCCTTAGTAGCTTAACTCTGGAGGTTTAAGTGGGACTTAAGGAAACAATTACTATTTGTTCTGTAGACTGATATGTAAATTTTTAGCTATGTTACCAAACTCAGAATAAAATACAGCACAAATACATATGACTGTTATTCATTGGCAAAAGCAGTGTAATACTTTATAGGCCCCCCTTCATTTTTATTAGTGTGTACAGAGCATTTTATAAAGGATTTAGTTATTATGTGAACTTTAGTGCTCTACCTATCAACAGAATAAAGCGATTGTCACTGTCTTCTTTTTAGATAGACTTTGAGACTAAGGGAGAAGGACGCATCGGGATTCGGTTGGATATTTAATCTTTTCGCCAGGCCAATGCTCTAGCCATGACTTTGAGTTTTCAACCACTTGATTTAATTAGCCTTAAGTCATTATTTCAATTTTCATATGATACATATCAGAAAAGCTTTTAAATAGGGGGTTAAAATATAACGGTATGTTCCAGTCTCACTTTATAGTAAACTATATGGGTATAGTGTCCAAATTGTCCTTTCCACTTTAGATAATGTCAATCTGTGCATAATTATACTTTGTACTGAACAGCATACTTATTACTGAAATTATGCCCTTGTAATTTGCTGAATTCAGCCATAGTAATTTGTTGGATTCACAGCTTTGAGCAATATTAATTGTTGTGAATATTATTTATTCTTTGCCTACTTTCAAAAAGGATTTGAGTATGCATTCATAGCATATGTAAAACAGCAATTTAAATAAAGGTTGAAACTGAAGTATAATACTCACTGAGAAGAAGAGGAATATCTTTGAGAATCTGGCTTGAGGTTATTTGGGTACCCATTTATAAGCAGTGTAGATGAAAAGAAAAATGAAATTAACGAGAGAGAGCACTGATGAAGACATGACATGTAAGTTTATCCTTAGAGTAGATTCTCAGAGAAGTTACTCCACAAATGTTTTGTGTTGTGGAGAAGCTGATAAAATTGTTTTAGTGTGGTTCTGTATAATAAAACCAATTAGGTCTACACCCTAAAGATGAGCAACATGCTATGCTTTCACCTATGGACATCCACAATGTTATTCTAGAAAACAAGAAAGAAAAGGTATATCAGTTTATTCCAGGGTTTGGATAAGGACTTATTGAACTTCAATAACTGTTGGACTTCAATTATTGAACTTCTGTAAGGCCTTAAATACATTAATAATTGGTTATTGTTTTGGGAGTGGGGGTATAAAGATAGAACTCTATAGTAAAACTTAATTAAGATTTAGTGTGCATATGAACACAGCAGAATGTATATGGCCTCAGATTATGTTAGCTTTAAATCCCTTCTGTGCACCTTATTAACTATATTACCTTATTCAAATAATTTAACCTCCCTAAACTTCAGTTTCATCACGAAATGGGAAAGATAAAAGTACTTTCTAATAGGGTGATTGTGAGCATTAAATGAGGTAGTATATATAAAGCTATTAGCATAGTGCATTCATGCGCTAAGTACTAAATGAATGTCACAAAGAAAAATATGTTAAAAACACAACCAAGGTATTACAATGAAATATTAGTAAACATTTTTCTTACCAGTTTGAGGAAGGATTTTTTTTTTTTTTTAGAAAAAGAATTCATAAAGGAACAGATTGAGTCAGTTACACCAATATTTTAAACTTGGGTAAGTCAGAATGACCATCATCAAAGTTAGAAGAGAAATTAAAAAATGTTATTTGTAATATATATATAACAGAAGAAGGAATACTGTTCTTGACGTAAAAGTGCTGTCAAAGTAAAACCATAAGAAAATGACTGATATCTCAGAAGATCAAAGAAGGATGTAAGCTGGCAGCTTATAAAATATGTCAATATAAAAATAAGTTTATCCCTAGTAAGCCAAAGAAGCCCAAATTAAATGAGATAATATTTTCACATACCAAATTGGTTTAAAAAGTTCAAATTCGGTCAGATGCGGTGGTTCACGCCTATAGTCCCAGCACTTTGAGAGGCCGAGGCAGTAGGATCACTTGAGGTCAGGTGTTCAAGACCAGCCTAGGCAACACAGCAAGACCCCATCTCTACAAAAAATAAGAAAAATTATCTGGGCCTGATGGCATGTACCTGTTGTCTCAGCTACTCAGGAGGCTGAGGCAGGAGGATCTCTTGAGCCCAGGAATTTGAGGCTGCAGTGAGCTATGATGGTGCCACTGCACTCCAGCGTGGGTGAGAGTGTGACCCTGTCTCTTAAAAAAAGAAAAAAGTTTAAACTGACAAGATATAGTTTATTCAGTGTGTAGTAGGATAGGTCCCCATGTAGTGCTTACAAGAGAAGATAAATTGATACAGCCTTTCTGGAAGGCAGTATTTTAAGAGTTTTAAAAATATCCATATATTTTAACAAAGTGAATTACATTTCTAGAAAGTTGTTCTAATCAAATAGAGTTATTCAAAGATTCAGGTAAAGGGCTATTTGTTATAGTTTCGTTTTTAATAGTAAATATGGAAGTAATTAATTAAAATGTCTTAAAATTAAAAGAATACATATGATATTGTCATGATTTCATAGGCATATATTAATAAAGAACACATTTTGAAGACATATGTAGTATGTGAAACAAGATACAAATATACAACATAGTTCCAGTTTTGTACGTATATACATATATATACACATATATATGAAGGAAAAAAGATTAAGAAGGCATTACCTGGAGCTTGAAAGTATGTAGATTTATGGATGATTTTCGTTTTATTTTTCACCTTTCATTAATCTTTATAGATGTTCTATAGTTAACTATTTTCCCCAACTCTACAGATAACTTTCCACCTCCTCCTCCCCACCAACTCTACAGTTAACGTTTATTTTGTAAGTTTATTGCCAAAGTGCATGGAAGAGAAGGTTCAGGTTTGGGTTGAATAGCAATACAGGATACAAGAGTAAACAGAGTTCTGTTCTGTAAATTCTCCACTTTTGTTGTTGTTTGCGGCAGCAGCTTTATCGAGATATGATTCACATACCTACAATTTACCCATATAAAGCGTATATTCAGTAGTTTTTAGTATATTCCCAGAATTGTGCAATCCTCCTGCACAATTTTAGAACATTTTCATCACCCTAAAAAGAAATCCCATACTCATTTGCAACCAATGACTGCCCATTTCTCCCCAACTTCTTCAGCCTTAGGCAACTACTAATCTCCTTTCTTTCTCTATAGATATGCCTATTCTGGACATCTCAAACATACGGAATCATGCAATATGTGTTCTTTTGTGATTGACTTCTTTCATTTAGCATAATGTTTTCTAGGTTCACCCATGTGGTAGCATGTTGATACTCCTTTCCTTTTTATGGTTTAACGATATTCCATAGTTTATTCATCAGTTGGTGGACATTTGAGTTGTTTCCCCTTTTTGGCTATTATGAATAATGCTGCTATGAACACTTGGGTACAAGTTTTTATGTGGACGTATGTTTTCAATTCCTCCTAGATATATACTTTCATCCTAAGTGTGTACCTAGGAGTGGAATTGCTTGATCATATGGTAACTTTTTAAAAAACATTGTTTTCAAACTAACTTGTTTGACCTACCCTGATCTGACAAGTAATATGTGCTTTTCATCTCCTAGACTTCTAAAGCTTTGAACAATAATTTCTTTTATCTTTATCCTTATTTCCTTGGTGATATTATCAAATTCATCGCTTTCAACTGTCAAGTAAATATCTTCCTGGACCTCAGCTCTGAACTGCAGACTTGTATATCCAATTCCCTAATTGATATCTCTATTTCCTTGTCAAATAAGCTTCTCAAAATTAATGCCTTTAAAACTAAGCTCCTGATCCCCCCTCCAGCCTGACCCACTCAAAATTCTCCCCCATTTCAGTTGCTAGTCGTGCCGTCCTTGCTCAGACCCAAATCCCTGCAGTCAGTCTTGACTCCTCGCTCTCCCACTTCCCAAACCCAATCTATCCGCATAGTCTGTGGTTTTGCCTTCACAGTAGATCTTCAATCAAACTTTTCAGTATTGTGGTCTGGGCTGCGATCCCTTCTCTGGACCATGGCTGTGCCCTCCTACTGGGTCCCCTTTCAGTAGAGATCCTGGTAAGACAGAAGCCAGTTTGTGGGTTCTTCTCAACACCCCCCTCAGTTTTGTCCTCCAGCAGCATCCCTGTCCTCCTCTCCTCTGCTCCCTGCTGACCTTGCTCCAGCCCCATCCTCCAAGTCCGCACTTGCCTCAGGGCTTTGCGGTTACTCTTATTTGCTTGGGTTTCTTTTCCCAGGTGCTGGCAGCTCTCCCTCCCTTCTCTCCCTCAGCTCTTTCCCCAGATGCTGGTTTTTCCGAAGAGCCTTCACCGTGACCACCCTGAATGTCCTTTTCCCATCCCTCCCTGGCCCCCTTGTCCGCTTTCTTTTTCTCCAAAGCATTTATCACCATCTGCCCTCTGACATGCTGTGTGATTTGCTTTGTCTTTGTCTTGTTATCTGTCCTCCTCACCCCTGCTCTTTCAGGTGGGAAGGTTCTTAAAGGCAGGGAGTTTTGTCTGCTCATTGCTACCTCAGCATCTAGAACAGTTCCTGGCACTTGATAGACACTCAGTAAATATTTGTTGAATTTACATTTCTTTCCAGTCTTTTAAAATGCATTTTTGTATAGTCAAGATCTAGCTTAAATGTAGATGTAAGATGTAGATTATAATTGTGTATCTTGTTTTTTCATGTAACAGCAATCACTAATTATATACCAAAATAATTTTCCCATGACATTATAAGCTATGAAATACAGGCAGCCCTCTCTTTGTGTGTTCCAATAAGCACAATTTCAGATACCATGGTTTAATAAAATAACACCAGTTCCCCACTAACACAGTTCCAATATCAGTTACCACGGTATATTAACTATGAGAAATTGCATAAAGTACAACCTATGTTGGTAGCTCCTCTGTCACAAATCACTGCATAAATAACTGATGCACATCGTAATCAGTGAACAGTCTCAGCACTTCAAAATGTTGGTGATTGGTCACTGTGCATCCTTAGTTCCTGCACAGACAGCAAAGGCATGTAGTTACGTTGCCTCCCTCTCCCAATGATAAACCCACGTGACACTTTACAAACATGAGTCACCCAAGATGGCCGATAAAGATGAAAGTGCAGCAAAGAAACAAAAAGTATGACGATGGCAGTTTAAATTGAACATCAGTGGAGCTATAGAAGAAATAGCTGATAGAGTGATGTTGATGTTGCTGCTGTTGGAGGTACTCTTGATATTCGGCCAGCAGAATTTAGTGAAGACGGATTTATCAACATAAATGAGGAAAATGATCTTGATGAAAAGAATGAAGATGTCCCAGAGCAAGTGATACTGGCAAAGAGCTTCACATTAAAGGAATTCTCGGATACAGTTCATGGCGCTGAAAGCACAAAGGTTAAATTTTGGATTTTTTTTTTTTTTTTTTTTTTTGAGACAGAGTCTCAAGAAAAGCTCTGTAGCTCTGTCGCCTGGGCTACAGTGCCGTGGTGTCAGCCTAGCTCACAGCAACCTAAAACTCCTGGGCTTAAGAGATCCTCCTGCCTCAGCCTCCAGAATAGCTGGGACAATATACAGGCACTGGCCACCACGCCCTGCTAATTTTTTCTATTTTTAGTAGAGGCAGGGCCTCGCTCTTGCTCAGGCTGGTCTCCAGCTCCTGACCTCAAGCCTCAAGCGATCCTCCCACCTCAGCCTCCCAGAGCGCTGGGATTACAGGCGTGAGCCACAGCGCCCAGCCCAAAGGGTAAATTTTGGAAGGTGATCCAAACTTAGAAAGGCATATGACAATTTGTCACGGCATACAAAAGTCACTCTGTATTGTGACTTACACAGCTGTGAACTAGGCAAGCTTTGTCCAGATGCCTCTTGATAATTTTTTCCCCAGTTTTTTTTTATTGTGTTAAAATACACATTACATAAATTTACTATCTTAACCCTTTTGAAGTGTAGAGCTCATTGATATTAAGTACATTCATAATGTGGAATCATCACTACCATCCATCTCTATAACATTTTTCATCTTTTTTTAAAAATAGGAATGTAAAACATCTCATCTTTATTCATATTGATTACACATTGAAATGATATTTTGGTTATGTTGTTAAATAAAATATGTTCTTGAAATTAGTTTCACTTCTTACCTTTTAAATGTAGCTACTAGAAAATTTAAAATTACCTCTATTTCTATTGGACTTGCTGCTTGTTCTAGAGAGCAAAAAGAAAGAAAATGAGGTTCTGTACTTTTCTTCAAGCTGTGTCCTGTACAACAAGCATCATGCCCAATTGAGCGTTTACCCCAGCACTCTTAAGAGTGTTCATATACATATGCGAAGCATAAATGAATACATCTACATGAATTATGTTAATGCCTAGAGACATTTTTCATGAAAATAGCTTATTTGAATTTACATACATTTTAATTCTGATAATAATGACCAAAAAAAATGGAACGCTTCACGAATTTGTGTGTCTTCCTTGTGCAGGGTCCATGCTAATCTTCTCTTTCTCGTTCCAATTTTAGTATATCTGCTACCAAAGTGAGCACATTTTTCATCTTGTGAAACTGAAACTGTATACCCATTCAACAATAACTCCCCTTTCCCCTCCCCCCAGCCTCTGGCAACCACCATTCTATTGTCTGTCTCTGATTTTTGACTACTTTAACCTTTCATAGAAGTGGAATTCATATAGTATTTGTCTTTTTTTGTATGTGATTGGCTCTTTTCACTTAGCATGGTTCTCCTCAAGGTTCATCCATGTTATAGTGATGTGCTGCATAATGATATTTCAGTCAGTGAAAGACTATGTTCATGACAGTGATCCCATGGTGTACCATTTTTATATCTTTTATACGGTATTTTTACTGTACCTTTTCTTTGTTTAGATGTGGTTAGACACACAAATAATTATCATTGTGTTACAGTTGCCTACGGTATTCAGTACAGTAACATGCTGTACAGGTTTGTAGCCTAGGAGCAATAGGCCATACCATATAGCCTAGGTGTGTAGTAGATTATACCACCTAGGTTTGTGTAAATATACTCTACGATGTTCACACAACGCAATCGCCTAATGAGCATTTCTTAGAATGTATCCCTGTTGTTACGGATGCATGACTGTGTTAAATTTCATTTCTCTTTAAAGCTGAATGGCATGTACATACCACATTTTGTTGATCCATCTGTCAATGGACACTTGGGTTGTTTCCGTGTTTAAGCTGTTGACAGTAATGCTGCTGTGAACATGGTGGAGAAATATCTGTTCAAGACTCTGATTTCAGTTCTTTTGTATACATACTCAGAAGCGGAATTGCTGAATCGATGGGTAATTCTATTTTTAGTTTTTAAGGAAGCTCTATACTATTTTGCACAGCAGCTGTACCATTTTACATTCTTACCAACAGTGTGCGAGGGTTCCACTTCCCCCATGTGCTGCCAGAACTTCTGCTGTTTTTTTTCTTCCTTTCTTTCCTCCCTCTCCCTCTCCCTGTCCCCTTTCCCTTTCCCTTTCCCAGTAGCCATCCTAATAGGTGTGAGCTGGTATCTCTTTGTAGTTTTGATTTGCATTTCCCTAATTAGTGGTGTTGAGCATCTTTTCATGCACTTATTGGCTGTTTGTATATCTTCTTTGGCGAACTGTCTATTCAGTGCCTTTGCTTATTTTTAAGGTGGGTTGTATCTTAGTCTGTTTGTGCTGTTACAACAAAATACCTGAGACTGGGTAATTTATAAAGAAGCGAAATATATTTTCTTGCAATTCTGGAGGCTGGGAAGGCCAAGATCAAGGGGCCAACAGGTTTGGTTGTCTGGTGAGGGCTGCATACTCCAGAGGGGAGGCATGCTGTGTCCTTACATGGTGGAAAGCAGAAGAAGAAGCTAGCAAGTTAGTTGAAGGCTGCAGGAAGCCTCTTTTGTAAGGGCCTTAATCCCATTGGCCATTGTTGAGGGAGGACTTGTGGCCTAATCACCTCTTAAAGGTCCCAACTCCTAATACTGTCACGTTGGCAACATCTGAATTTTGGGGGACCACATTCAAACCATAGTGTGGATGGTTTTTAGTAGTGAGTTTTTGGAGTTCTTGATATACTCTGGCTATTAATCCCTTATCAGATATATGTTTGTGAATATTTTCTCCCATTTTGTGGGTTGCCTTTTTACTGTTGATAATTATCTTTTGATTCACAAAATTTTTTAATTTTCATGAGGTCCAATTTGTCTGTTTTTGTTGTTGTTGTCTGTGCTGTGGTGTCATATTCAAGAAATCATTGCCAAATCCAATGTCTTGACGCTTTTGCCCTGTGTTTTCTTTCTTTTTTTTTCCCCCTGAGGCCCTTGTGTTGTTACGTGCCCTATGTTCCTGTGTCTTCTATTAAGTGTTTTGTAGTTTTAGGTGTTACGCTTAAGTCTTCAGTCCATTTGTACTTAATTTTTTTATGTGGTGTTAGGTAAGTGTCCAACTTCTTTCTTTTGCATGTGGATATCCAGTTTTTGTTTGGGCTATTTAGGGTTCCTTGAGATTCCATATGAATTTTATGATGGGTCTTTCTATTTTTGCAAAAAAAAAACCATTGGAACTTTCATGGGATGGCATTAAATCTGTAGATTGCTTTAGGTAGTACTGACAACAATATTAAGTCTTCTAATCCATGAACATGGCATGTATTTCCATTTGTTTGTTTATTCTTTAATTTCTTTCAGCAGTGATTTGTAGTTTCCACTGTATGAGTCTTTCACCTTTTTGGTTAATTCCTAACTATTTTATTATTTTTGATATAAGTGGAATTGTTTTTATATTTCCTTTTCAGATTGTTCTCCATTAGTATATAGAAATGCAACTGATTTTTCTGTGTTGACTCTGTATCCTGCTACTTTGCTGAATTCATTTATTAGTTGTAACTTTTTTTGTTATTGTTGTTGTCAGTCTTTAGGGCTGTCTACATGTGAGATCATATCATCTGTGAACAGAGATAATTCTGCCTCTTGCTTTCCAGTTTGGATGCCTTCTGTTTCTTTTTCTTGCTTTATTGTTTGGTCTAGGATTTCCAGTAATGTATTGAATAGAAGTGGTGAAAGCCAGCATCCTTACCTAATCTTAGAGGAAAAGCTTTCAGTCTTTTAACATTAAGTATGATATTTCCTGTGGGTTTTTCAGTATATGGCTTTTACTGTGTTGAGGTAGTTTCCTTCTGTTCCTAGTTTGTTGAGCATTTTCATAATGAAAGTGTGTTAAGTTTTGTCAGGTCGTTTTTTTCCCCTTCATTTTAATGTGTTAGATTACATTGATCAAATTTTGTATTTGGAACGAAACTTGCATTCCAGGAATAAACCCCACTTGGTCATGGTGTATACTCCTTTTGTTATGCTGCTGAATTTGGTTTGCGAGTACTTGGTTGAGGATTTTTGCATCAATGTTCATGAGGGATATTGATCTGTAATGTTCTTACAGTATAGAAAGCCTGATAACCTGACTTTGGTATTAGGATAATGCTGGCCTCATAGAGTGAGTGAGGAAGTTGCCCCTCCTCTTCAATTTTTTGGAAAAGTTTGAGAAGGATTGGTGTCAGTTCTTTTCTAAATGTATGGTAGAATTCACCAGTGAAGCCATCAGGTCCAGGGCTTTTGTTTGTTGCAAGGGTTTTGATTACTGATTAAATTTCCTTATTAATTATAGGTCTATTCTCATTTTCTATTTCTCTGTGATTTTAGTCTTGGTTGATTTTGTATTTCTAGGAGCTTGTCCATTTTATCTAGGTTTTCCAATTTGTTGGTGTACAGTTGTTCATAGTACTCTATTATAGTCCTTTTTATTTCTATAGATTCGGTTGTAATGTCCCCATTTTCATTTCTGATTTTAATTTGAGTCATTTCTCTTTTTTTTCTTAGTTCATCTAGCTAAAAATTTGTTAATGTTGTTGATCTTTTCAAAGGACAAACTTTTGGTTTTATTGATTTTTTTCCCCCCTCCGTTTTTCTATTCTCTGTTTTATCTCTGCTCTAATCTTTATTTCTTTCCTTCTGCTTTGGGTTTACTTTGTTCTCCTTTTTCTAGTTCTTTAAGTTGTAAAGTTAGGTTGTTGGTTTGATATCTTGGTTTTTATGTAAACATTTATAGCTATAAATTTCCCCCTTAACACTGATCTTGCTGCATCTCAAAAGCTTTGGTATTTTGTGTTTCTGTTTTCATTTGTCTTTAAGTAATTTCTAATTTCCTTTGTGATTTCTACTTTGATTTTTTTTTAAAGAGTGTGTTTATTAATTTCCATGGATTTGTTAGTTTTCCTTCTCTTATTGATTTCTAACTACATCCCGTTGTGGTTGGAGAGAAAATACTTTATGTGATATCTGTCTTTTTAATTCTGTTGAGACTTATTTGTGCCATAACCTGTGGTCTATCCTGAAAACTGTCTGGTGGTTCTGTCCATCATTGAGAAAGGGGTATTGAATTCTGCAACTATTATTGTAGAGCTGTCTATTTCTCCCTTCAATTCTATCAGTTTTTGCTTTATATATTTTGATAATTTGTTATTAGCTACATAATTGTTACATCTTCTTGCTGTAGTGAATCTTTTATTAGTATATAATATCCTCCTTTGTCTCCCGTAACCTTTTTGATTAAAAATCTGTTTTGTCTGGTATTAGTATAGCCACCCCTACTCTCTTTTGGTTACTATCTGCAAGGAATATCTTTTCCCATGCTTTCACTTTCAATGAATTTGTGTCTTTGGATCTAAAGTGAGTCTTTTATAGACAGCATATAGTTGGATCATGTGATTTTATCCATTCTACTAATTTTTATCTTTTGATTGGAGAGTTTAATCCATTTATATTTAAAGTATAGGAAGGACTTCTGACATTTTCCTATTTGTTTTCTATGTGCCTTATAACTTTTTTTTGTCCTTCATTTCTTGTGTTAATATCTTTTTTGTGTGTTTAGTCAAGTTTTGTAGTGAAATGTTTAAATTCGTTTCTCATTTCCTTTTGTGTATATTCTATAGCTATTTTCTTCGTGTTTACCATGGGGATTACATTTAACACCCTCATAATGTAGGCAAGCCCCACCTATATTATATATTATATATTATATATTTATATTATGTTATAAATTATAACACTAATTTGAATTTATCCAGTTTAACTTTAGTAACATACAAAAACTCTGCCCCTTTATACCTTATCTCTACCCTTTTCAGTCGTTGATGTCACAAAATTATATCCTTATACATTGTATGCCCCAAAACACAAACTAATAACTTTTTGAAACCATTACTCTCTTAAATTATGTAGAAAACAAAGTGCAGAGTTACCAACCAAAGTTTTAATAATACTAGCTTTTATAATTGCCCATGTTTTTATCTTTATTGAGATCTTTATTTCTTCATATGGCTTCAGATTACTGTCTAGTGTTCTTTCATTTCACCCTGCAGGACTCTCCTGAACATTTCTTGCGGGGCAGGTCTAGTGGTCGTGAAGTCCCTCAGCTTTTGTTGATCTGAGAATGTTTTAATTTTTCCCCTCACTTTTAAAGGACGGTTTTGCCAAATGTAGAATTCTTGGTTGAGTTTTTCTTTTAGCGCGTTAAATGTATGAGCCCACTGCCTTTAGTCCTACAAAGTCTTTGATGAGAAGTCTGTTGATAATCTTCCTGAGGATCCCTTGTATGTGATGAGTCCCTTCTCGTTGCTTTTAAGATTCTCTTTTCATCTTTGTCTTTTGAAAATTTGATTATAATGTGTATCAATATAGGTCTCTCTGAATTCTTGGAGTTTGTTAAGCTTCTTGGATGTTTATGTTCATGTCTTTCATCAAATCTTGGAAGTTTCAGCCATTATTTCTTCAAACATTCTTTCTGCCCCTTCCCTCTCTTTTCTACCTAGACTCAGTGTGTAAGTTGGTCCACTCAGTGGTATACCACAGGTCATTTGTTATTGGAATAGCAACTATATATGTGTATATATCCTGTTATTATTCTATTCAGAGATTTTTTTTAAGGAATTGGTTTACATAATTGTGGGGGCTGGTAAGCTTTAAATTTGTTGGGCAGACCAGTAGGCTGGAAACCTCAGATTTTGCTGTTATGGCCTTCGACTGATTGGATGAGGCTCGCCTACATTATGGAGGGTAATTCCATTTGCTTAAAGCCAAGTGATTATAGATGTTAACCACATCTACGAAATACTTTCATAGCAACATCCAGACTAGTGTTTTGATGAAATAACTACATAATATAGCTTAAGCAAGCTAGCCCATAAAACTAACCATCACAGAATTTTTGGCTATACTTTGTCAGAAGTATAACACTGGACTGAGACAACGTGGTTTGGCTCCTTGTTAACATGAACTGGTGAGTGACTTACCATTCTTCATTAGACAGCTAGCTGATTGCTAACCTACCTTAAAACTTCCTGAAGCTTCAAAGTTAATAATGAAAAGAGCTTTTTAAAACAGTGTTATTTTTTATACAAAGTTCGATATATTTATCAATGTCCCGAACCAGCTAAAACTAAACAGGCTAGAATGGTAAGACATCAGACATCCAAGGTTGACTTATGCCTGGAGTGAGCAGTATGAAGAGGGCGTCTCTAAAGCAGGCATTTCTTAATTTTGCCTAGGTTCTTGGTGCACTGTGGGCATACTTAGGTTTCACATCACAATGAGGGCCTAGAAGGGGAGCCAGCTCAGGCGTGGCCATGAGGGGTCCTCACAGGCTCCCTGACACAGATGTGCTTCTTCCCAGTCTAGACTTGACTGTGAAGTCTGATCAAGGAGATGGCCACATAGACCCTCTGATCCTCTGCCAGATCACTTTTCCAGGGACATTTTAATAGAGTTTCTGTAGTTCTAGGAATTGCTACTGAATTGTCTCAACGTGCTTTTTAAATCATGAAGTAGTGCTTAGCATAGTTGTTTCGCGTAAGTACACACAGAAACTATTGCCTGATGATCTTGTTAAGAATTCTTAGAGGAAAAAAAAAGACAAGACACCTTCAGAGTCCCCTTGTAGCTATCCTTTGGAATTAGTAGGTATAGAATGCTTTTCGTATACGTGTGTGTATATACATAAACATATATATTTTTTATATATAAAATAATCCTTTTTTAATTTGGAGAAGAACAGGAATTCTTTTTATTATCTGTAAATAAAATCATTAAAACAAACTTGTTGAGAGAGATGACTTTATATATTTTAGTAGTCTTTTTTTTTTTCTCCTTTTATTTCAAAATAATATGGGGTACAACACTTTGGTTATATATATTGCGTATGCACTGCCCACGTCAGAGCTATAATCGTGGACATCCCCCAAACTGTGCACCCTGCACCCATTCAGTGAGAGTTTTCCCATCGCCTCCACCCACCTCCCGCCTGCCCACCCCCTGATGAATATTATTGCCATGTGTGACATAAGTGTGACAGTTAGTACCAATTGATGGTGAGTACCAGTGGTGCTTGTTTTCCATCTGTGAACTTGCTTCGAGAATGGTAGCTCCACCAGATATACAGATGGTTAATTCCGTTGTTTTTGCTGAGTAATATCCATGGATACATATACCACATTTTTATCCACTCATGTATTGATGGTCACCAGGGTTGTTTCCACATCTTTGCAATTATTTTAGTAGTCTTTTATAACAGACTGCTAATTTACCTATTTATTAAAACATGGTCATGATCACTCACAAGTAAGTAAGCCTGGTACTTTATGTGCTTTAGGTTAGAGAACTGAATGTCATAACAAATCAGTTTAATGATCTGATTGTGGGCTTAGGATACCACACAGACAGCTGAATCCCACTTTTACTGGGCCTTAGACTACTTACCCCAATGGTACATTTGTCCCTTCGTATCCACAGGGAATTGGTTCTGGGACTCCCCACCCATTACCCACACCCCCTCAATACCAAAATCTTCAGATGCTTAAGTCCCTTATATAAAATGGTGTAGTATTTGCATATAACCTACTACCCACATCCTCCCATAGACTTCAAATCATCTCTAGATTACTTATAATACTTAATTCAATGTAAATGGTATGCAAATAGTTGTTATACTGTATTTCTAAAAATTTGTATTGTTTTTTGTTGTTGTATTGTTATTTTTAAAATTTTTTTCAAATATTTTGGAGCCATGGTTGGTTGAATCTGTGGATGCTGAACCCGTGGTTGTGGAGGGCTGACTGTACACACCTCACAAGGTGTAGCAGATTTGTGTTGTGAAAGTTGATCGTACGAGTTGGTTCATTCTTGTCATACCCAACTAAAACAGAGTCAACAAGCCAAGGGGACAAAAGCACTCAGGACACATAACATTGCTGCTGCTAGACTGGCTGCTAAAACTGCAGCAGGTTACTGCTGTAACCTGAGACCAGTTTTATCTAAGGGCTACAGAAAAAAACCTGCTGCAACTTAAGACTAGTTTTACCCACCACCGTTACTCAGTTAGCCAGCTCCCCAGAACTCTACTAGTGCTGGAAAAAGACAATACGTAACACTTCTCTTTTTTATAAAACCTCCAACCTCCTCTTTTTTCTTTGGTCATACTGAAGACCACCTGGTCTGTGTGTATGCCCCAAATTGCAATTCTTTTATGCCAAATAAAACTTTAAATTTATAGATTCATCTCTAATATTTTATTTGACTTCAACAGTGTGAAATGCATAGAACAGTGTAGCATATATGAATGCTGGCCATTATTATTACTACTTTAAAATGTATGCTTAGCTTTCTTGGGATCAGAATTTGAAGCAGCGACTCTGTTTGTAAGATTAAGGAAAAACTTGTTTGTTTCTTTATATTTTAATTAAATAAATTTAACTTTCTTTCTACTTTTATTTGTTCCTGCTTTCTTTCAGAGAATCCTCTCTGCTTTTCTCTCCTTATCTCCCACCACCCCCCAAAAAACCCAGCCCTTCTACCCATACTGAGTCTCTGGCACATAGCTTTCCCTGCTTCACAAATCCCCTTTCTTGGGAATCAATTAATTAAACTCACTTTTGTGTTACATTTGTCTTTTGCACTATTGAACTGATTTACATACACTCTGAGAAGGGAAATTCTGTACTGTGCAGGGTCTCAGTAGGTCCTAGATCAGAAAGATGGACCCTGTTTTAATATTGTTTTTGTGTAAAAAGTTTTGTATTTCTCAGTTATGTATTATAAATAAGAATTACAATTCCATTGGTGTGAGGATTTCCCTTTGATCTGCTTTTAAGAAATTAAGATAAAAGTTATTATTAGTAAAATAGTCTATGAAAATTCAAAATGAATAAATCTAATTTGGGGATAACCTATATTTACATGTTGTGAGTTCCTCTTGGTTTATTAAAGGAAACAAACTTTGTTATAAAATGTTAACTTTTCCATGGGTAAATGAAAATATTCAGAATTAGTTAAATGACTTTGTACTTTTTTCTTCATTGGTGCCATTGTTTCCTCAAACTCAGTCGCAATGTTAATTATAATATTTGAAGAACAATTGAAAACTATTTGTAGTTTTAAAGCTTTTCAAGGGTATTGACCTAAATTGTTTTAGTGAAATATGTTGCCAACTGTATATGTTAAGGAAAATATATGCTTGAAACATTTATGATGGCTATATAAATTATAAAATTTATATATGTTTCCTTCAGATGAGTTGTGTTTGCCATTATTTGTATGCTTTGAAAAATTTATTGGATAATTGCATTTAACTGAACAATAGGCTTTAATTGCTGTTTTGTCAAATTAGAACCTATAGGGCCCTGTCAGAACTATTAGCTGATTAATTATGCCATCTTGAACACCTATTTGGGAGCTTATTATACTGAAGTGACTGTGATAAACTATTGGTTAATTGTGCTGTCCACACCATGTTTTATTCAGGTACTTGTTGGGCTGTGGTTGCATGATATGAATACAGTCGATCCTCATTACCTTGGGGATTCCATATTTGTGAATTCATCTATTCGCTTAAGTTTATTTCTAACCCCAAAATCAATGTAGTGCTCTTATGGTCTTTCACAGGTGTGCTTAGAATTAGTTAAATGACTTTGTCAGAATTAGTTAAATGACAAATGACTTTGGCAAAGGGGAAAAATTTGGGTTTCCTGATGTGCACATTTCGCCTGAGGTCTAATAAGACCACAGTCTGCATTCTTGTTTCACCTAGAAGCAATGGTTCTGTATTCGCTAATTTAGTATTCGTGGTGACTTTATAGAATATAACTACTATGAATAAGGAGAAATGACTGTATTTGAGGTTAAGAGTGGGGCTTTGGTGTCAGTCTGGTTTTAATATTTAAACATTTTGTTCTTGCAAATTGTGTTCTGCAACTTTAGTACTGATGAAGTACTTGCTCAGTCAATAAATGTACAAAGTGTCCTGGTCAGTCTACAGCTCTGATAATGTGGTCTGATGGAATCTAGGGCCAATTTGGGTATTAAAGAAATAACTCTGGACAGAAGAAAGAATTTGATATTTAGGAAATATAAATTTTCCACAGAGTCAAGTATTTTAGTAAATTTTATTTTAGCATCTTAATAAAACAGTAGGTTGTCCCAGAGGACATTTTTGATATCTGTTTTGGTCACTGGGAATTTAAGATATATTATTTAAAGAATGGAGTAAAATCAAATTTAAATCAATAATCTAGAAGATAATATCTTTTTTCTATAAAACTACATTATTTTAAATATATAACATATAGATGGCCTTCTCATACCCTTTTTAAAAAAATGGCGTACATTCTGTGTTTTAAGCTCTCTTTGAAATCTGAAATTAGGACTGTCCAAAAACTTTTCCTGGGTTCTTTGTGCCTATAAAGTTTTTGTTACTGTTTTGGTGTGATTGTGGTAGTGGTTATTTCTACTGCCTTGCTTTCTTAAATTTCTTTATGTTATTTTCTTGACTAGTTTTATACTATGTAGGTACTCAGGTATTTGATACTTAATTTTGAAGCAACATGAAAGGTTGTCTTTTTTAAAATTCATGAAGCTGATTGTCACATGTCCTGAATTTGAGCCCTGCTTCAGCAGTCTTTAGCTCTTAGTTAAAGGAAAATTATTTAATCCTCCATCTGCTACTCTTGATACGAGAGCAAGGCCAAATGCACTTGAAGTCTACTGTGACTCAGGATGTACAAGGTTTGATTCCTGGGCCATGGATAAATTTGTTATTTCAGGGGAGCCAAAAAACTTTTCTCTTCAGCTTGCCTCTCCTCCATTGTGTCCTCCTCTCCCCCCGCTCCCCTTACTTCAGTTTACCTTCAGTTTACCGTTACAGTAGTGGGGCAGCCAGTTCCAGTCTGCTGTCCTGGGTTAACTGGTAGCTGATAGGGTATTAGAATCTGTGACCTTGGAAACTTCTACAAGTTGATTTCCTCTTAAAAGTTCTATTCAAGTCACCAAAGAAATTTGAAAGCCTGTATTCACCAGGCCCCGTGATAGGCATGAAGGGTACAGAGATGAAAAGAAACCTCATCCCTCTGACCTTAATCTCAATTTCTAATCCAAAAGAGAAGATAGACAAATAGCAAGTGATTGTAATGGAGTGTTGAAATTAAAATGGAAGAGATATGTACCAGGTGGGGGAAGTTTGTTTGTTTTGTCCCTGCCCCAGTAGTATGATTAACTCTGCTTAAGTAGCTAAGAGACTAGAGGGAGGAAGAAGTGCTTCTCCCCCAGGCTTGGGAAGAATGACTAACAGCTTTTACTGAGTCCAAGTGTGGGAAGAACAGGCAGGCACAGCAAGGGCCTGTGCTAAGGCCATTGGTACAAAGGAACATGGTATGTCCAGAAAATTGGAAGTATGGCATATAGCTACAGAACAGGATGTGTGCCAGGGGCCAGATTTTAGAGTGTCCTGTTTATCTATTAAATATTTATATGCTATGCTGAGTAGTTTTTTAAATGTATTTTAATGAAAATTCAAATACACCAAAGTAAAGAATAATACAATGAATACCCATGTACTCATCACCTGTTTCAATATTTATTAACATTTCTCTACTCTTGTCCACCCCACCCCCCAAGTCCTGTAGTGTTAATATGAAAGTGGCAGCCAGCAGAGTGACTGGCAAATTGTGGGGCAAGTAGTGGATGTGAGTTACCTGACTTCCTTTGCTTCTGTGTGGTGTTACCTATCTCAGACTTCCCCTAGCCTCAACTCTGTTGTTGTTTAAGTTGAATTATCCCCTTCATCTTAAACTCATCAGGCAGAGAACCTTTATTTTGATTGACAGAGAATCTACTTTTCCTTTGGGCATTTAGCATATGCACACACATTCTTTTTATTTCTGTGAGGCCTTTGGAGTGTATATGGCGTATGCTCATTTGGGTGTCCTCATTGCACCAGTTAATGCAGAGCCTTGTGCAGGATACATATGCCATATGTATTTATTAAAATGATTTAAGTTTCTGACTTCTTCCCATATGCTTGGTGTATGTTCATCTTAAGGGCCAAACGTGTGTGTGTGTGTGTGTGTGTGTGTGTATTCCATGTTACCTCTCTTTTCTAATTCCTTCCGGTAAACCAGCTCTTTTATCCTTTCCTTCTTTTTCTAATAACACATTTAAAATTTTGTTAGAATTTTTTTAAAAAATAGTAGGTTGTATGTAGTGTTTCATTTATTCTGATTTTGGGCCAATAAATTGAATTAGAGCTAATGCATTTAGAAAATACGAGTTACAGGTAATTGGGGGATCAAATTATAAATCTAACCATTGCTTCTGTTTCCTTCTCCAGGGCCTGCTCTTTTCTGAGTGCCCCGCTCACAGGTGCTCTGTCTGACGTGTGGGGGAGGAAGCCCTTTCTCCTCATTACTGTCGTCTTTACCCGCTTCCCAATCCCACGGATGAGGATCAGCCCGTGGTGAGTGGCTTGGCGCTTCGCATTGTGACTGTTTGTTTTGAGTCATGTGTGAGTTAATCTTCCATCTGCAGAGCACTTAACCAAAGCAGCTGTACCTGTGTTTTCGTTTGCTCTCTTTGGTAATACTGAAAGCCCGTTTGGGCAGTTGCTATCATGTTCATTTTATAAATGGGGAAATATAAGACATTACAGAATTAAGTCTAAGATAAGCTACTTAGGTGAAGAAATAGAAATAAAAGATGTCTGTAAGGGCAGCTGTTGTTGCCTGTGATGTCAGTTATAGGAGTTTAATCCTGGGGGTGGGCTCATCACTGTGGCTCAGTTGACTGTAAATATATTGTTTTTGTCAGCTTATTGCATTGGGACACTGACATGAACATAGTTTATATCATAATAGGCAGGAATTACTTTTGTATATAGTAAGTAAGACTGATAGCCTATTCTAAATCACAATATGAATTTGAATTTGAATTCATTTTCCCCCTATAATATGATAAATCGGAGAGAGCGTTTAGCATGTGACCAAAGTCCATTTAGTTACCAGAGGTAGGTTGGAATTTGCATGTGAGCTGTAGCTTAGTTTTTCTGGATGCCGGAGGATGGTATTTTGGCCTGTGTTCATACTGATGAGATGCTGTTCCTATGTGAAGAATACACTTAAATATGGAAGTTTGTTTTGATTTTTAATGCTATTAATAGATTTTCTTTTTTGGGTCATGTGAAAATATTTTCATTTGATTATCTGGTAGGAATTTTATGTCAACATTTGTCACATTCTGAATTTGTTGGTAGCTATAATCATTTTATTTTTTAACAAGGTGATGAATTTTTATAAAATACTTTTTGGTATTGAGTCTTTATGTCCAAGAACATGTTAGTTATGTCATGATTTTCCAATGAGTTAGGGTTTTTTAAATGTCCTTTGGTAACTTAAAATTTTTTCTTTAGGATCTTATATATTTCTCGTTAAGTTTTATTCTAATAAATTTTATCATTTTTGTTCTGTTAAAAAGTGGGCTCTTCTAATTGCTTGGTTTTCTAGGTATGTTGTCATCTGTCAATAATTTTACCTCTTTCCTTCCAGTTTTCATGCTGCTCACTGCTTTTTCTAATTATACTGAATGATGAATAATGTTAAATAAAAGTGATGATTGTGGGAGTATCTTCTTATACGTAAAGGGAGTGTTATACTGTTTGATCGTTAGTTGTTAGGCTAGCTTTTAGGTTGAAAAATACTTAATTCCTATTTTATCCAGAGATTTTTTTTTTAAGTCAAGAGTGGATGTCAAATTTTATTGAATGACATTTTAGCATTAATGGAGATTATTTGCTTTTTCTCCTTAGAGCTATTAATATGATTAATTATATTAATAGATTTTCTAATATTGAAATATTCTTTTTTCCTGGAATAAACCCTACTTTTTGTTCTGTAAGATTTTCTTCACTAATATCTTAACTAGGTTTTAAAAAATCATCTATGCACAATGATAGAAATTTTGGTCTTAATTACATTAATATTTTTTGTTACGCTTTCTGCTTTTGTGTCGATATAGCAGTCCCCAACCTTTTTGGCACCAGGGACTGGTTTCATGAAGATAGTTTTTCCATGGACCGGCGATGGCGGGGGGGTGGTAAGATGCTCACTTGCCACTATAAAGCCTGCCACCAGATGCGGCTTAATTGTCACTTGCCATTCACTATAGGGTTTTGATATGAGTCTGCAGGCAATTAATTTATTATGGTCTCTGGGCATGCAGTCAAACCTCTCTGCTAATGACAATCTGTATTTGCAGCCACTCCCCAGCATTAGCATCACCGCCTGAGCTCCACCTCAGATCATCAGGCCTTAGGTTCTCATAAGGTGTGCGCAACCTAGATCCTTCGCAAGTGCAGTTTACAGTAGGGTTTGAGCTCCTGTGAAAATCTAATGCCACTGCTGCTCTGACAGGAGGCTGAGCTCAGGCAGTGATGGGAGCGATGGGGAGCGGCTGTAAGTGCAGATGAAGCTTCATTCCCATGCACCTCCGATCACCTCCTGCTGTGTGGCCCGGTTCTTAACAGGCCACTGACCTGTACGGGTCTGCAGCCTGGGGGTTGGGGACCGCAGTTTTAAAACCATTTGTTGTGTATGTCTTTTTCTTACTTAAAGCTAGGAAATTTGAAAAATTGCTATCCTGCTGGCTGCCTTTAAAACTATAACTTTTACTTAAATCCCCTTATTCTTTCATTTTTTCCCTCTTTTCTTCTGTTCTTTTGTAGACTACATGTACCGACCCTCTTGGAGCAATGACAAAATGAGTATGTATCTACTTCTTCCTCCCCATTTTGATTTTAATTTTTTCTATCTTTAAGTGTACACACTATACATGTACATTTATTTATTTCTTGGTTTGTAATCTCTACATGATATATTTGGCTTGGGTTATAAAAGTATACATACATTGCCTTTCTCCTGGGTAATTAAACTGATCTTTTTCTAGGTGGTATTTTGTGATGATTTCTGTGTCTGGAGTCTTGTCAGTCACATTCTCTGTGATATTTGCCTGTGTAGCCGATGTCACTCAGGAGCATGCGTGAAGTACTGCTTATGGATGGGTAAGATAATAAGCTATGTATTTTTTTGCTAGAACAATAATTAATATTCTATTAAAAATTCACTGGAAGCTGAGATTTAAAATAAGTGGTAAATATTTCTTTATGTGAAAGGAAATCTAAAGCAAATGAAAGAAAAAAGGGCTCTTACAAAAAGTTAAAAATAGCAAGATAGAAATTGCTAATAATTCTCTGGTTTTAGGGTTGGAAGATTGGCAGGAATATGTGAATTGTCAGTTGTAAAATTTTTTAAAAGTTGCTTTGATTTGTTTCTTGTTATCTGATCTCTTGAGAAACCTTAAATAGTGAACAGGGGCTAAGATCAGAAGTCTGTGTGCACCTAAATCTAATCGGAGAGGTGCTAAACTCTCAGCAATGTTAATGCATTATAACTTTATTGGCTGTAGTGTAGGGCACCTGTTTGGGAAGTATACTATGGAAAAAGAACTATATTCATTCATTCAGCAAATACAGAGCTGCTGAATAGATAACAAAAGTTATAGGAGGCTGGGTGTGGTTCTCATGCCTGAAGTCCTAGCACTCTTGGAGGCTGAGGTGGGAGGATTGCTTGAGGCCAGGAGTTCGAGACCAGCCTGAGCAAGAGCGAGACCCTCATCTCTACAAAAAATAGAAAGATTAGCCAGGTGTGATGCACGCTTGTAGTCCTAGGCACTTAGGAGGCTGAGGCAGGAGGATTCCCTGAGTGTGGGAGTTTGACATTGCAGTGAGCTACAACGGTGCCGCTGTACTCTAGCCCCAGCAACAGAGCAAGACCCTGTCTCAAAAAAAAAAAAAAAGTTATAGGAGACTTTTTTAGACAATTCAATATTAGACTATCTCTCTAATTTATCCAGGCATGATAGTGGTATTGTGGTTATGTAGGAGAAGAAAGACCTGTTTACTTTGTTGGCTTTAGACATTAGTAGTTTGAAAACTTCTCTTTCAACCACACTTCCCCTCTGACTACTGCCTGCTCTCTGCCTTCATTCGTCCCTACACTCCCTCTTGCCATGCCCTAAAACGAGGCATCTTCAGAGTGCTGTGGAGGAGGACAGAGGGAGAAGCTGATAGCAAGGCTTCGAGGAAGGCAGGATGTTCACGGTGGGCTTGTAAGGGTTGGCCAACAGAGAGAGGGGTGAGAGGTAGCTTTCTTCTACACTGGGGGAAATACCTGTTGAGATACTCATTTCCCTGCAATTTTATTAGATTTTTGTTCCTTTCTGCTGGAAAACCATTCACAAAGCTGTTGTGCTGAGCAGTAATGCTTTAAGGAAAGATTTCAGAGAAGGAGTTCTAACTAGAAGTGACTGTGACTTAATTACCCTCTCTAACTTAGCTCCTCATTGTAATATGGCAGTTAGTATTAATGCTGCTCATAGGAGCATTAAGAGAAGTCAGTGAGCATGCACATCAAGGCTGAGACAATGCTTAGCTGAGATGTGCTCCTGGCCAGCATCAGTGACTCAGCACGTAAGGCTGCCTGGATTTGTCACGAGACCTAGGATCTTGGCCAGTGGCTACCTTTACATTTGCCCCTGTAAACAGTAGTTATTAGGATGACAGAATTAAAAGAAGCAGCTTGCAGCCTACCTGTCTTACAGATACAGGAGAATTTCTTGCCAATTAATTATAGTCAAGTACTAAAGAGCATTTTGAGACCCATTAAAGGACAATATATAAAATATGTGCACCTTCCTTACTGAAAATCTGAAGATGCTGCAGCAGTGTTTCCATAGTACCTGAGGATTCTGCAGCAGTGCTCTCATAGCACTTGAGGATGCTTCTGTATACCTGAGGATGCTGCAGCAGTGCTCCCATAGTACCTGAGGATGCTGTAGCAGTGTTCCTGTAGCACCTGAGGAGAGTATAGGAATGCTCCTATAACTGTTTTATAATGCAGTTATGTGGTTGCCTTGATCTTCTCAAAGTGGGAAAACCTGAAGGGCAGGAGCTTCATCATCTTCGTCTGGTTCATAGTAGGTACTCAATAAATATTGAGGGAAAGAATTCCTGTTCCCCAAATTGGAATTCTCCATACCCTTTTTTTCCCTCCAGAAATATTTTTTTGATTTATGACTTTTATAATATTTTTAGTATAACACTAATTTCAGATATATTATATTCTTATATTCAGTTGGGGGATGATGGATGAAAAAAATGTCATTGGCATAGTAGGAATCATAATTATAATCACAGATAATGATTTCTGTGTTTTCTAATAAAATCCACTAGAAGTTTAAATAGCTAACTTATAGATATGCTTTTGACACTCAGTGGTTATGATTTGGAGACTGCCCATTAAGCTTGTGAACATTGAGATTGCATTCTAAAATAAAGCAGGCATGCCACATGCCTATAGGAGTGCAGTGTGAAGAGGCTCAGTGTGGCTTCAGGTTACAGCTGGGGTCACCTGGCTCTGTGGTCTTTGTACTGGACAGCAGTCAGGTGGTGACAGGGTGACAGAAATCCACATCCCTCTAGTCAAAAATCTCCAACCTCTCCTTCAACAAATTCTTTTTGTTTTTAATTTTTATTTTTCCTCTAAGAATATCAGTTTTGGGTTTTTTTTTTAACCCCTCTCAGTGCAATCAAATGGCCACCAAATGATAAAATGGTGAAACAGTACACTGTTTTTGGAAGATGAAACTAAGTACAGTCCCTGACTAATTGGTAAATTTTATCACCAGCCCTGCAGGAAATTTCTTTTTCCATATTCTTCTCCTCACATTCCCATCCTCTAGTTAAAGAAGACCAAAGAGTGAATGTTTTATTTGTGGGGAAGGTTTTCACAATTTTTATTTCTAAGATCATTATTAGGTTATTAAGTATGAAATGTCCAATTTCCTTAACTACTAAGTGAGTTGATATCTCTGACATTTCACTTTGACACTTGTTTTTTTTAATTGTGAAGGTACATCCTCAGTCTTTCACAGGCACGTTTTGGCTTGTGATTATCTTGCAAAAAATTTTTTAGAGCAATTTTTGTGAAACCATGGATAAGTCAAAAGATCATGTTATTTTTGAGTATGAGTTCTGTTTTGGAACCGATGCAGCACAGACAGCTCAAAATATCCATGAAGTGTTTGGGGAATGATGTGGCTGATGAATGCACAGTACGTCAGTGGTTTGAGAAGTTCCCTTCTGGTGATTTTAATCTTGAAATTGAGCCCTGTGGGTGACCTGAGACCAAGGTGGATAACAAGCTGAAAGCTGTAGTGGAAGCAAATCCATCTCAACCTATGCATGAATTTGCAGCAAGGTTTGATGTTCCTATTCCAACAGTATTGGACCATTTTAAACAAATTGGCAAGGTAAAGAAGCTGCATAGATGGGTTCTGCATGAATTAAATGAGCCTCAGAAGAGAAATCATGTCGAAGCTTGCCTTTCTTTGCTGTCACGACATAAAGGCGAACCATTTCTACACCATATTGTTACGTATGATGAAAATGGATTCTTTCTGACAATCACAAGTGTTCGGCACAATGGTTGGATAAAGATGAAGTGGCGAAACACAATCCAAAACTGAATATTCATCAAAAAAAAAAAAAGCTCATGGTGTCTGTTTGGTGGTCCAGTGCTGGTATTATCCATTACAGCTTAATAAAACCTGTTCAGTTGATTACAGCGGATGTCTACAACCAATTGGATGAAATGATGAGGATGCTTGCGATTAAGCAGCCAAGATTGGTCAATAGAGACAGGCCAATCCTCTTGCAAGAAAATGCTTGACCACATGTCACACTAACAATGCTGCTCAAACTACAGAAGCTGGATGTGGAAACTCTGTCATCCCCCGTATTCACCAGACCTTGCATCAACTGACTGCCACTTCCTCCCAGGCTTTGGGCCACTTCTTGCAAGGAAAAATACTCAGTTCTCAACAAGTTGTAGAAAATGCCTTTCACAATATCATGGCCACTCGCTCTCCAAGCTTCTTTGCTGCTGGCATAAACAAGCTACCATTAAGATGGCAAAACTGTGTTGATAGTTTAGATGCATACTTTGATTAATTGTACTGCTTCTTGTTTGATATGATAAACTACACTTTTGATTCAAAATCAGACATTTCATATTTAATGACCATATATATATATGTGTATATATGTTATATATATATTTTTTACTCTTACAGATCTGGGGGGTATGTCCAATTAGTTAATAGTTTGTGAACAATTTCTTAAAACAAAATTACTTTAATTCTCTTTCATTCTTAAACGTTGTGTGTAACACATTCCTTTTATCTTGCTTATAGCCAAGGAAAATGGCTGTAGGTATGCATCTGTGGGACCCTGGGCAAGTATGCACTTTCCCACAGGTGTGTACCTGCAGCATGTGGGACCCTGGGTAAGGACATGCACAGGTGTTCACCTGTGGGACCCTGATGTTTTCTCGTAGGTCTCAGCCACCTTTGCGGCTAGTCTGGTCACCAGCCCTGCCATTGGAGCATACCTTTCCGCCAGTTATGGAGACAGCGTGGTTGTGCTGGTGGCCACAGTGGTGGCTCTTCTAGACATCTGCTTCATCTTAGTGGCTGTTCCGGAATCTCTGCCTGAGAAAATGAGACCAGTTTCCTGGGGAGCTCAGATTTCTTGGAAACAAGCAGACCCTTTTGCGGTAAAAAAAAACATGAAAATATTTACTTTTCTAAATGTCTTTCTAAGCCAATTAAATAAAAGAATATATGTGCAGCCTCAAGAATCGCAGCAGTTGTTGATCCGTTTCTATTTCCAGTAAAAAATAGAGAAAAATTAATTGCACGTAAGGGACTGAGGTAGTCTGTGCACCAAGAAATATGTATAATTTGTAATTAAATCAAGCATGTCATAAGGAAAGAGAGAGAAAATGTCCAGTTAATCCCTGATGAAAGTTTGGGAAGGAAGTTTCTGTTTTGTATAGTTGTTTTCATCTTTTTTTAACAAAATAAACAAAGGTGATCATTTGAAGTGGCCATTTTCATTGACTTTGATTCAAAAAGGATACATGCATTTGGTCTTACTAATGGAGTTATACCTCCACTTGGACCAGAGACTTTAAACTTGTGTTTTGCAGAGTGAATATGTTTTTTGTGATTTCTTTTTTTTTTTTCCTTTGGTATGGGTGTGTGTGTACGTCACACAACTAGAAAAAAGTATCTTATCTCTCACCTTCCTTCCACCTTATCTTTGGTTTGGAATTGTTCTTGAAAAAGATATGTGTAGAAAAAAAGAACAAGAGATTTGATTTTTGCTTTTTGTCCCCAAGTTTACCTTTTAGGAAAAATGTATATAATAAGAAAACAAACTCATCAGAAATTCTTTTCTAAAATACCCCCTCAGGACATGACCTGGGGACCCTGCCTGTTCTGTTTATGCCACAAAGTCAGACAGCTAAAGAAGTATTTAGAGAAGGAAGCCAGGAGTGGACTTGGGAGCCAGCCAGTTAGGCTCCCACCTTCTTGTCATGTGATCAAGTTATACATGGAAGCTCTTCTGTGAAGTGGAACTACTGGGGCTTACTTTTCAGGGCAGTTGTGAGGATTACGGTTAATGTGTATAAATTAAGTAGTCTAGTGTCTGATATGTAGCAAGTTCTCAATAGACATTAGCTTTTATATACTATTAAGTATGTCAAAGTTATGATAACGATGACCTAGGAGCTCTGCAGCCTTTTCCACTCCTTTGGTAATAGTGCACCTTTTGGTTCTATGCAACAATTCTATATATATAAGAATGATTTTTTAAAATTTATTTCAAACTATTAAGGGGGTACAAATGTTTTTGTTACATGTATACCTTTTATAATGCTTAAGTCAGGGCTTTTAGTGTGCCCATCACCTGGATAGTGTTCATTGTGCTGGATAGGTCAAGTTTTTACCCCTCACCCACCCCCTGTTTCCTGATTTCCAATGACCTTTACATCTCTTTGTGCCCGTGTGTGCCCATCGATTAGCTCCCAATTATTAGAGAGCACATGTGATGTTTGTTTTTCCATTCCTGAGATACTTAACTGAGGATAATGGTCTCTAGTTCCATCCAAGTTGCTGCAAAGACATTATTTCATTCCTTTTTATATAAGAAGGATTCTTCAACAAGGTTGTAGTATTCAAAAAGTTCTTACCAGTCTGACCCCATGGCTGGAGCATACTTATTTGTCTACCAGATTTATAGGCAAATTGAATATTAACATTTTGAAGAATAGAGTGAATTTATGTGTAATGAAAAACCTTGTATTGACTATGGCTTTAAAGAAGTTGTATTATGAATCAAGAGAGAGAAATGATTATCTTAAAAGGTTCTGTAGGAATGTATTTTTAGGATCTGTTCATAGGAAGTTCAGGATCTATTTAGGGATATGAACCAGTGTTGTTAACAAAGATGAGCAAGTATTTTTTGAAAATCTATACTACTTGAAATACATACCTCTGAAATTTGGACTTGTGTCTTCTACAGAGAGGTGATGATAGATTTAATATTAAGGTTCACTTCCTTTTCTAATCCATTGGACTTTTGTTATCCATCTTAATAGGTCAAAATAGTGAAGTCAATGTCCCAGAACATTGGTGACATTTGTGTCTATTGGCTTTTTACGTGTTTTCTTTTTGCTTATTCCCAGTCACTGAAAAAAGTTGGAAAAGATTCTACTGTCTTACGAATCTGCATCACAGTGTTTCTTTCATACCTTCCTGAAGCTGGACAGTACTCAAGTTTTTTTCTCTATCTCAGGCAGGTGAGTAGTGAGTGCCTAGTAGCCTTTGGACATGAGGAAAATCAAAGATTGGGATCTGTCTAAAGAAATTTTGTGGAAACCACTGTAGAGAAAAAGAAAAGTGAACTTGCTTCTAGTTATAAATGTAGGTGCTGGCATATAACTAGTAAACAGGATACCTTTAACACAATGATGATTTAAAATATAGTAAGATATTTACTGTGGAAAAATTTTACTTGAGAATTATTCAGAGAGAATTAGCAGAAACAGAATTTACCACAATATATTTTTTAAAGACTTTTTTTAAGAACATTTTTAGGTTCACAGCTAAATTGAGAGAAAGGTCCAGAAGTTTCCCATGTATCCTCTTCCCCTGTACAGGCACAGCCTCCTCCACTATCAACATCCCTCACTAGAGTGGTACATTGTTACAATTGATGAACCTACATTGACACATTAGTATCACCCAGAGTCTGTGGTTTATATTAAGGGTCATGTTTGGTGTTGTATATTCTATTGGTTTGGACAAATGTGTAATGACATGATAACACGTATCTGTTGTTACAGTATCATACAGAGTATTTTCACTGCCCTAAAAATTCCCTGCCTATTCATCCCTTCTCTCACCCCGAACCCGTAGTAACCACTGATCTCTTTAACTGCCTCCATAGTTTTGCCTTTTCCATATGGTATGTAGCCTTTTCAGATTGGCTTCTTTCACTTAATAATATGCATGTAAGGTTCCTTCATGTCTTCTTATAGCTTGATAACTCATTTCTTTTTAGCAATTGTTTGGATATGCCACAGTTTATCCATTCACCTACTTAAGGATAATTGGTTGCTTCCAAGTTTTGGTAATTATGAATAAAGCTGCTATAAACGTCTATGTATCAAAACGTTTTAAATCTTTAATAATATCCGTTAAATTTCATGGAGAAGTAGTGTATTTCAGACATGTTCCAACCTGGGTCTGATTGCAGCCAGCTTGCTGAGCCGTCTCCAGTATGCCATGGCCCAACTGCTGCTGTAGACGTCAGGGTGGCTCACAAGCAGTAATAAAAGTTTTCCCTCTCCTCTGATATCTTTCTGTTTAAAATTTTAGATAAATATTTTGTCCCTTAACATAGGTAATTGATTTAAGGCAATTAAAAAAAACCAAAAACTTCCCTTTCCAACTGTTTTTCAGGCCTCTGGGATTGCCCAGACCTAAGCTGCCTTTCCATTGTATCCTGCTCTGGTTTTTTACTGATTTTGTTGGAAGGAAGGCCTTTTCCTAAGGGTTTACTCCACTTTGACAGAGCAGGCCTCTTCCTAAGATAAATTCCTCTATTTTTAGAGAGATTTAAAAATGAAATTTGTTATATTCTCCATTCTGATAATTTTCCCTATATGTATGAAACTAATATTTTATATGGTGGACATATAAGTAAAACTTTTTTTCAAGCATTTCTATTTCTGCGTTTGCTCATGGTTGATGATGGATGCTAGAGATTTAGAGGCAAGAGTGGTGAGATAATGTGTGTTTAATGGAGAAAATTATACATACATTTATAATTAATTTATGCATCAAATTAAATATGCATTTAATATAGAAAATAATGTAGGAAAAACGGGAAAGTCCAAGAAAGAAAGCAGAAAAAAACCTCTTTACACACATAATAAACAACTGTGACCATTTTTTTCTTCTAACCTTTTTTCCTACATGTGTAGTTCATGTCACCACCACCCCCAATTACAACAAATCAGAATCATTCCGTGTTATTTTATATTTGTGCTTGCTTTTAATTAAGAGTGCTTAACACATAAATTTCAGTTAAAAATTGCATTTGATATTTGAAAATCATATATTTGAGAAATAATTTGTATTCAGAATATGTGTAGAAGTCTTACAATAAAAGACTCAATAATATCTGATAATAACAAAAAGACAAACCAATTGAAAAAATAGGCAAAGGATTTTGCATAGATTATTCTTCAAACACACAAAGATATATAAAAGGCCAATGAGCATGTGAAAAGATGAATAACATTTATTTATCAAGGAAATGCAGATCAAGCCAACAGTGAGGTACCACTTCACATGCACTAAGATGGCTTTAATCAAAAAGACAGACAAGGATGTAGAGAAATCAGAACTGTCATAAATGCTGGTAGGAATATAAAATAGTGCAGCCACTGTGGAAAAGAGCCTGGCAGTTCCTCAGAATGTTCAACATTAGAGTTACCATATGAACTAGCAAATCTGCTCCTAGCTGTATACCCCTGAGAAATGAAAACACATCTAAGGTAGAAACTTGTACGCAAATCATTATTCATAATAGCCAAAAAGTAGAAACAACCCAAATGTGCATCACCTGATCAATGGATTAACAAATGTGGTATATCCATACAACAGAATGTATTATTCAATAGTTAAAAATAATAAAGTACCGATGTGTGCTATAACATGGGTCAACCTTGAAAACATGAAAGGACCACATATTTTATGATTCAGTTCTTATGAAATGCCCAGGATAGGCAAATCCATGGAGACAGGAAGTGGACAGGTTAAGCTGGGGGAATGGAACTCTTTGATGGATACCATGTTTCTTTGAGAAGTGATGAAAATCTGAAATTGATTGTGGTGATGGTTGCCTAAGTCTGTGGATATACTAAAACCATTGACTTCACCACTTATAATGGGTGAATTGTGTGGTATTTAAATTCTTTCTCAATAAAGCTGTTTTTTTTAATATATATATATATATGTATATATATATATATATTTACAAATACAGACTGAGAAATAATCCCTACATCTACATTTTGAGGTTCCATTTTTTAAAACTGCATTTGATTAGATAGTAATAAAATATTGTTAATGTCAGTAGCACTGGATTGGGTTCTCCAAGCCCTACCTCTTTCATTAGCTAGTTGTGTGCCTGGAAGCACGATACTCACTTATGAAATGAGAAGAATGTATAAAATAATTTTTAAGGTCCTTTTCTTGAATTTTATAGAATTTCAATAGAGGACAAAATAATTAACTTTTTAAAAACTTTGTATTTAAAACTTAAAAGTTTCAGGCATTTCAGAGATACTGTTAAGGCCAGAGGCTTAGAAATCATCACCAGCTGACTTTGGCTGCTCATTGGAATTGCCATGGGAGTTTTTAAAAACATACCTGTGCCTGGGCCGTACCCCACAGAGAGTCTGATTTAATTGGTCTTCAGTGGTTTCTAGCATCTCATTGCTTTCTTCCCTGCTCTTTCCTTTCCCCTCTCTCCTCTTCCCTTCTCTTCTGCTCACGTGATTTTAACGTGCAGTCAGAGTTGAGAGCCACTGGCTTTGCTGATGAGCAATTCTGTATTGGCAGCATCAAAAAGCCAAATCATTTTCTTTCAAATTCTATTACTTGATATCATTTTATTTGTCAATTTGTGGGTTGCAGATGGAGACAGAATATGAAGCAAAAGGTGGACATATAATAGAAAATATTATCTAAAAACTATTTCACAATTTAAATTTTGTCTGCTTATAATGATTTCTTAGATTTAGATATAAATTACTGGTTAAGTAGGTTCAGCTTTCAGCACTGCCTTAATTTGCCAAAGTTTTATCTACTTTCCTCAACTATTTTATCCTATCATTTTAATAGAACGTAATATTTCTTAATTATTTTTATAATGTCTAACTTACTAAAGTGTTTTCTTTCCATTTCCATAGGTCATAGGTTTTGAATCTGTTAAAATCGCAGCATTCATAGCTATGGTAGGAATTCTGTCTATTGTGGCTCAGGTGAGTGTCATTTTACTCATGCTTTTTCTTCTTTAAACATTTTTATCCTAATAACCATAGATTCACAGGAAGTCGTCGCATATGAAAGTACAAGGAGATATCCCCTGAACTGCTACCTCAGTCCCTAACCCCCTGCCTTGGTAACATCTTGTACAACTATAGTATAACATCAAATCCAGGAAACTGACTTAGATATGGTCCACAGAACCATTTCTTTTTAAGTAAAACGTTAAGGTTATGATATAGGAGGAATTTAATATAACTTGTAGTACTTTTTAGATATTTGTTGTAACCTCTGCTGGGTCAATTCTTTTATTTGCTTTTGCAACAACCAAAATTGTAAATAATTACAATCTAACTCTAAATATTGCAAAATTAACTTAAGCAGGAGAATGTTTCAGTGTTATTTTAATGTTGAAAAGTAAGTATAAATGAAAAGCAGCAATGAAAATCAGTAAATGCCCCAACCCCTACTGTCCCGAGACTGAAGAATGTGAACCAGTGCACTAGAATATATGTAACAAATGATGAGCATTAAATGTTTTCCCATCTATTATAAATATGGGACCACAAAAGGCAGGGCATATGTCCTTCAAATTAATTCAGTGTTGTGCTTAGGTACATTCACTGCATCATATGGGACTGCCTAGAGGCTGTGTCCCTGAAATGGCTCCAGGCCGAGTGGAGCACCCTTCTGTGATAACTCTTTCTTGAGGAGAAATAAGGCAGCTTTGAAACTGCTTCACCCAAATAGTAGAATAGATAACACTCATGGGAATGCATCAAGGCAAAAGGCCTTTTATTTTTTTGTTTTTTTTTGAACAGTATTAGCAATTATAAATTATGTTAAACTTTCAAGTTCATCATGATATTGGTTTGTTTTTTACATTAACCCCGGTCGATTAGCCTAGAGGCATCTTTAAACTTTTTTCCAGACTATCCCAAATAGTTGTATTTAGCAGAGTATATATTTGTTAAAATCAAACTTACATCAATTCTAACTTTTTAAAACTTAACCTCCAGCAAAATCCTACGTATTCTATAAATATTCAGCAGGAGTTTGCAATTTACAGGTAAATGATTGGCATTTCTTCAGAGAGACTGAGAAGTGTCCCTTTCAATCATGGTAACTGATGAACAGCTATGATAACCTTTTGGGACATCCCGGCAGAGTACCAGGTGGTAGACAGGCTTCTCAAGGAGGAAGCTGAAGGCCCTAAGCCCCAGTTCAGCCCCTGAAACTCCACCCCTGTAGAGATACATCAGTGGTGGCCAGACTCTGAGGTCACAAGTCAGGCAGTATGCCCTTAGAGGTCCCTGGTCATCAGTGAGTAGGCTTTACTCACAAGAGCTTACATTCAAATTCTATGTGTTGACATGGTTTCTCAGGGTTGTCTTTTTTCCTTTGCAGACGTTTTTTCTTAGCATCTTGATGAGATCATTAGGTAATAAGAATACTGTCCTCCTTGGCTTGGGCTTCCAGATGCTCCAATTAGCCTGGTACGGTTTTGGATCTCAGGCCTGGTAAGCCTCCACCTTAGATTGTCATGAGCTATATCAGACAGATGTTTCTTAGAGGAGCTTGCACTGGTTGGGTGTGATAAGAAGGAGGCAAGGGTTATTTTACTGGTATGGTGTATTTAACTTTGCAAAAAATGTTAGGCTTTACTTTGGGGAAAGGTGGAGCTAGGTAACTCAGGATTATTTATAAAGATTGCCTTCATGTCACATTGCTTAATTGAATGTGTGTCACTCTTCCCCCAGGCCCCTAGTAAATTTCTGTATCTACTTTTTAAAAAACATTTATTAATTTTTAGGGACATTGAATATAGCCATCAATAAAACAAGACAAGGAAATATGACTAGTTATAAAAAGCCTCACTGGTATCATTAATTGAGTGACCTTGGGGCAATAACATAACCTTTAAAAAATAAAGGATTTGAGTTAGAGGAACACTAAAATCTCTTCCAAAACCATGTGTATCCTGAGGCTGTTATTACTGCTAGCATATTAGATTTCCCACAAACAGGAAGGAAGGTCAAAATAAGCCCTGTGGAATAAGAAGAAATAGAAAGCATCCTAAGTTCTGTTTTGTCATGTGGCAAGTTTCCCCATGTGCCTGGTCACCAAATGCAGAGTGCCTTCTCCATTTTAGACCTTAGAGCTGGTCTTCACTTTGCATACATACACAGACAACATAATTTAGAGAAACTAGAAGAGCTTTAGTGGTCCATGTGAAATTCCAAATTTTATTTGAACCACTTGCTCTTTCTGTGTGACTTTTTACCAGATTAACTTGGTTGATTCTTGTTCTTTTTTATTTTGGTCCTGTGAACTTTGGTTCAATAGCTGATTCAGTCAAACTCATGAAGTGTTGAAAAGGGTGAAGTTTTCTTTTTCAGTAAGGACCATGTGCAAGGAAAGCCTGGCCAACCTGGTTACAAGCCCATTTGTGGCCTCACTTTACTCACACAAAAACATAATACTGACAAAACTTAAGCCTCTTTTATTGAGAAAAGGGACAAAGGTCTAAGGGAAGCAGGCTTTGTTTTTTCAGTTGGTGGCACACTATGCTTTGTTGAGGGGTTGCAAACTGCACAGCTCAAGGGCAGTGTGAAGGTGAGCCTTTGAGAAATACAAAGAAAAAGTAGAAGGTCAGTGGGGAAGATGTTTTATAGAAACAAAAGAAATCCCCTTATGAACATCATTGAGCTTATGTCTAAAGATGGTAATAGAGAAACCAGGGAGAAGAAAAGATTTTGAAAGACCTTCTCTCTCCATCTCAGCCCATGAAGTGGTGATTGTCATTAACGGTATGATGTGTAACTTTGTAGGTTTAAAAAAATCCATTTTTAAAGAGGGAAAAATAAATAAAACTTAACAGGAGGAAACAGAACGCATTTGCCACTGATTGCATTTGCCACTGATTGCATTCTGAACAGTGAGCTCCTTGGGGCTGGCCTGCTGTCTGACTGCAGCCTGTCCTGTTGTTGCAGGATGATGTGGGCAGCGGGGACTGTGGCCGCCATGTCCAGTATCACATTTCCAGCAGTCAGTGCTCTCGTCTCTCGGAATGCAGAGTCAGATCAGCAAGGTGAGGTTGCTGCCCTCTCACTGTTTTCTTCCTTCAGCTGAGATCTCTCTGCCAGAAGCATGAGAAGCTCTGAGCTCTCCATGTTCGACAAGCAGCAGTTGACAGCCATGTGGTCCCTTTCTCAAGGATCATACCTATTTACTTGGCCAAATAGGAAGATTCTATTTTCCTCCCTGCTTTGATCTTATATTCATATTTTTAAAACCTGGACTTAGCAGTTCATATTACTAAGAATTAGAGATAGAACTATCCATTTTCCCTTTTCAGTTTTGACTCTTGTTTTGTCCATTACCATCAGAATTAATAAGACCATAACCACATTTTAACAGATGTCTATTAAACAATGAATGACCAGTTAGCCGTGAGTTATTTATTTAATCACTTTAATCACTAAAATGTCTTTTATTTGGAATAACTCAAAGTCCATGAGCTTAACTTAGAAAATGGTTCTTTGAGAGGATAGAGAAAACATAAATCTGTGTGGTTGTTGGTAATTGGCTGCAGAGTGATGATGAAATGAAAACTAAGACTGCTGCGTGGAGAGCCACCTTCCACCATCTAGACTCTGCCTTCCTTCCTGTGCCGCTTCCCTTTCAGGCAGTTCCCACTGCCAGATTTAATGCTTTTCCTTCTCCATCTCCTAATGGCTCACCTTACTGTAGTCACCTTCCTGTAGTCAGGAAGGTAGAGAATTTTAGAGGGAAAAAATTTTTTAAATGCCTGAGAGCCCTTTTAAAAGTTTCAGTAAAAAACTAGGTTGGAAAAAATGGTTATTCATTGCACCTATTTTTCCACATCAGAAATTAGCCATCCTAGGCTGGGCGCTGTGGGTCATGTCTGTAATCCCAGCACTTTGGGAGGCCAAGGCAGGAGGATCTCATGAGGCCAGGAGTTCAAGACTAGCCTGGGCAATATAGCGAGACCTTGTCTGTACAAAAAAAAAAAAAAAGAAAGAAAGAAATTAGCCGTCCTACTCATACTCATTTTTAAATAGTGTCACTTGAAGACCACAAATTGTGTGTGTCACTGCTGACTACAGTAACTCAACTGGCTGCATCCTTGGGGTGGTGTTGTGTCTGAAGTGAAGACGTGAGCCATCCATGGAGGACTCTCACTGCCTTGGCATCTGACAGACACAGTCCTGGCATTAGGGGCATGAATTTTCTTTGGCTGTTTTTATGCTGATATATATCAATATATATGTTTCTAAATGTCAGCATACAAAACTATTGGAACACATTGTGTTAGGCTGAATTATATTCCACCATTTTTGACTTATAGAAACATCCATTCCATGTGGTTCAAGCTATTTTTTTGCCTGCCATGTTAGAAAGCAGAGATAACAATAAATTGGCACTACTAGGATTTTTCAATGCAGGTCTACAGGGAGATAGGCCCAGAATGTAGTTGGGAGGGTGGAGTCTGCCTCGGGGGACTGCTCTGCATCCATGTAGCCTGGGCTGCCTGAAGGGTATATTTTTATTGTAAAAGCACCATTAAATGAGCAGAACAGGGAAATCTCAACCTGCAGAAAAGTGGAAACTCCCTGAAATGAGAGAATATTAAAGTTTTGCATTTTATTCCCCATTTATAGGCAGATCTTGCTGATATGAGGAATTCAACCCCCAAATAATTTCAGAACATCATTGTTATTTCACCTCCTTACAGATCTTAGGATGGAGAGTGAGGACAACATTAAGTGGACATAGTAGAACCAAGAAAACATTTGGTACAATGAAAGTATGATGGACTCAGTCTTCCTAATCTGCTTTCCTCAGCATGCTTTCTTAGTCTAGCTGAATCAGTATATCATGGTTGTAAGAAAGTACTGTTCAGCTCTAAATCTTGAGCTGCTTTTCTGAGAAGACTGGCTTCTTTTCTTTGTTCTGATTTAGGAGTTGCCCAGGGAATCATAACTGGAATAAGAGGACTATGCAATGGCCTGGGGCCAGCACTTTATGGCTTCATATTCTACATGTTCCACGTGGAACTGACCGAATTGGGCCCGAAATTGAATTCTAACACTGCTGCCCTACAGGTAATTTGGTGATAAGTCTAGTTTTGTAACAATGGTTGTGTCTGATTATGGCAAAATCTTGTGACCTTAAACTTGGATGGCATTCTTAACTTGTATATTACTATTGTATTTGACAGCAGTTAAGTGCTGTGTTCATTGCTTCCTAGGGTCAGGGAGGGATCATTTTAGTGATCTGATATCTTATGTAAAAGATTTTTCAACTTTGTTCAGATTCTGTTTTAACCCACAGAATCACTATTCTATTCTCTGGCTAAGCCCAGCCTAAATATTATATGAAATGACATAAAAATCGAGCTAAAAATTAAGGTAGAGTGCTTTTTCACTATTTATTTGAAATTTCTTCCTGCCTCCTAAGTGATAATTAGTATAGATTTCTGTACAAAGCTGGGATTAATGTTCATATATAGAAGTGCATGATCTGAGGCCGCAGGCTGGGATTTTAGGTAAGCAACTGTTGCTTACAGGCTTACAGGTTTGGTTAAGCAATTTAGAAGTGGTACAAAAAGCAGTGATTAGTTGCCCTCTGTCATATTCCAAATACCAAACTCTGTTAATAGAGTTTGCCTTGACATTTAGTGAAACATTTGTTTATGAGAAAATGATTCACTTTTTGGTGGTATGTTTTTTTGGGTCATCCAGGACTAATTTTGAGTTAAAAATGCTAACTGAATTCTTCATCTCTACTTGTTTTCTATATCCATCAGGGAGCTGTCCCAGGCCCACCATTTTTATTTGGGGCATGTATAGTTCTTATATCTTTTCTGGTTGCCTTATTCATCCCTGAATACAGTAAAGCCAGTGGAGTTCAAAAACATAGCAACAGTGGCAGTGGCAGCCTGACCAACAACCCAAATCAGGGCAGTGATGAGGACATTGAACCACTGCTACAAGACAGCAGCATCTGGGAGCTCTCTTCCTTCGAGGAGCCTGGGAATCAGTGCACTGAGCTGTAAACTCAGCAGAAAAGGGGGATTCTGCAGACACCATCTCTGAGAGCCGACCCGTGGAGGGAGCCACACCACATGGAGACCTCATGGTGCTGGAGGGGAGATGCTAGCAGCATCCTTCAGGGCCAAGTTTGATAAGTGACCCCCTCCATCCTTCTGCCCTTCTTCCTCTTCCTCTTCCTGTTTTTTTCCTTCCATTCTTTTTCTTTCTGTGTGTTGTACATTAGTATAAGGTAAGATTTGAAGTACTTCCTTGAAAATAATGTGCAACTCTCAAGGTGAAACTAAAATAGAAAAAAACGATGGCTTTGCTGTAGTAACTACAGAATAAGAGTGACAGCAATCTTTCCAGGCCCTTCTCAGCAGAAGGTGCAGGATTGTAGTAGGAATGCCATCTCTGGCAAGATTTCAAGTAAAGAATTCTTTCTTACTTTCTTCCTTCCTGTTTCTCTGAATTATTCCTACTCAGCCCATGGGGGTTGATGAGTGGTCACTTTTAAGAGTCACTCAGTATCAGGGATCTATTGTCTTTGTTCAAAGGTCAAATGAAAATCTAGTTTTACTCTCCTTTTATTTTCTCTACTTCCTATTCTTGGCTAGAATGAGATTCAACATATACACATCTGTGGACATTAATAATACTGATCAATGATTACCTTTACTACATGAAGGAAATTTTTCTTATAAGTTTAAATCATGTAGAAATCACAACTCAGATTCCTGGACCTAGTGTCCTGATCAGATCCAAGGTGATTTTACAGAAGAAAAAAACACATCTAGCATTCTGATGGCAACGTAGAAATTGGAGGGTGCTTCTAAGAAAGTTTTTTAACAACTTGAAAATTCCTAAGTAAGGATGAAAGTTAGTAACTAGATACCAGTGGAGTTTATATCCAAGTTCAGACTCATAATGCATTATTCCTGTTTGTTCTGTCCCACATCTCCTATGTCCTGCTGCTCAGTTTTTCTCCTCCATCACACTCCTGCCTTAACTGCTCTGTAGTATGCATTTGTTTTTAATTAATTCTTATTTCAAGCTGTTTATTTGACTTTTGAATCTCATGGGAATATGCATATCAAATTCCTTTCTAAAATATTATGGTTTAGTGAATCTCAGTTTCACAAAAAAGTGTCTTGCTAATTTTTTGAGGTATTTTATGGACAAAGAAAACTTTACAGATTTATATGTATTTTGCTGCATCAGTAAATGGACCATTAACTAGGGCCTACCTTTAACAGAGCACTCCTTTGAAAGTTTTATAGGTATGACATATATGTAGATATTTGTAAGGGGTTTTAATTTTTTTTTGATGCTGTGTAAATCTTGTATTTATAAATGTAATGAAGGTATTGACAGAAAAAAAATATATACAACTTTTATAAAGGATTGTGTACTGACTGAATACATTTAAAAGAAAATATATTTTGAAACATGTTCTGCTATGAACAGAGATAACATATCTTTTTACTATGCTGTTGGTTTTTAGGTTAAGCTTCCTAATGCATAATAAATTTGCAATGGATATTTTTATGTCTTTTGTGTTTTTTTTAAAGCAAATAGTATCATTGCTCTTTTGAGTTCCCTTTTGAGTAGCTTTCAACTAAACTAAATTATTAATCCTTCAGCTAATGGAAAAGATGTGTGTATTTTCAAAATATTTTTAACAAACTTCCTTCAAAATCTCCCTTTAAAAACATAATTACATGTGCTCCTTAATTTACAATGGGGTTATGTCCTGTTAAACCCATTGTAAGTCATAACTTGGAAATGCATTTTTAATATATCTTAAAAGCTTCAGCACCTTCAGTATTGGTACTATAGAGTGTCAGTTGTTTACATTCCTAATTGCGTAGCTGATGGGTTCACTGCTCCTGCCCAGCATTGCGAGAGAGTATATAATACCACATATCACTATCCCAGGAAAAGATCAAAATTCAAAATTTGAAGTACAGTTTCTACTGAATGCTTATCAGTTTTGCACCATCATAAAGTTTAAAAATTGTAAGTTGAATCTTCTTAAGTTAGACACTATATTTTTATTTTCAAAAAGTAGAGACAGAACAGATATTTGTATACCTGTGTTCATAGTAGCATTATTTACAGCAGCCAAAAGATGAAAAAAACCCAAGTGCCCATTGACTAATGAAGAATGAACAAGCAAAATATTTTCATATATACATATAATGAAATATTACTCAGCTTTAAAAAGGAAGGAAATTCTGACACATGCTATGAAATGGGTGAGCATTGAAGACATTATGCTAAGTGAAATAAGACAGTCATAAAAAGACAAATACTGTACTATTCCACTAGTAATGATGTACCTAGAGTAGTCACATTCATAGAGACAGAAAGCAGAATGGTGGTCACCAGGAGCTGGGGGAGGGAAAAGTTATTTAATGGGTACAGTGTTTCATTTTGCAAGATGAGAAAAGTTCTGGGCTGGTGATGGTGGTAGGTTGTACAACAATGTGAATGTACTTAATGCCACTGAACTCTACCCTTAAAAATGGTTAAAATGGTTAAGTCTTATGTATATTTTACCACAATTTTTTAAAATGCTCTCATGGCATCTTTGTTTTTTACCACTGTTTACCACAATTGTAGTTACTTTACCCATTTTAACAAATATCTCAGCATAACAAATGTCATTTAATTATTTTTTAATTAGATTTTCAAAATTGTAATGAAATTCACCATTTTAACCATTCTAAAGTGTAAAATTTAGTGGTTTTTAATATAGTCACAAGGTTATACAACCATTAGCTCTATCTAATTCATGAACATTTCCATCACCCCCCAAAAGAAATTCTGTACGTATCAGGAGTCACTCCCAATTCGCCCTTTCCCCATCCCCTGGCAACCAGCGATCTCCTTTCTGTCAAGTCATTTGCCTATTTGGGGCATTTCATATGAAAGGAATCATACAATATGTGACCCTTTGTGTCTAGCTTCTTTCACATAGCATGTTTTCAAAGTTCATATTGTAACTTGTCAAAATTTTATTCCTTTTTAAGGCTGAATATTCCATTGTATATACTACATTTTGTTTATCCACTTGTCAGTTGATAGACAGTTGGAGTTTTTTTTTTGTTTGTTATTTGAATAATGCTGATGTGAACATTTGTGTACAAGTTTTTGTGTGAACATATGTTTTCAATTCACCAAGTAGAATTGCTGGGTTATGTGGTAACTCTATGTTTAACTGTTTGAGGAACCACCAAACTGTTTTCCACAGCAGCTGCACACTTAAATTCCCATCAGCAACGTAGGAAGTCTCCAGTTTCTCTACATCTTTGCCAACACTTGTTATTTTCTGTTTTTTAAAATTGGGAATGATTGTCTTTCTACTGTTGCATTTTAAGAGTTCTTTATATTCTGGATACTAGAGTCTTGTCAGATATGTGATGTGCAAATATTTTCTCTCATTCCGTGGTACAATCAAAGCTCACTACAGCCTTGAACTCCTGGGCTCAAGCAACCCTCCTGCCTAGCCTCCTGAGTAGCCCGGACTACAGACACACACTACCACACCCGCCTAATTTTTCTTATTTTTAGAGACAGTGTCTCGCTATGTTGCCCAGGCTAGTCTCAGACTGCTGACCTCAAGCAATCCTCCTGCCTTAGCCTCCCAAATTTTTACATTTTGGTGAAATGCAATTTATCCATTTTTTTCTTTTGTTGCTTTCACTTTCGGTGTCATATCAAAGAATATATTAACAAATCCAAGGTCAGGAAGATTTATCGCTATGTTTTCTTCTATTAGTTTTATAGTTTTAGCTTTTACATCTAGATCTTTGACCCATCTTGAATTAATTTTTGTTTTTTTCCTCTCACCACTCCTATACAATTGAATTAATTTTTATAAATGGTGTCAGGTAGGGGTCCACTTTCATTCTTCGGCATGTAGATATTTAGTGATCTCAGTACCACTTGTTGAAGAAACTATTCTTTCCCCACTGAATGGTCTTGGCATCCTTGTCAAAAATCAGTTGACCATAGATACATGGGTTTGTTTCTGGATTTTTAATTCTATTCCATTGACCTATATGTCTATTCTTATGCCACTACCACATGACTTTGATTACTGTAGCTTTATATATAGTAGGTTTTGAAATCAGGAAATGTGAGCCTTCCAACTTCGTTCTTTTTTGACACTGTTTTGGCTATTTAGTATCCCTTGTAATTCCATATGAATTTTAGTTTTGCCTTTTCCATTTCTGCCAAAAAAAAAAAAGTTGGGGTTTTGATAGAGATTGTATTGAATCTGTAGATCACTTTGGGTAGTACGGCTATCTTAACAGTATTAAGTCTTACTGCCCATGAACATGAGATGTCTTTCTATGTATTTATGTCTTTAATTTCTTTCAGCAATGATTTGTAGTTTTTTAGAGTACAAGTATTGCACCTCCTAGTTTAAATTTATTCCTAAGTATTTTTTTCTTTTTGATGCTATTGTAAATGGAATTTTCTTGATGTCATTTTCTGATTGTTTATTGCTAGTGTATAGAAATACAACTGAGTCTTGTGTGATATTGTATCCTGCAACTGTTGAATTTGTTCATTAGTTCCAGTAGTTTTTTTTTTTTCTCTTGTATGGATTCTTTAGGACTGTGTATCAGATCATGTCATCTGCAAATAGAGATAGTTTTACTTCTTCCATTTCAGCTTGGATGTTTTTATTTTTCTTGCCTAATTTTCTGGTTAGAACTTCCAGTACATTGTTGAATAGCAGTGGCACAAGCAGCCATCCTTGTCTTGTTCCTGATCTTAGGGGGAAAGCTTTCAGTATTTCCACCAATGACTGTATTAGTTGTAGGTTTTTCATAAATGCCCTTTATCATGTTGTGGGAAGTTCCCCTCTATTCCTAGTTTGTTGAATGTTTTTTATCATTCAAGAATGTTGGATTTTGTCAAATGCATTTTTTGTTGCAGCAGCAGTTGAGATGGTTGATCATTTGTTTTTTCCCTCTACTCTACTAATGTATTGTATTACATTGACTTTCACATGTTGATCCACCCTTGTATTACTGAGATAAAGCCCACGTGATCATGGTCTATAATACCTTTAATATGCTGCTGGATTCAGTGTACTAGTATTTTTTGATGTTCATCTATATTTAGAAGTCATATTGGTCTATAGTTTCTGTTCTTATAATGTCTTTGTCTGGCTTTGGTATCAGGGTAATGCTTGCTTTATAAAAATGAGTTAGTAAATGTTCTCTCCTCTTCCATTTTCTGGAAGAGTTTGAGAAAGATTTATGTTAATGTTCGTGTAAACATTTGGTAAAATTCACCACTGAAGCCATCTGGTCTATTTATTTCTAACAGCTGCTGTTCCCAGGAAATGCTGATGTTGCTGATCCTGGGACCACAGTTTGAGAACTACCCCTCTAAGGTATCACAGGTTTAACAGCTGGATTTTCCCCAAGGCTGAGTGAACAAAGGGTATAGGTTTTAATTATCGAAACTTAGAATCTTAGAGAAGGGTCCCTGTGTCATTGAGTCAGAAGAGGGCCCTTCTGAAGAGGGGTTATCTGCTGGCTGTAGGTGGTGTTGCTAGGCTTAGAGGAAGGGTCCATGGGGGTGGTGGCTGGTGCTGGCATAGTGTACCTGGTTTGCATGTGTTGGAAAAACTGTTAACTCGGTTCAGCTGCAGCTATGGGAAGGAACTGCCATTACCAGGGTGAAGCAGCATTGCTGGAATTAAGCTGAGGGAAGTGAGAAGCAGAGAGGAAGGAGTAAGTCAGTGCCTCATCGTCTTCAGTTTGCAGTCTCTGTCTAGCATCCTGTGTTGATAGAGGTATCACAGAGCCAGCTGGCAAAGCAGAAATGGGTATGCCAAGTATAGAAGGGCAGGTGGGAACTGAGACACAATAACTGAATCATTGGCACCTGCCAGTGATTGATAGGATGCACCTATCAACGCACCTGCTACATGTGTGAACTTCTGTGCAGCCATCAACCAGCTCCATTTTCCATTGAATGAGGTGCAGCTATCTTACACATAAATCATGTGCTCACCCTCTCCCCAAAACAAGGAGACGCAAAATCCTAGCAGTCACATATCCATCACTGGACTCCTTCCAAAATCAATCATTCTCTTACAATCATTTACTTACAATCATTTACTCCTCTCTTACAATCATTTACTCCTTCCAAAATCAATCATTCTCCTACAAAAACATAAAATAAACCTCCAAAAAACTTGTATAAAATAAGGAGGAGGCAGAAAGGGAAGAATACCCTATACAAATAGACACAAACCAGCAAAAAAAGAGATGTGTGCAGCTACTCTGTCCTTGTTTCTGTGACTGGTCATGTGGCTGTTGTATTTATAACTTATGCCTCCACCCCTGCCATATTTTCTAGGCTCTAACTGGGACCTCAACTCATTGGGGCTTTCTACCTGATGAGTGACCCAAATTTCCATTCCTAAGGATCTAAATCCTCAGTGGTCCTACCTTTTTACTATTTTGGTTGTTTTGCTTGGCCTGGAACTACCAAGAGATGTCTCAGAATCTCCTGGGTACCTGACATAGCCCTCCTTTCCCTGATTGGTGGCAGCAACCCATTTTCTCCTTGGTAATTGGGATCAGTCATGCCAGCCTATAGTATATAGCCTATAGCCCTTATTTGCCTCCTGCCTCAGTGACTTGAGGCGGCCAAAATAGCCAAGTGGCAGTCTCATCTTACAATGCAGTGGAACCGTTGTTGTCACCTTGTGGCAACATTACCTCCTCACTTCCCACCAGCACTACTCAGAGTTGCAGAGATGTGTTAGTAGTTACGACTATGAGAGAAGCCATTCCACTCACCCCTTGAGTCCTGAACCCATGTATTCTGAGAGCATGCGCCCCATATGTTATCTTTGACTCAAAGCAGATGGTACATCATGTTAGAGCCTCATCCTTTAAGATTTGGGGAGGTTTTTTGTTTTGAATTTTAAAATTATTTTTCTTTGTTCAGAATGATACATTTTATCATATAAAATATTCAAAATAGCTAGTTTCCAACCCTATAAAGATCAAGCAAGAGGCTCAAGGAGGTTCCTTAGCTCATCCAACAAAGACTAGCCAAGTATACTGTTAGAAACCTACATAGAAGAAACAGCCACTGCCCTAAGACCATTTATCACCCAGCAGTGGACTCACTTGGATGCCTTGGTGATATGCTGAATACAGCAATTAATTATGTGAGCATGCACACATTAACAAAACAGGGAGGAAAAGACCTAACAATACCCTGCTTCACTAACATAAAAGAGCAACCCCTTCAGATGTGTAATACTCAGGAAGTCATAATATTTAAGTGTTGTGATGTTAGATGCATATATATTTGCAATTGTTATATCCTTTTGATGGATTGACCCCTGTATCACTTACATAATGAAATTCTTTGTCTTTTGATAGATTTTGACTTAAAGTCTATTTTGTCTGATGTTAAGTATAGCTACCCCTGGTCTTAGGGCTTGAAATATCTTTTTCCACCCCTTCACTTTCATCCTAATTGTGTCCTGAAATCTACAGATGCTCCTCAACTTAAAATGAGGTTACAGCCTGAAAAACCCATCATAATTTGAAGTCAAATATGCATTTAATACACCAAGCCTAATGAATATCGTAGCTTAGCCGAGCCTACCTTAAACTACCTTTCTACTGAATATGTATTGCTTTTGCATCATGGTAAAGTTGAAAATTGTAAGTCAAACCATCACAGGTTGGAGAGCATCAGTAAAGTGAAATTCGTGAAGGAAGCATATGGTTGGGTTTCGTTTTTGCATCCATTCAGCCACTCTGTCTTTTGATTGGAGAATTTAATCTATTTACAATTGAAATAATTATTGATAGGTAGGGTCTTGCCATTGCTACTTCGTTAATTGTTTTCTATTTCGTACTTTTTTCCTTTCTTCCTCTCCTGCTGTCTTCCATTGTTACTTGATTATTTTTTGAGTGGTATGCTTTGATTAATTTATCTTCACTGTATCTGCTACGAATTCATTCTTTATGATTACCATGAGGCTTATATAAGACATCTAATAGTTTTAATAGTCTCTTTTAAGCTGATAACAATATAACTTCAAGCACATATAAAAACTCTACACTTTTATTCCCCATTTTATGTTTTTGATATCACAATTTACTTCTTGTATTATGTATCTCTTAAAATTGTAGCTATATTTTTAATATTTTTATCTTTTAATCTTTATGATACCATTAAAAGTGATTTACACACCATCATTAGAATATTAGAGTATTCTGATGTGGTTGTATATTTACCTTTACCAATGAATTGTTCAAAATTTTTATTTATTTTTTTAGAGACAGAATCTCGCTCTGTCGCCCTGGGTGGAGTGCAGTGGTGCAGTCATAGCTCACTGCAACCTCAAACTCGTGGGCTCAGGCAATCCTCTTGCCTCAGCCTCCCAAGTAGCTAGGACTACAGGTGCATGCCACCACAGCCAGCTAATTTGTCTTGTGGCCTTGCATTGATGTCTGCACATTTGAGGGAGCAGTCACCTCTTCCAGGCTTTATGGACTGGTTTCAGTGGGGAAAGAACTTTACCTACAGGTGGGTGCAAGGGCAGTGGCTCTGTGGAATGTGGTGGCTCCAGTTCTGGGGAAGGTGCAGTAATGTAATCTCCATGCTGCTCCACCAGCTAAGGCCAGCATCAGTGAAGACAGTGGGGGTCCTTGGCAGCCTAGGTTGCAGGCTGCTTCTATGCAGGGTTTGAGGGTTGTTGAGGACCTTGGTAGCAAAAGCTATGGGGTTCTCTTATTCTTCTTTTCCCCTAAGGGGAGAAGGCAGCCCGGGGAATCTTCCTGGCACCAGGTCTGGCACACAGGCACACAAGTAGCTGCAGCAGCACTGGGATCTGGGGTACAGTCACTCAGAGTGCCAGCAGAGCTGGGGTCCTGGGCTCAGCTGTGTGGGACCACCAGGTGCCTGGGTCCTTGGGCATAAGCACACTCACTACACTGGTGGCACCAGTGTTCAAGACACAATCATGTGCAGATTGCCTACAGAGCCAGGGTCTGTGTCTCTGGGGCATGCCACAGCAGCTCTAACCCTGGAAGGGAAGGTGTAGCAGTGGCCTGGGCCCTGGGAAATGGGACACAGTGGCAACTTGAGCCCAAGGAATGGTGCAGCTTTGTGGCAGCTTGGACCCTAGGGGTGGCAGCACAGCAGGAACCTGGGTCCTGGGGATGGTGGAGTACACTTGCAACTCAGGCCTTTGAAGGGCAAGGTGCCACACACCATTGGTTCCAGCCCCTGGGATGGACTTGGTAGCTTGGTCTTGGGGAATGCAGTGGTGGCTACTACTCTGAGGGAAGCACAGTGGCCTGGACTCCGGGCAGCTCTGCCAGTTGGGCTCAGCATTAGTGAAGACTAAAGGGGTCCTCAGTGGCAAAGACTGTGGGTGTCTGTGGTGGTAATAAGGGCTATTGTGGCCCTCCTGCTCTCCTTTTCTCCATTGGAGGAAATCCCTCATGGCACCAGTTTCTCAGGACTGGAGGAAAATGTTTCCTATGCTTTTCCACGGAAAAAGTTGTGGCCATCCTTGGTTTTTGTGCTCCACAGGGCTTCTGCTGCTGCTTTGTTGCATTCCAGAGTTCTCCCAGAGCTATTTTCATAGGTATGTAGTTATTTGTTTGTTTGTTTGTTTTTTTGGAGAGACAAAGCATTGGGATCTCCTCATCTGTCATCTTGCTGATATCACCTGGAACTTTTACATTTTTAAATGGAAAAAAATTGGAATTATGTGGAAATGAGCATTTTTAAGTATTTCCTTGCTAACACTTTTGAGCAATAATATCAAGACACTAAAAAAGTTAAAGCTATACTTCAAATTATTTTTCTTTTCATTGTTCTTTCCTGTGTTCAGTGTCAGTCATAGTTCACATTAAATGTATGTAGTACTAAAAAAGAGGTATAAGAGGGAAAAGTGGCACTGACATGAAAGGATGGTCATCTTTTTCCTGTTCTGACCATTGTAATACTATTGTAGAAGAAAGCCTTGGCCTCTTTTGTCATGAAAGTGTTCTTAAATATTCTCTGTCCTCATCTGGCTTTTCTACCAGTGTGGCAAGCTGCTTAAAGTCCACTTACAGAGAGTTTTGAGTCTGGCCAACTGCTAATTATAAAATTGAGATTTTAGGCTATCTGTTAAGATAATTACAGGCCAAATTGCTTATGAATTTTTTGTTATATGGATATTGCTTTGCTATTATAAGAATCCAAAAGCATTTTGTTTGAATAGATTTAGAATCTATTTTCCTGCATTATTTGTTTAAAGACAATAATCAAACATTTTTTCTGTCAAAGAGTTTTCAACTGATTAGTATTCAATTTATTACAATCTTTCAAAAAGTCATTTTTCAATTAGGTTCTGAGATTCCATTTCTTTAAATACTGAACAAATAAATACACTTCCTTTTCTAATTGGTTGTGGGTCTGGGTCAGCTCTGAGAACATTGTTGTGATTCTCATTCTTGGTGTAGCACTGATAAGCTCTCATAATTTTGTGGGGAAAAGTGAATCCAACAACAGCCATTCAAAGAGAAATTAGAATATTACCATACTAAAGAAGGATGAATGGAGGGAGACTGAAGCTCCAAATCAACCATTGCATTACCCCAGGAAATAAAGGGATCCTAGAGTAACCCTACCCTACCAGTTACCCAAAGATTCAGAACATAGGCTAGGGCAAAAAATGAGGCTGTCCCTGATGATGATCAGACACAAAAATATCTTGGAGGGGAAAAAGAGTCAATTCCCAACCCCAGAGAGACAATGACTTCCATTAGCATATTCCATGGAAGCCAACAGGTTGCAAGAGGTTGAGGCATCAGTAACCCTGCAAACATGAATGTCCACTAGACTCTTCAGCTCTTATCAGAATAGATAGGTACCCAAGAAACTACCTAGAATGCTAGAATGACTCAGTCCAGCCCACAGAACTCATTCAGTGATTTACTCATTTAACTTTCAGTTACTGTGGGTTCTGTATTATGCATTATTCTAGGAAATAGGGGCACAAGATAACACATGGTCCTTACCCTAAAAGAACTCTGTCTTGATGCCTTGCTCCTGACCTTTCCCCAGCATCACCTTTTGAAATGCCTGTCACTAAGCTGACCTAAGCTTACTTTAATTTTGATAAATATAATGAGCTGATGATGATGATTACAAAAGCAACTTCCATTTGGCATTTTCTATGTTTATTCATTATTTCACTTAATCTCCACAAAAGCCTTGTGAAGTGCTATTGGATTAAATAAAGCTTTGTTCAGTGGAGTAAGACAGAGATAGACTGCAACCCAGTAGTAGTTCCTTAACTGATTTCTCCAGAGGCCTCAGGCAAGACATTTAACTTGATTTTCCCTAAGAGGTGGTGGTCTCTTACAGGAAGAATTATTTTAGTGTTTTGATGCTTGATCTTTCTGACTTAAACTCTGTTAGTTTTCCCTTACAAGTTGGGGTAAAATGTTGAAATTACTTTATAACTTTGTTTCCAGCACTCTGCTTCAAATATATGGAGACTAATACTGTCATCTAAGACTATCAACTAGGGTGCCTACACATGGCTTTTCCAGAGTCAGTTTACATGATAGCTCAGGACTTAAGAGAGATTATTCCCAGGGACAAGGCCAGTGGCCTTTTATGACCCAGCCATAGAAGTCACAATGCATCATTTCTGCCATACTCTATTGTATGACACAGTTGCAAGGCCACTCTGATTCAAAGGGGTCATAAAGCCCACCTCTCAATGAAAGCTACTTCAAAGAACTTACAGCTAGGTTTGAAAACCACCACAGGCTGTTAATGAAAGGGTTTCAAGATGAGATTAACATCACCAGGTTTACATTTTAATTATAAAACAATAAACATAGTTTGGCTTATAACATGAATATATATATAGCAATGGCAAAAAGGAAGAGGAAATAAATAGAGCTGTATTGGAGTAAAGTTTTTATATTATACTGGAACTAAGTATTAACATGAAGTAGATTGTAATAAAATACACATCGTAGTCCCTATAACAACCACTAAGAAAATAACTCACAAAAATTTAAAAGTTATCAAAGGAATTACAATGGTACACTGTATCTATTTAATAAAAGAGAAGACAGTAAAAAGGAAAGAGGAACAAAAAGGCATATAGAAAATAAATCACAAAATGGCAAATATAAATTCCACCATATCAATAATTATGCAAAATGAGTTGAGTGAACATTCCATTCAAAAAGCAGAGATTACAGCTACTTTGGAAAATAGTTTGGCACTTTCTTATAAAACTAAACTGCAATTTCCATATGACCCAGCAATTTTACCTTGGGCATTTATCCCAGAGAAATGAAAATTTATGTTCACAAAAAACCTTGTACACAATGTTCATACCAGTTTTATTTGTAGCAGCCCAAAACGGGAATCCACCGAGATGTACTTCACCAGGTGAATGGTTAAACTGTGTTACATCCATACCATGGAGAAAAGGAACAAATTATTGATACAGGCAGTAACCTGGATGAATCTTGAAGGATTATGCTAAGTGAAAGAAGTCAATCCCCAAAAGTTCCATACTTTATGATTCCATTTATATCACATTTTTGAAATGATAAAGTTTTAGAAATGGTTGACAGGTTAGGGTTGCCAGGGGCTAGGGAGCTGGAAGAGGGGGCATGGTTATAACAGGCCAACACAAGAGAATCCTTATGGTGATGGGACTGTTCCATATCTTTGTCAGGTAGAGGGAGAAAGAACAGAGGCAACAGACAGCTTCAGTGAACAAAGACAGGTTTTAATGATGAAACCTGAGAAGGGCCTCTGGCCAAAAGGACGGAGACCCCTGCTCTTACAGGCTGAGGGGTTTTAAGGGCTTTTGGTCGGGACTCTAAAGGGAGTGGGGCTGAATTTTTGTGGGCTGCTTTTGCGGGCTTTTGGGAGGGGCCAGTCGTCCAGGGGCATAGGGAGGTGCTTCATCAGCAAAGGGTCAAAGATCAGGGCAGAAGGGGGATTTTCATTGAGGAGGAGGGCTTGATGGGGGGTTACATTCTTGGCAAAGGGAGGGGGAGTTCTTTCTGGAACAGCTGCCAGTCGCTGCCAGCTCCATCCCTGCAGGGGAGCCCTTATCTGACTTCTTCATCTACCCCATTCCTTTCCATACATTTTTCGAATTCCCACCCTGAGTAAGCCCAACAATCTTGACTGGGGAAACACAAACCTATACACAGAAATACATACATACACACAGATGAGTACAAGGTGTCAACCCAAGTAAATGAGGCAAAAGTCTCAATCAATGGAGTTTTATTAAGCCAAAGCTGAGGATGCGCCCAGGAAAAACAGGAACTGCAGACAAGCTGTGGCTATTTTTCCCAAAGGGGAAGGTGGAACCTTCAGCATTTTAAAGGCATACAGAAGAGAAAGAAAAAAAGGCAGAGGGGTAAGGGCTGATGAGGCAAAAGTGGTTACATTCTTGTGAGGCCCAGGAAATCTACATTTAACACAAAATAAGGGGAATGTTAGAAGGGAAGACAGAGTGAAAGAAGCATCAATTATGTAGATGTACCTGGGTAGGTGGAAGAATGTCTGATTCTGTCTTATCTCCAGTTCTGTTACCTGTAAAGATAAACTCTCATTATTAGTGTAGAATCCAATAGGTTTTAGTTTTAGGTGCTAGACATAGGTATAATTTACATGTCCTTGATTATGGGAGGTTAGTAAGGAATTTCCTTAAGGAATGATCTGTAGGGCCAGTTCTTCACAGGTGCCTGAGGCCTTTACCTTCTCTTCTGCATAAGGAGTTGGGGGGGGTAGCCCTAAGACTTTGATTTTCTTTCTACAAAGGATAACTGGGGCAAGTTGAATAAGATTTGTGGATTGTATCAATGTCAATATCATGGTTATGATGTTATACCACAGTTGGGAGAAACTGAGTAAAATGTACATGGGAATCTCTCTGTGTTCTTAAAACTGCACATCAATCTACATTATCTTGATAAGAATTTCAATTTAAAAAGATTTTCAGACAATAAACTATCCACCTATGTTTATTGTCCACATGAAACACACTTTAGAGTCAAAGATGCAAATAGGTTGAAAGCAAAAGAGTGGAAAAAGTTATACCATGCTATCAGTCACTCCAAGAGAGCTATATTAATATCAGACAAAACAGAGCTAAGGACCAAAATGTTACTAAAAGCAGAGGGAGACACTTTATAATAAGAAAAGTGCCAATTCATCCAGAAGATGTAACAATTATAAACACATATTCACATAACAGTTCAAAAATACATAAAGTAGTAATGAACAAAATTAAAGGGAGAAATAGACAATCTAGCAATAAAAGTTGGGAGACTTCAATAACTCACTTTCAATAATGGATATGACAACTAGGCAGAAAGCCAGCCAGTATATAGAAGACTTGAGTAACACTGCCAACAAATTTGACATAACTGGAACAAATTTGACATAACTGACATCTATACAACATTCCACCCCAAACTGCAGCATACACAGGCAGTGAGGCAAATGGTTACATTCTTGTGAGGTTCTAATTAGTGCTCAATAAACCTACATTTTACATAAGGTAAACATTCAAAGGGAGTAGAAGAAAAGAAATCAATTATGTAGTCTTCTCAGGGTAGGCAGAGGAGTGATTCATCTCATCCTTGGTCTGCATCTGTGGAGATAAGCTCGCAATTGGCATTGTCAGCGTGAAACTTAACAACTCAGGATCAAGAATTTAGGTTGTAGTCCTAAGGTTATAATTGGGATTCGCTTGTTTTATAGGGGCTATGCATCCTGAAAGGTTTGTAACTGGCCCCCCATTGAACAAATTTCAATGACCCCTATATAATCCTCTCCCTTAACTAACTACTTGGGCTTTTGAGGTTTTTTTCCCAGAAATATTGGATTTTCTGCAAGAAAAGAAGCTGAGATTCTGAAGGCCCTGGGGCAGACTTCATGACACCAAGATTCAGCATCCCCCACCACTTGCCCCCAATTCATGTAGCCCCTTGTGAGATACACCATGACCTGCCCCAAGGCACATGGCCCCTCCTTTAAAAGCCCATGATCTCCCTTAAGTCAGAGAGACGGATTTGAGGCAGGTTCTCCCGTCCTCCCGGCAAGACATCTGTCATAATTATGTGAAAAATTATGACAGTGAAATAGTAGTAAAATGGATCTTTGTAGAAACTTTTTTTAAAAAGTACATTACAAAGGCAATAGGGTCTATGATCACAGTAATGTGGACAATGGCAAATTGTGTCCAGCCTTAAATTCTATTTTGAGCCAAGGCTTTCCTCTTAGAAAATGAGCATAACACTATCTGACCTAGACACTTGCCTCCTTCCTCAATTTTGATCTCTCTGCAGGCACTGGATGTTGGCTTTACTTTAGGCCAGGGCTTGCAAGTTTGGACCAATTCTCCCCACCACCAAATATTAATATCTGCTAAAGAACAGAGTGAATGTCTATTCTCAGGGGTATGCAACAAAAATAAGCACCCAGTAATAACAAATTCTTTTCAAATATTCTTTCTCATTTAAAAATAAATTCAGATTTTGCATAAATACCAAAATAAATGTGTTTTGGTTTTTATGATCACATAAAGAATCATGTTTAAGTGATTTATTTTTTGCTCCTCCAAATTTGAAATACATTGATGTTTCAAGAAAGTGCAATGTTTCATTACCGTTATTGTCAAAGAGGAAAGTTAGACTTCAGTGGCTAATGGCTCTCATATATTCACAAACCTCGCCTCCATACTATGACACACCTGATAGTCACACATACACACTACCCGGATCTTGCATCCTCGTAGTTTCCTATTCACCCAACACCCCAAACACTGAATCTCACACAAAAACATACCAGGGCTTTTCCTCAGCCTAACCTCACCCCAAACATACATTCCTGTAAAAGAAAATAAAAATCTCAGGACCACCCCCACCAACGAACTTCTTACGCAAAAGGGAAGGTAAAGGCCTCAAGCACCAGTGAAGAATTGGTCCCACCCGTTAAGAAAATTCCTTGCTGGCCTCCCATAAGCAAGAACATGCAAATTGTAACTTTAGATCTGCAGGCTAAGTCTAGCTCCTAAAACTAAAAATCCAACAGAATTGGTTGGGGGCGGGGGGTGTGGGTGTGGTGGTGGATTCCACACTAATAATGAATTACAAGTTTATCTTCCCAGGTGCAGAACAGACAAGATAGGATCAAACATTCTTCCACCTATCCAGGGACATCTACATAATTGATGCTTCCTTCATTCCCTTTTTCTCTTCTAACATTTGCCTTATGTGACCAAAAAAATGCAGATTTTCCTGGGTCTCACAAGAATGTAAACCATTTTGTCTCACTACTCTCCCACCCCCCTCCCCCCGACTTTTTTTCCCTTTCTGTGTGCCCTACTCCCCTTAAATACTGAAACTTCCAAATTCCCTTTCGGAAAAATAGCCACAGACTTTGTGGTTTGTATTTTTCCTGGTCCCGTCCTCAATTTTGGCTTAATAAACCTCCACTTATTGAAATCTTTGCTTCAGTCACTTATTTTAGGTTGACATTCCTACAGGCCTAAGCCTGGGACACAGCCTGTCCTGGGCTTCCAGATCCCGTCCATTCACCCACCCAGCTTCACATCCTTGCTCCACGTAAGCCACTAGCCCACAGAGAAAGGCCTAAATAGTGCGCACTTTTGTGTGAACCTGAACAACTGGACGCTGGACCAGACTCTCAGGATCCCTCCAGGGTGGCCAGGCAGGGTCACTGACGCCATCGAAGGCCAACCGCTGAGAAGTGGTACAACCACCTTCCTCGCCTCTCCTGCAGCTCTTACAGCTTTGCGCGACATTTCCCATGAGGCCCTGCCCCGCGAGCCAACCACCCCCCTCCCCGGTCCCGCAGCCTTTACGGCTCTGCGCGACATTTCCCCGGAGGTCCTGCCGCACAACCAGCCGAGCGAGGCTTGACGGGCTCCTTGGAGAGTGCGCTAGGCCGCATGGAGGCATTTTCTAGCGTGCTCGGGAAGGTTGGCTTGGGCTTGCGTCTGTTGCAGCCGAGTGTAGGCTTGGTGCTGGCAGGATTGCAAAGACCAACCTCCGTTTTTGAGCCGCTGGCCTGGCTCTGCACTGCGTTCCCCATGGGGTCTGCGTGACAGCTCTAGTGACCGCGGGGTCGCGGCGCTGTCTTGTGGAGCGGGCAGGCCAATCCCACCTCTCTGGGCAGAGGACTCTGAAGTACAAGTGTCTCAGGTCCCCACGGTAGTTTGGGTCGTTCCTGACTGTACCCGGGGGAGGCCAGAAGCAGGGATCCCAGATTCCTAGGACGGGTGAGGCGGTGGGAGTCACAGGACCGCTAGCGGGCGGTGGCTGAGGCGCGATTGAGCTGTGTGTTGTGTGTAGGGCCCTTAATGGCTCTGCGAGGCCGTTGGTCCCTGTGCCGCCCCGGTGTGTGTATGGTTGGGGGCGGGGGGTGTGGGTGTGGTGTGTACCTGCGCCTCCCTGGCCCTGCTGGGAGATTCCGGCTTCACCTGATAACGCGGCACTGGCGAGTAGGTCCTAGGCTCCCTTACGTGTGTGTCTGTGGTTGGGCGTCGCGGGTGGAGGCTGGAGCTGAGACTATTTTCAAACTTACTCTGAACTCCGAGAAAATCCCTGCCGTCTCAAGAGGCGTTTCTGTTTTCCTAGTTCTGCTCTTCTCAGAGAGGCGCCTGGTGGAGGAAAGAATGGCTGTTGCATATCTAAAAACCACGTATGAGGTAGCTTGGCGTTTCTTTTTCATTTTCTTTTTGTAACAATCGATTTTATTTTTCTCAAGCCTTGATTTGCTTTCCTTCTTAATTTTTTTTTTTTGCCTGATTCAGACCATCAAGTGACACGGTTTCTAGTATTACCATCTAAGAAACTGTTGGGGGTTGTAAAGAGCCCATTGTATCTCCCCCTTAGTAATTTGGCCAATGTTTCCGTTTTATTCTGTGGTCTTTTTAATTTACTTAATACATTTTTTTCTGATTATAAAATTATCAGTTTAGAGAATGTGAAAAATACACAAAGTAACAAAGGAGAACATTAAAATCCCAACCTCTGAACAACCGCTGTTAATATTTTGATGTAGTTTTATTTTGTTCTGTTTTCAATTCATATGTAAGGTGTACATTTATAACGTATATACGATTTTATATCTTACATTAAACTTGTGACTTTTCCTATATTTTAAAATTCTTATTGAAAATACCATTTTTTATAGCCATAATATTTCTTTGAGTGAATTTGCAATAATTTTTTTCCTTTTATTATAAAAATATGTGTAAAGTTTACTAAGAACTATAGAGAGCATACTCAGGTAACAACCACCCAGATCAAGACATAAAAATGCAAACACCCCAATCAAAATAATTTTTCCCACTCGCCCCTAACTTTTATGATAATTAGTTTTTTCATTATAGTTTTACCTACATAAGCAGGCATCAATAAATGATATAGTTAATTTTTACTTTTTATTAAATTTAACTTTCTATGCTTTTGTATCATACTGTTTTTGAACATTACGATTGTGAAATTAGTCTACTTTTTTCATACCATGGAGCACCATTGTATGAAATAGGTTAATTTATATGTCCATTGTATTGATGATGGTTGCTTTGGCTCTTTTTAATTTTGGGCTATTACATACAAGGCTGCTGGAACGTTTTTGTACATAATTAGTGATGTACAGGTATGCACATTTCTCTAGGGTGTATACTTAGGAATGGAATTGCTGGGTAATTAGGTATGTCTCTTTCAGCTTAAATATACCAAATACTTCCTTAAACTAATTTCGCCATCTTCCTATCAGCAATATATGAGAGTTTTCTTGTCTCTTCATTCCTTGGCTCTACTTAAGTATTTATAATTGTTTCTGTTCTCTTGGATGGTAATGGTATCTCATGTGGTTTCCTTTAAGTTTTTTATTAAACACTAATGTAAGCAGAAATAAGTGCAAAAATTATGAGCGTATAACTTTTGAATTTTCACAAACTGGATCCCTGATACCATCACCCAGATCAAGAAATTGAATATTACCAATATCCTTTGTCATCCCTACTTCCACTTTCCCCCCTCCCTCCCCTGCCCCTCAGGGATAACCTGACTTCTAATACCAGTGATTAGTTTTTGAACTTCATAAAAATGGAATTATGTAGTATGTGCTCTTCTGTGTCCAGTTCCTTCCTCATAATATTCTGTTTTGGCGGCATCAATGTTGCTGCATTTACTTGCAGCTCATACATCTTCATTGTTGTGTGCAGTGATCTTGGGCCCCTTGTACTCCGTTGTTTGAATATACCATTCTCTGTTCTGATGTTGGCAGGCATTTGGATTTCCATCCTTTGGTTATTATGAAGAGTGTTGCTGTGAGCATTCTACATTTCATTTGGTGAATTTGTATATGCATTTCTGTTTGGTAATAATAACTAGATCTGGAATTATTGGGTCATAGATTACGTACATGTTCAGTTTATACATCAGCTTACTAGATAATGACAAACTTTTCCAAGGTGATTGCACCAATTTATACTTTCATCAGTTTGTTTGAGAGTTCCAGTTGTTTTACATCCTTACCAACATTTGGTATAATCAGGCTTTTTAATTTTATTCATTCTGGTGAATGTACAATGGCATCTAATCTTGGTTTTAGTTGACATTCCCTAATGACTAATGAGGTTGAGCACCTTTTCATGTGTTGTTTTGGAGGGTTGGGGGAAGAAAGGGGGTAGCCTGTGTCTTCTCATTCCTGATTTACCTCTATATTATGTCGGAGCTTGTACTGCACTAGCTTTCTAAGAAGGGTGTGTATGTATTTGATAATGATGCTTTATTTAGTCCTTACGTAGGAGAAATGTCTTTATTCAACATTCGCACTAAGTTGGTAGTTTGATAGAATTTGGGTCAGTGTTGATTTTCCTGAGAATGTTGGAAGAATTGCTCCTCTGTCTCCCTCATTCTAGAGGTGCAGTTGGGGAGCCCCTTGCCATACTACCTCTGTGTCTGTTATTGGACATATGTTTTGTCACTGGAAGTTTTAGGATTTTGTCTTTATACCAGGTATTATAAAAAATTTTACTCTTCATGTAATTTTATAAAGAATCCCAGAATTTCTCCTTTCTAAGGCATAGAGAGAGTAGAGAAAAGAGGAAACATTTATTAGGATTTACTCTGCAAGGAATTGTCTTGGGTTGGTTGCATATATGCCATTTCTTTTCATTGTGAGATTCCACATAGTTTGATTTGGTACATACCTAGACCTGTCTGGATCATGGGGATGCCCATTTTATACAGAAAACTGTGCATGGGAAAAATGAAATGTTTAAGGACCTGAAAAATTATTGTTTCAGTCATTGATTTCCTTAGAATTCTCCATCTCCAGATTGTTGACACACAATAGCTCCCTTTTCATTCATTCAATACCTCTTCCTTCTCTGTGCTCACCTCACTTCCGTCTGCCTCTCTCCATGTTTGCTGTTTCAGGGGGTGGTGGTGTTCAGTGATGTGACTGTAGATTTCTCCCAGGAGGAGTGGGACAGCCTGGACTGTATGCAGAAAGTTTTATATAGAGACGTGATGTTGGAGAACTACAGAAACCTGGTGTCAGTGGGTAAGGACACCTGTCCTCCAAATTTCAAAATCTGCCCTCAGGAATGTCTGTTTCCTATACTGTGAATTATTAGTTGCTTTTAAAATAACCAGCTGAATTTCTGCTTTTTATTCACAGAGTTTGAACTTTTGTGGAGCTGGAAATAGGTGGCTTCATTAGATTATATGCTAATGGTTGAAACTTAATTTTCTCAATTTTTCATAAGATTTACTTTTCTGTGGTCCTTCCTATAATCATTTTATTAAAAATAAATTTTATTATGTAAATTTGAGGTTGACAATATGATACGGGATACATACAGACAGTAAAATTCTTACTATAGTGAAGCAAAGTAACATATCTGTCATCTCACATAATTATTTTTTTGGTGACAAGCAGGTAAAATCTACTTATTTAACAAAAATCTCTAATACAATACAATTTTATTAGCTGTAGTCCTCATGTTGTTATACATTAGATCTCTTGACTTGTTTATCCTACATTTCTGCTATTTTGTTTCCTTTGACCTACATCACCCCATTTCCTACCACCCACCTCAACCCTGGTAACCACTGTTTTATTCTCTATCTCTAGATGTTTGACCTTTTTAAAATTCCACATACAAATGAAATCATACTTTTTTTTTTTCTGTGTCTGGCTTATTTCACTTAGCATAATGTCCTCCACGTCCATGATGTTGTGGCAAATGGCAGGATCTCCTTTTTAAGGCTGAATAGTATTCCATTGTGTAGATAAACCACATGTTCTTTATCCATTTGTCCGTCAATGGGAATTTAGGTTATTATCGTATCTTGGCTAATGTGAATACTGCTGCAATGAACATGGAAGAGTAGATATCTTTACAAGGTGGTAATTTCATTTCCTTTGGGTTTATACGCAGCAGAGAAATTGCTGGGTCATATGATAGTTATATTTTTAAGTTTTTCAGCAATTTCCATACTGTTTCCTATAATGGCTATAACAATCCACATTCCCACCAACAGTACTAGGGTTCCTTTTTCTGCATACCCTCATCAACATTTGTTATCTCTTGTGTTTTTGATAATAGCCATCATTACAGGTGGGAGGTGATATTTCATAGTGGTTTCAATGTGCATTTCCCTTACGAATAGTGATATTGAGCACCTTTTCATATACCTGTTGGCCATTTTTATGTTGTCTTTGGAGAAATGGCTGTTCAGGTCCTTTGTCCATTTTTCAACTGGGCTGTTTATTTTTCTGCTATTGAATTGTAAGAGTTCTTTATAAATTTTGGATATTAACCCTTTATCAGATATGTGGTTTGCCAACCACATATTTTTTCCCATTTCTGGTTATTTTTTCATTTGTTGATTGTTTCCTTTGCTGTGCAGAAGCTTTTTAGTTTGATGTAGTCCCATTTATTTATTTTCGTTTTGTAGTCCGAGCTTTTGCCTATTTATTTCTTGACCAAAGGACTAGATCTGAATTCCGGACATCCCAACATAACTATTTTTTCTTGTGAACAGGACTGTCCATTTCTAAACCAGCTGTGATCTCCTTACTGGAGCAAGGGCAGGAGCCCTGGACAGGTGACAGAATGCCAGCTAGAGGCCAGTGCTCAGGTAAGTCGGGGAAATGAGGTGTTGGAGGACAGTATTTCAGGTAGGTAATCCAGCTGCCAGTGAGGAGGTGACACCTCTGAGTCTGGAAACTGCCCTTGTAGATTTTGGTCTCTGGAGACAGAGCTGCTCGAGTGACTTTCCATTTCACCTCCCTTTTTTTAATTTTTTATTTTAAAGACAGGGTCTTGCTCTGCCACTCAGGCTGAGGTGCAGTGGCATGGTCATAGCTCACTGCAGCCTCGAACTCCTGGGCTCAAGCGATCCTCCCGCCTTAGCCTCCTGAGTAGCTGGAACTATAGGTGTGTGCCACCAGGCCTGGCTAATTTTAAAATATTTTGTAGAGAAGGGGTCTTGCTATGTTTCCCAGGCTGGTTTCAAACTCCTGGCCTCAACAATTTTCCTGCCTCAGTCTCCCAAAGTGCTGGGATTATAGACAAGAGCCAATGGTCCTGGCCACTTCAACTCTCCTTTCCTCTCACCTGTCCCATTTTTACTTTTGTTTTTTAACCATTCAACCTTCTTCCTCACCCATGAAAATCATTTTGTCTATATTTTGTATTTAAATCCTTCCTCTCTTATTTATTTTGTATTTAGACTTGTATAAGTGATGTTCTTTTCTAGGAAAAAGTGTGTGTGTGTGTGTATTATTTGCCTATATGGGTCTTCACTTAATGATCTGCCAACATTTAGTTACTTTTTTTTTCACCAGTTTTTCTCGTTCACCTATCCATTTATTGTTTTAACCAACATATATTGAATTTGTAAATTATACAAGGTGATCTCTTGGGTACAAAAGATTACAAAATGTCCAAAATGTTAAGGATTTCTTAGTCTAATAGGGGCTGATAACATGCTTATAAATAACTTCCACAAGGTAGAATTCACCACAAGAGAATTTCTTATTGAGAGCTCAAAAGGAAGGCGGGACTGGAAATGCAGAAGTGGAGTTGGTCCACATAGGAGTAATAATTGGAGAGAGTAGAGTTGCCTATGGTGAGAGTGTTGGGAAGACAGAATCTGTACCTGCATTGAGAAGAAGGATGAAGGGGAGACCTAGGAGGGTACCTTCATTCAGCAGATATTTGTTGGGTAACTATTATGTGCCAGATTACAGCAGGGAACAAAAACAAAATCTCTTGAAGCACACATTTTAGTAGGGAGAAAGAATTAATAAGCAATTGAATACATAACATATCAGATTGTCTTAAGTGTTGTGAAATTTTTTTAAACAAAGGAAGGGTATGGTGTAATAAAGCATTTAACTATATCCAAAGAGAGGTCTGGCCTTTGCCCTTGGCTTCTGGGAGGTAATTTCTAAGCCCACTGAGTGTCATGCCCAAGAAGAGTGTCTTCATTTAGGTTGGAAGATGACCATGTGAGAAAGTCTTAACACTGTGATGTATTGTGGAGGCTTTGAACTATGTTTCATTAGCTTGACATCCAGAGAGGCTGGAGATAGATTAGTCACACAGGCAGTTGACCGTGGAGCCCCAGTAAAGATTCTGGACACCAAGGCTTAGGTGAGCTTCCCTTCATTGGCAATACTATGTGCATATTGTCACACATCATTGCCAGGAGGAGTAAATGCTACCCATGATTCCACAAGGAGAGGAAACCTGGAATTTCTCCATTTGAAACCTTCCTGGATTCTGTTCTGTGCTTTTCTTCCTTTGCCTGAATTTAATCTATGTATTTCCCCTGTATAAATCATAACCATGAGTATAACAGCTTTCAGTGAGTTCTGTGAGTCCTTCTAGTAAGTTATTGAACCTGAGAAGGTTTGAGAATTCCCTCCCTCACCAGACTTGCAAATGGTGTCAGAAATGAGGGTCTTTTGGACTGTTTTATCTAACTCTGCAGTTGGTATCGGAAATGAAATTTTCTAGAATGACCCTGACACACTGAAACATGTGGTTTGGGGAGAGAAAGGATGAGGAGTGGGTGATAACTTTCAATTCCTGGGTGGCCATGGGGTCACCCACAGTGTGGAACTGCAGCTATGTTGCAGTCAGTTACCAGAGGTAAATGTTACCAATGGCATTTAGCAATGGTAGATCCAGCTTCTGAGGAGTTCACTCACTGGGTGCGCAAGGAAATGCAGAGTAACAAGAAACAAGCCAGCCATGCAATTCCTTGGTTATTATGGCCTGTAATGTTAATAGATGAAGCACACGTAAAGGAGAACATTGGGGTGGATCCTGGCACTGGGCCAAGCTTAGACCGTGGCTGGTCCCTGCTCTGGCCTCCAGACTCAGGGCTGCTATTAATGGGAAAAGTTAGAATGAAAACAAGAAAAGTCTTGGGCCAACTGTGAATTCAGGTGGTCCAAGCTACAGCTGTTAGCCTGAGGCCTGCTTTCAAAGGGAAGGTTATGCTGAAGGACGGGTACTTGGGAAGGTCAGGGTGATTTGTAAGAGAATGGGGAAAGACAAAGGGAGGGTCAAGGGACTCATCTCAGAAGGTGGAAAATTTTTTTTTCATATCTTTTTTATTTCATGTCACAGGGGTACAAACGTTTTGGTTACATGAATTGGTTTTGTACAGTTTGAGTCAAAAGTTATAAGTGAGTCCATCACCCATACAGTGTGCTTTGTACTTGTTAGGTGTGAGAAGGTGGGAATCTTCAAAGAGTTGTTGAAAAAGGAGAAGGATAAGGGAACCTTGACGGGGCAGAAAAAGGTCTTAGTGCAGCACTGTTACAGATTTGGTGGACGTGTAAGATCCTCTGCTGGCCCCTCAACTTTGAAAGGTCCTATATAAACCTACTCTATTTATTCTAGTTTGGAGGAGTTTAAAAAGCTAGAAGGCAGAATGACAATGAGAAATGTGACTTGGAGAATCACCAGGGGTGATGGTCTTGTAATCTAATCAGTATAAGGGTTGATGAAGGTTCCAGGGGCCTTTGGCCCGATCCCTGGCTGGGAATTCAAGGCCATATGTACATGAGTGGGTAAAATGGTCAAAGAATGAAGAAGAGACTTTTCTGGGACTCTCTTTAACGTGGGAGTCCAATGTACTGTGATTCTAAAACCTGTTGGTGACGTCCTAAGGGTGGGGGGTGGGGCTATGTTTAGATTCGGAGGTTATGGGAATAAAATGTTTGATGGGATTAAGGTGAAGTTTTGGTAAACCTCATAATATTTGAACAGATATTGAAATGATTGTGTCCTTTATCTGAATGTATTATGGGTATAGATATATCTGGCTGGGGACCATTTCCCCTACCTAGTATTGTAAGACAAAAGGCATATAAACCCACCCTTTAGCAATATTGATTAAGCATGCTAAAAGGGAACCAGTAATATTATCTGAGTCCACACAGATTGTTAATTTAAAAGACTGTAGAAAACCTGATGGGCAAAAAAGAGATTACCATTTTAAATAAAGCCCTGTTAGAAGCTAGAGTACTGGTATAGGCAGATTCTCTGTACAGTAGCCTGGTATGGAGTGCAAGCTGAGGATTATGGAAAAAGCCAGTGGGCACCACCCAATGGTAACTACTGGGATTTTGGACTAGAAAATTTCCATTTTAGAGACAGTTATTAGCTTGAAACTGCCACTATGACTGAAAAACTAAATAATGTTGAAAACTGAAGTATCCCTAATGTCTTGGGTGGTAGAAGGGCAATGTCCAGAAGAGTTCCATACAGTAATGGAAATGGTTTGTGCAAGAACATGCTACTGATGAATGCAAAGAGGTACTCATAGTCACAAGCAGGTAGCCCCTTTTTGCCTAGGAACAAATTTGCAATCATCTGAGGAACTTCGAGATCCTATTGCCACTTGTAGTGCCTTATGAACAGTTCTATGTAAACTAACAAAGTTGCTTGGTTTATGGATGGCAGTTCCAAGGTGAATGGACAGCACTTGTTTGGAAAGCTACCACAGCTAGGAATGACTGATGGAAAGACTCTGGTTAGAGGTAAAAACAAATCAGCTCAGTGAGCTGAATTTTATGGTGTCCTCTCCTAGTTTGGGTTTTCACCAACTCATGGCTGGTGGCTAATGGCCTGACCATTAATGGTCAGACAGATATTTAAGGGAAAACTCGACTATTAAAGGGATGCCTGTATGGAAATCACTATGGGAATTTAAGGCACACATTAAAGTAGGACTTGTTGAAACCTCTCAGAAGAATCCTTCCAGGATCAGAAGGTGATTAGAACTGTCAGATGTCCTGGTGAGTTCACTTGAGGTCACCACCCAGGTCCATGAAATGGACGTGGAAGAGCTGTGGCAATGCAGAGATAGGCTGAATCTCAATATATCACTCTCTGTGCTTCTCTGAGGCACAAAATGCCAAAAAGTATTGCCATTAAGAAAGAGACTGTAGATGGCTAAAAGGCAGATTTTTCAGGAGAAAGGCTCCACACAATGTTTACTACATTGGACTGATGCTGATAGCACTGGGTATCCTCAACTTTCTGTGTTATTATCTGGTGCAGTGATTCTGGGACCAGGGCTTAAACTGTGGGTGCTGGAAATATGGATGATCCCTAATCAGGAAACCATAACTGTACCATTAAACATTTGTGTCAGAATTCCTAAGGGTCTGACTGGGTGGATTGTACCTTTATCCCATCTAGCAAAATTGGGGTTGGCTGTGTAGTGTCCAACTCCTGGCGCATTGATCACAGTGTAACTATAAATCTTGATGATCGAATACTTGGAAAAGTCCCTGGTTATCATGTGCAAAATATAGCACTGGCATGCCTAGTGTACCACAGTGTGCTATGCACAAATACTCATCATTCTTGTTTTTGTGGGTGGGAAACAAACAGACACATAAAATGTGTTGCTGATGCAATAAATACCATAAGCATTCCATGATGCGTCTGAATTTCCCTGGGGAAAGCTCCACCCTAAGACAAGGAAGGCTGTGGGAAGCCTTCTGGCACATACAAACTAAATTACATTGAGGAGTGACTACCACTCATCTAACCCTAGAATGGAGGACCTAAGATTTTGGGATGCAAATCATATATCCTAACCACACTCAAACCATTATTACACAATGGCAGTGACATGCATGGTGATTTAAACAACATTTGTCTATAAGACAGAAAAGGGTTTTACAGGAGCTAGGTGCCAGTCTAGGCATCACAAAACAAGCTGAATTCACATTTATTGAGGAGCAGCATTTAGAGGAAAAGAACTTATTAACTAGAATAAGCAGATTAGCAGGGATTCTCTTCCAGCAGGAAGGCAAAGGATGAGATTCAGCCTTGAAAGAAGATGAGGCTTTAGGGTCATTGTTACAGGTTGAATTGTGCCCCCCCCCCAAGAACATACTTGGAAGTCCTAACCCCCAGTACTTGTGAGTGTGAACTTTTTTGGAAGTACGGTCTTGGCAGATGTAGTCAAAATGAGGTCATTAGGGTGAGCCCTAAACCAATGTGACTGGTATCCTTAAGAGACACAGACACGGAAGGAGAACATCATGTGACATTGAAGGCAGAGGTTGGAGTGATGCATCTACAAATCAAGGAACACCAAGGATTGCCAGCAAACACCAGAAGCTAGGAAGGATCCGCCTTCAGAGAGAGCATGACCCTGCCAACACCTTGATTTCAGACTTCTAGCTTCCAGAATTGTGAAACAATAGATTTCTGTTGTTTTGAGCTATCCACTTTGTGGCACTTTGTTATGGCAGCTTTGGGAAACTAAATACAGTCAAAATGATGCAGCAAATAATGCTAGGACCCATTGTGGGGAAACTGCTCATATGCTGACCCAACAGAGACAGGTGGAGGCTGAAGTATCTACAGGCCAATGGTCCTCTATCCTAGTTGCTGAGATTCAAGAGATTTACCTATTGCAAACCTGTGAGCCTCCAAATATTGGAATTGTTTGGGGCACTTGTAATGTACATTGATGCACCCTGACTGCCCTTGCTCAAAGAATAGGTCAGAATAATACATATTTTGTAGTATGATTAGCAGGAAAAGGAACTAGTCTGAATACCACCCATATTACTGTTGGAGAGATGTGAGCAGCCCTGCTGTATAATAGCACACAGTAGCAGCCAGTCTCAGTACAAGTCTGTGAATTGAGGGTGGCTGACCTTGTCCCCAACTGACTTGGAACCCAGAAGTAACCAAGTCATGACCAATTGCAGTGATACCTGTCCATAATATTTGGTATATGGATGGGTTGCTTCTATTGGGGAGGCATAATAAATACCACTTTAATTTTTACTGATTTGCTCTGTAATAAAAGTGAATTGTACCATGACCATACTGCAATATGGTATAATGCTAGCATTACTGATAAGATTCCACCTACCTTCTGTAAATGTCATATTTTAATAACGATACTGATGATTAAATGTATTAGGTGATTGAGTTAAAGCTTCCTCAGGAAGTAATACCAATTGAAAAGGAAGAACTAGATTTAGCTAACCATCAGCTAACTTCTATGCTAAATAGTCTGTACAAGATTATCATAAGGCACAAATAGGAGTGGATCAAGGGAGGAAACAAGTATTCAAATTACTAAAGAAATATGAAAATGTATTAATGGCTTTATGTGGTGAATTTGTTTCTTTAAATCTATCACTACCCTACACTAGCTTCTCCAAATGTTAGTTGTAGTTATACTGATGCCATTGCTGAACATATTATATAAATGTTATACTAAATGTAGATGCCCAGACAAATATCATTTTGCTATAGGAGAGTGTAGGTCAAGGGCTAGGGGCTGGCTTGTACAGCGGAGGTTTCACCTTGCCTAAAGAAATGTTTGGCTTTTGCCCAGCTCCTGGGAGGTAGCCTCTAATGTCTTAAAATATCCTGCCTGATAGAATACTTTGTTTACTTTGGGGATTTGGGGCACACCAGTTAGTCTGTGCTAACAATGTGATTTTTGATGAGGTCCTTGAGCCATGTGGTATCAGCTTAACATCCTAGAGGTGCTAGAGATAGGACAACCACATTGCCAGTTAGAGATAGGCCAGTTGGAGATACAGGTGCTATGGATAGGACAACCCATTTGGCCATGCCAATATGACTGGCCTCTTACAAAAACCTTGGAGACCAAGGTTTGGGTAAGTTTCCTGGTTAGCAATACTTCGTGCATATGGCCACACATTGTTGCTAGGAGAAGAAAGCACTGTCCTCACTATTCCACTGGAAGGGGACAACTGGAAGCTCATGTTTGGAACTCTGCTGGACGCTGCCCTATGTGCTTATTTTCTTTGCTGATTTTAGTCTATACCCTTTGTCTTTAATAAAGTGAAACTGTGAGTATAGTAGCTGTTTTGAGTTCTGTGAGTCATTCTAGTGAATCATTAAATTTGAGGTCTTGGGGACCTCCGGTCCAGAACTTCAACCCTAATTCCTTTTGGGCAAAAAGATGAAAAAATTAACCCATTCAGTGATTCTGGAGGTAAGAAATAACGTAAAATGTCTGGCATATAAGTAAATGTTTATTCTGTGGTTGCTGTTATAATGGAAGAATTTTTTTTACCTCAAAGGTGTAATAAGCAAAAGGCATGGGTTGAAGACATTAAAGTGGACTCCCAAGAGAACCAGAGGAGAAGTACCCTGAGAAAGAAATGCAGAAATCTACATAGTGATCCCCATGAAACTGTTGCTGAGTACCAAACCACATATGCATTGACTGAAGCTACATCAGGACCAGGCAGTGACAGTAAAGCTGTAATCTGAACAACTTTGAGAAATCACACAGAAATAAGGGGTATTTGAATTTCAAATAGCCAGTGTATAGAGTTCACTGAATACCTCAGGCTCAATAAAGACCTGAGAATGGTCAATCTTTACTAATAAAAGCCTTGAAAGGATCAAACATCATCAAATGACTTCACTGTTTACCAGAACAAAGTCCAACAATCTTTGAGAGAAATTAGCAAAATTCAGCATTAACAACATAACATTCATTATTTCTAGCATCCAATTACAATGTACTAGATATTGAGGAAGCAGTAAAATTTTACCATAGTCAGGTGAAGGGAATAGTAAATAGAAATGACAGAGATGATGAAATTAGCAGACAGGAATGTTAAAGCAGCTATTTTAAATATGTTTAATAAGCTTATGGATTAGAGGAAACTATGAATATAATGGAGGGAGAAATTAAAGTTATAGTAAAAGAACCAAATGGTATTTAAAGGGCATGCAAATGATTTTAACAGCAGATTACACAGTTCAGAAGAAATTGATTTTGAAAACAAAGAAATTATCCAAAATAAAGCGCAAAGTGGGGGGGGGGGAAGTCCCAGTAATGTGTGGGACAATATCAAGTGGTCTAAAATGAATGTAATTGGAATTCCAGAAGAGGAGGGTCAGAAAAGATTTTGAAGAAGAATGGCTGATTATTTTCCAACTTAGATGAAAACTATAAGCATTCACATCTGACTACTTTAAGGAACCCAAAACAATATAATGAAAATGTAGCTAGGTCCATCAAAATCAATTTTTGAATAGCAATGATAGCTTTATAAGGTAGCCAGAGAAAGAAGACACTTAAAGACACAGCAATAAAGAATTCATCAGAAACTGAATGTGTGAAGATAACTGAAAGATGTCTTTAAAGTACTGAAAGAAACTGTCAATCTAGAATTTTATATCCAGCAAAAATAGACTTAAAAGTGAATGTACAAGTGCTCTGAAAGGTTCCACATCCACCAAGATGGAGTAACAGGAATTTGTTTTACTCTCCTGCCCCCAAAATAAAAAATACATGAAACAATGGCTTTTCAGGAACATTATGTGGACATCAGGCAATAAGGAACAGTGATTCTTGAGGGATAGGAAACAAAGGAGGCCCTATGATTATCCCATCTTACTGCCTTGAGAGAGATTCTAGGATGCAGCACAGAGAAGTGAGGCAAAACCCAACAGATTTCCTGAATGGAGGAGATGGAGCTGAGAGTTTAGGGTGATTAAGGCAGAAAATGTTTGGAGAAGTGCTAAAGAGGATGCTGCAGAGGGAGGGAACCATAAAGATATGCAGAGGATCTCCTTTGAGAGTTTGTCAGAGTACTTACCAGCATGGGGGAAACTACCTGAGTCTGCCAAAAGAGCCATTCAAAAGAATTAGAAGGAACTGTGCCCAGCACCCCATGCAGCCAGGAAAATACTTGCTCCCTCCAGTCAGACTGGAAAACCTTATAATTTATCATGCATTGGTTAGATTACTCAGCAATGTTTTGCCTCAGTGGGGACAGCAGACTTCTCTGGGCCTTCCTAACAATTCATAAAAGGAAGACCTGAAAGGATCAAGCTACTTTCAAGTAATTTAACTGGATCTCAGAACAAAGCCCAGGAAGTTTTAGAAGACTACATAATCCAGCACTCAACAAGGCAAAATTTAATCAAAGATAACTGTGCATGCAAAGAGACAGGAAAAGGACCCATAATGAGAATTTTCAATGAAAACTGACCAAGAAATGGCAAATACTAGAATTAGCAGAAGACATTAAAGCAGTTATAACTATATTCCAAATGTTCAAAGGTTAGCTAGAGACAAACATAGTGTATTTTAAAACACCCATATTCAAAGCTGGATGAGGTGGCAGTTGCCTGCAGTCCCAGCTACTTGGGAGGCCAAGGCAGGAGGATTGCTTGAGCCCAGGAGTTTGAGGGTGTAATGCACTATGGTTGTACTTGTGAATAGCCACTGCACTCCAGCCTGGGCAACATAGCAAAACCCCATCTATAAAGGAAAAAAAATAAACTCCATTTTCAGTTTCTAGAGTTGAAAACTATGATATCTGAGTTGAAAAATACACTGGATGAGGTTAACAGTGGATTAGACATTACATTGGGAAAAAAGGATTAGCGAGCTTGAACACATTGTAATGGAAACTTAAATAATATGAAAAGAGAAAAAACATTTAAAGAAAAAAACAGTGAACTTTGGGGTAACTTTAAGTAGCCTAATATATGTATATTTGGAGTCCTCCCAAAAGAAGACTGGCAGCAGAAACAATATTTGAAGAAATAATTGCTGAAAACTTGACAGCAAGAGATCTAACAACTGTAATGAACCCCAAGTACAAGAAAACTATACATTCATAACACCACATAAAGACATTTTAGTCAATGACAGATTGCATGTATGATGGTGGTCCCATAAGACTATAATACCATATTTTAATGTACATTTTCTTTGTTTAGATACACAAATACTTACCATTTTGTTATAGTTGCCTACAGTATTCAGTATGGTAACATGCTGTTCAGCTTTGTAGCTTAAGAGCAATAGGCTAATATATAGCCTAGGTGTGTAGTAGGCCATACCATCTAGGTTTGTATAAGTATACTCTGTGTCTGCACAGTGACAAAATTGCCTAACAATGCATTTCTCAGAACATTTCCCTGTCACTAAGCAACATGTGGCTGTATTATTTTTATAACCCAGCAAGATAAATCATAATCAAATTGCTAAAAAGGAATTATGGGCAATTCATGGCCCAAGATTTTAATGATGGAAGGATTCAGTCATGAGGCAATTACAATTAAGTAAGCAAATAAGTGTCTCAAATGGTGTATACTGTACCACAGGATCTGGAAGTTTTCTCATCCAAAATTCAACTGGTTGCTGCTAGGTGGCATTCACTGGGTTTTATACTATGGCCTAGTGTACAGTCCACACAGAGTTATCAAACAGAATTTGTCAGTACAAGCATTCTGGCTTCTAACAAGTCATTAAAATGGTAATCTCTTTTTGTCCACCAGTTACTCCATTTTGTTTCAAATTAACAACCTGTGTGAGCTTGGGCAATTCTATCGGTTACCAATTAGCATGTCCAGTCAATATTGGGTATACATCTTCTGTTTTACAGTACTTGGTAAAAGAAGTATTCCCAGTAAGACATAATGTCCATTCTTGTAATACATTCAGGTAGAGGAGAGAGATACAGTCACTTCACATAAAGTCTGTTCATTTATTCCAATTCTTGTCCTACCTTCCAGCTTAATCCCATCAACTGTTCATCTTCATATCCTCCCAGTCTAACTGGAGCCCCCAGTAGGACTTTACTAAACGGTTTTTAAATGATGGTGCATTGGGCTTCCATGTCAAAGAGTTCCAGAAAAGTTTATTGCTCACCCCCTCACTGTTTTACACATGTGCTTTGCTGTACATAGGGAATTTGGGTTCCTTGCTAGGGGTTTTGCCAAGGGATCTTGGCCTGTTTATCAGTCTTTTCCCTGATTAGTTTCTTTGCCCCAGGTGATTTGAGGTCAAGTTCCTCATTATTGTCTATGCATTGCAGCTTTTTGAAAAAAAACTTAGTTGACAGATAAAAATTGTACATACTCAAGGTGTACAATATGATGATTTGATATATGTTTACATTGTGTAATGATTTTGCATTGCAGCTTTTTAGGTTCTTCCAAACTAGGGTAAAATAGAGCAATTTTTTTCAGCAGTCTTCAATGTCAAGGGACTACACAGGCTCCTATTGATCCATCGCCCTCCAGTTGTGCTCTTTTGAGACCTTTGTTTGGCTCGCATCAATGTCCACTTTATTCATCCTATTTCTTAAAAACTTTTTGAAGTACCAAGAGTTGGGCAAGGGCAAAACCTTTCTTTGGGCAAGATTAATAATTTGCTGATCAGGGGCTTACAAAATTTACCAGATTTGAATCTAGTGTTTCAATGCTGGGCTGCAAAAAAACCCCAATTATTCTAATATTCCCACAATATCACATTATCACCTGTTTTATACTTTTCCCATTTATCTGAACTTACAGCTGACTTCGCCCACAGTCTGTCATCATTGTAGCCTTTGCTGAGCAATGTCCCATCTGCTAAGACTCTGTTTTGTGGAATTCTAAAAAAAACCCCAAACAAATAGTATTTTCACTGAAATTCACACATTTTGAAGTCTAGCCACAGCAGAGTTTTTCATAAGTCCATTCACGCCTGACTCATTTGATGTTTTTTTCTGTAGGTTATAATCAGTCTGGATTTCTACCTTCTATTAACCTTCTTTCAGATCATTTCTACTTTATTATTTGTTAGCAAGCTCTCTGTCCTTTCACCCAGAAACATCCTCTGGTTATACTTATTTAATTCTCACCTTATGATATAGGGATGATATTCCTCCCCTTTTTAGAATACCTCATATAATATTGTATGTATAGAAATATATGCAGGCATACCTCGAAGATATTGAAGATTCAATTCCAGACACCATAATAAAGTAACTATCACAAGAAAGCAAGTAACACAAATTTTTTGGTTTCCCAGTGCATATAAAAGTTATGCTTACACTATGCTGTAGTCTATTATGTGTGCAATAGTATTATATCAAAAAATGTACATACTTTATTTAAAAAATACATTGCTGTTAAAAAATGCTAGCAATCATCTAAGCCTTCAGTGAGTCATAATCTCTTTGCTGGTGGAGGGTCTTGCCTTGATATTGATGACTGCTGACTGATGAGGGTGGTGGTTGCTGAAGGTTAGGGTGGCTGTGGCAATTTTTTCAATTAAGACAACAATAAAACTTGCCACATTGATTGACTCTTCCTTTCATGATAGATTTCTCTGTAGCATGTGATGCTGTTTGACAGCATTTTACCCACAGTAGAACTTTTCAAAATTGAAGTCAATTCTCTCAAACTCTGCCACTGCTTTATCAACTAAGTTTGTGTAATATTCTAAATCCTTTGTGGCTATTTCCACAGTGTTCACAGCATCCTCATTAAAAGTAGATTCCATCCCAGTGGTTTCCAAGAAACCACTTTCTTTGCTCATCCATAAGAAGCAACTCCTCATTCATTCAAGTTTTATCATGATATTGCAGCAATTAAGTCACATCTTCAGACTTCACTTCTAATTCTAGCTTTCTTGGTATTCAAACCACATCTATAGAGACTTCCTCCACTCAAGTCCTGAACCCCTCAAAGTCATCCATGAGAGTTGGAATCAACTTCTTCCAGACTCCTGTTAATGTTAATATTTTGACCTCTCATGAATCATGAATGTTCTTAATAGTGTCTATAATGGTGAATTTTTTTCAGAAGGTTTTCAATTTACTTTGCCCAGATCCATCAGAGGAATCATTATCTCTTGCAGCAATAGCTTTACAAAATGTATTTTTTAAATAATGAGATTTGAGGCCAGGTGTGGGGCTCATGCCTGTAATCCCAGCACTTTGGGGGACCAAGGCAGGAGGGTCACCTGAGGCCAGGAGTTTGAGGCAAGCCTGGCCAACATAGCAAGACATTGTCTTTACAAAAAATAAAAAAAATGACTTGGGTGTGGCAGCATGCACCTGTAGTCCTAGCTACTTTAGAGGCTGAGGTGAGAGGATTGCTTGAGCCCAGAAGTTTGAAGCTATAATGAGCTGTGATTGTGCCATTGCACTCCAGCCTAGGTGACAGAACTAGACCCTGTCTCAAAAAATAATAATAATAATAAGACTTGAAAGTCAAAATGACTCTGCTCCATGGGCTATAGAATGAATGTTGTATTAGTGGGCATGAAGGTAACATTAGTCTCCTTGTACACCTCCATCAGAACTCTTAGGTGACCATGTGCATTGTCAATGAGCAGTAATATTTTGAAAGGAATCTTTTTTTCTGAGTAGGAAGTCTCAGCAGTGGGCTGAAAATATTCAATTTGGGCACACTGGCTCACAACTGTAATTTTAGCACTTTAGTAGGCCCAGGCAGGAGGATCACTTGAAGCCAGGAGTTTGAAACCAGCCTGGGCAATAGTGAGATACCCTCTCCACAAAAATAAATAAATAAAAGAAAATTAGCCTGGCATGGTGATGTGCACCTGTAATCCCAGCTACTAGGGAGGCTGAGGAAAGAGGATTACTTGAGCCCAGGAGTTTTAGGCTGCAGTGAGCTATCATGATGCTGCTCCACTCCAGCCTGGGTGACAGAGCAAGACCCTGTCTCAAAAAAAAAAAAAAATTAAGTAAATCATTCCATAAACAGATGTGCTGTCATCCAGGCTTTGTTGTTTTATTTATAAAGCACAGGCAGAGGAGACTTAGCATAATTATTGAGGGCCCTGGGATTTTTGGAATGGTAAGTGAGCATTGGCTTCAAATTAAAGTCACCAGCTCCATTAGCTCCTAACGAGAGTAAGCATGTCTTTTGAAGCTTTGAAGCCAGGCATTTACTTCGCTTATCTAGCTGTGAAAGTCCTAGATGGCATCTTCTTCCAACATAAGGCTGTTCATCAAGGATGACTGAACACAAATCACCATAACAGATATATTAATAATAAAAAATTTGAAATATTATAAGCTTTATGAAAATGTTACACAGAAAGTTGAAGTGAACTCATGCTGTTGGAAAAATGGCACCAATAGACTTAATGCAGGGTTGCCACAAACCTTCAATTTGCAAAAAACAAAACAAAACACACACAGTGTCTGCCAAACTGAATAAAGTGAAGTGGAAGAAAATGAGGTATGCATGTATAATTTACCAAGTCTTCCTTCAATTTGGATGATCACCTGGGACAATATTTATCAAGCTTCCCAAATGTTTCTGAGTCATACAAATATTTGATAACCATTTTAATCTTTCCTTATTCATTTTACTTATGAAATTTTTCATTGTCTGCTTTCCTTATTCATTTGCTGAAATGTACAGCTCCATTTTAGTAGTTTCTTAGCCATTGACTATTAGAGGTTTATTTGAAAATGTTCTGAAAATGTTTTCATTTAATTTTTACCTTTCCCACTATGGTTTTGTTCCCCCAGATTACAAAAAAGGCCAATATTTCATTTTTATTTCATTTCAGATCAACCATCAACATCTGTAACCAAGAAATCATCTTTAAGGAAAAAAATTAGTAATGTAAAATCATTCCAATTGGAGTTAATGGAAAGAATTATAAGGCCAGGACCAAGTGTCAGAGATGTTTGGGAATGTAAAGATCAGCCTGAGAGAAAACAGTCATTTCAGAAGGCACATTTCAGCCAAGTAATAATCACCCATGAAGATGCACCTGCTTTCAATCAGCATGTATCTCTTACTCTACACCAAAGAATTGAAAATGAAGAGAAATCATATGTTTGTAAGGAATGTGGAAAGGCTTTTAGTCGTGGCTCACAACTTACTCAACATCAGAGGATTCATACTGGTGAGAAACCCTATGAGTGTAGGGAATGTGGGAAGGCCTTTAGTTGTGGTTCAGCACTTACAAAACATCAGAGAATTCATACTGGTGAGAAACCCTATGAATGTAGACAGTGTGGGAAGGCTTTTAGTTGGATCTCATACTTTTCACACCACCAAAGAATTCACACTGGTAAAAAACCATATGAGTGTAAGGAATGTGGAAAAACATTTTGTTGGAGCTCCTATCTTACAAAACATCAGAGAATTCATACTGGTGAGAAACCCTACGAATGTAAAGAATGTGGAAAGGCCTTTAGTAGGAGCTCAAGCCTTATTCAACATCAGAGAATTCACACTGGTGAAAAACCCTACGAATGTAAAGAATGTGGAAAGACTTTTAGTTGTAGCTCATACCTTTCTCAACATCAGAGATTCCACACTGGTAAGAAACCCTATGAATGTAAAGAATGTGGGAAGGCCTTTAGTTATCACTCTAACTTCACTGTACATAAGAAAATGCACACAGGTGAGAAACCCTATCACTGCATGAACTGTGGAAAGGCCTTCATTAGGAGCTCAAGCTTTATTCAACATCAGAGAATTCACAATGGTGATTAACCCAATGAATGCAAGGACTGTGTAGGGGATTTTTTTCATGGTTCAGAGTTTATAAAACTAAAGATAACCAAATACTAGAAACATTCTATGAACAAAATAAAAATTGGAAAAATTATCAACATCTCCATGTAAATTGGCATCAGAAAATCTGATACACTTCACCCTAATAATCTTATTGTATACATTAAAAAGTTCGTATTTGAGAGTGATCACATGAATTTATCTTTTAAAATTAACATCTGTACTTTTATACTCAACTTTGAAGCCATTTCAAATTTTACTCCAAAATATGAAAGTGTCTAAATAGCTAATTTAATCTCAGATCCATATTTCAGCACTAGGTAATCATTAATTTTTTTATTCTGCACACTTGTATTGCTTCCTGTTGATTACATTATATTTTTATTAAAATTAGGCTATGTATTATGACCCTCTTTTCTATCATAGTTTGCCCTTGAACCATGCAAGAGTTAGGGATGCTGACCCCTTCATGTAGCTGAAAATCCACATATAACTTTTGATTCCCCAAAACTTTAGTACTAATAGACTACTGTTGACCAGAAGCCTTACCAATAACTTAAACAGTCAATGAACACACATTTTGTGTGTTATATGTAGTACATACTCTATTCTTACAGTGAAGTTCGCTAGAGAAAAGAAAATATTATTAAGAAAATCATAAGGAAATAAAATATATTTACTATTCATAAAGTGGAAATGGATCATCATAAAGGTCTTCATTGTCTTCACATTGAGTAGGCTGAGGAGCAGGAGGAGAAAGAGGAGAGGTTGGTCTTGCTGTCTCAGGTGACAGAAGTAGAAGAGGTGGAGGAGGTAGAAGGGGCAGCAGGGAGGCAGGCACATTTGGTGTAACATTTATTGAGAAAAATCCTTATAGAAGTGGACCTGCACAGTTCAAACCCTGTTGTTAAAAGATCAACTATACCTTGATCCAAAATATCTGTACTTGTTCTCAGTACTTAAATATCTAAATTTAATATTTTATATAATGGATATATTTATATCTCTTTGTTTTAAAAGATGGCTTTATTTTTCCCTTTATAAAAAGAATACTACAAAATTTTAGTTGATACAGAGAAGCACAAGGAAACATAATTTGTAGTCATACCAACCAGAGAAATCCACTATCAAATGATTGGATCAAATCCAGGTTTTGTGTTTATGAAACATTAACATACTATAACACTATACTTTTTCCTGCCATTCCCATGCCAAAGAAATTTTCCTGTTAATGGATAGAAATCTTCCATAGTTATTAATGGCTTCACTGTATTCCCTGTGGGACTGTATTTACCATATAACTTTGATGATTTGCCTCCAATTTGAGGAGATCATGAAAATTGTCCTAGATTAACATTTTTAAAGCCACATCTTTGTATGCTTATCTACTTTTTTCTTTTTAGAAAAGTTTTTATTGCAAATAATGCACAAATACATTAGTGTTGTGAAAAAGATTTAAACATGACAGATTCTAAATTCCTGTTTCATGTCTGTCCTGAATCCCTGTACACTCTACATAGGCAAACACTGTTATCGATTTAGTCTTTATGATTCCAAATCTTTTGTCTAAGTTTTTTTGTAATATATTAATATGTTTTATGATATTATATGTATGCATTATAAAACAGGGAGAGATCCTACCTCATAGTGTGAGTGTGAAGATCAAATAAGTTAATAAACATAAAGTGCTTACCCTGTACCTGTTGTGCAATAAACATTCAGTAAATGTTAACCATCATGATGATGATTTGTGGATAGGAATTTAAATATGTTGTATACCACATTCAGTCTTACAGATTTGGTAGTTATCATGTTTTCAATGTAATAAATATTGGGAAGACTTAATTCAGCAATTTTAAATTATTGAACATGAGAGAATTTTTTCTTAAGAATCGAAAGCAAAAACTGAACCTAATGTGTATGAACACTTTATTTAGACCTCTTCCCATAGGCTGGAGAAAGATATCGTGTCAATCTGAAACTCAGTAGGGTATATGTAAGCACACCCATCTAAAGATCAGAGGAAAGATGTTGAAATGTGTCTTTATAATCAGTTTTAGAAAATGAGAATTGATGTATAGGTCATGATTTTTGATCAAAATCATGGTAATAGCAAAGGCCTTGACAATAATATAGCATACAACATCCAAATATCCATCTAAGGCCTATCTAAATTTAAAGTGGAAATCAAGAAAAAAATTACAAAATCTTTGAAAGAAAATGAATGTCAAAAAGTCCACCATATAGAAAAACCTAAAGGTTGCAACAAATTCCGTAACCTATAAAATATGCTATCCTATAAAATACGTAAGCCTAAAATGCATGACAAATTAGAGTATTGCAAGAGTGATTAATAATTACTAATTAACTAATTAAACATAACATAAGTAGCTTTCAAAAAGGACAGTAAAGTAAGTCTAAAGGCAAAAGAAGGATATAGAAACAGAAATAATTGACATAGAAACATGAAAACTAACTTGAATGAGTCAATAGTACAAAGAAATTATTGGCTGTTCTATGAGGAAACTACAAAAGTTATAAGTTGGGGAGTTATGTCCATAAGATGGCCAATGAGTAGGTCCCAATGCTTGTCCCCACCCCACCCCAAAGCAATGAATATACAACTACATACTGGCAAAAATAGTTCTGGGAGAGCTCTGGAGTACAAATGAAACTGCAGAAACTCTACGGGGTACCCTAAACAAGGATGGCTGAATAAAAAAATAAAGGAAGCATTTTACTTTTGCCACCACATGCTACTGTCTGGCACAGTTCAACACATTTTCCTTTAAAAGGAAAAAATAAAAACACATCACTATAAAAAATGATCAGAGAATAATAATGAGATAGGAAGAGAGGGACAAAGCAACTGTAAGACAAAAAGAAAACAGTGAACAAATAGTAATAGTAAGACTTGCCTATCAATAATTACTTTAAATATACATGGATTAAACTCACCAACCAAAAGGCAAACAGTGGCTGTATGAATTAAAAAAAAAAACAAGATTTCACATATGCTGTTGATGAGACTCAGTATAGAATGAAAACACACATAGACTGAAAGTGAAGGGGTGCAAATAGGTATTTCATGGTTTTGTAACAATAGTAAGCAAGGATGGTTCTACTCATATCAGACAAAATAGAATTTAAATATAAAACTGTATTTAGAGACAAAGAAGATGATTATATAATGATAGAATGGTAAATTAAACAGGAAAATATAACAATTATAAATCTGTCCTCAATATCAGAGCACCTAAATATATAAAGCAAATATTGACAGATCTGAAGACAGAAATTGAAAGTAATGCAAAAATAGTAGGGGACTTCAATACTCCACTTACAATAATGGATAGAACATCCATACATAAAATCAATAAGGAAACACTGAATTTGAATTATACTTTAGACCAAATGGACCTAATGAACATTTACAGAACATTCCATCCAACAGCAGTAGAGTGCACATTCTTCTCAAGCGTGCATGGAACCTTTTCTAGGATAGATGACATATTAGGTCACAAACAAGTCTTACAAATTTAAGAAGATTGAAAACATTCCAAGTATCTTTTCTGGCCATAATGGAATAAAACTAAAAATCAATAGGAGTAAGAAAACAGGGAAATTCACAAATATGTGGAAACGAAACAGGACACTCTTGAATTATTAATAGGTCAAAGAGGAAATCAAAGGGAATTTTTAAAGTTTCTCAAGACAAAGGTAATGAAAACGTGACATAACAGATCTTGTGAGACGCAGCAAAACAATAAGAGGGAAATTTATAGCCATAAATGCCTACATTAAAAAAGAAGAAATATCTCAAATATACAACTTAACTTTATGCCTCAAGGAATTAGAAAAAGAACAAATTAAGGCCAAAGTTAGAAGGAAGGAAATAATAAGTAGTATATCAGAAATAAATAGGAACAAAAAATTAATAAGACTGAGTTGGTTTTTTGAAAAGATACACAAAATTGACAAAAACTTATCTAGATTAAGAAAAAAAGAACAAAGACTCAAACAAAAACTGCAATAAAACAAGAGACATTACAACAAATGCCTCAGAAATAAAAAAGATCATAAGGGACTATTTTGAACAATTATATGCTGACAAACTGGACACCCTAGAAGAAATGGATAAATTCCTAGAAACATACAAACTACCAAATAATTAAGAAGAAATAGAAAGCCTGAATAAGCCAATAACAAATAAGGAGATTGAATCAGCAATCAAAAATGTCCCAACAAAGAAGCCCAGAACCTAATGGCTTCCTGGGTGAATTCTACCAAACTTTGAAAGAGGAATTAATACCTGTCCTTCTTAAATGCCTCCAAAATAGAGAAACAGAGGGTACACTTCCAAACTCATTTTATAAGGCTAGCATCACTATGAAACCAAAAGCAGGCAATTACTACAAGAAAAGAAAATTATAGGTCATATCTCTGATGAACATAAATGCAAAAATCCTCCACAACATACTAGCAATCTGAATTCAACAGAACTGAAAAGGATTATACACAATAGCCATGTGTGATTTATCCCTTGGATGCAAAGAAGGTTCAACATACACCAATCAATATGATATAACATGTTAAAGAAATAAAGCCAGATGATCCTCTCAATAGATGCAGAAAAACCATTTGCCTAAGTTCAACACACATTCATGATTAAAACTCTCAAGAAAATAGGTATTGAAGGATCTTGACTCAAAAAAATAAAGGCCATATATGAAAAGCCCACAGATAACATCACAATTAATGGGGAAAAAAACTGAAAACCTTCTCTCTAAGATCCGGTACAAGGCAAGGATACCCATTGTCACAACTTCTTTTCAATATAGTTCTGGAGGTCTTAACCAGAGCAATTAGGCAAGAAAAAGAAATAAAATGCATCCAAATTGGAAAGGAAGAAGCACAATTATCTCTGCAGATAACATGATCATATTTAACACATATATTAATACATACAAAACCTTAAAGACTCAACAAAAATTTGTTAGAAGTAATAAATAAAATCAATAAAGTTGCAGAATACAAAATCAACATACAAAAATCAATCATTTCTATACACAAACAATAAGGTATCTGAAAATGAAATTAAGCAAACAATCCCATTCACAATAACAACAAAAAGATTAAATACTTAGAAATCACATTAACCAAAGAAGTAAAAGATTTGTAAACTAAAAATTATAAAACAACAATGAATGAAATTAAAGAAGATACAGATAGATGAAAAGACATCCAGTGTTCATGAATAGCAAGAATTAGTATTGCTAAAATATCCATACTACCCAAAGTGATCTACAGATTCAATGCAACACATATCAAAATCTCAATGGCATTCTTTACAGAAATAGAAAAAAATCCTAAAATTTATATGGAACCACAAAACACCCACATACCCTAAGCAATCTTGAGAAAGAACACAGCTATCACACTTATTGACTTCAAAATACATTACAAAATTACAGTAATCAAAGCAGTATGGTACTAGTATGAAAATAGAGGAATAGAACAGAATTGAGATCCCAGAAATAAATTCACCCATTTACAGTGAACTGATCTTCAACAAAGGTCCCAAGAACACAAAACAGGAAAAGGATAGTCTGTTAATAAATTGTGTTGGGAAAACTGGATATCCACATGCAAAAGAATGAAATAGGACCCTTATCTCACACTATATACAAAAGTCAACTCAAAGTCGTCTAAAGACTTAAAGATAAGACCCAAAACTTTAAAAGTACTGGAAGAAAACATGAGGAAGAAGCTGATTGACATTGGTCTGGGAAGTAATATTTTGGACATAACACCAAAAGCATAGGCAACAAAAGCAAAAATAGACAAATGGGATAGCATAAAACAAAAAGACTTCTTCACAGCAAAGAAAACAGAGTGAAAGGGCAACCTATGGAATGGGAGAAAATATTTGCAAACCATATAGCTGATATGAGGCTAATATACAAAATATATAAGGAATGTGTACAATTTAATAGCAAAGCTACAAATAACCCAATTTAAAAACAGGCAAAGGACTTGAATAGATATTTCTCAAAAGAAGACATACAAATAGGTAACAAGTATATAAAAAGGTGAACTAATCATCAAGGAAATACAAATTAAATCCACAATGAGATGTCATCTCACACTTGCTATGATTGGCATTGCCAAAAAGTCAAAAAATTACAAAGTGTTGATGACGACGTGGAATAAAGGGAACTCTTATACACTGTTGGTGGGAATGTAAATTGGTGCAGCCATTATGAGGAATGGTATGAAGTTTCCTCACAAAACAAAAAATAGAACTACCATGTGATCCAGCAATCTCAGTTCTGGGTATATACCCAGAGGAAATGAAATCAGTATCTTGAAGACATGTCTGCATTCCCATGTTCATTTTAGCACTATTTATAATAGTGAAGATATGGAAACAATCTAAGTATCTGTCAACAGATGAATGGATAAAGAAAATATGGTATATTTTTACCATGTTATATTGAAATATTATTCAGCCTTAACATATAAGGGAATCTTGCCATTTACAACATGCACGAACCTGGAGGACATTATGTTAAGTGAAGAAAGGCAGGTACAAAGACAAATATTGCATGATCTCAGTTATATGTGAAATCTAAGAAAGTTGAATTCATAGAAGGAAAGAGTAGGATGGTGGATAACGGGCTAAAGGGAGAGCAAAATGGGGAATGTTGGTAAAGGGATATAAAGTTTCAATTGTGCAATATGAGTAAGTTCTGGAGAGCTAATGTGCAACAGTGTCAATATAGTTAATACTTTACTGTGTACTTAAAATTTGCTCAGAGCGTGTATTTTAAGTGTTCTCACCAGAAGGAAGGAAGGAAGGCAGGAAGGAATGAAGGAAGGAAGGAAAGAAATGGTAACTATATGATATGATAGATTTTAATTAGCATGATTTTGGTGATTATTTCACTATATATATATATCTCTCTCTCAAATCACCAAATTGCACAACTTAAATATATACAATTTTTAATTGTCAAATACATATCAATTTTTAAAAGTTGTAAATCAACGATGTAATGAATGAGAGCAATGAACATGACAAATGGATGAGGATTTAGTAGTTTCAAAATTAGTACTGTTTTCCTAATATATTTAAAGATCTAGACAAAATTATAACAATCTAGAAAATGTAAAGCACTAATATTGATCTAAGAAAAGTAGAAAATCTTATTAGACCAATAATCACTGAAAAAAATGTTAATTAAAGTTAAATGCCTACTCCCAAAGTCACTAAACAAAACATGTGGGATGTGAAGGGAAAAGATGGTGGGCTGGTAGTGGCCTCTCACCTCATTGCTCCCGGGCAAGGAGGTGAAGAGTGCAGATGGCTGACTATGTGCAGATTGCTCACTCTGAAAATAGCGTTGTGAATTTGCAGAGAAGCAGCATGGGACACTCAGCACAGGAAAAAAGGTGATGGGGGGATACATTCACAAAGATCGGAGAGCGCGAGGAATACAATAGAGCACAGAGCGCGGGAGGGCCACGCTCGCCAGGTCAGTGCAGTGTGATGTGACCTACAGGACACTCACCAGCCACACAAACATCCCACCTCCTCAGACAAGGACATGCTTGGAGTTGGTGCAAAGTTGTGGCACAAGAAAATAGGCTCTGTGAAGAGGAAGCAATAGCAGGAGCCATAGTGAACACTTGGGCGCACTGTGCCAGGAATGCACTGGGCTGGGGAGGGACTGGGCTGAGATTCAGCTTCCTGGCATGCATTCTGGAATTTGGAGATGGGCACTTTGCCCCTGGAGGTCAGCAAGTCCGGGACAGGGGAGTTGAATGGAGAGCAGCAGGCTCCATCCTTAGAGACCACCAACAGCTGTTCCAGTGGGTGGGATGAGAGCACATTCTCTGCATGGCTGTTCTGCTTCTGCGGGACCTTGGTGCCTAGGTAACTGTTTGCAGCCAGTTCACCTGGGCCGGCATGCCCAGCTCTGACTGTCTCCTGCATAGTTGGCCCTAGGGCCTGCTCTCCAGGTACAGTTGCAAGTCACCTTTAAGCTCTCCCACCTGAAGAGCCTGACTGGAAGGTCAGTTTCGGGCTCCACCCCACCCCCAGCCCACAGGCTCTCGTGACAATGGGGTGTTTGGACTACGAGCTCCCTGCTTGCCAGCCCCTCCCTGCTGCTGCTTGTGTGGCAGCCCCATTAGAACAAGACAGACCCTGAAGCAGAGGGACAAACCATCAGGGGCACCCCATGGTGACACTGGACCAGCATTCTTCTCCCTGGCATGGACAGAGACTGATCTCTGGGGCCCCAGGGATGGGCCCACTGGCCAAATACCATACACCCAGGTCTTGACCGCATCACCAAGGAGCACAGAGGGGATATTTGTGAATTAGTCTCATGAGGTGTGGGTGTCTGTGGGGGTAAAAGAAGGGGGAGAGAGCAGTGTGGATCCTAGCAATGGTGAGCTAATGGGGAACCCCTCCTCCCATGGGAGGGCTGCACTCCCAGCTCAGGTGGGGACACTGACCAGGGAACCTCCCTGCCTGCATCGCAGTCACTGGGGAGCTCAGCTGACTTGAGGTCCTGCAGGCAGAGGCCCAGGAGAAACAGAAATAGGCGAAGGTTGACAGGTGTGAGGCCTGCTCCAGACCACCAGACTGCCGGTCTCAGACAGCCCCACCACCACACACAGACCCTCTGGTTAAATTGGGCCACTTTAGCCCCTCCTGTGCAGCATAGCCATGAGGTGGGGAATGGTCCTTTAACCCCTGCATATCCCTTATAAGCATTTGTGGAGGTGGAGGGCAGGTGCACCCAACTTAACCCTGCCCAACCTCATTCTCCCACCCACCTCCACTGTGGTGGTGAATAAAGGACTCACCTGGAAGTTCCAGAGCCCCAGTCACAGGATCCAAAAAGAACAGTGCAGTTTATTCCCTCCAGCAAACAGCACCTACTGACAGGGAGGTCAATTTGCACAGCCGGTACAGCATCTATGTCTCAATCATAAAGGGAGTGGCTGATTCATATCCACAAGCACCTACTGACTCAGAGATAAACTGGGCATGTCAGTATCTAAACAAAAGAAAATCCAAAAGTAAGAAGCAGCATCTGTCCCAGATGAGAAGGAACCAATGAAAGAACTCTGAAAGGATGAAGAATCAGAGCAAAAGGTCACTCCCAAAAGGGAACACCAGCTCCCTAGCAATGGATAGCAACCAAAAGCAGAATATTGAAATGACAGATGAAGAATTTTAAACATGGATTGTAAAAAAGCTTAATAAAATACAGAATAAAATAGAAACCCAACACAAAGAAACCATAAAAACAATGCAGGAAATGAACAAAAAATTCACTAAAGAAATTGAATTATTAAAGAAAAATCAAACAGAACTTCTGGAAATGAAAAATTTATTCAAGGAATTACAAAACACAGTGGAAAGCCTTAAGAACAGATTAGATCAGGCAGAAGAAAGACTCTCAGATCATGAGGACAACACCTTTCAACTAAACAAGTCAATCACAGAGATAGAGCACAGAAATAAGAGAAATGAGCAAAGCCTACAAGAAATATCAGATTATGTAGAGGCCTAACATATGAATCCAAGGCATCCCTGAGGAGGAATAAGAAAATACACAAGGGTTGGATAATTTATTTGAGGGAATACTTGAGGAAAATTTCCCTGGCTTTTCTAGAAATCTCGATATCCAGGTATAAGTAGCTCATAGGACCCCTGGGAGATTCATCACAAATAGGAAAACATCACAACACATAGTCACCAGACTGGCCAAAATAAGGATGAAAGAGGTGCTCCTATGAGCCATAAGGTGAAAGCAGCAGGTAACTTACAAAGGAAAACCCATCAGATTAACTGCAGGCTTCTGAACTGAGACCGTACAGACAGAAGAGACTGGGACCCCATTCTCAGACTTCTCAAACAGAATAATGCCCAGCCTAGAATTCTGTATCCCACAAAACTATGTTTCATATATGAGGGGGAAATAACATCTTTCTCAGACAAGCAAACACTCAAGGAGTTCATCAAGACAAAGCCTGTCCTGCTAGAAGTACTCAGAACTGCATTATTCACAGATCAGCACAATAAACACTCACCACGGTAAAATTACCCAATAGCTACAGGTCAAAAAAACAAAGCAACAAAGGTCAACACAACAGGATGAATAGAAATACACCCCACCTATCAATTCTTTCAATAAAGGTGAATGGCTTGAACTGCCCACTGAAGATACATAGGCTGGCCGAATGGGTAAATATACACAAGCCAAGTATCTGCTGTCTTCAGGAAATACATCTGACCCACAAGGACTCATCCAGACTCAAGGTGAAGGGATGGAAAACAATTGCTCATGTTAATGGAAACCAAAAGAAAGCCAGCATAGCAGTTCTCATATCAGATAACCTAGTCTTCAAATCAACAAAAATAATGAAAGACAAAGATGGTCATTACATTATGGTAAAGGGAACAATTCAACAAGATGTAAAATCTTAAATATCTACACACCTAACACTGGAGCATCCAGATTCATAAAACAAATCCTACTTGATCTAAACAAAATGATAGAAAGCAGCATCGTAATAGCCAGGAACTTCAACACCCTGCTGACAGAACTGGACAGATCCTCCAAGCAGAAAATATACAAGGAAGCAAGGGACTTAAATAGAACTCTAGAACATATGGGCCTAACAGACATTTACAGAACATTCAACCCAAAAACCACCAAATATACATTCTTCTCTTCAGCTCATGGGACATTCTCTAAGATTTGTCACATCCTAAGCCACAAAACAGGTCTCAATAAATTTAAAAAAATAGAAATTATACCATGCATCTTCTCAGATCATAGTGGAATAAAATTAGAGATCAACTCCAACAGGAATACTCATCTCTACACAAAATCATGGAAACTAAACAACCTACAGCTGAATGCTTGGCAGGTCAAGGAGGAAATTAAGAAGGAAATCAAAAGATTTTTTAAACTAAATGATAAGGGGGACACAAGTTATCAAAATCTGTGGGATACAGCTAAAGCAGTCCTGAGAGGAAAATTCACAGCCATAAATTACTACATCCAAAAGACAGAAAGATCACAAATCAACACTCTAATGAATTGTCTCAAAGATCTGGAAAAGTAAGAGCAAACCAAGCCCAAACCCAGTAGCAGAAAAGAAATAACCAAGATCAAAGCAGAACTAAATGAAATCAAAAACAAAAGAACTATACAGAAGATCAATAAAACAAAAAGTTTGTTCCTTGAAAAGATAAACAAAATTGACATGCCTCTCACTAGATTAACCAGAGACAGAAAAGAAAGGACTCTAATAAGCTCAATTAGGAATTAAAAAGGAGAGATTAAAACTGATACCACAAAAATACAAAACATCATCTCAGAATACTATAAAAATCTCTATGCACATAAATGTGAAAACATGGAGGAAATGGACAAATTCTTAGAAACACACAGCCTACCTAGGCTCAGTCAAGAAGACATAGAATTTCTGAACACACCAATATCAAGTACTGAAATTGAAGTAGCAATTATAAACCTTCCTATAAAAAAAGTCCCAGACCAGATGGTTTCACAATAGAATTCTACCACACCTACAAAGAACTGGTGCCTATCCTGCAGAAATTATTCCACAACATCGAGAAGGAAGGAATCCTCCCCAACACATTTTATGAAGGCAATATCACCCTGATTCCAAAGCCAGGAAAGGACCCAACAAAAGAAAAGAAAACTGCAGACCAATATCCCTTATGAATATAAATGCAAAAATTCTCAATAAAATCCTAGGAAATCGAATTCAGCTGCTCATCAAAAAAATAATCCATCACAATCAAGTGGGCTTCATCCCAGAGATGCAAGGATGGTTCAATATATGCAAATCCATAAATGTAATTCACCACATAAATAGAAGTAAAAATAAAGACCACGTGATCCTCTCAATAGACGCAGAAAAAACATTTGACAAAATTTAGCACCCTTTTATGATAAGAATGCTTAACCAAATAGGCATATACGGGACTTACCTCAATATTATAAAAGCCAAATATGACAAACCCACAGCTAACATCATACTGAACAGGGAAAAATTGAAAACATTCCTGCTTAGAACTGGTACTAGACAAGGTTGCCCTCTATCACCACTACTATTCAACATAGTGCTGGAAGTCCTAGCCAGAGCAATCAGACAAGAGAAGGAAATCAAAGGCATCCATATGGAGGGGCAGAAGAGGTCAAAATATTGCTCTTTGCTGATGATATGATCTTATATCTAGAAAACCCCAAAGATTCTGCCAAGAGACTACTGAAATTGATAAATAAGTTCAGCAAAGTCTCAGGTTACAAAATCAATGTACACAAATCAGTAGCATTCATATACACCCACAACAGTCAAACTGAAAACCAAATCAAAGTTTCAATACCTTTCACAATAGCAACAAAGAAAGTAAAATACCTAGGACTATATTTAACTAAAGAGGTGAAGGAGTCTACAGGGAGAATTACAAAACACCAAGGAAGGAAATAGCAGAGGATGCAAACAGATAGAAAAACATACCATGTCCATGGATAGGCAGAATCAACATTGTTAAAATGTCCATACTACCCAAAGTGATCTACAGATTCAATGCAATCCCTATTAAAATACCAACATCATTTTTCTCAGATCTAGAAAAAATAATTTTACACTTCGATGGAACCAGAGAAGACCCAGTGTAGCCAAAGTAACCTTAAGCAAAAAGAACAAATTGGGAGGATCAATCTACCAGACTTCAAACTATACTACAAGCCTATAGTAACCAAAACAGCATGTTACTGGCACAAGAACAGAGACATAGACCAATGGAACAGGACTGAGAACCCAGATATAAAACCATCCTCATACTGTCATCTTATCTTTGACAAAGTAGACAAAAACATACACTGGGGAAAAGAATCCCTATTCAATAAATGGTGCTGGGAAAACTGGATAGCCACATGTAGAAGACTGAAACTAGATCCACACCTCTCACCTCTCACAAAAATCAACTCACGATGGATAACAGACTTAAACCTAAGATGTGAAACCATAAGAGTTCTAGAAGAAAACGTTGGAAAAACTCTTATAGACATTGGCCTAGGTAAAGAATTTATGAAGAAGACCCCCAAAGCAATCACGGCAGCAACAAAAATAAATAAATGGGACCTGATCAAATTAAACAGCTTCTGCACAGCCAAGGAAACTATCACTAGAGCAAACAGACAACCTACAGTATGGGAGAAAATATTTGCATGCTACACATCTGTTAAAGGGCTGACAACCAGAATCTATCAGAACTTAGGAAAATCAACAAGAAAAAATGAAACCACCCTATTAAAAAGTGGGCAAAGGACATGAACAGAAACTTTTCAAAAGAAGACAGAATAAAGGCCAGCAAACATATAAAAAATTGCTCTACCTCTCTAATCATCAGGGAAATGCAAATCAAAACCACAATAAGATATCACTTGACTTCAGTGAGAATGGCTTTTATCAAAAAGTCCCAAAATGACAAATGCTGGCATGGATGCAGAGAGATAGGAACACTCATACACTACTAGTGAGACTGCAAACTAGTACAGCCTCTATGGAAAGTAATATGGAGATACCTCAAAGAACTAAAAGTAGAATTACCATTTGATCCAGTAATCCCACTACTGGGTATCTACCCAAAGGGAAAAAGGTCACTTTATAATGTTTGGACTTGAATATTTATAGCAGCACAAGTCACAATAGCAAAGATGTGGAAACAACCCAAGTGCCCATCAATACATGAGCGGATTAATAAAGTGTGGTATATGTACACCATGGGGTACTACTCAGCCACAAAAAACAATGGTGAACTAACACCTCTTGTGTTATCCTGGATGGAGCTGGAGGCCATTCTCCTCAGTGAAGTATTACAAGAATGGAAAAAGAAGCACCACATATACTCACCATCAAATTGGTACTAATTGATCAACCCTTATGTGGACATATGGAAGTAACATTCATTGGGTGTCAGGCAGACGGGAAGAGGGTGGAGGGGGTGGGTAAATTCACATCTAATGGGTGCAATGCACATTGTCTGAGATGGGCATGCTTGTAGGTCTGATTTGGGTGGTGCAAAGGCAATATATGTAACCTAAATGTTTGTACCCCCGTAAAATTTTGAAATAAAATTTAAAAAAGAAGAAAACATGTGGGGATAGGAAATTTAAAATGTACAATATTTAAGGAACTATTCTAGGACATATAAATATGTGAAAAGCTTGCCATCTTCTATGATAAATCTAGCTATAATGTCAAAACTTGACCTAGATAAAAGACAAAAGGAAAATCTGACCTATATTATTCATGAAAATATGTTCTGGCATCCTAAATATGTTAGTCATATAAATTTAGTTATCCAAAAAGAAAGCAATACAACACTAGAGAATGTGACTTATTTCAGATTAATGATATTTACAGTTATAATAATAGCTAAGGCTCTAAGGGAAATGATTCAAAAAGTTGTGATTGAGCCCCAGGATCTTCTAGATATGTCTTCTTCATTTGATTTAGAATTAAAAGGGGAAGGTATTCTACATAAAAATATATACCCCTTCTTAATATTTAAACACACACATATACAAATAGCATTCAAATTTTTAATCATTAATTTTAACCCACCAAAACCAATAAAAGAATGACCAAAACTTTCAACAATGAGCAATCTATCATGTCTATTATAATCTGTGCCATCCTGCCTTTTCACCTTGTATTGAGCATTCCTGACATCACTGATGAATCTGTCACAGTCCAGAAGATTCCACCAAAGCCACACAATTTAGTAAATAGTTTTTATTATGATGAACACAAAGCAGAACATAGTAGATGATATTATAAAATATTCACTGTTAATATAATAATGGGTGGCTTTGAATACTCATAGGTCACTGTTTTACCCACTTCAAATACTATGCTCATAGGCATATGATTCATTATTTTGAATGTGTCCTGAGGAACACTGCTTTCCTGAAATGCTTCTTATAAAAATGATTCTGTGATGAAACAAGACTAAGAGCCCTATAGTAAGTTTTTCTCTGGGAGGAACCAAGTGCAGATTAGCCTATCAAAAGGCTCAAAAGTTCTGCAATTTAAGCATAAAAAGAAAACCAAAAAGCACAATTTACATTTTTAAACTCCAGATAACTCAAAATAATTTGATTTTGAAACCTCATTTACCTCTAAAAATATTATTATCTTTGGTATTTGAATATAATTTAGTAAATATTTACTTAACTAAGAAGTATGGCTGGAGGGATGAAAATTTACAAAATTCTTTAAAGTAGTGATGTAATTATTTGGGCACTAAATTGTAGCCTGTAACTTGTATTGCAGACAGCAACCTACCTGACCTATACGTGGGCTGATCCTTTTATGAAGAAGGAAAATGCATATAATCAATGTTTACAAGGGTAATTTTTCCTTTCTACATCTTTATTGGGAAGTGCCATGAGAAGATTTTTTAAAAATAATTTTAAATACTACTGTAGTATATTTTAATAGAAAAATATGAGATTGGCATTGTTCATAAATCAATTTGAGAAAGTCAGAAGCATTTAATGTGAAAAATATCAGGAAGTAAAAGAATGGACAGGATAAGTAACTAATTGCAATATTGACCTGTCTCTACCTCTGTTTTTATGGTTTTTATTACTATTATTAACAATGATCAGAATGAACGTTTCCCTTTTTCATGTGTGTAAATATTTTACAGTCTTTTTAAAAAACTCCTTTGTCAATATTTTAAGATAACACATTTTATGACTAGCAGTGAAGTAATATATAGATAAGTGAAGAAGAAAATGTTTATCTCCATTTTCATTCTATAAACTTCCTACTATAAGCGAAAAAAATCATAGGTAAGGGGTAGTGTACATCTTTTCACATCTTTTCTGAATGCTTCTACAAATCTTTACATACAAATGTCACTTTATTTTTAACAAAAATACATTAGATTATGATACACACATTTCTCTGTGATTTGCTTTTCTAATCCAAAACTACATCTTGGACATTCCTTCAAGGGTGTGTGTGTATGTGAAATCTGGAAGTAACAGTTTTGGAGGAACATTTCTTGTTCTTTCCATCTCTTTTATTTATTAGCAGTGATTTCTTTCAGTGGTGAATTTGCTTTAAAAAATTGTGCATAGGAAGCAAAAATTGTGCATAGGAGACCAGAATTGAAACTAGAGAGAAGATGATAGAATAGGAAGCACCAGGAATCCATCACCTTTGTAGACAAAATTTGCACTGGCAGAATCTGTCTGATATAACTATTTTGGAACTCTGGAGAAGGGTTGGATGGTAAATTGTGGTTAATTTTGTTCAATTTCAGCTCCTAGTATGGTAGCAGTGACCCACCCCCCAAACCCCTAGACTCATGGCAGGCAGGTATTGTTCCTACAACAGGCCAGAAGCAGCTTGTGGGAGCCAAAATGGGCAATAAGGACACTGTCCTCCAAATAATCAGAGACTGGTGCTGTAATCACTAATTGATATTTCTGATCTCACAGATACAGGTATAGAAGCATAGAGATAGGCCACTATTTTTGAAGCCCCTTCCCTTCTGGACAAAGTTATTTCCATGGGGTTTAAAGGGATGGCACTTTTCCCCCATAACTTTTCATTTTTTCCCATTTTGGGAGCCAGACATTTAAGAACTATGACATCCAACAGCAACCACATATATGAGGAAATTTACAAAGTCACCAGGAATGCCCAGGAAAGGTGCAACGCTCAGAAAAGACTTAAAAAGACCTTATGTTTACACCTCAGGCCTATCTTCAGCACAGAGTCACCATACAACAATTAAACAAAAGAGCAAACCCTGAGGAAGAGAAAAAAATCAGATCTCCAGAGTTACCACATTATAAAATTAAAATGTCCAGTTTTCAACAACAACAACAGCAGCAGCAGCAAAAATACAAGGCATTCTAAGAAGGAAGAAAGTATAGCCCATTCAAGGGAAAACAATAAATCAACAAAAACTGTTGAAAATCTATTATAGATGATGGAACTTACTAGACAATAACTTTAAAACAACTGTCTTACAGAAGCTCAAAGAGCTAAAAATTAAAAAAAAAGATGTGGGCAAAGTTAATAAAATGAAGTATGAAATGAACAAAACAGAAATACCAATAAAGAGATAGAAAACATAAAAAGGAACAAAGAGAAAGTCTGGAGCTGAAAAGTACAGTAACTAAAATGAAAGTTTACTAGGAGGATTCGAAAGCAGATTTGAGCACGCAGAAGAATCACCGAACTTGAATATAGGACAATTGAATTTACCAAATTTGAGGAAAAGAAAAAAATTAGAGAAAATTTAACAGAGACTAAGGAATCTGTGGGACACCATCAAGTGACCAACATACACATTGTGGTATTCCCAGCAGGAGAAGAGAGAAAAAAAGGGAAAGAGAGATTATTTGAAGAAATGGCCAGAAACTTTCCACATTTGATGAAGGACATGAATACAAATATCTAAGAGACTCAATGGAGTCTAAGAAGGGTAAACTCAAGGATACATATCCCAAGGCACATTATAATTAAACTGAGACAAAGAGAGAATTTTGAAAGCAGCAAGACAGAAGCAACTCATCACATACCAGGGATCCCTAGTGGGGAATGGTTGCATATGCCTGTTGTCTTAGCTACCTGAGAGGCTGAGGCAGGAGGATTGCTTGAGCCCAGGAGTTCCAGTGTGCAATGGGCTATGATTGCACCACTGTACTCCAGGCTGGGTGACAGAGCGAGACCCTCTCTCTAAAAAAAACAAAAACCCAAAACAAGGGATCCCACAAGATAACAAAGCTATGGGACACAGAAAAAGCCATGCTAAAGGGGAATTTTATAGCTGTACATGTTAACATCATAAAAGAAAAGGGATCTCAACTCAACAACCTAAACTTACAACTTAAGGGATTAGAAAAGAAAAAAGAAAAAATTAAACCCAAAGCTATCAGAGGGTGAAAATAATAATGATTAGAGCAGAAATAAAGTAAGTATATAGAGAAAAACAATAGAGAAAATCAACAAAACCAAAGTTTAGTTCTTTGAAAAGACTCACAAAATTGACAAATCTTTAGTTAGATGGACTAAGAAAAAAAGACAGGAGACTCAAATTAATAAAATCACAAGTGAAAGTGGAGACATTACTACCAATTTTACAGAAATAAAAAGGATTATAAAAGAGTATTGAACAATTATACTCCAACAAATTGGATAATCTAGTTAAAATGGACACATTCCTAAAAACATGCAACATACCAAGAATGAATCATGAAGAAATAGAAAATCTGAACATATTTATATCTAGTAAGGACATTGAATCAGTAATCAGAAACCTTTCGACAAAGAAAAGCCCTAGACTTGATGACTTCACTGGTGAATTCCACCAAATACTGAAATAATCAACTCCAATCCTTTTCAATCTCTTCCCCTGCAATTAAAGAGGTGAGAACACTTTCAAACTCATTTTATGAAGCCAGCATTGTGAAAAGTATCCAAACCAGACAGACACTACAAGAAAAAAAAACTACAATATCCCTGATAAATTACTGCAGAATTTCTCAACAAAATACTAGCAAACTGAATTCAGCAGCATATTAAAAGTATTATGTGCTCATGAACAAGTGGGATTTGTTCCAGGAATGCAAAATAATAAAATCAATCAATGTAATATACCATATTTACAGAACAAAGGACAGAAACCACATGATTATCTCCATTGGTGCAAAAAAAGCATTTGACAAAATTCAACACCTTTTTATTAAAAAAAAGTCAATAATTTAAGAATAGAAGGAAATTACCTTAATAAAATAAAAGCAATATGTGAAAAATCCCGCAGCTAACATCATACTCAATGGTGAAAGACTAAAAGCTTTTCTTCTAAGATTAGGAACAAGACAAGTATTCCCACTTTTGCTAATTCTATTCAACATACTATTGAAGGTTCTAGTAAGAGCAATTAAGCAAGAAAAAGAAGTAAAAGGCATCCTAATTGGAAAGGAAGAACTAAATTATCTCTGTTATCAGGTGACATGATTTTATATGTAGAAAGCCCTAAAGATTCCACAAAATAAACTGTTAGAACTAATAAATGAATTCAGGGAAGTAGCAGGATATAAAATCAACATTCATAAATCAGTTGTGTTTCTATCAACTAACAATGAACATTTCAAAAAGGAAATTAAGAGAACAATTCCATTTATTATAGCATCAAAAAATTAAAATACTTAGAGAGTAACTTAATCAAGGAGATAACAGACTTGTACACTGAAAACTACAAAATGTTGCTGAAAAAAATTAAATAAGATATAAATAAATGGAAAGACATCCCATGTTCATTGATTTGAAGACAACATTTTAAGATATCAATATTAACATACACAGTGGTATACAGATTCAATGCAATTCTTATCAATATCCTAATGATGTTTTTCTCAGAAATAAAAAAAATACAGCCTAAAATTTATATGGAACCTCAAGGGACCACCAATAGCCAAAACAATCTTTAAAAAGAAGAAAGAAAGTTGGAGGGCTCACACTTCCTGATTTCAAAGTTTACTACAAAGCTACAGTATTCAAAACAGTGTGGTACTGGCATAAATACAGACATACAGATCAATGGAATGGAATAGACAGCCCAGAAATTAACCCTTGCATATATGGTCAAATGATTTGCAACAAGGATGCAAAGACCATTCAGTGGGGAAGGTTAGTCTTCAACAAATGATGCTGGGAAAACCAGATATCCATATGCAAAAGAATGAAGGTGAGACTTTACCTAACACCATATATAAAAATTAATTCAAAATGGATCAAATTGCTTGGTGGGTACAATGTGCGTTGCTTCAGTGATGTATGCACTGAAGGTTGTAACTTCACCACAGTGCAATATATCAATGTAGCAAAATTATACTTATATCCCATGAATATACACAAGTAAAAAAATAAGTGAGAAATGAGAAAGATGGATCCAATACCTAAACATAAGAGCTAGAACTGTAAAGCTCTTAGAAGAAAACAGGGAGAAAATCTTCATGACATTGGATTTAGTGATGATTTCTTGGATGTGACACCAAAAGCACAGCAATAAAAAATAGGAAATTGGACTTTACCAAAATCAAAAAAAATTGAGCATCAAAGGAAACTATCAACAGAGTAAAAAGGTATCCTACAGAATTGGAGAAAATATTTGTAAATTGCATATATAAGAGATTAATATCCAGAATATATAGAAAACTACTAAAACTCAACAACAAAAAACAACTTGATTTAAAAATGAACAAAGCACTTGAATAGACATTTCTCCAAAGAATATATTAAAAATGTCCAATACACACATGAAAAGATGCTCAATATCACTAATCATTAGGGAAATGCAAATCAAAACCACAATAAGATACTACTTCACACCGATTAGGATGATTATTATTTTTAAAAACACATAAAAAATAACAAGTACTGTTGAAGATGTGGAGCAATTTGAGCCGTTTGTGCATTACTAGTGGGAAAATAAAATGGTGCAGCTTCTGATATAATGGTTTCTCAAAAAATTAAAAATTAAATTGCCATGTGTTCCAGCAATTCCACTCTTAGGAATATACACAAAGAATTGAAAATAGGGTCTAGAAGAGATATTTGTACCACCATATTCATAGCCTCATTATTCACAATAACCAAAAGGTTATTCATCAACCAGTTGTTCATCAACACATGAATGGAAAAACAAAATATGGTATATACATAAAATGGAATATTATTTACCCTTAAAAAGGAAGGAAATTCTGATACATGCCACATTGTGTGTGAACTTTGAAGACATTATGGTATGTGATAAAACAGTCACAAAAGGACAAATACAAATATGCAGTAGCAGTGTAATCAAATTCATAGAAAGTAGAATGTTGGTTGCCAGGGGCTGGCAGGAAGGGAGAAATAAGGAGTTATTGTTTCACTCTTGCAAGACAAAAAAAAATCTGCAGATAATGGTGACGATTGTTCACAATAATGCGAATGTACTTATTGCCACTGAATGGCATTTTAAAATGGTTAAAATGATAAATTTTACATTATATATATTTTACAATTTAAAAATAAATCAAGAAAAGGAAAAACCTATGTTTGATTTTTTAAAATATTCCATTTTATGGATATACACATTTTGTTTATTAATTCATCTATTGGTAGACATTTGGGCTGCTTCCATCTTTTGGCTATTGTAAAGAGTGCTATTATGAACATTTGTGTACAGGTTTTTATTTTTCATATTATTCTTTTTATTTGGTGGTAAAATATATATACACAAAATTTACCGTTTAGTCCATTTGTAAGTGTACAGTTCAGTGGCATCAGTGTATTCACAGTGTTGTGTAACAATCACCACTATCCATTTCTAGAACTTTTTTATTATTCCAAACAGAAACTTTGGACTCATTAAACAGTAACTGTCCATTTCTCCTTCCACAGCTCCTGGTTACTTCTATTCTACTGTCTGTATCTATGAATTTGACTATTCTAAATTATTCATTGTTTTGAATGAAACTCAAAGAGTTTCATCATCACTAAGCTGGTACCCACTGTAGCCAGCAGCCACCAGAGGCCCAGATAGAAGAGCACCAGCAGAGGGGATCCACCTCCATGAGTCTCCTCTGGGTGACCTCAGTGTGAGCAGTTGGATTGTAGGCTTCAATGATACAACCACAATGTGAAAGATGGGAGGATTTTTTTAAGTACTTGCCATGAGGCCACACACACAGAGGGAGTACAGGCAGAGAAAGAGAGAGAGTGTGTGACAACTAGTAGTATATATTGGGAAATAGAGTGTGGGTTACAGGCAAATGCCTGAATGGTCTGTTTAAAGAAAACTAGAAAAGTCTGCTAGGCAGGAGGGATGCCTCTGAGTTTTTATCTCTGGCCACCAGCTTGAGTCCTTTGAGTGTGGTGTAGAATTGGAAACTGTGTTAAGGATGACTGAGCTCTGCTTCTGGTACAAGAAAGTTAAACTTATGTTTAAAAATGGATGCTGAGGCAACATAAAACTAGAAGCACTCATTAACAGTCATCTCTTGGTGTTTCAGCATCATATTTAAAAGTAAGGCAGTTGTAGTTGAGTGGTGATCTATTCACTGTGAGGGGAAACAGCAGTTGCAGTGGTTATATTTGGAGACACCAGGCAAGAGATTGTGGTGTCTGGAGGGTGACAGTAGGAAAAGACATCAGGGAGTGGGTGGTCCTTTCCCCCAGCGGGTCAAAGAGTTGATGCATGTGGGGCTGATACCTCCTGGGGAAAACAATAATCTTCATTAATTTTAGTAACCTGTATCAGAGTTCCCTTTAGGTATGGAATTGTGGGCGTGGACATTTGAGCAGAGAGCAAGAAGTATACCAGGATTGTGGGCTAAGCAGACAGTGAGTTTAGGAAGAACAGAAATGTTGGAGAAAGAGGTGGCAAAGAAGTGGAGCCAGAAGAGATGGAGATTAAATATTATGTAGTCTCTTTGGGAGATATATAAAATCAAATCACTTTACTCTATTCGCTCTTAATGACAAATTTCTTAAGAAAAATTCAGCAGCTTCACTTTTTTTTTTTGAGATAGAGTCTCACTCTGTGGCCTGTGCAGTGGTGTCACCTACTGCAACCTCAGACTCCTGGGCTCAAGTGATCCTCCTGCCTCAGCCTCCCAGGAAGCTGGGACCAACCACAGGCATGCACCACCATGCTCAGCTAATTTTTCTATTTTTTTGTAGAGATGGAGTCTTGCTCTTGCTCAGGTTGTCCTTGAACTCCTGGCCTCAAGCAAAGTGCTAGGATTACAGGTGTGAGCCACTGTGCCTGGCCAGCAGCTTCATTTTTGATAAGAAACTAGGATTCTTACTAAAGTGTGACAAGGTAAACTTTAGATTTTGACATTATCTCCACACATAGACAGTGATACACTGAGCCATGATGCCCATACTCCCATATCAGTCAATATTTTATGAATGAAAAACTTCCAACTTAAACCTTTAAAAATGAGCACCACAATTTTCACCCTGATTGATCTTACAGCAGAACATCTTTGAAATAGAGGCAGGCCTCTTTCTGCTGGATCATCACTGAGAAGAACAAATTATACTGAAATGAACTCACTAAGCCTCCATGTACACTGTCAAAAACGCAAACATCAATTAGATAGCAATTGTTGCAGCAGGATATTAGAAAAGGTTTAAATCATCAGTAATCATGCTACGGCCGACACCCATTGCCTATGATGACGTTACTAAGCTAAACTATTATTATCACACTGCCCTCTTGTCTCTTGATTGCTGCCTCCTTTTGACCAGGCTGGGTCTCCCAGAAGAGAAACATCTTTCCTTCCCAGAAACGAAAAGATATTTAATTGCCCAGAAAAAGAAGTGACTGAATAAAAGTCATTTTATCCATGTCCAAAGTTGATTTTTAAATATTTGAAAATGATTAAATGTTTTATAAACATGTATTTTAACTTCCCATTTGCATGGAAGGAACAAAGTTAACTCTCCCTTCTTGCCTCATCTCCATCTTCCTTGGGGAGCCTTTCCCTCAGATACTTAGGCAGAATGGAGATACCACCTTCCAGAACCTGCTTTGCAGTCACCAGGCTCTGAGGGTTCTAGTCTGTAAGGACTTCCTGCCTTCTTACCATGCTACTCTGTTGCAGGCTTGAAAGGGGCCATTTCCCTGATGCCAAAAGTTAATTATATTCTTTGGGTGTGGGGTCTTGCTTGAAATAAGAAGTCAGGAGTGCTCTTATTTTATTTATTCATGTCACGTTGTTAAATTAAGCACCTATTAATGTCAGACCCTATGCTAGGTATAGGGGACATGGATCTACCAACAGACAGGATCCACTGAGTCCAATGGAGGAATCAATGACCACCACCTTAGTTTCTTGCACCCTTTGGCCACTGGAAACTCTTACTGTCTCTATAGGTGTTAGGTGAATCTAAGGATCTTGGGTCTGACTTGTTTTTCATTTTCTCATTTTTAGCAAACTCATGGGGCATCAAGGAAAATGTGTGTTTCCTAATGTATTTTATTAATGTTTCTTTATCTGCTAAAGCTTTTTTTTGTGATAAAAAGTGATTATTCCCTGTACTGCTTCTAATCAGTCCCAGTGACCAGAACTATTGCTGTCAGTGTGCTGTGACAAACATTAGCTATGAATCTGTGTATTTGGGAGAGAGGACTCTTTTCTACTACTAATTTATCCTGCTTTCTTGCATAATTTCCTAGCTATATCTAGACAAATTTGAATTGTACTAAGGCCAGGGGCTTTACTACAGCTGTGGAAATAGCAATTTAAAAGACTGACAATGTACTGCCATCTTAGAGCTTACATTCTTAATAAGAACAAAGAAATAGGACACATACACACACACATGCACACACACATACATCAGATAGTGACAAGTGCTATTTTAAAAACCCTACAGAAATAGGATAAAGAGTAGGGGGTGCTTCTTGACAATATGATAAACTATGTAGACTGAAAAACTCCTTGCAGAAAATTCTTACAGACATAGGATCTATTGAAAGAGCCCTTTAAAACATACCATGGATTGAAAGAGGGAATGACATGAAAGCATACTACGGCTGTTGGAAGCTCCAAGGGGTATCTACTAATCCTTGGTATCCTATGTTTTTTTTTTTTTTTCTTTTTTTCTTTTTTGTCATGATAGCTATATATCTTTAGGGGAAAAGAGAAAAATCCTGGCGCTCACTTATGGCAAGTTGGTAGATAATGAAAACATAAAACTAAAAAGATTAAATGGTTATCCTTAGGGAAAGAGGGAAGCAGAAAAAAATCCATCCCACAGAGTAAGACAGAAATAAACAATCTAAGCTTTCACTTTGGTTCTAAGCGGAGGAAAGATATCTCCTTGAAGAATTTGTGGTCACAGGTAGGCCCTCACATGGGTTTAGGAACTGAATACATAGTATTTGCAAGGTCTAAAAAACTACAAGTAATGAATTTCAACTTAAAATGAGTTCATTGCTAATGTCTTCAGGGCATGGTAGAAAAAAATGCACATCTTCTCCAAGAAAGCAAAAAGGGTTTGAATGAAGGCCTATTCATTCATTACATTCTGGAGTTTTCTAACATCAATAAGAGACAACAGGCTTTCCTATATTAATTAAGCATAGGGGATTCTCCATTCATATTCAATGCCTAGTAATAATACAAGTGACAATGATATTTTCAACATTTTTTTTTTAGAGACAGAGTCCTGCTTTGTCACCCAGGCTGGAGTATGGTGGCATGATAATAGCTCACTGCAGCCTCAAACGCCTGGGCTCCAACAATCCTCCCACCTCAGCCTCCTGAGTAGCTAGGATCATAGGCACGCACCACCATGCCTGGCTAATTTTTAATTTTCTTTCTTTCTTTTTTTTTTTTGGTAGAGATGAGGTTTCACCATGCTGTCCAGGCTGGTCTCAAAGTTCTGGCCTCAAGCGATCCTCCTGGTCTTTCAAAGTGCTGGGATTACAGGCATGAGCCACTACACCTGGTCATTATTTTCAACATTTATTGGAAACATGTACAGACAATATATGGGTTAAAATATTTAATTCCTTCCAGTTCACAAATGAAACAGAGCAGTAAGTTACCTATTCAGTGTTCCAGTAATAAGAGAGTTGTAGAACCAAGATATGTAACATGGATTAAAAAAAAGGTTTCTATTATAGTAAGAATTCTCTCAAGTTTAATAAAGTCTAAGTTGTGATGGAAAGATTTCTACATTTAAATATTATTAATCCAGAATAAATTTTCTAATGCTGAGTAAGGTATAAATATGAAGCAAATGGGATTTACATGTACAGGATTTTCTTCTAGTAAATTCATTAATGTTACATAACTGATGCATTACAAATGAAAGCATCCCTATATCAATTTATGAATTTGCTGATGCTGAGTAAGTTATACATCCTAATGAAAGGGTTTTTTTTTATTCCTAACATTCATAGGTTTCTCACCATTACGAATTATGTGATATTGAACAGGTCTGATCCATGAATGTCTTTCCCACCTAGCTTGTAAAAGGATTTCTTACCAGTAGGTAAATGCTGAATAAAGTGATCCCCACTTTCTCAATTTGTCTGTTCTAACCTGCATACAATCTCTGATGTTGTGTACGTTGTAAGTTACGACAAACATTGAGCCTTCCCACATTGTTTACCTTCATAATAGTCTTTCCCCTCCAGTATGAATTCTGTGATGTTTGTTTTGAGTGAAGACTAATGGCCTTCCCACATTCCTTACATTCACAATATTTCTCACAAGAATGCATTTTTTAATGTTGAAGAAGGTGTGAGCTCTGAATAAAGGTTCTTCTAAATTACAGATACTCCTCAACTTACAGGATTATGTCCTGATAAACCTATTGGAAGTTGAGCAGCATATTTAATGTGTGTTGCTTTTACAGCTTCATAAGGTTGAAAAATCGTAAGCCAAACCATCGTAAGCTGGGGACTGTCTGCGTTTATATTATTTTTGTAGTCTTTTCCCTCCAATATGAATTCTCTGATGTTGAGTGAGTCTGGAACTCCAGATGAATGCCTTCCCACATTCCTTACATACATAGGGTTTCTCATCAGCATGAACTCTCTGATGTCGAATAAGATGTGATTGTTGACTAAAGGCCTTCCCACAGTCCTTACATTCATAAGGCTTCTCACCAGTATGAACTCTTAGATGTCAAATAAGGTGTGACAGCTGAATAAAGGCCTTCCCACATTCCTTACATTTATAGGGTCTCTCACCAGAATGAATTTTCTGATGTCGAGCAAGTTGTGAAGCATGTCTAAAAGTCTTCCCACATTCCTTACATTCATAAGGCTTTTCTCCAGTATGAATTCTCTGATGTTGAACAAGGTGTGAACCGTGACTAAAGGTTTTCCCACAGTCCTTACACTCATAGGGTTTCTCACCAGTATGGATTCTTTGGTGCTGAGTAAGTTCCGAGCCACAACTAAAGGCCTTCCCACAGTCCTTACATTCATAGGGTTTCTCCCCAGTATGAATTTTTTGGTGTCTATTAAGTTGTGAACCATGACCAAAAGCCTTCCCACATTCTGTACATTCATAGGGTTTCTCTCCAGTATGAATTCTCTGATGTCGAGTAAGTTGTGATCCACAGCTAAAAGCCTTCCTACATTCCTTACATTCATAAGGTCTCCTGTTAGTATGAATTATCTGAGGCAGCTCTTGAGAAGTCTTATGAAAAGCCTTATGAATGTATGCTGCTGCTGGGTACTAGTTAAAAGTAGGCATTTTTTCATAGGTGATTTTCCTTTGCCTGCAATATTCCTTTTCAGTTCTCTGTTGTCTTTCAGATAGGCTTCTGAAACTGGATCCATCAAAGCCATGTTTTTTTAATCTTTCCATTATACACCACTGAAATGATTCTTTTTCAAAAATGTTCTTTTTTGGAAATAACTCCTTAGTGTCACACATACACTGCAAATCTGAAAAATAAAAAAAAGTATATATATATATATTCCATGAAAAATAAAACTTCTATGGGTGAGACTGGACATAAGTGAAAATAATGCTTAATAGAAGTAATGGCTGAAAACATTCTCAAATATTGAGGACTGGTGTCCAGGGAAAGAACTAGAAAAAAATTTAATGTGCTAAATACGTCTACAATGAGCGGAGGATAAACAGAATTCCATAACGATTATGCAGTGTATTTATAGAAATGTAAAGACGACTATAAGCTTGTGCTATAATGTCTTTGAGAGAAGAGAGGCAGATCACAGAAAGGGTTCCAGCAGTGACAAATTACAATGGGTTGGTGTGGAGAAAAGGATACATCACTAATGAGTTCCACATGGAAAATGCCCAGAACACAATTAAGTTTAAATTCACAATTAAGTTTAAATTAATATTTTCAAGTTCCATTACCTTTATGTCTTAGGCAGATCACATAACTAATCTGAGTCCTCAAACTCTAATATGATAAATGAATGTAAGAATAACTATTCTCATGGAACTATTGTGAGGATTAAGACTACAGGTCATTGGCATAACAGAAATGCTCAATAAGTAGTATTTATTATTAATTGTTGTAACTATGGAAGAAGACTTTGGCAACTATGAGACTTATGCAATGAATAGTATTTAAAACCCTCTCTCACATTACTGTTCAATAAATGGTAGTAGTTTTTAATCTTATTATTACATCAGAATTGTTTAAAATATTGAAGGAATGTGGATTAAGGAAGTTAAAATAGACTCCCCAGGGAGTAACAACAGCCTGTTAAGTGTATATCATTTTATTATTCTTCTATTCCTGTCCCCAATACATTGATACTATTACTGTTTCACAGTCCAGTACCTGTCTTGTTCTCATTTCTGCTTATTCAGCTTTCATTGCTTGATCTATCACTATAACTCTTGAATCAATCCCCAACTCTGGTTCAACCCAACACCCTGCTTACTCTGTGCCTGCACCTGAGTGACTGAACATAGCTGGAAAAACACATACCATGAAGATAAGGAGTCCCATTTACATTATAAGAACACAAATATTAATCTTGGCCTCAGCACTGACCAGCAATCTTATTATACATTTCCTTGATCAACTCAAATCAGTGAAGAAGTGACATAGAATATAAATTTGCCTAATTAATTAGAAGAGAGCCCAGAAAGAGACCCAAGTATTTATGAGATCTTAGCATGGTACAGAATTGGACTGCTAAATGATGGAGGAAGAAGTTGGAATAGTTGAATAAACGATGATAAGAAATGGTCATTAACAATTATTTCCTACTTCGTATCATATACAGAAGTAAACTGCAGAAGGATTAAAATCTAACTATAAAACTAAATTTACAAAATCTGTAAAACTTTAAGTCAAAGATTTGTGCCAAACCTTACATATAAAAATAATAAAATGCTACATGTACTCCCATTTTTAAAATGGAACAAAACAAGGATATTTCCTAATACTGCTGTAACTCAAGTTATACTGGAGGTTCTAGCCAAGGTAACAAAATTTTTAAAAAATTTAAAGAAAAAGAGATAGCATAGCTTTTAATAGAAAAGAAGAAAGAATGGTAGGGAAAAGAGAAAGGGCAATTTTTCTAAAATAATAACAAAGGAGTGGACTTGTTCTACCAAGAATATACACACAGAAAGATATACATATTATATCCATAATACATATAAATATATAAAGTTCCTAAAGTCACAATAATTAATACAGTGTTGAACTAGAATAGAAGACAAAGTTAAGTGAAAACATAAGGTTGCTAAACAATATACTGTATAATTTGATGCTCTGTGTGTATATACCAAAACAATACTGCCTATTTTCTGTGGGTAGTTATATATGATCCAATGAAACTGCAAAAGATCTATAAAAGTACATATCAAAGATAACAGTAATTCCTATGGGGGAGGGTAGGAAAGTGGAGTTAAGACATATCTACAATGATTTTAATGTACTTCTAAACATTTTACATTTAAAATTGGTTTATACTTAAATAACTCAGGTGTACAAATATTGAACAGAGTCTTTTGGTGTAGGCTGGTAGCACTTTTACCAATACAATTCTTTAAACACTTTGTAGCCTTCCTATTTACTGAGTGTAATCTAGTCCATGCTCCAAAACTCACACCCATTAATATCAATTATATACAAGACATGCTTCTCTTTCTAGAACCATTTACTGCTTTGAGTATTGTTTTCATTGAACCATGTCTTTATGCTTCCCAGAAAACTTCTTTTCAGGTTAGACTGACATATTTCTTTCAGATGTTTTAATAAAGCATTTTATAGGCTTAATCCTGGACTTAATCTTTATACTGAGTCCTTCTCTTTCTGACAGTATTGTGGCTACATATTTAGCCTCATACATTCCACATATATATTTAATTTTCCTTTGAAAGGGTTTAATTACATAAATTGTGCTATATTCATGCCTGGAATATTATGAATCCATTAAGATTGATCTAATTCTGTTTATTGCCATGAAAGTTTATGAGAAAACATTATATATATAGTGGATTAATATTAATAGTATAAGTAGCTAAAACTCTCCACCAATTCTTTGCAATCTGACTTGGAAGCTTTCATCAAAGGGTAAGGACTACCTCTGAAACCCTTAAATCGAGGCTATCCTTGAGACTTGCTTTGTCCAAAAGAATGTGGCCAGTGTCATTTGTCAGTTTGTACCTAATTCTCAGGGGATCTGTGGTCTCCACTGTCCTTCTAAACCTGATTCTGCCATAACAAACCTGCGCTTCCCTGCTAGAGGATGAGAGACCACGTGAGAACTGTAGTCAGACCAGACGTGTTAGGTAAGGCCCAGACATGTGAGCAAGGCAGTCACCTCAGCCGGGTCCAGATCAGTAGCACAGATCAGCCTTTCCTGTACTCATTAGAAATAACAAAAAGCTGTTATTGCAAATCACTAAATTTTGAGATGGTTTATTACACAAAAATAGCTAATAAAAAATTGGTATCCAGAATGGGGTGCTGCTGTAACAAAACCTAAAATTGTGGCACTGACTTCAGGGCTGGATAGCAGCTGAGTCTGAAAAAATCACCTGCACGTAACAAAGACTTGGAAAATGGTGGCCCTGTCATGTGTGGTAGAACATTGGTAAAACTACCACCCACAGTATTCTGGAAAATAAAAAAAAGTATTCAACAAAGTTTTGAACTTGGATAAGATTATTGCCAGTCAGGAAATTTAAAATGTCAGATGCTTGTTCCTAGCTTCACATGATAAGGATTGCAAAATAGAAGTGGCCAGTCTGCAAATAAAATGTAGAGGGCACATAGAGTGCTCAGGAATTGCTATGCTGGAAAATGAAGTTATTTCTTATCTCCAGCCTCTCAAATCAGTAACAGATCAAATCCATAAAATTACCAGAAAGACAAGAGCTTGGAATAAAGATCAAATCAAGGTGTGGCTACAAGACAATTTATTAAGACTTCTGGAAATATTATAGCAGTCTTAGCCTTCTCAACTAGATGAAAGGGATTTTTGAAAGCTTAAAGGCATGGGAACTTAATCCTCACAGCAGTAAATTGGTTTAGAAAGAGGAGTATGTCTCAAAAAGGACTGACAATGGGTGTGGCATTTAGAAGCATGGCAGGAACTGTACCTAGTAAATGGAAAGCCCACAAAGCATTTAAAGGATTCTACTGGTAAAGGTGCTGCCAGCCTAGACTAAAAGAAACTGAGATTATTCAAACTGTAAAGAGTTCCCTGGGCTCCTATCTATTATGGGCAAGAAGTAGGCCAAGAAAGCTCACCCAACACAGGCCATTTCTTCAAACGCAGCCAACGAGGGTGATGGAAAAGGAAAGCTGTCTCAGAGAGCAAATCCAAGAGCCTAGAGGCCAGAGCCAAGAATTGTGGAGATCAATGGATTGGGAAGTACCTGCAGGGAGCAGGGCTGGAGGGTAATCAAGAAACACTCCTCACCATAGGGTTGGAGCACTTGGCAACACCTGCCCAGAGAAAACTAAAAGTTGCTTTGGAGCCATGACTCTTCTGTGGCTCCCATACCTCTTTTCCAATGGGCTTGTTCACTGTGGCTACCGAGCCTGTTTCACTACTGTGTGCTGTGTATGTATGTGTCAGGGCCGGAGGCTGATAACTTGTCTTTTAGCTCATAGGACTCCTGGTCAAGAAAAGCTGTATCTGAGGACCCAATCTAGACCTATAGTCTCCATGACTGGAGACCCTGCCTGCAGCAGGCATGTGGGTCACTGGGGCCAGAGGGTGGATTGCAAAAGTGGCCCCAATTTCTGCATCCTTCTTTGCAACAGGACTTACAGCTCTTCCCACCAAGGAATGGTGTCTATTTCCCACCCTTGGCCAAGAGAATCCATCAAATCTGTCAAATGATGGAGCACAAGTTCCTAGAGGCCTTGTGGGCCCCTCCCTCTCCTGAAACCTGCCTTTGCCATAATAACAACCCAGGTTGCCTGATAGAAGAGGATAGACCAGCAAACCAAAGTCAACTCAGCCCAGCCTGGCCCAGATCAGCATAACTGCTCAGCTGATCCTAGAATGGGGAAAGCAATGAATGCTTGTTGTTTTAGGTCATTAGGTTTTGAAGTAGTCTATTGTGCAGTAATAAAAACTGATAAAATAGTTATGTCATTTTCTGTTTCTTTTTTTTTTTTGTGGCAGGGTCTCACTCTGGGACTCAGGCTGGAGTGCTGTGGTAGAATCATAGCTCACTGCAGCCTCAAACTCCTGGGCTCAGGTGATCCTCCTGCCTCAGCCTCCTGAGTAGCTGGGACTATGGGCATGTGCCACCATGCCTGGTTAATTTCTTTTATTATTTGTAGAGACGGGGTTTTGCTATGTTGCCCAGGCTGGTCTCAAAACTCCCAGCCTCAAGCAATCCTCCCATCTTGGCCTCCCAAAGTGCTGGGATTACAGGCAGGAGCCATCACACCTGGCTGTTTCTTTAAAAAAGAACAAACATTCCTCTTAATAGGTTGTCTCTAATTGGTAAGATTGCAAGTTAACTTTGATTTTTACCCGGGGATTTTTTTTTATTTTCTGAAATGTGTAGTGTTTTTTTGTTTGTTTTAAATTTGAAAATAGTGAAAAAAACACTGCTATTCCCACTCTGAACCCCCCCAAAAGAAAAGGTAAAATTGTACTAAATATTAAATATCAAAATAAAACACAGTAATTTATAAAATATAGCAGAGGTACAAGTCCAGTCAGATTAATGGAATAGCAAAAAAAAGCCCAGAAATAGAAGCATAAAGATAAGAATAAATACATCCTCAATGAAGCAATCCAAACCAGTGAGTTAAGAAGGAATTTTTTAATGAAAGTTGTGGTATAGGGATTAAAATTTGGGAGGGAGGTGGTCATATTGTTCCCAAGATACCTTTGGCATAATATTTTTAAAGTTATGTATAAAACAACCAATTTCAGGCAAATTAGGAAAAAAAAGGTAAATCTTTGCAGACGTTTTGGAGGTCAGAAAATCTTTCAATAATGGAAGTAAGTGAAATTACAAGGAATTTGTCTATGTGAAAATTGGCACTTGCTAAAAATAAAGCAAAGATCTTAATCAAAACCAAAAGACAAACCTGGAGCCACTATGACAATGCATAATTGTGTTATTATATAAATGGCCATAAAAAGAAAAGTATAAAGAAAAAAATGCATAAATACAGATAAAAAACACAGATAATGCAAAACAGAAACCCACACACGTGCAAAAGAAACTTGGAAAAATATCCTCACTAGTAACAAACAGCTAAAAGTTAAATCAGTGTGGTATATTTTTTACCTGTTACATTTAGCAGACAGTTTAAATTAAAAATATCCTTGTCTTGCTGAGTATAACCAGTGCTCTCTATCTCTCTGTAGCATCCTTACTGATCTTACCTGCTCCAAATATCAGCTACCTGTTAGTATGCATGCTCTGTGGGCTTGCATGCTTATGAAGTGGTTCCCAAATTTAACAAACTTGCAATACTTAAATTTATTTTAAAGTTCCATAATTCAGATATGTATGAAATATGAGCATAACAAGAAAGGGTTGTTTCTATGAAGACTAAATTGAATAGTTTAGGACAATTTGAAAAAAGCCAGGCACTTTAAAAAATAATAGTTAAATTATTTGAAAACAAAATAATAGTAAAGACTATAGGAAAAACAACTGTAAAAGTTCTGCCTTCAGATTGTTCTAGATATGTTTAAGTTCTCACTTCCTTTCAAAGAAACTGAAACTGAAATTTATAGATAATGCCTGGTCATGGTTTAGGAAAAACAATGAAACAGAACTTAAGTTAATTTAACCCATACTCAAGTCCTCAGCCTGACATCAAAAGCTTGGTAAATGAATGTACAATTATCAAGTTAAACTAAAATATTTAATTTATGTCTAACATTTCTTATGATTCTATCTATCTATCTATTTATTTATTTATTTATTTGAGATGGGGGTCTCATTATGTTGCCCAGGCTGGTCTTGAACTCCTGGGCTAAAGGGATCCTCCCAACTCAGCCTTCCCAGTAGCTGGGACTACAGGGATGCACCATCATGCCCAGCTTCAAATGACTTTTTAACTGACAAACTACTGGTCTGAAATAATGGCCAACCCAGAATTCTTTATCCTGCAAAACTAAGCTTCTTATATGAAAGAGAAATAAAGACTTTTCCAGACAAGCAATCACTAAGAGAATTTGTGAAGACCCAACCTGCCCTGCAAGAAGTACTTAGACCTGCATTGTACACTAACCAGCGCAACAGGCACCCACCAGTGTAAAATTACCTAAAAGCTAAAAGTCCAGAACCCAGATTTTACAATGGCTCAAGAGGTAAAACAAAACAAGAGTCTACCCAACAGGATAAACAGAAACCCACCCCAAATATCAATTCTCTCAATAAATATGAATGGCTTGAATTGCCCATTGATAAGACACAGGCTGGCCGAATGGATAAAAAAATACATGCCAAGTATCTGCTATCTCCAGGAAACACATCTTACACACAAGGACTCATTCAGACTCAAGGTGAAAGGATGGCACACAATTTTCCAGGCAAATAGAAACCAAAAGAAAGCTGGGGTAGCCATTCTTATATCAGATATCATAAACTTTAAAGCAACAAAAGTAAAGAAAGACAAAGATGGTCACTATATAGTGGTGAAGGGAAAAATCCTACAAGAAGACTTAACAATCCTAAATATTTATGCACCCAACACAGGAGCGTCCCGATACCTAAAGCAAATACTGCTAAATCTAGATGACATAATAAATAGCAATGCCATAATAGTTGGGGACTTCAACACCCCACTGACAGAACTGGACAGATCTTCCAAGCAGAAAATAAGCAAAGAAACAATGGACCTAAACAGGACTCTAGCACATTTGGGCCTAACAGACATCTACAGAACAATCTACCCAAATAACACTGAATATGTGTTCTTCTCATCAGCTCATGGAACTTTCTCTAAAATTGATCACATCCTAGGCCACAAAACAGATTTCAACAAATTTAAAAAAATAGAAATCATAACATGTATCTTTTCAGACCACAGTGGAATAAAATTAGAAATCAATTTCAACAGAAACACACATCTCTATCCAAAAACATGGAAATTAAACAATCTATTGTTGAATGACTATTGGATAAAGGAGATTCAGATGGAAATCAAAAGATTCTTTGAACTAAATGATAATGGGGACACAAGTTATCAAAATCTGTGGGATACAGCAAAAGCAGTCCTAAGAGGAAAACTTATTGCCCTAAATGCCCACATCCAAAAGACAGAAAGTTCACAAATCAGTAAACTAATGAATCATCTCAAGGAAATGGAAAAGGAAGAGCAAACCAACCCTAAACCCAGCAGAAGAAAAGAAATAACCAAGATCAGAGCAGAACTAAATGAAATTGAGAACAAAATAACTATACAGAAGATTAATAAAACAAAAAGTTGGTTCTTTGAAAAGATAAACAAAATAGACAGGCCACTTGCCAGGTTGACCAGAAGCAGAAAGGAAAGGACTCTAATAAGCTCAATTAGAAATGAAAAAGGAGAGATCACAACTGATATCATGGAAATACAAAACATCATCTTTGAATACTATAAAAATCTCTATGCCCAAAAACATGAAAACATGGAGGAAATGGACAAATTCTTAGAAACACACTACCACCCTAGGCTCAATCAGGAAGAAATAGAATTCCTAAACAAACCAACATCAAGCACCAAAACTGAAGCACTAAAAATCTTCCAACAAAAAAAAGTCCTGGGCCAGATGGGTTCACACCCAAATTCTACCAAACCTACAAAGAAGCACTGGTGCCTATACTGCAGAAATTATTCCATAACATTGAGAAGGATGGAATCCTCCCAAACTCATTCTGAGAAGCCAGTATCACCTGGATACCAAAGTCAGGAAAGGACACAAGAAGAAAAGAAAACTATAGACCAATATCCCTTACGAATATAGATGCAAAAATTCTCAATAAAATCCTAACAAACCGAATTCATATGTACCTCAAAAAAATAATTCATCGCGATCAGGTGGGCTTCATCCCCGAGATGCAGGGATGGTTCACCATATGCAAATCTATAAATGTAATTCACCATATAAATAAAAGCAAGAATAAACACTATATGATCCTCTCAATAGATGCAGACAAGGCTTTTGACAAAACTGAGCACCTTTTTATGATAAGAACACTTAACAGTATAGGCATAGATGGCTCATACCTCAAAATTATTAAAGCCGCATACAATAAACCCACAGCCAATATCATACTGAATGGAGAAAAATTGAAAGCATTCCCCCTTAAAACTGGAACCAGACAAGGCTGCCAACTATCTCCACTTCTATTCAACATAGTGCTGGAAGTCCTTGCCAGAGCAATCAGACAAGAGAGAGGAATCAGGAGTGTCCAAATGGGGGCAGAAGAGATCAAACTTTCATTCTTTGCTGATGATATGATATTATATCTAAAAAACCCCAAAGATTCAACCAAGAGACTCCTGGAATTGATAAATGAATTCAGCAAAGTCTCAGAATACAAAATCAATGCTCACAAATCAGTAGCTGTCATATACACCAATAACAGTCAAGCCGAGACACAAATCAAAGACGCAATACCTTTCACAATAGCACCAAAGAAAATTAAATATTTAGGAACATATTTAATAGGGAGGTGAGAGACCTAAAGGAAAAAAAGACATTCTTTAATAAAGACATCTGCACTCGAATGTTTATAGCAGCACAATTCACAATTGCAAAGATGTGGAAACAAGCCAGGTGCTCATCAATACATGAGTGGATTAATAAAATGTGCTAAATGTATACCATGGAGTACTACTCAGCAATAAAAAACAATGGTGAATTAACACATCTGGTATTATCCTGGTTGGAGCTAGAGCCCATTCTTCAAAGCTATGTATCAAAAGAATAGAAAAGCAAGCACCACTGGTACTCACCATCAAATTGGTACTAACTGATCAATACATGTGCACACATGGAAATAATATTCATCAGGGGTCAGGCAGGTGGGAGGGGGGTGGAGGGGATGGGAAAACTCATACCTAATGGGTGAGGGGTGTACTGTTTGGGGGATGTTCACAATTGTAACTCTGACTTGGGTACTGCATAGGCAATATATGCAACCAAAGTGTTTGTATCCCATAATGTTCTGGGAAAAAAAAAGAAATGTGTGTTATTTAAGGTTAATGGGCATCTACCTTATACACTATCAAGAATAAAGGTCAAAAGAGCTTTTTAACCCTTGGACCTAGGAATCCCATAACTTAAAGCTAGTCCTTTCTGGACAAGACACTCACTCCCCAGCTGCCCAGGGTGTTGGTAGCCAATGGCTCAACTGAGTCCCCATCTGGGACTTGTTCTTGGTAGAAGGATCTGCCTCACCTGAGGTCACACCCCTCCAAGGAGCAACTGCACCCAGTAACTGCTAAGTGTGGTACAAAGGCTTAACTTCCCTCCCTTACTTTGGGGCAATCTGAAGAGGTATCCCAGCTCTGGAGCTACGTGCACAGTCAGCTGTGGCCTCTGCTGTAAGTGCCCTGCAGTTCAAAGTGTCCTTCTTTCCTCACTTCTGTACAGGTTGGACACTGACAGCACTAGCTGGTAAACTTCCTGAATGCAAAACTCCATTTATTTCTCTATTTCTCAGGGAAACCAATGTAAGACTCTAATAAAATATAGAAAAAGCCATGCAAATAAAAGATGTGTGTATATCAGAGTAAAAATTAACAAGAAATTGCAAAGCCAACTTAAGGAGCTATGACATATATACTTGAATATATAACAAAATAAAAAAAGGACAGTGCTGTATGGAAGAAGGAAGACAAAAATGTATAAATTCAACAATTAGAACAATAATATAAAAACATGGATATTATTTCTGAAACTTAAAAACTACTTTTTTTTAAACGAAAAACATAAAATGTATCATCTTTTTCAGATTTCAAAGGAAAAAGTCATTCCTCATTGAATGACATTTCAATCTGCCTTCTGCTCAAAAGAGAAAACTCACCAATGACCACCTTTCAAGGGTGCCACTTCTTGACGGCCAGGCTCTGTCTTCCATGTGGCTAACCCCACAGCTTGTCCCCTGTTCTCGCCACTGACACTCCTTCCACCTCAATGCAGACGTAAATCCTTCTTCCTAGTTGCTCCCACATTTGCACCTTTAGTCCTGGTTCTCATCTTAGCATCCTATCGGATCATCTTCTGTGACAGAGTCTACTTTGTCGGCATTGCTTATGAACCTGTTCTAGCTTTCTTATTAGATGACCCATTTCTTAATAATTTATTCACTTTAATTCCCCCAAGTCCTGATGTGAGTCTTTAATAAATTAAACATCAATACATTTTGGATAAAGAGTGAATGAATAAATCATAAATTATTGAATAAAGGAAAAACTTTTCAAAACGGGAATAATTCATTGACGAGTAAGGAAAATTGGGTTTTAAAAATATATCTATTTTAGAAATGACAATATTTACACAAGTCTAAATGACAAGGAGAAGCTGGGAAAGAATTAGTCTCGATGTACAGGTAAAAGGGTACTAGTCATAGGGAAGGAGGACAACTACCCACCTCACTGGGAAGGGAGAAAAATAAGTTACTTTTCTTGCTATGTCTCAGGCCTTCTCTCCCTCTTCAGGCCTTCGTCCTTGGAGGGGCACTTCTCAACAAAAATAGCCAGGTGTTGCTGCTGTGCGGCCAGCTGGCTGCCAAGCCTCCCCTCTGCTGCTGAGCTCCCACTCACCTGGGCAAGGTCCTCCTGTCATGCCCCTGGTCGCCAGCCACAGCTGCTTCTCTTGCTCCAATAAGGAGATCACATCTGGCTTAAAAGTGGAAAATCCTACATGCAAAAGAAGAAAAGAAACATCAAGCTGCACATGTGGCAGAATTCAAATCTAGCTTTTGGTCACTAAAGAAGAGAGACAATCAAGGGAGTAACAAGAGGAAACTGTGAAGGTCTTCTAAAGCAGTGATCCCCAACCTTTTTGGCACCAGGGACCGGTTTCATGGAAGACAATTTTTCCACGGACCGGGGGTGGGGACTGGGGTGTCACAGGTGGGGGTGGTGCGGTGTGGAGCTCAGGCAGTGACGCATGGCCCGTTTCCTAACAGTAGCAGGGAGCAGGAATTCAGATAACCCACAAATCCACAAGGGTGAAGATAGAACTTCCAAAGGGGGAATACTAATACCGAATCTATCCTTACTGACTGAGAGCAGGTTGCTGCAGTTCTCCAGCATCACGTCTCTGTACAGGTCCCTCTGAGCAGCATCCAGACAGTTCCACTCCTCCTGGGAGAAGTCTACGGCCACATCCTTGAATGCCACCAACCTCTGAAAAAAGTCAACATATACAGCACCAGTGGAATAAAAGACATGTTTTCAGGATGAAGAGAAAGATGAAGAAACGTGTTATAGAAAGTAACGGATGTAGGCTGGGCTAGTGGCACGAGTGTGGGGGGAGCCGAGCAGGGACCCCTGCCCCCGTCACTGTAGAAATGAGCCTCCTCCAGATGGAAGGGCTGGAAGTAAACAAATACTATCAAATGGAGTTTCCCAAATACATGAAATAGCACAAAGCACACAGTTTTGAAGAATAAGAAAACAAACTCATGGCCTCCATCCATTTAATATTATGTCTTAAATTATATTTCTACCTTTGAAGTATAATTTGTACATGATATAATAATTTCCTGGGGACTTAGTTTCACTATTATGTCAGAATATAAGATCGTAAGCATTTTTCTTTGTCAAGATAAATATCTAATAAAAATTTTTATTGCCTGATATATACAAGATAAATGGCATATCTTAAGAGTTATAACTGACTTAACCATTCTTATGCTTTATATTTTAGACATTTAAAATTTCCCAGATCTCTCAAGGTCTTCACAGATAAAAGTTATTATCTAGTTATCCTATTGCATCTAATTTAAAAATCCAGTGGAAGAGATCAAAGCTTTCTTATGTGCAGACCTATGTGGCAATTCATCTCGGCCTTATTAAGCCATGGTTTTGTAAAGGGAGGCTTTAATATTTCCGTTGAGGAACGTGCCCCATCTTCATTCCCGGCTAAAAACTGGGCAAATAAAAGGTGTCCAATAATCTGCTGACTGGGTATTCAAGGACACACCTCTGGAGAGAAAAGGAGGCTCAGGGAAGGAACTGGGATGTGTGACCCAGCACTTACAACAACGGCAGATCTTGGAGCAGGTTCCAGGAAGACACTCCAGTAGGTATTTCCAGGATAAACAATAAAAACATAGGATAATTCCAACTCACGTGAGCCATAGCTTTTAGCATTCTGTCGTCTTCTGGGAGATTATTCTGAGATGGCAGAGCTGGATGGAAAAAAAGAAGTCAGAGGAAAGCAGGCTTTCCTCAGATTTGCCAAACTGATTGCTACAATGATGGCCTCTCCCTCCCTCACTGAGAGACCAGACGCATCTCAGCTCCTTCCCAAGCCCCAGGAACTCTGCTACAGCAGAAATGACACAGTCACACTCAGGTGCTTTCCTAAAAGTCTTAATTCCAACCTCTCACAGGAAGTTTCTTCTACATCCAAGTTTCTAGACTTTTGTTTTTAACTCTGTTTAACATCCCCAGTGGCTGTTTTGATATATTACCTATAACTTGTAGTTGTTGTCACCAACAGGTCAGTCAGAATATCCTAGTCCCTCATTACAATATATGGAAAGTGTTTCCTTTGCCTTACTTTTTAATTAACCATATGTTTTGGAGATTATTTTATATTAGTATATAAAGAGCTACTTTATTTTTATTTGGGCTATTAAATATTTCCTCTTACAAATGATCCACTATTTATTTAACTAGCTGCCTGACAATCAATATTTAGATTATTTCCAAGTTATTGCTATTTATTTTATATTGTATCCCATATGCACAAATGTATTTGTATGACAAATATTCAAAAGTAGAATTGCAGGGTCTGTGTATTGAAAATTTTGACAAGAGAATTGCTAAACTGCCTACTAGAGAGGCTCTATTATCATTTATTACTGCTGAGAGCTTTGTGTATTTTATTAACTGCTAATCCAAACCCACATTAAGGAAAGTTTTATGGTTTCATCTGGCAGAAGAAAATGATCCTAGCTGGAAGCATGGGAATGAAGAAAAACATAAAGGGTAAATAAGTATAAGAGTAAATTTAAACAAATACTAACTAGGCCAAAAATATGTATGTTTAAATACATGCAAAAGTAAAATTCATTACCAAGAAATACTAGGGTGTGAGGAAAGAGGAGGAAATGGACAGCAATTATTTGTATTAAGCAATAATACATCAGGATGCATGTTGTAATCTACAAACACTATAATAAACATAAATGAATGTAGAACAAACCAACAGAAGCAAGACAATGGGAAGATAAAAATATATAATAAATTCAAAATGAGGCAAAAGAGAACATACAGCAGATGCACTAAAAACATATAATAATAGAATAGCTATAAACCCGACTACGTAAGTAATTATATTTAATGTAAACTTGATAATGTAAGCCAACAAAAGACTAAAATTTCCACCTCATACTTAAACACAAAACCCACCTACAAGCTGTTTATAACAGCAACTCTTTAAATATGAGGGTAGAAGAAGACTGAAATTAAAAGGATAGAAAAAAACATAGCATGTAAATATTAACCCCAAAACAGTAGGTTTAACTAGAGTACTATCAGACAAAATAGACTTAATGTCTACTAGTTAATCTTGCCTTAAGTAGGAATGTTTCACAATAATAAAGACATCAACCCAACAGGAAAATCACAAAATTATAAATCTGTATGTACACAATAACATAGCTTTAAAATATATAATTGACGTAAGTGAAAGAAAAAATAGACAAAATGCAAAGATAGTGAGAGATTTAACACACCACTCTCCATAGCAAATATAGTAGAAAAAAATCAATAAAGATTAAAAGTCTGACTGACATAAATGACAAAGTTGATCTAACTGACATATCTAGATGACAACAATCAAATGACAGAATTCATTGTTTTTAAGTGCACTTGAAATATTTACCTAAATTGGCCATATAAAGAAAGGCTCTACAACTTTCAACAAGGAAATTGTTCAGAATACATTCACAGACCATATGGAACTAAGCCAAAAGTCATTAATAAAAATCTCCAACTGCCTGGAAATTAAACAGTATACTTAAAAAATATCCATACATCAAAGAAGAAATCAAAATTGAAATTAGAATATATCATGAATTGAAAAATAATGATTTATGACATATCAAAACTTGTGGGATGTGCTGAAAGTAGTCCATAGAGAAAAACTTACAGCCTTAAAGAAGAGCAGCCTTAAAGAAAATTTATAGCTTTCTCATAGAAAAAAAGGGCTGAAAATTAAGTGTTCAAGCTTAATAGAAAAATGGGCAAAAATTTGAACAGACACTTCACAAAAGAGAATATTCAAATGACCAATAAACATAAGAAAATGTACTCAACTTTATTAGTCACCAGGGAAATGTATACCCACAAGAAGGGCTAAAATGAAAACACGAAAAGTACCAAGTATTAGTGAGGATGTGAAGGAACTGGAATTCTCATACACTGACGGTGGGAGTATAAATTAATGCAATTACTTTGAAAAACTGCTTGGTAGTATCTACTGAAGTGGAGCACATTCACTCCACTAAGGCCCAGCAATTTCACCCCTACATATAAACCCAACAGAAATGCATATTTATGTGCCCCAAAGGGCACCTACTGAAATGCTCATAGTCGCAGCATTTTCTTTTTCCTTTTTGAACTTATTTTTTCTTTTTCAACAGAGCAAAACTGTAGCATTTATGACGGTCTGAAACTGAAAACCATGCAAATGTGCATTACAGTGGAATTGTGTTATAGTCACACAACAGAACGCTACAGAGTAATAAGAATGGATAAACTGTAACATAACAGCAAGCAATAAGATAAATCTCACACACAATACTGAACAAAAAAAGAAGCCAGACAGAAAAGTGTACATATGGTGTGATTCCATTTAGACAAATTTAAAAAATAAGGGAAATCTATAATGCCTAAAAGCCAGGACAGTGGTTACTCTTGGCTGTTAAATGAGTGGGCAGGGGTGTAGAACTAGAGTGCTGGCGTTGGCCTCTGCTAGCCCCAGTCTCAGTGCTGATTACCAAGGTGTATTAGGTTTGTAAAAATTCATCAAGTTGTTTATGTACAATTTTCTGCAGTATGCATACACTTGAGTAGGAAGTATTAAGATGTCATAAAAACATAAGCATAGAACATCAGCAATATTTAAAAAAAACCCAAAACTCTGAGACCACCACGTGTTGGAAGAACCTCTTTGAAGAACACCTGAGCATTATCTAAAGGTGAAGAACTTTAGAACTTTTAAAACAGGAGACATACAGGTTCCAACCTGTATTCCGGAGGGATTCTGGCCCAACATCAATCCTCAGAAACACAGAACGGAAGGACTGGAATTATTCACGATGGAGATGAGTATCACGGCACCTAACTGCAAGTCGCATTCCTAAGTCCCCAATGCAAGGCGACAGCCCCTTCGCCCCTCCCCAGCGTGCCAGGCCCCGCCCCCGAACCCCGCCTGCTCGCGATCAGGCCCCGCCCCCAGCTCTGGGCCCCGCCCCCTGCCTCCCAGTGACAGGCCCCACCCCCAGCTCTCAGCACAGCATCCGGTCTCTTTCCGTATCCTGCCCTCTCACATACAGTCACACCCACGCCACACGGCCGCAATGCACGAACACATCCAGTCCCGGGCATACGCGCGGTCACCGTCACCTCTTTAGCCCGAACCCGCACGCCAAGTCTCACTCACCGCAACAACGTGTCCAGCATCTCCTCCGGGACCTAGAGCCTCCGCGCGGAGCCGGCGCCGCCGCAGCCAATCCGCGGCAGGAAGGCCCGGTCGGGGCGGAAGCAGCTTCAGGCGCGGGGGCCGCCGGGAAGTGTAGTCCACGGTGCCCGGAGTGGAGGCTGCTGAAGTGTTGGCCGAGCTGGGCCCAACCGCCTGAGGGACTTGCGATGCGCGTCGGGCTCTGTTCTAAGTTGATTCCGGCCCGCGGGACCCTGAGGGGTCAGTGCACTCTCCAGAGGTGGACAGTCTGAGGCTGCAACCGGCGCTGAACCCGGCAGCCTCGTTGGAAACCAAGTCCTGAACCAAAGAAAGCCACAGACCTGCCTCCAGGGACGCTCTTGACAATTCTGGGGCGGAGGAGGCCGCCCGCCCGCCCGCCCCGTGCGGAAAGCGCTCTCCCCACCGGGCGGAGTGGCGAAGATCGGCGTTCAAGGCGGCTTTCACCTTGGCAAGGCGGTGTGCCTCAGCCAACAAGGCTTGTGTTGAGGAAGTTACACGACCTGGGCTGTACAAGAGGAGACTTTGGCCCAGAGACGTCAGGGAATTTGAGTCGAGAGCTCAGCCAGTCGGCTATGTCCGCGCGCCCCGCCCGCGCAAGAGTCCGATCTCAGTCTAACACAAAACTCTCAAAAGATGTTTTCGCATCTATTTGGAAAACTTTTCATTTAACAAACTTTTGTTTCAGTTCCTAGGGAAATATATGCTAACTGAAAAATTAGAAAGTGCATTTAAAGGGAAAGAAGAAAATAAGCATGACTCATCACTCATAACTTCGCTAACCTTGAGTTAACCACTGTTAACATTTATAGGCTTAACTTTTTACGTGCATATTTTATATCCGTTTTTTAATTTCATGCACTCTTACCCAGATTTTGAAAGTCTTTCTACTCCCCTCTATCTCCGATGCACTGATCCTACCACCTTTTCATACCTCCCTACCTAACCTTCCCTCTCATTCCATATTCTTATATTCCATAGTCTTTATACTCACTCACTTGTATATACTCTTATATACTCGTATATGTGTGCTGCCTTGTATATACCTCTAACCTGATTTGCTGTTCTCTGGCTTTGGTTAAATACAATTTTGGTTAAATAAAAGTCTCTACTGACTCTGCACTGTACCCATGCAGTCCAGCTGAATGTGTCTGGGGGAGAAAAAAAACAACAAAAAAAACTCCCAAACAAACAAAAAACCAAAAGCACAGTGACAGATCTAACTTTAAATAAGAGGCCACAATTTTTAGTGTTCTTCCTGATAATTTCTTTGTATTTCATAACATTGACAATTTGGATTTGACTAATATTTGGATTTGACTAATGTGTCCTTGTAGTTATGTTTAGATTACTTATGCTTTAGCAGGAATACCACAAAAGTGATTCTGAATTCTTCTCAGTGCACCCTCTCAGGAGGCATTAGTCCCATTTTGGCTCTGTCAACTTTGACATTAGATTAAGGTAGTGCCTCTCAGATTTCTCCAATGTGCAATTACTTTCTTATACTTTGTGATCAATAAGTATCTTGTGGGGAGGTACTTTGAGATGATATAAGTATCTTGTTACTCTTCAGATTTTTTCACGCTAGTTTCCGTATCCATGTTGCTTCTTGCTTTAATCTATTATAATAATGATGGTTGTCCAATGGTGATTTTTGTAAGTCCATCATTATGGAATAATTCTATCATTCCTTCCTCATTTATTGGTTGTAATTCCAAATCCATTTCTATATCTAGCTTTCTATGTATATTAAAACCCAAAAGTTCCTCCTGAAACTTCCAATTTCAATCCAAAACCCTACGTGTCATTCTATCATTCACTTTCCTTTTGCCATATTTATAATGTTATTCTCTGACAGGCTCTTGGCTCCCATTATCTACACTATATTTATTATTATTTCAATCATAGAATTCACAGAAAGTAGTTTCAGAATTGCTAACTAACACTTCTGCAATGGAAAAACCTAATACTGTTTTACACTGCTTTTAATTACATTGATATAAGTGCTTCCATGTTGACATAGTTACACGTGGATGTACATTGATTATAATTTTGACACACATCTCATTTTGAATCCTGCTGACAAACCATAATGGAGACCTGAAGTCTGTGTTCGCATATCTCATTTTTTTTTTTTTTTACTTTGAGACAGGGTCTTACTCTGTTGCCCAGGCTAGAGTGCAGTGGCATCATCATAGCTCGCTGCAACCTCCAAACTCCTGGGCTCAAGCAAGATCCTTGTGTTTCATTCTCCCGAGTAGCTGGGACTACAGGTGCATGCCCCCACACCTGGCTAATTTTTCTATTTTTTTAGAGAGACATGGTCTCACTATATTGCTCAGGCTGGTCTTGAACTCCTGACCTCAAGTGATCCTCCCACCTCCACCTCCCAAAGTGCTGGCATTATAGGCATGAGCCACAGTGCCCAGTCACGTATCTTATTTGAAACCATTAGTGAGCACTGGGATAAATGGAGCTGTGAAACTGGCCACAGTGGAGTGATGTTAGCAAGATGGCAGACTAGGAAGTTCCAGTCCTTCCTTGCTCCATGGAAACATCAAAAACAAAACAAAACTAAGTACTGACTAAAATGAATTTATAGCAGCTCTGGAATACAGTTAAAGATCTGTGGCATGCCAGGTGCAGTGACTCACGCCTGTAATCCTAGCACTTTGGGAGGCTGAGGCAGGAAGATTGCTTGAGCCCAGGAGTTTGAAGTTGCAGTGAGCTATGGTGATGCCACTGCACTATAGCCTGGGCAACAGAGTGAGACTCTGTTTAAAAAAACAAAACAAAACTATAACAATCAAGAGAATGCCCAATCAAGAAAAATCCATATTCAAAGTGGTAGGAAATCTTGTGTTTTTACTCACCCTTGGCCCACCACCTCCCTGTTGTGGCATGGTACAGCATAGTCTGAAGAAAGCAGCAGTCTAGTTTAGGATTTAAAAGACAAATGCATAAATATAATTATAAATCTATGTTAATGGGTACCTAATATATAAAGATGTAATTTATGACATAAATAACATAAAGTGGAGTAGGGAAGGGCTGTAAAGAAGCAGAATTTTTGTATGCAATTGAAATTAAACTGGTAACTATATAAAATAGATTGTTATAAGTTTATGATGTTATATGTAATTCCCTCCATCAAAATGGAGGGAGCAGAGGAGACCTTGTTTGCAATATTATAACCTGTCTGGGAATACATGAGGGACTGGTCTCTGTTTTGTTTGACTGGGAGCTCAGATGGGGAAAAATGGCATGGCATGCGTCTCAGTTTGGGAAAAGCCATGGAAAGCAGCAGGTACTACTCATGAAAGCTAAGTGGTACTACAGACCCACAGATGCTTTGGAAAGAGTTTGAAGGTGAAGGAATATAATAGAACTTCTAAGGCCCTGAAGTGAAGTGGGAATGGTACTCTTCAGGAAATTAAGACAGTTAAAAGTAGCCACATATACAGGGGAATAAACACACACACACACACACATACACAGAGGCCCAGGCAAGATGCCTGCTCAGAAAAGAACCTGAGAAGACCTTAACCCTTTACCTTGGGCTGATCACAACACTCGGAACAGCCTCTGCTAATAGTGAAGGTCTTCACTGGCACAGGGCTAGTCTGCAAAACTGGAATAGGTGAATGTTTTTTCAAGTGCTCAGTTTTCACCATAAAAATCACAAGGCATATAAAGAAAACATGGCCCACTCAAAGGAAGAAAATAAAGTGGCAGAAACCATCCCTGAAGAAACACAGGCTTTGGGCATACTAGATGAAGAATTTTTTTAAAGCTATCTTAAGTAAGCTCAAAGAACTAAAGGAAAATATGGAAAAACAACTAAAGGAAATCAAGAAAAAGATAAATGAATGAAATGAGAATATCAACCAAGACATAGAAATTGTAAAAAGGAACCAAAAAGAGCCTGGAGCTGGAAAAGTACAATAACCGAATTGAAAATTTTAGTAGAGGAATTCAGCAGAATTCAGCAGTAGACTCAAACAGGCAGAAGAAAGAATCAGTGAACTTGAAGAAAGAACATTTGAAATTATCAAATCTAAGGCGAAAAAATAGAAGAATAATGAAAGGTGACCAGAGTCTAAAGGACTTATGGGACACCATCAAGTGGACTAATTTATATTACATTATGGGAGTTCCAGAAGGAGAAGAGAAAGAAGTGAAATATTATTTGAAGAAATAATTCCCCAAATCTTCCCAAATTTGAGGAAAGACATGGACCTATAAATTCAAGAAACTCAAAGGACTCCAAGTAGGATCAAACCAAAGAGACCTACACAGAAACACATTATAATCGAACTATCAAAAGGGAAAGACAAAGAAAGAATCTGGAAAGCAGCAAGAGAAAAGTGGATTGTCATGTACAAGGGATTCACAATAAGATTGTCAGCAGAAACCTTGGGAGCTAGAAGGCAGAGAGATGATATATTTAAGGTGCTGAAAGGGGGAATAAAAAACCCAAACACCTTGTCAATTGGGAATCCTATATATAGCCAAATTATCTTTCAAAAATGAGGGAGAGATTAAGACATTCCCAGATAAAGAGAGACAAAACCTGCCCTACAAGAAATGCTAGAGGAAGTATTTCAAGTTGAATTGAAAGTGTAACCAGCTCCATAAGCAAGAAAAGGTTTTCTCAATAATATTTTTAGTTCCGTCATATTTCAAATGAGTTTTCAATGTTCACATTATGGCTGGGGCTGGCAGTTCTAAGTGACTTTGACAGGTAAGAGTTATCTCAGCCCTGGTGGCTACAGTCTCAAAATGGGCAGAAAATAGAGAACCCTCAGTAAGATTTGCTGACCAGAACTTTGTAACTTTCTGTTGCACTGATGCATTCTCTTTTGAGTTTCTTTCCCAGGAATGGCGGAACCTCCTACGAAGCCTCATATCACTTGTTTGTCTGGAGAGGACAAGATAAGTGATGCTACACCACAGATTGTGCCCAAAGACCCACTGAGCCTGCGCACAAGGCTGAAAGAACGACCACTATTAACCCCTAGCTCATGATCATAGTAAAATCCCCACCATGGAAGGGACTTATCTGCCACTTTTTTGATCATGGGACATATGTACTAACATGATTTCTCACTGCACTTGTGTGCCCTGCACTCCATCCCAAACATGCCATGATGCTCACATCCCTCATGCATTATTCATTTTGCCTCCAGAAAACCCCCCAACCATGTTGGTCGGGGGGGTGGATTTGAGGCAGTTCATAACCTCCCCCTCCCAGTTGATGCACCCACTGAAATAAATCCTTTCCTCCTTAACAATCCTCGCTGTCTCAGTAGTTGGCTTTCTGTGTGGTGGGCAACATTGAACCCCCCTTGTGGGTTTGTTAACAAAAGGACGCTAGACAGAACTTGAAGTGATATGAAAATTAAAAGATCTTCAGTAAAGGTAAATACATAGGCAAAATTATAGTTTTGTTTGTTACTTCACTTTTAATTTCTACAGGATTTAAAAGACAAATGCATAAAAATAATTATAAATCCATGCTACTGGGTACAACATATAAAGATGTAATTTGTGACATTAATAACATACAATGAAGTAGAGAAGAGCTGTAAAGAAGTAGAATTTTTGTATGCAATTGACGTTAAGCTGGTAACATGTAAGATAGATTGTTATGTTTATGATGTTATATATAATCCCCGTGACAACCACAAGGAAAATATCTATAGAATATACACAAAAGGAAATGAGAAAAGAATAAAAGTCAACACAAAGGAAGGCAGCAATAGAGAAAATGACACACAGAAAAGCTGTAAGACATACATTCATTTGAATGACAAATGGCAAAAGTAAGTCCTTTCCCATCAATAATTACTTTAAAATGTAAATGGAATAAACTTGCCAGTCAAAAGACATAGACTGCCAGGATGGAGGAAAAGCCAGGATCCAATTGTCTGCTGTCTACAAGAGAATAACTTTAGATCTAAGGACACACATAGGTTGAAAGTGGGAAGATGAAAAAGATACAGTAGTCCCCCGTCATCTGTCTGAGATACATTCCAAGGCTCCTAGTGGATGCCTGAAACCCCAGATAGTACTGAACCCTGTCTATACTGTGTTTTTTCTTTCTTTTTTTAAAATTTCAATAGATTTAGGGGGTAAAAGTGCTTTTTGTTACATGGATGAATTGTATAATGCTGAAGTCAGGGCTTTCGATGTACCTGTCACCAGAATAGTGTACATTGCACCAGATAGGTAGGTTTTTGTCCCTCACCCCATCCACACTCCCCTTCTTAGTTTTCAGTGTCCATTACACCACTTTATGACCATGTATACCCCTCATTTAGCTCCCATGTATAAGTGCAAACATGCTATTTGTTTTTCCATTCCTGAGATTCTTCACTCATTCTAGCATTACCCTGGTACCAAAGTGAGACAACGAGACAATGATACTACAAGAAAAGAAAATGGCAGACCAATATCCCTGATGAATATTGATATAAAAAAATCTTCAACAAAATAGTAGCAAACAAAATTCAAAGCATACTAAAAAGATGATACACCACAACCAAGTGAGATTTCTTCTAAGAAGACAAGGATAATTCAACATACAAAAAAATCAATGTAATATGCCACATTAACAGAATGAAGCAGGAAATAACCCACATGATCATCTCAATTGATGCAGGAAAAAGTATTTGACAAAATCCAATACCCTCTAACGATAAAAATGCTCAAAAATCTGGGATAGACGGAAACTACCTTAACATAATAAAAGTCATATATGAAAAACCCGGAGCTAACATCATACTCAATAATGAAAGACTAAAATCTTTTCCTCTAAGATTAGAAATAAGACAAGGCCCATATTCACCACTTCTATTCAATGTAGTACTGGAAGTTCTAGCCAGAGCAATTAGATAAGAAAAAGAAATAAAAAGCATACAAATTGGAAAGGAAGAAGTAAAATTTTCTCTGTTTACATACAACACAGTTTTGTATGTAGAAAACCCTAAAAATTCTATACACACACACACACACACACACACACACACACACCACGGAGTTAGAACTAATAAATGAGCTCAGTAAAATTGCAGAAAACAAAATCAACACAAAATTCCATTGTGTTTCCATACACTAAAAATGAACTACTCAAAAAGGAAATTAATAAAACAGTTCAATTTTGAAAAGCATAAAAAATCCATAGGAATAAACTTAACCAAGGAGGAGAATGAGTTGTACAATGAAAACCACAAAGTGTTGCCAAAAGAAATAAAAGAAGACACAAATAAATGGAAAGACATTTCATGTTCATGAATTGGAATGCTTAATATTGTTTTTTCTTTTCTTCTTTTTTTAGAGATGGGTCTCACTCTGTTGCCCAGGCTGGGGTACAGTGGTGCAATCATAGCTCACTGAAGCCTTGAACTCCTGGGCTCAAGCAATCCTCCTGCCTCAGCCTCCTGAGTATCTGGGACTATAGGCACATGTCACCATGCATGGCTAATTAAAAGAAAAAAAAATTTTAGAGATGGGGTCTTGCTTTGTTGCCCAGGCTTGTATACATCCTGCCCCTTCGCAGCATCACCCATTTTAATATCCCTTACCAGAATGTGGCACATTTGTTACAATCAATGACCATATGTTGACATCATTATCACCCAAAGTCCATAGTTTACACCAGGGTTCACTTGTGGTGGTGTAGAGTCTATGGGTTTGGACAAATGCATAATGACACTGTATCCATCATTATAGTATCATACAGAAAAGTTTCACTGTCCTAAAAATCCCCTGTGCTCCACCTATTCATCACTCCCTCCATGCCACAACCCCTGGCAACCACTGCTCTTTTTTTCTTCATAGTTTTTTCTTTTCAAGAATGTCATAGTGTTGGAATCATATAGTATCCAGCCTTTTCAGATTTGCTTCTTTCATTTAGTGACATACATTTAAACTTCCTTCATGTCTTTGCTTGATAGCTCATTTCTTTTTAACAATTGTTTGAAAATACCACAATTTACTTATCCATTCACCTACTGAAGGACATCTTGATTGCTTTTCAGTTGTGACAATTATAAATAAAGCTGCCATAAACATCCATGTTCAGGTTTTGTTGTGGACATGTTTTCACCTCATTTGGGTAAATACCAAGGGATGTGATTGCTGGCTCATATGGTAAGAGTATGCTTAGTCTTGTAAGAAAGTACCAAACTGTCTTCCAAAGTGACTATACCATTTTGCATTCCCACCAGCAATGAATTAGAGTTCCTGTTGCTCCACATCCTTGCCAGCATTTGGTGTTGTCAGGGTTTTGGATTTTCACTATTCTAATATGTGCAAAGTTGTATCTCATTGTTGTTTTAATTGGTAATTCTCTATTGACATATGATTTTTGAACATCTTTTTTATATGCGTATTTGCCATTTGTGTGTCTTCTTTGGTAGAGTGTCTGTTTAGGTCTTTTTCCCAGTTTTTAATCTGGCTATTCATTTTCATATTGTTGAATTTTAAGAGTTTTTTTTGTATACTTTGGTTAAGTCTCTTACATCTTTTGCAAATATTTTCTTCCAGTGTGTGACTTGTCTCTTCATTCTCTTGACAGTTTCCTTTCCAGAGCAGAAGTTTTTAAGTATAATTAAGTCCCGCCTGTCAATTATTTCTTTTATTGTTCCTGCCATTGGTGTTGTGTCTAAAAAGTCATCACCATACATATGCCAAGACCATCTAGATTTTCTCCTATGTTATCTTCTAGGAGTTTTATAGTTTCATGTTTACATTTAGGTCTATGATCCATTTTGAGTTAAATTTTTTGAAAGGCATAAAGTTTGTATCTAGAGTCTTTTTTTTTTTGCATGTGGATGTCCAATTGTTCTAGCAGAATTTGTTGATGTATTAGTTAGGGTTATCCAGAGAATAGATCAATAGGGGAGGAAGGGGGGAGAGAGAGAGAAGAGATTGGTTCATTATGATGAATTGGCTCCTGTGATTATGGAAGTTGTGAAGTCCCATGATCTGCTGTCTGCAAGACAGAAATCCAGGAAAGCCAATGATGTAATTTACTATGAGTCTGAAGGCCAGAGAACCAGAGGAGCCAGTGATGTAAATCCCAGTCTGAGGGCAGGAGATGAGATGAGATGTCTAAGCTTAAGCTATGAGTTAGGGAAAAGGTGACGAATTCCTCCTTCCACCACCTTTTATTTTATTCAGTTTCTCAATGGATTGGATGATGCCCAACCACAGTGGGGAGGAAAATCTACTTTCTTGAGTCCACCAGTTCAAATGCTAATCTCATCTGAAAATAACCTCACAGACACACCCGGAAACAATCTTTAATATAGGCACCACATGGCCCACTTAAAATTAACCATCACAGTTGAAAAGATTATCTTTTCTCCATCGTATTCCCTTTGCTTCTCTGTAAAAGTTTAGTTGACTTCTTTAGTGTGGGTTTATTTCTGGGCTGTCTATCCTGTTTCACTCATCTATTTGTCTGTTCTTTTGCTAACACCACAATGTCATTTACAATAGCTTTCTGGTAAGTCTTGAAGTTGAGTAGTGTCAGTCTTACAACTTTGTTCTTCTGTTCAATATTGTGTTGCCTATTCTGGGTCTTTTGCCTCTCCATATAAACTTAAGAAATAGTTTGTTGATATCCACAAAATAACTTGCTGGGATTTTGATTGGGATTGCATTGAGACTATAGATCAAGTTGGGAAGAACTGACATCTTGGCAATATTGAGTCTTCCTAGCCATAAACATGGAATATACCTCCATTTATTTAGTTCTTCTTTGACTTCTTTCATCAGTCTTGTAGTTCTCCTCATGAAGATTTTGTCCATATTTTTGAGATTTATACCTAAGTATTTCATTTTTATGCTAATCTAAGTGCTATTCTATTTTAGATTTCCCATTCCACTTGTTCATCACAGGTATATTGGAAAGCAATTGGAATTTTTATATTAACCTTGTATCTTGTAACCTTGCTATAACTGTTAGTTCCAAGATGCATTTTTTGTCAGTTCTTTCAGATTTTCCACATAGACAGCCATCTCATCTGTGAACAAAGACAGTTTTATTTCTGCTTTCCCAATCTGTATACTTTCAGTTTGCATTTCTTGTCTTACTATTGCATTAGCTAAGACTTGCAGTATGATGTTGAAAAGGAGTGCAAGAGGGAAAATCCTTGCAGTTTTTTGTAGATGTTCTTTATCAAGTTGAGGAAGTTCCTCTCTACTCCTAGTTTGCTGAAAGTTTTTTTTTTTATCATAAATTGGTATTGAGTTTTGTCCAATGCTTTTATGCATCTATTGATATGGTCATATGATTTTTCTTCTTTAGCCTGTTGATTTGATTGATTACATTTATTGATTTTCAATTGTTGAATCAAATTTGCATACTTGGGATAAATCCCACCTGGTCATGGTGCATAATTCTTTTTATACATTGTTGGATTCAATTTGCTAATATTTTGTTGAGGATTCTTGCATGCGTGTTCATTAGACCTATTATTCTGTAGCTTTCTTGCAGAGTCTTTGTCTGGTTTTGGTATTAGAGTAATGCTGGCCTCATAGAATGAGTTAGAAAGTATTCCTTCTGCTTCTATTTCTGGAAGAGATTGTAGAGAATTGGTATAATTTCTTCCTTAAATGTGGCATTCACGAGAGCACTCACCTGGACCTGGTGCCTTCTGTTTTGGAAGGCTATTAATTATTGATTCAATTTTTAAAATATACATAGAGATGTTCAAATTGTTCATTTTTTCTTTCATGATAATTTATAATTGGATGCCAGATATTGTGATTGTTACTTTGTATGCTGAATATTTTTGTGTTCCCAATATATTTCTGAGATTTGTTTTTGAATGCGTTTAGTTACTTGACAACATTTTGACCCATTAGGGTCTTGCTTCTAAAGTTTGTTAGGAAGGACCAGAGCAGCATTTGGCATAGGCTAAATTTGCTCAACTACTGAGGCAAAATCTGCCTGGGTACTTTACACAAGCCACACAAATATGAAACTGTCCATTTTGACTGGCCAGAACAGGAACTGTTTTCAGCCCTGTGCAATATATGTGTGTGTGTGCGCATGCACGTGTGCGTCTTTCTCCTGCATGGTACTTTGCTCTGGGACTCCATTTTGACCTCTCCAGACCCACAGTTCATCTTCCCAGGAAATTTTTAAAAAGGCTTTGTTTTAGAATAGTTTTAGATTTATCAACAAATTATGAAAATAGTACACAGAGTTCCTATATACTCCAACCTCATTTCCTGTATTACTTACATCTTACATTAGTATGCTATGTTTGTCACAATTAATGAACCAATATATATGCATTGTTACATACTTAAAGTACATACTTTATTCATATTTCCTTACTTTTAAAATCTAATGTCCTTTTTCGTGTGTTCGAGGATTTCATCCAGGATATTATATATGTTTAGTCATCCTGTCTCCTTAAGCTTCTCTTGACTAAGACATTTTCTCATACTTTGTTTTTTGATGATCTTGACAGTTTTAAGGAACACTGGTGAAGTATTTGGTAGAATGTTTCTCAATAGGGATTTGTCTAATTTTTTTTCTTTTTCATAATTAGACTAGAGTTATGTGTTTTTGGAAGGAAGATCATAGAGGTAAAGTGCCACTCTCACCACATTGTATCAAGAATATATACTATCAACATGACTTATCACTGTTAACGTTAACCTTGATCACCTTGCTGAGTGCTCAAGTAATTTTTGAACATCATGTTTGTACTGTATGTCCTCTGTTTAGAGACAAAAAGAACTCTAAACAAATACTGAACTATAGTTTCTAGGTCTTTTTTTTTTTTTTGCATCACTCCAGATTAGCCATTCTGTGATTATTTCCTATGTATTTTAGAATTGAGGAAATAAGTAAATATAGTGTGGATAATGGGAACCATGTTTCTCACTGTCAGAAAAGGGAGTTACAAATTTGGAAATAGAGAATGGCATGAACCTTGTCATTTTGGATGTAAATTGGGGGTATCAAAATGAATTCATGGTTTTAAATATACAGAGATACTGAAATACATAGTGTGTACATGATTACGTAGGACTGTGCATTTATGTGAATATATGTATATATCCATTCATCAATTTCCTAACTTTTTCTATTAAGAGAGACTAGAAACTATGATATCCCAATAGCAATGTACACCTGGCATGCAGATTTTGGTTTCCAATATTATCCTCCTCTAAAAGGAACCAGAAGTTCTTTATAAAATTGCTAACTTCAGGGCTAGGAAAAGGAAAATGATCTTGGAACACCTTGTGGCAGAAAATAAGCAAGTACACAAGAAATAATGGGAATACATCAAAATGACACAGGATCTAGCCTAAAGGGACTTCCACTAGCCTAATGGGATAATTTGAGCATCAAAATATATAATGATATTAAAGGAATAAAATAAGACTCAGGAGTCTTTATAGATGTAATAAATGAATAAATGGAAGTACAGATAACTAAATAAATAAATGACATAGAAGGGAAAGATCTTTTTTATATTAGGAAGTCATCTAATAAGTGTATAAGAAATGATGGAATTATAAAATTATCATTTTGCAACATGAGAATAATAGTTGATTCATGCAAGAAACATCAATATATGCTAAAGAGAGTGGATGAATCTCTGAGAAGAAAATGATATTTACATAGTCTCAAAGTAGCTTCCCCCACAAGGGATTTATTAATATGAATGGAAAACTTAAAGTTTATAGGGAAAAAACTTGGTAGACACCACTTTTAACAAGTGATCAAAGTTAATATGACTAGTAATAAAATAAATTGCTATCTTATATCTCTTGATATGACGAAGTTAGAATATACAATCATTTGTATGGCATCAAAAAAATTACCTGAATCTAATCATGAGGAAACATCAGACAAAAATAATTTGAGAGACATTCTACAAATAACTACTCTGCACTCTCCATTAAACACATCAATATCATGAAGGACAAAAAGACTGAGGAGTTGTTTTATATTGAAGGAGACTAAAGAGACATGGTAACTGAATGCAATACATGATCTAGAATTTTCTTTAACAATAAAAGGATGTTATTTGAGTAAGTGACAAAATTTGAACAAGGTCTGTGGATTAGATAATAGCACTGAATCAATGTTAATCCCTGCTTTGGTAATTTTACTGTGGTTATACAGGAGAATGTCCTAGTTATTGGAAAATACAAATAGAATTTGGGGGAAAGGGGAATCATGTCTGCAACTTACTATCAAGGGTTTAGAAAAAAAGTAATGCCTGTGTGAGTGTGTGAACATGCACATACATTAATGGGGAGAGAGTTAAAGCAAATGTAGTATGGTGTTAACATTTGGGGAATTTTGTAATATTCTTGTAATTTTTCTTTAAGTCTAAATTTATGTCAAAATAAAAAGTTAAAAGAAAAAATGCATAGCTGAACATATCACCAACAGAATCAATAGATAAATGAAAGATTAGTAAGATATATGTGTGAGGCACATGACAAAGGGATCATATCCTAAATATATGAAGTCAATAAAAAATAAAACAGTAAAACAATGGGGAAATAAAACAAACAGGCACTTCATAGTAAGAAACACAAGGCTTCTAAAACACACACACGGAAAACTCTACCACACCTATATTAAAATATAGTTAAATATGTTTATATAATTAGTTAGCTTTTTCACATATCTGACAGTCAGAAAAAAATGATAATGCTTTAATGTCTTTGATGTATAAAATTAAGATATCCCCAGTGCAGAAATCCTAGTTATAAAAAGAAGATATTACATACTTTGACATATATGAATATTAGCTAGGGCTTGGGCAAATAATAATGGTACATGTTTTATACCAATAATGGTATAAAACATATAAAATAACATTTAAAAATAAGTGATATAGATATATGTGGGCTAATATAGACTAATCACCAAGGTATGCTGGGTTGAAAACAAAAATGTATGTGTGTAAATATATATCTATATAACTTCCCAGGTCTATTTTCTGCTTATATTTTCAAAGATTATAATTGGCAGAAGAATATGGGGACTGTCAGATAGTGGTGTTAGGAAGATAGCATTTAATGCATATTCCTTTGTAATGCTTTAAATATTTTAAGCAAGCATATATATTTTCAATAAATAGATGAACCAAACTTCGCAGAATTAAATGTCTGTTATTTTAAGCCCTCTTGTCACTATAATCTACTCTTATTCTTTATTCCCAATGATTATATTAATACTTGCATTTTCTCATCTTATTTCATATGCTAGATTTTCCAATATGTTACATAGGTATAGTTGCAGTGGAAACCCTAATTCCTGATTTTAATTCAATTTATCATTTCCATTTAAAATATTTGCTGTTGCAAGGAGGGGCTTCAAGATGGCTGATTGGAGGTATCTGGTTCTTACATCCTCCATAAAGAAGAACCAAAATAGTGAGTAGATAATCACACTTAGAATAGATCTTCTGAGAGAGAACACTGGAATTCAACAGAGAATTGACAAGAAACACCTAAGGCAAAGAAGGAGAAGGACATGAGGAGTCTTGTTTGGCCAGGATTGGCTGGGAGCTCAGAAAGGCTCCCCAATGTGGGGAAAGGGTAAGTGAGAGACCCCCAGTGGTCCACATTCCCACTGCAGACTCCTGCAATGTGACCTTGTGGGCACTGAAACTAACATGGGGAGCTTTCTGCAGACTGCATGATGGCATTGTTCCAGAAAAGGAGCTCATGCAGGGTCCCATACACTCCTGAGTCCTAAGCAGCTACAGTATGGTGCCATTTTGAGAGCCCAGCCCCCATCAGACTGTATCCTGCCCTGGGACTCAACAGTCCCTGCATCTCCACATCCTTGGAGCCCCAGTGACACCCTCTACCTGCAGCCACTGCTACTGCTGGCTGCTGCTGTCAGGGCCAAAGTATGAGCCATTTGCAGTGACCCTGCCACCACCAGCTGCACCATGCTATTGTAAGGAGGGGCTTCAAGCACCGAGGATAGGCTACCTCACCCACAACTTCCATCTGGGCAAAAGTGCACACACCCGAGCCACCTGGCTATGGTTGCTGCCACTGAAGGCAATGCTGTCCTCCCCAGCAGCAATGCTACAGTGCAGCCACTGCTGCCCCCACTTAAGCATTTCGTGGGGGGCTGGGGATCACCCCACCCCTGCTTTCCATACCTAGTACCTGCACACACCACCAGAAGGCCTGAGAACAGGCCTGCCCAGCCCATCTCCACCCCACTTGCAGGGTATTGTCAAGCCCTATTTACCACTGTTGAAACATGCATACTCCTTCTGGGGGCCTGAAGTGAGGCCCACCCAACCTACTGCTGTCACAACAGCCAGTACCTCCCACATACCACCTGTAGGCCTGAGGACTGGCCCACTCAGCCTATTGCAATTACTGCCAACACCAACATGGACCACATAGGAGCCAGAGGGTTGTCCTTGGGTGATGACCCAAGCCACATCCACTGCCCAGGTGTCCACCTGCCTAGCCCACCCCTGCCACTGCTGACACCCAAGCAAGCCACCTGGAGGCCCAAGAATTGGCCTGCCTGGACCTGCTAATACTGGGGGGCCCAAGGACAGTCATACTCAGCCCACTGCTTCTACCTCTCGGGCCCAAGGACTGGCCCACCCATCCTTGTCCCCAACAAAACTTCACCACAGTCTCCACAGTCTCCACAACCACACACTAAGCCAATGAGAAAATCACGGACACCACTGACACTTTTTACAGCCAAAGAAATTATATAAAGACTACATTACTGCTCACACCCAGAATCAGAGCCAAAGTGCCCTACCCAACCAATACCACAGATATATCGTCAGGAAAAAGTCCTCTCCTATGAAAGCAGATCCAAAAAATTGGAAGTGACTGTTACATCACATGTGCAGATACCAATGTAAGGACACAAGAAACATGAAAAAGAAAAGACATATGACACCTCCAAAGGAATACAATAATTCTCCAGCAACAGACTCCAGTGAAAAAGAATTCAAAATAATGACATTAAAGAAATTCAATGACATACAAAACAATGTAGATAAACAATACAAAGAAATAAAAAACAAGGATATGAATGAGAAATTTACCAAATGTATAATATATCTCATAAAAGAGACTCAAATAGAAATCTTGGAACTGAAAAAGTCATTAAATAAAGTAAAAAATACATTCAAAAGCTTCAGTAACAAAATAGATCACACAGAAAAAAGAATTTCACAACTTGACAGGTCTTTAGATATAACCCAGTCAGAAAAAAAGAAAAAATATAAAAAAGAATGTACATAATTCTGAAAATCATCTCTCAAAAAAGAAATGGACAAAGCCTACATATGGAACATCATAAAGCAACCAAATATTTGAATTTTCTGGGTTGAAGAAAATGAAGAGAAAACCAAAGGGATAGAAAAGCTATTTAATAAAAGAATAGCTGAAAACTTCCCAAGTCTAGCAAGAAATTTAGAAATTCAGATACAGGAAGCTCAGAGATCCCCAAATAGATATAATTTGAAAAGGTCTTCTCCACAGCATATTAGAGTAAAACTGTCAAAAATCAAAGACAAAGAGAGAATTCTAAAAACAGCAAGATAAAAGCATCTAGTCACTTATAGGGAAACTCCATCAGACTAATAGTGAATTTCTCTGCAGAAACCTTACAGGCCAGGACATAATTCAATGATATATTCAAAATGATGAAAGAAAAAAAACCTCCAGCCAAGGATACTATACCCAGCAAAATTATTTTTCATAGATGAAGGAGAAATAAAATCTTTCCCAGACAGGCAAAAGCCAGGGAATTCATTACCACTATACTGGCCCTACAAAAAGTGCTTAAGGAAGCCCTACATATGAAAGCAAAAGGACAACATCTACCATCATGAAAACACATGAAAGTATAACACCCACTACTAGACCACACACAACTAAGGAAGAGAAAGGACTCAAATGTTACCACTACAGAAAACAACCAACCCACAATGATAAACAATAAGAAAGAAAGGAACAAAGGATTTACAAAACAAATGCAAATTAATACACATGAAAAACAACCAGAAATCAATTAATAAAAAGACAGAAATAAGTCCTCATATATCAATAATAACCTTGAATGTAAATGGATTAAACTTTCCACTTAGAAAAAATATAGACTGGATGAATGAATTTTAAAAAATGACCCAAATATGTGCTACCTACGAGAAACTTATTTCACCTGTAAAGACACATAAACATGGAAAGTAAAAGGGATGGAAAAACATATTCTAGTCAAATGGAAATCAAAAGTGAGCAGTAGTTATGCTTATATCAGAAAAAGACTTAAAGTTAAAACTGTAAAAAGAGACAAAGAATGTCATTATATAATGATAAAGGGATTGTTTCAGCAAAAGGATATAATAATTCAAACATATATGCACTCAACATGGAAGCACCTAGGTATATAAAGCAAATACTATTAGATGTAAAGGGAGAGATAGACTTCAGTACAATAATATTAATAATTGGGGACTTGAACACTCCATTCTCACCATTAGATAGATCACCTAGACAGAAAATTAACAAAGAAAAATTGGGTATAAACTGAAATTTAGACTAAAGGGACCTAACAGGTATTTACAGAACATTTCATCCAACAGCTTCAGAATACACATTCCTCTCATCAACACATGGAACATTCTTCAAGATATAGATCATATATTAGGACACAAAACAAGTCTCAACAAATTTTACAAAATTAAAATCATATGAAGTATCTTCTCAGACCACAATGCAATGAAAGTAGAATCAATAACAAGAGGAACTTTGAAAACAGTACAAATACATGGACAGTAAAGAAAATGCTCCTGAATTTGGGTCAAGGAACAAATTAAGAAGGAAATCAAATATTTCTTGAAACAAATGAAAATCAAAGCACAACATACCAAAACCTATGGGATACAGTAAAAACAGCACTAAGAGGGAAGTTTATATCAAAAAAGTAGAAAGATTTGAAACAAACAATCCAATGGTATACCTCCAGGAACTAGAAAAGCAAGAATAAACCAAACCCAAAATGAGTAAAGGAAAGAAATATTAAAGATTAGAGCAGAACTAAACAAAATAGAGACAAAAAAGTGGGGGAAGGGATCAATGAAAATAAAAGTTGGTTTTTAAAAAAAGATAAAATTGATAAACTGCTAGCTAGAATAAGCAAAAAAAGAGAAGACCCAAATGAACAAAATAAGAAATGAAAGAGGAGTCATTACAACTGATACCATAGAAATACAAAAGATCATCGGAAACTATTAGGAACACCCCTACACCAACAAACTAAAAAACCTAGAGGAAATGTATAAGTTCCTGGACATATATAACCTGACAAGATTGAATCAGGAAGAAACAGAAAACTCAAACAGACCAGTAATGAGTAATGGGATTAAATCAGTAACAAATAGTCTCCCAACAAAGACAAGCCCACAACCAGATAGCTTCACTGCCAAATTCTACCATAAGCACAAAGAAGAACTAACACCAATTCTCCTCAAATTTTCCACACAATTGAAGAGAAGGGAATTCTCCGCAAATCATTCTACAAATCCAGTATTACTCTGATACGAAAAACTAGGCAAGGATGCAACAAAAAAGGAAAATTATAGGCCAATATCCTTGATGAACATAGACATAAAAATCCTCAACAAAATATCAGCAAACTGAATCCATCAGTACATCTAAAAGATAATACACCATGATCAAGTGGGATATATTCCAGGGATGAAGAAAAGGTTCAACATATGCAAATCAACCAAGGTGATATATCACATTGACAGAATCAAGAATAAAAACTGTATGATCATCTCAATAGATGCAGAAAAAGCATTTAATAAAACTCAACATCACTTCATGCTAAAAATTCTCAACAAACTAGGAATAGAAGGAACAAATTTCAACATAATAAAGGCCATATATGACAAATCAATAGCTAACATCATAGTGTATGGGGAAAAGCTGAAAGCTTTTCCTCTAAGAACTGGACCAAGACAAGGATGCCCACTTTCACCACTCCTATTCAACATAGTACTTGGAAATACTAGTCAGAGCAAGAGAAAGAAATGAAAGGCATCCAAATCAGAAAAGAGGAAGTCAAATTGTTCCTCTTTACAGATGATATGACCTTATATCTAGAAAAACCTAAAGACTCCACCCAAAATCTCTTAGATCTGATAAATAAAATCAGTAAAGTTGTAGGATACAAAACCAGCATACAAAAAACAGCAGTGTTTCTATACACCAATAATAAAGTAGCTGAGAAAGAAATCAAGAAGGCAATCCCATTTACAATAGCTACAAAAAATACGTAGGAATAAATTTAACCAAGGAGGCAAAAGACCTCTACAAGGAAAACTATAAAACACTCTTGAAAGAAATTGAAATGGACACAAAGAAATCAAAAGACATTCAATGTTCCTGGATTGGAAGAATTAATATTATTAAAATGACCATACTACCTATAGCAATCTACAGATTTAATGCAATTCCTATCAAAATACCAGGGTCATTTTTCACAGAAAAAAAATCCTAAAATTTGTATGCAACCACAAAAGAGCCAGAATTGCCAAAGCAATCCTAAACAAAAAGAACAAAGCTGGAGGTATCATGCTACCTGACTTAAAATATATTACAAGGTGTGTTAACCAAAACAGCATGGTATTGGAATAAAAACAGACACATAAACCAATGGACCAGAATAGAGAACCCAGAAATAAATCCACATTATTTATAGCCAACTGATTTTCAACAAAGGTGCCAAGAACACTCATTGTAGAAAGGACACCCTTTTAAATAAATGGTGCTGGGAAAACTGGATGTCCATATACAGAAGAATAAAGCTGGACCCCTATCTCTCACCATATACAAAAACTACTCAATATGGATTAAATACTTAAACATAAAACCAAAACCTATAAAACTATGAGAATAAAACTCAGGGAAAACACTTAAGAACATTGGTCTAGGCAAAGATTTTATGGCTAAGATCTCAAAAGCACAAGCAACAAAAACAAAATTACACAAATGGGACTATATTAAACTATAAAGCTTCAGCACAGCAAAGGAAACAATCAACAGAGCGATGAGACAACCTGTTGAATGGGAGAAAATTTTTGCAAACTATTCATCTGAAAAGCAACTAATATCCAGAATATACAAGGAATTCAAACAACTCAACAGTAAAAAACCAAATAATCTCATTAATAAGTGGACAAAGGACATGAATAAATATTTCTCAAAAGAAGATGCACAAATGGCCAATGGGTTTACTAAAAAAATGCTCAACATCATTAATAATCAGGGAAATGGCACTCAAAACCACAATGAGATATAATCTTACCTCAGAATGGCTATTTTTGAAAAGACAAAAAATAAAGTGCTGGGGAGGTTGAGGAGAAAAGTGAACTTATACACTGTTGGTGGAAATGTAAATTAGCACAGCCACTATGGAAAACAATATGGAGATTTCTCAAACAACTAAAAATAGAACTACAACATATGATCCACAATTCCACTACTGGGTATTTATCCAAAGAAAAGGAAATCAGTATATCAAAGGGACACCTGCACATCATGTCTATTGCAGCACTATTCACAATAGCAAAGATACGGAATTAACCCAAGTGTACATCAATGGATGAATGGATAACGAAAATGTAGTATATATACACAATGGAATACTACTCGACCATAAAAAAGAATGAAATCCCATCATTTGCGGCAACATAGATGGAACTGCAGGTTATTATGTTAAGTGAAATAAGCCAGGGATAGAAAGACAAATATCACATTTTCACACTTATACATGGGAGTTAAAAATGCTGATCTCAGGGAGGTAGAGAGTAGAATACCAGATGTTGGGAAGGGTCTCAGTGAAGAGGATCAAGAGAAATTGGTTAATGGGCACAAACATACAATTAGATAGAAGGAATAAGCTCTAACATTCAATAGCAGGGTAGGGTGACTACAGTTAACAACAATGTATTGTATATTTCAAAAGTATTAAATAGCTAGAAAAGAGGACTTGAAATTTTCCCAACACATAGAAATCATAATATTCAATGTGATGGATACCTTAACTACTCTGACTTGATCATTTTATTCTATACATGTAACAAAATATCACATGTACCCCATAAATATATAGAAATATCATGTATCGATATTAAAAAAAAGTAAAAATTTAAAAAATGCTGTTGCATTTAAGGAAATAATTATTATATTTAAGAAGTTTTCTACTATGCCTATTTTATTAGGGAAGAATACTGAATTAATCTAATACCTTTCAGTAATTGTTGATATAAATATATTACTTTTTAAATTTAAAATAGTACACAATTTTAATTTCCTGACACTCTACCACTCTTAAATTTTAGAATAAAATCTTTACTAATTTTTAAAATATACAAGATTCTATTTGCTAAGATGTTACTTAGAATTTTGCATCTGTGGTCATAAGTAATTTGAGTCAATAATTTCTTATTTTGTACTATAGTTTCTATGATGGTCTTAGAGTGACAGCATATTTGCAATGAAGCAATTAAAAGAAATAGTAAAATATGTTGGGATACATTATATTTCTCTATACCATGGAATAATTTGAATTAATAAAATTATCTGAACTTCAAACCTGAAGTAAATTCAGATATGGATCCATCTGTTCACGTTCTGTATTTTTTAAAATCAACTTTATTGAGATTATAATTTACAAACAATAAACTGCATCCATTTTGTGACATTCAAGATGTCAATGCATTTTGACAGTTGTGTATGCCTGCCTGTTAAGCCACCAATACAATCAAAATACAGAACATTTTTATCATCCCCAAAAGATTCTTTGTGCTCCTTTGCTGGCCGTACCTCTCTCTGCTCCTATTCCCAGGCAACTGCTGATCTGATTTCTGTCACTTCAGCATTAGTTTGCACTTCTGGAATTTCATATAAATGCAATTATACAGTATGTAATAATACTCTTTTATGTCTGGTGTCTTTTACTCAAAATGACTTTGAAATTCATCCATTTTGTTATATCTATCAGTAGTCTATTGCTTTTTATTGCTGAGTTGTATTGTAGTATTCTATTTATGCATATACATTTTATCCATTCACTTGGTGATGGACATGTAGGTTGGTTCTGTTTGAGGCTATTGTGAGTAAATATGTTATCAACATTCATGTACAAGCCTTTGTATGGACATAAGTTTCCATTTCTCTTGGGTTAAATACTAAAGTGGAATGATTGGGTTGTATGGAAGCTCTGTGTTTAACTTTTTAAGAATTTGCCAAACTATTTTCCATTTTATGTCCTTATCTGCCATGTATGAGTTCCAGTTGCTCAACATCTCCCAACAGTTTGTGCTGTCAATCATTTTAGTTTTAGTCATTTGAATGAATATGTAGAATTATTTCATTGTAGTTTTATTCATTTTTAATTTTTTGTAGAGACAGTGTCTCGCTTTGTTGCCCAGGCTGGTCTTGAACTCCTTGCCTTAGGTGATTCTCCCACCTTGGCCTTCCAAAGTGCTGGGATTACAGATGTGAGCTGCTGTGCCCAACCAACATTGTGGTTTTAATTTGTATTTCCCCAGTGACTAATGTTGAAATCCTTTCTTGTCCCTATTGGCCATTTCATATCTTATTTTATGAATTATCTCTGTTCAAATATTTTGTCATTTTTATTGGGCTGTCTTCTTACAATTGGATTGTAAATATCTTTACATTTTCAGCAAACAAGTATTTTGTCAGAAGTATATTGCAAATATTTCCTCCCATTCTGTCTTTCCTTCTCATTTTCTTAACAGTGTCTTTCAAAAGACTGTTGAAATAAATTTGAAAAGTCCAATTTATTTTTTCTTTTATGGTTTATTATTTATATGTCCTAAGAAATATTTTAGGTACATCTTAAATGGTATTCCTGTAATGATATTATAATTTCTTTCACAGTTTTTTTTTTTTTAGTTTTTCATTTCTTCTTCAATTTTGATCAATTTTCTTGCTAGGAAATCATTCCTTTACTGTAGGTAGTATTCTCTTCTGATCTCATTAATTGATGTAATATCTATGGTTCATTTTACTCATTACAAATCTTGTATAACTTTGCTGTCTCTTTAACTTACTTGGGTTTGTGTGAGGTTATTTCATTTACTAAGGTTTTTAAAAAAAATTCGTATTTATTTTAACAGGAAAAGAATGGATTACTTTATAAATTTCAATGGCTGAATAAGTTTAGGAATGCTTTCAGTTACAGCAAGAGAAACCTAAAACAGAATGGTTTACACCAAACATGTTTATTTTTACCACAGTGCTAAAGTCTATAGGTAAGTTGCTGCTAGCGTTGATTCCATAATGTCAGAACCAGGTTCTGTGATTCTTTTGGCCTTTCCCTGATGGTTGCAAGAAGGTCACCCCTGCTGCAGGAAACATGCACAAGGCAAGAAGGATGGTAGAATTGATGGTAGCAGCTAAGTCCGTCTGTCCCCTTTCTTAGGAAAGCAAAGGTTTTCCCAGGAACATATCTACCAGTGTTTTGCTTCCCTAGGCCTGAGGCACATCACTTGGCCACTACCAGCTTCAAAGGACGGTAATACAGTGTCTGCCGCTGTGAAAGTGGCTATCCATGTCCAAGAAAAGAAATGAATCATCTTCCCATAAGATATACAAATTGTACGTAAGAACACTTTAAAAATCTTACAATATGTGAAGCTTAAGCCTAGAAATTCAGAAACTGTAAAAGACAGACATATTTAAACATGTAAAAATTAAAATTATGTGAATGGGAAAATACCACATGCGAAGTTGAGACAAGTAATACATGTCCTTTAAAAAGGAGTTACTACCTTTAACATATAAAAAGCTGTTAAAAATTGATAGGACATTCCAAAAAGAAAAATATATGATTAAATGGTTTATAAAGGCAATTTACAGAATGGCAAATTCAAATGGCCATGACATATTCAAAGGCATATTAATATGCAAATTCATATTAGTTATCACTTTGAACTCATAAAACTTCTCAAGGTTAAAAAGTAACAGCTACTTTTAGTAAAGGGAAAGGGGTAAATTTATATACTAATTTTGGAAATATGAAAAACTACAGTCTTATTACAAAGAAATCTGGTAACATCTATTAAAATAACGTATATAATTTGATCCATGAATCCCACTCCCAGAAACATAATCTACAGAAAAAAACAATCTCCAGTAGTTAAGGGTATGATTGCACCTGTCCAATAATCCACTCTCCTATGCTACCTCTTTGGGATGGTGGTAAGATTATTTCTCCTAGTGACAAGAATGTGAATAACCAGTGGCAAAACTGTTGAAAAAATTATGGTATGTCCACACCATGGACTCTTTTCAGCTAGTTAAGTTATTGTTGAGTGTAAAAGATGCAAAAATGTGTATATAATCCCACTTACATAAGACATTGAAAACACACACACTAATATATGTGTGTACAGATACATGTAATGTGAGTATAGAGAAAAATATAAAGTTGATTAGCATTGATTATCTGTTGACAGACTGTTGGTGTGGTTGGACTTGCTATGAGTGAAAGTACAAAAATCAAGAAGACATAGAACACATTATAAAAGTCACATTTATGTGTGTGCATGTTTGTGTGTTTAAATACATATATTTTTAATTAAAAGAAAAGCAAGTATTGGACTAGTCTACTTGCCCCCACTGGTTCTAGATCTGAAATTAAATCAATAAACAAAATGAATTCTATTTCTTATGGAATTTGCTTCTATAGAAGACTTTTTCCAATGTATCAAACTTACAGTTTCTATACTATATGAATATTATGGCATTTAAAAAAATGATGTACCCTTAGAATACCTACTCTTCTCAATTATTTATCTGACATACAGTAAGGTATGACTCATGGACAAAAATTTTTCCATATACAATATATAATGTATAACGTACAATAAGCATAGGGCTTCTCTGTAGTATGAGTAATTTACAATTGGTTCTGATTTCTGTGCAAAGACTTTCTCATGGCAGAGGGAAGACCACCTAAAGACACAAGGAACAGATGGCAATCTACAAACCAAGGAGAGAGGCCTCCTAAGAAACCAAACCTGCTGACGCCTTGATGTTAGACTTTTAACCTCCAAAATCGTGAAAAAATAAATTTCTATTCTTTAAACCAAAAAGAAAAAGAAAAAAGAAAAAACTTTCTCACTTTCAAGAAATACATAATTTCACTTAGGTATAAATTTCTGTTTGAAGCCATTCCCATATGTGCATTTATGTTGTCTCCTTCTAGTAGAAATTTTCTAATACATTCCAAGTGAAGGGCTTTCCTGTCACTGCTTTTGTAGGTTTTTTCTCCAAATTGAGTTTCTGATGTGTAATGAGATTTGAACTGTTCTTTTTTCGTTGTGTGTAAATTTGCTGATGTTCAGATCATTGACTTTTCAGTGGAAGATTTCCTATAGTCACTGTAATCATAAAATGTTTCTCTCCATCATTCTCTAATATGTAATGAAGTATGATTTGTGAAGAAAACCCTACCCACATTCAGTACAGAAAATTACTCTCCTGTAAATTATCTGATGTATAAATGAATGTTGGTGTGAGTGAACGTTTTCTTAGATTTTCTGAATTCACAGTGATTCCCTTTTGAAAAATTAATTTAAAATGCATTTTTATTAAAAAATTAAAATTGTAAAACTGTTTTAAAATAGTTTTGCTGCTATAAACACAGATGAACTGTAATAGAATGCTGGCATAAAAAGATGTGGCTAACCCACTCTGCTTTCCCTAATGAAGTCTATAGCCCACATGCCTCCAATCTATATTGATCTTAGAGTTCTACTTAAGATTTAGTTCTCCCATTCAACTCACAGTTTGCCATCATGTGTTCCTCAATCAATTCCCAAGTGCCTCTTGAGATGCAAGGAAATCCTCAAAAGAAAGTCTTCCTTTCTCCTAGAGATTAATACTATGTTCACAAAAGGTAAAGTTGCTGTTTTGTCTTTTTTTTTTTGGTCTTGGGAGTGTAGAATTCTATTTTTAAAAATGTGTCTGAGAATAAAAAGGTTGAGAATAAAAAGGTTTACTAATCCTACTAAATTAGTCTTTCAAACCCCAGAGCCCTTAGACCAGTCTTCATTAACCTCATTTTCTATTTTATACAAAGGAAAAACCACAGTATTAAAGAAGACATCTGAGAAGCTTTTAGTCAATCTCTCCTTTTGCTTAAGTTTGGCAGCTACCACAATAAAATCTGACAACACCAGAGGTAACTTTCTCTTATGTATCAAAGTTTGTAAAGTCTTTAACAAAAGCCTTAAGACTTTTAGCAACAAAAGATGAGGATAAAGCTGCAAATGAAAGCATTCTCATTTTTAAGTCAGTAATTAAAAAAAAATACTTTTCTGGACTCCAGACTCCTTAAATAGGAGTAGCTCTCTCAATGAATTAAAAACTTCTGCCAATGACAGAGTAGGTGATACACACCAGTACTCCTTTTGAGAACTAAAACAGGTGGAAGAAAATATTAAACACATGTAAGTTTTTGAAGGCACAGAACTACCAAGACAGTGAGAAACTGCAGAAATAAGATTACAGACAAGACATAATCTCTGGAATTTGTGACTCTTTATTCCTAAGAGGTGTTTGCTAATTCTTAAGGCAAATACTGGGCAAGAGAGGCTGTAGAAAATTTTTCACAAATTCATGTGACTGAAGGGACAAATACAAGAATTCAGTATCTCCCAAAGTCCTAAGTACCAAAGGTATCCCCTAGGAGTAAGGGTGAAAAAAAAAAATAGACAAGCCTTCACAGAGACTAAAGCCCAGTTTCAAATAATCTTGATACATGATTGGATAAAGGAAATCAGGGATTGCTCATGTTCCAAGCCTAGTCACCTGCTAGAAGCAAAGACAAATCCTCTCCAGAAGAAATTATCCAGGCCATCTTATTATCTCTACAATTTTAATATATAGTGTTTGGCAGTTGATTTACAAATCACCAGATTCATGAGAAGATAAGATATCACCAAAGCCCAAGAAAAACAATACCCAATAGAAACAGACCAATAGACGATCTAGGTAATAGGGCTATCACTAAAAGAAACAGAGAAAAAGAATGAAGTAGATGCATAATTTGAATAGATAACAGCTAGGAATTTCCCAACATGCATGTGCACACACACACACCAACCACTAAGCCATAGATTAAAAAAATACTGTAAACCCCAAGCAGGATAAATACATAGAAAATCACACCTAGGCGTATCATTGTGCAACTTTTGAAAGGAATAAACAAAGAGATCAATTTTAAAGGTGAGAGAGAGAAAAACAAAAGCAGATTACCTTCAAAGTTATTATATTGACAGCTTACTTTTCAACAGAACAATGAAAGACAGACTGTAATGAAGTATCTTCAAAATACCGACAGAAAATAACTGCCAACTTAGAATTCTATACTCAGTAAAAGTATTCTCCAAAAATAAAGGCAAATTAAAGATATTTCCAATGAACAAAAACAGAACTTGTCACCAGCAAACTCACACTTAAAGAAATATTCAAGGGTGTTCTTCAGTCAGAAGAACAATGATTCTGCAGGGAAACAAAGGACAGGAGGGAATAAAAAAGTAATAAAAAAGGTAAATATATGTGTTAATTTAAGTGAATATTGACCCTGAAACAATGATTGGCTTTGTCAACTATACACAGAATTCAAATGCATGACATCAGTGCCACCCGAGTCAAGAGAATAAATGGAATTAATGTTAAAACTCCCCCACCTTTGCCACAAGTGGTGTACTAACTTATATTAGCTTTCAATAAGGAAAGTTTACATATAGTATTAATATCTGATATAGTAAATTTTAAGGCAAAAAGCATTACTAGAGATAAAAAGAGACATTTCATAATGATAAAGTTTCAATTAACCAGGAAAATATTGCAATTCTAAATTTGAATGTATGTAAAAATCAAAGACTCAAAATATGTAAAGCAAAAATTAGTAGCTCTAAAGAAGACAAATTCACAATTATTCTGTAAAATTATTACACTTCTTTCAGTATCTGATAGATTAAAAGTAAAAAAAGTATATTAGAATACAGAGGATTTGAGAAACATAATTAAATAAGATTAATTTGTAAAGACTGGGAGGGGATAGGAGGAATACTTTTCCAAATGTTTAACTATGTGTATCTTCTAAGAATTCAAACTAAAATGCAAGACAATTGTGTCTCACGGTAATCTAGCATGTAATGAATATGTACAGAATGTACTAACAAAATTGAAGGGAAGAATTCTAGATTTTGAAACCTATTTTCTTAAATTTTTCCCCTTTTCAAACAGCAATCAGTTAAAAAAAAAAAAAGTGCAGGTTTCTGTGGACAAAACTGAGGACCCAAAATGCTGTTATCTAGATCTGGGTCCCTGTGGCTATAGGTTCCATGATCTTAGGGACAGTTCTAAGGTGACAAGTAGTTATGGGACTGCCACTTACATCATTAACCACTTTTGGGATACAAGCTGGGAGCAATTTTAGACCTCTTCAGTACCTGCTGCAACAGCATATAACCAATACATTTATTGATAACCAATAAATACTATAAACAATAAATAAGGTGACTTCCCAAAGAAAAGAAAAAAATGTAGAGTCCTTTCCTTGTGTCTTTAGTGTTAATTTTCACAAACACTTCTGGTTTCTTTTCATTATACATTGGATTTTCCTACCTTTTGCCTTGCTTTCAGTGTCCTTAGGGTGCTTAGACAATTTTCTAAGCAGTAAATTTTCTCACCACTCTGCTCAATATGAAATTATTTTGGTCAATATTGAACAGTTTTGCTACCGAGGGCATGAAAAACTCAACAGCCCTGAATTTATATAGCTGCTTACCCAAAAAGTGAAACAAGAAAGACTGCAAGTCATCTCCTTGCACAATTACTTGCACAAATTACAATTTGCAGGGGCTTAACAACCACAGTATCTGTCAAGTAACCAAGCATGACCCCTACTCATTGCTTAAACACTTTCATCAAAGTATCTCCCATATATATATGAAACTGGACATCAGCTATGTGATCCAGATACTCATAGTTCTGACTAGACAGAAGAAAGTTGGCCTTGGTCACCTCCTGCTCCCCCACACCATAACTGTGGCATTGGGCACTCTACTTCCCCAGTGTCTGATTTCTGATGTATACTGAGTTGTGGCTTCCAGTTTAAGGTTTTCCCAAAGTCACTGCATTTATAGGGTTTCTGTTTAGTATGAATTTTCTGGTGTTTAATAAGATTTGATCTGATGGTGAAGGCCTTTCCACATTCAACACATATATATGGTTTCTCTCCTGTGTGAATTCGATGATGCTCATGGAGTTGTGACTTCTTAATGAAAGACTTCCCACAGTCACTGCATTCATAGGGTTTTTCTCCAGTATGAATTCTTCTGTGTCTATTTAAGTGTGACTTCTGGATGAAGGACTTCCCACATTCAGTACAGATATAGGGCTTCTCTCCTGTATGAATTCTCTGATGCATAATTAGTGTTGATTTTCTTGCAAAGGCTTTCCCACATTCACTGCACTCATAATGCCTTTCTCCAGTATGGGATTGCTGATGTATATGGAGGCCCGACTTCCGAGTGAAGGCTTTTCCACAGTCATTACATTTATAGGGTTTCTCTCCAGTGTGAATTTTCTGGTGTGTGAAGAGATTTGATCTGTCAGTGAAAGCCTTTCCACATTCAGCACATCTATAGGGTTTCTCTCCTGTGTGAATTTGCTGATGTACATGCAGTTGTGATTTCTTAGTGAAAGACTTACCACAATCACTGCATTCATAGGGTTTCTCTCCAGTATGAATTCTCTCATGTGTAATAAAATGTGATTTGTGGAAGAAGGCCTTCCCACATTCAGTGCAAACATAGGGTTTTTCTCCTCTATGAATTCTTTGGTGCATACTTAGTGTTGACTTCTGAATGAATGCTTTCCCACATTCACTACATTCATAATGTCTCTCTCCCGTATGACATTTTTGATGTATCCTGAGCCGTGACTTCCAGATGAATGATTTTCCACAGTCATTGCATTTATAGGGTTTCTCTCCAGTATGAATCTTTTGGTGCTTAATGAGATTTGACCTGTCAGTAAAGGCCTTCCCACATTCAGTACATATATAGGGTCTTTCTCCAGTATGAATTTTCTGGTGTATAATGAGATTTGTCTTGTGAGTGAAGACTTTCCCACATTCTGAACATATAAAGGGATTCTCTCCTGTGTGAATTCGCTGATGCACATGGAGTTGCGACTTTTTAATAAAAGATTTTGCACAGTCACTGCATTCATAGGGTTTCTCTCCAGTATGAATTCTTTCATGTGTAATAAAATGTGACTTCCGGATAAAGGCCTTCCCACATTCAGTACATACATAGGGTTTTTCTCCTGTATGAATTTTCTGATGCATACTTAGTGTTGATTTTCTTGTGAAGGCTTTTCCACATTCAGTACATTCAAAGTGTTTCCCTCCAGTATGATTTTTTTTATGTAGACTGAGGTCTGAATTTTGAGAGACATTTTTCCCACATTCACTGTATTCATAGGGTTTTTCTCCAGTATGAATTCTCTGGCATCCGAACAGATCTGATTTCCGAATAAAGGCTCTTTCATATTCACTGCATTTACAGTAATTCTCATCATTATGAGTTTTCTGATGATTTGACTTAAGGGGAAAATCCTTCCCATATTCAGTGCATGTACAGGGTTTCTCTCCCGCATAAACCCTTTGATGCGCAGCAAGTTGGGGCTTCTGAGTGAAGACTGCCTCACATTTGCTGCATTCGTGCTGTTTTTCTTCAGTGCAAATACTCTGCTGTGCAAAGAGGTGTGACTTCTGGGAGAAAGCTTTCACACAGTCAGAAAACAAATAGAGACTATCCTCAGTATGAACTTTCTGATGTTGAAGGAGAGCTTGCTTATGACTCACAAATTTTCTACATTGATTATATTCACAACCATTCACTTCTGTATGAGAATTCATATGAGTAAAAATATCACCATATCTGACAATCTTATCAAGGTTTTCTGTTGCATTGTTTCTATTATAATTATATAAGCTTACAACAGGCTCCAAACTCTTTCCAAATGAGTCATCATTATGGAGTCTTTTTCTTGAAGGAACAAGGTGTGTTTTTACATCAACTGTTTTTCCAACGTCCTTATATTTACAGCCCCTCTCATTAGCTACTGCTTCCCTGTTGATGAAGGCAACATGACTTAAAGGTTTGTTCTGGTTTTCCTCATATCTTCTTGTCTGTTTATCATCTTTCAACAATTCTTCTAAAAGGGAATATGGGTCTTCTCTTGTGAAGAGATTAATTCTCTCAGACTGGAAAGAAACTTCTTCAGACATTCCTTGTGAAAGTTCAAAACCAACATCCACATCTAAAAAAGAAAGAAAAGAGAAAACTGACATAAAGAACAATTAATAAGAAATTGAAGGATTGATAATAGAGTTGATACAGGACAAACCCAAAGAAATGGGAGAGGTGGTATATAACAAATAATATAAATATGTAAAATATACATAAATATATAGGTTTAATAATCTATCCATATATAATATACAATATAATAATATATAGTAATAAAATTAATACTTATATTACATGTATCATATGATAAACAATAGCATTTAAATGTGCTGTTGTAAGTTCTATATTAATTCATATAAACTTTATCACAACCCTTTGCTATTGATATTATTATTGTCCCTATTTTACAGATGAGGAAACTGAGCTGCAGAAGAGTTTAGCAATTTGCCCAAATCAAATGTTTAGTAATTGGGGAAAGAAGAGATTCCAACCCAAGCAAATGTGGTAGAACTACATAATGAAGTAAGGTGTCAGAAGAACAAAGTGACAAATGGCTTAAAAGAAGTATTTCTGAATCTAGATTCTTATTATCCTTCATCTGTAAAACCTCATTAATCTCCCTGCTTTCTCTTTTCCCTATTAACCACTGTGCCCCGAATACCAATTTATTTATGTTTATAGTAAAACTATTACAGCCTCAGTCATCCTAACTTGGCCAAACAGTAAAACGGATTTCTTTGATTCAATTTTTTTAATTCTTGGTTTGGGGTACAGAGATACATGCATCTAACAGGAAACATAACAGGAGAAAGGACCAGTTATCTGAGGCAGAGACTGAAAGTTGTCCATCAAAATCTGTGCCCTTCCTTCACAGTATTAAGCTTGTAGCCAAGCACATGGATGCCTGAGGACATTAAGTTTGTCCAGCCTCATTTATCACTAGATGGGACCAAGTAACTCAGTTCTCACAAATCAAATGGGAGTAAAAATTACATTTGTTGTGACAAGACCAATGTCTTAAGGAAGCGATGTGTCTCCAACAAGCCTCTTCTCTTTCCACCAGTACTTTCCAACTAGGTAGCACTCAGCTCTATACAGCTTGCAATGCCCTAGGTCAGGGGTCAGAAAACGACAGCCCTCAAGTCAATCCAGGCCTCTACCCAAAAGCTAAGAATGGATTTTACATTTTTAAATGGTTGAAAAAAATCAAAAGAATAATAATACTTCATGATATGTGAAAAGTATATGAAATTCACATTTCAGTGTCCCTTAAGTTTTTATTGGAACATAACCACACCCATTCATTGATGTGTATTGTCTATAGCTGCTTTGGGGCCACAACAGCAAAATGAGTAGTTATGACAGTAACTGTATGGCCCACAAAGTCTAAAATATCTACTTTTGGGCCTTTACAGAAAATATTTGCCAACCCCTGACCTAGAGAATGGTTGTGCAATGACTTTCTAGAAACTTTGTCCCTGAATGGCCATTGGAAACAGAGTTGCCTGGCAGACCTGGACCACTCACTCACCTTGGAACTGTGATGCGAGCAGTGAATGTTTATATTCTTTAAGTCACTGTTTATTGGGGTCTCTTAGTTACAGGAGCTTGGTTTTACTTTTAATATACCATTATTGCCCAGAATGATAGTCACTAATATTCCAAATTCTGGAATAGCATATAAGACATAGCAGATTATCAGGGAATATTTGTGTAAAAACTTGATTATACCATCACCTTATCCTATAGCACAGTCTGACTTCATATCCATTTAATTCTGCCTCTAGGGCCCTGTCATATCCCCAAACATGCTCTTTAGTTGTAACATTACTTTTACTCACATATATTAATGGCTTTCATTAATCCTGAGGACATCTAATACTGAATTCTTAAACATGGACTTTGATTTTTACAACTTTTTACTTTCTTTAGCTTACAAACTCATTGCTATGTCTGACAACATTTACATTACTAGCAGATTTTGTCTCTATAAAAAAAGAAAAGATTAAACAGTTTCTTGATGGTACCATAAAAAAGAACATCTATAAATATATACAACTATTATGTACCCATAATTTTAAAAATTTTAAAAAAAGAACATCTTTTAAGAAAAGGAAGAAGGGTAAGACACAGATGTATAATTTAATGTTGTTTTCTCTGAATTTCTGTGGGTTGGAGAATTAGAAAAGGGGGAAAGCAACGCATGCTGTAATAGGCCCAATTGAAGGAGCAAGTGAAACCTGAGCACAAAGTGTAAGTAAGTGTGTTACTTGAACAGGCAGATAGATCACAAAATAATCAAAGAGTCAGATGCAGGGGGAACTTTAAAGAAAATGTTATTAATAAATGGAGTAGACAGGGTTATGGAAACTAAACAGGGATAAATGTGAATTACAAAAATGAGGCCATGTTCTTTCTTTTGCTTACAAAGCTGTTGAGGGAAGAATTTGTCACATGTTAGATAATAAGTAGTAACTTTAGTTTTGCTCCATATAACTATGACAGGATAAACATAGTGCACAAAGTTTTAAGTAATGAAATCTATCAGTAACATCTAAGATGAACTATTAAAAAAAATGGGATGATCACATCCAAATAGGGTTAGAATAATCCAGGCATGAGAAAATATAGACATGGCTTTAGGTGGTATCACTGGGAAGTAAGAAGACGAAGGCATCTAAATGGTATTTTCTAAAAGAGAAAAATTAGTAGAAGAGCAGAATGGTTAGAAGACGGATCAGCAGGATAAGTCCCAAACCACAACAGTATATGACAAAATTTTGAAAGGTGAGCCACCTGCATTTAGCATGCTGCATTATAACTTGTCTTCCTTCGTACAAGCAGCCACTTGATGATCCCTTATATGTATAAGGCATTGATCTTTCCCCTGAGAGCTACATACAATGGGGCCAATGCCTGGCTGAGACATATAACCAACAGTCACAGAGTAAAAGTTGTTCTCATGAGCCAACCATCAGTCACACCTTACACTGGAACTGAGACACATAACTCAATCTGAGACATAGATAGGTCCGGGCTGAGACACACAGCCCAGGGCAACTTTAAGGAGGGCCCCAGTCCCTTACATCTGTCCCTAAATGTCAACTATAACTTCTTACATGGATTGGGTACAGATAGGACAGAGGCTAAGTCCATGCTCTCCAGCAGGTAGTAGAGCCAGTTAGGAAGAAGAGAAAGACCCCTGAGCGGGTAGTTGTCTGGACATCCTGCTCACTGCCCCAGCTGTAAGTCACCTGCAGAGAAGAAGTGGACCTTATCCCAAACTCGGTTCAGATGTTAAGAATGATGATGGGACACACACAATAAGAGGGTATGAAAAGGCTTTTGGGGCAGAACTCCAAGCAAGTACAAATGTGGCTTGAGAGAGCAAGGGTTGGGGTTTGTATGGTGGTTGATGGGTGGGGCTGGGCTGACTGTTCCCAAATGTGGTTTCAACTTCCCTTCAGTGCCAAGGGAGGGAACACTTGGGCTTTTTTTCAGATGTGGGGCAGAGGAGGAAGAGAGAGGGGTGAGGCTTAGAAGATGTCAGCAGTCAAACATAAAAAATGAAGGATATTAAAAACACTTTGTTATTAGAGAAATGCAAGCTAAAACAATAATTAGAAATTAAAACCCATTAGATTAGCCAAATTCTTAGAACTCTGGATAACACTAGGTATGGACAGGGATGTGGGGAAGCTAATACCCTTGTGCAATGTTCAAAGGATTATCAAATGACATAGCCAATCTAGAAAATAATGTGGTTATGCTCAGTCATATTAAGTTATTAGTATACCCAATGATAAAGCAATCCTGCTAGTCTTCCCTAAGAAATTCTCATTTCTTATATGAATAGTTCATGAAGAAATTTATTGCAGTACTGTTTGTAGTAGGTGAAAAACTGGACAAGTAAAGTGGTATATATGCACACTGCTGAAAGCTGTGCAGCAATCAGAAGCAAAATGAACTAGAAAAACACATTTCAACCTGGACCAATTTGCAAGAAAAAAGAAAGAAAAGGAAAGAAACTGAGTAAGATATATAAGACAGTACCATTTCTATAAATTAAAAATACCAAAAATTTAGATTTTACAAATAACCCACAAATTCAAGGCTAGGTGGCAAACATGTCAAATACATTAGAGCAGTTGCCTTTGCGAAGAATAAAAACAAGTATGGTGAGTGGGGATTAAAAGGAATAAATAAAATAAGAGGAGGGACTTTAATACATCGATGATGACATTGAATATAAACTCAATCTCCTGCACATGAGGTACAAAAACTTTTTGTAAAATATCAAAACAAATAAATTAGACAGAAAGATCAAGTCAGTGTTGTGTTGCACTAGCCAAATAGGAAGAAAATGTCAATGGTATCCTCAAAGTCAACAGTTAGAGAAGAGGCATGGGAGATTATAAAATAAGCCCATCTCCAGATGGCCATCCTGACACAAAAAGGAAAAAGAAAAATGGGAAGAAACCAGCAGAAGCCAGAGTGTGACCCACAGTAATTTTTAAAGAAAGCAGATTGATTAAGTATTTGAATGATTAAGAAAAGGATCTAAGACCTTGACAGAGGTCAAAAGAATAAAAATTCTTTATTAAGGAAAGACAGAAAAAAAGCAAGAAAGCAGGATCCTAGATGATGCAGAGTAGGACATGATCCAAAGTACCAGCATTTGTAACACTTTCCCTCCTAAAAAGTCAAACAAAGAAGGCACTGATATGGGAAGGGGCCCTAAGTGGGGACAGCATTTAGATATCCAAGGGGCCATATCAACTCTATGCAAACGTTCTAAAAGTACAGAAATGTACCAGAAAAGTCATATTAATGGCACATCAAAGTTGCCAGCCTCTCCAAGTACAGCTGCAGCTGAGTCGTTCTGTCAGGCATGCTCTTGGTTGCTCGCTCACCTGAGTAGCTCTGACAGGAGAGTCCACCATCCAACACACATGGCTCCTCTCCTTGCTCCAAGTTGAAGATAACTTCTGGTTTGGGAACTTGACATCCTATTAATGGGAAATGATAGAGGACTTGGTTTCAGAGGCCATATAATAAAGCATTCCATTGCTTTCTAGGAAAGTGCACTGGTATATTCACAACACCCAAAAGAGATTATTAAAAACCATGGGACAAAATATGGACAAAACCATTACACACTTCAGATGTCCTGCAGTCTTCAGAAGTTCCACATACCTCAGAAAACCCTCAGATTTCAAGAAATTCCAGTGAGAAAGAAAACACACTCAATGAGGTATAGGCTATTAGGTACCCAGCAGAGCTGTGCTCACCCACTGAGATCAAGTTGAAATAGTTTTCCAGCATCACATCCCTGTACAGGCTTTGCTGAGCAGGGTCCAGTTGCTGCCACTCCTCCCGGCTGAAGTCCACAGTCACATCCTTGAATGACACTGATCCCTGTAAAAACAAATTCCTAGTCAATGTGAAGAATCAAGATTGCAGGATGGAAACAAGATATTTAGGACCTTATTTTTAATATGATACAATATATTATACTATAAAGAACTTCTACAACTCAACAGCAATAACAAAAAACAAATAACAATTAAAAAATGGGCAAAGGGCTTGAATAGACATTTCTCCAAAGAAGACATACACTCAATAAACATATGAAATCATGCTCAACATTCCAAATCACTGGGAAAATGCAAATCAAAACTACAAGATAGCACCTCAAACCCACGAAGATGGTATAGAAAATGTCTAAAATTGACTATGATGATGGTTGTACAACTTGGTAAATATACTAAAAATCAATGAAATGTACACTTTAAATGGGTAAACTGCCTGATATATGAAGGGGAGGGCTCTATTTAGGCACTGCCATTTCCAGATGGGATGCGGTAGCTTGTGGCAGTCCAGTGCTGCTTCTAAGAATAACTATAAATGCCAGAAGAAGTACCGAAATCATCTGTTGAAAAGCACTGGAAAGCTGCTAGGTAACAACAAATGCAGGAGCTAAGACTCTGCAGAGGAGAGAACACTAAAGATTTAAACTGACTCATGCAGCCACTTTGACACTGGGAGTGTTTAGCAACGTAAATGCTGTGTGTGGGCAAAAGGTGAAAACCCAGCTTTGAACCAGTAGAAGACTGCAGTTGGGGGAGAGACAAACAAACAGAACTCAAACACATGGCCATTTTCCCCTCAGGGTATTTGCTGAATTCTACGGCACATAAGGAGAAAAGACTAAAAACTTAACTCAACAGCCTCTGAAGTGCAAAGCAAAATTTTAGTATCTGATAAGAGAACATCTACCAGATGCAGGGTCTACCAGATACTGGGCATCTACAAAGAGCAGGGTCTCCAGAGGACAAACTGGGCTGTCAGCTGAAAACTCTCAATAGCCAGGGTGAACCAGAGGTAGACTGAGTCTTACCAGAGCTTCAACCCAGCCTTGATTCAACACTGTGCCTGACTGGATAAAGGTGTTCACTCTCCACTCTATCTGCTGACTCAGGGAAAGATGAATCCTCTGTGGAGAAAGATATCATCATCCAAATCCTCTACAATATTTTACACACAGTATTTGAAAGAATACAAAAAATCCTACACATACCAAAAGACAGGACCACATATCCAAAACTGGAAAAAAAAAAATTCAATAGGCACAGTCACAGAGAATTGGAGTTAGACGAAAAGATGGAGAATTCCATTAGAGAATGGGATTTATAATAAAAAATCAAATGGAAATTCAAAAATGAAAAATACAATATCTAAAATTAAGAACTCATTATCTCTCTTGGACCATCAAGTGATATGAAGTTGGAAATCACAAAATGAGAAGGACACAGAGAACAGAAAAAACAGTGTATGAGTCCTTGAAGACACCAGCCCTTGACTGACTACCTTCAGACTACTTTTGCTTGAAAAAAATAAGCCCTTATATGTTTAAGGCCATCACTTTTAGATTTCTGTTATACTGAAATGCAAAACTTAACTAATGTATTATAGTACTGTATTTAGTTAGATAATTTCAATAAAACAGTCAAAGAGAAACTGGATTGCAATTACAGACTATAAAGGTTTTAAGTAAAAAGTACAGTGCTATATAATGGCAAAAAAAGACAAATCCTTGAGGAAGATATAATTCATATTTTGAATAACATAGCCAAAAATATATAAAACAAAAATTGACAAAACTACATTGAGAAATTGATAAATCCATAAAGGCCAAGGGAAATTTTGACCCAATTATACTAATTGCTAGATAAAGCAACAAATATCTATCATGAACAGGAAAATTTGAGCAAGAAAATTAATAAGCTGGCTACAATGGAGATGAGATCACTACATAAAACAAACATGCAATATTCAAAAAATTATAAATTATACAGGACATCTGAACAACATAAATAACAAGACTTTTGTGATATAGATAGAAATCACACACACATATGGAGAGAGAGAGAGAAAGAGAAAGAGAGTATGTTAGAAAGATAATTATGTCTTTTAATTTCAAAAATTACAGTGCTTAAAAATAACTAAACTTTTCAGTTTTGTACTTGTGTTTATCATTGTATTAGGAGGTCATACATGAATGACAGTGTGATAATATACAAAATGTATATGAAGAATATAAATTAAAAAGCAATAAAAACCACAGACAACTCAGTTAAAAAAAGAGTGAATGATCAGGCAATTCACAAAAGAGGAATGTATAATACATGACAATAAATTTCTGAAAAACAGTTTAATCACATTAGTAACCAGGGAAATGCAAATTAAAACCACAATGGGATATCTTTGCAAACTCCCCAAGATGGCTAAAATTGCAAAAATTGATAACAAGCACTGGTAAGATATAGAGTAATAAGAATACCTAAACATTACTGGTAGGAATACAAACTGGCATAGCCACTTTGCAAAACTGTTTGACATCATGGACTAAAGTTGGAGAGAAATATCTTTTGAAAGAAATATTGACAGGAACATACTTCATAATACATTTTATATTTCACAATAGTAAAGGTTTAAAAATCAATGGAAATAAAAATATACAGTTGCAGAAAAGCATACAACATACTACCTTTTGTGGAAATAACATACTTTTCTTATTTGTTTTTGTCTACATAATGACACTTTCAGCATACAATAAAAAAATTAGTTATCTGGATAGAGAGGACATTGGCTGATGGCAGAGAAAAGTCTGAGGGAGACTCTTCACTACATACTTTATTTTTTTCTTATTTTTAAATGATATGAATGTATTACCTACTCAAAATATTATCCTCAGAAATATTAGAGAAAATAGTGTATCTATAAAAAAATTGGATACTATTAAAAAGATCATTCAGAAATGAAGAAAAGAATCCTTGAAATTAAAAATATGATAGTACTAATAAGAAACTCAATGAATGGGTTAGAGGACAAAGTTGAAATAATTAACCCAGAAAAGAGAACAAAAGACCAAAAAAGTAAAAATAAAGGAGAAAAGTTTTTTAAATTGGGGAAGAAACATTTAATACAAATTCTAGTATATTAGTTTACTATTGCTGATGTAACAAAAAACCACCAATTTAGTAGCTTAAAAAAACACAAACTTACTATTTTACAGTTCAGAGGTTAGAGGTCCAAAATGGATCTTACTTGATGTGCAGTTAAAGACTGGCCTTGCCCAACGAGAGGTCTCGTCTTTGCCTCTGAGCCCTTGGAATGTCCTGCCTGATAAAAGTGTCTTCATTTACCTAGGAGCCTTAGACCACACCTGATAGTCTATGCCAACAATGTGATTTAGGGTAGGGGCTTTGGGCTTTGTAAGGTATCAGCTTGACCTCTGGAATGGCTGGAGACTAAGATCAGTCTCACTGGGAGTCAATCATGTCTCCATGATCAAGCCTCAGTAAAAACTCTGGACATCAAGTGTCAGGCGAGCTTCCCCGGTTGGCAATACTCCATGCATACAGTCATTGGCTGGGAGAAGTGCCATCCTAGAGTCTTGACATGACTCCACTGGGACAGGACCACTGGAAGCTCACACATGGAACTCTCTCTGACCCTGCACTAAGCATCTTCCCTTGGCTGATTTCAATCTATATCCTTTCACTGTAATAAACTGTAAACATGATATAATGGCTTTTCTGAGTTTCATGAGTTCTAGTGAATTATTAAACCTGAGGGTGGTCTTGAGCTTGCAATTTGTGTCATAATCAGGGTGGTCTTGGAGATTCCTAAACACTTTGTAGTTCGACTAAAATCTAGGACTCAGTGGGGCTGCATTCCTTCTGGAAGATGTAGGGGAAAATCCATTTCTTTGATTCTTCCAGCTTCTAGAGGCCACCTGTATTTTTTGGCTTTAAAACTACTCAAATGTATTATGTCCGCAATTCTGGAAGTCACATGTCAAAATGGGTCCTACTGGGCTAAAATGAAGATGTTGGCAGGGCTGCATTCCTTCTGGAGGCTCTACAGAAGAATCCATTTCCTTGTCTTTTCCAGCTTCTTAAAGCTCACGGCCCCTTCCTCTATCTTCAAAGCCAGTAGAGTAGCATCTTAAAACCTCTTCCTAGAGGACGCTGATTCTCCTGCCTCCTTCTTTCACTTGTAAGGACCCTTGTGATCATATTGGATCCACCCAGATAATACAGGACAAGCTCCCCATCTCCCTAACTTAATCACATCTGCAAAGACCCTTTTGCCATGTGAGGTAACACGTTCACAGGTTCCAGGAATTAGGACGTAGATACCTTTGGGGCTATTATTCTTCCTACCACATCCAGTAAGACAAAGCAGAGAAATGTGCATATAGGATGCTAAAAGTGAAAAAAATGGCTTAAAAATTCTGAGTAAAAATGATTTACAATCCAGAATTATACACTCAACCAAGCTATGAAGTTAGTGAGGGTAAAATAATGATATTTCCAGACACGCAATGTCTCAAAACATTTACTTTCCACACACACTTTCTAGAGAGCTACTGGAGAATATGCTCTAAAAATGAAAACATAATCAAGAAAGAGCCAGAAAACAAGAGATGTAACATTTGAGAAACATGAAGGGAATTTCAAGTATCACAGGGAGGGGAGAGCCCACATCAGTAGCTAAGTATCAAACAGAGAGCAACTTTAAGCAGGTCAAAGACTCTAAGAGAAGTTTTTTTGAATAACATATATTTTAGAACCAAACTGCCTGGGTTCACTATTTACTAGCTGGGTGATCTTGGGCAAGTTACTTAACCTCTCTGTGCATCTGTTTCCTCCTCTGTAAAATGAGGAAAATGATTGTAGATAGCTCATAAGGGTTGTGATTAAATTAATTAATAGAGAGAGAATGCTTATAGTGCATGGCATACAGTAAGGACCATATTAATATTTGTGATTACTGTTACTGTTATTTAATATATTTTAATATGTTAATAAGATTTATTTATATGCCTGGGAAGAATGAAATTGAATTAGTGAGATGTATATATATGGAAAATGAAACAAATGATTAAGCCAGACAACTATTAATTCTATGTAAAACAAAAAGCAGTGCATAAAAGGTAAAGAAAATGGCTCAGCTGTGAATACATCTAAAATAATCATAATAATACAGCCTACTGATTTACCCAAAATTATGATATACCTATATTAGAAGGAGGGTACAACAGAAATGTGCATGTGAATGTTGAGGGTCTAAGTATCTGAAAGAGAGCCAACTCCCTACTTTTCATTTTGTTAAGTCAGTAGATACTGCTTAACTAAAAGCCAAAAAGTACCAATATAAGCATGTTATTTAGACACATGAAAGTAAATATCAAAAGAATTAGTTAAATTGAGTTCAAAGTGATCACCTTTGAGAAGCTGGAATTTAAGAGTAAAGAGAGCAGATGACAGCGTTTTTTTCTAAGAAGACTCAAAGAACAATTTGACTGAGTAAATACACGTATAATTTTCACAACGTTCGAAATGAAATATTTACTTTTAAAAGTTAAAATACAAAGGACAATGAGGTAATTATAATTGGAAAAACCATTTAAGACTATGCTTAATATATAAAGTCCTCTATAAAAAAATCAATGAACTTACTTTCACTCCTGGAAAGATGGAGTAGATGCACTTGTCCTGAGTCATCCTGCTAAGTACATCTACAAACCATACACATTATTCACAAAACAAACATAAGGAGATTCTGAAAGGTAAAGAAAAAAAGGCAAACTGGCTAGGGACCTCAGGAACCAAGGAACTAAAAAGCAGTGAGTTCCCTAAGTCTTTATTTTTTTTTTGACCTCATACACCCCTGACCAAGTGCTAGAAAAGCCCACAACCCAGAAACACCAACAAGTACACACAGACAAAGTCCACAGAAAAGTCTGCTCTCTCTAGCTAGAAGACCAGGGAAGGGGCAATCTAGAAAGACAAAAACACTTTTAAAAACATAAAAACAATAACAAACTGTCTCATCAGCGAAGACTCAGTGGGTAGCCTACACTCCTACTCTTGCCTGGCTGCATGGAGGTACCCCTCTACACTGCAATAGAATAGTATGGGAAAAACCAAGTGGGGAGCCTGGATTTCCATTCCTAACTACCAGTAATGAGAAACTCCTCCCATCCCCACAGTTATGGTGTCAGAGGAGGCCAAGTGGGAATCTAAGACTTTTATCCCTCTGAGAGGTAAAGAGGCCCCACCCACCCTGGTAGTGTCAGAGAAGACAACATGGAGAACAGAAATGAGGTACCCACTCCTTCCAGACAAGGTGGTATCATCAGAGGTCTACTGGGGAACCTGAACTGCCAACCCCACCCAGCAGTAATGAGGCCTTCCTCTCCCCACAGAGTATCAATGGAATTCAAGTAGGGAACCTGGGAATTCACCCCCACCTGGCAGTAGCACAGCAGGGTCACCCTTCCCACACTGTCTCAGAGGGCACCTGCTAAAAGAGAAGAGTTAAATAAGATCTAGAGTCTCATAACATAATGCCCAATATGTCTACAATACATTAAAAGTCATCTGTATAACCAAGAACCAGGAAAACCTGAACTTGAATGAGGAAACAACCAATCAACACAGGTATTGGAATTATTTGATAAGGATTTTAAAGAAGCCCTCATAAAATGTTTCAACAAATAATTATAAACACACTTGAAACAAATGAAACAAAGAGTCTCAACAAAGAAATAAAAAGTCCTAGCAAACAAATAGGAGATAAAGGAGAACCAAAGAAAAATTTTAGAACTAAAAAGTAAAATAACCAATATTAAAAACTCAATGAATGGGTTCAGCAAAAGAATGGAGACAACAGAAGAAATATTCAGAGAACCTGGAAATAAAATAGCAATAATCCAGTCTAAAGAATGGAGAGAAACAGACTGAGGAAAAAGAAATGAACAGAGCCTCAGGAACTTGTGGGACAGTAACAAAAGATCTAACATTTGTGTCATCAGAGTTCCAGAAAAAGAGGAGAAAGGAATGGGGGCTGAAAAAATATTTGAAGAAATAATGAATGAAAATTTCTGAAATTTGGCAAAAGACATAGACTTACAAGAAGCTGAGCAAATCCCAAACAGGATAAAACCAAAGAAACCCATACCAATAAAGAATCATAGTCAAACTTCTGAAAAGTAAAGACAAAGAAAGAATGTTGAAAGCAGTCAGAGAGAAACTACACATTACCTATAGGAGAAAAATAATTTGAATGACAGTGTGTGACACAAAGAACAATGACTCCCCAAAGATGTTCACATCCTAATTCCTGGAAACTGTGACTATGTTAGGTTACATGGCAAAAGGGAACTCAGGTTTTAGATGGAACAGAAGTTGATAATCAACTGTCCTTAAAATAGGGAAATTAATTACCCTGAATTGTCTGAGTGGACCCAATATAATCACAAGTATAAGTTAAAGAAGGAGGCAGTAAAAAAAAAATCAGAAAAACAGATGTGACTACGGAGAAATGGTCAGACAGATACAACAGTAATGGCCTTGAAGATGGAGGAAGTGGCCACAAGCTAAGAAATGCGGGCAGCCACTAGAAGCTAGAAAAGGCCTAGAAAACAGAAACAGATTCTTCCCTAGAGCCTATAGTAAGGAATGCAGCCCTGATGACACCTTGGTTTTAGCTCGGTGAGACTCATGTTGGACTTCTGAACTATAGGACTATAAAAAAAATTTGTGTTATTTTAAGCCACTAAATTTGTGATAATTTGTTACAACAGTAATAGAAAACTAATACACAATTTTAACTAAGATCAGAAACTCTGGAGGCCAGAAGGAAGTGGCACATTTTCGAAGTGCTAAAAGAAAAGAATTCTCAACTTAGAATTTCCTATCAGGCAAAAACGTTCCTCAGGATGATAGGACAATCAAGACATTCTCAGATGAAGAAAAACTAGGAGAATTTGTCAACAGCAGGCCTACCCTATAAGAATGGCTAAAGGGTCTTGAAACAAAAAAGAAATGATAAAACAAAGAATCCTGGAACATCAGGGAGAAAGAACAATGGAAGGGGAACAAATATTGGTAAATACAAAAGATTCCCTTTTTTTTTGAGTTTCCTACACTACATTAACAATTGAAGCAAAAATTATAACACTGCTTGACATGGTTCTAAATCTATGTGGAGAAAATATTAAAGACATTTATATTATAAATGAGAAAACATAAAGGGCTTTAAAAGGAAGTAAGATTTCTATACTTCACTCAAACTCATATAATATAGATTTGATACGTCATGTGCAATGTAATACTTACAGCAACCATTAAACAAACTATACAAAGAGATACACTTAAAAAAACTATAGATAAATCAAAATGGAATTCCAAAATATGTTCAAATAATCTACAGGAAAACAGGAAAAAAAAGAAAAGAGAAAATAAACAAATGTCTGAGGAAAAAACAGAAAACGAGAAATAAAATGACAGACTTAAGCCACATCAGATCAATAATTATGTCAAATGGAAATGGTTAAATACACCCATGGTTAAAACACGTGACTCATATATATCTATATTCCAAACTTGGCTTGGAGTTGAGAGTCTCTTCTTTGTTCTCTCTGGTCTTAGTTTTTATTTATCTATGCATGTCATCTTACCACATGGATTTAGATACCTCCTAAAATCCACTAAAAACATAAAAGAAAGCAACAAATAAATCGATGAACAAATAAGAACTCACCAGGGACTTGATCATTTTTGGCTCTTCTGGGAAAACGGCAGAGATCTGAGAAAACAGACGAGTAAAGGTACAGATGAGAGAAGGGAGGGTGCCAGTGTCACATGTGGATACATACATCATTTAGTGCCCATGCACTTCTTACCCCAAAATTTATTTCTAGAACTACATCGTCAGAAAAGCATCCCATACCATAGTGCACAAAGATTTAAATATAGGTGTTTTACTACAATATGGCTAACAACAAAGAAAGGCTAGAAACATTTTGATATCCAATAATTATGGACTACTTAAATACTTCACAGAATATCCAAATGACATAATGTTTTATAACATTACTATGCTATCTGACGTCACAGGCCCTTCAAGTTATCACCAACTCTGGCACCTCACTCCTTACTCCCACTCATCAATCTGCTCCAAGTGTCAGTTGCTGCAAAGACCCCATCCCCAGGCCTCAGAATCACTGATTCCCATTTCATGCTGCTCATGGGCCCCAAATCGTTCATCCTCTAGGCTCTGATCACAGAGCCTCCAATGCCTCTACCCTGATGGTTCCAGCTCTTCATCAAGCAATCCCATGTCCCTGTTACTGACCTCCATGCCTGTATTACTACTTACTGTGCATCTCCATCAGCCATCCCAAGAGTCCCAATCTCAGGCACACCTGTACCTGCAATGGGGCCTTAGCAAGCACCCAGACACACCTCCCACCACTGACACAAGTAGGCCCATACCATTAGCTTTTCCCACAAACTTCTCCACGTGCACAAATAAGAACCCAATCAATGAACAAATCTGGGGAAATTCTTGAATATTAAGGATAAACTAAAAATTGAAAACACTTCTAAATCTAAAGCATATGTGAAAGAACAGATTATTTACAGAGAAAGAATGAAGAAAACCAGCAGACTCCTCACCTGTAGTGATAAACGCTAAATGATAACAGAAATAGCATCGAAAAGACCACGCCTCTGTTAGAACCAGAGAGAGACATTTTCAGAAATGCAAGCACCTGCAGAGTATCTCTATCTTTATCTGAGGAAAATACTCAAAGGAGCATTCCAAATAAATGTAAAATGAATCAGAAGAGAAATCTTAAGTAGGAAAACACTGTTTGGCAATAATTCTTCCAAAACATATATCATTATTAAAAAGGACAATGTGATGATATGATAAGACGGCCATTAAAAAGAAAATTAATAATATCCTAGGACAAAACATTCCTAATTACCTCAGGAAAACACCAGAATTTATATGGGGTGTAGAATGGAAACAATGAACAGAAATTTCATCAATCCAATGAAAGTATAAAAAGGAAAAGAAAAAGTAGAAAATAAAAAGAGTAAAATAGTAAACATAAAATGGAAGGCGGAAAATCAGGTAAATCATTACTACACTAAGCTGAAGAGGTAAAATTCTCCTATCAACAGACAGAGACTATAGGTTGGATTTGGAAAGAACAAAAGGTATCTATTGTTTACAAGTAGGTCATCTAAAACAAGGAGACAAATATGAATATAAAATTATAAAATAAATCTCTGGGCAAAGATGCATCATCCAAACACAATGGAAGGAAAAGCAGGGATGGCAATGTAAATATCAAAGTGGAATTCAAAGTTAAAAGTGCTTTTTTTGTTGGAAAAAAGGATCCTATAATAATGGTATCCAATAAATAAAAAATGACATAAAGTGCATTAGCTATTAGGTGTACGTACGCCCCCCCCCCAAATAAAACTAGCAAAAAAACACATAGGAATACAAAGTGAATTGTTAAAGTGAGAGATTTTTATTGTATCTCTTCCAGAATATGATAAATAAAATAGACCAAAATCAGGAAAGATAGAGAAGATTTGAAAAATACAAACAAACTAGATTTAATACACATAAAGAGAACTTTGCACCATACAGACAAAATATACTCTTTCTCGCATACCCATAGAACAAAGTTCATTGTGTAACTTGGTTTCAAAGAAATTGTGATAAATTTTTAAAAGTTGAGACTTGACAGTCTACATTTCCTGACAATACAATAAAATTGTTAAAAAGCCTAATTAAAATGTATCTTAATAATTTGGGAAATGAAGAAACTCTCCTAAATAACGCAGGATCAAAGTATACATTTCATAGACAAAGATGTAGTTAGAAAACTTTACAACTATAAACGTATCCAGTATAAAACTTATGAAAATACAGAAAGAACAACAAATTACGTCAAAAAGGGGAAAAAAAAGAAAGTACCTAAACAGAAAAAGAAAACAAATTAATATATAAGGAGTAGGGAGTATAAACAAAACTAAGAGCCAGTATTTCAAAATGTCCACTAAAATAGATAAACCCTTGAGATGCCTGATTTTAATTTTTTTTTAATTTTATTTTTGTATACGGGGGTCTCGATATGGTGCCCAGGCTGCATTCGAACACCTAGGCTCAAGAGATCCTCCGGCCTCAGCCTCCCCAGCAGCTGGGAGTGCAGGTGTGCACCACCGCGCCTGGCTAGAGGTGCCTGATTTTTAAGACAGAAAGAATGAATGATACAAAAACATAATAATAGGAATGATAAAGGAGCTACCAATCTGGATATGAAAGAGAACAAAATGGAAATGGAAACTTACATGCAACCCCATGGCAATATATTTTTTAAATTCTAACAAAATATATCATGATGATGAGTCAGAAACGAAAATGTAAACTGACCGCTAAGCACAGACGAGAGAGGAAATCGATGAAGATCTACATCACTCACCTCTCGGCTCCCTCCTTACTCAGTCTCCACAATTACCCTCCCCAACAGATCCCACTCGCTCCGCCCGCAGAGCCACCACCGGAGACCCCACAGTGACCCCACAGTGACCCCGCAGTCCACCCGCAGATCCACCACCGCAGACCCCACAGTGACCCCACATTGACCCCACAGTCCGCCCGCACATCCACCACCGGAGACCCCGCGCTCCGCCCGGTGATCCACAATTAGAGATCACTCCAACCTCCATTATTCCATCCCCTGACTTCCCCCATCACTGACCCAATGGCTCAGCACGGACATCAGAGACCCTTTTTCACACAGCCCATAGACGCTCCCATTCCTGCACTCCCTGCCCCTCACCCACGCTTTCCCAGGACAGTGGTCATTTGCCTCGGGCGGCGATAACAGTCACCACAACTAAAACCGGACCTACTTCCTTTTGCCTCCCACGACTAGCAGGACTCAGTACGGCGCTGCCTGGGTGTGCGCATGCTCAGCAGAGTCTTTGTAGACGAAGGTTGCCAGCAGTCAACATGGCGCTCTGCCAAACCCGCTCCCGGTTCAGTGACTTAGGCTTGACGCCACTATGGCGGCGCCCATGCAGACACTCTGCCCCGTGGGCGGCCATGTTGAAGTGAGGTAGAGCTAGTGGGGGGTGGAGTTGTGAGAACCTAAGGAAGCAAGCGGTGGTGTGTCGCTTTGGACTAACCTAGGACATAACCAAAGCCTGTCACCCCAAGTCACCCTCAGTTTTTTCCCCGTGCCTCTGTGGATTCAACACCACCATCAACCGACAGGAACTAATCAATATTTATAGAACACTCCACCCCCAAAAAGCAGAATACACATTCTATTCAAGTGTCCATGGAGCATTTACCAAGGTGTGCCATAACCTGAGCTATAAAGCAAATCTCAACAAATTTAAAACAACTGAAATCATACACAGTGTGTTCTCTGAAAACAATAGAATCAAACTAGAAATCAGCAACAGAAAGATAACAGGAAAATCTCCAAACACTTGAAAACACAACGCTAAATAATTCATGGTTCAGAGAGGTAGTCTCAAAGAAGTTTCAAAAATACATTGAAATGAATGACAATGGAATCACAACATATCAAAATTTGTAGGATGGGCTAAAACAGTAGCGAGAGGAAAATTTATACCACCAAAGGCTTACATTAGAAAAGAAGAAATTCCCAAATCAATAACCAAGTTCCTACCTCAATAAACTAGAAAAGAAAAAGCAATATAAACCCAAAGTATGCAAAAGAAAGAAAATAATAAGGATAAAAGCAGAAATCAATGAAATTGAAAAAGAAAAACAATAGAGAAAAATCAATTAAATGAAAGCTGGTTCTAAAAAATGGTCAATAAAGTCGATAAGCCTATAGCAGAGACGCAAATTGCCAATATCAAGAATGAAACAGGTGACACCACTATAGACTCTGAAGACATCAAAAGAATAAGAAGAGAATACTATGAACAACTCTACAAACATAAATTTGACAACTTAGATAAAATGTATCAATTCCTCAAAAAGCATAAATTCTCTTACAACATGGTATAGATATGTTGATAGGCCTATAATTGTGATAATTTAAAACACCTGAAAAAGAAATCTTTAGGCCCAGATGGCTTCATTGGAGAATTCTAACAAACATTTAAAGATTAACACAAATTCTACACAATCTCTTCCAGGATAAAGGATAGAAAAGGACACATTCCAACTCATGTTACAAGGCCAGTACTACTCTAATAACGAAACTAAAGACAGTACAAGAAAAACAAGAAGAAGATGACTAGAGACCAATATCCCTCATGAATATAGATGGAAAAAAAATCCTTAACAAAATATTAGCAAAAAGAATTCAACAGTATGTAAAAATAATTACAAACTATGAACAAGTGATGTTTATTCCAGGAATGAATATTTTAAAAATCAGTGTAATCCACCATATTACATGCTAAAGATAAACATATCACATGATTATATCAATTGATGCAGGACAAGCATTTGACAAAATTCAACACCCATTTATAATTTTTTTTTAAACTGCCAGGAATTAGGAATAGAGGTAAACTTCCTAACTTGATAAGCTTTAAAAAAACCCCTACAGGTAACATTAAACTAAATGATGAAAGACTGAATGCTTTCCTTCTAAGTTTGGGAACAGGAAAATATGTCTACCCGCGTCATTCTTATTCTATGTAGTTCTGGAAGACCCAGCTAACTGACAAAGATTCTCCTCTTAGCCAAACTCTAGTCAGTCTCCTCTGAACTCTGTTTTCAACTAAACCCTGGCTTTTGGGCTTCTGTGTTCAAATATGCATTGTTCAATTTTAGCAAGAATCCTGCTAAGTCAATTTAGCCAAAATTCTTTATCTTGATATCTGATCACCGTCAATATCTATTTGGATTCCTCGTCCCCCACCATCCCCAGGTGATGTCTGATCACCCCAGCATGCCTTCAGCAACAATCCTGTTATGTTGGTTTAACCAGAATCCCTCTTCTCCCTGATGTTCCCTCTTAGTAATTTTTCCATCCACTCACCACCCCTCCATCCTGCTCTGGGGCAATAAAATCTTCACTTTTCCTTATATTCACAGTTGAGCCCAGTCTCCCTCCTCTACAGGAAAAGCTCATTGAAGTTGTCCTATATCTATTGCAATATTCCCTCTGAATAAAGTCTGCCTTACCACTCTGTAACAAGTGTCATGAATCATTTTTTCTTTAACGTGGCTCAATAAAGTAAGTTTGAAACAGGAGGATAAGTTGAGAGGAATTATTCTACCCAATTTTTAGACTTATTATATAGCTGCAGAAATCAAGACAGTGTGGTATTGGCAGAAGGAGAGACAGTTTAAAGGAACAGAATTGAGAACCCAGAAATAGATCCACACAAGTACAAAGTACAACCAACTGATATTTGACAAAGGTGCATAATCAATTGAATGGCAGAGGGATGGTCTTTTCCAGCAAGTGGTTCTACAGCAATTAGATAGGCATAGACAAAATAATGAAACTCAATCTAATCTCACACCTTATATAAACAAAAAAGAATGGGCCAGGCATGGTGGCTTGTGCCTGTAATCCTAGCATGTTGGGAGGCCAAGGCAGGGGGATTGCTTGAGTTCAGGAGTTCAAGACCAGCCTGAGCAAGAACGAGACCCCATCTCTACTAAAATTAGAAAAATTAGCTGGGTGTGGTGGCACACGCATGTAGTGCCAGCTACTTGGGAGGCTGAGGCAAGAGGATCGTTTGAGCCCAGGAGTTTGAGGTTGCAGTGTGCTACAATGACGCCACTGGACTCTACCCAGGGCAACAGGGCAAAGGCTCTGTCTCAGAAAAAAAAATATGGAGCAAAGATCCCAATGTAAATGTAAAAATATGAAATTTAACTTTTTATTTTTTAGAGATGAGGGTCTCACTATGTTGTCCAGGCTGGTCTCAAACTCTTGGGCTCAAGCAATCCTCCCACCTCAGCCTCCCAAGTAGCTGGGACCATAGGCATTTATTTGTCACTTTGTGCAGTCCAAAATATGAAATTTCATGAGAAATTCTTCAGGACCTAGGACTTGGTGAACAATTCTGTTCTTTCTTTTTTTTTCTTTTTGTTTGAGATGGGGTTTTGCTCTGTCTCCCAGGCTGGAGTGCAGTGGCTCGATCATAGCTCACTGCAACCTCAAACTCCTCGGCTCAAGCAATCTTTCTGCCTCAGCCTCCTGAGTAGTTGGGACCACAGGTGCGCACCACCATACCTCACTAATTAAAAAATTTTTTTTGTAGAGATGGGTCTCACTATATTGCCCAGGCTGGTCTCAAACTTCTGGACTGAAGTGATCCTCCTGTCTTGACCTCCCAGAGTGCTGAGATTACAGTCATGAGCCACAATACTCAGCCTAATTCTTAGACATGAAGACATGTCACCAAAAGCACAATCAATTTTAAGAAATGATTAATTGGACTTTATCCCAATGTAAAATTTTGCCCTGCATAACATCCTGTTAACACAATAAGATAAACTAAAAAATGGAAGAAAACTTTTGTAAACCACATCTGGTAACGCATACCTGACAAGGAGCTCATATCTAGAATATTTTTTTTAATTTTTCAAAAGTTAACAACAAAAAAAAATCTAATTAGAAAAATAGGCTAAAGACATGGATAGACATTTCACTAAACAGGATATATTGATGGGAAATAAGCACATTAAAAGATGTTAAAGACTTCCAGTTCCACTCCCACACGTAAAGAGCCTGGAAGTCCTCACTCCTATCCTCACACAAAGGAAAAAGCTAAAAGACTGACAATCAATGTTTCTTAGATCCATCAAAGAATTGAGTCACAGGGCAAAGTGCTACCCCAAAACTGGAAAGAGAGATAAATACTGAGAATTACACCTTACAGAGCAGATGCTACTGGACCTAGGAACTGGTAGGAACAGGTAAATGGTAATTGTTTAATTGCTGGAGAGTGAGCTTAGACTAATTTGAGAGTTGATAACTCCTGGGGGCACAATCTAAAGGGCTCCAACACTTTGTGAGTTTCACCTCCAGGAGCCCCACCAGGGTCTCACTGTGAATAGGAGGTAAACACTCTCATGTTTGTGGCAGAGGGAGGGGAAAGTAACCATTTGAAATACGCCCAGAACATTTGTTTGTCTTTAGCAGAGACCTGTCCTCAAAGGGAAATACCTTATCAGAGCCTTAACTGACCTAGGGGAAAGGCAATTACACAACTCAGCCCCCCCTAAACTTCTTTTAATATTTCATATAAGGAGTTAAAACAGTGGCTAAGGAATTCTTCTAAGAGTTGGAGCCCAGGGACTCAGGCCCACTAAAAGTGGATATGTAATCATGAGATTATACACTTCTTCCCCTCTACAAGACCTTACCACCACATCAACAGGACTCCAGTATAGTAACAATGGATTATAACTCAGATAGCAGCAATTCACAGATATGATTTAAAGAAGTAGTTTTAGGGAAAGCCAAATAAGACAGCAGAGCTAAAAAGAATACCAGAGGAAATGCAAGACTCTGACAACTATAGCTACAGCAAATTTTAAACACAGCCTAATTCCTAGGCATATAAATGTAAAACTTCCAACTAAAGTCTTATTTAGCTCAGCTCCTATTATTGGACATATCAAGTCTGGCTTGTGACAAAAAAATTACAAAGCATGCAAAAAAAAATAGTCTGAAGAAACAAAATTAAAAAAGCATCAGAACCACACTCAGATATGGCAGAGATTTTCGATTTATCAGATCAGCAATTTAAAATAATTATAGTCGATATGCTCAGGGCTTTAATGAAAAAAACGGACAACTGCAAGAACAGATGGGTAATGTAAGCAGAGAGATAGAAACTCTAAGAAAGAATAAAAAGGAAATGCCAGACATAAACACCATAACAAAAATAAGGAGTGTTTTTCATGACCTCATCAATAGATTGGACTCAGCCGAGGAATGATGTTAAAGACTTCCAGTTCCAATGAAGTGAGCTCGACGATATGTCAATAGAAAGTTCCCAAAATGAAGAGCAAAGATTAAAAAAAAGAATGAAAAGAACAGAATATCCAAGAACAGTGGGACAATTACAAAAGGCATAAATGTACACAACAGGAGTACCAGGAGGAGAAGAAAGAAAGGAGCAGAAGAAATAGTATCCAGTGAAATTACCTTCCCAAACTGAAGGAGACATATTTTCCCAGACAAATAAAAATTGGAGGAATTTGTTGTCAGTAGACTTGCCTTCCAATAAATGTTAAAAGAAATTCTTTGAAAAGAAGAGAAATGATATAGGTCAGAAACTTGTATCTCATAAAGAAAGAACAGTAGTGAAGGAATAAATGAAGATAAAATATTTCCCTTTTTCTTTTTCTTTTATAGAGACAGGGTCTTACTCTGTTGCTTAGGCTGAAGTGCAGTGGCTATTCACAGGCATGACCACGCGCATGACAGCCTTGAACTCCAGGGCTTAAGAGAACCTCCTGCCTCAGCTTCACAAGTAGCTGGGACCACAGACGTACACCACTGTGCCTGGCTTGCCCACTTTTTCTTATTCTTAATTGATGTAATAGATAACAGTTTATTCAAAATAATAATAGCAACAAAGTATTCAGTTATTATAGTTTATGGATAAGTGAAATGAACAACAGCAATGTTATAAGAGATGAGAGGGTGGAATTGGGAATACTCTTTTATAAGGTATTTGCACTCCCCATGCATGGAATGTTACAGTGTTATTTGAAAGAGGACTTGGATTAGTCATGAATATATATTGCAAATGCAAGGCAACCACTAAAAAAAGTTTTAAAAAATAAATAGAATTGATATACTAAGAGAGGAGAGAAAATGGAATTATATAAAATGCTCAATTAAACCAGAGAAGGTAGAAAAAGAGCACAGATTAAAAAAAAGAAACAAAGAACAAGGGCAATGAATAAGAAGCAAATATGGTAGATATTAATCCAACTATATCAATGATCACTTAAAACATTAATGGTCTAAATCCACCAATTAAAAGACAGAGACTGTCCTAGTAGATTTAAAAAACCAAGACTCAACTGTATGTTGCCTACAAAAAATCTTTTTTAAATATAAAGACACAGATTAAAAGGAGAGTGATAGAGAAAGATACACCATGCTAACATAATCAAAGGAAAGCTAGAGTAACTATATTAATTTGAGACAAAGCAAACTTCAGAGCAAGGAAAATTATCAAGGCTAAAGGTAAACACCAATGGATGTAGTCAAAAATGTCCCCCCAAAAGCCAGCTCTCTCTAGCCAAAAGGCAAGAAAAAGGGCAGCAGAGCAGGACAGAAATATTTTGACCACACCTACACAACTCCAGGTAAACACCACAAAAAATGTGTGCCCCTTTTCCTCATTAGGTGCTAGACTCAGAGAATGTGGTGGAGCCTTGCATTACATTTCTGCCCTGTAGTAATAAAGTGGCACCTCTGCCCTCATCACTTGGAGCTGCATCTATGTAGATTGTAGGGTGAAGGCATCTCTACCCTACAGGCTGCAGAGCACAGGTCATGCAGCACCATTCTTACAGACGTGGTTCTTGGGGTTTGTTTAACCTAAAACTGCCTTCTTCACACCAAGCACCTACTTCCTTTACTTTTTCTTATTGTAATACTAAGTCCTGACTATACCTCTCTAACTGGCACAATTTCACTGAGTGCATTTTGGAATTACAGTGGCTACATTTGCAGATCTTTAATATGAACAAATTGTTCATCTGAGAGGCACTTTAAAACAACAACAGCAACAACAAAACATTCCTACTATTCAACGGTCTGTTTAACTGCTATGAGGAGGCCTCAAACACAATTTGGATTCAAAAATTGCATCCCTAAAATATTATTATCATTATTATTATTATTACTTTATAGATATGTTCTCACTCTGGTGCCCAGGCTGGAGTGCAGTGGTTTGAGTAACCTCAAACTCCTGGGATTAAGCAATCCCCCTACCTCAGCCTCCAGAGTACCTGGGAATACAGGTGTGTGTGACCATGCCCAGCTAATTTTTTTCTTTTTTTTTTTCTTCCTTTTTTTTTCTAGAAGGAAGATAATGCAAGCAACTGGTTAATTTTAAAAATGTTTTGTAGAGATAGGATCTTGCTATGTTGTTCCGGCTGGTCTCAAACTCCTGGCCTTAAGCGATCCTCCTGCTTTGGCCTAGGATTACCGGCCTGAGCCACCATGCCTGACCCTAAAATATTATATAGCTAAAGCTAATGTAAAATATGAGAAAGTATCTCCCTAAACAATGTCTTTAGACAATATTCAGAATTAGCTTCTGCTGTTGACATTCCCAATGCCCTTTTGACATTTTTCTTGAAGGCTTAAAGCCAGAAATTGCAAATATGGTATGTAGACAAAAAATTGACTGGAAAAATCATCCCATTGCATGAACTTTAACAATTTGCCAAATATTTTAAAGAGACTTGATATACCAAAATGAAAAAGAACCCTCACAGGAAAATGTTTTCTTTGTCTAAAAGAGAGCTCATTGTGACATGGGAGTCATCCCCTACTTCATTTCTCTACTTTGGGGATTAATAAACACTGGCTTTTTTATTGTGGTAAAATATACATAACAAAATTTACCATTTTGGCCATTTTAAAGCATACAGTTGAGTGGCATTAAGTATATTAACGTTGTTGTGAAACCATCACCACTATCCATCTCCAGAGTTTTTTCTTCTTCCCAACTGAACCTGTATCTATTCAACAATAACTCCCTAGTCCTTCCACCCGAATACCTGGCAGCCCCCATCATACTGTATGTCTCTATGGTTTGACTACTCTGGGCACCTCATATAAGTAGAATCACACGATATTTTTCCTTTTGTCTCTGGCTTATTTCACTTAGCGCAGCTTCCTCAAGGTTCATCCCTGTGATAGAATGTGTCACAATTCCACTCCCTTCTAAGGCTGAATACTGTTCCATGCTGTGTATATGCCGCCTTTTGTTTATCCCTTCCCTGCGGATGGACATTTGGGTAGTTTCCACCTTCTGGCTATTGGGAAATGCTGCTGTAAACACTGGTGTATTAGTATCTGTTTGAGTCCCTGCTTTCAATTGTCTGGGGATTCCACCTAGAAGTGGAGTTGCTGCATTGTATGATAATTCCAGCTTTAACTTTTTGAGGAAGTGCCAAACTGGCTGCAGCATTTTACATTCCTGCCAGCAATGCACAAGGGTTCCAATTTTTCCACATCTTCATCACCACTTGTTCTTTTTTTTTGTTGATAAGACACATTCTAAGGGATGTGAAAGGATATCTCATTGTGGTTTTGAATTGCCTTTCCCTAATAATTAGTGATGTTGAACTAATTGACTCTCAGGCCATTTCTTGTGCTCATTGACCATTTGTATATCTTCTTTGGAGAAATACCTGTTCAAATATTTTTCCCATTTTTGAATCAGATTGTTTTTGTTGTTCAGTTGTAGCAGTTCCTTATGTATTCTGTATATTAATCCCTTATCAGATATATGATTTGCAAATATTTTCTCACAACCCATGAGTTTCGTTTTTACTCTGTTGATAGTGTCCTTTGATGCACACAGTTTTTCATTCTGATAAAGTCCAACTTAGCGATTTTTTGTGCGTGTCCTGTGCTTTTGGTCATATCCAAGAAATCATTGCCAAAGCCAATGTCATAAAACTTTTCCTCTATGTTTTCTTGTAAGACTTTTATAGTTTTAAGTCTTATATTTAGGTCTTTGATCCATTTTGAGTTAATTTACGTACATAGCATAAGGCAAGAACCCAACTTCATTCTTTACACACAGATACACTGTATCCAGTTTTCCCAACACTATTTGTTGAAAAGACTGTACTTTCTGCATTCAAAGGTCTTGGCACCCTGGTGTAAAATCATTTGCCCATATTTTCAAGGATTTATTTCTGGGCTCTCTATTCTATTCCTTTGGTCTATATGTCTCTTTTTATGCCAGTACCACACTGTTTTGATTGCCATAGTTTTAAAGTAAGTTTTGAAATCAGGAAAGTGTGAGTCCAACTTTCTTCTTCTTTTTCCAGATTGTTTTGACAATTTGGTGTCCCTTAAAATTCTATATGAATTTTAGGATGGATTTTTCTACTTCTGAAAAAGAAAACTTCATTTGGATTTTGATAGGGATTGCATTGAACCTGCAGATTGCTTTGTGTAGTATTGACATCTTAATGATATTAAGACTTTCAATCCGTGAACACAGGATTTCTTTCTGTTTATGTGTCTTTGATTTCTTTCAGCAATGTTTTGTAGTTTTTATTTTACAAGTCTTTCACCTCCTTGGTTAAGTTTATTCCTATGTATTAAATTATTTTTGATGCTATTGTAAGTGGAATTGTTTTCACAATTTCCTTCTTAGACTATTCATCGTTAGGATATAAAAATGCTCTGGCTAGAATTTCCGTTAATATATTGAGTAGAAGTGGTGAAAGTCTTGTTTCTGATCTTAGTGGAAAAGCTTTCAGTCTTTTCCCATTTGAGTATAATGTTAGCTGTGGGGTTGTCACATACAGCCTTTATTATGAATGGAATGTTCTATATATGTCTATTAGGTCCAGTTGGTTTATAGTGTTGTTGAAGTCCCCTGTTTCCCTACTGATATTCTATCTGTTTTTTTATTCATTATTTTGAATGGAGTATTGAAGTCTCCAGCTATTATATTACTGTAGAACTATTTTTAACTTCAATTCTGTCAATTTTGGCTTCACAACTATGCCTTAATGTTGTTATAAAGTGATCTGATGCTCACAGCCAGGCCATTTTGTTTTCCTGTTGGACATAAACAATCTCACAGAATCTCACAGAAACCTCAGGTTATTCTGAGACCATAAGTGGAAACAAAAACAAGGGCACTTCATAATGTATAAGTGCAGACAAAAAACAAGGTCCCTGTGCCACTCACAAAATACTCAATCATCACATTGCCCCTGATTTCTGACAACGTCCAATCTAGAGTAAACCTCTGCTTTCTGAGACCCTACCCCAAATCATCCAAAGCCCTGATCCTATAATAGTTTCTTTCTAACTCCTCCTACTGAGATGACCCACAGTACCCTATGATGTACATTCTTCCTCCCTGCAATGTAATTTATATTTAATTACGGTGTGTTCCTGGTAGTCTTTAACTGAAAGGCACTTAATGGGTGCCTGGTAAAGCCACCCAGGAACAGAATCAGGCCCCACTTCAGGCCCCTGCACATGATAAAGAGGTCATACAAAGGTATGCATGAACCTGGAATACAGAGGAGGAATGTTTTGGAGAGAACTAAGCCTGTTAATTTTATACTTAGTAACCTCAGATTTAATGAGCACCTGTCATTAGGCAAAGGCTCAGTGTCAGTGAAAGGAGGGGCTGACCAAGGATTTGGGGTAATGAGAAGGGCCTGGGACAAAGGGGCCCAGTTAGTGGAGCACCCAGGAGGCCACAAACCATTATCTGTCTCTTGGTAGTCCGAGTTCAAAGTCTGACTTCCACCAGATGCTAAGCTCTTCATCTTTAAGTCCCCACTCACCCGGTTTCCCTCTTCGCCTTGGCTGCCTGGAAGCTGTATTTCTAGCATAAGCTGTATTTCCTGTATAAACATCCCTCAGCTATTGATTTTTCCCCGCCTATCTCGATGAGGCTGGAAATTCGTGGGGGTGACGAATACAAGAGAGAGGAGAGGTCCAGGTGGGTTAAATGCTAGGCACGCGAGGCCTGGTTTTGCTCACTGACAGACGGGACATGTGACATGCTGCGTACAGCGCCTGCTCCCCGCGGCCTCGCACCTGGACCCGTGCCCTGGTCACTCGGGGTCACAGGAGTGCGCGCCGACAGCCCCCGCCCGCGGCCCGCTCTGAGCGTGCACCCTCACGGCGGCGCCGCCGCTCCTGACTCTCACGCGGCCCTGGTAAAGGGCGCCGTTCTCGTCTCCCCGTGCAGCTGAGGAACCCAAGGCTCACAGCGACCCGCGCCGGTCCCAGGGGAGCCCCGGGCGCGCTGACACCTGGGGCACCTGCCGCGGCGGCAGCCACGGTGCGCGGGGACGGCTGCCCTGTCCAGAGCCCCGACCTCGCGGCTCGCGGCCCCCGCCTGGCCGCGCCGCCAGGCCTGCCCCTGCTAGCCCGGGGCCTCATCCCGGCGCGGCCCCCACAGCTCGCGGCCTTCGGCTCCCACCGGGGCCCTCCCCGGCCCCCGCTCTTTGTCCCCGCCAGGGGCTCTGACTCAAATCTCGCTGTGTTCCATTCCGGTGCCTTTTTCCAGACCAATCCAAACTTTATCCAGCGGAATCTGGACCCGAACCCACCCTCTCCCCATTCTGCACTCCCGCAGGACAGAATCTCTGAGGTTCCCAGGACTGCCCGCCTGTACGGAAGACACACCTCCTCACTATGGCCGCCTCCGGAGAAGAGTTATAAAGTGCAAGCCGCCATCTTGTCATTCAGCCTGAGCAGCCGAAGGGCGCCATGTTTGTTACTGGCGGGCGCGGCCTCAAGACCACACTGAGCATGTGCAGCCCTGGCCGGGCGGCCCCGCAGTCCAGACCTCACGGAGCGGTTCCGGAAGCGGACCTAATTAAAAGAACTAGTTTTTCCGGACAAGACCGCCGTGATGTGTCCCTGGGTCTGGGGCCGGGGCTAGGTAGGGTTAGAGAGGTGCCATCGGCGGGCGATCCTCTGGGGACTGTGGTGAGCTGTCCTGGGTCGGACGCTGGGAGGAGGTGGGGTCCGGGGCGGGTCCGTGGGCCGAGGGTTGGGGGTTGGTCAGCGTCAAGGCTCAGTCGTGGAGACTCTTCGTGCCAAGGTCGCCAGTGGAGGTTTTTAATGCAGAGTATTCATGAGTTTAGTGATGTTATTTGCGATGTTTAAATAATTTGAAGTTTTCCCCACTCACAAGCGTCTCATAAGTAATGAAATTTTCAGAAAATAACAAGTCGTCCCAGTGCGTGATGAGAGCTGGGCAGGGGTCGTTTGCGAGCCCCTGGAGAGTTCTTGGCACTTCTTTGGGCTTGAGGAACTCTGAGGACTGTCCTCAGACAGGCCTGTGCCCTCAGTGTGGCCGTTCCTAGATGAAAAGTTGTTTTCCATGACGTTTTCTGTTCTCCCCCCGCAGAAGGGCGGGCAGCCAGAGTGTCCTAGAGGCTTGAAAGAGATTCTGCCACCCACGTCCTAACGGTTAATTGTCTATTTGTGATAGTTGCCCATTTCCTCGCTTCTCGTTTGACTGTCATGGAGTTTTAATAAACCACTTCAGAGATGTTTGTCCTTTGATTTTCAGATCATATTTTGACAATATAAAAGTTTTTTATTTTTCTTTTTTCGAGGAGTCTGACCTGTATAGTTGGGCTTAAGGAGTCCTCCTTATCTTGTAATTATACACATTGCCATGGATTTTCTAATATTAACACGGAGTTGTATTTTTTCGGTATAAGTCTCTGGGATTTCTTTTAAATCCCATAGATTTAAAAGTATAGCAGAGGGGTTAAGAGGTTAGACTGGGGGCTTTGCCGCCACCTTTGTTTATGTCTGAGTCGTGGCTTTGGCACTTAAAGGTGTGTAACCTTGGCCAAGATACTTGGCTTCTCTGTGCCTTAGTTTCCTCATCTGCGAAATGAGGGAATAAGGGGAACTACTGCATAGGGTGGTTGTGTGATTACACAAGTTAATATACTTAAGTCACTGGCAAATGAGTGAGTGATAAGCTGTATTTTCTCTGGAGGCCATTTGCTGGCTCCACTTCCTTTAGTAACAGAAGTATCATCTTTCTTTTCTTTCAGAAAATATTTATCAAGCATCTCTATGGTCTAAGAACTGTTGTAGAGCTTTGGATGCTGTGGAGATCTAGGAATTCACATTATGGCAGCAGGTTACAGACAATATAAAGAGATAAATAAAATAATTTCATATCTTGATGAGTTAGGGAAGAGCACTGACAGGAGCCATGGTGTAGAAGGTGACTGGGGAAGCCGCTGAAGCGCTTCTTGAGTGATGAGGTCTGTTGCAAGTCCCTGTGCTCCCCAGGGGACATTGGCTGTGTAACTTTATTCTGTCCCATGGATCTAGTAGTCTGTCTTTGTCTGTTCTGTATTATTTTAATTACAGAATCTTGATAGTAATTTTTAATACCTGGTGGAGTACTCTGTTTATTTCTGCATAATTAACCACCCCTAAAGTTAGTGGTGTAAACTAATTCCTTACCACTGCTCATGGTTTTGTGGTGTGATTGCCCTCAGCTAGGTGGTTCTCAGTGTGGCTTCTCACATGTGCTGTAGTCAGATGTCAGCTGGGGCCGCAGTCATCTGAAAGCTCACTTATGTGGCTAGCAGTTGATGGTGGCTGTTGTCTGGAGAAGGTATATGTGGCCTTTCCATGCGGCATGGTGACTGGGTTCCAAGAAAGAGCTTCCCAGGAACAAGCCTTCCAAGAAGCTTCAGGCTTTTGATCTAATCGTAGAATCCCTAGAACAGAATTTATGTCACATCCTATTGATCGAGTGTCGAGGCAGCCAGATTCAATGGGAGGAGAGTTATTGTCCACCTCTTGATGTGAGAAGCAATGTGTGTTGAGAGAGGGAGGGAATTGATGGCGGCTGTGTCTTTGACCATCTACCACATACAACAAAGTCTCCCCACTCCTCCCTCCCATAATAATCTTCTCTTTTAAAAAACTTCCTTGCAATTTTCACACTTTTATTCTTACATATAAATTTTAGAATTAGTTTTTTTTTCTTGTCTAGATAACCATGCCAATTGGGATTTGGGTTAGAATTGTATTAAATATATACATTATGTTGGGAGGAGACTTGGCATCCTCATAATATTGAATCTTCTCATCCAAGAACATTGTCTCTTTCTCCATTTACCTGGTTTTCATATTTTTCATAGCATACATGTTGGTATATTTCTAGCCAGGCTTTTCTCTTTGTTTTGTCATGTGACCTGTGAGTGAGACTGCACTGTTTGGTGCACTGATTGCCCCAAGTTTAAGGCGTTACATGCATTAATTCACTTAGTCACTCTCCATTTCCCCCTTCTCCCAACCCCCAACAACCACAGATCTGCTTTCTGTCTCTAGATTTGCCTATTCTGGATATTTCATATAAATGGTATCAGACAATATCTGGTTTTTTGTGACTGGCTTCTTTCACTTAGCAGAATGGTTTTGAGGTTCATTCATTGTGTAGCATGTATCAATACTTTATTCCTGTTTATGGCTGAATAGTGTTCCATTGTATGTACATATGTATGCATGCCACATTTTGTTTATCCATTTATTCATTGAAGGATATCTGGGTTGTTTCTAGTGTATTTCAGGAGTCCCCAAGACCATCCTCCCCCTTGATCTACTGCTGTTTGTACTTTATGATAAACGTATGCAGGACTAGGTAGCTAGAAATTAGCTGATGGTTACTAAATCCAGTTCTTCCTCAAACCAGCCATTTCCCATTGATACTACACCCTGAGGAGGCTTTAACTCAGTCTCCCAAGACATCTGATCATCAATATAAGTATAATCATATGTCTTATTTACATTAGATACTTAAATCTAACCAACAATGTCAGTGTCACACCATATTGCATATCATGGTCGTAGATACAACCCATAAAATAAGAATCAAAAGATCCTGGCACATTACTAGGGTTCTGCTCAGCCATTAGCATTGGTACAGTTCATCCTAACCTGGAATGACCAGAATGTCTCCCGGAGCAATGCTGCTCAGCTTTGCAGGCTTCCGTTTGACCTTGTCAGGCTCCAAAGCAGGAGTGGTTTTGGTGGTCTTGTTTCCACGTTTTGGCTATTACGAATAATGCTGCTGTGAACATTCATGTACAAGTTTTAGTGTGGACATATAGTTTCATTTTTTTTAGGCATATACCTAGGAATGGAATTACTGGAGTGTATGGTAGCTCTATGTTTAACTTTTTGGGAAACTGCCAGAATGTTTTCCAAAGCATACACACCATTTTACATTCCCTCAGCATTGAATAAAGGTTCCAGTTTCTCCACGTCCGTGCCAACACTCATTATTGTTTGTCGTTGGAATTTAGGCATCCTAGTTGGATGAAGTGGTATCTCGTTTTTTTGATTTACATTTCCCTAATAACTAATGATGATGTGCACCTTTTCACATGCTTATTGGCCATTTTTGTATCTTTTTTGGAGAAATGTCTACTCATCCTTTGCCCATTTTTAAATTGGGTTGTCTTTTTATTGTGGAATTTTGAGAGTGCTTTATATGGTCTGAATACAAGTTCCTTATCAGATATACGAGTTGCAAAAATTTTCTCCCATTCTGTGATTGTCTTTTTATTTTGTTATATATTCTCTAAAGCACAAAAGTTTTTAACTTTAATGAAATCCAACATCCATTTTTTGTTTTGTTGCTTGGTTTGAATTGTGTCCCCTCAAAATTTATGTTTGGCACCCTTGTGCCCTCTTGGTGGGAATATAAAATGGTACAACCACTATAGAAAACAGTGTAGTGATTCCTCAAAAAATTGAAATTAGAATTACCCTATGATCTAGCAATTCCGTTTCTAGGTAGAATACCCCAAAGAATTGAAAGTGGGGTCACAAAGAGATATTTGTATACTCATGTTTATAGCAGCACTATTCACAATAGCAAAAGTGTCCACTGAGGGATGGATGGATAAGCAACATTGGTATGTACATACAATGGATTATTATTCAGCCTTAAAAAGGAAGAAAATTATGACATATAACATAGGTGAACCTTGAGGACATTATGCAAAGTAAAATAAGCCAGTCACAGAAGACAAATATTTATTTGAGGTACCTAGACAAGTCAAGTTCATAGAGACAGAAAGTAGAATGGTGCTCACCAGGGGCTGGAAGCAGGGGGAAAGTTAGTGTTTAACAGGTACAGAGTTTCAGTTTTACAAGATGAAGAGAGTTATGGAGATGAGTGGTCAGGATGGTTTCACATTATGAATGTATTTAATATCACTGAACTCTATGCTTAAAATGGTTAAGATGGTAAATTTTATGTGTATTTTAACAGAATAAAAATTGAGGAAAAAAAGGATATGTGTTCACTCTAAATTTTTTTTTAAAATTTCATATGTTGAAGTCCTAACCCCCTAGTACCTCAGCATGTGACCTTATTTTGAAATAGGGTCATTGTAAATGTAATTAGATAATATGAGGTCATGTTGGATTTGGGTGAGCCCCTAATGCAATATGATTGATGTCCTTATAAAAAGGGGAAATTTGTACATAGATACAACACAGGGAGCACACCATGTGATGAAGGCAGAGTTCTACAAGCCAAGGAATACTAAAGATTGCCAGCAAACCACCAGAAGCCAGGAGAGAAGCATGGATTAGATTCTGTTTCACGGTCTTCAGAAGGAACCAACCCTGCCAATACCTTGATCTTGCACTTCTAGTTTCCAGAACTTTGAGACGATATATTTCTGTTGCATAAGCCACTCAGTTGTGGCACTTTGTTGTGGCAGCCCTAGGAGATGAATACAATATGCAACATGCTATGTCCGTTATTGGACACTCTGGGCTGTAAAGTGTGTTCCTTGGTCTGGAGAAATATAACTTGGTGGCCCAAGTTGGTGTAGTATCTTCTGTCCCAGTTCTTTTATAGCACTTTGAGCATTCGCATCCATGAGTTTGCAAAGCCAAGTCAGGACCCATTTACAGCTTCCCAGGGATGCTGGCATCAGTCTGGCATAGTCTGCTTGTCAGCTATGAATGGTGCCTTCCCCCCGGGGCATCTGCCCCACAGCTACCTGCACTTTCTGTCTTTCTACTCTCAGGACAGTTCTTGTTGGCATTTTGTGCCTCAGAGGTGCAAGAGGGATATGTTGATGAGCAGTCCATCCCTGCATGGCTGCAGCTCCTCTGTGTCCACTCATTTGTTGGGCCCAGGTGACCACCTCAAGTGAGTGCACCAGGATATCCACCTACCAGATCTAATCACTGGTCCTGGAGGGGGTTCTTCAGGTCAGCATTGCCATGTCCTACTTTAGTGTGCTCCTTAAGTTCCTGTAGGGCTCTGTCACATATGGGCATCCCTTTAATAGCCCAGTTTGCCATTGCCCTTCTGCCTGATCACATGGCCAGGCCATTGGCCACCATCCATGAGTCAGTAAAAACCCAAACACAGGGACTCCTATTATTGTTTCAGTTCTTCCGTCACAGCAAGGAACGCAGCGTGCAATTCATCTTGCTGGGCTGATTCGTTCTTACCTGTTTCAATCAGTTTTCCCATTCATTGGTCAGAGTGTGGTGGCCTTCGGACCTGGATGTCCATCCACCTTGGTGTTGCCATCTGTAAACCAAGCAGCTCTTTGTTGTTTAATTGAGAGCTGTTAATAGGGCACCGTCCATGTGTCCATAGATCTGGCAGATCCTCAGGGGTGCCAAAGCTGGCCCTACGAGAAAGGAGTCTACCTGCATGTGAATACAACGAGCACCCCCTTGCATTCCTCTAGTATCATGCTCCCATATAAACCATTTACGTTTTATTATGGAACTCTTCTGGGCACTGCCTTCCTTATTGGAGTTTCTCTCTGACGTTACCCACGTCATTATGGGTGTGGCAGATTTCAAGATTACTTTATATCGTTCAGTCTTTGGGGCAGTTTCAATTAATGCTTAATGGCAAGCTAGTAATTGTACCACTGCTTCTGGAAATTTTCTGGTCCAAAATCCCAGTGGTCACCACTGGGTGGCACTCACGGGCTTTTGCCATCACCCCATCTGCATAAGTGCTCCATGAGCCGTCTGTCTTTTTCGTGGGCCACACAGTGCTATTGTACAGAGAACTTGCTTGTACCAGGATTCCAGCTTCTAACATGTCATTAATTAAAGTGAGAATCTCTTTGCCCACCAGGTATTTTATACTGTTTCAAATTAACAACTTGGGTGGGGTTGGCCAATGCTGTTGTTTCCCGTTTTGCATGTCCATTTAATACTGGCCAAAAGGTGAACGTAGATGTCTTTATATTTTATAATACTAGGTAGGGGAAGTGTTCCTTAGTTAGACACAGTGTACATCTAAAAAAGGCTACAAAGGAGAACAAACTCTTTTCCTTTATATGCTCACACATGGAACACTTTGGACACCAAATGTGTGGGGGCTTTTTCCCACACCAATTCTCCAACTCTGCCAACACCAACTGGGTGTCACAATTCAGTGATGACACAGACTACCTGGAGTTAGTGTAGATTCCACAGGTAAAGTAAGGGCTTGGTTCCACAAGACTGCCCCCTCCTATTTAGATGCCAGTCGTAAGCAGTGAGTCCCCAGGTTACCCATACTTCTGTCTGACCTGGCTATAAATTGGGGGTTCCCACAACCCCCTAGTCAGGTTCAATAACTTGCTTTGACAGGTCACAGAACTCAGGGGAACATTTATGTTTACCATGGATATGATAAAGGATACAGATGAACAGCCTGATGAAGAGGTGCATAGGATGAGGTTTGGAAGGACCCTGAGCATGGGAGCTTCTGTCCTCATGAAGTTGGGGTGTGCCCCACTCCTGGAAGTTCTCCAAACTCTGTCTTCCAGGGACTTTTGTGGAGGCTTCATCATATAGGCATGATAAATTATTAACTCAGTTTCCAGTCCCTCACCGCTGCCTGGAGGCCGAGGGTTAGGGCTGAAAGTTTCAAGCTTCTAATCATGGTTTGGTATTTCTGTTGACCGCCCCCATCCCAAAGCTATCCAGGAGCCCATCAAGGGTCACCTTAGTAGAACAAAAGATGCTCTTTATCACCCAGGAAATTCCAAGGGATATAGGAGTTCTGTGTCAGGAACCAGGGTCGAGGACCAAATATATATTTCTTACTATATCACAGTATCACAACAGCCCATTAATACATTCAAGTAAAAGAGACATAACAACTTTGCATAAAGTCTGTTCAAACATCCCAATTCTTATCCAAACTTTCATTTCAATCTCATTAACTATTGCATCCCCCAATCTAACTGTAGTGCCTGTTAGGGCCTCACCACCAGGGTTTGGAAACACACTACACTGGAGTCCCATGTCAAGGACTATGCTTTTGCCATGTTTCAGTGAGTCAGGACCACTCTAGCAAATCCCACTTCTGATGCCAACTGTGTTCAGTTTTCCCAAGACCACCTTCTGGTTCAATAATTCACTGGAAGGGCTCACAAAACTCAGAGAAGCTGTTTAACTAATGGTTATAGTTTATAACAGTGAAAGTCTACAGATTAAAATCAGCAAAGGCAAAAGGCACATAGAGCAGAGTCCAGTTGTCCTCTCCCAGTGAGTTGTATGGAAAACATTTAATTTTCCCCAGCAACAACATGTGACATCTTGTACAGAATATTGCTGAACAGAGGAGGTCAACAAAGGTTTGTGTGCAGGATTTTTACTGGGGGTCTGTCACTCTGTCACTGTGTGGCTTGCCTTAGTTACTCAGTCTCCAGCCCCTGCAGAGGTCCAACCGATACAGTGTGCTCAAGGCCCCATGGTAAATCACATTGCTAGCATAAGCTATTCAGCACGGCCCATAGCCACAGGCATACAAAGGTACTCTTATCAAGCAGGGTAATGCAAGAGTTTAGAGGATTGTTGTCTCTAAAAGCCAGTCAAGGGCCATTTTTTTGGAATGTGCAGAGTTTGAACATCCAAAACCTCCTGAGTTAACCTCTTACTGCATCATTTGATGAAAAGGTCATCCTTTCTCCATTGAGTTGCTTTTGTGTCTTTGTCAAAAATCAGCTTGACATATTTGTGTGGGTCTGTTTCTGGGTTCTCCTTTTCTCTTCCATTGATCCATGTGTCTGTCCCTTCACCAGTACCATACTGGCTTGATATTGTAACTTCAGAGTAAGTTTTAAAGTTAAAAAAAATCTAACATAAAACATGCACTGGATCTGTATTTTGAAAACTGAAGAATCTGAGGAAAGAAATTTTAAAAGATTTAAATAAATGGAGAGACATACCACAGCTTTGGATTGGAAGACTTGACATAGTAAAGATATCAGTTATTCTTAAATTGATCTATAGATTAATTGCAATTCCAATCAAAATACCAGTATGTGAATCTTTATTCTTCTTTTTCAAAATTATTTACACTATTCTAGTTTTTCCAACTTTGTATATATATCTTAGAATCAGTTTGTCTATATCTACAAAAAGATATACTGGGATTTAATACTGCATCTTTATATTTGTTTACATTTCTTTCAACTGAGAATGCATTCATGACATATCTTTTTCTTAATTTTTTCAGTATTTCTGGGCTATGTGGTTTGTCTGTGAGTTTTCTCAACTTGTGACATCTCCAAAAATTTCCAATATGTTTATGAAAAAAAATCCATGTATAAGGGACCTGTGCAGTTCAAACCCATATTGTTCAAGGGTTAATTGTAGTATGAACTTAAGAGGGCCAGCTTGTCCTCTTGTGACTCTGGCAAAGATTTATGCTACAGACCGTGTCCAACAGCTATGAAGTAGTCCTGAGATCTTGCTTCTATCTGCTGTTAGGCTTAACATCAACTTCATTATATTCACATTCCATAACAATTATATCAGCATTACTTAGGAGCCATGGTGTAAATTAAATAGCAAGAGAAGTGGGTCATCATTAAATTCCTAAGAAGAAGCTATTTCCTAGCACATGGTAGATATTCAATAAATAGTTTGAAATTACTAAACTAAGAATTCTAGCATTGAAGCTTCACTATCTTATCACCAGAAGGAAGAACAATACAATGAGGACAATTTTTAGTAGGCCAGAGAGAAACAATGCTATATGCATAGGTAAAATTCTACTTAACATAGTGCACTATAATTAGATACCAGAGACATGTTAAACAAACAAAAAAAATCAGAGATTAATTGTCTCATTTTGAGCAAAGCATCCCAAAATAAATATAGTTTGTGAATTGCAGCCAAATCTACATAATTACTTGCTCTTTAGGATTCAGCTTTTGAATATATTTGAATATATTTCTGTAAATTTCCTTGTAACTGCTATGGACAACATACAGGCTCTCATTTTTCTGTGTCGACATAAATAGAGTATAGAATCGCTGATGAATATTCTGTTACACAACCCTCATTAAATTTCAAGATTGCAACTAAAAAAAGATGATATCCAAGGCAGAATTTAAAATTTTCATTTTTATTTTCATTGTATTAGTGTAATACTCTTATTTTTGGTATTACCATGATTCAAGTTGCACTTCAGTGTTCAATGATCATTCATTTAAAATATTTATTGAGCAACTAACAAGGGACAAGTACTGTCCTAGATAATGAAGACACAGTAGTAACAAAACAGACATAGTTCTATCCCCATAGAGTTTATAGTCTGACAGGGAAAACGGAAAGACTACAATTGGGTGGTACAGGGTGTCAAGGGGGGTGAATATAGAGAGGGGCAGGAAAGGCCTCACTCAGGAATATGAGTAAACGTTACCAGCAAAAGAAGGAGGAGATCAAGTTACGGGAGAAACATATGAATGAGTGAGGCACTTCTGAGGAACTGTCATAATTAAGACATGGCTCAAATGCAGACAGAGAGCTGATTCCCTGGAACAGAATCTTAACTTCAACAGATACTTTTAAGTTTCAGCGATTGCTTAGAATCCATGATCTACTCAGCAATATATATTGTGATAGTATCATTAAAGTGACCATAGATTTTACTACACTACCTTCTAGGGAAACTTTTTCCTTCAATATTAAATGTGTTACATGTGTGACACTTATCCAAATCAATGCATAAAAATGATAGCATGTTGGTTTCTTACCTGCAGTGCATTCAGGAGGACACTGTGTTTTCTTGCTCTTTATCATGAGTAAAAAGTAGGCTATTACTTTGCCACAATGATAGAATTTTTAAAAAGTGCTAGAGTGATAAATGGCTATGTTCCCAGGAATACACAAAGTTACAGAATAAATGTGGCATAAATTCCTGGGGAGCTCATTTTACATTATAGCAAGCAATTTAAAATTTATGTTAAAATAAACGCAACTGCATTATGGAGTAGAATGTAAAATTTGTTACAATTAATGAGCCAACAGCGATACATTATTATTAACTAAAATCTCTAGTTTATTCAGATTTTCTTGGTGCTTACCTAATATCCTTTTTCTGTTCTGGGATCCCACCCAGGATACCACATTGCATTCACTTTTCATGTCTCCTGGTTCCTACATAGTGCATTTCACATAACTGATTTCTGCTTTTATCTCTATTATTTCTTTATTTTTATTTTTATTTTATTTTATTTCCTTTTTTTCTAACTTCTTGAATTGGTAGTTAAAACCACTGTTTTTATATTTTTCTATTACATATATACAAAACTGTAAATTTCTAAGTACTGCTTTAGGTGCATTGCACAATTTTGATACCATGCATTTTCATTATTATCAAGTTCAAAATATTTTCTGAGTCATTATTTTAAACATACTTATGGAATATGTTGTTTAATTTGTAAACATTGAGGTGTGCTAGTTATTGCTCTGTATTGGCTTATAGTTAATAAGAAAATATAGTTAATTCTATTTATTTTTGATAGATTGCATAATTTTAATCAATTGAAATTTTTGAGGATTTGCTTTATGGCAAGATATTATCTATTTTGGTGAATATTCCATGTTCACCTGTCAAGAATGAATATTCTACAGCTTTTGGAAGTAATATTCTTTGAATACCAACTAGGTCATTTGGATAACTGTGTTGCTGATATCCTCTGGTACATTACTGTACTTTTGTAGTCTGCTTCTTCTATAAAATATTTAGAGGTGTGTTAAAATCTCTAATATAATGGTGCATTTTCTCTACTTGACCTCTACTAGTGGTCAAAGTTTGGAGCAATATGTCTACTGTTTTATTTTACCTAGATGAAAAAATGGCCAAAGATATGGATCTATGCTAATTTTTGAGCAGTGGCTCATAGATTTACCAGATAACAAAGACTTTAAAAGAATATGATTTGAATACTGGGGACTAGGACATGTAGGGAAGAATTACATGATGGATTTAATATTGTTGGTTTAATAAAAACAGCTAAATCTTTTGCATTATCAGCAAAAATACTCATGTGTTTAACGTTAAGGTTCTCAGGTGAATATCTAATTTTCACAGACTATAAAAATGGTTAACAGAAAAATAATTTAAAATGGTAACTAAGATATAAGTAAACTGCTAAAATAAACAAATTAGGTAAATATATATGAAATAAATACATATGACAGACAATTCAGGATTTCTTGTTCCCTAGGTTTTCACTAAGGTTTGGGTTACTTGGAGTTATTAATAAAAATTTCTGGTCAATATATGTGATTCTATGTATAAAGTGTGCCAAAAGTAAGATTTTTAAAAAAAAAATTTTAAATTTATAAGAAGGGACATAAAATGTGTTCTTTATTAAGAAAAAAATAATTTTTTCTATTTCAAAAGTTATTCAAAGTTTGATTCAAAACAGAGAGTTAGAAAGAAAATTAAAACAAGATAAAAAGGAACCAGTAAATAAAAAAGAGAGATGAAGAAAGTTAAGGATATTCACTTACACTGGATTCCAGTATAGGTCAGCATTAATAAGTGCCTGCCTCTTCCGAAACTGAGGGTCAATAAGTTGGGAAGAGCCTCCTTATTAGCTTTTTTAAAGGATATATATAGAAAAATATTTTAATTTTAGCAGGAGACTGCTCAGTCTCCCTCCCTCTCACTGCCCTCCAGTGATCCATGACGGTCATAGTTATTTGAAGATGATGAGAGGATAATGGGGTAGTCTCGCCAAGCAGTCCTGCTACCCCATGAGTGCTGGCATGAATGATACAAAGGAAGGAGGCACTTTTCTTTTTATTTTCCCTTTTTTCCCCCCTAACATTAGGGTCCTTAAACAAACCTCCTTATTGGCAATGTCATGTAGTGAAACAGCTTGAGATTCAGGAGACTCAAGGTCTGGCTGAGCTCTGTTCCCAAGAACTCCCACATGACAATGAACAATCTCTGCTTGCACTTTCTAAGGTGATCCCTCTGGTCGTTCACACCTCTGGAATATACTAATTTACATGTTTTCATTAGCCTCACTTGTAGTTTTGAGCCATAAATGGTGGCTGTGTATTTTTGGTGTCTGGTGCCTCCTGTTTTACCCCTATTGGCTTTCCAAACTTTATGGCATTTACTGAGTTAGGAGTCCTTTCATAGTAAGAATGACTTGTGAGCCATTCTCCCCATGAACACCTTTCCCCTGCAGCCCCAGGGCTAGAAGTTCTGCTGTAAATCAGACTGTCAATAATGGAGACACTTACCTCCTGAAAGCAAGCCCGGTTCTGTTCTCAAGAGCTCATCTATCCCCACTACTGCCCCCAGACATGACCTTATAAAACTTCGCCAGCTAACTTTGGCTATGGAGAGCAGCTGTGGTGAAATCCACCATTCTCAGCCTTGAACAGAGGGAGTGCCCTGGCTGAAAAGTTAAGAGGGAGGGGAAGTCCCTTGTATCAGGGCTGCAAGGTCAGAACATACCTTTCTAAAATGATCCTATTCTATGTGATGGGTAGTTTGGGGGTAATAGAGTGCAGTGTTTCAGTTAGACTGTGGCCAGATGGATTTCCCAATGCTCTGCAGATCATTGTTTCTGTAAAAAGAAAAAAAAAAGTGTGGCACTAATTAAGTCATAAATAAGTTGATAAAAAGTAATTATTTTATAATTTAGAGTTGACCATTTCATACAATATTTTAAAGTTTCTGTAGTATAATGATTTTTAAGATAAGTCATGTGCCCTACCTTAGATCAACTTCAGAATAATGGTTCAAAATTATGAAAGCTAGTGAAACCTGGAACGAACTCACCGTGTTCCTGAATTGCATATGTCATTGCCCTGGCATGGTTGAGATGCCATGGAGTCTTCCACTCACCTAAATCTTATCTATCCGTTAAGATCTTACTTTCCTCTTTCTGTGATTTCCCCTTCTTTAAACATGTTTGAAACCTACTTGCTTAGGCACTTCCTTGACCTGTTGATTTCTTTTCACTTTAATATCCCGAAAAAGGTTTTAAGTCTCACAAGAGCGAGGAGCTGTATCTTAAGTTGCTTCTGTACTGGCAGCATGATTGGCTCAGTGTTATGTGTCCAAATAAGAAGCTACATTTCTCAAGCCGGTTCACAGATAATATCGCACAGTAATAAAGGGGTTAATTGTCTAAGAAGACAGAACAATCCTTAATGTATGATGCACCTAGCAACAAAGCTTCAAAACATGTGAGGCAGGAACTGACAGAAATGCAAAGAGAAATAGATCAATCCACTATAGCAGGACTTATAGTGGGGAACTTCAAAAACATTCTATTAATAGTCGACAAATCTAGCAGGCAGACAATAACTTCTCTTTAGCCTGGTTTTTTTTTTTATGCAGTTACAGAAACGAACAGAAGTGTGGCCACCAAGCCATTGTATGTAGCTTTAGCTCAGCACAAAGAAGAGCACCAGGTTCACCTCACTAGCCAGTATATGCCAGAGAATGGCAAGTGTAGGAGCTGTGCCCAACCCTGTAATGAACCCCTGCCAGTCAGCGCCTCCTCAGGTTACTTCATGGCAGCTACGCCACAAACTCAGAACCGTTCTGCATACTATCCTCCTAGCCAAATTGCTCAAGTAAGACCAAGTACTCGCTGGACTGCTCAGAGTGCTAGACCTCATCCATTCCAAAATATGTCCAGTGCTATCCATCCAGTTGCTTCTATACAACCATTTAGTACTGTGAGAACAGCTCCTTCACAGGTTCCACGAGTCATGTCAACACAGTGTGTTGCTAACATATCCGTACAGAAAATAGGTCCACATCCTATGGCTACTGTTGCTGCAGCTTCTCCTGCTGTCCATACCATTCCATGGTACAAATCTGCTGAAGTTTGCAACCCTCAACAATATCTTAACACACAACCACAAGTTTCCATGCAATAGCCTGCTGTTCATATACAAGGTCGGGGAACATCTGCCTTTCCTCGAGAGCACAAGCAAGTGTTGAGTGAACAGCTATTTCCTCTTATTCAGCCACACACCCTACTTTTGCTGGCAAAATCACCGGCATGTTGTTGGAGATTGATAATTCAGAACTTCTTCATAGGCTTGTGTCTCCAGAGTCTCTGCATTATAAAGTTGATGAAGCTGTAGCTGTATTACAAGCCCACCAAGCTAAAGAGGCTGCCCAGAGAGTAGTTAACAGTGCCACTGGTGTTCCAGCTGTTTGAAACTGATCAGTGACCACAAAAAGAAACTCATGCTTCACTGAAGACAAATATCTAAATATCAAAAAACTTAAATGTTATGGAAAAAATTGCAAAATATAAAATAAAATTTAAAAGGAAAGGAAAAAATCAATTGAACAGAAAAGACAGTAATGCAGAAAATGAGGGACGAAAAAAAAGAGCCTTAAGGGGGAAGGTGACATCACCAAGATGGCAGAGTAGGAGATACCAGCCTTCATTCTCCCCACGATAAACCAAATATAGAAAGCTAACCAAAATAGCCCAGAGAGGGCTTACGGGATAATTAAAGAATACACAGCAACACAGTGGAGCAAAAAAACCCCAGAGAATATCCACATAGAAAGGATCACTGGTGAGGTTGGCATATCTGAGATGCAAGAAGCCAGCTGGGAACAAAGAAGAGAGGTGGAGGCCATCAGAATCAGCCATGCAGCATGAACCATCAAAGTCCCCAGTGGCCTGCTCCATTGCGGTGACCAACAGCCATTCCCACCAGTGAATCCCAGAGAGGGAGACATGGCTACACACCCTACCTCCACCCAAGATGTGGCCCTTTTTGAACTGATTTAAGAAGGGAGCTGTCTCCTCTCCCAACATGTGCCGTGGCAAGGCCACCTTGCAAGTACCCACTCTCCAGACACGGGCTCTGTGGTTGCACTGGGCCAGCCCGTGTCTCAGACCCCTGAGCCATTGAGTTCACACTCTGGGCCCTGTAGCCCAGCTCTCACTGTGTGCCTGTGCTCCAGGCACCAGCTCAGCCACCACAGAGAGGTAGGTCCTGCCCTGATCCCAGAGCCACTGTAACTGTAATACTGTAACTACACTTTAGACCAAATGGACCTAAGCAACATAGAACATTCCATTCAACAGCAGCACACATTCTCCTCACGCACACATGAAACATTCTGCAGGATAAATCATATGTTAGGACACAAAACAAGTCTTACCAAATTTAAGAAGACTGACATCATATCAAGTATCTTTCTGACCACAATGGTATGAAGCAAGAAATCAATAATAGGAGGAATTTTAGAAAATTCACAAATGTGAAAATTAAACAATATCCTCCTAAACAACCAATCGGTCAAAGAAAAAATTAAAAGGGAAATTTAAAAATATCTTGAGAGAGATAAAAATTGAAACACAACATACCAAAACTTATGGAATGCTGCAAAAGCAGTCCTAAGAGAGAAGTTTATAGCAATAAATGCATGTATCAAAAAAGAAGAAAGATCCCAAATAATCAATCTATCATTACACTTCAAGGAACTAGAAAAAGAAGAATAAACTAAGCTCACAGTTAGTAGAAGGAAAGATAATATAATAAAGATCAGAGCAGAAGGAAACTAAATAAAAACTAGAAAAACAATATGAAAGATCAATAAAACTGAGTTGGTTTTTTGAAAAGATAAACAAAATTGACAAACGTTTAGATAGACTAAGAAAAAAAAGAAGGCTCAAATAAATCAGAAATGATAGAGGAAACATTATAGCTAATACCACAGAAATATAGGATCATAAGAGACTACTATAAACAATTATGCATCAACAAATTTGAAGAAATGGATAAACTCCTAGGCATGTACAACTTACCAAGACTAAATCTTGAAGACATAGAAAATCTGAACAGACCAATAGTTATTAAGGAGCTTGAATCAGTAATTCAAGTAGTCTCCTATCAAAGAAAAACCCAGAACCTGATGACTTCGTGGCTTAATTCAACCAAATATTTAAAGAATACCAATCCTTCTCAAATCCTTCCAAAAAACTGAGGGTCAGGGGTACTTCCAAAACCATTTTATGAGGCCAGCATTACCCTGATACCAAAGCACAACAAGGATACTACAAGAAAAAAAAAATTACAGGCCAGTATCTCTGATGAACATATATGCAAAAATCCTCAGCAAAATACTGGCAAATTGAATTCAATAGTACATTAAAAGAATAGTTCCCCATCGTCAAGTGGGATTTATCTTCGTGATGCGAGGATGGCTCAACATATGCAAATCAATGTGCTATACCACATTAATAGAATGAAGGACAAAACCCATATGATCATCTCAATAGATGCAGAAAAGGCATTCAACAAAATTCAATATCCTTCCGTGATAAAAACTCTCAACAAATTAGTTATTGAAGGAATGTACCTCAACACAATAAAGGCCATATCTGACAATCCCATAGTTAACATACTCAATGGTGAAAAGTTCAAAGGTTTTCTTTTAAGATCAGTAACAAGACAAGGATGCCAACTCTTGCCACTTCTATTCAACACTCAACATAGCACTGGAGGTCCTAGTCTGAGCAATTAGGGAAAAGAAAGAAATAAATACATTCCAATTGGAAAGGAAGAAGTTAAACTGTTTCTATTTGCAGATGACATAGTCTTATGTGTAGAAAACCCTAAAGACTGCACCACAAAACTGCTAGAACTAATAAATAAATTCAGTAAAGCTGCAGAACACAAAATCAAGATACAAAAATCAATAGTGTTTCTATTCACCAACAATGAACTATTCAAAAAAGAAATGAGGAAAACAATTCTACTTCCAATAGCTACAAAAAATTACTTAGAAATAAATTTAACAAAGGAGTTGAAAGATCTGTACACTGAAAACTATAAAACATTGAGGAAAGAAATTGAAGAAGACCACAAGTAAACAGAAAGATATCCCATGTATGTGGATTGGAAGAATTAATATAGTTAAAATGTCCATGCTATCCAAAGCAAGCAACAGATTCAATTCAATCCCTATCAAAATTCCAATGACATTTTTCACAGAAACAGAAAAAATAATCCTAAAATTTGTATAAAACCACAAAAGACTCTGAATAGCCATCTTGAGCAAAAATAACTAAACTGGAGGCATCACACTACCTGACTTCAAAATCTAGTATAAAGCTATAGTAATCAAAACAGCATGGTGGTACTGGCATACAAACAGACACATAGACCAATGGAACAGAATAGAGAGCCCATAAACAAGTCCAGACATTTATGGTCAATTGATTTTCAACAAAGATGCCAAGAACACACGATAGGGAGAGGACAATCTCTTCAATAATTGGTGCTAGGAAAACTGGATATCCACATGCAGAAAAATAAAATTAGTGCCTCATCTCACACCATATACAGAAATCAACTCAAAATGAACTAGAGACTTAAATGTAAGACCTGTAAAACTATTACAAGAAAACAGAGAGGGAAAGCTCCATGACATTGGTCTGGGCAATGATTTTTTTTTTTTTTTTTTTTAGATATGACCCCACAAGCACAGACAACAAAAGCAAAAAGAGACAAATGGGATTACATCAAACTAAAAAGGTTCTGCACAGCAAAGGAAACAGAATGGAGAAACAGCCCACAGAGTGGGAGAAAATATTTGCAAACCATACATCTAGTAAGGGGTTAATATGCAAATAAAGGAGATGAAATCCACATTTTAATTGTAAACAAAACGTGTCACTAAAAATATCAGACCCATAAATCTATGTAATCATAAAAGAAATACATAAGTACACATGTTGCTTATTATATATTTTTTTCTCTCCTGCTTCCCTCAAACAAAGCCCCTAAGTACATAGATACTCTTTATGAGAAAAAAAGAAAAACACCGATTGACATCAATGTGCACATTTAATATTGGAAAATTAGTTTTTTTAATTTTCTCTTTTGTCTGTATTAACTTTAAAGAAGCTAAAGACACAGAGTGCCAAATCTCATATATTGCATTTTTGTAAAAACTTTGAATGTGAAAAGCTTTATTTCTTCAATTATTAATCAACAACAATTGCCATTTGCCCATTCTATGCAGAATACACTTCCAGGAACTATGGGGAGATGGAAAATAAATAACAAATATTGTTCCTTTGAGATGGTAAGTGCCTCAAAGGGAGGGACGGGGTGATATTTTATTTCCAGTACTTTGTACAGTGGCTGTCACATAGCAGGCACTTAAGGAGTTGTTGACTGAATAAATTAATGCTTCCAAATGCATGAAGAAAGGTTCTCCCTAAAATTCCACACCTTTCGCTGTGAACTTCCACGTGCATGTCGATGACATTTGTGCACCCATTCCTTTCCTGAGCATTACCCTTTACTCCACTCCCCGGTCCCAGCACCTGGCCTGTGAGGGATAACCAGCCCCGCCTCCGCCCTCCCCCCCCCCTCCCGGGGCTAATGACTCCAGCTGCTGGAATTCTGAGATCTATGACCTGATGTTCTTCCTGCACCACCTTCTTTCTTCCCCTCAGTGCCTGTAGCCAAGCTGTGCTTGCACATTTTACTCTGCCTTTCCCCGTATGGCAGCTCTGTTCGTTTGACTTTAGGCAGCTTCCTTCCCTCCCTCCCTCTCTGTCCTATTGTGTCATCTCTTTTTGTCCCCTTCCCTCAGTAAAATGACTCTTACCTCACTCTCTGCCTCTTTCACTTCGCTTGGGAACAAATTTAGCCCACAGGTTAGTATTCCTCATTTTGGAGAAATTCAGTCACATTCTGGAATGACAACAAATGCCATCTACCTCCATAAAAAATATGAACTATTTTATACATACAAAACAATACTTTATACAATACAAAATATATAAAGAAAAATAAACACCTTGTACCTATCATCTGCTTAATAAATAAAACATTACAGTTACATTTGAGGCATCTACATGGCTCTTCCTCTCTTTTATGGACCTACAAGGCAAAAGGGAGATCACAGTTGGGGTAACCCAAGACTGGAGCCTGGCTAAGACTGCTTTTTAAGGTTTCTAAAGAGGAAAAAGTTTCTGGGTTCCAATTTAGGGGTTCAGGTTCCTTATCTCTTAACATGTGATACAAGGGTGTAGCAAGGAAAAAAATATTAAATACCCAATTCTTACAATAGCCTGCTAATCCAGGGAAACTGTGGAGTTGGTGTTTAGTGTTAGGGTGTAGATAGAGAAGGGTCCCCTTTACTCTGTCAGGGTCTAGTCATAGTCCCACTGGGGTAATCACATGTCCAAGATATTTGACCTGAGTTTACATTAGTTGCAATTTATCTTTGGATACCTTATGTCCCTTGAGGGCTAGCTGAGTAAGAAGATGTAAACTGTCCTCTTTACAGTCCCCAGTTGAAGGGGAGCATAGGAGCAAATCATCTGCATATTGACGTAGGAAAGAATTACAATAATGGACATCAGACAGATCAATTTTTAGAATGTAGGAGAAGTACAAAAGGCTTTCATTATATCCCTGGAGCATAAAGGTCCAGGTGTATTGTTGGCCTTCCCAAGTGAATGCAAACAAATATTGGCTTTCAGAATCTACAGGTATATTGAAAAAGAAACTGCAAAGGTTCACCATTGAAAAATGGAAACTCTTGGGTGGAATCAAATTAAGGATGTTATCCTATAATAAAGACATCTGCACGCGAATGTTTATAGCAGCACAATTCACAATTGCAAAGATGTGGAAACAACCCAGGTGCCCATCAATACATGAGTGGATTAATAAAATGTGGTATATATATACCATGGAGTATTACTCAGCAATAAAAATACAATGGTGAATTAACACATCTGGTATTATCCTGGTTGGAGCTAGAGCCCATTCTTCGAAGCGAAGTGTCACAAGAATGGAAAAATAAGCGCCACTGGTACTCACCATCAAATTGGTACTAACCAATCAACACTTACGTCACACATGGCAATAATATTCATCAGGGGGTGGGAAGGCAGGAGGCAGGATGGGAAAACTCTCACTGAATGGATGCGGGGAGCACAGTTTGGGGGATGTCCACGATTGTAGCTCTGGCACAGGCAGTGCATGGGCAATACATATAGCCAAAGTGTTGTACCCCCATAATATTCTGAAATTAAAAACAACAACTACAACAACAACAAAAAAAACAAATTAAGGATGTTATAATGATTAGGAACCCCAAAATGCCTAAGTATAACAATGTTGTTAATCACTCTTAAGTCCTAAACAAATCTCCATCCTTGTCAGTTAGGCTTCTGAACAGTAAAAATGAGGGTACTGCATGGGCTAGTACAAGGGATATTCTTGTACTTTTTCTAAGTGAGCTTGAATTATGGGGTGAAGGCCCGCTAATGCCTTCATTCTCATGTGGAAGTTGAGGCATCAGGAAAGTTAATTACCAGGTTACCTAGGATCTGCTGAGAGCAGAGGAGAACAACCACAATTCCCAGGCATGTGGCTCCTGGGTCATTTTCACCAACTCACTTAAGTGGAGAGGACTCTAAAAGTCAACCTTGAGATGATAATGGTTTAAGCATTTTACACTTGAAATCAGTCTGCCTCATCTCAACTCAGGCCTGACTAGACAGTGTCCCAGAGACACCAATAGGGACCCATCCTTCAGGAACAGATGGTGTTCGAGTTTGGGGGGAACAATTTTCCAGGTGCGGAGCACTTGGGTGACATTTGAAACCGGTTAGGTTTTATTTAATAGCTGTGCTTTGGGTGGAAAGCTTGGCACAGACAACAGTCGGGGAGGTACACCTTAACTCCCGGGGTCTGATCTGTTCAACTTTTCTGTGTAGAAAATGGAAACATCCAGAAGCGCTTCTGCTTCCATGTGGCCTCTTAATAATTGATGCCCCTAAATTCCTTGTGCCCTCAGGGACAGTTCCCTTGATTCCACAGGATGGTACTAGGATAAACAAATTTATGGATATTTCATTGTACTATATTTCCTGAAAAATTAATTAGAGTAGTGAAAGGAACAGTACATAAAATATTTTGCTCATTTGTAAAAGATAAAATGCAAGCAAGGCCTTTCTATACTTGTGTCTTTCAATGCGGAAATAAAAAACTTGAATTGTCAAATTTCTCTTTTCCTGAGATTGCTAAGTTAACTTAAAAGTTTAGGAGTTTTTTTAAAACCTGTAGAAGAATGCTTAGCAGCTTTCATGGTGTTATATCATCCCTAAAAACCTGGGTGTTAATCTACGTGAAAATAAGACCTTGTGTATATTACATAGTTCAGTGGGTTTCAGATTCGTCAATGTGAGATACTGTCAAAACAATTTAAAAACATGGTCATGGAAACTGGACCCTATTACAGTTTAGTACTTTGTGGAGAATTTACCCTTTGAGCAATTAATTACACAAGAGTTCATCAACACCTTTCTAACAAAAGGAAGAAAAGCTGTGTAGTGTCTATGAGCATGGCAGGACGAGGAAGTATAGGGAGACCACATCACAATACTAGGGCTTTTCTCTTGTTTTAAATGGGGCCTGTGGTGATGATGGTCTTTGTAGTCAAGCACATGAATCTCTTCTCCTATCCCCCAGTATTCTCATCATCGTCTTTCCTGTGCCCTCTGTAGGCGGTGGTTTCTGATGACACTTGCCCACGAGTGTTGGATGGGGATGTTGTCACATGAGGGTATCCATCATCTTAAAACTAGGAGAAGAGACTCGTGCAGTCTGTGTTCGGAGGCACTGCTGTTGCGTGTGTGGCTGCAAAGACACTGTCCTCTCAGCAGTCCCCTCAACAGCTGTCTCACAAGGTTGGTCTCCTGATGTAACCACAGCTGCAGTCCACAGAGCTGGGTGCTAAATGTGGTTCAATGTCTTCTACTTAAGACATTTTGTGGCCCTGACCTTCCTCTGCTCACCCCCAGTTATATCTGCTGGGTTGACTGGTTTGTTCCAGTTTTTTCTGTGAGCCATTTGTTTGAAACCATATTTCAGAGTGTCTTTAGGGTTTCCACCCTCACTGTGTAAGTCACTGTACAATGGCCACATACTTATGTTGTTGTAGCCCTCACACGTGTCCTCGCCCCTGGGGCTGTGAGCAATTCTAGCTCCTTGTAGTTCCTCTCATTCCGACCCTGCTGGGGTTGCTTGCGAAGCTGCGCGTCTTATCTTTGGCCTCACGGACATTATTCCTTTCACCTATTTTGGAGTTTCATGCTACTTTGTTAATAATGCGGATGCCTGCTGTGGCAGGCACTTTTAAATATCTTAGTGAATTAAACCCTCAAAACAACCTTATGAAGTAGCCATATGAGTCCCATTTTACAGAGGGGGAAACAGAGGCTCGGCGAGTTTGAGTAGCTTTCTTAATTTCACACAAGTTCCTGGCATACTTTGAATCTTAATTTAAACCTCTGCCTCTAAGATGTATATGCTTACCCAGTATTCTACTTTGTGCTTCTCTGCCAGTGTCCCCAAGGGTACACATTCCATTCCGAGTCCATGTTCTACTTGATGATAGGGAACTTGCACAGATAGGCCCTTGGTCGGGGAGGGAACTAGCTGGATCTTGGCCTTCCATGTCCTCTGGCTTATCCTTGGTAAGGTTTAGGTTTATTGAGTGAGCTGGGGCAGTAGTATAGATCCTGACCAGTACTCACCTGGAAGATTTGTTATCATATAAAAATAATCCACTAACTTTTTATAGGTGTAAATCCTTTGTCTTAATTTTTCCTCTGGGCTTTCTCTTACAGGTTCATGCCATGCACTAGCATACAATACAAATATCAATGAAGGTAATACTATTACCCTGCTACCAAATGGTTACAACACTCATTTTCTCTTCTTTTATTGATTGTAAAAGAAATACCTACTGTAAAAAAAAAGGTAAAATCATCCAAAATGAAAATCTCCCCTTTTGTCCCTTTCCCTCCAAACTCACTCGCTTCTTAGAAGGAACCAGTGTTAACAGAATAGTGCTTATTCTCCTAGACATTTTCTATGAATTTATAAATACACATAAAGTTTTTTTAAACATAAATTACTACATTGTTTTTTAATTTGCTATTTCCCAAGCTGCATATCATCGACCTCTTTTTCTATTAGTGCACATAATTCTAGCTTACCATTTTTAATGTCTTAAAGGTATTCCAAAAACAAGTATACCATGATTTGTTTAACTGTTCCTTCTTTGATAGAAATTTAGATTATTTCTAGTTTCACTATTATAAATAATGCTGCAGTAAGATCTTTGTATGTAATTTATTACACTGATATCTAACTGCTCAAATTACCTTGCTTTCTTTTAGTCAGAGAATATAAGTCGTATTTTTAACATTTTTTATGGTAATTACTATTTGATTTATAGGATACTTAATTTTATCACTGGATGAAGACTCTTAAGAAACTAGACTTCAAAGTGATCCATCTCAGTATTCTGGTAGAAAAGTCATGAAATTTAGTAAATATTATGCTCCCTCCATTAGTTTCTACCAAGTCAGTATTCTTGTAACAATTTAAATTTACATGTTTGAGCCAGGTGCTGTGGCATGTGCTTGTTGACCAAGCTACTCAGGAGGCTCAGGCAGGAGAATCACTTCAGCCCAGGGGTTTGAATCCAGACTGGGCAACATAGTGAGATCCCATCTCTTAAAAAAATTTAAATGTTTGCATTGCTTCTGTGAAAAAGTATGACTTTTTCTTATCTTTAAAACTTCTGACTCGAGAGGTTATTGGTTGGGTTTCAGAGAGGAGAAGATATTGCTGTTTTATCTATTTCTCTTCAGCTCTAGGCTGCATCTGATAAGGACCATGGTATTGGACATTCATTAGACATATTTTTTGGCCCCAAAATTTGAAGTAATGAACTCAAGATAGGTGTCTACAACTTTGATTCTTAGTAAAGAATTTCCTTTGATTTCCCTAAGTCTTTGTGATTTCTAATAGAAATTCACCCATGAGTAAAGAGATGTGGTTCTGCTGACAGTGTCTGGCTTGGACATCAATAGTTAAGGCTGCCCAATCCATAGGTAGATAAGAGTTGACCTCCTGAGGACCTCTGCCCTTGGTCTTTTACCTGGGAAAATTATGAATCTGAAACATCTGTTGTTATTAGCACTCAATGCTAGAAATGCCCATTAAAGGGAGGGTTTGATTTGGTAAACAAAAGGGAGTACAAGCAGAACCAAATAATTTTTACTATTCATACATTTTTAAAGTTTCTGTTTTTTTAATATAATACTTTTTTACACAGTGCCAGCTGTGTATATATGAATGAAATATTTATTCCTCTTTCCATTTTTAAGTTGTTTCTGTTGATTTGATGGGTTTCTCCTTTAACCTTGATTCTAAGAAGTGTACAAAAACATCTTGTTTCTTCAAAGAAGAGAAACCAGATCCGTAGAGCCCAGGGCTCCCAAGCAGGGAGTTCCGTGAAAGCCCGAGGCATCTTCCCTGCTTAGAGCTCCTCCATCGGCTGTGCTGGCCTCAGTAACGTTGACCTGTGCCAATTGGAACTTGCTGGCATCCTGTGTGGCTCTGGCTTGCTCCTTTTTTATAATAGGGGCTTAATGCATTGCAAGTGATCACGTGGTGGGTATAAATGTGTTTTCTTTCTTTTTTTGGTGACAGAAATAATGAGCCTAATAATTTCACATCAACACATTGCTGTCCTCCACCAATGACATTGGTGGCAAAGCTTGTTTGTGTACAATCACTGGTTTGTACTTCCAGAGAAGCTCTGTCTCCTACTGGAACAGCTGTGATGAGAACTCTTTTTCCTTCTGTAGCTTGCTTGTGATGCCACCATGATGTGTTGGGGCAGTGCGTGTGTTCCACATGGCAGGGCCCCTCACGCACATTTCAGTTTTTCTTGCTTGAGCTCTAAGTGTAGTAGCATTATCATCTTAAATGGCATAATTATCCTTGCTGATAGGAAAATTCTATTGCCAAGTACGTGTCTTTATGAAAAGAAAAAGAGCAGAGCTTCTTGAACATAACACTGCTCATTTTTCTTATTCTGCTCTCCTGGGCCATTTTGGTGCAGGCAAAGGCACCAAATATAATATCACTTTAGAAAATCACAATACTCCATGACACAAATTATGATCCGTTTTAAGTACTGGAGTCCTGAAAAATATTTCATTTTGAAATGGGGGGGAAAAAAAAAGTGTTGACCATCCTTGAATCCAAATCATATCTAAGATCCGTTCCAGCTTGAACATCCTATGAATCTCTGGGAAGTAATAAAATGCCAAGTATTGCATAAAGGAGTACTTTTTTTCTTTTTGTGTGGTACTATGTAAATAAAATATGTACATTGTGTCTAGTATCAGGAAAATCAAATCCAGTATTGAAAAGACTATATATTGAGCATAATCCTATTTAGCAAGCATACATTCCAGTTTTCCCTTACAAAATATCTAATATTTAAGTCTTGAGGGTTTTTCTCTTGAAATCCAACATCCTTTTCCACAAGTTTAGTACTTTCGTTTTCAGTAAGAGGTTAGATTTTTTGAAATCTGGTGAATTGTTTTGCAGTGTTTTAGTTAACAAAGACACTGAAATCAGCACTGTTAAAAGGAGGGAAACTATTCTCATACTCTTTATAGGTTTTTTGGCTTTTGTTCATTTAATCTTAAATGATCTTCCAAAATAAGGCTGAGAACAGCTGAAGTTTCTTTTGTATGTTGTATATTAGTTAACCTTTATTGGATTCCCAATATAGCATCAGGAATTTAATCTGCCATCCCCTAATTTTTATAAATTAAATCTAAGGCTTAAGCTTTATTAGAACATCAGAAATACCACTTATCCCAAATAAATTAAAAAAATGTGAACATTCATAACTCTCCCTCTTTGTTAAGAATTATTTTTTTTTTCAGTCACTACTTTGATGAACCAAAGTGAGTTTTGTGGGCTATGTTGTTGGTTCGAGGCTTTGCAGACATCCCTGTTTCATGAAGAGAAAAAAAACATGGTTTTCCAAAAGGAGGAGAACATTTTTACAACTCTGCAATTTTTAATAATCAGGACTGTTGTCTTAGATTGCTGTTGGGACAAATGATGACTATCCACCATAAAAAATACAAAATTTAAAATCATGTGTTTAAATTTTATGCTTGTTTTATGTTTATGCTTGTTTTCAGATTTCTTATGGTAAAAAGGCTATGTGTCCTCCACTCAGGCTTGTGTGTTGATGACATTTCTCAGACCAGCATTCACCAGCACTCTGCTCTGGACTTGGGGCCTATCTGTGACCACAGCTGGGCTTGTCATCCAGGAAATATGTCATAGTTGATTTTCTCCATCAACATAAGTTTGAGTGTGGGTGACTGCATGGCAGAGTAGGCCAGGATGGCCAGGGACCGGGGGTATTGGATCATTGGGTAAGATGTGTGCTGTTACTCAGGCTCATGATCACAACTTTTTCAGATAATAATAAAAAGAAATCATCCTTACTAGCTCCTGTTTTAAGTGCTGTTAATATATTACCTCACTTAATTCTCATACCAACCCTATTAAGAAACTGAGGCACAGAGTGTAAATAAGCTATGGAGGTCACACTGCTGGTGGATTGAGGCTTGATCTCAGGCCAGCCTGGTTCCTAAGTGTGTGTGTTCTCTCTCTATTGCCTCTGGATCAGGGAGGGGTATATGGATACTGTTTATTGTTAAAGAACATGTTGAAAGAATTTTATTTCCAGCAGTATGGCTGATAAGGACCAGATGAAAACAACTAAAACTTCTGGAATACATATAAAGAACCACTTTTAAAAGATGTGTCAATGAGCTACAAAATAATTAAGCATTCTCAAAGGCAAAAAGTATTAAAATGGAAGTGGAAACCCAAAGCAGTAATTAGAGCACTGACGCCACTTTTTACCTGTAAGATATTTGCCAAATGTCAAATTGAACTTTGCTTTTTTCACAGTCTGGAGTGGAGAAGGGGCTGTAGAACAGAAGATGAAACTTAGGGCCTGCCCAAGGTAGGAGGGCCAAGAGGAGACCTCATAAAGTGGGACCCTGGAAGGTTATACTCAGTGTAAGGGTGGACTATGAACAAACCTGTCACCTCCACCCCTGCTCCCTGTCCCCAGCCCTCCATACCCCACCCCGGTAGCCATGGAAACAGCAAGGAAGATGGTCCCTCCTGAGGGAAAACATCCCCCCTGAGGGTATATATATATATTAACCACAAGCAGCCCTTAAACTGGTTTGTTCACACATCCTGGGTGGTCTAAAAAGTCTAAGGCTGGAAATTTAAAGTGATATCAGGTTTTAAGTGCCTTCTAGGTGATTGACAGATACAAACCAGATTGTTTTTGGAGGAGCTCAGAGATAGTTTCAAGGAATATAAGTTCAAGATTAAAAATCACAAGTATAAAATAGGCAAGAGCCAGCAGAAACAATGAACTGAAGAAGCAGGCCTACAGAAACTTAAGACAGTCGAGTAACTAAACACAGGACAAAGTGTGTTTATTTACAGAAATAAGGGGGATTAAAGAGCACATGTATGAAAATAACGAAATAGATTGGGAAAAGTACCAAACAGAAATACAGAAATGAAAAATATCATAATTGAAACAGAAAGTTTGATGAATTGGTTTAACAGCCAGCTAGACACCACCAAAAAGCAAATAATAGATATGAAGTAATAAGGAAGTTTTCAGACTTGAACAGCTGAACAACTTTATCACCCACAGACCTGCACTACGAGAAAAGTTAAAGACGTCTTTCAGGCAGAAGGAAAATAATATCAGATGGAAACCTGGATGTGCACAAAGAAATGAGGGGCACTGGAAATAGTAACAACATGGATAAGTATATGATGCATCATTATTTAAACCTCTTTAAAAGATAATTGTTTAAACAAAATAATAAAGTAATATGGAATTCATAATATATGTAAAAGTAAAATGGATGACAATAATATAATAGCTTAAAGACAAGAAGGGGAGATGTATACTATTCTAAGGTTCTTATACTCTAGGTAAAGTGATATACTATCACTTGACAGTAGACTGTGACCAGTTAAAGATGTATAGTATAAACTTGAAAGCAACAATTAAAATAACAAACCAAAAAATTGTAGCTATTAAACTAGGGAGAGAGATCAAATGAAATCATAAAAAATACCTGATTAATCCAAAAGAAAACAGAAAAAGAGGTAAAAGAGAATAAAGAACAGTTGAGATGAATAGAAAATAGGAGAGACTCCATCATATTCGTAATCACGTTAGATTAGAATAGTCTAAGCCACCCTGATGAGAAGACAGAGATTGTCAGAGTGGATTAAAAAAATAGACCCAAATATATTCTGCCTACAGGAAGTGTGTTAATACTTTAAATATAAAGATATAAATAGATTAGAAATAAAAGGATGGAAAAAGATACACCATGCTAACACTAGTAAAAAGGAAGCTGAAATAACTATATTAATGTCAAAATAGATTTCAGAGCAAAGAATATTACCAGGGATTAAAGAAGGTTATTCATATGAATGATGTGGTTAATTAATGAACAATACATAGCAATCGTAAGTGTTTGTGCACTTAATAACAAAGCTTAAAAATGCACGAAGCAAAAACTAATAAAACTGCAAGAAGAGATATACACATCTACCAGAGATTTTAATACCTCTCTCAATAATTCGTAGGATAAGTAGGCAGAAAATCAGCAAGAACATAGATAGTAGTCTTGAACAACACTATCAACCCACTTGACCTGATTTATATTTCTAGAACATTCCACCCTACAAAAGTAGAATACACATTTTTCTTAAGTGTACATGGAACATTTATGGAGATAGACCACATCATGGCCCATTACAAAAGTCTCAATAGATTTGAAAGTATTCACCATACAAAGTATGTTCTCTGGCCACAATGGAATAAAATTAGAAATCAGTAACAGAAAGAGCCTTAAAAAGTCTCCAAATATTTGGAAATTAACTCACTTCTAAATAACTCATAGATCAAAGAAAAAATCTGAAGGAAAATTTAGAAAGCAATTTGAAGTGCCTGGAAATAGAAAAACAATATAGGATTTGTGGGTTGTCACTAACACAATACCTGAAGTGCAATTTATAGTGTTAATTAGTATATTAGAAAAGAAGAAAGGTCTCAAATCAATGACCTCAGTTTCCACTTAAAGAATGTAGAAAAAGAAGAGCAAATTAAATCCAAAGTAAGCAGAAGAAAAAGAATAATAAAGATCAAGGTGGGAAACACTGAAAATTTTATTATAAAAAGGGAAAAATCAATGAATCCAAAAACTCGTTCTTTGGGAAAATAAATAAAATTGATAAATTTCTGACTGGATTGACCAGGAAAAAAGAGAAAATTACCAGTAGAAAGAACGAGAGAGGTGACATCACTAAAGATTTGGCAGAGATCGTGTTCGTCAGGTTTCTCCACTGCTGAGTTACTTTTTCCCTGTTCCACACTGTCCTCTTTGGGAAGAAGTCGCTATGTGCGTCCACACTTCAGGAGTGGGGAGTGATACTCTCCCTCCTTTGGGGTGGAATATATACATAATTCGTTTGGAAGTCTGCATGGGAGATTTATCTCCTCTCCCCTACTCATTAATTTATCCAGTCACTTATTTACATCAGTGTGTACTCATGGATATTTGTTCTATACTTTGGGTTATAATCCAATACTGCTTTATTCTGTTACACTTTACACCACACATGGAGTCATCTTGTTTGCTACAGATGCTGTCATAGCTCCAGTCTTTGCACGTGCAGTTTCCTTTCTAGGACACTCACATGCTGGGCATTAGGTCAAGCTCCTATGGGCTCCTTGAGATGGATCAAACATAGATCCCACCATGAAGACCTCACGATCCAGCTGGGAAGATAACACAGGGACCTAATTATCTACAGATCAGAGTCACCAGCTCACAGGCACTAAGGAAAGGCACACACAGCACAGCACATACCTACCTGCTGTTGGAGGTATCAGGAGCAGCTTCTGAAGGAGGTGGGTCTAGTGGGACCAGTACATGGTGGCGACCACAGCAAATAGAGAGGAGGCATTCTGTGCAGAAGGAAGCCAGGGTGACAGGAGCAAACGGGACAGAAGTGGGGAACAAGGTAGGGGAGTAGGAGGTTGGACCAGCCCCCCCTTGTTTCCAAGGACAGCCTCTTCACGGGTGCATTTTGCTCTGGGTTTCCACATTAAACAGCCCACAGCTCAGCTCCAGACTGAACATTCTGCTGATGAGACCTTCTCTTTTCTTCTGTGAGCTTTAGGCCTGGGCCAGATGGGCCAATGGCTGCCTCTTCAATCCAAGCTCAGTTCAACAGGAAGAGCTATGGGTTTGGTTTTCTCAGTCCCACGGGATCCTCTGGAGGAGTCCAGCAGGGAGTGAAGTGATGGACTTACACTCCACAAAACACCTCTGGCTGTGGGTGCAGGGGGAGGGTGGCCCAGAGGCATTCCTTTGAAGGCAGCCTCACTCAGCAGGACTGGCTGAGGAAGTGGCTGTCCAGGAAAGAATCAAGAACAAATTCTAGATTTTTGACTTGAAGAACTGGGAGAGCAGTGGTGCTTCTCACTGAGATAGAGAAGATGGGGAAAAGACAGATTTGAGAGTGAAACCAAAAGTCCCTTTTGGGGTCTATTAAATCTAATATGCCTCATTAGGAAGCTTAACCCTTTTTCCAGTGGCATCAAAATTCTTTCAAAAACATCATTTTTAAAGCAAAATGGTTTTTGTTGTATAGCGCATCCTGATTTTCTTTACTGTTTTCCTATTGATTGGGTATTTAAGTTGCTTCCAATTTTCAGCCATTGTAAATAATGCTGCAGTGAATATTTTATACATAAATCTTTGTCAGCATCTCTGCTTATTGTCTTCATATAAATTTCCAGAGGTAGGATTATTAGGTCAAATGCTATAGACATTTTACAGCTTCTTCATACATGTTGCCCAATGATGCTAGGAAAAATGGCACCGTCTACATTTTTCCAAGAGAAGCATTTAAGAGTGCTGGTCTCACTGCGTTCTCACTACCTGGACTATTACAATTAAGTATGTGGAAAATATTATTTTATGTTATCTGGATGCAGTACCCATGAAGGTTCTGACAAAGGAGGAATAGAGGAGGCAAATTCTTCCTGAGAATTTAAATGTGATTTTACTGAATTGCAGATGTTCCTTCAGCACAACATTACCTTGGGGGTTGGATGCAGGCCATGGGGGTTGAAAATAGGCGTGGCCTGCAATTGGGAACCTCCACCTGACCCCCTCTTGCTCCACTGCACTGTGCTAGTGTTTTCCCACTTCTCCGACCTGTCACCTTCTCCTGCCAGAGAGCCTCGGGGTTAGTAATGGATTTCATGACTGTACACCTCGGTAATGAACTCAATCATCACTTGGAGGGCTAGGATCCTTCTGTGGTGTCAGAGCCAAGACAAGACAATGTGGAAGCCCAGGAGGGCAATGTGGAAGTCAAGGAGGAGGTGCTCAGTGACTGGGCCTGGGGCAGGAGGAAAAGGGGAGACAAACCGGTGCAGGCAGAACCCACCTCCTACCCCACCCCGTGACCACTCAGCCCTCTCTGCAGTAAACTCACACCATTGTAATTACCCGGAAATAACCCATCTCCTCGGTAGGTGGTCTGTTCTTTGGGAGACAGCTTTTGAGGTTGGTTAACCTAGGGTTCTAATCCTTCTGCCTGACCTTGGGAAAGTCATTTGTGCCTTTGGAGCCTCAGTTTCTTTTTATTTATTTATTTATTTATTTATAGGCCAAAAAATGTTTTAATCCTATGGAGAGCCTCAGTGAATCTGCGAGTGGCCACCTCACAGGGATGCTGTGCTAGGTAAGCTGCCGGAGATGGGGTGTTTGGCTGGTAGCCTGTTCGTGCTGTGGCTGGAAACCCAGCCCCCCAACATAGCTGTGATTAAAGAATGCCCGGAAGGAGCAATGCATGAGGGGGTAGGAGAAGGGCAGGGAGTCCGAGGTCAACATCAGCTGACAGGGGACTTGGCTTTCTTCTGGCCACTTCCCAGCTAGTCTGGGCTCTGACACCTCCAGCCACATACCCTGAGCATGCACCATCTCCTGGGAACTCAGAATGTGCAGGCTGATGGCCCAGCCCAACTGAGGACAGGCAGATCTGTCAGGAGCAGCCTACGCACAGCACAGTGAAGCACCGGCACATGGAGCCAGCTTGGCCAGGCAGTGCAGCTTGGCTATTGGGGTGCCCAGCCTCAGCTCCCAACTTCCACAGTCATACTATCCTGAAGGTGCACAATCACTTCCGATCTTAGATGCTAAGTAGGATTGTGCTTGGTTAGTGCTTGGATGGGATTCCTCCTGGGAATGTCTCCCTCTCCTTTTGTTGCCACTGCTCCCTCCACACACCTCCTGTCCCTCCTCCTTCCTCCCTCCCCCCTCCCTGCCCACCACCTCCACCCTCCAAACCCACCAAGCTCATGGCTATCTCTGGCCTCCACTGTAGCACAGACAGACAGTGGTACCCCAGCCCTTCAGCCTTGAAGACCTACCTGGATCCAAAGCTAATTGAGGGCAGGTGGGACCCTGACTCCACAGGGTGGGCTCCTTATGTCCTTTGCAAATACCAGGAAGCCCAGGCAATTCACCCTGCTCCAAGCAAACAGGTGCAGGGCTGCCGGCCCCAACCTATGCCAGCATAGCCTTCTCTCCAGGACACACACACTGTTTTCCCAAGGGACGGGCATTCCCTTCACCATGCAGGGATGAGCTAAGGTGATAATCATCCCTTTGTACCTGGATCCCTCCTAAAATCTTCGTGTGCCCCTGAGGCCTGAAAAGATAAGACCAACTGAGGCCCTTGCTGCCATAAAAGAAGGAGGCACACTCAGTAGGTCCTGGGGCACTCTGCAGAGAGAGGACACGAAGAAAGAAAGGGACATGAAGGAAAGAAGGAAACAAAAACCCAGACACATCCCAGGTGTCTCTATAACCTCTTGCACAGGGGACCAGTAGGAATTACAGCTGAACATACCTAAATAGACCACCGCTGCACACATCCTGGGGCTGCTCAGGTGACTGCCAGCCCAGGGCACTGCCTCCCAGTCCTGGCCCACCCAGGCACAACCACCTTCCCATGGAGGCGTTGTCCTTCCCCAGGGCCTTTCTGTCTCTCCCCCTCGGGAGCTCTCCTCTTTCCTCACTCTGGAGGGTTGCGGTGGGGAGCTCAGGCAGGGTGCTAGTCGGGGTGGGTGGCATGGGGGACTCTGAGGAAGGGCAGCAGGTATCCCCCAGACCGGCTGTTGGCTCCAGGTGGGTGGGGCAAGTTGGGGCCGGGCAGAAAGGTAGTACTTAATGCCATTGTATCATAGACTTTAACTGGTTATAATGGCACATTTTATGTCATCTGTATTTTCCACATTTCAAAAGAAGGACTTGATTTTATATCTTATATCTTTAATGGCTATGAGTATAAAATTCTTAAGCCAAACAAAGGAATGAAGCACTGATATATACTAAAACATGGATGAGCCTTGAAAACACCATGCTAAGTGTGAGAAGCCAGTTATAAATGGCCACATGTGTAGAATTTCATTTACTTAAAATATCCAGAATAGGAAAATTCTGAGACAGAAAGCTGATTGGTGCATGCTGGGGCTGGAGGGAGGGCAGAATGGGAAGTGACACCTTAATGGATAATGAGTGTCTTTTTGAGGTGATGAAAACGTTCTGAAATGAGGGTGGTGACAGCGCACAGCTTTGTGAATAGGCTATAAATCACCGCGTTGCGCACGTTTAAAGGGGGTGGATTTTATGGTATGTGAATCATGTCTCAATTTTTAAAAATTATGTGATGAATAAAGTTTTAAAGAAGAATTAACACAGGAAACACATATTATTCTGAGTGTGCGATTTGGTTCCTGCACTGCTGACCTCTGTGGGGATAAAGGAAGACCTCCCAAATCAGAACAAGCAGCATTTATGGAGCGCTTGCAATATGTCGCAAGAGAGCTGCCACCGCTGCGTGCTGGCATTCGGCAGAGACTGAAAGGCAGGTGGAACAGCGGGAACGCTGCCTGGTGGAACAGGTGAGGGGAGGGCCTGGCAAGAGGTTGCTGACTGCTCGAGGAAGCTGGAGGCGGCTGACTAGATGAGGGGCACCCTACCTGATGGATGAAGGGAAAGTACTTGGATTTTTTCCGTTTGGTTCTAAATTAGACCCAAAAATGAGGACCCTGTCACTGATCAAATCCTAACCATTTGGGGCCAATTGCTGCAGCGGTTGTGGTCTGACTTTCTGGGCTGGTTGCTGCAGATTGTGGGTCATGGCCTTGCCAGTTGGAGCAAGCGGTTCCCCTACTTCCTGGCGGACTTAGAAATTTCTGTGGCCGGAAACCCCTCCTTCATCGTCTTCAATTGGATACACTTTGTGGATAAACTTTATCCAGTGTTTTTATAAGAACTGCAATTAACCACAAGCAATGGTAATAATTACAAATAATGATGAATAACAATAGTGGTAATTATTATAAACGTCAGTGTTACTTGCTTCTTCACCTCATCTCACAGCAAATCTCAGATGACATCTAGTATTAACCAATATAGCCCTTTTTTTCCCTTTCCTGCTCCGCTAGGCCATTTGGTCAACCCTCTAGGACGATATAAAAGCGGCCGCCAGGTGGCACCTGACAACCGAACGTCACCGGGGAAGAAACGGATCGCGACCGTCCACCACCGGTCGCGTGCCTGGGCTGGGTGCATCTCCCCAGCCACATGTGCTTGCACAGACCGTTCCTCGTCTCCGGAGTGGGACTTCAAAAAATTCCTGCAGGCGCCTCCGACGGCCCCGCGATGGACTGCGGGTGGGCTCCGTCGCTCACGCGGAGGTCATGCCGTTGGCGCCCTGCTTGTTTGCCCGCGGTGTCGGGGCTCGGCCTGCCGCAGGAGAGGGGACCTGCATGGGCGGGTCGACTCCCAGGCGCCACACAGGGGAGCAGCCAGAGGGAGCGTAGGCACGGGCCTCTGCCCCGCACGGCTGCGGGTCGGGTCTGCGCCGGCTCCCTCCGCGTCGGCACCGAGCCAGCGCCCGGACGTCCCTGACCTCGCGATAGCTACCCCCAGAACTCTTCCTTGGATCAGATCCCGTGACCGTTTTTTCCCGGAGTTCCGTATAAAATTATATAAAAGCGGTGCCAGGTAATGCGGCACCACCCACGTGGGCGGCGCCAGGACGGATGTGGATCCCCGGCTGGCTGGCGAGGGCGCGATGCCGGGCACTTGTGGCCCTGGGTCATCGCGGTGCCCTTTGGAAGACGGGGAGGCCCAGGACGCCCCAGCAACTTCCCTTCCGCAGCCATCTGGGTCTGTCCCCAGCTCCCGAGGTGGCGGGGGGGGGGGGGGGGCAGTTCAGACGAACGTGTTTCAGGCAGGGCCACAGGTGAGAGCGTGGCTCCCTCCCTGGGCTTTCTCATGTGGCTGGAATCTCCTGGACAGGACATAAAGAATTGGAAAGAGTCAGAAGGTGGGACAACCAGGAGCCACGTGGGCACCCTCCCTTGGATTCAAATATGACTCGGGCCCACTTCCACCTCCAGAGCAGGACTTGGAAAAGCCGAATGCAGCAGCGCGGGACCCTGTCCCCGCCTCTGGGGCGGAACACGGAAAAACTGGATCCAACGCAAGGCCCCAGTATCGGGCCACACGTGTGACGTCGTCCCAGTCGGCCTCCGGGGATGGAGGGGCGCCCGAGTGCGCTGGTCGAGCCCACACCCAGCCCCTCAAAGCGCCCAGGCCGGGGAATGTGGCGGCAGCTTCCTCCCCGACGTAGCTGCGGGTCCAAGCTCCGACGGAAGGATGACGCGCAACGCTCTGCTAGTGGACAGAGCGATCCTGCTAACGCTGCGGACGTCCTGGAGCTTTCCCTCGGGCACCGCGGCCAGATCCGTTCCCTTGCCGCTGCTCAGGCGCGTCAGAGAACCAGCGAACCATACAAAAGCAGACGCCAGGTGGAGCCAGCGGGCCGCCGGGCCGCGTCACAACCCACTCGGACCAAGGTTTTCAGCCCCGGGCAGGCGGCCAGCATCCAGCCCCGGGCCCAGAGGGGCGGCTGCCACGGAGGGGACAGGTACTTCCTACGCGACTACCGGGCCGCAGCCAGCTGGTTCCAAGCCCCAGCGGGCACGTGGGGAATTACCCGGCGAAGCTGCGGGCCGGGTGGGGTGCCCTGGCTGGCTGGACCTCCCAAAACCACACAGTTGGGCTCCGCAGCTGACGTGGAAAATTCGGCAGGACCGCAGATGAGAGCGCGGCGCCCTGCCTGGGCTCGGGAGGGCGCGGACTGGAAAACCGAAACTGTGAAAAGAACTCGTAGAAAACATGCGTCAATCAATTTTAGTCTGTAATTTCAGAACAGAGATCTTTGAAGCATATAACAAAGCCCAGAAGCCATCCGGGAAACGATTGATCAACTTGACCACATGAAGTTTAAAGAAAGTTTCTTTGCACGTACCAGAACAAAGTCAAATGACAGCAAGTGGGTGTGGTGCAGATACATGTGATGATAAGAATATTGATTTCACCATTACTTACAATAACAAAAAATTAAGAAAAAGTAATAGTCATTAAGAAAAGCCAGGTTAAAAAAAATTTTGGTAGGACCATACAATGCAATACCATCAATTTGTGTTTTGGTTTATTTTTATTTGTATTTCGTTCAGTGACATGGAAAGATGTTAATAATGAACCGCTAAAAGTTAGAATCATAGTGAGATATCAGGATGCTTCTATTAGAATGCCTCAGACAAAATATTCTTCAAAAGTGGATGTTTTAGACTTTCTCAAACAAAAATTGAGGAAATTTGTTGTCATTAGACCTGCCTTGCAAGAAATGTTAAAAGAAGTTCTTCAGAGAAAAGGAGAATGAGAAAAGTAAGAAATTTGGAGCTACATAAAGAAAGGAAGAGTATTAAGAAAGAATAAGTGAAAAACTTTACATTTTCTTACTCTTAATTGACATAGCAACTAATAATTTGTTCAAAATAATAATAGCAACAATATGTTAGATGATCATGGTTTATATATAAGTGAAATGAATTACAGCAATGATACAAAGTACAGGAGGGAGGAGTTAGGAATTTTTTTTTTGTAAGGTACTTGCACTATTCATGAAGCGATACAGTGTTATTTGAAAGTGGACTTGTATTAATTGTAAATGTACATTGCAAAATCTAGTGAAACCAATAAAAAAGATTTTAAAAAGTTAAAGAAAGAATTTATAGGCTTCAATAGGAGAGAAAATGGAATCATATAAAATGCTCCATTAAAACCACAAAAGGCAGGAAAAGAGTGGATGGCAAAAAGAGGAAGGAAGAGCAATGGCAACAAATGGAAAACATTAACAAGCATTAATCAATCCACCTATATCTATAATCACCTTATATGTCAATGGTTTGTTTGCACATGCCAATAAAAGACTGAATGAACCATTAAAAAAGACCTAACTATACGTTTTCTACGAGAAACTCTCTTATTTTTTCTTTTTTCTTTTTAATTATTATGGATACATAATATCTGTATATCTTTATAGGGCACATGTGATGTTTTGATACAGGCATACAAGGTGCATTAATCAAATCAGGGTAATTGGGGTAGCCATCACCTCAGGCATTTATTGTTTCTTTGTTTTAGGAACATTCCAATTCCTCTCTCTTAGTTATTTTAAAGTATACTCTAACTTATTGTTGATTATAGTCACTTTGTTGTGTTATCAAGTACTGTTCATTCTATCTAACTATATTTTTGCACCCATTAACCATCCCTACTTTATCTACCCTACCCGCTATCTTTCCCAGCTTCTGGTAACCATCATTCTACTCTCTGTCTCCATTAGATAAATTGTTTTTAATATTTAGCTCCCACATATGAGTGAGAACATGTGAGATTTGTCTTTCTGTGCTTGGCTTATTTCACTTAACATAATGCTCTCCAGTTTCATCCATGTTGTTGCTGATGGCAAAATTTCATTCTTTTTTGTGGCTATATAATATTCCATTGTGTATATGTACACAATTTCTTTATCCATTCATCCACTGATGGACAATTAGGTTGACTGCATCTTGGCTATTGTGAATAGTGCTGCAATAAACATGGGAGTGCAGATATCTTTTCGATATACTGATTTCCCCTCCTTTGGATATATACCCAGCAGAGGGATTGCTGGTCATATGGTAGTTCTATTTTCAGTTTTTTTTAAGGAACCTCTATACTGTTCTCCATAGTTGTTGCACTAATTTACATTTCCACCAACAGTGTACAAGGGTTCCTCTTTCTCCACATCCTCACCAGCATTTTTTGTTGCCTGTCTTTTTGGTAAAAGCCATTTTAACTGGGATGAGATAATATCTTATTGTAGTTTTGATTTGCATTTCTCTGATGACTAACGATGATGGGCATTTTTTCATATACCTGTTGGCCATTTGTATGTCTTCTTTCAAGAAATGGCTATTCAGATCCTTTGCCCATTTTTTAATTGGATTATTTTATTTTTTCCTATTGAGTTATTAGAGCTCCTTATGTATTCTAGTTATTAATCCCTTGTTGGATGGGAAGTTTGAAATATTTTCTCCCATTCTGTGGGTTGTCTCTTCATTTTGTTGATTGTTTCCTTTGCTGTGCAGAGCCTTTTAGCTTGATGTGGTCCCATTTGTCCAATTTTGCTTTGGTTGTCTGTGCCTTGGGGGTTTTACTCAGGAAGACCTTGCCCAGACCAATGTTCTGAAGCGTTTTACTAATGTTTTCTTTTAGTAGTTTCATAGTTTCAGGTCTCAGATTTAAGTCTTTAATCTATTTTCATTTGATTTTTGTATATGGCGAGATAAGGGACTAGCTTCATTGTTCTGCATATGGATATCCAGTTTTCTCAGCACCACTTAGTGAAGAGACTGTCCTTTCCCCACTGTATGTTCTTGGAAACTTTGTCAATAAGTTTACTATAGATGTGTGGATTTATTTATGGGTTCTCTATTCTATTTTATTGGTCTATGTGTCTGTACTTATGCCAGTACCACACTGTTTTGGTTACTATGGCTCTGTAGTATAATTTGAAGTTAGATAATGTGATTCCTCCAGTTTTATTCTTTTTGCTAAGGATGGTTGGGGCTATTCTGGGTCTTTTGTGGGTCCATATAAATTTTAGGATTATTTTTTCTATTTCTGTGAAGAATGTCATTTTGATGGGGATTGCATTGAATCTGTAGATTGCTTTGGGTAGTACGGATGTTTTAACAATATTGATTCTTCCAATTCATGAGCATAGAATATCTTTCCATTTTTTTGTGTCCTCTTCAATTTCTTTCATCAATGTTTTAGTTTTCATTGTAGAGATCTTTCACTTCTTTGGTTAAGTTTATTCCTAGGTATTTTATTTTATTTGTAGCTATTGTAAATGGAATTACTTTCTTGGTCTCTTTTTCAGATTGTTTACCATTGGCATATAGAAATGCTACTGATTTTTGTATGTTGGGTGTGTATCCTGCAATTTCTTTATCAGTTCTAATAGTTTTTTTTGTGGAGTCTTTAGGTTTCTCCAGATATAAGACCATATTGTCTGCAAACAAGAATAATTTGATTTCTTCCTTTCCAATTTGAATGCCCTTTATTTTTTTCACTTGTCTGATTGCTCTAGTTAGAACTTCCAGTACTATGTTGAATAACAGTGGCAAGAGTAGGCATCCTTGTCTTACTCCAGATCTTAGAGTCAGATCATTCAGTATGATACTAGCTGTGCATCTGTCATATATGGCTTTTATCGTGTTGAGGTAAGTTGGTTCTACACCCAGTTTTTTGAGAGTTTTTATCATGAAGGGATGTTAAATTTTAGCAAATGCTTTTTCAGTATCAACTGACATGATCATATTGTTTTTGTCCTTCATTCTGTTGATGTGATGTATCACATTGATTGCTTTGCACATGTTGAACCATCCTTGCATCCCTGGGATGAATTCCACTTGGTTATGATGAATAATCTTTTTAATGTGTTGTTGAGTTCAGTTTGCTAGTATTTTATGGGGGATTTTAGCATCTGTGTTCATCAGAGATATTGGACTATAGTTTTCTTTTGTTTTATTGTGTCTTTGTCTGGTTTTGGTATCAGGACAATACAAACCTCATAGAATTAGTTTGGAGTATTCCTTCCTCAATTTTTTGGAATAGTTTAGGTAGGATTGGTATTAATTCTTCTTTGAATGCTTGGTAGAATTCACCAGTTATGCCATTGGGTCCTTGGCTTTTCTTTGATGGGAGACTTTTTATTACTCCTTCTATCTCATTACTTGTTATTGGTTTATTCACGTTTTGGGTTTCTTCCTGGTTCAATCTTGGTAGGCTGTATGTGTCTGGGAATTTATCCATTTCTTATAGGCTTTCCAATTTATTGGCATATAGTTACTCATAGCAGTCTCTAATGATCCTTTGGATTTCTACAATATCAGTTCTAATGTCTCCTTTTTCATCTCTGCTTTTAATTATTTGGGATTTCTGTCTTTTTTTTAATTAGTTGGTCTGGCTAAAGGTTTGTCAATTTTGTTTATCTTTTTGAAAATCCAACTTTTTGTTTTTGATCTTGTGTATTTTTTTTCTTGGTTTCAATTCCATTTATTTCTGTTCTGATCTTTATTATTTCTTTTTTCCTACTAATTTTGGGTCTGGTTTGCTCATGTTTTTCTAGTTCTTTGAGATTTGTTGTTAGGGTGTTTATTTGAAGCTTTTCTACTTTTTTGATGTAGGCATTTTCTTTATCTGAAAGAATATTCCCACCACTCCAAGATTGGTCACTGGTACCTTATTTAGTTTGTTTGGTGAGGTCATATTTTCCTGGATATTCTTGATGCTTGTAGATGTTCATTGATGTTTGGGCATTGAAGAGTTAGGCATTTATTTTGATCTTCACAAGTCTGGGCTTGTCCAGTGCCAGGTAACACCTGAAGCCAGCCTGGTCTCACCCAAAGCTCGTGGTAACTGTTGCCTGGCTACCTCCGATGTTTATTTAAAGCCCAAGAGCTCTTGGTAAATGTGGCAAATCCTGCCATGACTGGGTCCTTCCTTTCAGGGCACCATGTTTCCTTCTGGACCAGGGTGGGTCCAGAAATGCCTTCCAGGAACTAAGGCCTGTACTTAGGGTTGTCAGGAGTCTGCCTGGTACTTTATTTTATCGTGGCTGCGCTTTATTTTACTTAGGTTGCACCACAAAGTCCTCTGAACTTTTCCCTTTCATTTCATCAAGTGGAAGAAGACTCTCCCTGAGCCACAATGCCTGTAGTTGGAGGAAGGGGGTGACATAGGCACCACCTTGGCCACTATCACTGGTGTCTCACTGGTCATGTGCACCCCAAGTCTGCTGACTCTGAGCCAGCACAGCTGGAGGAATTGCCCGAGGACTGCAGCCTTTGTGGCCCAACTGCCTTACAAATTTAGTCCAGGCCCCATGCTCCTTTTTGTCAGCCAGTGGTGGGGGCTAGCTGGAACTCAGCTTTCTGCGTGGAGGATTTCTTTCTGGTAGGGCTGTTCTAAATGCTCCCTCTGTGGGAACCAGCAGAATTTTGTTCTCTGCTGTATTCCCCTGTGCCAGGGTGGCCCTGGGTTTCAATGCATAGTCCCACAATCCCTTCATTCTCCCACCCCTGGGCACACAGATTCTCTCTCCACTCAACGTGATGGTGTCACACTGCCAGGGGTGGAGGAGGGGTGGCAGAGGCAATGCAAGGCTGTCTTTTTTGTCCTCTTCAGTGCCTCTTTCCTTGATATAATGTTAAAACCAGGTAGTGTGATCACTCACCTGATTTTTGGTTCTTTTAAAGGTGTTTGCTTGCATGGATAGTTGTTGAGTTTGGTGTTCGTGCAGAGGCATGATTGCTGGAGGTTTCTTTTTGGTCATCCATCCACTCACAGTAATGTCAAGAAACTCACTTTAAATGTAAAGACACGTATATAGATTTGAAGTAGGGATAGAGAAAGATACACCATGCCAACACTAATTAAAATAAAGCTGGAGTAGCTATAGTAGTTTCAGACAAAGCAGACTTCAGACAGCAAGGAAAATGATTAGGGAGTAATAGAGGCATTACATAATAACAAAAAGTCAATTCTCCAAGAAAATATAACAATCCTTAATGTGTTTGTGCCTATCAACAGAGCACAAAAATATATGAAGCAAAAATTGATAGAACTGCAAAAAGAAATAGATGAATCCACTATCATAGTTGGAGACTTCACCATTCTCTATCACAAATGGACAGACCCACCAGGTATAACATCTATAAGAACATAGTTGAACTCAATAGTGCCATTGAACAACTGGATATAATTAACATCTATAGACTACTTAGTCCAACAACAGCAGAATACATATTTTTCTCAAGCTCACATTGAACACTCACCAAGATAGGCCACATTCTGGGCCACAGAGGACACTTTAATACATTAAAAAAAAAATAGAAACCATGCAGTGTCTGCTCTCATAAAACAATAGAACCTAACTACAAATCAATAACATAAAGATAGCTGGAAAATATCAAAATGCTTGGATATTAATCAATATACTTTTAAGTAACACATGAGTCAAGAAGAAATCTCAAGAGAAATTAAAAAATACTTTGAACTAAATGAAAACAAAAATATAATTTACTCCTCAAAAATTTTTCTCATTTCCCCTATAGTAGCAGGGATCTGTCTAAGCTGGACAGGGAGCCCCCAGGAAAATGCCTTGACCTGGTTGCAGTTTTGTGTTGGGCACAGTTGTATACGGCACTCCCCAAAATGTTTCTCTTTCCCAATCAGGCAGCTGAAACATTCCCTAACTGGTTGTAGAGGTCAAGAAGGGCATCCTTTTCACCTGGTGGGGCAAGTGGGGATTGGTCATAGGAGGTTCCCTGCAAAATTGTTTATATACCCTTCCTAGAGGCCAGGACAAATCTGGATGGGCCATGGAACTAGGGAAAGCCTGAGTGGGAATCAGTGGTCAGGAAGGCCTTGGAAGCAGCTATTTTCTGGGTCCAGATATGAAGGCCTCAAGAGGGCACAATTTTGCATGGAGCCAGTTGGCCCCATAAGCCTTCAAAAACTTTCCTAAGACTCCTGGTTAGGGGAAGGGATTGCACCTGGTTGTAGAGCAAAGGCCAGGGATGGTGCCCACATCCCATCCCAGTCCAAAGCAATACCTGTCATCAGAGGCACTTGAAAATGTGCCTTTTGGTTTCCCCTGCTGGTGGGGACAAAATAAGACTGAACAGTAAGACCCAGGAAGGTCCCCTGAGCCTGGCCACAGTTCTTCCTGGCTCTGGTTGTGGCATGCAACTCCTATGAATGCTTACACATCCCCCTCTAAGGGGCAGTAAAGGTCTGTGTGGCTGGGGAGGCTTATTATTATTTATATTATTTTATATTAAATTATTATTATTTATATTATTGTTATTATGGAAAGATGTAAAGTGTGACATCAAAAACATAAAACATGAGGGGAAAGGGAGTAAAAGTGGAGAGTTCATATGTGTAATCAAAATTAAGCTGTCATCAGCTTAAACTAACCTGTTATCAATATATATGTTTTATGTAAGCCTCAGGGTAACTGCAAAGCAAAAGCCTATAAGAGATACACAAAAGACAAAAAGAAAAGAACCAAAACATACCACTAGAGAGCCATCCAACCACAAAGGAAGAAAGCAAGAAAGGAAGACGGAAACAAAGGAAGACAGAAACAAAGGATCTACATAACAACTAAACAATTTAAAAATGAAAATAATTTTAAAATGGCAGAAGTACATCTGTACATATCAATAATAACCTTGGAAGTAAATGGATTAAATTCTCCAATTAAAAGATGTACAGTGACTAAATGGGTTAAAAAAAAAAAGATCCAACTATATGCTGCCTACAAAAGACTCACTTCTTCTGTAAGGACATGCATAGCCTGAAAGTGAAGGAGTAGAAAAAAATATTCTATGCAAATGAAAACCAAAAGAGAGCAAGAGTAGCTATAGTTATATCAGATAAAATAGGCTGTAATAGGCTTTTTCATTTATTTTTCAAACTTCAATATTTGAAAAAATATAGCCACCCAAAAGAGGAGCACCCAAATATATAAATCAAACATTAAGAGATCTAATGGGAGAGATAGGATGCAATACAATAATAGTAGGGGACTTCAATACCCCAACTTTTACCAATGGACAGATCACTCAAACACAAAATCAGCAAAGAGACATTGAAGTTAAATTAGACTCCTGACTAACTGAACCTAACTGACATGTACAGAACATTTCATCTGACAGCTGGAGAACACACATTCTTCTCATGTGGAACATTCTCTAGGATAGGCCATCTTTTAGGACATAAAACAAGTCTCAACAAATTTTTAAAAATTTAAATCATATCAAGTGTCTTTTCTGACCACAATGGAATAAAAGTAGAAATGAATAATAAGAGGAATTTTGGAAAATGTACAAATACATGGAAATTAGCCAACATGCCCCTGAACAACCAAAGGGTCAATAACAAAATTTAAAAAGGAAATTAATATCTGGAAACAAATAAAAATGGAAACATGACATACCAAAACCTATGGTATAAATAAAAAGCAGTATTAATAAACACCTATCAAAAAGGTAGAAAGATTTCAAATAAACAACCCAACGATGTACCTCAAGGAACTATAAAAGCAAGAAAAAGCCAGATGCAAAATTAGAGAAAGAAAAAAATAATAAAGATCAGAACAACAATAAATAAAATTGAGACAAAAATACAAAAGATAAACAAAATGAAAAGATGATTTTTTAAAAGGAAACAAAATCAACAAATATTTACCTAGACTAACTAACAAATAAAGAGAGAAGACCAAAATAAATGAAATCAGAGATAGAAAATAAAACATTACAACTGATACTACAGAAATACAAAGGATCATTACAGACTACTATGAGCAACTATACACCAAATAACTGGGAAACCTTAAAAAAAATGGATAAGTTCCTGGACACATACAACCTACCAGGAGTGAACCATGAAGAAATAGAAAATATGAACAGATGAATAATGAGTAATAGGATTGAATCAAATGTCTCCTAACAAAGAAAAGTTCAGGACTGATGGCTTCACTGCTGAATTCTACCAAATATTTAAAGAAGAACTAATACCAATTATTCTTAAGCTATTCCAAAAAATTGGTGGGGAGGGGATGCTTCCAAACTTGTTCCACAAGGCCAGCATTACCCTCTTACCTGATACCAAAACTAGATAAGGACACAACAAAAGAAAACTACAAGTCAATATTTCTGATGAACACAGATGCAAAAAATCCTCAAAAAAATACTAGCAAACCAAATACAACAGCACATCAAAAAGATTATATGCTATTATATATACACCATGGAAATACTACTCACCCATAAAAAAGAATAAAATGTCTTTTGCAGTAACTTGGATGGAACTGGAGGTCATTATCCTAAGTGAAGTACCTCAGGAATGGAAAAACAAATACTGCATGTTCTCACATATAAGTAGGAGCTAAATGGTGGGTATGCATGGTCACACAGAGTGCTGTAATGGACAGTGGAGACTCATTAGGGGGGAGGGTGGGAGAGACACGAGGAATAAAAAATTACCTGTTGGGTACAATGTACACAATTTGGGTGATGGGTACACTAAAAGCCCTGCCTTCACCACTATACAATTCATTCATGTAACAAAAAACCATCTGTACCCCCCAAATCTATTGAAATAAAAAATAAAGATTGTATACCCATGATTAAGTGAGATTTTTCCTAGGGATGCAAGGATTGTTTAACATATGCAAATTAATAAACATGTTATATCACATCAACAGAATGAAAGACACAACATATGATCATCTCAATAGATGCAGAAAAAGCACTTGATAAAATTCAAAACCCCTTCATGATAAAAACATACAACAGATCAGGTACAGAAGGAATGTACCTCAAAACAGCAAAGACCATATATGGCAAACCCACAGCTAACATAATACTGAATGGGAAAAAGTTGAAAGCCTTTCCTCTAAGATCTGGAAGAAGACATGGATGTCCACTTTCACTACTTTTATTCAACATAGAACTGGAAGTTCTAGTCAGAGCAATTAGGAAAGAGTAGAAAGTGCATCCAAATTGGAAAAGAGGAAGTCAAATTGTCCCTATTTGCAGATGAGATAATCTTTTATTTAGAAAAACCTAAAGACTCCACTAAAAAGCTGTTAGAACTGGTAAACAATTTCAGTACAGTTTCAAAATACAAAACCAACATACAAAAATTAGTAGTGTTTTGTATGCCAATAGTGAACAATCTGAAAAAGAAATTAAAAGAGCAATCTCATTTATCATAGCTACAAGAAAATAATAAAATAAAAAGGAATAAATTTAACTAAAGAGGTGAAAGATCTCTACAATAAAAACTATAAAACACTGATGAAAGAAATTGAAGAGGACACAAAAAAATGGAAAGATATCCCATGCTCATGGATTGGAAAAATTAATATTGTTAAAAACGTCCATAGTATTCAAAGTGATCTACAAAGTCAGGGCAATTCCTATGAAAATAGCAGTGACATTCTTCACAGAAATAGAAAAAAATCTTAAAATTTGTATGGAACCACAAAAAAATCTGAATACCCAAAGCAATCCTGAGCCAAAAGAACAAAGCTGGAGACATTACACCATTTGACCCTGAAGTAATAAACAAAGCTATGGTAATCAAAACAGCATGGTGCTGGCATAAACACATAAGCCAGTGAAACAGAATAGAAAACCCAGTATTTATAGTCAACTGATCTTCATCAAAGGAGCCAAGAACACACATTGGGGAAAGGACAATCTCTTCAATAAATGGTGCTGGGAAACTGGGATATCCACATGCAAAAGAATACCCTAATCTCTCACCATATACAAAAATCAACTCAAAATGGATTAAAGAATTAAATGTAAGACCCAAAACTATGAAACTACTGGGAGAAAACACAGGTAAAATGCTTCAGGACCTTGATCTGGGCAAGGCTTTTATGGACAAGACCTTGAAAGCACAGATAACCAAAGCAAAAATTGACAAATAGGATCGCATCAAGCTAAAAAGCTTCTGCACAGCAAAGTAAACAATCAACAATGTGAAAAGACAAACTACAGAATGGGAGAAAACATTCGCAACCTTTTCTTCTGACAGGGAATTAATAACCAGAATATATAAGGAACTCAATAGCAAAAACCCAAATAATTTGATTAAAAATGGGCAAAAGATCTGAATAGACATTTTTCAAAAGAAGATATACAAAAATTACCAACAGGTATATGAAAAAAATGCTCAACATCACTAGTCATCAGGGAAATGCAAATCTAAACCACAATGAGACATCATCTCACCTTAGTTAAAACGGCTATTATCAAAAAGACAAAAAATAACAAATGCTGACAAGGATATGGAGAAAGGGAAAAACTCATACAGTGTTGGTGGGAGTGTAAATTAGTACAACTACTATTGAAAATAGTATGGAGGTCCCTCAAAAAACTAAAAATAGAACTACCATGTGACAAAGCAATCTCAACACTAGGTATATACCTAAAAGAAAAGAAATCAGTATATTGAAGAGATATATGCACTCCCATGTTCATTACAGCACTATTCACAACAGCCAAGATATAAAATCAACCTAAGTGTCCATCAAGTGAATGGATAAAGAAAATGTTGTATGTATACCCATGGAATATTATTCAGCTATAAAAAAGAATGAAATCCTGCCATTTGCAGCAAGAGGGATGGAACTGGAGGACATCATGTTAAGCGAAATAAGCAGGGCCCAGGAAGACAAACATGGAATGTTCTCACTCATATGTGGAAGCTAAAATAATTGATCCCATAGAGGTAGTGAAGGATCTCACAGAGGTAGACTGAGGCTGAGAAGGGTGGTGGGGAGAAGGGTATGAAGAGGGGTTGGTTAATGGGTACAAAAATACAGTTAGATAGGAGTAATAAGATCTAGTGTTTGGTAGCACGATAGGTTGACTATAGTTCACAATAACTTATTGTATATTTCACAATAGCTACACAAGAAGATAAGGAATGTTCCTAACACAAAGAAATGATGAATGTTGGGGTGGTGGATTTCCCAATTACCCAGATTTGATCACTACACATTGTATGGTTGTGTCAAAATATCACATGTACCCTATAAATATGTACAATTATTATCTCTCTCTCTATATATATATACATACATAAAGTAATCTACCCTTATTTAACATTTGGTCAAACGTGTGTTTCCAAAGTTATATTTGTTCTTAAAACTTTTTGAAAAATCACTATTTCTGCTGTTCTCCATAAGGCCTCAGTTTGATAAGAAGATAAAATCCTGAATAAAACACCCAGGAATGTGTTCACATTTGCAGTGTTTCCCTTGTAGGTAGAACAGCCACCAGACAGAGAGGCTTTCTGGGACGCATTCATTCTCTGCAGTTGAATGGGATGGTCCTGGATCTGGAAGAAAGAGCCACAACGATACCAGGAATGGAACCAGGGTGTGCAGGACACTGCGGCAGCTGTGGACACTTGTGTTGCAATGACAGGAGATGTAGAGAAAAACAGAGGGATTGCTCACAACTGCGCCTTCTCTGCACGTGATGAGCCATTCTGCTCAAATGGCAAGTGTGACCAAGGAGCAGGTAAACATAGAAAACTTAATATTTCAATTGAGATTATAAAGAATGAGAAAATTATGCGTGGCCATTTGAAAGTAATTTGTATCTGTCCCAATTCCTCCCTTTAATATGGAAGACATGTGCTTCTTTTCTCAAAAAGCTACGGGCTACTGCTGTTATATTTAATATCTGTACTCTCTGGATTTCTCAAAGGATTTTCTATATATTCTACCATTTTCCTTCTACTGTTGCAGTTTTGAAGTAATATATTAACAGGATTATTAAAGCATCATTGTTATTTATGACAATGACTTTAAGAAATACAAGAATATTTGGAAAATTTTAGAAAAAATATTTTAGCCTGGAGGGTAAGTACTAATTTAACGGTCTACTGATCTATTATTAAACAGTACCACTCAGACATTTAGCTCTAAGATTTTTCTGTATCTGTTGTTAGAGGACTATTGCTGAGGGCATTATTCATTTTCTGCTTAAGTACAAGTTGTTGTCTGCAGTGAAGGAAGAATCTGATTATAGTATCAACTGCATAGACAGAACTCTTTGAATATAATTATATATCTTAGAAAACTGACTCATCAAAGCTATTAAATTCCATAGCATCACTCAAGTATCACCAGGCTTTGTATTTTTCATTAAGGAATACAATAGACTCTATTTGGTACAGAAATTGGGTCTAAGATTGAAACAACTTGTGATTTTAAAAGGATCTTTTAGGGCTAAGTTATTATGATGTCAAGATAGCACCATTGTAAGTACTATACTTTTCCCCTTGATTAATTTATAGTTTAGAATCAGTTTGTGATAAAAAAAATTCAATGTGCCAGGCACAGAGACATGCACTTGTAGACCCAGCTACTCGGGAGGTTGAGGCTGGAGGATTGCTTAAACACAGGAGTTCAAGACCACCTTGGGCAACATAGTGAGACCTGTCTCAAAAAAAAAAAAAAAATCCAATACTCCCAATACCATTCCAGAACACTTTTTATATAATCACATAGAATTGTGATCACTTCTTTAGTGCAATGTTAAAATGGTCCCCAGTTCACATTTGTTAAGTTCAACCTGAGTGTTTCTGTGCAAACTAAGTATTGAAATAAATTATATTGTATAATCGGAAATCTGATCGAAGTATTTACTTACTTGTGATTAGATTGATTAACAGTTTTGGAATTTTAGTACAGCAAAATGAACCAGCTTTAATATACTTAGCAGGGCTGATCCCTATGTGGGGGTGTGGTTGTTCTTTCTGTACATGTTTTGATGTCCTACATAAGCTTTCAGCTTTCCATGAAATGCTAGAAGGAGCTGATAATCATAAAGCAACTTGACTTCATTGCTGAGGTGTGTCTCTTCCTGCTATTGTGCCCCAGAAATTACTTGCTTCTCCATAAATAGAGAGTTTAAAAAAGAAGTAAATTTCAAATCTGTAGTGGTGTAAGTCACCTTTATGCACCAGAAAATTATGTGGCCCCTGAAAAAAAGATTAAAAAAAGAGGTAAATTAAATAAAACTAGCACTAACTGAATAAAGCTTAATTTATAATTGGCAGAAATAATGATTGTAATCTAGTTAAATTATTTTTATAGATATAAATAGTTCTTAAAAGTTATATTGTGGAAACATTTGAGATTAACATTTACCATGATTTTTATTTGAATCCTCACAATTAAGAACAATTAGGAAAAGTAACATTCTTAATGTACCTAAGTATTTCGAGCCTGAACATTAATTTGAAACCTAAAAGTAGACATCTACTAATTTCAGGATCTGTGATTAACAAGGTTCTTCTGATTATATTTCAAGGTTATTCTGTACTTCATGGCTTCCAAGTACACATTAATAATCGGATCCTCAGCGGACTGAAATTCAATGTGTACCGAGGGAAATGTAATTGATTTGAACCAAGTTTTGTAGTATAAAATTAAAATCAGGTTTGTTTACAAATAGGTATTGTGTCCTATAAGGAACGAAGGCTTAGGGGTCAAGATGAATGAGGAATCAAGGAATACTCAATAGAGGTACTTAACCAATAGAGTGACCAAAATTATATCAAATTATTCAAAGGATGATGCATCACTGTGGAAAGAAGTCATGTGTAAGTTAAGTGATTCATTTTGAAGTGATTTCTTGTAGAATGGTTCCGGGAGAGATGGTGCCAGCCTGAACTCAAAGACACGTAAGGTCCCTCAACGCTAGAGTGTTGTGCCAGTGCTGGTGGGCAGGTCCTGTGGCAGCCTGCGCTTGTAGCGTTCCAGGAATTGGCTAAGAGTGCAGCCCTGACACAGCATACGCTATCTTCCGAGAAGAGACTGAAACCTGCCTAAACTCTCAAAGTGCCCGTCACACTCTTAGGTTTGTGCGTATTTTGAAGTCCAGTAGTTGAGGGCAGTAACTCACGTATGAGGTCTGATGAGGTGCGACATCGCGCTCTCTAAGGGGAGGGGAGTACACTCCAAGTTCTTGTCACAGCAAAGCATGTCGCTCGCCTAGCTAACCATGCGAGTGTCTGGAATCATTTCAAAGCTGCAAACCACGCACGAACGCCAAGCTTACTGATCCACGTGAGCTCCTTGTCTGAGGAATAGCTTTCAGTTGTCTTTGCCCAAAATGCTGAATATCTTTCAAAGTGAAAATGAGAAAATTGAATTAGAAAATTATGACTACAGTGATGTGGATCTTTGCAGTGTTCGAGCTACAAACAAGAAAATGAGATACCCTCCAACTATCGTTTTGTTTGTTTTATTTTTCACCACTATCCAAAATGTGTATTGTAAGAGTTAGCATTTCAATGATTAAATCAGGATGCCTACCTTGCAGTTCAAGTTTGGCAATTTTACTTATTTGATGTGAAACTCTGCTTTGAATGGTTGCTAGGGGGTCTTTAGTATTGCACATGAATAATAAAAATCAGTTCTGCAATTTCTATTGAAATAAGATATTTAGTATTTTACATGGCAAATGTTTCCTCCTCCTTTTAAGCAAAGTAGAGAAATATTAAGGTGGATGTTAGTCGAGTAAATCTACCTCAAAGCAACTTTTTGAGGAGTCACTTGTGCCATACCTATATGAAGAAAAATATTGAAATGACTGTCATTTGGCCCAGTGGCCATCAAAACTCTCCAAAGCTTTCATACTAGGAAAACAAAGCCAGGCCTCCTTAACCATGCTACATGGCAAGTCGGAGCATTAATGCAATACCTGGAAAAACCTGGAAAATACCTCTGGCTAATAAGATCTTATCATAGGCAGTGAGAAATGTGTCTGTGTGGGGTAGTAGCATGTGGATCGGGAGATGGGCATACAAGGAAAACTGTGACTCCTGGCAAATTTCTTATGTTGTGCTTCTCTTCTCCATTTCTTGGTTATGGCAGAAGACTTAGTATACACATTTCTAGCTGTGTAAAAAACAAATTCTTTAGTTATTGTAATACATTAAAATACATTAGGAAATCACATTAAAAAGGCATAATTATAGAAACCAAATGTTACTGCAATACTACATCAAGTCATAGTTTATAGTTATATTTGTAAATATCATATTTATAATTAATTTTCAGCCATATGCAAAGTTTTTCCTACACTTGATTTGGTGTTTTTTCCTTAGGAAAACATGGTGGGAGAGGTATAGAAAAGAGCTTATCATTCAACCATTTGTCTTGATATTTAACACAGTATAGTCATCCCTTGGTATCTGTGGAGGATTATTCCCAGGGACCCCCTGTGGATACCGAAATCTGTGGATGCTCAAGTTCCTTATATAAAATGGCATAGTATTTACATATAATCTACGCACATCCTCCCGTATACTTTAAATCATCTCTAGATTACTTATAATACCTAATACAATGTAAATACTATGTAAATAGTTGTTATACTGTATTGTTTTTATTTGTGTTATTTTTATTGTTGTATTGTTATTTTTTATTGGTTTTTTTTTCCCCGAATATATTTGATCTACTATTGGTTGAATCTGCGGATGTGGAACATACCGATAGGGAGGGCCGACTATAAAATTGAGCTCAGAGATCAGCACTGGAATAGCACTTAATCAAATAATAATTATTCCAGGAAAGCGGAATGCTGGGTGTATCCGAATCTATTCTAAATTGAAAATTTTTATTCCCCAAACCAGATAAGACTTAAAAAGTATCGTCAAATCTACATGAGGAGTTTTAAATATAGTTTTCTTCCTCTTTAGGTAGTTTGCAGATTAGGTACAAGCTAAACAGACATCAAAATCCTGATTCTTTTAGCCTTGATTTTAAAAACTTGGCTGAAGTATGGCTTCACCATTTTAAGATGAACACCAAAGAAGGAATTGTAGAGGTAATGCAGTAATTAAAATTGTGACTTCCTAGCATGAATGATCATAAGCAATTTAATAATAAATAACTAGGAAAAAGATGCTCATTCAGTGGTCTTTTTTCATAAGTAAGAATAGGAGTCAAATATCATTGGAGTGTTTAGTCTGTTTTTGTTTTTGTTTGTTCTTTGCTTTGTTTCTGTTTAACAATGAGAATCTATGTAAATTATTATTAATATTTGACCATGTAGGATGCCAAGTTTTGCTTTACTTCATAAGGAAACATTGTCAAGTTTATCACTGGGTACAGCTGGTAGAAACTTTAAATTGGTATTTCAATGGAAATCAATTTCCATTGGGTCATAAAACCGCAAGTGTTATATATAATAGCAATTTAAAACAAGAAAAATAACCTTATTTAAATTAAAATGGGGATAAATAATAAAAAAACCCTGCATCACCACAAAGTAAATTTTATTACTGGCCTTTGAAGAAAATAATTTAGGTATTAAATCTATAAATAGAATATTTTTCTGCTTCCTAGGACATGTTTTTGCCTAAGTTAAATAGTTTGAGGTTTAAAATAACACATTGTGTTTTTATAGATCCTCCCAATTATAGACACACTAGGAAGAAAAGTAAATTGGGAAAGGAGATAGACAGCAGGTGCAGTGGTAGCTGACGGCATCATATAAATTGTTTAAAAAATATTTTCCTCTTTGTAAATAACTAATTCTTGGAATTGATCTCTTAACTTTTGTGGTAGCACTCACAAGTGGTTTATTTTGTGACTTTTTCCTCTTGGTATCCTTTTGTTTTTTGTCTTTTTATCATCAAAATTACTCTCCATTTGAATGTTTGCTTCTCTTGGAACAAATTGCTAGGTTAACAGAATGCAAGGAGGAAAGTCATCCTGTCAGGTACAGAAGTCGATGCTGTCAAATTTCTTGTTTTGGGGAAGATTTTAGTAAGTAGAAGAAAAACCTTTTCCTCCCTATAATAGATCAAAACTGTCATGTCACAAGTACAAGAAGAATTTGTCATGCTGAAACAAACTCCTTTTCTTAAGTTTATGATAATTACATCGTGAGTGACAATCAAGATAAAAACTGTACTTTTGTCTAAGTGCACATGTAATCATGAGTAAAGTGCTTCGGGAAAGATGAGCAAGTGTATTCCTTGAAGAATAATATCACACTCATCTGTCTTACTTAGCAATCAAGCATAATGAAATGTGGCATTTCTCTAATAATTCAGGGAAGAAAAAATATGATCAAAATATGTGTAAAATTCACACCTCATGTCTGTGAATGGTCAATCCGGAAACTTTATCTTAATGAGAAAATTAGGATTAAGTTTGTAAGAAAAAACTATATGGATTCATTTTAGCATGCCATTGTATTTGTATTCTGACTTAAGAACTTCTGCCTCTATTTAATTCTTATGAAACTTGAATTTTTTTTTTGGATTGTAAACTTCTTTTATTATTATTTATTTATTTATTTCAGAATATTACGGGGGTACAGATGTTTTGGTTACATGGGTTGCTTTTGTACTGGAACTTGAATTTTTAGTAAAAAATATTTCTGAGCAAGCTCTGCAGTGGATACAGGATAGCTGGATCCTAGCTCTGGCCTGTCCATTTACAAGCTGCACCATAGTCTTTGGCAAAGCATCCCTTCTTCTATTTCTCCATTTTTCCATCTGTAAAATTGAGGGGATTTGAATAAGTGATACCTTATATCCTTTCCACTTTTGGTGTTTTATGAATCTAGGTTAAAGTGTGTGATACTATTTAAGATGGCTCCTTTTAATATTTGCATATCCGTTAAGAACTATTACCTCAGATATTAAGTATTCACAGTTCAAGGTCTATATATGTCTCTCACCACCCCAGATCAACATAGAGAACATTTCCATCACCTTGTATCCTTTGTAAAGCAATCTTCTATCATCATTGATCAGTTTTGCCTGTTTTTGAACTTCATATGGATAGAATCATATGGTACAATACCCTTGTGTCTGGCTTGTTTCACTAAGCAAAATGTTTTGATATTCCTCCAATTTCTTGTATATATTTTTAGTTCATTCCTTTCCACTGATACGTACTGTTCCGTTGTATGAACATGCTACAATTTGTTTATCCAATCTATGTTGACGAACATTTGGATACTTTCCAATTATTGGCTGTGAATCTCCTATGTTAGCTTTACAGTTATAGTTAATCTTTTAGTGGTTACCCTCAAGATTAGAATTTGTTCCCTTAACTTATCAGTACTTTTGCCACTTCCCAAAGAATGTAAGATCCTTACAAGTTTATTTCTATTTTATTTCTCTCCTTGACCCTTTGTGCCATTGTTGTAATACGCTTTAGTTTTGCATGTTGTATTCCCACAGAATATCACTGTTATAGTTTTAAACAGTTGGGCATGCATTTCTCTTACTCATGTTTACTCTTTCTGTGTACTTTATTTATTCCTGCATTTCTACAACTCACTTGCTTTTGCTTTTTGCTTGCCAAAAAGAGCTACAGGAAATCATGAATTGTTTCTTCTAATTGTTCTTATACTTATTGTTAGTAACTTTTTGAAACACCTTTCATTCTTCTAAGTAGAGAGGATCTTCAGCCACATTTTAATTCCTTAGTATTTCCTTTTCTTTTTAGACACTTTGTTCCTGATGAGCAGAAAATATCTCCCTTGTTGGAAAACATTATCAGGTAAATTATTTTATGGGCAAACAACCCCTTAACCTGAGACAATTGAGATATTTATGGCTTGAAATGATAGAAATTGTATTGTTTTCTAGATTCCTTTCTGTAGATATTTCTTTTAAAGAAAATCTGTTTGTAAAGTGACTGAGCAATTCTACTAAAAATTGTGATGTAAGTGAAAATTGTCCTCAGCTTCTTAGGCTTCCATTTCCTTATCATTTACTTCACTACTTAGCTTCACTCAAATTACACTTTCCCCACTCCTTCCTTGCCTAGTACAGAAACTTCATGTTTCTTCGCATTTTTTTCTGTCGATATATTTACTTTTCCAGGCTAAGAGTTGATAAAACATTATCCTACTGAGGTATAAATTACGAAGAAAATGCCAAGTATTAGTTTGCCCATTTGTTTTTTGTTTTTTTCCTTTTCACTACTTTTTATTTTTTTATTTTGTCTTGCTATGCTGCCCAGGCTGGTCTTGAACTCAAGCGATCCTCCTGCCTCAGCCTCCCAAAGTGCTGGGATTATAGGCATGAGCCACTGTACCCAGGCTTCACTACATTTTAGTAGAAAAAATAGGTTTTAAGTCAACAGGAAGGAATCCAAAGATGGAACTTCAAGACATCCAATCTAAAGATAGATAGAGATACATATATATGGAAACATATATATATACACACACACACACATGTAGATGGATAGATATGATATGGGTACACACATCTGCACAAATAGATAGATACGTGTGTATGTGGGTATTTCTATATCAATCATAGTCCAGATGTAATGTCAAGGTATTTCTAGAAATATTACTGAAAGTATTTTTTTGTGAATTTCAGATTTTTTTTTGCTTTTTGCTTTACTTTATTTATTTATTTTTTAATTTCAAAATATTAGGGGGGTAGAAATGTTTCTGTTACATGAATACCTTGTACAATGCTTAGTAACTTTTTGAAACACCATTCTTTGTTTCTAGCCGACCCCAGGGGGTCTAGCCCTGCTGGTACTCCCAATGTTTCCCATGAAACAAGACAGGAGTGACCCTGGAATGGACATTCAGCTTCTTTGCCATTCTTCTCCAAAATCCACAATCTCAGTGTAACCAACAGAAAACATCTGATAAACCCAAATTATTTGATGGATGTTCTAAGAAATATCTTGCCAGCACTCTTCAAAAATGGCAAAGTCATGAAATACAGGGAAACTATCCCCAGTTGGAATAGACTAAGGAGACATGAAGACTAAACACAATGTGAGACCCTGGATGACCCCTGGGAACAAAGAGAGGACACTAGTAGAAACACCGGTGAAATAGAGTCTGTAGTTTAGAGGATAGTATTGTACTATGTTTATTTCTTATTTTTTATAAATGTGCCACGATGATGTAAGATGTTAACATCAGAAGAAACTGAGTGAAGAGTGTATAGGAACTGTCTCTACTATCTCTGTGAAGCTAAAATTATTCCAAGAGTGATATCAGCAGGATGGCAGAAAAGAGTTCTCCAGGCCCACTTCCCCCCACTCCATAGAATCCAACTGGCAACTATTCACAGGCAAGAACACCTTTGTGAATATCCCAGAACTCAGGAGAGAGACTGAGACACCCACCTTGACTGTAGAACTGAGAAAGCCTGTGTGCAGGGTAAGAACCACCACTCATTTGGACCACACTGCTCCTCCCCGCAGCTGGCGCAGGGCCACGCACAGAGCATTCCATTGATCCCACAGTCTCTACTGTGGGAACAGTGAGTTTTGTCGGAGTCATTTATCAGGGGTCACAGGACACATGTGGCACTATTAATAAAAGGGAACTAAAATGATCACTGTCCAAAGGTATTCTGTTTGTTTCTGCAGGAAGCCACTGGGAAATACAATGAAATACCTCTCTCTATGCCTTAGCAAAACACATGTTAGGACGATGCAAGAAATGATTGGGACTGCTTTACTTTTAACAATGAGAGTAAATATTTCTCTTTCTCGTAATAATCTAGTAATAAACATTAAAATTATTTAGAGTTAAATAAATGCAATAACACTTTTCAGTTAAATTTTGCTATATCATAGCTTGGTGCATTTTACCTGTACACAACTCCAAAAGCAGAAAACTTACATGACATTAACATAGAAGAAAAAAATTGGCTGGTCTGAAGGTAGTAAGTTATCTCACTTGATTGTTCACAGTCAGTTACAGATTGAACTCCTTGTTCTACTACTCTCCCCCTTCTCACTACTGCAATTGACTAGTCTTAAAAAAAAAAAAAGAAAAACATTAACATATAAGATGTATTACCCCCTAAAACCACAAGTGGTTCTACTGTACATCTCTGAGTTCATATATGATTTTTCCTTTAACTATGTCATACGTTTTGACATATATACCCACTATAAAGAATGTAAACCCTATTTTTAAATGCACATTTACATTCAAAGCTAGCTGTGATTCATTAACGCATATACTCTCTATTTTTAAATGTCTGTCCAATATGTCACAATATATTAAATTTAAGTTTATTACAACTCATATGCAATATGTAGTGGCAAGATAAATCAGAACAGAAGATAAACAATTGAGTGTGACAGATGGCAGTTGTTTCTTGTTTTATTCCCTGCAGGTGTAAGTTTGAAACAGACTAAATAAGGTACCAGCGACCAATCTTGGAGTGGTGGGAATATTCTTTCAGATAAAGAAAATGCCTACATCAAAAAAGTAGAAAAGCTTCAAATAAACACCCTAACAACAAATCTCAAAGAACTAGAAAAACAAGAGCAAACCAGACCCAAAATTAGTAGAAAAAAAGAAATAATAAAGATCAGAACAGAAATAAATGGAATTGAAACCAAGAAAAAAAATAACAAACTCAACAACAAATTAGGATTTTCAAAAAGATAAACCAAACTAAATAACTTTAAGCCAAGACCAAACTAATTAAAAAAAAAGAAGAAGTCCACAAATAATTAAAAGCAGAAATGAAAAAGGAGACATTAGAACTGATATTGTAGAAATCCAAAGGATCATTAGAGACTACTATGAGTAACTACATACCAATAAATTGGAAAACCTAGAAGAAATGGGTAAATCCCTAGACACATACAAGCTACCAAGATTGAACCAGGAAGAAACCCCAAACCTGAATAAACCAATAACAAATAATGAGATAGAAGCAGTAATAAAAAGTCTCCCATCAAAGAAAAGCCCAGGACCTGATGGCTTCACTGCTAAATTCTACCAAACATTCAAAGAAGAACAAATACCAATACTACTTAAACTATTCCAAAAAACCAAGGAGGTGGGAGTACTCCCAAACTTGTTCTATGAGGCCAGTATCACCCTGATATCAAAATCAGAGAAAGACAGCAAAAAAGAAAACTATAGGCCAATATCTATGATGAACATAGATGCAAAAGTCCTCAACAAAATACTAGCAAACCAAATTCAACAACCCATTAAAAAGATTATTCATCATGATCAGGTGGGACTCATCCCAGGGATGCAAGGATGGTTCAACATAGGCAAATCAATCACTATGATACGTCACATCAACAGAATGGAGGACAAAAACCATATGATCATTTCAACTAATGCTGATAAAGCATTTTATAAAGTTCAACATCCCTTCATGATAAAAACTCTCAAAAAACTGAGTATAGAACCAACTTACCCTAACATGATAAAAGCCATACATGAAAGACCCACAGCTAGTATCATACTGAATGGGGAAAAACAGAAAGCCTTTCCTCTAACATCTAGAATAAGACAAGGATGCCCACTCTCACCACTGTTATTCAAAATAGTACTGGAAGTTCTAGCTAGAACAATGAGACAAGTGAAAGAAATAAAGGGCAATCAAATTTGGAAATGAAGAAGTCAAATTACTCTTGTTTGCAGATGATATGGTCTTATATCTAGAGAAACCTAAAGACATCACAGGAAAACTATTAAAACTGATAAAGAAATTCAGTAAAGTTGCAAGATACAAAATTAACATACAAAAATAAATAGCATTTCTATATGCCAACAGTCAACAATCTGAAAAAGAAACCAAGAAAATAATGCTATTCACAATTGCTACAGATAAAAAATGTACCTAGGAATAAACTTAACCAAAGTGAAAGATCTCTATAATGAAAACTATAAAACGTAAATTGAAGAGGATACAAAAAAATGGAAAGATATTCCATGCTCATGGATTGGAAGAATCAATATTGTTAAAATGTCCATACTACCCAAAGCAATCTACAGATTCAATGCAATACCTATCAAAATATCAATGACATTCTTCACAGAAATAGCAAAAAAAATTCTAAAATTTATATTGAACCACAAAAGACCCAGAATAGCCAAAACTGTCCTGAGCAAAAAGAACAAAACTTGAGGAATTACATTACCTGACTTCACATTATACTACAGAGCTGTATTAACAAAAACAGCATACTACTGGCATAAAAACAGGCATATAGACCAGTGGAACACATTAGAGAACTCAGAAAGAAATCCTCACATCTGTAGTGAACTTATGGAACTTACCAAGAACATACAGTAGGGAAAGGACAGTCTGTTCAATAAATGGTATTGGGAAAACTGGATATCCATATGCAGAAGAATGAAACTAGACCTTTATCTTTTGCTATATACAAAAATCAAGTCAAAATGGAGTAAAGAGGCCAGGCACGGTGGCTCACACCTGTAATCCTAGCACTTTGGGAGGATTGCTTGAGCTCAGGAGTTTGAGACCAGCCTGAGCAAGAGCAAGAACCCGTCTCTACTAAAAATAGAAAAATTAGCCAGGCATGATGGTGTCCCCCTGTAGTCCCAGCTACTTGGGAGGCTGAGGCAGAAGGATTGCTTGAGTTTGAGGTTGCAGTGAGGTATGATGATGCCACTGCACTCAGGCCTGAGCAACAGAGTGAGACTCTGTCTCAAAAAAAAAAAAAAAAGAGTCCTGAAACTATGAAACTACTGAAGGATAACATTGGGGAAAGCCTTCAGGACATCGTTCTGGGCAAAGACTTCTTGGGTAATACCCCCAAAGCACAGGCAACCAAAGCAAATTTGGACAAATGGGATCACATCAAGCTAAAAAGCTTCTGTACAGCAAAGGAAACAATCAACAAAGTGAAGATACAACCCATAGAATGGGAGAAAATGTTTGCAAACTACCCATCTGACAAGGGATTGATATGTAGAATATGTAAGGAGCTCCAACAACTCAATAGGAAAAAATCATATAATCTGATTAATAATGGGCAATTTGAGAAATAGACATTAAAATGGCTTTTATCAAAAAGACAGGCAATAACAAATGCTGGTGAGGATGTGGAGAAAGGGGAATCCTCGTACACTGCTGGTGGGAATGTAAATTAGTGCAGCCACTATGGAAAATAGTATGGAGGGTCCTCAAAAAACTAAAAATAGAACTGCCATATGACCCAGCAATCCCACTGTGGTATATATCCAAAAGAAGGGAATTTAGTATGTTGAAAAGATATCTGCACTCCCATGTTTATTTTAGCACTCTTCACAATAGCCAAGATTTGGATCAATCTAAGTGTCCATCAATGGATGAATGGATAAAGAAATTGTGGTACATATATGCAATGGAATATTATTATAGCCATAAAATTAAATGAAACCTGCCATTTACATCCACAGGGATGGAACTGGAGAACATTATGTTACATGAAATAAACCAAGCACAGAAAGACAAATCTTGCATGTTGTCACTCATATGTGGGAGCTAAATATTAAGAACAATTGACCTCATGGAGACAGACAGTAGAATGATGGTTACCAGAGGATGGTTACCAGAGGAAGTGTAGTGGCGGGGGGGAATACAGTGGTGTCGGTTAATGGGTGCAAAAATATAGTTAGATAGTTAGATAGAATGAACAATATTTGATAGTACAATAAAGTGACTATAATCAACAGTAAGTTAGGGTATACTTTAAAATAACTAAAAAAGCAGAGTTGGAATGGGCCTAACACAAGGAAATGATAAATGCTTGAGGTGATAGATATGCCAATTACTCTGATTTGATTAATTCACATTGTATGCCTGTACATACAAATGTACAAAACATCACATGTACCCTATAAATATATACAACTATTATGTACCCATAATAATTAAAAATGAAATTTAAAAAAATGTGTTCACTTAAAATGTGAAAATGAAATATGCTCTATTGAAACTAAAAAATTAAAATGAAGTGAAGTTGGACATTGACTATTTGATACATTAGTGTATAATCTCCAGCTCTCAGCTAAGGTTTCTGATGGCATTTAGTTGGACCCTTTCCTTGTGTTCAACTGTCAAAACTACATGTTTTCTTCATCTTTCTCTTTGTAGTTTCTTCGTGACATTTGGTATTCCTAACATCCCCACTTGGAGGAAATTGACAACTTAGGTCAACCAGGGTGAAATCCATGCACTCATGAAATCAGAAGCCCAATAATATAATAATTTTCAACAGGAGGCATCCATTAACTTTGGTTTATAAACTTGCAAATTTGTGCATGCATTGGCTCAGGGGTGGGGAAACTTTTCATGTTGGAAAGCTGTATTAATTTAGCCATAATCAAATAAGGGACCATTCAAGAAACTTCAATTAGATATACTTAAAAATGTACATTATTTTGTAAAAATCTAACTACTATGTACTGAATAATTTCAAAAAATGAAAACCATTTGTTATTTATAAAGTTATCTAACTTTTTAATGACTTTGTTGTATCTGCTTTTTTTGGGAAAGCATTTGAATATTTGGTTGCAGCATGGAGGCCCACAGTTCCAGTTGATCCTCTAGATGGGTATCAGTCATTTGTGACCTTAAGGGTGTCTTGATTTGGGACAGATAAGAGAATGTAGATTCTCAGCAATAAGTGGTTGAAGAGCACGAAAGCATTTTTTGGGCTTGTTGCCCAAGGCATGGGTATTTTACTGCATTTTTCCATATTTCAATGGGATCTTTCGTAGCATCAAAGAATGACTTTAAAATGTCATTACTGAGAGCTCAATCAATTCCATCTGTAGTTCTTTAGGTGCCTGTGTGATATCAACTATGTGGGACTGAAATGCTAATTTGAGTGTGATGTCACGATTCTCAAAGTCAGTGAATCTTTCATTGTATTCTCCAATTAATAGGTCTGTAACAGCTTAACAGCTGCGTATTCTTCAAATGATTTGCATATATCATCCTGCACATCTATGACCTTTGCTAACTGAGGAAAATGTTCATCTAAAATTTCCTTTGAAGAAGTGTTTTGAAAAAAAGTAGCTGTTTTTGAAATGTTTGGATTTTTTTTGCCACATATCATATATAGACTTAGTTTTACCTTGCAAAGAATAATTCAAGTCATTTTGATTTGACATGATATCACACAGAAATGCTCCATTCCTATAGAAATCTTCTTTCAATAATTCACATTGCTGATTCTATTTTTCATAAAACTTAACTATCTGTTCTCACAGAGATAAAATTTTGGCTAACACCTGTCCCTGAAATAACCGACACACTTTAGAATAATACAGCAATTTAGAATGATATGGCAAACCCACACTGAATACCTCATTGTTCAACTTTAGCATGTTATGAAACTGAAAATGCCATGTTGCATTTGCATGAATATAGTTGACAATACTTATAACTTGTTGCAAAGTGTCACTTAAAATAGTAGCTTTAGCACATAGATTTTGCCGATGGAAGATACAATGAAAAGAAATGAAAACATCTGGATCTGTTAATACTTTTTTTATCTGTGCAATAAACCCTTCATGTTTTCCTGTCATAGAAGGTGCACCATCTGTATATACACCCACTAAATTTACCAAATTCAGTCCAACTTCATGGCATTTATCTTGGAAGTTCTTGAAGATATCTATTCCCTGTGTTCTGTTCACAAGAGTTCCCAAAGTGAGTAACTCTTTGTAGCAGAGAAAATCTTCTGTTATGATCAGAATGAAGTATAAAACCTGATCCAAATTCATTGAATAATATATATTTTCATTTTGAAGTACTGCATGAAGTTGTTCCGTTAAGTTGAAGGCCAATTCATGCTGCCAATCAGTTATGGTTCTCCTTGAAAGAGGCAGTTGTTTGTACTTTGAAACATTATCAGCGTCTAAGCATCCTACCACTTTGACAATGCATTCTTTCACGATTTCTACATTACTGAATGGCTTCCCTTTTTTCCCCAGTACATAAGCTACTTTATAAGTTGCTGCAGTGGCATTATTTTCAGGTCTTATTGCTGCTTGAAAGAATTGTCTTTGCTTTTGCCTTTCATCTTTTAATTTCTGCAATACAACCTTTCATGCCTCACCCTCTAATTTAAAATATTTGTGGTCATTATGAGTGTTTTTAAGGCTGATGGGCACTGAATTTCTTTAATGTTGTTATTGCAGTATCACAAAGCAAGCAAATCATCTTTTCTTATAGCAGAAACACAATAATGTTGCAATTCCCAATCCTCATTAAAAAATCTATTTTCTTCCTTCAGTGTTGTCTTGGTCTTCTTTGACATGATGGGCTGTTAAGCAGACAGAATTTAAAAATACTGTCAAGTTGTGCAACTATTCACAAGTTCCATTTCAAACAGAAACACAGTGCACCGTTGTCAAAAGCTGATTACAGACTGGGGTACTTGACCCCCATAAACTCGCCAACCAGCCTTGTGTGGTAATAGTGCCAGTCAGGGGGGATGTTAGAACTAAATCATGAGTGTAGCAGCCATCAATTTAGCCCATATGGCTTACTAATGTTCTAATTGTGCTGGTCAATCTTGGAGGATTATTTCATTGAAACTTATTTTATTCTTTGGTATTTTAAATATGTTCATTTTAAGAATAAAAACTATAAAAGACAAACAAAAATGTATTAATAAAAATAAAAAGATTTGTTCTGTAAAATTTGTATTCAGTCAAAAGGCTGCCCTTAAGGACATACAAGGCCACAGGTTCCCCACCCTGCATTAGTCTATCACTTACATGGAAAGAAAACATTTATATTTTATTGTTGAGACTTCACTTAAATATTTTCAAGAACATCAACATTTATTTTTATTGTGCACCTCTCTCTCAAAACATAAATACCTAGTATACACTCTTTTACATTATATTATATTGTTATATATTAATACTCTGAATTATCTCATATTTCATATTTTACACATCATTATTTATTCATATAACCTGTGTTAATGTGTGTTACCAACAGAAAGCCCTTGTCAACCACTTGGAAGCAATTAACTCTTAAGGTAACTATGACAATGAATCACTTAATGCTTAAAATATAACAAACAATTGTGTGATTTGAATGTTAATTCAAATGATTCTGTGTGATTCAGCTTAGGTAATATGAGATCAGGTTCAGGTGTGGGCAAGGACGGTGCCAAGAAATGATCAAGAGGAAAGAAAAGTAGAAGCAGGAAGAGGAGGGCACCTGCTGCTGGATGGAATCACCCCTCTGAGGACACTTTGAACTTAGTGTACTGATTTATAAGTTAAAAGATTCATTTTATCAGAGCACCTAGGGTTGAGTGTCTTTTCTTTTTAAAACAAGAATAAGTATGCTAACAAAACTCAAGAAAGCACTCTAAAAAAGCAAAACAACAATTTCATAATTTACTTTGCGAAAAAAAAACTATCTATCGAGTAGACTGAGTACTAGTGTTCCTTCATCAGTATTTTCTCTGCCTGGCAACAGAATTATCATAAAAAGCCAAATTATATTCAGAAGACAACTTGTTGAGCAAGGTCCATTAAAGACAAGCATCATCAAGCAATGATGACAGATGCATCTGACTGCTGGACACTTGTCTCCCTGATTGCACTGGCTTATTATTTATCTCCTATACATGTTACTAGGTTTCCCTTGTCATCATTGTTGTCATCATCATGATAGCAACTGCCATTTATTGAACACCTTATATGTGCCAGGCACTTTAATAGTTACACTCTACATATTGTTGCATTTTGATCATTATGAAAAACAAATGGTTTATTCCCATTTTACAGATAACGAAATTGTGACTCCAGAGAGACTAAGTAACTGATTCAATGTCCCATGGCTAGAATATGTTATTTCTGTTCTCAAAGCCCTTAATTACATAACATGACCTCTAATGCGCATTTTTTTATATTTATTATAATTATTAGGCCCTGCTCCCCTGCTTCTGACTTAGGGCACAAAGCCTAAACCTGGAGGGAAGTGCCCCCTCGCCCAAACTGCTGCAGACCACTCTTGAGAACAAAGTCCCTCTCAGCAGGGAAGGTGACTCTCTTCCTTCCATACTGCTCCAGAATTGCCAGGAACTGAGAAGGTTGGCAGTGTCACAGATAAACTATTGTCTTTTGAAGTGGCAAAAAAAAAAAAAAAAGCAAGCCTGAGTAGCTGATGACCAAGGCTGGGATGAATCCTGAGGACACCTACTTCCTCAAGGTACAAATTGTGGCTGAGACCTACCCAGAGGAAGAAGATGCCCAAATCTCCAAGGTGCCAGCCAGTGGGCTTTCAGTTGCCATGTCCAGGGTGGAGACAGACGAAATATTCCCACACAAACATCTGACCAATGCGTGATTTGGGAGGCTGGAGTACACAGGTCTTCCTCGAGGCCTCAAATCTTTAGATAAAAGACACCTTCTCCTGTAGCCCATCTGACCATGGTCAGGGGAAGAGCTACCGTTCTTACTATGCTTCCTGTAATATGTCAAACAGAGGTATATAGACAGCATCAGCACATGTGCCTGGGTGATTACTGAAGCTGTGTGGAAGCTTATTCCAGCCTTGAGTTACTGCTATGGTAAAGACTCTGCTCTAGAAATCTTCTCTATAGGACATGAAATAGAAGTTTTCTCATTCAGTATTTGTCTCTCTTGACCACCTCTATTTGTAGGAGAAAGGTACAGGCCAAAATGATACCATGATCTTGGTCAAACATGTCGCATTCAAGCCACTGATTTTTGGTTTGGTGACTCCAAAAGGAAATGACTATTGAAGATATACTATCTAAAGAGAATCCATATATATACATATGTATATGTACATATGAGATATATAAATGCAGAATTCCATATTAAGTAGTCTTGTGAAGATCACATAAAATGTCAATGTTACACCTAATAATATTAAGAACAAAAGCTGTCACATCCCTTATAAACGTACTAGAATCAAATAGACAAATCTCTTTGAAAAAGAATCTGTCAGTTTCCAGGCTCTTTCAAGGCATCTTTTGCACCAAATCAGATATTTTTATTCACTTCTTTATGTTCCTTCTTAATCTCTCTAAATCTAACAAATCAAAATCCAAGCCCTAAAGATATTTAAATCAGCTCCCTAGTATAAATAGAGGGCAAATAATGAAATTTACTGTCACAGCTTTAATTTTTCTTTTCTGTGTGTTTCTAAGATATATGTACTTCAGTTTCTGCCAAGATATGCTAGTCAAATAACTCCCAGGTCCTCCCTCTTACAACTAAAACTCCATGGGCTTAGTATAACAAGTAAGCACAGGCAGACACTGAAAGGTGAAAAGAAAAAGGCAGACTGCTCAGCAGTTAGTTCCCTGAGTTTTCTTACTGCTTCTCATATAGCCCAGACAGAGCACAGTAGAAGCCTCGAACCCAGAACCACCAATTGGCACAGACATAAAAGATCCAAGTTACCCCTAGCCAAAGGAACAGGAAAACACTGGCATCAGAAAACAGAAAGCCATATTGATAACACCCACCATAACCCAGTCAAATGCCAATGAAAATATCATAACACCTAGCCCCGGTTTTGTAGTAGTTTCAGCGGGGTCAAGTGGAGAGCTGACCTTCCATCACTTGACTGGCAGAAACAAGCAGTACTTCATTTCCTCACTGGATGGTGTCTGGGGATTGAGCTGATCTTTCACCTGTTCAGCAGATAAAAGCTCCAACTTCTGTGCTGTGGTAGTTTCAACAGGACTGATCAGGGAACAGATCTTCTGTTCCTTACCTGTGGAAGCAGGAGGTGGTTTGACCCCCCGCCTCCCATAGTAATATCAGTGGGTTCCAGTGGCAAGCTGAGCCTCCAACCCACCTGATATCCACAAGCCAGGATGCTGTGGTGAGAGGCAAGTCTAGTTGGTAGGCATTCCACTTCCAACCTCTGCCCGCCTCTGGTGTCAGCAGGGCCCACTCTGAGGCGATAAAGTGGTGTGAATCACTGCCCCACTTTCCTAAGGAAGGTGTCAGCTGGACTGAGGAGGGAGCTAAATTTCTACCCCACCTATCTGCAATGAAGCAGTGTAAGCTAGCACTTCACTTATGCCAGGGTGGCATCAGCAGGGCACAGTGGGAAGCTGACCATACCTGTACCCACCTGGCTCTCAGGCTACACCACAATATGGGGACTGCCTGCTAACAAATAATTAGGATTTAGAGTCTCATAAAATCTCCAGGATACAATTTAAAAATCTCTCATCAGAGCAAGATTATCTGACAAAAATTCTAAAGCATTTTCAAAATAAAGTTTGACAAACAATCATGAATAACCTTGAAACAAATAAAAAACAGTAAAGCTCAGCAAAGAAAAAGATGTTATAAAAAAGAACCAAATGAAAATTATAGAACTGAAAAGTACAATAACCAAAATAAAAAACCTCACTGGATGGGTTCATTAGTAGTGTGAGAATGACAGAATAGAATCAGTGAAGCTGAGGATAGGTCAATAGAACTTACCTAATCTGAATAACAAAGAGAAAATTGACTTAGAAAAACAAAACAAAACAACCTGCAGGACCATAATGAAATTGCTAAAGTTATGTCACTGGAGCACAAAAGGAGAGGGGGAGAGAGAGAGACAGGAAGACTGAAAAAGTATTTAATAAAATAATGGCTTAAAACTTTCCAAATTTGGTGAAAGACATAAACCTACATATTCAAGAAGCCAAGCAATTCTGAAATAGGACAAACCCAATGAAATTCACAAAAGGACATATCAAAATTAAATGTCTAAAAACTAAACGCACACACAAAAATTAAAAGCAGACAGAGAAATGACTCATTACTTGTAGGAGAACATCAATTTGAATGAAAGTGGATTTCTCACACGAAACTCTGAAGGCAGTGGCACAATGTTTTTCAAGTACCAGAATAAAATAACTTGTCAACCATTAATTCTACATCTTGCAAAAATATCCCTCAGAAATAAAGTGGGGGGAAAAAACATTTCCAGATGAAGGGAAACTAAGGGAATTTACTGTTAATACGCCTACCCTTAAAAAATGACTAAAGGAAGTTACCTAAATAAAAAAGAAATGATAGGGGAAGAAGGCTTAGGAATTTAGAAGGGGAAGAAAAACATAAGTGTGAGTAATAAGAGGGGCAAATATAATAGACTTTTCTTCTCATGAGTTTCTTAAATCATATTTGATTGTTAAGACAAAAATTATAACATTGTCTGATTTGGTACTTAATGTACGTAGAGGAAATTCTTAAGGCAATTATAGTTTTAAAGATACTTTGTTAAGAATATTTTTAAAAAGTGGGGCAGTTAAAGGGATCTAAATGGATATAAACTTTCTACACTTTTCTCAAATGATGCAATATCAATACCAGTAGTCTGTGATAAGTTAGATTTTTATATATTGTAAACTTAGAAAACTATATAGTAGTATAAAGCAATATACTAAAAAACAACAAAAATAAATCAAGATTCAATACTAAAAAAAAGTTCATGCAACCCACAGAAAAGTAATAAAATAGATGAAGAGGAAAGAGAAACAGAGGAACCAAACAGAAAAACAAATAGTAGATTTAAGTCTAACATTAATAATTGCCTTAACTATAAATGATCTGAACATACCAATTTAAAGACTCAGAAAGGCAGAATAGTTAAAAAAAAAAAACCACATGATCCAACAATATTCTTTCTACAAGAAATTCACTTCAAATACAGCAACATAGGTAGGTTTAAAGTAAAAGGATATTAAAGAAGACATAGCATGAGGAAGTTAAATCAGATTAACTGGACAGAGCAAAGAAAATTATTAGAGACAAAGGAGAACATTCCATCATGAGTAAAGGATCAATCCACCAAGAAGATCCTAAGGTGTATGCCCCCCCCAAATATCCTGATATTCAAAAATATATCAGCATTTTAATTCACAAAAATATTCCCCTTCTTCTCCTATTCAGGTCTTTGTCTCATCCACAATGGCAAAAGGAATGCCCCAGGAAAAATGACTGCCTCTACAATTGTTTAATTTTTTCTCATTGTATAATTAGAAGTACACATATTTTAACACATGCTTCTTGGCCTCTATCATATCATAGGAATTACTATGCCATTATTTTTTCTGGAATGATAATATTTGGTTAAAAGCAAATAAAACAATTTTTTATTGAATTCTGGGTTGATTCACTCTGAAGATAAATTCATGACAATTTATTATTTTTAATCTAGGTTTTAGGTTTAGTTTCAAAAGACATATGATATGGGGTATTTAGAGCAGGAAAAGATAGAAAATTCAGAAACAACAAAAGCAAAAGTATCCATACATATTTCCTGTCTCTGGAGACAGTTGTGAAATAAAATCAATTATTTGCATTGTTGTGTTTAATGTCAGGTTTTACAATTTTTTTGCGGGGGGAGGATGAGAGTTTGCTAACTGTTAAACTGAAACACTTTCAGTAAATTTTTATTCAAAAGTTGTTCAAAGAAAGCACATGAGCTTTTACACTGACAAGATAGACAATGACTTTAGACAAACATCTAAATAAATAAGAAAACAAACAACCCAATTAAAAAATGGGTAAAAGATCTGAACAGACACTTCAAAAAAGATACAGATGGCAAATAAGCATATGAAAAGATGCTCAATATCATAAGTCATCAGGAATTGCAAAGTAAAACAGCAATGAGGTACCACTACACATCTATTAGAATGGCTAAAATCCAACACCCTGACAACACCAAATGCTAACAAGGACGTGGAGCAGCAGACATTCTCGTTCAGTACTAGTGGGAATGCAAAATTCCCATACAGCCTCACAGAGTCACTTTGGAAGACAGGCAGTTTCTTATAAAACTAAGGATACTCTCACCACAAGATCCAATAATTGTGCTCCTTGGCATTTACCAAAGGCATTGAAAACTCAGATCAACACAAAAATTTGCACATCAAGGTTTATAGCAGTTTTATTCATAATTGCCCAAACTTGGAAGCAACTTCAATAGGTAAATGGATAAACAAACGCTGGTATGTCCATACAGTGGACTATTAGTAAGTGATAAAAAGACGTGAGCTATTAAACCATGAAAAGACATGGAAAACCTTAAATGCATATTGCTAAGTGAAAAGAAACCAATCTGAAAGGCCACATACTGTATGAGTCTAACCATATGACATTCTTTAAAAGGCAAAACTATGGAGACAGTAAAAAGTTCAGTGGTTGTCAGGGATTTAGGGGTAGAGGGAGAGATGAATATGTGGAGCACAGGGGATGTTTAGGGCAGTGAAACTATTCTGTAATATGTAAGGGTGGCTATATGTCATTATACATTTTTCCCAAACCATAGAATGTACAACACAAAGAGTGTACTTTAATGGAACCATTAATTTTAGTTAATAACAATGTGGCAATACTGGCTCATCAATTGTAACGAATGTACCACACTAATGCAAGATGTTAATAATACTAGGGGGAGGGGTTAAGGAACTCTTTGTACTTTCTGTTTAATTTTCTTGTAAACCTAAAACTGCCTCCAAAAATAGTCTATTCATTTAAGAAAAAAAAAAAAGCCACTACCACTGTGTGCTTAGTGTCCTATGTATTTCAAGTCTGGGTGGTATGTCTAGAAGAATTGTATTAACATGTCCCAGGCTGATTGCACTGAATAAAAGATTTAGACCTGCTGTGAAAAATGGACTTTGTGTAATAGATTTTCTGGATTGATAAGGAAAGCGGTATGAGTATACCACCTTAATACAAAACTTAGTGATTTAAAATAAGGCAAACATATTACCTAATTTACCAATGTAATGATAACACATGCATTGTATAAACAGATATTGAAATATTAGCTTGTTGCCTGGTGTTCAGGATTTGGAACATACATCAATTTAAACTTTCACATTTAGTAAAGCTCTAGCTTTCGCTTATGCTGTTTCCATAAATAAGACAAATTTCCTCTTTCATCATCTCTGATGGCCAATGCCAGCTAAACTCTTGCCTGTTAGGAATATGCACATGTCCCCTAACTCAGAGACACCTACATGAGCTATTCTTGGCCAGTGGAATCAGGTCCACTGTGCTTTCCAGGGTGGGGCCAGGATTTGTGCCTCTCCAGACCCCTTGTTTGGCATCTCAGTCTTGTGGGCCTTCTTTGGGTTGTTCATTCACTCCTTGCCCCCTCTCTCCACCAAAACTGCTCTGCTAACTTTTCCTTAAAATTCTCCACCCACCTACCCGGCTCCATTCACCCTTTTGTGCTGATTAAAGAAGCCTCCTTGTCCTTCAGATCTTGGCTTAATAGTACCTCTCAGGGCAGTTTCCCTAACCCTGCAGTCCTGCCCCTTTATAAAACCATCGTATAGACTCTAGTTGCTTTCCATCAAAATGAGAGTCTCAGTTCCCTGGTGTGATAATGTGACTAACGTCAGACTCACCAATTAAACACAGACTGCCAAAGATGCAGGGCTCACTTTCATTCAGCAGTACCTGCCCTGAGTCTGACCCATGCTTGAGGCAGCACAGAACACAGCAGGCGGCTTCCTCACCTATGTAGGGCTCAGCAATGCAGGTGCATCTGAGGAAGGGAAGGATGGAAAGAGTCAGAGAATAAATGAATCAACTTAGCCCGAATTTTACAATTAGAAGATCTACAAAGAAGTAGGTTTAATTTCAGCATATATTTACTTTTAAAAATGGCATTTTAATTAGTGTTATTATTAGTGTTAGGGAAGGGGGATGGTTTAAGGTAAGAGGTCCAAGTGTTGTTGTTTGGGACCACTAAGAAACTTAATCTAGCTCAGAGTAGAAGCTTCAAAAATAGATTTAAATGAAATAATTTGTTTTATACAATAGGGCACATAATCTCCTATTTTGTTGAGGAAACCAAAACCATAGAATAATTTCCATTTTAAGCAAATTTTCTTTGTTTGCATTGAGGGAAGGTGAACTAGGAATCACATGTAAGATCAGGAGAGATTCGGGCCAGATAGGAGGAAGAATTTCCAGGTTGTAGCATTGTTAATCACCCTCCTACAGTACAAAAGAAGATTGCAAAACAGCTTTTTTGGTGGAAGTTAAGAGAATAACAATTTAAGTAATAGTCTAACCCAGTAATAGCTGAATTCGTGAGGGAAAAATGGAAATTCACTAAAAACCTTTTACCCTAAACGGACAAGCTATGGCCCTATGTATGTTAATTACTGAATCTGCTTCTGTAAGACTGCTTGTCACCTTGTGAAACTGACTAATGCCTGCAGCTCATGCTTTCGCTCTGGTAAACAGCTCCCCTTGCAGCAGCTACCTTGTACATTACAGTAACTTCCGTGTGTGTACACTTCCTGGTATAAGCCGCTCTGTACCACCTCCTTGCTCTTGAAGTATAAAAGACCCCCTGACTGGGGGTGCTCAGATTTTGGCAGAAGATCCCCTCTGAGGCCGCTGGCGTTAATAAACCTGATCTCTCTGTATCCTCGTGTACCTCTTAGTGTTTCTCTCGGCAATGTGACTCCGGTTTTTGCCATTACAAATTTTCCAGATGTCTTTTGAGGCTTCTCAGAGACTTCCTGAGCACATGGACTTGAGATCTCGTATAATTTTCTCATTCATAGTGACTTCATTGTGCTTGCTATCTGAGGTGTTATTATTTATGATATTTAGTACATCAGCACATACATGATCTCAGGTCTTGGCATTATTTTGTTATCCCTGCATTTGAAAAAGAAAGACATGCTGATTGGCATGGACTTAACATTTTGTGTGATGGACTATTATGTATATGTGGCTCAGAATGCATTTTTGTTTGCTATAAAGTAATGATCATCTATTCTGTATGATAAATAAAACTTCTGAAAAATCTCAGAATTAATCAAACTTACCATCAATTAACTTCAAAATTTTGAGTAGACTCCTAAAATATTGAAATTGCTATGATCTGTAAACTAAACTTGAAAGTTGGTCCGTCAAAATGACTTTGAAATAAATCATAATGTATTAAAGTAAAATGATATCCTATGTAACAAGGACATTAATAGACATTAATATGTAATAGAGACATTAAAATAACACCAAGTCTTTGCCTTTAGTTGGTAGTTATAATATCTCCCCAATAAAGTATTAACTTCAATTTTGAACAAAGTTTTCACATTTTGTTTTTTACATCTTAGGCATTATTGGCCTTTTGCTAAACTGAACACAAGGGGATGAAAAGAAAATCTGGGCTCAAATGTGCAATTTCCTATTTTCTGTTAGGGCAGTTTATAACATATAATAAAGCTACATTAATAAACAGATGTTTCACAGTCTATAGAATGTAAAATAAATATCTTGGATAAGCTAGTAAGAACAAGAAACTTCTTGGAGCAGATTTTTTTTTGTCTTAAAATTATCTTTGCAGATACTGCATGTAACATGAATCAGTATGATCAATGCCATTAGCAACATGTCACAGTAGACCAAGGCCAAGTTGTTAGGTGAAATCTATATAAATATATGTACATAACATAGTTTGGTAATATAAATATTGGCATATTTTCTTTATTATTTATGAAATCAATAATTCTTATATGAACTAAGAAAAGTTTTTTCTCTTGAATCCAAAATAAAATTTTCTAATTACTTTCTTTGATATAGGATTCTCCTTGTCTGCAGATTATATCCACTAGAGGTATCTCCTTTAAGTCAAGGTCTGGATATAATTATCTTGGTATCTAACACCTAGACAATGCTTGGCACATGTAAGGGCTTTGCCTAGAATATAAACAAATGCATGTATACAATGAAAAAAATATTTCCAAGATATTTGTAGCCATGTCATAGAAATGTGGGGGCTAAGAAGAGGGATCCTACTTTGGGGTAGATATAATTTCAAATAATAATAATAACTTATATGGTGCTTAAAATGTCAAGTTGCTGTTCTAAATGTGTTAGATCTATTGGTTCACATAATGGTCACAAAAGCCCTATGAAGTATTCTATTTATTGTAATTACCATTTTATAAATGGAGAAACTAAGGCAGAGAGAGGCTAAATAAGTTGTTCCAGGTTCACTTGGTAAGTAGATGGCAGAGCTTGTTTCAAACTCCATACTTTTAACCTGCACACAATATTGCCTGTCATAGAGACATTCTTCTTGTTGAATGGAGTAATGTCATCCAAGGGACTTTATTGAGTATTACCATGCAGAAATAACTCTGAATATCAGTAATTCTTCTGTAGAATGATTTCATCTTATTCCCTCAGAGGCTGATACATTTTATGCCAAATAAATATAGGGGAAAAATAATTTTATAGATTTTACTAATGATATATATAACAAATAGAGGACATACGATATATTTATACATTCTAAATTGAAATTTATGAGAATAATACACACAAAAAGTGTTTTGAACAGGCCCTATATCTTATTTTGGGGGACCAAAATATTTAATAAATCTTACTGAAATAAATGTTTAAGGATTATTTTATTTGTTGTTGTATGGAATTATGTGTACTGGAAAGCACAGAGCATTATTTGATGTGTTGGTTCTTTTGGCTCAGACTAACTTGATGAGAACAGAGAGAATGTTTGGGCGGTGAAACTAGGTTCCTCCCTCTTCTGGTTTGACTACTGCTGTATTCTAGTAAGGTCCTAAGTCAGATAATATGATTATGACAGCTTTATTTGTTTCAAAATTGATGATGGAGTTAAGTTCTTCTGTACTCTTGCTTGATGTTCTGTTCGCTAATTATGTCTATTACAAAGAGAGGGTTGTTGAAGTATCCAATTGTAATTGTAGCATTGTTGATTTCTCCTTTCAGTTCTATTAACTTTTGCCTTTTGCCAAATTTGGGAAGCTTTTCCTATTATACCTTCAAATATTTTTTTAACAGCACACTCCTTTTCCTTTCCTTCTGAGACTCAGATGACACAGACGTTGGAACGTTTGTTACTGTTCCACAGGTCCCTAAAGCTCTGTTCAAGATTGTTTCATCTTTTTTTTCTCTACTATTCAGATTGGAAAATTTCTATTGGTTTATATTCAAGTTCATAGATTCTTACCTCTTTAATTTCATTTCTAATGAAAAGCCTACCCAGCATTTTGTATTTGTTGTTATATTTTTTTCAGTTATAATGTGTTTATTTAGTTCTTCCTTATATCTTCTATTTATTTGCTGAGACTTCCCAGTTTTTCGTTGGTATCAAGAATGATTGCTTATTGGAACAATTTTATGTTAGCTGCTTTTCAAAGTCCTGATGAAGTAATTCCACTTTTTGTGTCTTCTCAGTGTGGTAGCTATTGATTGTCTTTTCCTATGTTAGATGAGGTTTATCTAGATTTTTTAATTTTGGACTGTATCATGGGCATTTTGAATGTTAAATTTTGAGGCTCTGGATCTTAATTAAATCTTACAAAGAATGTTGGTATTTTTGTTTTAGCAGCAATTGACCTTGTTATATTCAAACTGCAAGTTCCATTCTGCCTTTTGTGAGCTGTGGTTCCAACAATCAGTTGAGTTTTCAAAGCCTCTGCGGTTCTATTCAGAAATGTCCCAGTGGTCAGTGTGGGACCTGGATAATCTGTTAGCTCAGTTCTCAAAATCTTTGGTAAACTAATTGGGATCAGATCCACACAAGTGCAGCTTGGGGATGAGCTCAGGAGTTCATTAAAAAACTTTATGGTGTCATTTTCCCATACTTCCTCTTTACCATCTTCTTAATATTTTCTGGTTCCCTGGAGTTCCTCTTTTCTATTTTCCAACCAGAATGCCAGGTCTTTAGTCACTCTGTTCTACTATAGTTTTTCATGGTTGTACCCATGTTTGGAGTTATGAGGTAGGTTGTAAATATTTTTAATATAAAATATTAATGAATAATTAATAAAAATTAAAAATGAAATTTTTCTCTACCTATTTTAATATAACTTATTTTAAAAAATCTTTTAACAGATCTGGGAAAAAAATGGCGGTGTGATAGCGTCCTCCCACTGCACCGCTCCCAGGGAAGGAGGTGAAGAACGCCAACGGCTGCCTGCGAGCACGGACCGCTCACTCCGAAAACAGCATTGCGAATGACAGAGAAACAACGCCCAACGCCCAGCCCAAGAAAACAGGTACAAAATTTTCACAACGATCGGAGGGCGCACGGAGCACAACAGAGCCCAGAGCGCGGGAAGGACTCGCTCGTCAGGTCGGCGCAGCGCGACCTGTCCCCCAAGCGCTTACGCGCCTCCCCATCCACTCAGTCAGGGACAATCCCAGAGTTGGAACAGAGCGGTCGCTAGGGACGGAGAGCCCTGTGGAGAGGAGGAAGTAGCCAGAGCCAGACACAACTCGCAGCTGCAATATACAGAGACTGCCGAGGGCTGGGGAGGAACTGAGTGGGGACCGAGATACAGCTTCCCGGGACAGTGCGCGGGAACCCGCAGGCCGGCACTGCGCCACTAGAAGTCAGCGGGACTGGGCCCAGGAGTTTATCGGAGAGCGGGACACGCCCTTAGAGGCTGCTAACAACTGCCGCTGCGGCCGGTGGAGAAAAACTGCGCTCCGGGCGCGATCAGAGCCCGGCTGTGCGCCAGGGTGGCGGCGGCCGCCATCTTTACAGCCGCCTGCGCGGAGCTGTGAGCCGCGACTCTAGCTCCGCCCCGCCCCAGCCCGGGGCTCTTCTGCTGGGGCGAGACAGGCTTTGCCCTTGGTGGCCAGGGACAGCTGCATCCGTGGGTTCCAGGTGGGACGAGATCCCGGAACTGGAGCGGCGGGACCTTTGGGTATTGGAAACAGTTTGCAGCTCGTCCATCTGGTTCCGCTACCCCGGCTCTGGCCTCCGACAAGTCCGCTCCGTGCTGGTCCTAGTGTCCGCCCTTCAGGTCTCAGCCCTCCCGTACCCCAGAGATCGCTCATTTTGAAGGTTGCTGGCTATAGTGACTCATTTGGTATAACTGCCGGTTCCCATGACAACCAAATACCTCAAGAGCCACAGGCTGAACCAGAGCAGCTCCCCATAATCTCGCCCACTTCAATAGGGAATTTCGCGCCACCCAAGAGCGCTTCCAGCGGCCACTACTCCGCCCTCCCCGTGGGAACATCCCCCCGGTGGAGACTGCTGGGGATAGAGATGGCCACCCGCCTCGCCTTGGGGTCTAGTGGTGGAAAAGGGGTGCACAATTGGAGATCCCCCTATCAACCAGTATCATGCGGAGACACACATCAGAAGGGCAGACACACGTGGCTAGATGAGCAACCTTTGAGCTGTGTAGAATTTTCCCAACTCAGCTCTCACACTGCAGCCAAAAGAAATTGTGTTTCTACCTGCACCTCAGGAGGAGCAGGGTCAAAGTAACCCCTAGGAGCTACAAGGCCCCCCCCCAAAGCACGGGGCTTTCGCATACCCCAACTGGGGAATCAGAATCTGCCATGGACATAACAGAATACCTAGCTAATAGGGAGCGGAGGACTCATATCCTCAAGTACAATTCATTAGCTCAGAGCCCAAGCTGGGAGGTCATTCTCACACACTCCACTGGGAAGAGGAGAAGACCACAGGTCAGAGTTAACTCAAGATCCACCAAACTTGCTAAAATACACCTAAGGCAATATGGGCCACTACTTCTCTCCCTGGCTTTGCCAAGGAACAATAATTGTGGGCCTGGAGACAGGGCCATAAACTAGCTCTAACACCCCCAGCTCTCGACCAAGAAGCCAGATGAGAAAAAACCAGCGAAAGAACTCAGGGAACATGAAAAATCAGAGTGAAAAGTCACCCCCAAAAGAAATTATCAGTTCCTCAGCAATGGATACCAACCCAACTGAAATGGGTAGAATGACAGAAGAGGAATTTTGTTTATGGATTATAAGAAAGCTCAATGAAATTCAAGAGAAAATTGAATCCCAGCACAAAGAAACCACAAGAAAAATGCAAGAAATGAATGAAAAATTCTCCAAAGAAATAGAAATATTACGGAAAAATCAAATAGAAATCCTAGAAATGAAAGAAGCATTCAAGGATCTACAAAACACAGTGGAAAGCCTTAAGAATAGGCTGGACCATGCAGAGGAAAGAATCTCAGAGCTAGAAGACAGCTCCTATGCGCTAAATAAATCAGCCGAAGAGAAAGAACACAAAAACAAGAGGCAGGAAAAAAGCATACAAGAAATGTGGGATTATGTAAAGAGGTCAAACATAAGGATCATAGGTATCCCTGAGGGAGAGGAAGAAAACTTGCATGGGCTGGAAAATTTATCTGAAGGAATAATAGAGGAAAATTTCCATGGCTTAGCCAGAAATCTCGATATCCAAGTACAAGAAGCACTCAGGACTCCTGGGAGACTCAACATGAAAAAGCATTCACCACGTCACATAATTATTAGACTGACCAAAGTAAACACAAAAGAGGCACTCCTCAGAGCTGTAAGACGAAAAGAGCAGGTAACCTACAAAGGGAAACTGATCAGATTAACTGCAGATTTCTCAGCTGAAACCTTACAAGCCAGAAGGGAATGGGGAGACATCATCAATCTCCTAAAACAAAACAAAGGTCAACCCAGAATTCTGTATCCTGCCAAACTAAGCTTCTTATATGAGGGAGAAATAAAGACGTTTCCAGATAAGCAATCACTGATAGAATTTGCGAAATCCAGACCGGCCTTGCAAGAAATGCTTAGACCTGCATTATACACTAAACAGAGCAACAGACACCCACCTATGTAAAACTACGCAAAAGCTAAAACCCCAGAAAACAGACTCCACAATGACGCAAGAGGTAAAACAAAAGATACCACCCAAGAGAATAATCAGAAATTTACCCCAAATATCAACTCTCTCAATAAATGTAAATGGCTTGAACTGCCCATTGAAGAGACATAGGCTGGCTGAATGGATTAAAAAATACAAACCAAGTATCTGTGGTCTTCAGGAAACACACCTTACACACAAAGACACATTCAGACTCAAGGTGAAAGGATGGAATACAATTTTCCAGGCTAATGGAAACCAAAAGAAATCCGGAGTAGCTATCCTCATTTCAGATGACATAAACTTTAAAACAATAAAAGTGAAGAAGGACAAAAATGGACACTATATAGTGGTGAAGGGAAAAATCTCACAAGAGGATTTAACAATCCTAAACATTTATGCACCCAACACAGGAGTGCCCAGGTACATAAAGCAAGTACTGCTAGATCTAGACAACATAATAAGCAGCAATGCCATAATAGCAGGGGACTTCAACACCCCACTGACGGAACTGGACAGATCCTCCAAACAAAAAACAAATAGAGAAATAAAAGACCTAAACAGGACTCTAGAACATTTGGGCCTAACAGATATCTACAGAACACTCCACCCAAATAACACTGCATATACATTCTTCTCATCAGCTCATGGAACTTTCTCTAAAATTGACCATATCCTAGGCCACAAAACAGATCTCAACAAATTCAAAAAAATAGAAATCATACCATGTATCTTTTCAGACCACAGCGGAATAAAACTAGAAATCAATTCCAACAGAAACTCACATCTTCCTCCAAAAACTTGGAAACTAAACAATCTATTGTTGAAAGATTATTGGGTCAAGGAGGAGATTCAAATTGAAATCAAAAGATTCTTCAAACTAAACGATAATGGGGACACAAGTTATCAAAATCTGTGGGATACAGCAAAAGCAGTCCTGAGAGGAAAACTTATCGCCCTAAATTCCCACATCCAAAAGACAGAAAAGTCACAAATCAGTAAACTAATGAATCATCTTAAGGAAATGGGAAAGGAAGAGCAAAGCAATCCTAAAGCCAGCAGAAGAAAAGAAATAACCAAAATCAGAGCAGAATTAAATGAAATCGAGAACAAAAGAACAATACAGAAGATCAATGAAACGAAAAGTTGGTTCTTTGAAAAGATAAACAAAATAGACAGGCCACTTGCCAGGATGACCAGAAGCAGAAAGGAAAGGACTCTAATAAGCTCAATTAGAAGTGAAAAAGAGAAGTCACAACTGATACCATGGAAATACAAAACATCATCTTTGAATACTACAAAAATCTCTATGCCCACAAACACAAAAACGTGGAGGAAATGGACAAATTCTTAGAAACATACTACCTCCCTAGGCTCAACCAGGAAGAAACAGAATTTCTAAACAGACCAATATCAAGCACCGAAATTGAAGCAGTAATTAAAAATCTACCCACAAAAAAAGTCCCGGACCAGATGGGTTCACACCTGAATTCTACCAAGCCTACAAAGAAGAACTGGTGCCTATACTGCAGAAATTATTTGAAAATATCCAGAAGGATGGAATCCTCCCAAACTCATTCTACGAAGCCAATATCACCTTGATATCAAAGCCAGGAAAGGACACAACAAAAAAAGAAAACTACAGACCAATATCCCTTATGAATATAGATGCAAAAATTCTCAATAAAATCCTTGCAAACTGAATTCAAATGTACATCAAAAAAATAATCCATCACGATCAGGTGGGCTTTATTCCCGAGATGCAGGGATGGTTCAACATACGCAAATCTATAAATGTAATTCACCATATAAATAAAAGTAAGAACAAAGATTATATGATCCTTTCAATAGATGCAGAAAAGGCTTTTGACAAAATCCAGCATCCTTTTATGATAAGAACTCTTAACAATATAGGCATAGATGGCTCATTCCTAGAAACTATTAAAGCCATATACGATAAACCCACAGCCAATATCATACTGAATGGGGAAAAATTGAAGGCATTCCCCCTTAAAACTGGCACCAGACAAGGGTGCCCACTATCTCCACTTCTTTTCAACATAGTGCTGGAAGTCCTGGCCACAGCAATTAGACAAGACAGAGGAATCAGGGGCGTCCAGATAGGGGCAGAAGAGGTCAATCTTTCACTATTCGCAGATGATATGATATTATACATAGAAAACCCCAAAGATTCAACCAAAAGATTACTGGAATTGATAAATGAATTCAGCAAAGTCTCAGGATACAAAATTAATACACACAAATCCATAGCCTTCATATATGCTAATAACAATCAAGCCGAGAAACAAATTAAAGATGCAATACCTTTCACAATAGCAACAAAGAAAATTAAATATTTAGGAACATATCTAACTAAGGAGGTCAAAGATCTATATAGAGAGAATTATGAAACACTGAGAAAAGAAATTGCAGAGGATGTAAATAGATGGAAAGCCCTACCATTCTCTTGGATAGGCAGAGTCAACATAGTAAAAATGGCTTTGCTACCTAAATTAATTTACGGAATCAATGCAATCCCTATCAAAATACCAACATCATTTTTTGCTGATCTAGAAAAAATAATTCTACGCTTCGTGTGGAACCAGAGAAGACACCATCTAGCCAAAGCGATCTTAAGCAAAAAGAACAAATTGGGAGGCATCTACCAGACTTCAAACTATACTACAAGGCTATAGTAACCAAAACTGCATGGTATTGGCACAAGAACAGACACGTAGACCAATGGAACAGGACTGAGAACCCAAATATAAAACCAACCTCATACAGTCACCTGATCTTTGACAAATTCCAGAAAAACGTACACTGGGGAAAAGATTCCCTATTCAACAAATGGTGCTGGGAAAACTGGATGGCCATATGTAGAAGACTGAAACTGGATCCACACCTCTCACCTCTCACAAAAATCAACTCACAATAGATAACAGATTTAAACCTAAGATGTGAAACCATAAGAATTCTCGAAGAAAACATTGGAAAAACTCTTATGGACATTGGCCTAGGCAAAGAATTTATGAAGAAGACCCCCAAAGCAATCACAGCAGCACCAAAAATAAATACATGGGACCTGATCAAATTGAAAAGCTTCTGCACAGCCAAGGAAACTATCGCTAGAGTGAACAGACAACCTACAGAATGGGAGAAAATATTTGCATGTTACACCTCTGATAAAGGGCTGATAACCAGAATCTATACAGAACTTAGGAAAATCAACAAGAAAAAATCAAACAACCCTATTAAAAAATGGGCAAAGGACATGAACAGAAACTTTTCAAAAGAAGACAGAATAATGGCCAGCAAACATATAAAAAAGTGCTTAACTTTTCTAATCATCAGGGAAATGCAAATCAAAACCACAATGAGATATCACTTAACTCCAGTGAGATTGGCTCATATCAAAAAATCCCCAAATAACAAATGTTGGCGGGGATGTGGACAGATAGGAACACTCATACACTGCTGGTGGAACTGGAAATTAGTACAACCTCTATGGAAAAGAATATGGAGATACCTCAAAGAATTAAAAGTAGAATTACCATTTGACCCAGCAATCCCACTACTGGGTATTTATCCAAAAGAAAAAAAGACATTTTATAATAAAGACATCTGCTCTCGAATGTTCATAGCAGCACAATTCACAATTGCAAAGTTGTGGAAACAACCCAGGTGCCCATCAATACACGAGTGGATCAATAAAATGTGGTATATGTATACCATGGAGTATTACTCAGCAATAAGGAACAATAGTGAATTAACACATCTGGTATTATCCTGGTTGGAGCTAGAACCCATTCTTCGAAGCGAAGTGTCACAGGATTGGAAAAACAAGCACCACTGGTACTCACCATCAAACTGGTGCTAACTGATGAACACTTACATCACACAGGGCAATAACATTCATCTGAGGGCGGGCGGGCGGGAGGGGGGTGGAAGGGATGGGAAAAACTCTCACTGAATGGATGTGGGGAGCACAGTTTGGGAGACGACCACGATTGTGGCTCTGACACGGGCAGAACAGGGGCAATGTGTATGGCCAAAGTGTTGTACCCCCATGATATTCTGAAATTAAAAAAATAAATTAAAAAAAATAAAATAAAAAAAAATAAAATAGCAATCTGATCTTGTAACTTCTCAGCCCATAATTCTTTAATGACTTTGTAACATTGAAAATAAAGTTCATATTTTGGAGTTTAATAAAAAAAAAATCTTTTAACAGGAATTGTATTGATAAGATTTCTAATCTTGAAAACTTTTGACATTCTTGGTTTTAACTCTGCAGTGAAAATTTATTAGGTCTTTTAATAAACTAATGAATTTGATTTGCCAATACTGAGTTTAGAATTGTTGTATCTATAATTTTAAAAGTGAATAATCTGTGCTTTTATTTTCTTGTATCATTCTTGTTTGAAATTGGTACCTAGTAAAAGCAGATATGTGTGTTTGTGTGTATGTATATAGATACATACATGGAAAGTTATATATATATTATTATATATTTATATTACATGTATCTAGTAAAAGTAGATATGTATATGTGTGTATAGATATAGCAGTTTATATATATATTTATTTTATATTTATATATATTATATATTTGGAAATTTATTCATTCACTCAAGATTGAACAAATACTTATTGAACACTAAGTTGTCATTAGATGTAGGGCTATCCTTTTGAATAAGAGGATGTTAGAAGTGAGTATAGAAGGATTATGGAATTATAGAAAGATATTTAGGTAGTAAATTCAAACATTAAAACCACCATCCATTATAAACTAGACATTACCTGAAAGTTTATGACTGTAAATAAATTCCTTTCTCTATACACTGCCCTAATTGAATCATATTTGCTAGCTTTGACCACCATTGAACATTCATTGATAACAGTTGATATATAACCAAATCACTAAATTATAACTTGAATCAGATCAATCTTTTGTTTTTCAATAATCACTTATCATTCAACATGTAATTAACTGTGGTGATTATTCACACCTGGCTTAAGTTGATGATTGTTTATTCAGGGTCACGCACATTCTTACATATATTCTGATGTTAGCCAAACATACGCTTCATATTGTACTTGGGTAGTTCCAAACGTCAAAAACACAATTCTTGGGTTGTTGTCAGGTTTCTTAGATATTTTTTCTCCTATATGTTTCATGTGTGATAAAATAAGGAACTTATTTAGAAGTATCTGATTTTTCAAATCCATTGTCAAAAAAGTGGCAATTCACATTACCTGTTTCCTGATAGCAAAAACTTACTTTACTAATGCTTTCTTTTGGTTTTTTTGTTTGTTTGTTTGAGACAAAGTCTCGCTTTGTTGCCCAGGCTGGAGTGCAATGGCCTCATCACAGCTCACTGCAGCCTCAAACTTCTGGGCTCAAGCGATCCTCCTGCCACAGCCTGCTGAGTAGCTGGGACTACAGGCACACGTCACCATGCTCAGCTAATTTTTCTATTAGCTGAGACCGGGTCTCGCTCTTGCTCAGGCTGGTCTTGAACTCCTGGCCTCAAGAGATCCTTTTGCCTCGGCTTCCCAGAGTGCTAGGATTATAGGCATGAGCACCCTGGTACCTAGTAAAAGCAGATACTGTGCCCTGCCTCTAATATTTTCTTCTTAAATCATTATTTAAGCCATTTTCCCACTTGTACTTTGCCTTATAGTCAAGTATCAGGTTTATCAAAGAAAGTGAGTATTTTGAAGATAAGTGTTAGTTGTGGATTTTTTAAAAGACTGCATTATAATTTTGATCCTATTGGTGTCATTTACATTAGCATTTACTAGAAATAATCTTTTTATCATGTTCAGTATAGCCCATAACAAAACTTGTCTCAAGATGTGGAAAAATAAGTTTTTTTCTAGAGTATTATTGAAAATATACTGTTAGTTGAGTTTATATGATGGATCTGTTCTATGCATGTATATTTAGTATTAGTTCACAATACTGTCTTCTACTAGAATTATAATTCTGTCTAAAATCTCCACAGAACTCACATTTTAACATGAAGTGCCTGACAGCATTATTATGATGCAGATACTATCTGAGAGGAGTAGTACTTTAAGCTCTTTTCAAACACTGACTTATTAATTCAGTTTATTTTGTGTTATTAGCAAGTTAATTTACCCACAAATGATCCAAGAATATAGAACAGAGGAGCTTTGCGATGAGGAAGGGGAAGGGCTCCTGTGTTAGTTGTCAGGTCCCGGTGGAACAGTTAATGTAGGGTGAGGAAGTACAGAAAATGTCACCCCAAAATATGGTGGCTTGGTATGCTGATTATTTTACATCAAAGGCACTTGGGGATCAGCAGATGCTGGATGAGGCTATTCTCTGAAATTCCTTTATCTACCAAGGAACCAGACCCATCAAAAAGGTACACAATTGCCTTCAATCCCCTCCCCGAAACTCCCTTAACTAGAGACAATTAAACCCATATTGCAGGAAGGAAGACTGAGGAATGCCCCCACATCTAGACAGGCCTTGTTACAAACTATTGTCTGTTGTCCAGTCTCATTCAGTTTCCAAAGAGAATCATTTACAAACTATTGTCTTCTCTTTGACTCCGTTCATTTCTCCTAAAAATCATTTACCACCTCTCAAAATTACCTTCATTCCCCCACTTTCTCTTCCCCTGTGATGAAGGGTATATAAGATTCTAAACCTCATTGAGTTGTTGAGTAATCACTTTCCTGTGATTTTCCCCCATGCATGTTGTTGTCCAAAAGACCACCAGGATGGCTAGATAATAGAAAGGAGAGCTTTATTGGTGATACTGGATTGCAAACTGGAAGAGAGAGTCTCCAGTGTGTGCAGAAGTGTTCTCTCTACAAAGAGGGAAAGGACAGATTGGGTTTTATGTATAACAGGGCTTGGGTCATACATATTCAGCAGGTTTGGGGAAAAGCTGTACTATTTATGAGGGGAGCCGAGTGCATGTGCAATAGGTAAACGTGTATATAACATACATTCTATGTTCACTTTGGCGCAGGGTTTTAGCATTAAAATGAAGTGAAATTTGGTGCTTTATTTCAAAAGGTGAACTAACTGTAGGACACAAAGACAGTTTGTGCACAGCCTCTACAAGCTGGCTGAAATTGGCATAAGGTCTGCAATAGCTTAACAGAAAAGAATGTTTGTGAGGCTGGTCTTCTGTCCAGTCAGAGATGTAGTGAGTGGTCTGTGTTGGAAATTAGCCTGTTAGCTCTTATTGTTAGGGAGTTTGTCAAAGGTGTCATTTTTCTTATTGTCATAGGAATTTAGAAATTGCCATCCAGCCAGGCCGTGAACCTTCAATCTGTAGGTACCTGTTTTTCCTTAACCTTAGGGTCCATCTTAGTTAATAAAGGGGCCTCTCAGATCACAACATTAGTAAATTTGCACGCTTTTTCTCTTGCTAATCTGTATATGGTCAGTTCATTTCAGAGAATCTTCAGAGGGCAGAAAGAAAGCTCTCCCTTCACTCCTACAAGGGCTTTGGACTTCAGAGGGTGATAACATTGGACATTGGGTAGGGGGAATTGAATCCCAACATACTGAAAAGTAGAGAGAGTGGAAGGAAGATAGAGAGGTATCAAACTAATCTTCACATTTTTACTTGGAAACATCCTTCATGTGGTTTATGCATAAATCTACACAATCACATATCACATCAGGCAGCTAGGAAAATTCAGTCACGTCTGACACCAATATAGGTGCCAAGGGAAAATTCCCCTTCACCCTCTGAAGGTTCACTGAAAATCACTGACAAAAGGCAGATTAATGGGAGAAAAGGCATATAAATTTACTTATCGTTGTTTTATGTGACTTGGGAGCCTTCAGAATAAAGACCCAAAGGTACAGGGAAAATTGTCCATTTTTATGCTTAGGTTCAACAAAGTATGGAAAGCCATGTAGAAATATGACTGGACAAAAGGATATGATCTAATGCTGATAGACTGAGTGGGGAAACCCAGCAAGGCCTGTTTAGATTCTTCTTGGCCTTTCTGTGCAGCATTCCTTCCTTCTGGGTATAGGGCAGGGCCCTCTCTGGAATGGAGGTCTTATGACCTACAATCAAATAAGGTAGGTCAGATAATTTTTTATGGCCAGTTTTTATGCAGAAAAGCAGAGGTAGGGGAAAGTTAGAGTAATATTTTTAGGTTTTATGGCTGGCTTTGAGGAAAACGTGTTCTGGTTTCTATGACCCACTTTGGGGAAGAGGAATTCTAGTTTCTATGGCTAGCTTTGGGGGAGAATGAGGGGAAGAGACAGGAGGACAGGAGAAAACCTTTTGCTCCTGAGGATGCTTCTGAGGACTTCATTATGATGTGTCATTTTCTGCACCCCAACACCAAGTACTCAGAGTTGGGGCAGACATCACAGGTTAAGGGCACAGTCTTCTACAAGTCTGTCCTCACTTCAGATGCCAGCTGCAAGCTTAAGGGTCCCAGACCTGTACTTCTGACCAGCTCACTATAAATTCAAGTGTTCCCACTGCCCTCTCAGTTTTGATAATTCATTAGAATGACTCAAAGATCCCAGGAAAGCTCTACTTATGACTACAGTTTTATTATAGCAAAAGGATACAAAAAGAACCAGCCAAAGGAAGAAACCCATAAGATGAGGTCTGGGAGGTACCAAACATTGAGATATAAAAATAAAACTCTAAGACCCCCAACTGCCTGAATGGACCCTGTCTTGGCCAAAGGGACCCCAGAGGAACCTTGAAACTGAGTTCCTTGCCATGACAGGATGGGAAGTCAGGTACATCTTGTTATACCTCTTCCCTCGCTAACCACCATTAGGCCTTTTTTCCTAAGGGTTAAACAGAAACCAGCCCTTTGGAAAGACTTGCTCCATCTCTGATTTCAACCAACCTTATGACTGCCCCTCCCTTTTTGTGGATTCGACACAACTGACCAGCATTCCTTCCTGATAAGAGACTACCCACCTCAGAGCGGTTCTGGCCAGTCTATGGAGGCTGTGCATGGAAAGGCTTTATTTCCTCCACGTCACCTTTTTATTTATGGGGCCTAATTGTAATACATTTAAATGTTAAGTCTTCACCTCAAAGTGAACATGGGACACACGTTATATACATGTTAGCCTACTAAGCATGCGTGTACAACCACTTCATGAACATTCATAGCTCCTCCTACAACCTGTTGAAGATGTATACTTAGCTACCCTGCTCAGCATAAATTCCTGTTCCCTTTACCCCTCCCTTGAAGTGCTTGCTCTTCACTTCTGCTTGAGGCTATGCTTTCCAGCCTGCAAGATGGCCAGCTGCAGTCTGCAATCCTTTATGAGAAATAAAGCTCTCCTTTCCAAATTTATGAACCTCATGATTCTTCAGTTGACAACATGAAGTTTTCTTTTTTTTTAATCATGGAGTCAAGACACACTAGTACATCAGTGTGTGACAGTATGCAGAATATTGTCAGCCAGGGAAGCTCACCTAACCTTTGGTGTCCCTATTTTCTACTGGGACTTCATTATATATGCATGATTTATTGAACCATTGCCTATGTCAGTCAATCTCCAGCTCTTTTCTCCTCCCTAGAGGCAGAGCTGATATCATGTGGGCTCCAAGCTCAAGCCTCTAATCATATGGCTGGTCTTTCTGGCATGGCCAGCCAGCTCCCATCCTGAGTCATTCTGTTAGCACAAAGAACTAGGGATCCACTACTAGTCATCTCATTAGCATAAACTCAGGTACAGGTCTCAGGGACCAATCATGAATAACAAAGACACTCCTGTAACTCAGGAAATTCCAGGGGTATAGAGGCTACATTCCAGGAACCAGGCCAGCCAATTATTTTTTTTTTTAGAGACAGGGTCTCACTCTGTCACCCAGGCTGGAGTGCAATGGTGCACTGCAGCCTCGAACTCTTGGGCTCAATTGATCCTCCCTCCTTGGCCTCCTGAATAGCTAGGACTACAGGCATGCACCATCACGCTTGGCTAATTTTATTTAATTTTAAAAATTTCTAGTAGAGATTTCTAGTAGATTTCTAGTAGAGGGTCTCACTATCTTGTCTAGGCTGGTCTTGAACTTCTGGCCTCAAGTGATCCTCCCACCTCAGCCTCCCAAAGTGTTGGGATTACAGGCATGAGCCACTGGCCCCCGGTCCCAAATTCTTTATAACAGAGGAGAAAGTGCTTGAAGGTAGGAATATATATTAATATACATGTTTAGTGGGATAAATCTTGGGATCTACACTTATGAAACAATAAGTGTTAAGCACATGATATAATCAGAATATGAAAACTTGACTTAGAAATTTCATCAACAGTAAACTCAATGGAGTCAATGGTGTGACTAAGTCTCCCTAATACATACATATCCTACTGCTGTGCTTGGTATAAGTATAGTTCCCAAGATTAAGGACATGAAATCCTGTTCTACTTAACACTGATTTCTTCCCACTGAGGGATCTGCATGTATACAGGTCATTGTCAAAGACAAAAACTGAATAAATGAGGAAATTACTTTTATTCAGGCTATTGCAATATGGAGAACACCCAAGATCAGAGTGTCTCAGAAGGGTGGCTTTGCCTTAAAATTTATAGAGAAGAGTAAGTAAGTTACGAGTGGGATGATTTACAGCTGGGATTGTTCTGAAGAAAGATAAATCTTAGTTATCTAAATAGAAAATGTTTTTTTCTCTCTGGTTAGTTAGCTGCAGGAGGACAAACAGTTCTACTCTCAGCTAATCAAGTATGAGACAATGAGAGAGACGTTGGAGATCTGCATCTGCCCTTGTCAACAGTTTCAGCCAAAAGAGAAAAAGTCAGTATTTTTCTTGTCACAGGTAAATATGAGAGTCATTTGCAAGTCTGATGGGAACCTAAGAAAGTGTGGGTAACAGTCTTATCTAAGTCATGTGGAGGAGGATGATTCTTTGCAGTAAGTTGTTTCCCAAAACACAAAAGGGTGGAGGGATTTGGAAAACAAAAGGTTGGGAGATTTCGTAACTGTCACTGTTTTCCAGGAGCTTGGGGCTCAGGTGAAGTTCAACCTTGTCTACATAGAACTATTGAGTGAAGTTTAGTGACCAAGATGGAGCCTCAGACAGTTGAAAATTGGGAAAGCAGAGAACATACAGGGGATAATGACTCTGTTCAAATATGTAGACAGGATAAAAGGAAGATAAATTGGACTCATTTACATTAGTTGCAGGTAGTGAGTCAAAAGTCAAATTCTTTTGATTCAAAATTTAGAGAATTGCTTTCCATTTGAACTTCAAACAACTTCCTCCAACAGGGCTCCCAAAAGATAAAACTTTATTGACAATTTCTACCATTTAAAATAATGAAATGAGGACAAAGTTTGGTGCATGTAACTTCTAAGAAAAAGTGATAGGAAATTCACAAAATCCCCCCCCCCGCCCCCACCATTGTATTAAAGGAGTCACAAAAACAGGCAAACAAGAAACAATGTCTATATTATCATTAGGAACAGTTAAAAGACAAAATTACAACACATTTAGTTTAAAGATCTGAATTGGCTTTATTTGCTATTCTGGAATCGGGCAATGCTTCATTCCATAAAATATTAATAGAATAAGAGTTCAGATAAATCGGGCAAAGAAGATTGGTTTTATAGACAGAAAAGGGCTGAGCAAACAAATTACCTTTCTTGTAAAGGTTAAAGCAGAGAAGATTTCCTTATCATGCAGGCTAAAATTGGCCTGTGTGGGGATTTGGCTATTACCTCTCTCTCTCTGTCCTGATTTCTCAGAAGGTCAGATAAACCACTTATTTTTTGTTTAGTGACATGGAAATTTAGCATGAGTAACTCCATTTTGGTTTGATCTCTTGGGCCTAGTGCAGGACCTCAGTCCAAACCAATGGTCTCCTATAAATTTTATTTAACAGTACTAAAGAAAAGAATGGGGGTCTGTTGCAGTGGCTCATGCCTGTAATCTTAGCACTCTGGGAGGCCAAGGCGGGAGGATTACTTGAGGCCAGGAGTTCAAGGCCAGCCTGAGCAAGAGCCAGACAAGGTCTCTACTAAAAATAGAAAAAATTAGCTGGGTGTAGTGGCCACGCCTTTAGTCCCAGCTACTCTGGAGGCTGAGGCAGGAGGATTGCTTGAGCCCAAGAGTTTGAGGTTGCAGTGAGCTGTGATGACACCACTGCACTCTAGCTGGGGTGAAAGAGTACTGTCTCAAAAAAATGAAAATAAAAAAATGAAATAAATTTAAAAAAAGAAAGGAATCGTCTACACACCAGAATCTAATAGATAAAAACATCAACCTTGTCCTCAAAGGGCTTTCTTCTTGCCCAGGGTGTAATAGAGGTAAAGGTAGGAAAAAGGGCAAGGAAATGTTTTACAAGTTGTCTCTTTAAAACCCTCACCCTTATTGGTAATTAAAACCTGCATTCCTGCTGAGGCCAGTAAGCAAAGGGGAAGGGAAATGTTCTTTGCTGTTTGTTTTCTAGTATCTTAAACCACAGGAGATGGCTCAACAGAATTGTCCGGACCCTCTTCACTGTATTCACTGGAGAGAAAGCCAACCAAACCGTCAAATATAGTTAAACAACAATAGCCTGAAGCCACAACATGTGACACCAGTCACATAGACTGGAGCCCAACGACTGAAATCCCCTCCTTTAAAAAGCCCTGTATTTCTGTGTAAAGGCAGGATGCTGGTCTTTTGAAATATTGGTCTGCTGCCTCCCTCACTTGCCAGCAAATTAATAAACTTCTCTTTCCTTTCCCTCAAACCACTTGTCCTTGTTCTTCGTTCTCAGTGATTCAGCCTTGGGGACAAGTACTGAACTTTGGGTAACAAGGATAATATGATAATTAACCACCTTGAATATCAGCAAATTCACCAAACACTGACCTTCATCTATTTCTTTATCCAGTTCATTTGTTATCTTGAATAAAGCCTTTATGTCTTTTTTTGTTCATCATCATATATCTGATCAATGTTTTTTGTAAGTAAAATATTTTGACTATGATAAATTAATTTATCATCTCATTAACTAATCCATAAAAACAATAAGGATCTACAGAATTCTTTATGATCAAGGCATTTTTGATTTATCAATTACATATGCTCTCCTCTGTATTCCAGCATGACTCTTTGTGTGGACTTCCACCATATCTTAAAATATGTCAGTTCAGAAAAAAATTTTTTAAAAATTTAAAAATCTAAGATATCAGGGGACATCTAAAAGCAATTGAATTGCTAGCATATTTTGCAATAGTGCTCATGATAATATAGATATGAAGCTGCCCATATTATGGCTAGGTTTTGAAAATAAGAAATTTATTGAATATACTTGAGAATTTTAGGCTTTGAGAACTTGCCTTTTATCAGGCGTTGTTTTTGTTTTCTTTTACATTTTTATCATGTATTGTTTTTGTTTTGAATTGTCAAAGCCTTTTGAATGTTCTCATTTAAAATCAAAACAACATTTGAAATGATTATTTAATTACCTCATGGGATCTTCCCAACATGGGCAGGGACCAGCACCCATTTAAAAATACCCTGTAGGACATCATCCCAAGGGCTGTGACATGTATGTCTGGCAGGCTAAAAAGAGCCACAAACAAAAGAAATTTCCTTTTGTTGCATTCGGTCAGCACTATTGTTTTCTTGTATCAAAATTTTTGATTTTTCAGGAAAACCTTTAAATTATCACTAGAATGGGAATTTCGGAAGACTCTTTGTTTACTGATCTACTTCCTGCTGCATAAACACTTAACAACAGAAGCTGGCATTATATAGTCCTTACATAAATATTTCTGGACAGATGGAAGGAAGGAAGGAAAGAAGGAAGGAGTTAAACTGAAAATATGCTTATAGTTTGTGCTGCTGATGGAAAATAAAACATCTCTGGAGGTCTGACAACATGCAACAGATATTCATTTTTACTGACATATCAATAGTGCAGACTTGGTAGTATTTAATTTTATATATATATGTGTGTGTCTATATATTTGATGGAAAATTTATTCTGCATCATACCACAAAAAACAACTAAATTACCTGCCATAAATATAAAATAAGGAAGTTTTTTGAAATTTACAGAAACCAATGTCATCTATCATGAACCATAAAAAAAATGACTAGTTCAAAAGTCATTCCAGGGTGTTGATCTTTCTTAATGATTATTGTGTTTATCCTTAAAAGTCATTGTAAAGTTCTTCAGTATAATCTAGGGAACAATAAATCTTCATTCGACAGAACCACTTCTGTAATGATCATTGCTGTGTCTGTTGATGACACGTAATGAATTGTCAGTAGATATATTTTCTGTTAGCTGTGTCAGATCCCTCCTTCTGTGCTCTTCCCTGTACTCTTGGAAACACGTGAGATTGTAAACTCTCATTTTTTTTTTTCTTTTTTGAGACAGGATCTTGCTCTGTTGCCCAGGCCGGAGTGCAGTGGCATCATCATGGCTCACTGCAGCCTCAAACTCCTGGGCTCAAGTGGTCCTCCTGGCTCAGCTTCCCTAGTAACTGGGACTACAGGAACGTGCCACCACACACCTGTCTAATTTTTTTTTTTTTTTGTAGAGACAGGGTCTCACTATGTTGCCCAGGCTGGTCTTGAACTCCTGGGCTCAAGTGATCCTCCCACCTCGGCCTCCCAAAGTGCTGGGATTACGGGTGTGAACCACTGAACCCAACTTAAACTCTCATCTGGATGTCACAGTTATTGACAGAGCAGCCATCAGTCTCTGCTCGGCTGGGGCCTGAGAATGTGGCACATCAGTCACATCCCCCAGTTACTGCTGTAATGCCATGTGTTTCTGTGCTTATTAGTCTGAAGAAATTTCAAAACCCATTTGAAAGATTTCAAGTCATGTAAGCCTTTTTAAACAAAACTTTAATTGAAATAAAAGGAATGAGGACTTTTTTCATTTAAACATTGATTTGTAAATCATTTTTAATTAAACTGGTGCTAAGCCAGACTGTCAGATAAATTTCACATTAATTTTCAGGAATTTCCAAATATTCTTTACCGTCTATTATTCCAAATGGAAAGATTTTTGTAATAAAAAAGAAATTCAGCCTTATTTTATGTTAATTATTTTGGTTCTTCTCAACAACAAAAATCTTTACTTACTGACTCCAATGTCTTTAATTAAATTGTCAAAGCAGTTTAAGTCCTGCAACAGCTCCACATTCATGGATGATTTCTGCTTTATTTTTCTACTGGCAACACATTATGTGTCAAATGTCAAACTACCACAAAGGAGTCAAGGCCTTCCTAACTGGTCACATTAGAGTTTCCAATAATTATTAGAATTTTTAATAAATAATTACAGTTATTTTTCAAGATTCATCTTACATGATTTATATGACATGGTTGGATATTCCAGGGCACTCAAATTTAAGGGATTATCAGACTTTTTCCAGAAAAAAACCCAAGCCAACCAATCCCTTGATCCTTTAAAATATTTTTCCAACATTAATTTGCCAGTTCGTTCCTTTGAAATAAGTAAGAACATAGAGCAACTTCCATGATGTGAGAGCATTTGATTTAAAGTCACATTAGGGAAGTTTTTTAAAAAAAGAAGTGTGCAGCTATCCAGCTGTGAATAGAGGAAGGTGGAAGGGGTATTCAATATGTCCACGAACTAGAGAATCACGTAGGGATGAATATAATGTAGTTTCAATATCTGATCCAGAGACCTTTAGAAAGCCTGTGAGGCTCAGAGACACAACTAACTATCTGCTTATAAAATGCTTTGTTGTTTTGTTTAAAATTTGTCAGTTATTACTTAAAATGGCATCTTGAAATGATGACGTTGTAAAGTTACTCTTGGAAATGCCTACTAACTCATTCATTCATTGAGGACAGACAGGAAGCAGTTTATTGATGAGTGAAGTTATAACTACTTGATTTTTAAAAAAATACACATACCTCTTACGTTAACAAGTAAATAAGTGGTGGGATTTCAGGGACTAGCATCAAGTTGTGCTCCTGAGGAAATTACCATTCTTCTCAATCAGGATTTGACCTCTGACTTTCTGGAATTACCTAGGATTTGTCACACCCAAGCCTTTGCATGCAGCTCCTGCTGTCAGGAGTGGTGCCCACATTCAGAGGGCAATTTCTTGTGTCTTGAAGTAGTTTTCCTTGACAGCTTTTATAATTATTTGCAAGTATATATTTATTTGTGCAATTACATTTGAATATCTGAACTATATGCTCCAGAAGAGCAGTGGGTGCATCTGTTTTTACTCCGTATCTACAGTCTCTTACAATAATTAGTGTTTGATAAAGTGAAAGTCACTGCAAGCTCTAGTAGCTGCAGGAAAAGTCCAAGAAATGAAGAAATCTGGAGCTGCTCGTAACTTCGAGAAGGTGGTATTTCTTCTCCTATAACCTATTATTGATTTTGAAATATTAATTTTAAACACTAAAAAATTTAATTTTAAGATAAGTTTAGATACTATGTGAACACTTCAATAATGTTTACTGACTCCAGCACAAAAAGTTTTAAAATCTTCCTCATTGACCGTTGAGAACAAAAGAGCTGTTCAACACTTAGAAATGATTCTGCTGTACGTAGCTTTTGAGCACAGGAGGGATTATTAATCAAGTCACAATATGTGATAATTATCTTAATACAGGAACAAAAACATGTGGCCTATCAAAGAACCCAAATTCTAGAGGTTATTTGAAGTACCCGCTAGTCTTGTGGGGACCTAATACGCTGTGCTTGTTGGGAATGCTTTGTGACAAAAAAACCAAAGTCTAAAACAAAACCTCTGTGAAGGAAATTACTATAATTGAGGAGTCAGATAACATAGAAGACATTTTTAATACTGAAGTAATCTGAAAATGAAAAATTATTGTGGGATAAAATAGTAAGAGAAGATTTCAAAGTGAAATATGTGAACTAAGAGTTTGGCTGGCCCTTCAAGGAAATGGTTTGTTAAGATTTACATGTGTCGAGGGGAAAGGAGAGTAGCAGAAGGGGAAAAAACTACCAAGCAGAGCAACGGTACATGTTGTATGTTACTGAAAGAGGAAGTTCTCACTCTGAAAAAGTGAGATTAAATTCAAATTATACCTGATTAGCCCTTCAGCCAAAGTCATATTTTTCTTTTGAATCTTACAGTGTAAAGAAATTATAAAAGGCACAAATATTAACAGTATGGATTAATTTAGAGATATTAAATCCCAACACTACAACATAATGATCAGAGGATCTTTGCTAAAATTATGTGCAATATTGCTGCTTTTCACTTTCTTAAGTAAGTCTTGCTAGAGGTTTATCTAGCAGTATTTCCCTTATCTTTGAAACAGCTTTTAATTCATATCAGTACTATTTAAAATTTGATTTCCTTAATTGTTGCTTTAGTATTTCTTCTTTCTTCTCTATATATGTGAACATTGCATTTTTTTATTTCTTGACTTGAATGCTTAACTCATTTCTTTCTCTCTTGTCTTTAAATGAATGTATTTAAGGTTATAAATATTTCTGCAAATAGAGACTAGATATTCTAATTATTGAATGCATTGAACTTCATATATCAAGCTTCTTGTTTTGTGTTGAAATCTTCCTCACCCTTATTAATTTTGTCCATCTGAGGCTTCAGCTTCTGATATAACCCTTCCCTTTGATTGAGAATTTGTTAGTTTGTAGTTCCAATTCTGTTAGTTTTCTGCTTCCTAAACTTCAAGGTATATTCCTTTGTGTAAGTTAATTAATTGTATATTTTCTTCAATTGAAGAGTTAATTTATCCTTTTTTAATTTAACTGTTAGTAGAAATTATTGCATGAAGCATTGATCCCAAATTGTTGCCCATTTAGAGGAAATTTTATTTAGTTGGTTTGTTTGTATTTTTCTTGTACCTCGTTATATCTATGCTTTGGGACATAAAATTTTCCCTTTAGATATTTTTTAATCACTGGAGTTTGAAAACATTGAGTTTGTGAAAATACATACGTCTAAACTAGGGAAGAAGTCAAGATAAGCAAGAACAATATTAAAAACTAAAAAAGACAGTTTCTGCCTAATGCAAGGACTCATCTCTCCTGAGTTCTTTCCCCAGGTGAAAATCTGATCTAAAACAGCCTTTCAGGGTCTCTATCCTTCACCAGAATGTCACTGATCTTGTCCCTGAGCTGATGGGAGCCTTGGTGCAGTTCCTGGTTGTTACAGAGTCTGTTCCTTTTTGCTCCAGGTGCCTCGAGCTTGCTGTGTCCTAGAACCCCCAAGAGAGGGGTAGCAGGCTGCTAGGCAGTACCCCCTGCCATGAGTAAGGAGCCACTGGCTTGAAGCAATGAGCCTGGTTGTGGTCAACTCTGTCTTATGGGTGACTTTGATTCCCAATACTCCTTAGAAGACCATCTCCTGATTCTCCTTGCCTGCTTTGCATTTCTGTAACTTTAATTGTCCATGAAAATATTAATCTTGTTTTTGATCCAAGCTTTTTTATTACTGTCTTTTAAATACTTTACCTTTTTAATGTGTCCCAATATTAAGAATTATATTCAGCACAGAGGAGGCAGCACATAACTATTTGTTTATAACTGAATGAATTAATTCAGTGGGTCTTTAAATTATTTAAACCTCTAAGAATATAATAATATTATTCTTTTAGTACTTCTGACAATCAGTTTTGCTGATGTTTTCTATGGTTGTGTGAAAATTCATAACAATAAACAGCTAATACTGATAAATCCTGCTCATGAACCCAAATAAGGCAGGTATTATGATTGTGCTTAGTAAAGTCACATGACTAAAAGATATGAAACCAGGTTTCAAATCAAGGCAATATGAAATCAGAGACTCAAACCTTAACCACTGTGTTATAAAATATCTGGCTATTTTACTTGAATCATATTTTAGTTTGTTTATCCTTTTCACTTTGATGAAAATGGTTTTTTTGGTGAAAATGTTTTAATTCTTCAGTTAAAAAAATTAAAATTTTTATGCTTTGGGATGTAAAAATTTCCCTTTAGATATTTTTTAATCACTGGAGTTTGAAAATATAGAGCTTGTAAAAATGTACACATCTAAACCAGGGAAGAAGTCACGATAAGTAAAAACAATATTGAGAACTGAAAAAGACAGTTTCTGTACGTGGCAAATGATGAAATGGGGAGTCATAAGCCAAACCAAAGATTATATTTGCCTCATAGATACTTAGGGTCTTACTAGAGAGGGTCTCAGTCAACAGCAGCGATAGCGAGTGGATAAGCCTGAGCCCAGCACACTTCCCAAGGAGTTTCCATCTCCAAAGTCGTGTTGAGGCTGTAGCGGCTGGGGGAAAAACTCCCTTTCACCCTGTAAAGTTTCCCTGAAAACCACTGACAAAAGGCAGACTAGTAGGAGAAAAAGGCATACAAATTTATTTGATCATTGTTTTACGTGACACGGGAGCCTTCAAAACAAAGACCCAAAGATACAGGGAAAATTGTCCATTTTTATGCTTAGGCTCAACAAAGTATGGACAGCCGTGTAGAAAAGGACATGATCTAATGCTAATATACTGGGTGGTAAAACCCAGCAAGGCCTGTCTGTCTAGATTCTCCTTGGCCTTTCTGTGCAGCATCCCTTCCTTCTGGATATGGGTCAGGACCCTCTCTGGAATGTGGGTCTTAGGACCTACAGTCAAAAAAATAGGTCAGACAATTTCTTTATGGTTTTTACACAGAAATGTGGGGGGAAAGTTATAGTAATAGCTTTAGATTTTATCTAGCTTTGAGTGAGAATAAGAAGCTAGACACAAAAGGGCAGGAGAAGGTCAGAGAGAGAGAGAGAGAAAGCTGCTTCTGGGGCCTTCATTTTGGGGTATTGTTTTCTGAGCCCAGCAAGGCCTGTGGTTAGTGCCATCCATGCCTACACAAACGCAGGAAAAGGAAATAAAAGTTTTCCTAACACTACAACCGAAGCAGCCAGTGTAAAAGTTATACTCCATTTAAAGGGGAGTTTCAGGATAACCCCAAAGGAGAGAAGCCACATACGGGGAATTGAAACTAAACTGTGCGCTCCTGGCTAGGGAACCAGATTTTCATTGACCTAAGTCAATTTAAGAACAAAATCTCAATCAGTGGTAATTTTCCCCCCAAGGGATATTTGACAAAGTCTGGAGACACATTGGTTGTCAAAAATGGAAGGAGATGGGGCTACTGGCATTTAGTGGGTAGAGGCCACGGATGGTGCTATGCATCTTACAAGGCCCGGGACAGCCCTTAACAACAAAAAATTATCCTTCCCCAAATGTCAATAGTGCTGAGGTTCAGAAACCCTGCCATTAATGCATGAATCCTTTTTTAAAAAAAAAAAAATTTGGAAAATTAGCAAATTATGTAAATTTAGAAGATCAGATGTAATGATAGTTAGAGATTATAAAATTTTCTTAACAAAGATTACAACTTCTCTGATGAGATCATATTAATTGGCACATTGCTAGGATTATCAAAGAGTAATTAGGTTTATTTGGATACCCTTAAGTTATGAAATGTATATTCCCTGCTTTTTTCGTCTGAGAGCCTGGTTATTCTTGTAGTTGACAAAGAGAAGTTATTAAATTCATGCTTGAAAGACAAATGTTTGAGCATCTACGCTGTGGCCTATAAAATGTGCAGGAGGAGCCATGTGGGACCCATTCCCAGGTGCTGTTTAGAGCTCAATAGAATTGCAGCCTCAGGGTTGTTTGCTCCCAGTGGAATCCAAATATAGGGGCTTAGTGCCCTAAGACCTTCATATAGGCAATGTTTCCTTTGCTTAAAACAAAGATTAAAAATAAAAAGATTTTTGTTTTCTAGGCTCACAACTGTATGTTCACAGGTTGCTTTAATTCTTTTATTTTGAGAGAAAATGACTTTATAGCCAGCAGTTTTATTTTGCATCTAATTTGACTAAAATTTATTGAAAGCACCAACCATTACCTTGGTGTTTCTGATAAAGGTCCTGTGCAAAACTTGCAGCAAAACTGAGTTATGAAAAATGTAAGTCACACCTTCTTTTGGTGTGGTGGGACAGTTTTGTAGCGTGGCTTAATTACACATAAGAATACCTGAAAAACAATTATTCAAAAGTGAATGGTTGTGTTCTCACAAGTTATTATAGTTTTATGTTTTCTATTTATGTTGATCTAATTATGTTAACAAAAATTAGTGGTGGCTTATGATAATTTTATAAGGATATACTGTAAGAATTGAAAGAGTTATTTCAATGGATTGTGGACAAGAAGACATGTCTAATTTTTTTATATGTCAGTGTTTCTCAAATTTTCCCATAAAATACTTAATGGCAAAAGAAGGGAAAGATGGACTTTCAGAGATCTGAATGTTTAACTCACAGCTGTGTCGAAAACCAATGATTTTTTTCATGGTGTTATGCTTTAAAGACTTCAGATCAATTTTACACTGTGTTCAATAATATATTTTAATACAATATTTTCTGCCAAACATTAGAGCAAATACTACCTTCTAAGAGGAGCCCTCTTTATGCTATAGCTTTGCTTTACCGCAGTGCACTATTTTTTAAGTATGATTTTTTTCTCAGTGTATATCACATCTAAAAAAAGAGGATCCATGCAAATGTTATTTATAGATGGTTATATTTGTGTTCTGTCTTCTGAGGTCCAAGTAGCATTTATGAAATATTTGAGCTTCAACACTTTACTGATTTTAACATTGAGAATTGAGAAGTGAAATTGACATAGAAAATCACAGTTATTGCATTATTTTTGGTGGTGATGAGGGAGGGATGGAGATGGAGTTCTTGGTATAAGAATCATCTTTGGGAATACATGCGGTGTTTGCTTTTCCATTCTTGAGATACTGCACTTAGGATAATGGTCTCCAGTTCCATCCAAATTGCTGCAAAATACATTAATTCATTCCTTTTTATGGCTGTGTGGTACTCCACGGTATATACATACCACATTTTGTTACTCCACTCATCAAAGGGGAGGGGGAGAAAGGGAGGGGTAAAAACCTACCTAACAGGTACAATGAACGATATTCAGGTGACAGGCACACTTATAGCCCTGACTAAAGCATTATAAAAGTATCCATGTAACAAAAACATTTGTACCCCCTTCATAGTTGGAAATAAAACATGATAAAAAATTATCTATTGATCAGGAACAAATAAATAAATAAATAATCACCTTTGGGGCTCTCTGAAACTAAGCCTTCGAGACGGAACGTTATGAGGTACCCTCAGTGTGTATAACTTTAAGGCTGAAAATAGTTTCCACAGTCACATATAGAGGAAAAAAAGAGAATGTTACCATCGTAGCGCCATCATCACTGTTCTATAAATCAGAACTTAAGACGGGTGTCATTCTTTGTGAAGAGATGTGCAGGTTGCGGGCAAGTTGTCGCAGACTGATGGTCCCGGAGTGTGTAACGACTTTCCCACCTTCAGGCTGACTCCCTCTACTCAGGCTGAGGAACCACCATTCTGAGGAAGTAGGGTTTGTCTTAAGTTTAGGAAATGCCTACACCCTAAACTTGAGGAGCTTAATAATCTAATTGTTCCTATTTCAGAAGAACATGAAAGATAGGATAAAGATCTAAATCACTGTATTTTGGACTTACATTTGCATCGCAGCTTCCTGGAAATGAAAAAAATCTAACATTTATACTGTCAACATTTTATGAGAGAGGTTTTGTTGTCAAAATCAGGTCTGAGAGCAACGTTTATTGGGGTCTTTAATACTTTAATAAGTATGTGACAATTTCTTAAAAGCAATTTCTTGGGCAATCAAGACAACATGGCTGGAGTTTGGAGTTGTATTATATGATGGTCTGGATTAACCCATTATTAAACCTTTGATTATTACAGAAATCATTGGACTGTATTCTTCCAAATAATCTTCCCTAAATATAACTTCTCTCAACTGGGATTTTGATGAAAATTTAGCTTTAAAGCTTTAGATAGTTATCTGCCAATGACCTGAAGTAAGATTATTTTGTTATATTGATTAAAGACAAACCATGTACTATAGGTTATAAAGGGGATTTTATTTTATTTTATTTATTTTTGGTTACAATATTTCTGGTGACAATCCGACTAAAATACCTGCTTCTCTAAATGGCCCCTGTGCTTTTGGACAGTGGTGGCCTGGGGAACATCAAGAAAGTAGACATGGGCCCAAATCAAGAATAAAGTAGCAGGTTCATTCTAATGCATTCCAGGGGATAACTCAGTTTCTATGTTCTTTACACTAAGACATTACTACTGTAAACATATTGGCCTGAAATTTTTCAGAGCTAGAAATTTTCAGAGGACTAGCTTGCTGCCAGTTGCCACTATGGCCTTAAGAAATTCTTATTAATTATTACTTGATTTTTACCTGATGGGTGTCTACTTAGAGGTCAGCACAATCATGTTCATATGAACAGAATGAACAAATTGAACATTGTGCTATGGTTTAAATGCATACATATGAACTGATTAGACAGCTAGAAAGTGAAGGGTATTTTTAGCAGCAATATGACAAATATATTTTTGACTGACTGTTGGATATTGCTTAAGTGCTTTGTTCTAGTTACTGGGGATTTTATAGTAAATAATACAGACATAGTCCATGTCCCAGTGGACTTCTTATCTCATGGATGAAATAGTATTATGTTGGAGCCAAGAACCTATGTACTTGATTGCTTCACAAGCTACCCTCACCCTCATGAAGAAAGCATATTGAGGAGATACTCTAGGAACCACATAATTTTTAATACCATAAGTTTCTGCCCTCAATTGGAACGTAAGTTTTTGATGAAGGAGGCTGAGCCACAGATATCCACAAGGCCTCCTTTGGATGTCTTAGGCCTTAGATAAACCGAATGTTTGGTGTCAGAAATTGAAGAAAATTAGGAGGGAGAGCAGGTGAGGACGTCAGATGTCAAGAGTGGTACTGAGGTTTCTGCCGGCTGAATAGTCATTTGTGTCTTTCATATCACAAAATTTCAAGTGGCTTAAGTAGGCAGAACTTGGACAGCTCTGCCTGGGATGCATTTATACAAGGAAGATTTTCATATTTTGAAAGAGGACACATGTGAAGGGCATTTCAGAACAATGTAAAGTGCACACACAGGTCATGTGATGGAGCGGCCTAGGGTATCAGGACATTTGGAAAGGCTTCGAAGTTCATCGTTACAAACCTGGAGCCCATATTCACAATATCTTAAAGCACAAGAGCACAAGAGCTGGCCTTGTGAGGGGGTGGAGCAGTTCATGCCAAAAATCACAACTTGGTTTGGAAAATGAGGGGGGAGAGAAGTGCCCTAAAATGAATTAGAAAAAGTAAAACCCAGGAGGTAAAACTGTGTAGATTTCGGGGTAATAGAGTTTTACAATTTATATTCCCACTGGTGTATGGCAAGCGTTCTCAATCTTACCACTATTAACACTTTGAGCCAGATAATCCTTAATTCTTTTTTGGGGGGAAGAGGAGGGGTGTAGGCTGCATACTGCGGTATGTTAGGCAGCATCCCTAGCCTGTACCCACTAAATGCCAGTAGCACGTCTCAGTTTTGACAACCAAAAATGTGTCCAGACATTTTGTCCCCTGGGGGCAAGACAACCCTCGTTGGGGACCACTACTCCATGAGTAGATAAAAAGCTATAGTGTTCTCCAGCCAAACAACAAAACTTAACATTATATTTTCAATGCATTGTCTTCCTTGGCTAGTACATAGATTACTACAACTAAACCTCCCAGTTAGAAGTGCTTCTTGGGTTTTAAAAAAGGTATCAGGATGAGCAATTTAGTGAGCTGGATTTTAAGAATATGTTGTGAATTTTGCCTAAAATATGGTGTGCAAGGAGAACATTTCAGTTTTTATGTAATTATTTTAAATAAATAAGTATTTTATTCAAAATATAATACCCTTCTTCAAAATGGTTTGATTTAAAAGAAAGTACTAACATTTCTCATCATATAAATATAAATCCGAATAGTTTGGTTTATTTAAATATGTTATTGTGAAATCCTCAAAAAACATTGCTAATTGAGCTTATTATTCTAACTTCCATCATCCTTCCTATGCATTTCACAGCCTAATGAAAACTACTTGAAGCTCAAAATATAGATACACTTATATCAGGGAACTAAACTATACAAAGGTTACAAACTCTGAGGAATTCCTGCTAGCTACAGCACATGTGGGATCAATATGAAGGAAGAAAATGAAGGCTCTTGGGAGATAAAGTTATGCCAGGACAAAGCTTAGATGAGCAATACCTGTCAGAAATGTTCCAAGATAAAAATGTGAAGGTGCCAAGTCTGCAGGTAGGGCAGGCACTGTCAGAAGACAGACCTTCCCTGTGGTACTCTCCTTGCCTATGACAAGCAACAGCATTTGATGCCCCTAGAATAGTGCCTGGGACATGTTAGGAGCTCAATAAATACCTGTGGAAAGGCTGAATGGGGGGTGGGGAACAAAGTTTAGGTGGAGGCCCCCTCAATAGGATGAACACACTGAGCCCCCACCTGGCACGGAGCTGCTGAGCCCTGATGCTGCAGGAAGTGGTCTCTAGGTTAGCAGGTCCTGTTCTATTTCCAGTTGCATATAATACATACATGCATGCATGTGTGTGTGTGTGTGTGTATGTACATAATTTTAACCCATATATGCTTTAATTTATATAGGCATTATATGTATTTTAATGTGTATATGTAATATTATATATTATCTTGATATCCCGTGAAATCTTAAGTCTGGCTATGTTTTACATGCATTTATTTCTTAATAGACCAGGATATTACATTGCTCAATGACTTACTTCCTTTTCTAGGGAAGTTTGTGTCTAAAAGGGCATTTAAATCACCTACCTCAGTGTTTGGCTGAATTAACACCATAACAGCCAAGCTCTATGGCATACAGAGCATGTGGCGCCATATTGTCATTTGAAGAAAATCTTGGTTTTGCCTGCAGGTTCCCAAGGGCATCCTATGCACATATCTGAGTACTTGTCAGATGTTCCCTTCTCATAAAATTACCCAATCTTACCATGAGCTTGGTAGCCTGATGGGACATATGGGCCCCTTTGAACACTGCAAAGTTATGTTACACATGAGAGTTGTATATTGATGTGTCTTTGAAACACTGTCCAGCATAGAACTGACTGTGGTCTCCTCTTTGCATGGACATCTAGAAAATTCAAAGGCAAATTAATCTGTCACCTATTTTAGACCAAAGATCATGCTATATTTTCTGTGTTTATTTTTTAATCCATACCTATCCATGTCAGATTTTCTTACTGACTTAGTTACTTTACTTGTTTATTAATCCCATTATGTAGCATGTATTTTCTAAGTTGGCTTAATAGTTGTTAGAGAAAAGCAGGGTAAAAATAAATAAATGTGCAAAATATGCCAATTTTCCTTATGTGTATATGTTATTGTATTAAAGAGCCCTAGATAAAATGCTTAGTGGCTAGGGAGATTATGTTAAGTAGAGTTAGGCCTTTGAAGGAATTGAGATTATTAAAAAAATTTCAGAAAAGGATGCGGCAAATATTTTTTGAAAACTAATGGGTATTTCAGGCAGAAGTAATGATATAAGAAACTTACTACAATATCTTTTCTAGTTATACCCCTGCGACTTACTAAAGACTATTATTATTTCACTGGAAATGTAATTAACCAGCTTGACCCCAGTACCACAGACCAGGAGCCAAGAGGCTGGCCCTGGGCTGATCATGACTGGATACACTCAGGGACTGGTCTGGCTGGTCCTTTGTAAATGGCTCTGCTGCCAACTACCGCCAGGAGTTGAAGGATAGGAGGAGGGGACACTGACTCGCACAGCGGACCCATAAACAGTCCTTTTATAGCCCTGCAATTGCTTGTGATGTATGCCTGTTGATTCCAAGTTTATAGTCTTTCTTTTGTGAGTGGTTTCTATCTTACCTTCAACTTTGTCCTTTGCATTTTTGGGACTACACATCCCAGTTTGTGTCCATCTCCTTCTGCCTTCTGATCTACTGAGGGTTTTACATCCTGTTCTCAGCATAGATACAGATTAGTTTCTTTTTTTCATCACCATGATCATTTCAATAGGATGTTGGTAGAGTAGGGAGGAAATGCACGCACATTTAACTTATCATTGTGAGCTAGAAAGCCAAAGATTGAATTTAAAAATAATTAATATCATTGTTGGATTTTTAGATTTATGGAGTTTTAAAATATAATTATCATTGTGTCTTTATATGATATTTTTACAATACAACTTTATATACTTTATTAGATCACCTTTGTTATTTCTAATTTTTCATACAGATTTTTTAAAATTTCATTTTTATCAGAATTTTATATAAAATTTTTTAAATGAAAATTCACATATGCAAAAGTGGAGATAAAAGTATAATAAACCCCAATGTATTCCTCACACCCTACTTCAACAATGATAAATAATTGTAAATATATGGAGAAGTCTTATTTCATCTCTATCCCCCCTTCCAAACATACACTCAAGGACAATTTTAGAAAAAATCCTAGCTATTGTATTATTTCATTTGTAAATATATAAGTATGCATCTTTTAGGGATAAGGACTTTAAAAATGCATAATCATAAGGCCATTAACAGAACTAAATAAATTAACAGTTATTCCTTAATATCATCTAATATATGGTGTTCAAATTTTCCTGATTGTATCACAGATCTCTTTTTGAATTAGAATCCAAAGTCCAGACATCTTGTGTTTTGTTGATATAGGTTTTAAGTCCTTTTTAACTTATTACAGTATGCTGTTCACACCCACCCCCATATATTTGCAGGAGAAACTAGGCCATTTGCCTGTAGCATTTCCCACATTGTGTATTTGGTTTATTGCATCCTTATGGTATAGTTCAACATGTACTTCCATTAAACTGACAGGTAGGTCTAGAGGCTTGATCAGACTTAAGTTCTTTTACATTTTATATTTTTTGGCAAGAATATTTCAAAGTTGGTGTTGTGTACTTACCATTGAATCACACTTGGAGCCACATAATATTGGTTTTTTTTTCTTTTTCTTGTCAGATTTTAAAATTTTGGTTGTTCCAATAGAAAAAAAAATAACATTTTATCATGGTCTCTGATTACTAATCATTTCATGGGTCCTTTATTTTTTTGAATTTCTGTAAAATCCCCATTCATATCTTTTGCCCAATTTTAATTGGGTGATTTTTTTTATCTTTTATTAAAAAGTCTTTATATATTAAACATTAATTTTTAAATTATTTATGATATCCAGCCAACAGCTTTCTTTGATCAGAATTTTCTACTACAAAATAGAAGAGTAGTAGAACATGAGTACAAAATGGAAGAAGAAATTGTAATTCATTAAATATAACTTTGATTAAAAGAAAAATAATTTAAGCTACAATAATATTGTTAGTTTAGAATTGCCCAGTTACAAAGTAAGAGCAAGAAGATGGTGGTCTACAAAGCTATACCTGTGACAAAATTCTAGTGTAGTCTTTATAAGAAATGACAAAAAGAAAAAGTTTGGATTGCAAATAAAATTAATATAATGAAACATAAATATTATGAGTGTTATTCCTACACAAATACTACTTTCTGAAGACATTTGCATAGTGAAAAGATAGCACAATAAAATTATACAGGGCCCATTTTTTAAAACAAATACAAATGATCAATTTATTTTAAGGAAATACAATTTGTTTTCTAAAAAAAAAAAAAAAAATGGAAAGGAAATGACAAACATGTTAGGCCAGAGAAAGGAATATACTTGAATTACAGATGAACAAGGGCACACACTGCATATAACTAACATGCAACCTTGAAGAATGGGTTAAGACAATGAAAAAAGAGCAGAAACATCAGCTCTCAGACAGATACATTATTGCACTGTGCCCAACTAGTTGATGTCACTTTTTAAAAAAGTGATTTAAATAAATTTATTTGTGGGAGAAAAATATCTGAACGTTAGGTACAGATCATCCATAACGATCCAACAATGTGTCATAACTCATTCTGCGAGTATTCTTATGCAGTTTGCAAGAGAAGTTCCACTTGGAGCAACAGGTGAACATTTACCAAAATTTATAAAGCCCTCTAACCTGAGTATTACACAACACATAATGACCATGATATTGTAGTAAAAATACAGTATCAGACACTACTTTGTGAGTTACAAGTTACAATATGAACAATTTAGGCTCTTCTTCAAAAAATGAAAAAAAACTTCTATTACAGCTTTATTTCAAGCATTTTCAGTCAGATATAGCTTCGTATAATTTTACTGTCAATACATAGCAAAAGACTGTCTTCTTAAGTACCTGTAGGTAAAACGTGTTACCTGTTTAAATGTCTGCACTCTGAAGTACGCGGTGCCCTGTGCGAGTTCACATAAGACAATGAAACTGCTGTGGCAAAATCTCGGCTGATGCTCAAGACTTGGACAGTTCTCACATTTCATTCATTCTTTTAATATTTCATATATTTACAGCAGAGAAACAAGAAAGGAGGACATTAAGAGATCCAACATCAATGATGTACTCTACTTTTGGAGAAGGTGTTTCCGAATTCAAAGGGTGTGATCCCAAAATTGAATTCTTTCCAATCCAAGGAGCTGCCTGCAATTGTGAGGCAACACTTCATACTGAAGTGAGTTGGAGGAAAGTGTTAACTGAACTACAGAGATGGTCACCTATAAAACAAGTTCCTAGAAGTCCTCAGGCCCACACAGAGGTGAAGGGCACCAGAACTATTAATACAGAAGAAAAATGCACTCACAGATGCAGACATAGAGCTTTTAACAGTTCTGGGTTCCTGGCTGTAGTTTCACCACCCTCTGTGGCTGTTCTATTTCTGCTTAATTTAATATGATTTCAAGGATTTCATCAGCAACTTTCTGAAAATACAGGAAGACAGAGTCTCCTGTCTTGGCTGAGATAAAGTGACTACTAAAACCATTTTCCTGGCAAAACTGCAAGTGTTTTTCAGGTTTTACTATTCCCATATGCTCCAAATCAATTTTACTGCCCACCAAGGCAACGAGTGTAGCTGAGTTTCTGATTCCTCGCTCACTTTCCTCACCAGTGTACCGATCCTATGAATTCTCAAAGCTTTGCTAATTTGTAATATCATATACCAAGAGGATTCCCTGTATTTCATAGATATATGTATCTGGCATCTTGCCTCCTATTGTCTGCCCTCCTATATCCCGTACTTGAAGAATAACATTCAAGCTTCCTGGCAATGTTATCCTAAAAAAAGAAAAGAAAAGAAGAAAAAAAGCCAGTGCTGTAGTTTATTTGTTTGTATTGGTTCCCAAAAGTTTCTTGAGCAAAACTCAAGGAGGTCTTCCTGGAGGTGCCACCTGGAACACGACAAATTTCAGGAGTCAGTCCTGGTCTCTTTCTTGGAGTCGGAAGGAGCAGCATGTGGTGTCCTGGGCACCAGGCTAGCTCCCTAGGCAGAGGGAGGAGGGAAAGGAGAGCACAGAGCACCTCTGCAGCAGGGAGAGGAGGGAGAAGGCAGTATGGGCAGGACCCTGCCCTGGGATCTGGGCGAGGCTGGAGGGATCTGGGGAGAATCACTCACCAGCACCATCTTGCCCACCTTCCCTCCCCCTCAGTTGATGTTACTTTTGTTAAATTAATCAGTATTTTCACGTGCTTTTAAGGAAAAAATGAAATTTAACTGGAAGGACCAAAATCAAACATGATATCTCCTGGGTCATCTCTCACTATGGATGACAAAGGCTGTTGTCACCAGTAAGCCTCAAAGTTGATTCCATACAATTAACATGGTGGACATAAAACAACCTGAATAAGCCTAGAAAATGAGGATTCTGTGAGATGAGTTATTACAGAAATGCAGAGGTGTCCTAACTCACTCCCTCTAAAGGTTGCCATGATGCAGATAAGGCCATGTTAAGGAATGTGCCGGACTCAGGTTAAGGTTGCCCTGACCAGCATCCATGACCATGCCTTGAGAGTAGGAGAAACACCAGACCACTCTCAGATACAATGGCCAGAGGACACACAGGTAAGACGAGAGCACCATGCAAGATGGATGCTAGCATCTGGTTGAACAAAAGAATGTGAACAAAACAAAACCCTTCTCCACAAGTTATTTACATGATTCAGTTCCACCTGGAGCGTCATGATTGAAATGAATGGTTATCCATTTTCAGGTCTAGTCAGACATGCTGAATTAATTATAGTTGAATATCATACATATGTCATGCTTTTTTACATATTTAGTCTATTTCATGTTTATATAAGATTATGAAGGATAAATTATTTATTAGCAGTAGAGCATACAATTTTCTCTGTAACTGTAAAATATCTTATACTCAAAATACACTAATATGAATTTCTTTAATTATGCCAAATGACCAATGTGTAGGAATAGTGTTACTACACTGGACATGTCTTGCCCCTGCATCCTTTAGGAAATTTCTAGAGTGTCCACAATGAAATCCACCTGTGTGTGAGAGAGAGGCTTGGGCTCACATTGCCTACCAGTAATGGAAAAGTACTCAGGGGACTTGGCTCTGCTTAATTGCAAAACAAACCATGAGAGGTTTCAAAGCCAGTTCTTCTGTAATGTGTGCTTACATCCCTGAAAGACAAGCAAGAAAACCTCAAACTCCAGATTTCCTAACATCAGCTCTGGTGAAATACTTGCCTTTCTTCAGGCAAAGCAGAAGTAACCACTCACCAGAAACACCAGCCTGCTACCTCCTGCCAGAGCATTTCTGTGGCCGTCCTGGGGAGGAGAGGGTGAGGTCTCTGGCTTTCTCATCACAGGTGATCGGGTAAGAAGGGACAGCAGCATCTTCCACGCAGGGGTAGTATCCAAGGTGCTACCTGGGATCCAAAGCTTTTTAAAGGAGACCTGGGAGGGGAACCCATACCTATCAACCAAGGCCAACTCAGCCCAAAGGCTGTGAATTTGCTCTGACACCCAGAGGAGGAAACAATCACCAGCTCTTTTCAAGTGAGTCTAACACTTTCTGCATTGGATTTGCTTTAGTTGCAAGGATTGTAGACTAGTTGATATTGTGTTTGGGGGTGAAGGTTGAGGCAGCTGGTGTTAGTTTTTCTATCCAGTTGTATTAAAATTGGCATGAAATTTCTTATCTAGAATTTCAGGCCTCCAGCTATGAGCCTTGTTCAGCTATCATTAATTTAATCACCATAAAAAACCCAGGGAATAAGATGTGTACGAGAAATTCCAATTAATAGTTTCTTCTGTCCTTAACTAACTCTATTCTATTCTTATAACCCTCCCCTGCACCCACTGGTTTTCTGAGTTTTTTTCAGTCTTTAGTATATTGATTTTAAATGTGTGAATGGGGCCATGAAGTTAGGGACCACCAGGAAAGGACCATGCCTTGTTTCCCACTAATGAGTTCACCTTATGTAGCTAAATTCTTTCAAGGCAGCTGTGTTCCAGTAACTTGATGTAGCATTTGGGATAGTCCCACCACGGAGCACAACCATGACTCAGTTGGCTGGTAGCTGTTTCTTCAAACAGGAGAGCCAGGTAAGTTTTCCTAAACTGCCTTTCAGAAGTCACGCCATTCGGAGAGCTGCATTACACTCATCTCTCTGGAAGGACTCGTACAGCCTCTTCTAACTCCACTTCCTACATTCCCGTGTGTTTGCCAGCAGGATGGAATGATGGCCCAGTGACAACCGAAGACGACATGAAAGAGGTCCTGGGAGATGAGAAAATCCCACCCACCCACTACAGGACGATGGGCACTTGGGGTGAGCTCACATGTCTCCGTGCCTCAGCTCAGCCTTGTTACAGAGGCAGATAGTCCTTCAGGCTCTTCAGATGATCACAAAGAGGGAGGTGGTGACAAAGAGGCGTATGCTTTACTGTTTCCACTTCTGAAACTTGTTGCAGGGTATGAAGAGGGCTGGCACCAGAGGAGATATGAAGAGCACCGTGTCTGTCATAGATGAGGCCATAGCAGGATGGCTTCTCTTCACCACCACTCACAGCACCAGCCACCCTACGGCAGCGAAGTCCTGCAGACCAGGATTGCAGCCATCAAATGCCTCACTCACCATATGTCAGCCCAGAGGACTCTGGCTGTGGTGAACCAGCGGCTTTGTCCATCGAGCATGGCTCAGCAGGCAGGGCAGGCCTGGCACAAAGAAGATCCCCATAATAAGCTGCGCACTGAGCAGAGGACAAAGGTCAGCCCTGACAGGCCTTGGTCCTCAGGAGGGAGAGGCAGTAAAGGGCTCCTCCTGTCCTTGTCCGTGATGAACAAGTGTTGCACGAGGAGGTTGAGCAGTAGGAGCAGGTGATCAGAGCCCCACTCCAGCCGCTATCCGCTCCATGATGCCCCAGGTGGGGAAACCTTCTAAAGAAAAAGGGTCAACCAACATCCTGGGCTGCTGGCACTTTCTGAGTCTCTAGAGGTCATCACAGAGTACAGGAGGAATGTGAGTATTTGGTGTGTTTTGGTTTTTTCAGTTGGCTCCAGTGGCCAAGAGACTCATGGTCAAAGATCTCTCCTGGCCCAGGGTCCGGGTCACATCTTTGCAGCACAGCTGTGACCCTCACCTCACCACACCTCCTAGTGCCGCTGTAGTCCAGTAATATCTTAAATGATTGTCTTATCATCAGGTTACAATTTTTTTTTTGTTTTTGCTTTGAGTTATATTTTAAAATATAAAACGTCTTGTTTTTTATGTTCGTGTTAATATGGTATATTTTTCAGGATAGGATAAGATAGGTTGTGCTGTAGTAGCAATTAAACCCCCCAAGTCTCAGTGGCTTCAGACCTCAAAGTTTATTTTTTGCTCAGTGTCTGCTGTGGGACCAGAGACTCTCCAGAGAAGCTTTCCTTCAACCTGCGCCCTGGAAATGGACCAGGTGTATAAGATAATACCTCCAAAAGCCAAATAATGTAGAAAAATAAGATGATTTTCCTATAGGTGATTTCTTTGCTAGTATTAGTCAATATGATAAAAACTAGGGAAGATCTATTCTGTTTCTTTAATCATCTAAGAGGTAGAGTGTTCACTGAGAGTGCAAATACTTAAGATATTGCATTATCTCTTGAATTAAAATACTTTGATAACATTAATTCATAAATCAAATATAGATATAAATCCAATGAAGTTTGGCATAACAATTTTTATTACCTCTTCAAAAACTAAGGCTAAATTATCTTGTAATTTATGTAAATATCTATATCTATATCTGTATCTACCTGTATATTTTCCAGGAGTGAAAGTACTTTTAACATCTTTAGAACACCAAATAGTATCATATTTCCTGTGAAATGGCTGGTTGCCTCAAAGGCAGCACTTTAACATCATTAGCTGCTTTAAAAGATTATCAGCATTCTATAGGAAATATTTACATGAGGCATTTAAAGAATAGTGTTTGATTTCATTTTTTTTTAGAATACATAACTTTATTAATTTATTTTTATTTCAGAATATTATGGGGGTACAACACTTTGACTATATATATTGCCCATGCACTGCCCAAGTCAGAGCTACAATCGTGGACATCCCCCAGACTGTGTGCCCTGCACCCATTAGGTGAGAGTTTTCCCATCCCCTCCACCCCCCTCCCACCTGCCCACCCCCTGATGAATATCATTGCCCTGTGTGATGTAAGTGTTGATCAGTTAGTACCAATTTGATGGTGAGTACCAGTGGTGCTTGTTTTTCCATTCTTGTGATACTTGGCTTCGAAGAATGGGCTCTAGCTTCATCCAGGATAATACCAGATGTGTTAATTCACCATTGTTTTTTATTGCTGAGTAATACTCCATGGTATACATATACCATATTTTATTAATCTACTTGTGTATTGATGGGCACCTGGGTTGTTTCCACATCTTTGCGATTGTGAATTGTGCTGCTATAAACATTCCCAGTCAAATAAGAATAATAAAAGTCTTTGTCTTTTTCCCTTTCTAAATTTGGATTAACAGGAAAAAAACCTTGTGTATGTCAATTAGTTCTTGTATTGTTTGAGTTGCTTATGAAATAAATAAATTGGCTATATTTAGGAGAAAACTTTTTAGAGAGCTCTTTTCTTAAACAGCTATCTTGTTGGTACCTATGAAAAGTTACAAAAGAAATATAGCCTTAAAAACTCCCTTGGCAAGAGTTGAAAAAAAGAGCAGAAATCAGATTTAAAATAATGTTAAAAATTATTGTACACTTAAATTGCCTGCTTTGGAGCCCCTGTGGGTTTATCAAGAATGCACTCTGCCCTGTAGTCTAGTGGTCAAGATTCTGTGTTTACACTTTCTTGGCCTGGGTTTGATTTCTGGTCAGGGAACTAGTGCCTTGGGCATGTAAATCCTTTAACTCAGGAGAAAAAAGAAACATTGTAAAAATTAGTTTGAATTTTTTGTTTAAAATTTATATCTGTTTGACCATTAACCTTTTCAGTACCCAGTAATTTGTATTCCTTTTTTCCCCATAAACAGCTTTTGTTTTCCTTTGTCTTAAACCCTAGAGAATATGGCTGGACAGAAATGTGAGTTGTACCCCATTTGCAGCTATGAAAACTTTCCTTTCTTTAAGCTGTCCTTGGGAATGGTCTAGAATACGGAAAGTTGAAGCTTTTGCTCCTTTGAAGACCTTGGTTAAAGCCATCAAGGGCTTCTTGGTGGTAGTCTCATATGTACTTATTTGTTTTAGTTTTGAGCCATTTGTTTAGGTATGCCTCTGGTTTAAAACTTTGGTTTATATTGAAGGAAATTAGAAATATTTTTACCCTCAAATGACATTTTAACATTCCGGACTGACTAAAAAAAGCCTCAAGGTCTCTCTGACCTTTCTCCCAAATTGTTGAAGTTTCTTTATTTGTCTGAGATCCTGACCCACCTAAGAGAACAATTGTCCTTTTCTTCCCCTCCCTGTAAGGCCGGGGGTGTGACCACACCTGAACAGGCTCTTTAAGAAGATGATGTCATCTCTCACACACTCATTGAAGTTCCAGAAGGGAACTATTAGCATTTACCAGTTAATCTTTGTTGTCTATCCATTCATCTACCCTGGTGTTCCTTTGTTACATAGAATTCCTTTTTTCTCCCCTCCTATAACCCATTTTACCAGAAAGGCATATAAGCTCTTGAGCCCCATTGGGGAGTTGAACCCTCATTTTATGGGGGGTTCCCATGTATATACATTAAATAAATTTGATAATTTTCTCTTATTAATCTGCTTTAATGTGATTTGATTTTTCAGTGAACCTTCTATGGGTGAAGAGGATAATTTGCCTTCACCCCCACAATATTTATAGTGTAATAACAACTTGTTTCTCATTTATCTTGCTTCCTGTGCTGGGCTGGGCAGACACACCTCCCACTGCCCCTGGGAACTGATGGGAACCTAGCGGGTGAGCAGGCAAAACAGGCTCTTCCCAGGCAGAGGGAGGGGAGAGGTGCTGCTGCTGGCGGGGCCACCGCTTTCTCTGCTCCTGGGAAAGGCTGGCTTCCGGCAGGACAAAAAGTTTGCTGCTTGCATATTTAAAAAGATTTTTTTTTTAAAAAAAGAGAGCTCTATGGTCAAAAGTCAGCTTAATTAAAAGCTTGTATTGTTCTCTGTTCTTTAAATCTTATTTCTCCCATGGGAAATTCTTCATTGAGTAGATCGTTTTTTACTCCAACTCCTTGCTAACTAAAACTTTATTGGCCTTTTTGAAAGCTTAAAATCTCCCCAAATTGGCTTCTCTGAGACTTGTGCTCCAATTTGCTTCTATTTTTCCTTCTTTTTGCCAACTTTGATACCCTGAAAGGGAACTAGAGGGGACTTTTAGTGACCCTGAGACCCCTTGAGGAATACACACACAAAAGGCACTGATGACCCCTCCTTGGGGTTCCCTGTTTTCCTCACAGTGTAACAGAGACAATGGCCCAAGAAAGGGTAAAAATGTTTTCAGTCTCTTCAAAACCTCCTTACCCTTTTTGAGAACTAAAACCTGCATCCCTGCCTCAGGCCAGTGGTCAGGAGGGGCAGGGAGTGTCCTTTGTTCTTTGTACCACAGGAGATGGCTCAAGGGAATTATCCGTGCAGAGGTCACGAGATGGTCTTAGCCAAAGAAGATGGGATGAATCAGAACCATCAATGATAGTTGAACAGCAATAGCCTGAAGCTGAAAACCTCCCCTTTAAAAGCTCTGTATTTCTGCTCAGAGGCAGGACTGGTACTTCAAGATGGGAGTCCGCCAACCTCCTCATTTGCTGGCAAATTAATAAATTTCTTTTTCCTTCTCCTCAAACCACTTGTCCTTGTTCTTCTGATGCAGCTTTGGGGACAAGTGCTGAACTTTTGGTAACAAAAGAGCCACAAGAATTATTACTGGGTTCCTCTCAGGTCTAAAGCTCTGCTGTCTTTTGCATTAAACTCCTTAATCTCTTTGGCTTTTAGATATGTGCATGTATATATACGTGTGTGTAGTATGTTGTGTCTATATGTGTATATCTATACATGTATTTGTATATTGTCTACATGGTACCAAATTGACTTGTAAATAAATGAGTACTCATAAATTAAATGACTAGATCATGTGCTTTTCAAGTGCATGTGAGTTTAGTAATCTTTGGTAAATAAAGGTAGTTTTAAAATTGTTGGTAAAATAAAATAAAAATGTCTTAAACTTAATTTAGAAATTTTTTCCTGGGTCTACTGGTTAGACAGATTTATGCTGTCTCTGCTAGATGTTTTAAGGTCATAAAACTCTTGCTTCTGTGATATTTTTGATACATGCTTGATTTATCTGTGAGCTAAAGCTGTAAGGGCTGGCTGCTGAGCTTCCCCAAAGCCTTGCACATATCTTTCTGTGAGCTATGTCTTTGATTCTGAGCCTCTGGATTTTAGGATTTGGACAGATGGCTATGATGAGGGCTGGGGACATAACTTGTGTCCACAGAACCTGAGTTACTAGCTGCAGGGCATAGCCAAGACCAATATGGCCCCATCTTCCCTCATCCAGCTCTGCTCCTGGTCATGCTAGGAAGGGTCAGATCCTCCAGGCACCAAGGCATCATCTTCACAGCTCTGTCCTCTGTTCTGGGCTCTGCACCTAGTGTGTAAATCCAAGCCTTGGTTAAGATGAGATTGGCTGATGCAGGATTAGCCTGATTTTGCTTTCTCAGAAAAAAAAAATAATTTAAATGACTAGCTTTGTTTTCCATGTATAAAGCAAATATAATTGTTAAGGACAAGTAAATTAGGTAAATGTAAATGGAATAAAAGTTTATAAATGAACTTTTTAATAATAATTATGTTTTATAATACATTTACTTAAAGGTTTCCAAATCCCTTTGGTACTTACACCCTTAGAATTTTGCTAAGTTAAGTTTAATGGTGGATATTCATTGAGTATCGAGCTCATTTCCAAATAAAACATAATGCTGAAAGAATAATTATGAAATATAAGTTTAAGCTTATATGCTTTTGGCTTCTTATTTTCAGAGAAACAAAAGATATTTGGGTTTGTTAATAAATGTGCCCTATTCCACATTGAAAATTGTTCTATAAAAAACTCTATTTCTAAAAACTATAAAATATGTGTTCATAAAGTGTTTTGATACATAACAGTTCAAAATTACTTAATTTTTAGGTTTTCACTAGAAATTAAGGTTAGTAAGAGTTAAAACTGTAGTTAATATATGTAATTAAAATATTAGACATAAAATAAACATTTCTGCATACAGAGTGTATAAGGAAAGTGAGAAGTGTTTTTGGTAAGGAAGCTTATAAAAAAGAAATGAGGAAGTGGGTTTTTTAAAAAGAAAAATTTATTTTGTCTAGTTTAGAGATAACTTAAAGGTTGTTTCAAATTAAAACATAAAGAATGATATAGATAAAACTAAATGTATATCAAAAGTTAAAAAAAGAATTTTAAAATCTTGTGTTTAAACCAAAATGAAATAAATTCATTACAAAGGTTTTAAAATTGAGCCTTAATATAAAAAATACAGATCTAAAATTTAACTTTTTCTTCTGAATAAGATTTTCATGCAGTATTAACAAGAGATATTAAAATTTTTTTGTTCCCATATGAATAAACAGCCCAAAAAAGGGGGGAGGGGGACAGAGAAATAGATTTTGCCTCATGCTGTCTTTATTAGGTCTTGTGATTATTTCAAAAACTGAATACTTTCTCTGTCAAAGAGTAGATATTTTTGCTTTTAGAAATCTTCTAATTGTTACTTTGGCTAAATGAATAACTTAATTTACAGTGACCTCTGCTTCTATTTTGATCAAGTGCTTTAAACCTGTGACATATTTTTCAGGCTTTCCAAAATCAAGTTGTAAATTCTAAATTAAGTCTTTTTGACCTGGAACTAACTTTTGATCATTTTAGAAGGGCCTTTAGAAGTCCAAAAGAAACATATTAAGCTTATTTGGTATGTTAAAATTATATGGGAAGCATTGTCAAATAAGAAATTATGTTTTGAGTTATATTTGCACAGTATGCTATTGATATGTGTTCCAAAATTATATAAGATTCCTAAAAATCTGATATGTCTTGGTATATTTTATCAGCCATTATTATGGCTATTATATTAAATTGTTGTAGGCCACAGAAAATAACCAAATTTCATTGTCAGTTGCATCTTTAACCATGGTCACCTTAAATCTTGTTGTCCACAGTTAATTGCTTTATTTTGATTTTTTTCCTAAAAGCTCTTTGAAAATCCTAAAGTATTATGTCTTCAAGGGGATTCATTAAAAGGATAAAAGGCTCTTGACAGGTGCTCTGAAATACAGACCTCTGCTGATTATTCAATTGAAGTGGATAAGAATTTCAAAACTCCAATAAAAAACTGGAATCAAAACTGCTAACTCAACAACAAGCAGAATAAGAATTAATCACATGGAACTGAACTGATAAAGAACTGAAATAATTTTTTTGACTGTGTATTTGAAACATTGTTGATTCTTTTTATGTGTTGTTTTCCAGAGTCAAGAAAACTTTTTTCTTTTAAGCTATTTATAGCTTCCAGCAATTGGGTAAAGTATACTTTTGTGAGCAAAATTGAAACATTTACCTTTCTGTGTACCTGATCCCTCCAGAATTTGAAAACTGTTCACAAGTATTCTTATTTTATCCAATATATAATAGTTATTTGCATAAGTTCAGTAAGAATCTGTTTTCTTTTGTAACAGGACACGATTGGAAACACTGGTTATTTTACCAAAGCTTTGACAGGAATGTCATATTTTCATATATGACCAGACTGCTTTTAGGGACCGAGGTTGACTTTATAAAGCCAATAAACTTGGAGAAAGACAGCCCTGGTATCCCATCTACATGCTTCCCTTACAAGGTTCCTAGTCTTAAGGTAATTAAAGAGTGTGACTTTCTGACAGACTCAAAAACCTCAAGTTATTTTGGGGTCCTCAGGAAGAGAAAAATTTACTCAGTTTGTATAGGTATTACAGACACAGTCTTTGGCTTGCCTCCTAAGCCTTGAAATGCTTTCAAAAGCCTCTGAGATTCCTTATAAAAAGTTCCAGTAAAACCAACTTAAAAAGAGCTTATATGATACATCACTATTCTTACTGCCCTTTATGCAAATAATCAGGCCAAATTAATAAGACTAAGCTTATTTTACAAACAAATGAGTCTTGCCATAAATATCTTTGATAAAAATGGGGGTGAATGTAGAGAGAAAAATTATGCTTCAGAAGAAAACCCATAGTGCACTCTTTATTAGATTTCAGTTCACTGGTTTTTTTTTTTTTTGAGATTTTATTATTCATCTGCAATCTGGACTAAATCCTAGATTTTTACTCCCCTCCAATATCTGGCTGTGACTCTCTAGACTGATGTTTTCAATATTTCTCCCACCCTTCTGACTTATAATTGCTAGAAATTAAAACAGTGTTCTTCTTGAAACTCTCCAAACTGAAGCTAGACAACTAGGTATAAACTTTGGGAGAAATTACTACAACAACACATATATAAATGCCTTTGTAAGTGTTGATATATGGACTACTCAGAAAGTTCATTGGAATGCCTGACTCAAACTGCAATCCAGAAAACTCTGTCAGATTGCCACTGCCTGACGACTCCAACTGAAAATGCTTTGAGCCCAAATCCAGGAATCCCCTCAGCTAACTGCCCTCCAGACTCTAGAAAAATAGACTATTCCAGACATTAACCTTTTTTTTTGTTTCCATAGAAAAATACATTATTAAATACATGTGTTCTTATACCATACAGAAACACTTACACCATACAGAGACCTAACCTTGATGGGAGCACATCTACAACGCCACCTCCTGAAATGGGACACAAGGTGTTTAACTGAACTGATCTATTCCCAAGACTAAGAGGCTTTTTCAAGAAAATATGGAACAGTGTACTCAAATTTGTTTTTTTCCCCTGCTTGTTCCAATCGATATTTTCTCCCCCTTTGCTCATCTCTTGAAACTTCTAACCCAAATTGCTCCAGATCTTTCAATTCTACTTTAATATATGAAATTTTCTAAAAATAAAGTTTCAAATGGGGAACTAAAGGAAACCAAAAATATTTCACCCCAAAATATACTTCTTTGACATACCTTGAGATGACTATTTAGAAGGCCAGCAGACACGAATAGCCTTGAAAAGCTGTATTGCCATGTTCCAAGCCTCTATTTTTTCTGTGACCTCATAATGGTATAAAAACTTCAACCATCTGATCCCCCCTTTGAGCCTCACATTTTGTGTCTGACTCCCACGCCCATATGCATGTTAGTATGTTTCTATGCCTTTTTTCTCTGTTAATCTGACTGTTATCAGTTTGTTTTAGGCTCATGTTATTGAAACTTCAGGGAAAAAATTTAAACTTTCCTTAGGGCCAATGCAACACAAAGCCCGGGGCACGTGGTAACACTGTCAGGAGAAACACTGCATCAGGAGGACCTCCCAAGACAAATCTGGGAGGTAGAGACAAGCAGGCAAAGGGAATCAGAGTAGCAGTGTGGGCAAGAGACCTCGATCACATTGTGTCTCTGTCAAGAGGGCTGTAGGAGGGTGATCACTATACCAGGTTGGGACTGCAAAGTCACTGAGGGAAAATGTATCCTGAACATGTCACTGGGCAGAGCAGCACCAGAGGTTCTCATGCTCACATTTCTGGCCCACTGTGCAGCAGCTGGAAACAGCAGGAGGGCCCCTTCTTCCTGCTTAATATTGTGCTTACTGTGAAGGAGAAACGCTTAAAGATGTCTGCCAATTACTGCAGAGCATGTGTTGAAGACTGAATTTGGAGCTGAAAGTCAATAAATTGAAAACTGGCATGGTTCTCTTAATCACTTTTTAGATAACAGATTCTAATAATTTAAGAATTTTTTGTACGTGACTTATACTAACCCATGTTTTACATAGGATCTGAGAATTAGATTTTAATTGTGATACATTACTAAGTTTAACATGGAATGCTGTTATCCCATTTATGAGAGTGAAATATGCTTAAAGAAATATTATAATAGGTTTAAAATAACTTATTATACCTGAAAAATCAGAGTGGATGTGACACATATATGCAATTCAGTGTGAAAATCCAGAGATGAAAGTGCAACTCAGACATCACCTTTCACCTATCCTCTTGTCATGATCAGAAATCATTTTGCAACTCTATGAAATTATTTTAGGTCATTATCTAAATTCATCATTTTAAACTTACCATTAAAAACAAAAATCTCTGATACATGATGAGTAAATACAGTGTACTATGAAGGAAATTTGAACCTGTGAATTCTCTTCTTGGCTCTTCCTGCTAAGGAGGGAATGTGCTATTTTGTCTTGTCGATTGCCAAGTTTTTCCACATTAAAGTCCCTGATACAAGAGCCCTAATGAGAAAGCTGTTGGTCAGAAATTCTTGCAAATGCTTAATCTTTATGCCATCATTTGTTTTATAGTTTAATATACTCTAATGGATTATACTATATAGCTTCTGATTTAATGATTTTACAAAAATTTAGTCAAGGAATCAAGAGAAAATACAGTCATTTCTCCATTTTTCAAAGCCTCTTTCCAACAGACATTCATCAAAAACACTTAAAGTTTAAAATGAGGACATCTGCAAAATACTTTGGCATGATAATAATAATAAGGAATTTGAATACAAGCTGGATACCTAAATTATTTTACTGGGGGGAGATTATATGGGCATTATATGCTTAGTTTTGTTTTTGTTGTCCTACATTTTCTATAGTGTTCCAGTGTTTTAACAAAGACAAACATAAAATGAGCACTAATATTCTCGTGTCTATTTTCTCGAGAAAATAGACCTGCCCTTTGCATACACATTTTATTTCCTAGTAAAATCATCTGTTTGCTAAAGCTCTGCGATTTAAGGGATAGATCATTCTTCCTTAATCTTGGTTGTCGGTAGCTCCATCCAGGACTCACGCTAATGACTTTGGGATCACCACTCTTCTCTCACACCCAACAACTAGTCTGGAAAACAATCTTATTAGTTCTATAACACTTAACAAAACCAATCGAAAATCCTACCACTTATTAAGACCTCCACCATCACCACTCTGATCAGAGCCACATTCTTCCCTTGCCTGGACCATTCTAATGGCCCCTGGAGGAGGACTGGTCCCTAGATGGCCTTGGCTGACCCAGCTTTCTCCTCCCCTCCTCCCCTCCTCCCCTCCTCCCCTCGTCCTAGCTTGTAGTTCTCAGAATAACTGTGGAATGTGCCGAGAATGCAACATCCTGAGATAAGGAGGAACTGTCTGGAACAGCCTGTGTTCTGTCCTCATTCCTTGTAGAACAGCATGTCCTGCAATGCTTTTGCTTTTGCTCAGCGATCAACCCGAGGGCTGCCTGGGAGATAAAACTCAGAGTGGAGTGCCTCCAGGGTCCCTCGGCTGCAGTGCAAAGTGGGGCCTGTGCAGATGAGTAAGGGAACTTATATGTGTGCTCTATACAAAGCATAAGTATGGTTTGATTCAATGAAAATTATCATCCCTAATCTATACAATACTCAACATTAAAAAAGGCACTCTATATTAAACCTTTGAGCATTGAAAGCTGATCTATTTATTCAGAGAGCATATACTATAAGGAATATTACAGTAAAAATATCAAGAAAGCAGATCACTGGATGAGAATTACTCATTTGGTACATCTTCTTTATTCACTGTCTGGCATCTTGACAAGGTTTTCTGAGGAATTAAATGCTTCTGTTTTTTTAAAAGTACATTTTCTGATGCAAGGGATATCCCAATGAAGAAAGAAAAGCCCCTTGAACTCACCAAGTGGGTTCTTGGCTTCTCACAGGAAAGGATTCAAGAGTGAGGCAACTAGTGGTAGAAAGTTCATTGAGAGAGACAGATGATAGATCCTACTCCACAGACAGAGTAGGGGTCCTTTCCAGAGCAGGAGGGGGACCCCGTATGGGGCAATGGTAACATTTTTGTGTGTTTAGAAACCCTGTTAGGAAACGGTCGTATGTGACCAGCATTGTCTTGTAGTCAAGCCATAAAGGTTAATCATAAACTGCTGTCACAGAAAGCTAAGCACAGATAGTTTGTAAAGCATCTGGCTTAGTAATGCATCCATCCTCCGTTAGTCCTGGGCCAGCAGCGACTTGCTGGTGACTTCCTTGCTCGGGGTGGCTGGGGTCTGGTATCAGTTACAACGGCTGCACTCAGGCTCTCTAAACCTTCCTTTTCTACCTCATCCATACATTATCTCTACAGACAAATCACAGTGTTTCCTTTCTAAATGATCCATCAATTAAAGCAAGAATGGCACGTAGATGATATTAGTAGACACAATCCATGAAAACATAGTGTTTATTTCCACTCTAGAGTATGGTGAGCTTATTATTCAAAGTTACTAAATGAATGCACAGTTGATTTTCCACAACTTCTATTTCTTCTCTCAAAACCTTTAGAGAGAGGAAAAGGCAAAAGAATGAAAAATTATGCCATTTAAATCAATATTGCACATGCAATTAGGGAATATAATATTGCTAAGTAAGAACCCATCATGATGTTAATTGTATAATAGCTTATTTTGACTCCTTTAATTGAACTTTGTATAACTTTCCCTAGTTTATTTGTTAGCCAATCAGTTACCAATATTAGGATGTTTTTAGCCTTTAGACATAATATTTATACAAACTTTTCTTTTACTATACTTTTCTAAAATGTATATGAAAAGCATTGAAATATCTTATTAACTTTCCCTAAAGTTCTCATTTACTTGAATCTATGCAAAGTGTCCGACTAAACACACGGCTGTTTACTGTCAGGACTTGCTCCTCACATCTGCTGTGGATAAGATTCAATTATACACACACTGTCCCAAAGCCAGCACCCCAAGGGAAGGGGCAATAGAAAAGGGAGCACGATGGTTAAGTCAATAAAAGATGCATTCCATTGTCCTTGATTTAAGGACATTAATAGCAGTTGGCGACTGCCTAGAATCCACAATAAACAATCAACCAATTTGCTGCCTAAAAGCTGTTGACTTAACCAACCTATGTGTACATCAGTTATATACTTAAAAGGTGAACATATTCCCTTGCACATCTGGTTGGAGAATTTTAGACAATATAGAATGTCACCAGACAGAATTATTAATAGGGCTGTACACAACCACTTAGAGCTTTAATAAACTCGCTCTGTCAGTCAAGCCATAGGAGTGACTACTTCTCTGTTATGTGTGCCAGATCTCTGCAGGTGCAGAGGAGAGACAAACTGCAATTATAAAGTACAATTAACAAGCAATAGCAATCCAGGTTATTACATACACACACACACCCCTGTTTCCAAGCCAGATGATTGCTAAATATTCACAGCAAAGATTAGACTGTTAAGTAATTACCCACTGAACAAAGCAGCAGTTACTTCACCTTCTGAAAAAGTTTTTGATATTTAAAAAAGTTTGTTGGTGACAAGATGAAAACTGGAATAGGTTAAAATTTTGATACATATACAGTACAGGTAACACAAAGGAGTCTTTTATTCTTTAACATTCTTAAGCATCACCCCCAGTGCCAAAGAATAATATGCTAAGTTCCAAGGTTTTACATAAAGTACTGCATTTAGCTTTTAAAGTGAAGGACTTAGTCACCCGAATACTATCTTAGGCCCTATTACACCTTGCCTGAATTCTCAGTGTTTAAATACTGTGCCAACCAGATCATTCTCCAGAGATATCTTGATATTCCTAGATCTCTCTCAACTTGTCTAATCAGCTCCCCAATCCCACACAGGCCTCAAGACAACCTCAATCACTCTTCTGTCACCCAATTTTTCATCCTCTTATCTACAAATATGTATTTAGCATGAGTTGTCGGCCAGCACTGCTTCAGGGACTGGGGAAATATGACAGTACACAAGACAGGCCCTGGTTCTTGCATTCCCGGTGAGGAAGATAACATTTTTTTAAAAGGTAGATATTTAAAATTACTTCAGAAGGCACAAAATAATATAGCTGCAGAGACTGGCAATTTCTGCAAAGAAAACAAAACATGATTATGAAAAACAAATGGACTGGTTTGCTGGACTTTTTTCCACGTCCACTGCCACCATGTCACTACTCACCTAGACTCCAGTGATATCCTAATTGGTCTTCTTTTGTCAATTGTATTGCCTTCATTATTTTTTCTGCAGTACAGCCATTCTATCAGGTTGGGTTGTCTAGAAGCAGAACCTGTGATAGGGATTATTAAGCAAGTGTTTTATTGAGAGGATAACCTCATGAGAAGAGAATAGTAAGCAGGGTAATTCAAGGGGCAGACCTAAGCAAGGATGATCTCAACACAGGTCTGGCTCAGCCTGACACTGGGAGCTTTGGAGCATGGACTGCATCACAGAGTTGGCCCAACCTTGAGGCAACAGGAATGGCATTTATACTACATGTCAGCCAGTCATTGGCAACAGGCTGTCCCAGGTGAGTCAGCTCCCTTCAGCCTACAGAAGCGCTCTGGAGAATAGGACAATTGTGAGCCATTAGTTACCAACATTAGTAGTATTTGGGGAATGTGTTCGCTGGCCTAGTAGAGGGGGTCTGAGTGGAGCAGCACCCTTTAATCAAAAAGAAGAGGAAAATGGATATTGGTTAGGAACACAGCAGTATCTGCTATAGTTAGAAAAATCATGAGTGTGCGGAGTTTCTGTAAGAACATGAGAAAATGTCAGTGAAGCACATCACACAATGACTGGCTTGTGGGTTCTCAGTCAGTGGCAGCTGTCATGACGGAGACAGAGGTGACATGTTTACAACTTCAATAACTGGCACCGGAATTCCTATCAGAGAAGAATTTTGCTGACTTTGGCCGAGTTTCTTGATAAGCACTGGTGTATGGAAAATCATGACTGCAGATAAGGCATTCTGTAAGCCCATGGGTGGTAGTTTGGGCAGAAACATTGCATGCAGAGAAAGCAAATTTGTATCTAGAATAAGTGTCTTTTCCAGTAAGAGCACAATGCTATCCTTTCCATGATGAAAGCTGTCCGGTGTGGTCGATCCATCACCAGGTAGCGGACCGGTTTATGATGCAGGCAGATGGGGCACTCAGCAGTGGCTGTGACCAGGTTGGCCTTGGTGAGTGGAAGTCCATTTTGCTGACCCCATGCATAACCTTCATCCCTGCCACCATGGATACTTTTTTCCTGATCCCACTGGATGATGGCAGAAGTGGCTGGGGAAAGAGGCTGACTAGTACCCACAGAACTGCTCATCCTGTCCACTTGATTATTAAAATCCTCCTCTGGTAAGGTCATCCTTTGGTGAGTGTTCACATGGGACAGAAATATCTTTGTGGGTTCTTTTTTTTGCTCATTCAGAGAGGTCTATCCACATAGCTTTTCCCCAGATTTCCTTGTCACCAATCTTCTAATCATGTTTCTTCCAAGTCCCTGGTTACAGCCCATGAATTTGTGCATATTCACATGACTGGCCACTTCTGCCAAGAAAAGTGAATAACCAGGTGCAACTACCAAAATTCTGCCCACTGGGAGGATTTTCCTTCACCACTATCCTTCAGGGATATCCCAGAAAGCAGCTGAGAGCTGCAGCTGTCCACTTTTGGGTGGTGCCTGAGTAACCTGCATACCCATTTGTAAACAAAGCCTGTGTCTTCTCTTCTTTTGTCAACTGATTGTAGGGAACTCCCCCATGAGGCCACAGGTGCAGGCTGGGAGAGAGAAGGCAGTGTCGCAGGAGAGGGGCCACTTCTTCATGTAACTTACTTGCGCCTTCTGCGCCTCCTCAGGCCTGATCACATACGTACCACTTTAATTTGAAGATGGAGTGCTACTGTGCATGCTCAACTTTATGACTTGGTGAATCAGATAACACCTAGTTCAGGAAGTGCAGCTCAGGTCACATGGTAACTTTGTGGCCCATGGTTAAGAGTTCTGTCTCTACTAAGGTCCAGTAGGAAGTCAAGAGTCGTTTCTCAAAAGGACAGTAGCTATGCACAGAAGATGGCAGGACTTTTCTCCAAAATCCTAAGGGCCTATACTGTGATTCACCTATAGGGCTTGCCAAGGGCTCCAAACAGCATCACTATCTGCCACTGACATTTCAAGCACCACTGGATTTGCTGGATCATAAAGTCCAACCAGCAGAGAAGCTGGCACAGCAGCCTGCACTGCTGAAAAGCCTTCTCTTGTTCTGGGCCCTGCTCAAAAATAGCAGCTTTCCAGGTCTGTCAGTCAATGGGCCAGAATAACATACCCAAAAGAGAAATATGGTGCCTCCAAAATCCAAAGAGGTCCACAGGGTGTTGAGTCCCTTTTTTGGTTGTAGGAGAGACCAGAAGCAACATCATCCAAAAAAGGAATATCTTGACATGTCCAACACCATTGAAACCCCATACATTTTACTGAGGTAGAAGGCCCATGAATTTTGGTTGGATTTATTGCCCACCCTCTGACATGGAAACATCTTATCAATAAGCCTACAGTAGTTGCTACTTCTTGTTCATTAGGTCCAATCATCACATTGTCAATGTAATGGACCAGTGATATCTTGTGGAAGTGAAAGGGAATCAAGATCCCTGTGTACTCAATTATGAGATAGGCCTGGAGAGTTGAAATGTCTCTGAAGTAGGACAGTAAAGATGGATTCCTGGACTGGCCAGTTGAAAAAACTGCTTCTGGTAGGCCTTTTTGAACAGCTATAAAGAAAAAAAAGCAGTTGCCATATCAATAGCTGCACACCAGGTGCCAGAGGTTGTGCTAATTTGCTCAATGGAACCACCTCTGATACTGCAGCTGAAAGTGGAGTCACCATCTAGCTAAGCTTACAATAATCTACTGCCATTCCCCAAAATCCATCTGTTTTCTCACAGGCTGAATAGGTGAGTTGAATGGGGAATGGTAGGAATCACCACCCCTGCATCTTTCAAGTCCTTGAAGGTGGCACCAATCTCTGCACTCCCTCTGGGGTTGCACCATTGATGTTGGTCCACTATTTCCCTGTGTAGAGGCAGTTCTAGTGGCTTCCACATAGCCTAACTCACCACAATAACACTCCACAAATTAGAAAACCAATGTGGGGATTATTCCAGTTTCTGAGTATATCTATCCTAGTTATGCATTCTGGAACTGGAAAAATAACCCCAGGATGGATTTGGGAATGCACTGGAGCCATTGTGAGACAGATCTGAGCTAAAACTCCATTGGCCATCTGACCTCCATAAGTCCTTACTCTGGCCTGTGGACCACCATGGTGTTTTAGGTCTCCTGGAATCAGCGTCAGTTCAGAGTCAGTGTCTAGGAGTTTCTAAGAGGCCTTATTATTTCCTTTTCCCAAATGCATAATTACCCTACTGAAGGTACCTTAGTTTGGGGAAGCTGTGAGAAAATTTAACAGTAGAAATTTTGCCATGTACTGGGCTCCTTCCTCAAGTATACTTGGCCTCCCCTTCACTCAAGGGCCAGCGTGCTTGCCGCTGTGTATGTTGATGGTGAGTACCCAACAATCGTTCTATTTTTCACTTTCAGTATGGTATTTTCAATAAATTACACGAAATATTCAATGCCTTATTTTAAAATAAGTTTTGTGTTAGATAATTTTACTCAACTCTAGACTAAGGTCAGTGTTCTGAGCACGTTTAAAGTAGGCTAGGCTAAGCTACGGTGTTTGGTAAGTTAGGTGTATCAAATGCATTTTTGACTTGCAATATTTTCAACTTATGATGGGTTTATTGGAATGTAACCCCATCATAAGTCAAGGAACATCTGTACATTAAACCAAGGCAGGTCTGGAATTTCCAACTTGCTCACTGTGGGCTACCTTTTGGTCCAGGCTTCACTCAACCAAGCAAAGAAACTGGTAAGAGCCCTTTCTGACTCCTGAGATGCAACATTAAATGCAGAATCTCTGCATAGTGGACACACACCAATAATTTCAGCCTGATCCAAACTTACATTCCTTTCACCATTATTTCACACCCTTAAAATTCATTCTCACACATGTTCCCCAGATTTCTGTCTGTATAATTTAAAAAACTCAAATAGTTCTTTTAGAGTATAGAAAACCTCCTTGTGGGTCACACTTCATAACTCACTTTTAGTGGCCTGCTGAGACTTGACTCTAGTTATAGCTCTAGAAGCAAAGCCATTTAGTGAGTCAATTCACTGGTGAAAATTAGTAATTTACTTATTTTTTGAAAATTATAATTTATACCAAGGATGAGAAATACACTCTCCGTAGCGTCTATTGTAAATGACTAATCTATGAATAATTAATGCAACAGATTATATAAATAATGATGCTACACATAGATCTGTTCCCATTGGCATGTGGACTAGAAAATGTGTCAGTAAAATAAGAATTCTGAATGAAATCTCATATATTATGATTAAATACTTTATTTTCTCTAATAAAATGTAGACATTTATTCTTCCTTAGAAAATAATTTTGACTAGAGGTACTTCTAGGTATATTTGTTGTATTCCCTCATTGTTAATTTTACAAGCATTAGTTTCATTAGTTAAACATAATGTGGCCTTTGCGGAATGAAAAACACTAGGCTGAAGCCGAATTGGTCACTTTTCAGCTTTGTCGTTGATGAGTACAGACAGACATGATGAAATGCTCTGGAGAATGGAGACAACGTGAGAGATTATATACAAGGCACATGTTATTATATTTCCATTAGTGATATTGTCACACATTGAAGAGAGATCAAGTATATTAGAACTCAAATGCATTCAAAGGACTTTTATCAAATAAATGTCAGTTGTGGAAATGAACGTTAAACTGGAATGTATTGAAAGATCACTGGGAGATAAATGCAGACGACAAAAGGAGATATTCATTCATGGACAGGTAGAGAGACCTTCAGTGAAAGCTAAAAAGGTTGAAATAGAGTCAAGAAAGGTGATTTATTTGTTTTGAGATAAGTGGCATTTAGATAACTCAAAATGATGATAGGAAAGTGCTAGTAGAAAAGGCATGACTGAAAGGACCAGAGAGAAGGTGACACAGGAAAGGGGACCACAAAACTGGAGTCTGGCCTGAAGGCCAAGTGGGTTTTTGGCTTCATGCAGGAAAGAATTCAAGAGCAAGCTGACAGAGTAGAGCAAAAGCAAGTTTGTTGAAGTAATAAAGAAACAGAAGGAACGCTTGCTCCATAGGCAGAGCAGTGGCTATCTCGGAGAGTAGCACCTTGTGAGTTTTTGGGGTCTTATTTTATACCTTCTATTTAATTTTATGTTAAGCAGAGGGAGGATTATTCATAAAATTTCTGCAACAGGAATAGATGAACTCCTTAAGGAACAAATTTTTGGTTTCTAAACAAATACAATCATATTGGTAAAAGACAAGAATAAAGGAAGAAGTTTTTAAAAAATTAGGTAAAGAGTAGATTTATTTTAAAATCGTATAGTTCCCCTCAAGGCACCACTATTGACCTAGTTGCGAAGCATTATCTGCGGTTGCATATCACAGTAGTATCTAAAGAAAGACCAAATGACACTTGTTTTCAAATTGTTCAGCTTATAGAATTTGTACTTTTCCTATCAATGAGATTTCTTCTTGATAGGAAAACGGTAGGGAGTTCCCAGAACGAGGGGTCCCTCCTCATTTTAAACCATATAGGGTTACTTCCAGTAATTGCCATGGCATTTGTAAACTGTCATGGCGCTGGTGGGAGTTTCTTTTTTTTTTTTTTTTTTTAATTTCAGAATATTATGGGGGTACAACACTTTGGCTATATATATTGCCCATGCACTGCCCGTGTCAGAGCTACAATCGTGGTCATCCCCCAAACTGTGCTCCCCGCATCCATTCGGTGAGAGTTTTTCCCATCCCCTCCACCCCCCTCCCGCCTGTCCGCCCCCTGATGAATATTATTGCCCTGTGTGATGTAACTGTTGATCAGTTAGTACCAATTTGATGGTGAGTACCAGTGGTGCTTGTTTTTCCATTCCTGTGACACTTCACTTCGAAGAATGGGTTCTAGCTCCAACCAGGATAATACCAGATGTGTTAATTCACTATTGTTCCTTATTGCTGAGTAATACTCCATGGTATACATATACCACATTTTATTAATCCACTTGTGTATTGATGGGCACCTGGGTTGTTTCCACATCTTTGCAATTGTGAATTGTGCTGCTATAAACATTCGTGAGCAGATGTCTTTATTACAAAATGTCTTTTTTTCCTTTGGGTAAATACCCAGTAGTGGGATTGCTGGGTCAAATGGTAATTCTACTTTTAATTCTTTGAGGTATCTCCATATTACTTTCCATAGAGGTTGTACTAATTTGCAGTCCCACCAGCAGTGTATGAGTGTTCCTATCTGTCCACATCCCCGCCAACATTTGTTGTTTGGGGATTTTTTGATATGAGCTGATGTCACTGGAGTTAAGTGATATCTCATTGTGGTTTTGATTTGCATTTCCCTGATGATAAGAGAAGTTGAGCAATTTTTTATATGTTTGCTGGCCATTATTCTGTCTTCTTTTGAAAAGTTTCTGTTCACGTCCTTTGCCCATTTTTTAATAGGGTCGTTTGTTTTTTTCTTGTTGATTTTCCTAAGTTCTGTATAGATTCTGGTTATCAGCCCTTTATCAGAGGTGTAGCATGCAAATATTTTCTCCCATTCTATAGGTTGTCTGTTCACTCTAGTGATAGTTTCCTTGGCTGTGCAGAAGCTTTTTAATTTGATCAGGTCCCATGTATTTATTTTGGTTGCTGCTGTGATTGCTTTGCGGGTCTTCTTCATAAATTCTCTGCCTAGACCAATGTCCATAAGAGTTTTTCCAACGTTTTCTTAGAGAATTCTTATGGTTTCATGTCTTAGGTTTAGATCTGTTATCCATTGTGAGTTGATTTTTGTGAGAGGTGAGAGGTGTGGATCCAGTTTCAGTCTTCTACATATGGCCATCCAGTTTTCCCAGCACCATTTGTTGAATAGGGAATCTTTTCCCCAGTGTACGTTTTTCTGGAATTTGTCAAAGATCAGGTGACTGTATGAGGTTGGTTTTATATTTGGGTTCTCAGTCTTGTTCCATTGGTCTATGTCTCTGTTCTTGTGCCAATACCAGGCAGTTTTGGTTACTATAGCCTTGTAGTATAGTTTGAAGTCTGGTAGATAGATGCCTCCCAATTTGTTCTTTTTGCTTAAGATTGCTTTGGCTAGACGGGGTCTTCTCTGGTTCCACACGAAGCGTAGAATTATTTTTTCTAGATTGGCAAAAAGTGATGTTGGTATTTTGATAGGGATTGCATTGATTCTGTAAATCACTTTAGGTAGCAAAGCCATTTTTACTATGTTGACTCTGCCTATCCAAGAGCATGGTAGGGTTTTCCATCTGTTTACATCCTCTGCAATTTCTTTTCTCAGTGTTTCGTAATTCTCCCTATATAGGTCTTTGACCTCCTTAGTTAGATATGTTCCTAAATATTTAATTTTCTTTGGTGCTATTGTGAAAAGTATTGCATCTTTAATTTGTTTCTCAGCTTGATTGTTATTAGCATATATGAAGGCTATGGATTTGTGTGTATTAATTTTATATCCTGAGACTTTGCTGAAATCATTTATCAATTCCAGTAATCTCTTGGTTGAATCTTTGGGGTTTTCTATGTATAATATCATATTGTCTGCGAATAGTGAAAGTTTGACCTCTTCTGCCCCCATCTGGATGCCCCTGATTCCTCTGTCTTGTCTGATTGCTCTGGCTAAGACTTCCAGCACTATGTTGAAAAGAAGTGGAGATAGTGGGCACCCTTGTCTAGTTCCTGTTTTAAGGAACTTTCAGTTTTTCCCCATTCAGTATGATATTGGCTGTGAGTTTATCATATATGGCTTTAATAGTTTCGCGGTATGAGCCATCTATGCCTATATTGTTAAGAGTTCTTATCATAAAAGGATGCTGGATTTTGTCAAAAGCCTTTTCTGCATCTATTGAAAGGATCATATAATCTTTGTTCTTGCTGTTATTTATATGGAGAATTACATTTATAGATTTGCATATGTTGAACCATCCCTGCATCTCGGGGATGAAGCCCATCTGATTGTGATGAATTATTTTTTTGATGTACATTTGAATTCAGTTTGCAAGGATTTTATTGAGAATTTTTGCATCTATATTCATAAGGGATATTGGTCTGTAGTTTTCTTTTCTTGTTGTGTCCTTTCCTGGCTTTGGTATCAAGGTGATATTGGCTTTGTAGAATGAGTTTGGGAGGATTCCATCCTTCTGGATATTTTCAAATAATTTCTGCAGTATAGGCACCAGTTCTTCTTTGTAGGCTTGGTAGAATTCAGGTGTGAACCCATCTGGTCCAGGACTTTTTTTGGGGGGAAGATTTTTGATTACTGTTTCGATTTTGGTGCTTGCTATTGGTCTGTTTAGAAATTCTGTTTCTTCCTGGTTGAGCCTAGGGAGGTAGTATGTTTCTAAGAATTTGTCTATTTCCTCCACGTTTTCGTGTTTGTGGGCATAGAGATTTTTTTAGTATTCAAAGATGGTGTTTTGTATTTTCATGATATCAGTTGTGACCTCTCCTTTTTCATTTCTAATTGAGCTTATTAGAGTCCTTTCCTTTCTGCTTCTGGTCAACCTGGCAAGTGGCCTATTTTGTTTATCTTTTAAAGAACCAACTTTTCATTTTATTAATCTTCTGTATTGTTCTTTTGTTCTCGATTTCATTTAATTCTGCTCTGACCTTGGTTATTTCTTTTCTTCTGTTGGCTTTAGGATTGCTTTGCTCTTCCTTTTCCATTTCCTTAAGATGATTCATTAGTTTACTGATTTGTGACCTTTCTGTCTTTTGGATGTGGGCATTTAAGGCAATAAGTTTTCCTCTCAGGACTGCTTTTGCTGTATCCCACAGATTTTGATAAGTTATGCCCCCATTATCGTTTATTTAGAAAAATCTTTTGACTTCCATTTGAATCTCCTCCTTGACCCAACAGTCGTTCAGCAACAGAGTGTTTAGTTTCCAAGTTTTTGGATGAAGATGTGAGTTTCTGTTGGAATTGATTTCTAATTTTATTCCGCTGTGGCCTGGAAAGATACATGATATGATTTCTACTTTTTTGAATTTGTTTAGATCTGTTTTGTGGCCTAGGATGTGGTCAATTTTAGAGAAAGTTCCATGAGCTGATGAGAAGAATGTATATGCAGTGTTATTTGGGTGGAGTGTTCTGTAGATATCTTTTAGGCTCAAATATTCTAGAGTCCTGTTTAGGTCCTTTGTTTCTTTGTTTAATATTTGTTTGGAGGATCTGTCCAGTTCCGTCAGCGGGGTGTTGGAGTCCCCTGCTATTATGGCATTGCTGTTTATTATGTTGTCTAGATCTAGCAGTATTTGCTTTATGTACCTGGGCACTCCTGTGTTGGGTGCATAAATGTTTAGGATTGTTAAATCCTCTTGTGAGATTTTTCCCTTCACCACTATATAGTGTCCATTTTTGTCCTTCTTTACTTTTGTTGCTTTAAAGTTTATATCATCTCAAATAAGGGTGGCTAATCCGGATTTCTTTTAGTTTCCATTAGCATGGAAAATTGTGTTCCACCTTTCACCTTCAGTCTGAATGCATCTTTGTGTGGAAGGTGTGGTTCCTGAAGACAACAGATACTTGGCTTGTATTTTTTAATCCATTCAGCCAGCCTATGTCTCTTCAAAGGCAATTCAAGCCATTTACATTTATTGAGAGAATTGATATTTGGGGTAAATTTCTGATTATTCTATTGGGTGGTGTCTTTTGTTTTACCTCTTGCATCATTGTGGAATCTGGTTTCTGGGGTTTTAGCTTTTGCGTAGTTTTACATAGGTGGGTGTCTGTTGTGCTGATTAGTGTACAATGCAGGTCTAAGCACTTCTTGCAAGGCCGGTCTGGATTTTGCAAATTCTTTCAGTGATTGCTTGTCTGGAAAAGTCTTTATTTCTCCCTCATATAAGAAGCTTAGTTTGGCAGGATACAGGATTCTGGGTTGGCCTTTGTTTTGTTTTAGGAGACTGATGATGGCTCCCCATTCCCTTCTGGCTTGTAAGGTTTCAGCTGAGAAATCTGCAGTTAATCTGATCGGTTTCCCTTTATAGGTTACCTGCTCTTTTCGTCTTACAGCTCTGAGGAGTGCCTCTTTTGTGTTTACTTTGGTCAGTCTAATAATTATGTGGCGTGGTGAATGCCTTTTCACGTTGACTCTCCCAGGAGTCCTGTGTGCTTCTTGTACTTGGATATCGAGATTTCTGGCTAAGCCATGGAAATTTTCCTGTATTATTCCTTCAAATAGATTTTCCAGCCCACACGAATTTTCTTCCTCTCCCTCAGGGATGCCTATGATCCTTATGTTTGGCCTCTCTACATAATCCCACATTTCTTGTATGCTTTTTTCCTGCCTCTTGTTTTTGTGTTCTTTCTCTTTGACTGATTTATTTAGCGCATAGGAGTTGTCTTCTAGCTCTGAAATTCTTTCCTCTGCCTGGTCCAGCCTATTCTTAAGGCTTTCCACTGTGTTTTGTAGATCCTTGAATGCTTCTTTCATTTCTAGGATTTCTATATGATTTTTACATAATATTTCTATTTCTTTGGAGAATTTTTCATTCATTTCTTGCATTTTTCTTGTGGTTTCTTTGTGCTGGGATTCAATTTTCTCTTGAATTTCATTGAGCTTTCTTATAATCCATAAACGAAATTCCTCTTCTGTCATTCTACCCATTTCATTTGGGTTGGTATCCATTGCTGAGGACCTGATGGTTTCTTTTGGGGGTGACTTTTCACTCTGATTTTTCATGTTCCCTGAGTTCTTTCACTGTTTTTTTCTCATCTGGCCTCTTGGTAGAGAGCTGGCGGTGTTAGGGCTAGTTTATGGCCCTGTCTCCAGGCCCACAATTTTGTTCCTTGGCAGAGCCAGGGACAGAAGTAGTGGCCTGTGTTGCCTTAGGTGTATTTTAGCAAGTTTGGTGGATCTTGAGTTATCTCTGGCCTGTTGTCTTCTCCTCTTCCCGGTGGAGTGTGGTGAGAATGACCTCCCAGCTTGGGCTCTAAGCTAGTGAATTGTACTTGAGGATATGAATCCACAGCTCCCTATTAGCTAGGTATTCTGTTGTGTCCATGGCAGACTCTGATCCCCCAGTTGGGGTATGCAAAGCCCTGTGCTTTGGGAGGGGTCTTGTAGCTCCTAGGGGTTACTTTGACCCTGCTCCTCCTGAGGTGCAGGTAGAAACACAATTTCTTTTGGCTGCAGTGCGAGAGCTGAATTGGGAAAATTCTACACAGCTCAGAGGTTGCTTGTCTAGCCATGTGTGTCTGCCCTTCTGATGTGCGTCTCCGCGTGATACCGGCTGATAGGGGGATCTCCAATTGTGCACCCCTTTTGCACCACTAGACCCCAAGGCGAGGTGGGTGGCTGTCTCTATCCCCAGCAGTCTCCACCGGGGGGATGTTCCCATGGGGAGAGGGGAATAGTGGCCACTGGAAGCACTCTTGGGTGGAGTGAAATTCCCTCATGTAGTGGGCAGGGTTATGGGGAGCTGCTCTGGTTCAGCCTGTGGCTCTTGAGGCATTCAGTTGCCATGAGAACTGGTACTTATACAAAATGGGTCACTATGACAAGCAACCGTCAAAATGACCGATCCCTGGGGTACAGGAGGGCTGGGACCTGAAGAGCGGGCACTAGGACCAGCACATAGTGGACTCGTCGGAGGCCAGAGCCAGGGTAGCAGGACTGGATGGATGGGCTGCAAACTGTTTCCAATACACAAAGGTCCTACAGATACAGTCAGGGATCTCATCCCACCTGGAACCCACAGAGGCAGCTGTCCCTGGCCACCAAGGGTGAAGCCTGTGGCGCCCCAGCAGAAGAGCCCCGGGCCTGGGTGGGGTGGAGCTAGAGACGCGGCTCACAGCTCCGGGCGGGCGGCTTTAAAGATGGCTGCCACCGCCAGCCTGGTGCACAGCAGGGCTCCGACGGCACCCGGGAGTGCAGCTTTTCTCTGCCGGCCGAGGCGGCAGTTGCTAACAGCCTCTAAGGGCGTGTCCTGCTCTCCATTAAACTCCTGGGTCCAGTCCTGCTGACTTCTAGTGGCACAGTGCAGGCCTGTGGGTTCCCACGCACTGTCCCGGGAAGCTGTATCTCTGCTCCGTCCCTGCCTGATTCCTCCCCAGCCCTCAGCAGTGTCTGTATATTGCAGCTGCGAGTTGTGTTTGGCTCTCGCAATTGCTTTCTCTCCACAGGGTCTGTTGCCTTGCGCAACCGCTTTGCCCCAACTCTGGGCTTGTCCCTGACTGAGTGGATGGGGAGGTGCATAACCGCTTGGGGGGCAGGTTGCGCTGTGCCGACCTGGTGAGTGCGTCCTTCCCGCGCTCTGGGCTCTATTGTGCTCCGTGCACTCTCTGATCTTTGTGAAAATTTTGTACCTGTTTTCTTGGGCTGGCGTTCCGCGTTGTTTCTCTGTAATTCACAATGCTGTTTTCAGAGTGAGTGGTCCGTGCTCGCAGGTAGCCGCTGGTGTTTTTCACCGCCTTCCCTGGGAGCAGTGCGGTGGGAGGACTCTATCAGACTGCCATTTTTTCGCTCTCTGGTGGGAGTTTCTTTTAGTATGTGAATACATTATGACTAGCATATAATGAACAGTGGGGGTAATCTGAGGTCATTTTTTGTGGCCATCTTGGTTCTAGCTGGCTTTGGCTGCCTCCTGTTTTATCAGAGACCTTGGTTCGGGTCTTATCATTCTTTATCGAGCAGGGCCTGAGAGTTTCCTATCTCAAAGGGAAATAATTGATAAGAGGTGTCAGGAGGTGGATATAGAGTGCAAGTAATCAGATTTTATTTTTCCCAGAGGGATTCCTCAACTGGATTGGAAGGGAAGGCAACAAAGAATGACTGGCACATAGTATGATTTTAAAAGTAGGATACATGAAAATCTGGGGGTAATTGATGCAGAGGACTTTGAACAGTGACTATACCTTTATAGAATATTCTCATCCTGCACCAATCCAAGTGTGCTGTTAAACCAGAGCATTCAGAGGAAATCTCCTTGATAGGAAAAGTACAAATTCTATAAGCTGAACAATTTGAAAAAAGTGTCATTTAGCCTTTCTTTAGATACTACTCTGATATGCAACTGCAAATAATGCTTAGTAACTAGGTCAATAGTGGTATCTTGAGGGGAACTATAGGCTTTTAAAACAAATCTACTCTTTATCAAATTTTTAAAAAACTTGTTCCTTTATTCTTGTCTTTTACCAATATGATTGTATTTGTTTGGAAACCAAAAATTTGTTCCTTAAGGAGTTCATCTATTCCTGTTGCAGCTCCTATTTGAAAACACATTTCTGTTCGAACAATATAATCCCAACAAGCAACCTGTAGACATGAAGGCTAAGAATAGATACCATTAATGGTAGCTCAGAGGCTCAAGCTGGAACATAATGCCTCTGCCTCCTGAGAAGAGGGAAGGTCTAATATTCCATTAGACCACATGTAGCAGCTTTATATTTGCTAAGGGATTGCTACCACTTGCATTTCTCAAAACAGTCTTACGTTACCGCTATCCACATTTAACTAGTTCAAAATTCCAGCTTAGTGGATTTTTCCACAGTAGTCATGCTAATGTAAATAGCACATTTGGAATTTAAATGTTCCAGTTTTATCCTTAAGGTGTTCTACAGCAGTGCTTCTCAAACTTTAATGTGCATATGTACGAGATCCTTGGGATCTTGTTAAATACAGATTCTAGGTCAACGTAGGTGGGGGTGGGGAGCCTGCATTTCTAACAAGCTTCCAAGTGATACTGATGCTTTGAATAGTAAGGCTTTGGTTTGTAGTTAAATATCTGCTTACAGCAGAAGGTGAATAGATAAGAATGAACACAAGCTAACCAATATGTTTACCTCAATAAATTGCTTTAGACAAACTTATTAGAATCAATTTAACATACAATATACATGATATATATAACATCCCAGTCTTCAGAAAAAAAATTTGGTTGAATTTTTTTCGTCTACCGTATTTGCTAAATAAATGGCAAACTAAAGATAATAAAATTATTGGTTAAAATCTTGTCCAAGCATCAAAACTAGTTTGAAGGGTACTTTCCTGAAAAATAAATCTCTATCTATCTACATATATAACTAAACAGATATATACATATATCTATATACATATACAATTTTTAACATTAAACTTTTAACTTGAAGCTCAAGTAATATTTGCAATAATCATGGTGTCAGATAGTTTCCAGGTACCAAACTGTCAAAATAGGTATTTGTAATCAATACTTAGTTAAGAATAACATTTTGCATTATGACATTAAAGATGGAACAGAAAAGATTGATCCCATGAGATTCTTATTTGAGTTCTCCACAGCTGAAAGTTCAGGGCATTCTGCAGCTTTCCTGTAAATTTTCTTGCACTGCATTAGGTTCTCACTTTTAATATTTCCAGAGTTGGCCACGTGCAGTAGGGAAAGTGTCTTTCACTCTTACAAGTCCTGAGAATCAAGGGGTCACAATGTCAATCAACATTCTGTAAGAAGATTTAGTGCATTTTAAGCCAGAATTCATCCTGTGAAATCCAAGGGCAGATTTTTTTTTTTTTAGCCAAAATTGGGAATTTTAAGAAATGAAGAATAGAAGTCCTTTTAACAAAGTAAGGAAATTCTGTCTGGTAATCTAGTTGAGATAAAGACAATAAGATATTGATTTTTTAAATGATTTCTTTGAGGCTGGGATGTGCCCAAGGAAACCTGTCCCTGGGCTGGAAAACAGAAGACATTTTCTTAAAACTGTTGACATATGTAACAACTTGGATGAATCTCATGGCATTATGGTGCATGAAAGAAGCCACTCAAAAAGTACATACTGTATTGATTCTGTTATATGACATTCTTAAAAGATAATACTGGTGATGGAAAACAGATCTGTCACTGCCAAAGCTTGGGGGGTAGGGATGGGTTTGATAATAAAGAGGCAGCATGAGGGAGTTTTTTGAGGGTGATAGAAATGTATCTTATTGTGGTGGTAGGTTATATACATGTCTTAGAATTTATAGAATTGTACACCAGAAAGAGGTTGATTTTACAATATGATAATTAAAAGACTAAAAGGAAATAGAAAAAAGTGTGATTCAAAAAATATTAATCTTGCTCAGAAACTAACTGAACTTTTCTCATTGTATGGAGCTGTGGATTTATGAAAATTGCTTTCTTCAATATGCAGTCAGGCATGAAGCAGCCTTCTGCTTCCATCCCCTGGAAGTATGAATAGGGTAAATGGTAGTAATGAAGATGTGATTCTCTTTCCTGGGTTTAGGTCCTGTTACTACTAGAGCATAGAGGGCTTCATATTGCTGAAGACAGAAACTATAATGGAAATATTATTTAACAATATATCACTTTATACTTCTTAAATATAATATCCCAAATAAGGGATTGTGTTTAACTATTGTAGGTAAATTTGATAATCAACTGCATGGTAGTCAAAGCTTAAATACTAAAACCTCTACATCTCCAAGTCCAGAATCTGTATCTGTGATAATACTTTAAAAGAAAAATTCTCATCAACAATACCTCAGGGCATTGTAACAAGTGTTTCTGATTCTTTACATTAGTGTGGTAATTGCTAATTGAAACCTAACATATAGCTGGCTATAAGGGCTTTTTTTTCTCTATATTGCAAAAAAAAAAGTGGTGTAAGGGAAAGCCTGGTGTAGATTAAATTGGCTCTGGTGTAGACTGGCTGTCCATATTGCGTATAAGGGAGCTGGGGTTTAGAGGGTTGAAGGAATTTACCCAAAGTCCAGGCATGGGTCAAGAGAAGCCATGCTGAGAGCCCAGGTCTCCAGGCTCCAAGTATGTTAGGACGCACAGTCCCAACCGTTTTCATGAAGGAGTGCCATGCCTTTTGAGTTTCATCTGGTTAGATACTCAGGTGCTCCCTACTCTCTCTGCTAAAGGAGGTAAGTAGTTAGAATTATTTAGTCATTCACTTATTCAACTAGTATGTATTAAATGGCACCTTGGTGACAGATGCTGCTCTTGGGAGAGGGTACTGTTCTAGATGCTGGGCCCATTCCTGTCATTAGAAACATGCCAAGCCTTGTACAAAAACAAATGTCTTCCTCTGAGTTTCCTTTGCACTTTGAGAGGACATTTAACTAAAAATGCTGGTCAGGTGAAAGCAGTTTTCTGCTCTGAATCTGCAAATAAACATTGATTCTGAGAATTGTTATTATTTTGGAAAGTAAATCTTCCCTTAGATTATGTATAAATAACTTGAAATCACCCGAAGTTAAAATGAAGGAAAATCTGGAATTACTGAAAATTTTACCCAGAGTTTATTAGAGAATGAAATTATACACACACATACACACACTCACATATACTCAGAAATACTAATAATTTATATCATGCAAACAAAAAGTAATTCTATAGTTTCTGCTTCTATAATACCTACCTTTACTATTTAATTTTATGTTATATTTTGTATATTCACATTTAAACACAACAATGAGATTTTTGGTCATTGAAAGAGCATGATGGTATTGTAAATAAATGTCATAAAATATTAAATATTACTATTAATAGAGGAGGTAAATAATTAGAACATTAGAAAATATGGCCTCAAATATTAAATTTAATGATAATTTTATTTTGATCCTTAGCCCATACTGATCTATTTATCTATCATAGTTAGAAGACGCTCTGACTTATATATTGTTTCAATACTATGCTTGTGCTACCACCGGAGAAATAAACTTCCCACATCTGAACTGGCAACTGGAATAACCAGAAGGCACATGGAGATCTGGCATAGGGACCAGCGAGGGCTTCCCAGAAGGTCAGCGTGGTGGAGCGCCCTGAACAATAGGGAGAATTAGCTGTGAGGCCTGATACACAAGCATTCTCTCAATTTCTCCTGTGCTGAGATTAATGAAAAATTATTTCTTTATGAGAACAAATAAATGACTTATATCTCCAACAACTACATTGACCCTCCATATTAAAATCAGAGACTCTGTCTTTCCTCCTGATTGTTTAAGAAAAAAAAATATATACATACAAGGGCTGTCCAGAAAGTATCCAGCCATTGTTAATATAATGAGAACATATTACATGGCTGGATACTTTTCGGACAGCCATCGTATACACGCAATAGTATTTATGCAATTATAAGAGCTAAATGATACTGAATATCCTATTATATTTAAATAAAATTTCAGTAACAATTTCATTTCCTCATTTCTAATAAATAGCATGAGCTAAATAGATACTATGATTGGAACTTAAGTGTCATATTGTGAGGGAAAGATAGAAATTCACTAAAAACCTTTTACCCTGAAAGGGACAAGCTGTAACCCTATGTATGTTAATTGCTTAATCTGCTTCTGTAAGACTGCTTGTCGCCACACCCACAGGAATGTTTGTGAAACTGACGTTATAAAGAAAGAAATTGAAATTGACTAATGCCTGCAGCTCATGCTCCTGAAAACAGCTCCCCTTGCAGCAGCTACCTTGTAAGTTACAGTAACTTTCATATGTGTACACTTCCTGGTATAAGCCGCTCTGTACCACCTCCTTGCTCTTGAAGTATAAAAGACAAGTCCCCCTGATTGGGGGTGCTCAGAATTTGGCGGAAAATCCCCTCTGAGCCCGTGGGCGTTAATAAACCCGATCTCTCTGCATCCTCGTGTACCTCTCAGTGTTTCTCTCGGCAATGTGACTACGGTTTTTGCCGTTACAATATGAATACATGGAAGTAAGAATGGGTATTTTTGTATTTAATAAAATACAGTCAGTATGAATTTTATCCAATTTTTAAATAACCCTAAATTTGTAAAATAAAATTAACCAGACCATGCCAACCCCTTTGAACCTATAGTTTCTTATAAGGTAATGAAGGGCCAAATAATAATAAGCCTCGAATGCTCAGTGGTGAAGTGTAGACCACTCGCAAATCACCTCACCTCACCTCGGAGGCTCTGGGGGGCTCCCCTGGCTTCACCTGTGACCACTGTGACAGGTTCTGCCCTTTCCCACCCTAGTGATGCTTCTGTGAGCTCATGACTGCACCCGTTCTGCTTGAAACCTGAACAATGATGCAGAGATATTGTTTTCTTTGTTTTGGAAAAGAGCAGAAGGTGTGTGCTTATTAGAGCAATATTAGGTTATCACGAGCTGTGGCCTGCTGCCTCATACACACCAGTGAATGGGGAAAATAAGATTTAAACAGATTTAAAAGATCAATGCCTCTATTCTCTAACATTTTACTCAAAACGTTGGTTAGGTTAACCCCTACCCCCACCAGAAACCAAAAGGTATTCCCTCTCCCAAATATTATACATTCTTTCAATACAGAATTGTACCATAAAACATATTTTATGTATTTGTTTTTGTAAAATAATTGGTCCAGTTAGTTCTAACTAGTTTTCTCCTTGACATGGATAACTTCATTCAATTGCGGAAATTGTGTTGCAGAATTTATTTTAGGGGCTTGTTGTGTATATCTTAAAACACTTTGCATAATGTCAAGCACACCCTGGCTCTGTAGTTCTCAGCCCTGACATTGGCATCGCCTGGAGAACGCTGAACACACTGAGGCCTGCGCCCTTCCTGCAGACACTGATTTAATTGGACTGTGGTGGGCCTTGGGCATTGATGATTTTTGGATGCTTCTGCTGATAGACAAGCAATGAATACTGGCTTATTAACTAGACGTGGTTATTTGATTTGATTGAATTCTTTCTTGGCTTCCTCAACAACTTATTAAAGCATTTTATCCCTTGCCCCTACATATGAACAGACTAACTTCTCTGATGTGAAAAGAAAAGACAGGACATTCACTTGGGTAAATGTCTTTAAAAATGGAAGTGGGTATGGAGGGGATCATGCCTGGAAAGAGTTGTGAAAAAAACACAAAATATGCAATGGTGCATACCACACCTGACATGGGTGCAGGGGAAGGGGGTGATTGTGGGCCTCCAAGAAGCCCCTGCTGGCCCTGGGTTCCTGTGAGCACACAGGAAGGGAGTCATGGGCTTTTTCTATGCATTGTGCATTTGAACTTTCTCACAATCTGAAAAAAATCATTAGCAGTCTGGGGAAGGGGAACAGATAATGGCTTCTAATGTACCATCTTTACTTTCTCTATTATTAGAAACCTTAAAAAAAATCTGTCTTCTTTTGGAGTTTGTCAAGTGTAACAATGTTTTGATTATTACTAGGGAAATTTGATGAGTTACAACATTGATTAAATGCCACAGCTAAAGGGCATTCCATAATAATTAGAATAACATTAGTACATAGTTATAAATATAGTTCCTAATGAGGAAGTGGTTTTGTTAGTTCAGATATGGACTAAGACAAAACGCTAATTCCTCACAAAGTAATTCACAAAGATGTGTCCACACATCATCAGTGTGATCATGACAATGTTCCATTCAGAACATTTATGTGGAGCCCACTTACCATGTGTAGGCACGTAAGCCTCACAAGAGCCATAGGTTCATTATAACCCCAAATTTACAGATGGAATATGGGAACTGCAGATATTTAACTCTTGCTTAAGGTTACATCGTTAGTAAGACAATGAGATTCAGAGATCAGACTTTTAAATGCACAATGCCATATGATATGGAGTCTAAAGGAGAGAGCAAGCCACTTTAACCCATCCCAACAAAAGAGAAGAAAAGAAAGGTGGCGGGAGAGGGAGGGAGAAAGGGAAGAAGCAAGGAAAGAAAGGAAAAAAGAAAAGAAGGAAAGGAAGAGCTCTTCGACCAACCTGCGTACTCATGGAAGACATTCTGGAGAAGATGGATATAACTTTTCAATGTCTGTATGATACTCTCTAAAACACTTTCTTTTTTCTTTTTTTGCACAGAAACCCTCATAATGTCACAGTGGCAAAACATCCAGCAAAACACAGACATTTATAACTATAAATTGTAAAATTATTTAGAAGAGCTTGAGTCAAAAACTGAAGAAGCTTTAGGAACACTGTCCCCTATCCATGTGACTTACGTCTGTGTGTAGACGTGGGGTAGGATGCAGAGCAGGGGGTGGGAGGGCTGGCCTGGCCCCTCCCTTTCTGTAGCGGGAGTGCAGGAGGAGAGGCTTGGTGTGAAAGAAAATAAATTTTAGGTATACAAGTGCAAATTTGGGGGTGTTCTTATGGGATATCTCTTATGACTCTCTGAGGGGCAAGCAAGAAGCCTGGGAAGGGGGCTGGAAAGGGAAGCAGGGGTGAGACCGTGGAGGGCCTTGAAAGCAGTGTCAAGGAATGAAGGTATTTCCCAAAGAAATCAAAAAGCCATTAAAAATATTCAATCACAGTCACATTTGTAATTTTGAAGACCACTGAGCCTGTCGTGTGTGGAGAAAGTCTTGGACGGGAAAAACACTGGAGGGCGAGATCCCAAAGACAGGCTCTGCCCTTGTGCTGGGGAGAGACAAAGGGTCCGAGCTGGGTGAGCAGTACTGGGTATGGGGAGAAAAGAACAGATTCCGTGGGAGTCAGGAAATGATATTTACAAGATTTAATGATTGATTGTGTGAAAGGAGGAGAGAAGGGGATCAGGATAGATTTTGAAGTCAAGTAACTGAATTGATGGGGATGTGAGTCATAGGAAGAGGAATCAATGTGCAGGAAAATCAACATTTGGTTTAGGACATGTTGAACATGAGGCACCTGTGAAGAAGGATGGGATAATAGGAAAACCCCAATAAGGAGTATGCCAGATTTTGAGATCTATTTTTTTTAAAACTAATAAAGGGGAAAAATATCAACTCCATTGTCCGTTCTCCACTTATCCTGCTGATGAAGTGTAGAAATAAAAAGCAGCAAGACTAAAGTTCTCCAAGATTCCTCCATGATGTTTGGTATCTGCATTTGAATTTACTGTTATTTTCTCTAAATTATTCAAGATGCTTTCCCTTTGGAACCTCAAGACAAATAGTTGGATGGGCTTGTTCTCTTTACCTATTTCCATAGAACAACCACCAAAATTTAGTGGCTTAAAAAATGATCACATTATTTTGTTCATGAATCTGCAATTGTGCTGGGCACGGCAGGGGCAACTCTGCATCCTCTGAGGATGGCTCAAAGACCAGGGGCTGGAATCATCTGCAGGCTGGAATCATCTTCACTCACATGTCTAGTGGTTGATGCTAGCTGTTGGATTTCCACGTGACTATTCAGCTTCCTCTGAGCATGGTAGCTGGATCCACTGGTGAGCATCCTAGGAGAGCAGAAGAGAGCCAGGCAGAGCTATATCGTCTTTCCTAACTGAGCCAAGGAAGTCAGGCAGTGTCACTTCTACCACATTTGTGGTCACTAGAAGTGAGTCACTAAATCTGGCCCATATTCAAAGGGAGGGAAATTAGACTCCATTTTTTTGAATCAGTGTCAAAGAATTCAAAGACATATTTTCAAACTACTAGAGGGATCTCAAAAGGCTTTGCCACCTACAACCAACTATTTCTTCAAGTTTCAATATAATTTTTAAGAGAAACCATAGCTGAAGCTGAGATTATATTTAGGAGTTATCACAGTGAAAGAAATAAAATATATATAAATTTGATATTTCAGAACATTTTTTTCCTTTGTCCAAGACATTTTAAATTTCAAATGTGGTTTTAGCAGTTTTGTAAGACATATTATGTAAATTGAGAGCAGGAGATGAGTTTTGGGGTCAATCTTAAAAATTCATTTTGGAGAAGTACAGCATTTGTACAGCATCCCTCTGATTTCATGCTACTTATATAAAAGAGCTGTGCTTTCTCTGGAGCAGAAATTACATTACTGGAAAAATGTAGGATCTTTAGGGTAAATGACAACACAAAGATAGTAAATACCTTTTCATTTGAAATAACCTTTGTGGAAATGCTATTATTTTCAACATATTGTAAAAGAGGTGAATATGAAAAGTGTTTAAAAATATCTATCTGTGAGATGTCATAAGGCTAAATGTTAATTAGCATTTGGCTAAAAGAGGCATCATGGCCAGAAGGGAAGAGCTCAACTTTGGAATCCACATCCCTCATTCTGAATCTTGGTTTGACTTTTCCTTGCTGAGGGACCTTCAATTCTTGTTATAAGGATTAGTGACACCATCCTTGGTGTCTGCTCCCTGACTGAAACTCAAAAACTTGAACTTATTTATCACTAAGATTAAGGTGGTGAGATGATGATGATGATGACAAATTGTTTGAATAACTCAGAAATAGTAGAAATTATTACAGTATTGAATTATACCCATCTGACCATGTGGCTATGACACAGGCTCTCCCCTCGAAGTGCATGATTTGTTTATTGTTGAAGAAATTATTCATAAAAACTTGAAAACAAAGCATATATAGTTAAAGTTTTAAACTGTACTGAAAAGATAGTAGATAGGGGTTATGTGATCTTGCCAGAAAGTTTGACATTAAAATGGGCAACTCATTGAAATAAGGATTATTGTAACAGTCCAATTCATTGCATCTTTGATTCATGTGAATTTCCCTAGACAATGTTAATCCAACTGTCAGGGGAAGTGAATAAATCAGCCTTGCAAATTAAAATGTAGAAATATGTACATATTGGTTTTTGCCCTTAGAACTTTGGTAGTAAAATATTATATATTAAAATAAGGTTGGCATAAAATATCAGAACAGATATCAGTAATATAATTACAAATTTTTCTTTCAAAATACACAGGGACATAATTCACAATTTCAAAATACTTAGCATAATTCACAGATTATAAGTCTAAAATCTCTTTAGACTAATTATTATAATGTATAATTAATGCACTATCATTAATACCTTTTAAGAATGCTATATCTTCCACCACAAGTTTATTGATAACCTAAAATATTGTAGCAGTCCTTTAAAAATGTTAAAAATGTCTCTTTCAAATATAATGGTAAATGCTGGCTGTTTTATCCATGGGAATTATAATATTATAATAAAAAGTAAAACTGAAAATATTTTCCTGGAATAGATGTGCTTCATATGGGTTTGGTTGGCACATCTGGTTAAAGGTTCAAAGTGAGATACATTGTTCCCATTAGACTGAAAGTTTTCAGTGGAAAATTAGCTGACCTGCCCTTTGAAATGTAAATCATGTATAAACATACCAACTGCATCTCTATTAGAATCTTATCTTATCCACAAGCAAATGAGTAATATAAATCAGACACAATGGTTAATTCTGTGGTTTATCAAATCTGTATACTTTTCTATTTTGTAGGTTGTAAATAATGACCCAGGGATCACTGCTTATGATCAATCATTTTCCTTACTGAAATTTAAGCAGGCAGACCTACACTTACAACTCTTAGAGTATAAGTCAGTTTATTAGAGTGCACATTAGCAGCATTATTAATTAAGCAAACATGTACAGTATTGAGTGCTTACTCTGCCCCAGGGTGCCCAGTGCTAGGTTCACATGCATCAAAGAGACAGAGCCATTCCCCTCATGAAGCTTACAGGCTGCCAGTCTGAAGGAGTCTGATTCCTTTTTAAACCTATAAGGAAGCAGCCACTTTGTAAATCAGGTGTTACTAATAAAGCTGCCTCAGATTCAGCTGAGTGGGTGAAGCAGGCTAGGCGTGAGGCAGTAAGGAGTGGTCTAGACTGTGGTTCACTGGAGAATCACTGCCTGATTAAAGGTATTTACTTCCAAGAGTATCAAAGCAAGACATGCCCTTTGTTCTAAATCCTTTAGAAATCTTGCTTTGTCACCTCTGCTTTTAAGGATTCCTGGCTGGTCTGCAAAAGGAAAGCTTTTCCTAAAGAACAGTGCAGTACAAAGTAAGATGGGACAAGAAACCCGCTCCTGAGCTATTCAGGCTACTGGCTGTCTCAGCTAAACATTGAGCCAGGTGATCTTTAAGATTCACTCCAGGTCTAATATTCTATAGTTTTGCCAGATTATATGGGAGAAAGTTTTGACACTGAAGGGCCCCCAAACTAGAGAAGCACTTCCATCTGGGTTCTGAGATGTTTTAAAGTTGTAGAAGAGCTGCCTTGAAGAAACTAAGTTAGGTTGGTGTTTGCCCCCTACCTGCAATTGGTACATCCACCCCTTCACTTCAACTAAGCAAACCCTGTTTGACATGTTTTATATGTTAAGCTTTTACTAAAGATGTTGTTTAATAAAAAGGGTCTTGCTGTTTAGAAAACAATGGAGAATAATAGCTAGCCTCTTGAGTACACAGTTCTGTCAGGTTCAAGCACGTGAATTTTTTAGATGAGAAAAGAATAGAAAAATCATTATAAGAGAAAATTATAACCTTACTTCACCTGTTGGGATGTTGGCATCACTGTCAGATTTCACAAGGCCACATGCGTGTCTGGTGAAATCCCAGATCCACCACTTTCTAGCTGCATGCTCTTAGGTAGTTAATTAATCTTTCTAGGACTCAGTTTCCTATTTGTTAAATGGGAACTTACCACATAGAGCTTCTGAGAGGGTTAAATGAGTCAATACAAGCCAAGGACTTAGTACTTAACCTGGCTCATATTAGATGTTGATGGTACCTTGGAGATGGTACCTTGTAGGAAAATGACATTCAGATCTCTGATGTTATAATTTTTACCTAAGTAAAATCTGGTTGAAATAGTACTGAAATTTAGGCTTTAGGGGAGGATATTTCTTATAAAGGCAGCTAAGCCTAATGGAGAAGGAGAGTTATAGGTAAGTGAGGCACTGGGGCAGCAGACTGACTCCACTGGGGATTACTTTTGCAAAAAGGATAAATGTGGAAATAATTTTGGGTTTTTTGCTTTTCTGGTATATGATTTTATCTCTATTTGTCTAGAGGCATCTATTGTTAAACTCAGTGTTCTACTTTTGTCTTCCAAAATAATATTTCTGACTCCTGAACAAAAGACTTGCCAGATAGACTTTGTTGAAAGAGAAAAGGTGTGCCAAACTTCATAATTTTGCATATGCAGCTTCACATGCAAAGCTCTTTGCACATCCAGGGCTAAGCCAGGCTGACTCAGAGCAGGCAGCTTTCCTCCAAGCTATAAAGTAGAAGAGACAGGAGATAGCTGTGAAGATAAGGAAAACGCTTTCTGCAGGAGTAAGAAAGGGCAGACTTAGTGGGGCATAACTAGTTTGTCCACCATGTCTGGACCCTAAGGAGGACCCAGTCCCTCATACTACATCCTGAGAGGGGCATCACTGTGGATACTCGTCCATTGGGACTCAGAGTGAGGACTTAATCTACAATTCCTAAAAACAGTCTCAAAATATGTTCAGTCAGGAACCAAAGTGCCATTCAATGGCTTATTGACCCTCAAATGGTACCTTGGGGTTACACTTTATTTTCCATATCATGGAGTAACTCCTACATTATATCCATTCAGGGAGAGTGGACTGTGTCAATTCTTATGCCATCTTTTTCCTGGCTGATTATTCATTAAGGAATAAGATCTTGTATGTTTATTAACTTGTCTCCTTGTCACTCTTCTGATGACTATTTTGTATTAAACTCAGAATTTAAAAACTTATAGACACTAAAACATTCTAGATTTTTAGCACTGGTTTCTAATATTTTGGGAGGAGAAGTTTCATTTTCCCTTGAAAATGAAAGTGTAAAGATTCTGTACTCCTTGAGTAGAACATCTGGGCTTCATGGAAAGTTTAGAGTGATAAGGTACTTTAGAGAGAATGTAGACCAGATCCCTCATTTTATAGATAAGGAAACTGAGGCCCAGAGAAACTAAGTGACTTGTAGACGATCACTTGCGTTAGTGGCAGAGCTTGGACTCATGCAGCACTGCTAATTCTGACAGAAAGTCCCAATGATCACACCATGCCCCCGCCTTCATTACACCACACAATTCATGGGAAGGAGCATATCTGTAGGATCTGGCTGGAAAATATACCATGTAAAACTTTTAGGTCTACTGGGAGAGTCCAGTGCTGCACTTGGAGACATGCATTATAGAATAATGACCAGCTGGCACAGTGGCTCACACCTATAATCCCAACTCTTTGGGAGACCGAGGAGGGAGGATTGCTTGAGCCTAGGAGTTTGAGGCTGCAGTGAGTTATGATTGGGTCACTGCACTCCAACCTGGGTGACAGAGTGAGAAAAAAAAATGACCAGAAAGAATAAAGCACAATCATCAGGCTATTGAAGAAGCTGGATTCTGACCCATATCATATACATTAGCATCCGTGTTAGTTACCTTGCTGAATAATTGGCTCAACTCAACTCCTGAAGAAACCTCCAGAAATTATCAGAGAATTAAATAGAGATGTCATATGTTTGAGCCCTCACGAAGGTGGTAGAAATGGAATCTGGTTACAGCTTCTGTGCTGAAGGAAGAGAATGATTCAGTTCATTGGTACAAAACATGACTGCAGCGAAGCATTGTGACTGCGTCTTTATTAGAGAAGCAAAAGTGCTTCCAATTGAGGCTCCCTGGGCTTTAATTGGTTTTCAGGAAAATTAGATGTCATTGAAGCAGAAGGTTAATGTCTGTCACAGTCTGGACTTTTTGGAATGACTTTCTTCACAGCATGCATGTTTTAGGCACAGAAGGGACTTTTTGGTTTGTATGTACTTAGCAGGATTATAATTGTTTCTCTAGATGCTTACAACAAGTATTTAAGAAATACATAAGGCCTCTTGTTTATCACAAGAATAAATATTCAAATTTAAGATATATTGACCATTTTGGCAAAACAGATTTTTTTAAACAAACTCTCATGAACTGAAAAAACCCAACATCATTTTCAAAAATTAAACATGGCTAAAACATATCTTATGAGGCTTATACTGTAAACCAAATTTGTAACTTTGACCCTGCCACACTACTTTTACCCTGCTTGTAAGCAAAAATACCTTTGCTATAATGTGATGTGCAAAAATTTATTAAAGACCTATCAGTCATGAAATTCAGTGGTAGAAGATTCTTCATACATTATTTTACTTAACCTTTGGGGCATTCCTATTATATTCCCATTTTCAAAATGGTTAGTTAACAAATTTAACAAGTGAGTGTGAGGAGGGCCTGGAATAGTTGAAAGGAATAGACAAAATGTCTTTGAATCAGAAACACAAAACTGCTAATTATTTCACTTACTTGCACTTTATTTCATGTAGCTACAATTATAAGTATCTAAAAAAAAATCTATGACAAAAAGTCTTCCATCTGGGAAAGTTAAAAGAATGGTGAGCTGATACTATATCACAGTGGCCTCTGGAATATGGAATATCTCTCCCATTTTAACAAATACTCCTTTGTTAACAGCAGACCTTGTCATGAGACTTACTCTATACGCGGATTGGGAACTGCCAGCATCTCTGCTTGAACTACGCTGAGACCATGAAAATGGGTCTTTACACATTTTAGATAATGAGCTATTTTGGGAATCTGATGATAGCTGTTCATTCCTTCTTCCCCAGAAAAAATACAATTGTAATAAGAATTTTTAATCAGTTTCAGTTTATTTATGGCTGATCTTCTATTTTTGTTTTAATTTAATATGGCAATTCACTTTCTGTGGCCAAAAAGGCAATTTTAAGAACTCCAACAACTCAAATTTTGGAAGAATGTCTTTGGAACTCTTAGGACCCAAATCTAAAATAAATCTTGAGATTTCTTCTTCCTAGATCGCACTGGTGTTGCAAGTACCTTATGTAATACCCAGTGCCTCCTCAGGGAGGTTTTTCAGTGAAAGTGCCACATCATATATTCACAATAGCATTGAGAATGATAAGAGGGCAGGTGCCCAAGACTCAAGATCGAGACTGGCTGGCATTGTCTCTCCCCCGCCAAATATAAGCAGCTTTAGTGCAGGGATTTGGTTTAGTTCACTACTCCAAGCACCTAGAGCTATGCTTGAACATTTTAATATGAGACAATGTACAATTCAAGAGGAAATAATAAAATTAATAAATAAAAGTAGTTATTATGATAACAGATATTTTTACCAACATAAAATTAGTTACAAAATTTTTAGCATATAACAGTTAAATTTTGAAAAAAAATATAGAAAAAATTGAATGACAAAAGTAGTATAATGTTTAATTCTTTGAATGTTTCAGTGGGAGCTAGAAATTCTTTGATATACATTTTATTTTTTAAATTGGAATAAACTTATCTTCTTTGCCTAATATATGCTTCAAGCAAGAAATTAATTTCTGTCCTGAATTTTCTAGTGATTTGGGAAGTTTATGGCAAATAATTGTAAAAGGCGATATAAATTGGTGCATTAAGCAAACTATGTGGTTTTGCATGATCAGCTAAATATTCTGTTTCATATTGCCAGTGAGGATTTACAAAAAAAATAAGATTCACTTAAAGAAGAGATATTTAAGGAAAACAAAAAAAAAATCAGTTTCTTTCAAATAATTTTCATCTAGAAATTTGGATCTTTGATTTTTATGATGATAAATTGAAAGAGATATTGCAAGAAAAATATTTTGAATCAGAATATTTACCAACATTCCCACAATAGTGAATTATATTTTTATTTGATTACATTTGTATAATCTATTAAATTTTGCTTAATAATAAGTAAGTGCTGGTCCTAGTGATGGACTGATCACTCTTCCAGAGGGCCAGTTCCAATGACTGCAAAGGGGAAAATGAACTGAATCAGCAACAGTGCTAATTTAAGCCAATTTCTCTAGTGTACATGTCCCTTGAAGAAACAAGTCTCTATCACTGTAAGAATAAGATGTTTGGAAAACTTCTCATATGTATCAAGAAACCATAAAATTTCTATGGTGTATCATATGAAATAATTTCTAGACGTGTGAGTTCCAGCTTCCCTTTGTTTTTCTCCCCTTTTTTTCTTTTTTTTTAATTTCAAAAACTTTACAGGGAACAAGTGTTTTTTGTGGCATGGATGAATTGTATCATGCTGAAGTTAGGGCTTTCAGTGTACCCATCACCAGAATAGTGTACATTGTAGCTGATAGGGAACATTTAACTTTGAGTGATTCATGTGACCTCTGAGCCCAGCTGTCCCCAGCCCCTGAGATGCAGACAAAAACAAACATCTTTAGCTCTAGATTAATCAAATGCCATTAAGTGCCCATGGTGATAAAGAATATATTTTTGGTAGTCATAATAGCTAGTGCTGTAAAGACCATCAAAGTATAAACGATGGCTTTTACAATCTAGCTGAGAAGACAAGACTGATATATTTGAGACACAAGAAACAAATGCAAGAGAACATAAATATACTTATTAAATTATGTAATGCAGCCTATAAATGTTATAGAGGTTAATTTGAATCAGGAAGTCAATAATGTAATTGATATAGTCTTCCTATTGTGTAGGTGTATTTAAATAGGCAGAAATGATAAAGATGGACATTTAAGACATGAGCAAATGCCTAGACATCTGAAATAACATGGCAAGTATGTATAGAAGGGAAGGACATATCTGGGGCACGAACTAGAGTGTGACAAGCAGCTCATTTGTATAGTCTAGAAAAATCAGAAGGCAGAGGGCAATGGAAACCTGACAGAGTAAAACAAGCAGATAATTGACTAAGATACTTATCAGGTATAAAAAGCAATAGAAAAATTTTCAGGTTAGAAGCAATGGTAGATATCTCAAAGAAATAATTTTAAAATGTATAACATTTAAAGTAAATATAATTCTATAATGTAAACTAATAGAAAAAATAATGGATTTGAAACTATTTCCACCAAATGTGAACATTGTGGGTTACCGTATTTACTTTAAATTTTATATACCTTAAAATGATTAAATTTTAAAATTTGTTTTAAAATTTATATACAGTATATTTGAGATAGAAAAAAACCAAACTGTTTTTCCTACTCTCACACACTCACCACTCAATACATTACTTCACCTTTGGTCACCAAAATATGTTTGGATTTTTCCCCTAACACCAAGCAATTCTCCAGCAGACACCACCTTGTTGTCTTATAATTCAATTCAATTCTGATATGATCTACTTGGAGATAGTGTCAGATCCCGCAGGTTAAGGGCTCAGTCCCACAAGACTTTCCTCCACTTCAGATGCCAACTGCAAGTCCCAGGCTGTGAACTGTACTTCTGACTAACTGGCTATTAATTGGAGGTTGTGGTTACCCTCTGCTTGGGTTAGATTAATTTGTTAGAGTGGCTTACAGAACTCAGGGAAACTATATTTACACTTACTCATTTATTATAAAAGATATTACAGAGGATACTGATGAATAGTCAGATGGATGTGATGCATGGAGCAAGGTAGCAAGAGGTGTGCACCTTCTATGCCCTCTCTGGGTGTGGCAGCCTCAGGAATCTCCACGTGTTCAGCAACCCAGAAGCACTCCAAACCCTTTCCTTTTGTATTTTTACAGCGATGTCATTATGTAGAAATAATTGATTGCATCATTGTCATTGGTGATCAACTAAACCTTCAGTTCCTCTCTTCTTTCTGGAGAATAAGGGGATGGGGCCAAAAGTTCTAACCCTCTAATCACATGGCTGGTTTCCCTGGCAATCAGCTTCAATCCTGAAGTTATCCAGGAGCCCACCAAGAGCTAACTCATTAGAACAAAAGATGCTCCTATCACTCAGGAAATTCCAAGGGATTCAGGAGCTCTGTGTAAGACACTCCTCGCACTTGGGAAATTACAAAGTTCTTAGGAACTCTGTGTCAGGAACTAGGGTCAAAGACCAAATATTAGAACAAAAACTTCTCTTAGCATCTCTATCTACAGGGGATTTAAGAACTCTGGCTCAGGAACCAGGGACAGAGACCAAATATATATTTCTTAGTATATCACAATATCACACTGTATAATTCACTTTTACTTTTGGTGTACAGGTCAGTAAGTTTTACCAAATGCATAAAGTAATGTAACCACCACCATAATCAGTACACAGAATAGTTCCATAACCACAAAATAACTCTCTCTGAATGCCCTTTTGTAGTAACTCTCTACCAACACCTAACCTCTGGAAACCACTGACCTGTTATATGCCCCTATAATCTAGTGTACTCAAGAATGTCACAAAAAATGTGATCATAGGAAATGAAGAACAGAGAAGCTATAAAACATACAGAAAACAAATAACAAAATGGCAATAGTAAATTCTTCCCTATTAGTAATTACTTTAAATGTAAATAGATTAAACTCCCAATCAAAAGATCTGGATTGGCAGACTAGATTAAAAATACATAGGATCCAACTATATTATATCTACAGTAAACTCACTTTAGACCTAAGGACATGCATAGGTTGATAGAGGAAATATAGCAAAAGATATTCTATGAAAATAATAACCAAAAGAGAGCAGGGGTGCCTGTACTAATATCAGTCAAAATAGATTTAAGTCAGAATCTGATTACAAGAGACAAAGAGGGCATTATATAATGATAAAAGAATCAATTCGCCAAGAAGACATAACAATTATAAACATATATGCACCAAACATCAGAGCTTCAAAATATACAAAGTATTTTCCTAAACCAAAGTCCTGGGTGTTTTCTCCTAGGTTATCTTGTAAAGTTTTATAATTTTATATTTATGTCTGATCCATTTTGAGCTAATTTTTTATAAGGTGGGAGGCATAAGTATAGGTTCATTTTTTACATAGGATGTCCAATTATTCTAGCATCATTTGTTGAAAAGACAATTCTGTCTTTTCTCTGGCCTTTATCAAAGATCAATTGACCATATATATGTGCATCAATTTCTGGATTATCTATTCTGTCCCATTGATCTACATGATTATCTTTATTACAGTGACTTGAGTCTTAACATCAGATAGTGTTATTCCTCAGAAAACAGCATGTTCTCACTCGTAAGTGGAAGTTAAGCTATGGGTATGCATGGTCATACAGAGAGGAATAACGGACACTGGAGACTCAAAAGGGGGAGGATGGGAGGAAGTGAGGGATGAAAAATGACCTACTGGGTACAGTGTACAGTATATGGGTGATGGGTACACTAAAACCCAGACTTACCACTATGCAATATATCCATGTGTCAAAACTCCATTAGTACCCCCTAAATCTATTGAAATAAAGATTAATTATTTATCTGAAAAATAGATAGTGCAATTTCTCTATCTTCATTTTTTCAAAATTGTTTTAGATATTCATGTTCCTTTACCTTTCCAAATACATTTTAGAATCAGTTTATGTTTTATCAGGATAATGAAGTTTCCCTCATTTGTATTTTGCTGAGAGTTTTCATCATAAATGGATATGAAATTTTGCCAAATGCTTTTTATGCACTTAGTGATGTGATCATGTGGTGTTTCCTCTTTATTCTGTTAATATCGTGTATGACATTCATTTTGCAAGATATTGAGCCATCTTGCAGTCTCAGGATAAACTCCATTTGATTATGATTTTATATGCTTTTTGATTCAATTTGCTAACATTTTGTTGAAGATTTTTGTATCTATGTTCATAAGAAATATTGATTTGTAGTTTTCTTTTCTTGTAATATCTTTATCTGATTTGAATATCAGGCTAATGGTCTCATGAAATGAATTGGGAAGTGCTTCCTCCTCCTCTATTTTCTAGAATAAATTATATAGAATTGGTATTATTTATTCCTTACTGTTTGGTAGAATATGCCAGTGAAAGCATCAAGACATTGAGTTTTTTTTTGGTGGGGTGATTCTACTACTGTTCAGCAGAGACGGGAAACACGACCATCCTCAGTGTTCTTCTGTAAAGAACTCTAGCCTCTTGAGTTAATACAATAGATGACTATTTCTATTAGTATTTTATTTTAGAGAAGCATTATTAGGAGTTAAGAAATAATCATACAAATTGTTCTAACCTATATGAGTCATCTTTCTTCTATCCACATTCTTTATTGACAGACCTAAAAAAACCTTTTCTCTCCATATATATATATATGGCAGGGGCTCAGATACATGGAGGCATAAGTAGAGGTTCATTTCAGTTCAGTAGAAATATATATATTTCTACTTAAAATACCTATTTACAAGCTCCTTAAGGCCACGCCCCATCCTACATTTTCCAGAATTTTTATGTTCTCCTACAGTTTCTAGAACACCTCATACTTACCACTAGTCTCTTTAGTTATTGTTTCCAGAGTATATATAATTAAACTTGATGCGATTTAAAATCACTTCCTCATTAGGAATCAACCATGTGACTGTTGGAGATTCTCAAATCATTGTACAGAAATTGCTGTGGGTAATACAGAGGAGCAGCCCTCTTCTCGCTCCTACATCAGCCCTATATTGTGGCTGGAATTTCCCATCTTGCCAAGATGGGTTCATAGGATTTGTCTATTCTCCCCCATTTACTTATTTAAGCAATTATTTATTTATATAAGTATAGAATCATGATCTTGGGGGATATAATTAAATACCACTTCATTTATTTTATTGCACAAATTGTTCCAGCTTTGGTCACCAGGAGTTCTTTCAGTTGACTCCTATATCCCTTTGATATACCTCCATTATTGAGGGTTTTTTAAAATGCTGTTTATTATCAATGAAATTAAAATAGCTTATTCATAGCATCTGGGATTACTTCAGATATCATATTATGTGAGCATTAAGATACCATCAAGGATTAGACTGGCAAATGAGAGTCACAGAATCAGGGAGCTTACTCAATATCAAGTTTTACTAATAGTTGCAATGATATAAGTAATTATATGGCACAGGTGAAACAGAAAGAGTTCTGGGACCCTAATGTGACTCCTCAGGTCCTTTCTTCTTGCATTAGATGTGCTCTGGCCTAGACCTTGCACAGAAGAAGCCACTTAGGTCATGAATTACTCAGTTAAATAGTTTGTGTGACATTTTCCACAGAGCCATATGCTCCACAAATCTATAGATTCCAGGTTTATTTACTGTGGGCAATTCTAGACAGGCAGGTACATTTTACTAAATGTAGTTCATAAATAAGATCTCTTCTGCTAGCCAAAATCACTTAGTTTGTTTGCCAGGAGATCTACCATTATTATGTTTACAAGGCAATTAGAACAGCTAACATGCTTGCTTGCTTTCTTTGAGGCATCACCCCAATTCCATAATGGGAGCGAAGGGCACGCAGACCTATCACTTAAGCACTTTCTTCCTAGATATTCTAGCACAGTATTTTAATGTATTCTGTGATACAGATATTTTGGTATTTAATGTATTTTAATGTATCATGTTTAAAATGAGCTCAATAAACAACTACCACTTTGAATAATTTGGATAATAATTGTACACAATGCAAATTCATGGAGAAAATGTTCAGAACCATTAATTCCGTTAATTGTGGGCCATTTAAATCCTTTTCAGATGAAGGAATAATAGGTTTGTTAGCTCCCACAGCGTGCAAGCATATTACAGATTCATAGTATAAGTGGTTAAATTAAAACATTTTTATTTCACTGAAAACTCATACAAGACCTTTGCGAAATTGTAATCTTTATGCTTTTAATAAAACACTATTTCTGTAGTACACTATAATGGCCCTATTCTGGAACACTATGTATAAGTGAGTTTTGAATTGAAGGTAGTGGAGCAAGTCTGTCAAAAATCAATTCAATTGATTTCCATTTATGTAGAAGCATTGAGTTTTATAGTGGTTGAAGCTCTTTTTAAATGGATTGGATTCAGGAAGCAGGCCAATTGCCCACATTCCATATCCAACACCACTGCTCTAAAAGTTGGTTAAAAAAATGTTTCAGAAACTTTCCTGGGAACAAATAATGTGAAGATCATGCTAATTCTATGTCAATTAACTTGTTATAAAATCTAAAATCATTAGGGTTACATTTCAAAAATGCAATGACTAAAAAGTTGAAATTCAAATAATTCTAATAGAAGTAGGATAAAATACAGAATGTTTATGAAACATAAATTAGGGGCTCCTTATGTTAACAATTAAGGACTGTAGCAATTTCAAATATTAGCTTCTCAAGGCCACATAGCTAGGAAGCACACCCAGACCTATGCTCTGTTGGCTCCATTGACCCTTCAAATATCATTCAATGTTCACATAAGATATGACAGACAGTGTATTAGGAACATTACATACACTGTAAGTCCTCACTTAGCATCATCGATAGGTTCTTGGAAACTGCAACTTAAACTGAAATGATGTTCTGTATGCTGTAGGAACTCAACTCTTGTTTATATCAGTTAGTTAGTGGTGAAACTGGTTTTGTTATACAGTTCATTTTTTTTTTTTTGGCTTAAAGTTACAGTTTCTAAGAACCTATCAACGACATTAAGTGAGGACTTACTGTACTCCTGTGAGACCGATACTAATATCTCTATTTCAGAAAGGGAAAATTTGAGTCTCAGAGGATTTAAGCAAAATAGCCAAGGTTACATATTTCTGTGTAGTTGAGGTGGAACTTGAACCCAGGTCTTTCTGGCTCCAAACACCATTTTCCTTCCAATTTGCCTTCTGCCAATTATTTACCTTTAATTAATACATGTGATCATGGTATATGCTGAGTTATCTCTGCATGTTAAGATCTAGATAAAATGCTCTTAATACCACATCTGGTGGAAAATTCCAGCAACCTTCCCAGGATTTTTGTGAACTTCAGATTTCCTGATTCTGAGTTCATAAGTTCTCTAAATTCTTTTTTCTCTTTGCAGCATCTAGCAGCTTCTTACTGCCACATAAGGAATGCAGTACCATTTCTTGATTTTCCACATGACAACAAAAGAAAATAGCAACAATAATACTCACACAAGACCTTTCTTGCATGGAAAATGTATTGCCTGTTTTAGAAAAAGTCTGGGATGTTGCTACACACAGCAAAGAAAACAACAGAGGTTAATCAATGTTACTACCAGCTTGCTCTTATAGACACTTGTTTCTATTTCTGCTATCTTCTGATGTTTTTCTTCCCAAGAGTAAAAAATAAACATAAAATTTCTATAAATCTTATACAGGGCTCCCAGCCTTCTGCAGCTCTGCCCTTCTTTGGTGTGTAATCCACACTTTCCAAGCCTGCCTAAGTGCATTCATAGACAAGGCCATCCCCTTCCCTGGCCTCTGACTGTGGGCAGAGGGTAAAAAGTGGGAGTTGGGTCATGTGCGTCTGGTTGGGTAAACCCTAGGCATTTTTATGTAGGGTGTGTTTTATTACCGAAGGTTAAATGAGTGTTCATACTTTGGTCTGTCTCATCACAAATCAGACTAGACTCAGGTTTGAACTTCTCTGACACTGTTTCCTTAAATGTAAAGTGAGAATCAAGTTACCTAATTCACTGGCTGAACCAAGCTCATTTCTCACCTGTTTTTTATTGGTACTTAGAAAATGTAGCTATCCCTCCCTTGGTTCTATCTTTTGAACATGAAGCTCCTATCCCTGTACCCCAGACAGAGAGGACTGAACCAGGTACGAACATCCAAGCTACAGGATCCAAGGCATCATGTATGCTTGGCTCTCCACATTCTTTCTACTGGAGACATTGTGCCTGAATTAAATTGATGGACTCTTAAGATTCAGGCTACCCTCCTGGTAGAGATTAAAGTAAATAGGTAAGTAAACAGAAAGAATGTTTAACAAAAGAATAAGGAGAATGGAGCAACCATGTGGACAGAAGCAGAGATGACACATCAGGAGGCCACAAATGAACAAAGAGCAAAACTTTGGCTCCTGGACCTCAAACCCCGATTCCAGTATTCGGGAGGCCAACTAGACCACCTCCTTATTGGTCTGTCAGGTGTCCTATTCCTTTCACAAGACCTCACTCTTTTGTTTTGTTTTGTTTATGCTAGTTTGAATGCGTGGCAGCTGTCTCTTGCACTGCAATGATCTTAAGATAAAGGACATTGTAAAGTTCAAATGAAATTAGATAAGAAAATATGTGTAAATGTGCTTAGCACATGTCTAGAAAATGATGGCTATTAAAGAGTAACTGTTTGGTTACTATTATTTCAATCTTATCACAAGTAAGATTTCCCTGAGGTCAGCCTACTTGTTTCAGGACAAGGGTCATAATATTCTACAAGATTTAAATTAGTCATACATTTTTAATTTTAAAAGAAAACTACAAAAGATGTTATAATGAGTTGTAAGTACAAATTATAGTGCGTTTATTGTATGAGTTCATTTTCATAATACATTTAATTTTTTTCATATCAATGCTTGTCCAACACAGTACAATTGAAACAATCACATTGGCGTCATAAAATTTTTGTTACTAATAATATGCTCTTTCATTTCACCAGCTTTTTTGAAATGAAAAATGAATATGGGAGGAGAATATTCACGTACTTATAGCTTATTTTCTGTCCAATTGCTGAAGGAATAAGGAATACTACACTTACTCTTTGAAAGTTGGATTTTGGTTTGTATAATTGTATCAGTCAAAGGGCTATTAAAGACTAAAAGGAACAATGACTTTACTGTAAAGATACACAATGACTGAATCTTAAAAGTCACCATAAGGAAAGGCTGTGCTGTGGCTATTTAAATGTAAATATATTTAAATTACATAAAATGAAAAATCCAGTTCCTGAGTTACATGAGCCACATTTCAAGCACTCGATATGTTGCTACCATATTGGATAGACATAGAATATTTCCATCACCCAGGAAGTTCTGCTGGACAGCACTGTAGAAGAACAGTACTCCCTCCAAGTCTGTCTTTCTGTTATTAGGTATTCTGCTCCCTAAAATCTGCTCCCTTCATCTCACCCACACGCAGAATATGCACTACAATGGCCATTTAGCTTTTTGTTAAAGTCAGAGAGAGAAGGCAGTAGCCCTCTGTTATGTTTTCTATATGGCGACCTCTTTAAATTGTGAAACTGTTGTCTCTGACCACAAGCATGAGGAACTGTCCAAGACTGATTAACTAGGGTCCTTATATTCCTACTTTAGTTGTTGGCCTAAGGGGTATGCATGTGATCCAATTAGGACCATAGGCCCTCCATGAGATTATAATATTCCAATATTGGTGCAAGATAGGTCTCTCTTGCTTTTACTTGGATCCAGTGATCCATGGAGCTGCCAGAGGCCATCTTGGTACCATAGGGAAAAATCTACTGGAGAATGAGGCTAAGCAGAAGCAAACAATTCTGGGAGATACAGAACATCGTCCCTAAATCTTAATGTTTGGAAAAACCTATTCCTTTAGTTTGAATCCAGTTTACTGTTGTTTGCAATGAAAGTATTTCTGGTTAACATAAGGATATTTGTACATTTTATGGCATCATGCATTAAAAGATATATATTTAGAATATGAACATTGTTTAAATCTCTAAGTAGATTTCTATATAGTATAATATAACACTAACATCATATGTTTTGTCTTTTAGATTTCTTATTGTCAGTTTTATTCAATTTAATTTATTTACTGCATACTTTATGTATGACAACCTCACATTCAGCTAAAGTTCTCATAATGAAATAAACTGAGAAATCAAGAATCTATCAAAGAATATGCATTGTATCTTGAGCATAGTTATTTTTTTAATGCAAACTAGCTATGAGAGTTGTCTGTCTCAAATATTTAAGACAATAATTTTATGATCCTACTACTCATGGTTCCAGCACTTAATAAAGACGACCGATATTATATTTCTATTAGTTTGTTGTATGCACAATTAGAAAAAATGATAAAAAATTCTGATAATAAATCTCCCAGATGAGTTTAGTAAGCCAAAATTCTTGGTTTTTAATCAGCAGGCTCCCTTTTGTTTTATGTTTATTTCTTTTAAGGATGAATATACAGGCAATAAATAATACTTATCTTTATGTAGAATTAGATAACAATTTATTGATGGATTTGGGAAGGGTCTTAAAGATTTTATTATTATAATCTTGTAGCTTAAAGCATTAAAGCAACAGGGCTATAAACCCCAAATATTCAAGTAAATCTAAAGCTCAACTTCAAAATAAAATTATACTTGACAATAATGAAAACACCTCAGTGGTTAAGATGATGAAACAGTATGAAATTTCTGAGAAATTTTGTAGAAAAATCCTTTTACTTCAAAAATAGAAGAAATGTGTACTACAAGTAGATCCCCACGTATGGGCTCCTGATTACCCATACATGAATTTGTCAGAAGGCAAGTGATGGCAGTAATATTGCTTTTAATGAAAGTCTGCTTTTATGAGTTTTCAGATGCCATTCCAAAGCTGACGTCGTGTATTGTTGTACCCTGGGGAACTCCATACTCAGAATGAACTCATATGTTCTATGACCTTGGGCCAAATAATATCTTAAAGAAGTAATCAGTATAACATTTCAGAAATTGAGGTGACCAAAGTCTGCCTGGGAGAGTCTCCCAGGATTTGATATGCTGAGTGTAGAGGAATTCATTTTCCATTCAAAGAAAAGGTCATAGAAAGTATTCATGTGCCTCCACTTCGGAAAGTGACATAGAAAAAGGAAGACTGGGCTTAAACAGAACTCTTAAAAATTTGTCTCCATTTTCTCAGCAATGATCCTTTATATCTAAAAAGACTGTTACAGTAGAGAGGCCGTGACACAGACTATTTAGACCACTCATTTGGACAAATGTCCTAACAGCAGCAGAAAAACATGCCAGTGTTTTATAGAATCCTGACTTGTAATCAAGTAAATGGTCTTTAAGAGGCAAGGTTATCTCATGGAAGCATACTGGAGCCAAGAATCACAATTCTAGTTTTTGCTCCAGCACTGATTTGTTCAGAAATGAGTGATGTTTTCAAACAGATTTCTTTAGGGTAGGAAGTGATAACATTTTATGACTTAGAAAGGCTTGATGAATGTTACTGAGTAACTAGATTGTTTGCTGGTTGCTATTGAACAGTGGGATCAAATTATTGAATAAAAATGAGGATAGAAATATCTAAATATAAAATTATAACAATATCTAGCTATCTAGAATTCACTGGTAGTTACACAGCTGTTAAAATCATAGATATTGCATATTAGAATACATACATGTGGAATTTCTCAAAATGGTGCCATTTTATACAAAGATGTTTAGGCAGTTGCCAGTTTGGCAAAATTTTACATTTTATGTAATGAGTGAATACAAATTATTTGATGTGAAATTACTATTTTAAGGAACATATTGTTTGAACATTAAAACATCAGTTCTATTTGGAGCCAGCCAACAAAGTACCCGTTTATTTTCAGTAGCACAGCCCATCATAAAGAAAAGCAGGAAGGCAGTAGGGACAAGAAAAGATTGCTGAGCGCCCCTCCACATTGTATTTAAATTTCTTTTAGGCTGAGAGAATGGAAAGAGAGTTTCAGCCTTTGAAGATCCAGAAATTTGGGCAAGTTTGCCAAATATTCATTAGGATTAGTAAACTGTCACATTTCCAAATTGAGGAATATTGGTTTTTTCCTACATGGACTAATGTTAGGGAAAACATTAAATTGAAAAAGTGAGCCTATAAGATTCAGACCCAGTGTATCATATTTAATTGGCTTTATACTTATATACAAAATATTCAATTATGACTATTTTTGAGCAAAAATAAGGCAGCAAGCAAGACTCTGAAAATCAATTTAGGACTATAAGAGACACATGTCTTCTACCCTACTGGAGTAAATGAGTCAATGGTAAAGGAGAATTCAGAGGCCTCCTCCTGGTGCACACGATTTAAATCATTGCCATGTATTGCTTCACATACATCAACCCTTGAGACAGAAAAGAAGATGCATTCATAAGAACTAATATGCCAATGACCATGCCAGGAATAGCATAAATTCAAACATACTTCGTTATGGCATGGTAAGAAAAAAGTAAGATTAAAAGTAGCATGGACAAGAATTCAGTGAACATGGAAAAATAATATTAACAACCATCATTCCATCATTAATTAATAAGTTTTTTTATATACCAGACATTGTGCTATTGTATACTTTCTCTCTCTGTCTCTCTCTCTCTCACACACATACACACAAACATACACACACACACATACCCATATATATTTATGTAAAATTATCATACAACTCCAGCAGCCACATAAGAGTTTGGGAGCATTTTTCTCTTTTTCTGTCTTTGAAGAAATAGAGAAACACAGGCGCAAACAAGTACAGAAACTTTCCAGGTTCAAGCAGCCGATGCATAAAGGAGCCTGAATTAATGTGCTTCCTCAGATAGAAGAGGCTTCATTCTTCTCTCCAGAAGGACTGTAGTGAAGTTCCCAGAAATTGTGACAAATACTCCTTCTAGACCCAGGCTCCATCCTCCTCAAGGGGTCTGAGTCCTCTTTCCTACCCCTAGACCTGTAGATTAGCTCTAAGAAATTCTTTGGCCACTTTCTCTCACATGCCTCCCATCTGTCGCTTCCTTACTCTCCACTCAAAATGTAAGCTGCTCTGTCCTTTTTTCTTAACCCACCCTCCCTCCTAAATGTTTCCACCCTGCTCTCTCTAGAACACCATTCCATCCTAATCAACTCCCTCCACATCCTCTGCTTCACAGCACCTTGACTTAACTGAATGTTCTACAAAGACACTGTCCACCTCCAGCAATTACAAAGGGATGCTGCTCAGAGTTGGTGGCTTCTTGGTGTGGGAGGAGAGGCCAGTGTCCTCCATCTTCAGTGCAGGTCCAGACCATTCCTGCTCCTATATAACAGCCCCTTTCCCTTGAAGCTCATGACGTCCAGCCGTGTGACCCTGTGCTCCTTCCTCACACTCCCTTGCTTCTGCTGGAGTCTTTGAAGCTTTTTCTGTACACTCTCCATTCACTCACCATCATCTTGGGTGATGTTTATTTCTAGCATATAGTGGTTGTTAAATTATATTATAAATCAATTCACAGTGATTATTAATAAATTATGTGAGATACACTCACAGTTCATGGTGAGAAAACCATGTATCTTGAGACCAAAATTGAGAAGGACAATGAGGACATCCTTCCAATACTATGGCCTCTCAGTTGCATGATGTTGTCAGTCTCAGGACTGTCAGCCATGCACTTCCACAGCCAAGTCCTAGATGTGCTGGAACTCTGAAATATTCAATTACAATGTTATACACATACACACACACTTACTCCAAACCACTGCTCCTCCAGGTACCACTCACCACCCCCACGCTGCCTTTCTTGATTGCATGGTAATGAATGAATTGGCTTATTGCGACAATCACTCTTCCTCCATATCCCCAATTCCCTACTACTTTGTCTTTCTACTGTACCTTCTGGGGAATAAACTCCACATCACAATCCACCAGACTGTCCTCTGCTCTCCTCCTACACAAACAACTCTCTTAAAGAGGGAGAACCTCATACAACTGCATGAAAAGTTCATTTCAAAGGCATAGGTGCCAAATTCAATTGAAACACCATCTGGTATTTCTGTATTTTCCTGGGCAACTTTCTCTTCCATTTCCCACAGAGCATATTTCAAACCTTTTCACTTATGCTTTAATTTCCTTGATAACATCACTATCTGAAAGTATAATTCATTTATTCTGTAATTTATTAGACATCTGTTATGTGCCAGGCAAAGGGCGCCAGGCACCATGGTAGAACAAAGTAAAGTGGACAGCTTTATCTGTTCCCTCTCTCTTCTGCCTTTATTTCTAAGAACACTCACCTATCTCTGTACCCACCTTGCCTCGGAGGAAGAGGTATCTTCCTCTATGCCTAACCGTTCCACCTGCACTCAGCCATTAGCTCAGCCATTAGCGTACCCATCTCTCCTCCACTGGCAAATTCTCCATCCTACTGGCTCTTTCCCAGAAGCACTTAGACTTATTTATTTCTCCCCTGTCCCGTCTTTAAGCAATCAATACCACCACCCCCAACCATCACATCTGCTCCTAAGTATTTCCCTAGATGTTCTACATCCTCCAGGCCTACAATAGAGTTGCCCCCACTCCCCTCCTAACCCATGTAATTTTCTCTCTCGTCTTCTGCATTTTGGCATTTCCCTCATTAATCTACTGAAATGGTTCTTGTCAGGGTCTACAAAGACCTCTGTGTTAGAAAATTCCACAAGACACTTACTTTCTTAAATCTTTGGACTTTACTGGCACTTCCTTCTGTAAACCTGCTTTGCCTCTGGGCTGCCACACTGTCCTGGCCTCTTTCACCTCACCACTATGGTCAGTGCTCCTGTGCCCACTACGACGTGCGGTGTTCCTGTCTGTTCTTTCTTGTCTTTTTATGATTTATATGTTTCCTGAATGACATCATTTACTCTCTCAAATCCAAATACATGTTCTATTTGTGTGACTCCCCAGTGAGTAAGTTCCTATGGACAGAGACTGTGCATGTTCACTGTTTTAGTCCTGACACCTGTCACCGAGTGCCTGGCAACACAGTGCCCAGTGACACAGAAAAGTACACACAGAGACAGTGAATGATACAGGAAGCTGTACTCATGAGGACTCCTGCAGCGCAGAGTGTACTCCTTCACTCCGTGTTCACGGGGGCTGGGCGTGGTGGCTCAGGCCTGTAATCCCAGTGTCTGGGAGGCTGAGGCGGGAGGACTGCTTAAGGCCAGGAGTTCGAGCTTATAGTGGGCTATGATCACGCCACTGCACTCCAGCTTGGGCAACAGAGCTAGACTCTGCCTCTAAAAAATAAATAAATAAAAATAAGGTAGGAAACGGGGTTAGAGTGTTATAGAAGGTAAAAGTAGGCCATTTAGACAGAGTAGTCTGGGAAGGAAGCTTGTTGGTGGCACTCACCCTTAAGGAACAAGTGAAACGAGAAAGTCTAGAGGCTATTTGAGGGAAAAGCATTCCAAGAGGAGGAGATACTGAGTACTGTGACGTGGGAAAGGCCTTGGAGTATTCAAGGAGTAGCAATAAGGCCAAAGTGGTTGGAGCTGAATTTCGGATTCTGGGTAGAATATAAAAGGCAGTGGCACTGCATCACTCCCACTGGAACAACTAGTCAAAAAAGTGTAGAAAATGGAAATATAGTAGTTGTAAAGATATCAGAGAGCTGTAGTAGCATAGATGATTTGATGGACTACAGTTGAAGGTGAGAGGGCTCGCTGTTTCCTTCACTGGGAGGTAGGGTTGCTGTTCAGACTTGCCCTAAGCTGAGGGGTTTTACTAAGGGAAGGAGAAGACAACAGAGCCTACTTTTTAAATAGCTTCATTGAGATATAGCTCATATACCATACAATTTGCCTATATAAAATTTACAGTTCAATGCTTTTTAGTATATTTACAGCTATGTGCGATCATCACCTCTGTTCACTTTAGAACATTTTCATAACCTCAGAAATAAAAGTCATATGCTTCAGTTATCACCACCCCCACCCCATCTTCCTAAGCAACCGCTAGTCTGCTTTCTGTCTCTGCCGGGTGCCCTACTCCAGACATTTCATATGAATGGAGTCAATAATATGTGGTCTTTTGTGACTGACTTCTTTCAGTTCGCAAGTTTCATCTATTTTGTAGTATGTATCAGTTCTTCGTTCCTTTTTTTGTGGTTAAAAAAAGCATAACAAAATTTAACATCTTAACCATTTTTAAGTGTACAGTCCCATAGTGTTAACTATATGCACATTATTGTGCAACAGATCTCTGTAACTTTTTCATCTTGCTGAAGTGAAACTCTACACCCACTGAACAACTCCCCATTTCCCCCTCTCGCCTAGCCCTGGTAATCACATGCTACTTTCTGTGTCTACGAGTTTGACTACTTTAGATACTTCATACAGGTGGAATCATGCAGCATTCTCCTTTTAATGACTGACTTATTTCACAATTTCATAGCATAATGTCATCAAGACTTATTCATGTTGTAGCATATGATAGATTCTTCTTTAAGTGATAATTTTCCACCTCATATAAGTGAATAATTCACGAGATATCAACACACACCCAAATATATAATACACCACATGTAACATAATTGTAATGACCACATTGGTTTTACTAATCTTGGCACTGTATGGTTCTGTCAATGGTACTGGTAGTATGCGACAATGACGTGAGATCTGCTTTTAATTTTCTAGATGTCTTAATTTTCATGGATTTCCGATTATGTGATATGTCATTTTAATTTTTAAAATCCTTCTTTTGCCCATTCTGTTTTCATTGTGGCGCCATTTTACATTGCCACCAACAGTGTACAAGGGTTCCAATTTCTTCATATCCTTGCCAACACTTCTTATTTTCTGTTTTTTGTGGGGTTTTTTTTGTTTTTTTTTAAATAGCGGTCATTCTAAGAGATGCGAGGTAACATCTCACTGTGGATTTGATTTGCCTTTGTCTGATGATTAATGATGTTGAACACCTTTTCATATGTTTGTTGGCCATTTTTAATGTCATCTTTAGAGAAATGTGTATTCAACTCCTTTGCCCATTTTTAATAGGGTTACTTGTTTTTTTGTTTGTTTGTTTCTGGAGTTGTTGAGTTGTAGGAGCTCTTTATATATTTTGATTATTAACCCCTATCATAAACATGGTTTGCAAATAATTTCTCCCATTTCATAGCTTGCCTTTTCACTTTCTTGATTATTTCCTTTACTGCACAGAAGTCCTGAAGCTTGCTTTGGTCCCATTTGTATATTTTTGCTTTTGTTTTCTGTGCCTTTGGTGTCATATCCAAGAAATCATTGCCAAATCCAATGCCATGAAGCTTCTCCCCTATATTTTCATCTATTAACTTTATAATTTCAGGTCTTATATTTAGGTCTTCAGTCTATTTGAATTAATTTTTGTATATAGGTGAAGTAAGGAAGGCTCTAACTTCATTATTTTACATGTAAATGTCAAATTTTCCCAGCACCATTTGTTGAAGAGAATATCCTTTCTCCATTGTATAGTCTTGATACCCTTGTGGAAGAGAATTTGATCACATATGTAAGAGTTTATTTCTGGGCTCTCTGTTCTGGTCCATTGGTCCATATGTGTGCCTTTATGTTAGTATCATGCTATTTTTAAGTATTGTAGTTTTGTAATGTGTTTTGAACTCAGGAAGTGTGAGGTCTTCAGCTTTGTTTTTCTTTCTCATGATTGTTTTGGCTATTTTGGAGATTCCCAATGAATTTTAGGATTTTTTTTTCTATTTCTGAAAAAAAAGCCAATGAGATCTTTATAGGGATTCCATTGTATCTGTAGATTTTCAGGGGGTAGTGTGGACACCTTAACAATATTGTCTTCCAATCCAGGAATATGGGATGTCTTTCTATTTGTGTGTTCATTAATTACTTTTAGCAACATTGGGCATTTTTAGTGTACACATCTTTTGCCGCCTTGGTTAGTTTTATTCCTAAGTATTTTATTCTTTTTGATGATATTGTAAATGGGATTTTAAAAGAAAATTTCCCTTTCAGATTGTTCATTCTTAGTGTATAGGAATACAAATGATTTTTGTATGTTGATTTTGTATCTTGCAGTTTTGCTGAATTAGTTTATTAGTTGTAACAGTTTGTGTGTGTGTACGTGCACGTGTGTGTGTAATCCTTCAGGTTTATTACATGTAAGATTACATCATCTGCAAACAGATAATTTTATTTCTTTCTTTTGAAATTGAATGCTTTTTATTCCTTTTTCTTGTCTAATTGCTCTGGCTAGGACTTCCAGTAATATTAAAATGTTGAATAGAAGTGGCAAGAGTGGGCATACTTGCCTTGTTTCTGACTGTAGCAGGAAAGCTTTCAGTTTTTCACCATTGAGTATGATGCTAGTTGTGGGCTTTTAATATAGGGCTTTTATTATGTTGAGGTAATTTTCTTCTATTTCTACTTTGTTGAATTTTGTTTTTATCCTGAGAAGGTGTTGAATTTTGTCAAATGCTTTTTCTGCATCAATTGAGATAATCATGCTATTTTTACTCTTCCTTCTGTTAATATTGTGTATTGCATTGATTGATTTTTGTCTGTTGAACCATCCTTGCATCCCAGAGATAAATACCATGTGGTCATTGTGTATAAGCCTTTTAATGTACTGCTGAATTAAGTTTATAATATTTTGTTGAGGATTTTTGCATCACTGTTCAGCAGGTATATTGGCGTGTGTTTTTTTCTTGTAGTGTCCTTGTCTGGCTTTGGCATTAGGGTAATGCTGGCCTCATAAAATGAGTTTGGAAATGTTTCTTCCTTTTCAATTTTTTGGAAGAGTTTGAGAAGGACTGATGTTAATCAATCTTTAAATGTTTGGTAGGATTCTCCAGTAAAACCATCTAGTCCTGGGCTTTTCTTTGCTGGGACACTTAGGATCACTGATTCAATCTCCTTACAGTTATTGGTCTGTTCAGATTTTTAATTTCTTCACAATCCAGTCTTGGTAGGTAATACATGTCTAAGAATTTGTCTATTTCTTCTACGTTATCCAATTTTCTAGTGTATGAGTATTCATAGTAGTCTCTTATAATCCTTTTCACTTCTGTGGCATCTTATAATGCTGTTTATTTCTGATTTTTGTTATTTGAGTCTTCTTTCTTTCTTTTTCTTAGTGAAGCTGAGAGTTTGTTAATTTTTTGGTCTTTTTAAAACTCTTAATTGATTTTTCCATTGTTTTATTCCTATTTCAGTTAGGTTTTCTCTCATCTTTTTATTTCCTTCCCTTTGCTCAATTTGTATTTAGTTTGTTCTTCTTTTTGTAGTTCTTTGAGGTATAAAAGTAGGTTGTTGATTGAGATCTTTCTTTTTTTAAAAAATATAGACATTTACTGCCGTAAATTTTGGTAAGTTATGTTTTCATTTTCATTTGTTTTAAGATATTTTTAAATTTCCTTTGTTATTTCTTCTTTAATCCATCAATTGTTCAAGAGTATGTTGCTTAATTTCTATATCTTTGTGTGAATTTTCCAGTTGAGAATTTTCCAGCCCAAATTTCTAGTTTAGTTTCATAGTGATCAGAAAAGATAGTTGGTATTCTTTCAATTTTCTTAAATTTGTTAAAACTTGTTTTGTGGTCTACCATTTGATCTGTCTTGGAGAATGTTCCATGTTCACCTAAGAAGAATGTGTATACAGTGTTGTTGGGTGGACTATTCTTTATATATCTATTAGATCCAATTGGTCTATAGTGTTGTTTAAGTCTTTTGTTTCCTTATTGCTTTTCTTTCCAATTGATCTTATTGAAAAAAGAGTACTGGAATTGAAAGAAGAGTATTGGAATATCCTATTATTATGTTTTTGTCTAATTCTTCCTCCAGTTTTGTCAATATCTGCTTCATGTATTTGGATGCTCCACTTTTGCTGCATATATATTTGTTATAGCTGGTGAATTGACCCTTTTATCATTATAAAATGTCTTTCTTTTCTTTTGTGACAGTTTTTTACTTAGTATCTATTTTGTCTGATATACGTATAGGCACTCCTGCTATTTTGGTTACCTTTGCATGGAATATCTTTTTCCATCCCTTCACTTTCAGCCTATGTGTGTCTTTAAAGCAAAAATGAGTCCCTTGTAGATAGCATGAAATTAGATACTTTTTTTATTATTCACTCAGCCACTCTATGTCTTTTGATTGGGGAGTTTAATCCATTTATATTTAAAGTAATTACAGATAGAAAAAGACTTACTATTCAAATTTTGTTAATTGTTTTCTATATGTCTTGTAGTTGTTTATTCATTTTTTTCCTCCCTTGCTGCCTTCCTCATGTTTCATTGATTATTTTTTTTTGGAGTGACATGCATTGATTCATTTCTTATTTTCTTTATTGTGTCTTATATAGGTATTTTCCTCTGTAGTTACCATGGGGATTACATAAAACATCTTATAGTTATAATAATCTATTTTAAACTAGCAATTTAACCTCAATTGCATACAAAAGTCTACTATTTTACATCTCTTCCCCCACTCCACTTTATGTTATCGATGTCACAAATTATACTTTTTATATTTTGTATCCATTAACACAATTTTATAGTTATAGTTATTTTTATGCTTTTACCTATACCTGAATTAAAAGTAATTTATCCACCACTATTATAGTATGACAAGATTCTGTATTTGTGTGTGTGTATATATATATTTATATATACATAAAACTATATATATACCTTTAGTAGAGAGCTTTATATTTTTGTATGCTTTCGTGTCGTTGTCTAGCTTTCTTTTATTCCAACTTGAAGAACTAACTTTAGCAATTCTCATAAGGTAGGTCTAGTGGTGATGGACTCTCTCAACTTTTGTTTATCTGGGGAGGTCTTTATTTCTCCTCTATTTTTGAAGGGAAGTTTTGCTGGATATATTCTTCGTTGGCATTTTCTTTTTTTCTTTTAGCACTTTGAATGTAACATCCCACCCCCTTCTGGCATATAATGCTCCTGTTGATGAGTCTTCTAATAATCTTATGGGAGCTCCCTTATATATGACAAGTCACTTTTCCCTTGCTACTTTCAAGATTTTCTTTGTTTTTGACTTTTGACTGTTTGATTATAATGTGTCATGGTGTGAGATCTTTGGGTTCATCCTAACTAGAGCCCTTCACGCTTCTAGAATTTGGATGTCCATTTTATTCTTCACATCTGGGAAGTTTTCAGCCATTATTTCTTCAAATAAGCTCTCTGTCCCAGGCTACCTTTCCTTGTGCAATCTGAGGTCCCTGTTGTCATCTACCACCACTGCTTAATTATCTTTTGACTGCCACATACGGACTCCCAAAAATCTCCAAAAGAAATTGTTCTTGTTACAGGAAGAAGTGGATATTTTAGTTTCTGTCTAGGGTGTGCTCTGGTCCAGAAGGAAATTATGTGATTATGTGATTATGTTTGACAGAAGTAACCCAAATCAAACCATTCTGGAAGGAATCAAGTTTATATACATGGAGACATCTGCCATCTCTTTGATTTAGAGAAAGCCCTCTAGGATGTATATGTCACTTGTGTGCTCCATATCATCTCTTATGTTATGTCAAGGTGGGAGTAATTGAATAAAAATCTGATTGAAGAAGCCAATGTGGGGGGCACAGACAATGTCTTCCTGCAAGCCTGGGTAGAAATAATAAGATTAGTTTACACCAGCACTTTTAATGCCATATTTGGAGGCCAAATGATTAGAAATGGAGATGAGTCTCTGTCTTACTTATCTCTACACCTCTATACTGATCACTACTCTCAGATAAAATAAATGGTGGATAAGGTGATGGAGATAAATGGTATTTTTCCTCCCCTACATCCTCCACATCCTTAATCCCTTCTCTACCAATCTGTGACCACTGGGATACATGGCTACTACTTTGCTCTCCTGTGATTTCTCATTTTAAATGTTCAGTGTCATAAAAAGGGTGATTTTTTTCCCAGATACCTGGATTAAATAGCATTTATCTTATTTTATTTTTTGTAAGAGATGTTATAAAAATTGAAATAAAAAGTAGAAACAAGGAAAGAGATTTTCTGAAGTTGACATTTTATAGAAACCAAGGAATTAGTATCTGGAAAAATAAACTGGAATATTTAAAATAGTTTACATATATAGCTAATTATTTTTCTTGCTAAAATGCCTATTACCCTGCTCATTCTAACTTTGAAATAAGCATTAGAATTTTTATATGTCTGAATATAAAATTTTACAAATTTGCCTGAACATAACATAATTACGGTTTGTTACGTGTGTCAGTCAAATTGTTTTGGGCTTTGTCAACTCAGACAATTGTATCTAACTGCTGGTTCTGAGTAAATGGTAAGTGGTTCAGGACACTTTTCTGCCAGGCTTGAACACAGAGTCTAAATCTCCCAGGGGATGCTAATGATCCCTTCTGATAATAGTGACATAACAATATTTGTGAAAATAGTTAATATAGGTTAAAAATTGCAGTGCCTTCTCATGAGGATGTTACATAATTAGGTCATGAGAGTGGAGCCCTCATGAATGAGACTAGTGTCCTTATAAGAAGATTCCAGAGAATTAGCTTGCTCTTTTTCTACCATGTGCAAATACAATAAGAAATCAGCAGTCTTCGATCAGCATTCACCGGAAGTTGATCCAGCTGACACCTTGATCTTGGACTTCTCAGCCTTTGAAACTATGAGAAATAAATGTTTGTTGTTTAAGCCACGCAGTCTATGGTAATTTGTTATATCAGCCTGAGCTGACTAAGATAAAAATGCTGAGAAACAGAAGGGCCACGTAGTCAAATTCCATAACTAGATCTCGAGCTTTAGATCTAGACAACAAAGATCTAGAGTCCAGAAGCTGCTCACGGATTGAGCGTGGCACCAGCAAGAGCAATGAAACTGTGAGCCAGATCCTGCGGCAGAGGGTGTCTGTCCTCAGGCCTCCTTTACAGGGCTGTCTGTGAGTGTGCAGCCAGAATGCAGGTCTGATGGCGTGACTGGGGCCACAGGTGCACATGACTCATCATGGGGATGAGGGATGGGAATCAGAGAATCATGGTGTTCTTACGAATGGTACTCATGGACCAAACAGACATGTTGGATAGAGAACATAGCAATTTTTTCCCTGAGTCTGTCAACCTGTATATTTTTTACAAGCCAGCTATGTGAAGAGTCTACATTTGAGGGGGTGTCTTAAAAAGCACACAATACATATTTTATGCACAATTTTAGAACTCAAAACAGATTATACTCAAAGTACCCCATCTTCTCTAGTGTATTTTTACATTATAGTCTCACAGTGTAACAGCTTCTCATTTTCAATGTCAGCTCACTTTTAAATGATATTCACATTTTGGGTCAATTGGTGTTTAGACTTTATATTACTTGATATGATTTTTTTAAATGCATAATCACTTTCTTACATTTTCTGTTTATATATTTATGGGTAAAAAGACATAATATAAATTATGTTAGAGATGGAATAATTAATATCCCCTAAAATACCAAATAACTTACTGATATTCCAGTATTTAAATATATAATTGGTAGCTCAAAGTAATTTATCATTGTTTCTTTGCAATCATATTGATGTCACAGGTTGTTTAAGGCTTAATGATGATTAAGAGTATTTAGTGAATTCATGCACACTTTAATAAATTGACTTAACATTTTAGCTGCCTATGTGCAAAAACCCATAAAGTTATCAATTTAAATGACTTGAGAATTAACATATAATAGTTTACTCTCACAGCATTAATTTTCTTCTCACTGATTATTGGTCAGGCTACCAAATGCTTTGACCAAAAAAATTATAAGTTTTAAATATATATACATGAGATTGTGGAGGATGGCTGTATTGGGGGTAAATTTTTAGATTTTTTAAAATCAAGGATCCCTATTTAAGAAGAAAAGATAAATTTTTTCCTGGTTACGATTGGCATTTTTTGCAAGCTACCATTTATTTAAGCTAAAGTAGCATTTATTTAATTCACATAACATTTTATTTATTAATGTATAATAGTTAAAACTATAGCTACAACATCATGAGGGATCTGTGCCAAGAATCACATGGCATCACACAACCATCACTACCTATGACAATGCTACTTTTTAATCCTCATTTTTTAATGAGAACATTGAGGCTCAGAGACGTTAAGTAACTTTCCCAAGAATACACAGCTAGTAGACCCAGATTTATAAGACTACAAAACTTGGATTCTCAGTTATTACTCTGATCATTCAAACTTATGAAAGCAAATTCTACTCAATTTATAGCTCTTCTTCCCACAAAGATCTTAGCTCAAAGAAAGGAGACCTCCATTGGGTAGAGCTCAGATTTTGCAGTTTATGCTTGACTTCTGGGGCACTTGATGTGTGAATGCAGCTGGTATTAGGACAGTAAAATCATTAGCGCTTCCATGCAACATCTTTTGTTTCTCAGAGCATGAGTCATGTCCACACAACCATCTGCAGCATAAGGTAATGTTTCAATTTATAAGCCAATGGAATTGTCATTGCTACAGATGTCACCATAATATTTGGCAGGTAATTCTTATTGGAATACCACAGGGGGCGAGTATTGTAACAATTTTCTTCCATGATTAACAAAACAAACAGATAATCATTTATAATACTAACCCTTACTATCATTCTTTGTAAAATGTTCTTGGCAACTTAAAGTCCTGTTAAATTAAAAATTAGACTTTTTTCAGCATTCAGAAAATTCTATTACAGGAAGGTATAAAATTATCTTATATTGCTTTTGTATATATCATAACACCACCATAATCAGCATGGTGTAATAAAATAATGAATTATTTCTCAATAAATAACTTTCACAAAATATGGAAACCTTGGCAATGTTTTATAATAAGTAACTTAGTCTTTGTAACCTCTCAAATTACTTACTGAACAATTGTTACATAAAAGCATAGGATTCCTTTTATTAGAAACAACATTCAGTAATATAAAGAAAAAATAATTCTCTTCTATTTCTCTTTTACTTGCAATTTAATTTAAGGTGAGTTTTGGAGGGAATCTTGTGCTTATTTCGGGGACCCTCATTTGCTTTTAGGTGAATTCAAAGTTCAGCTATTAACTCCCGCCACAAGCAAAGGGTAACATGACTCTGAATCCTCTTGTGAAGCCAGGTAGACTGCAAATAATGTCCCTGGTGTGAAAAAGATTTATTGGTGTTTCCAAAACTATGTGAGGAAATGAAGATCTATGTGACCTAGCTTCTCACGGAGCAGCTGTGGGACTCATAATAACTCTGCTAAAGAGAATTCTAACAGTTAACAGAGGCATTGTTTTTTGCCTAAGTCTGTCTTTATATTCAGTATAACCTTTCAAGAAACATTTATGATTCTCTCTTTAAAGCAACGAGATGTTTATGCTGTGAGTGGAGGAAACAGTGAGCCTTCCCGATGCGTCTCCCGACCTGGCATGGTGACGAAGGCGAGGCCCTGAGCCGGAGCTCTAGTTGGATCCCGTCCTTTCACAGGCTCAGGAAAGCAAAGTTGTCACCTCCTTCTGACCTTGGCATGCAGCCTGCTGAGAGAATGGAATGGGAGACGCACACATTCAGACCACAAAGAGATTATAAGTCACTCTTCTACGGAATTTTAATTTCAATCATTGTTTTAAGAATTTGCAAATATAATGGCATGTTTTGTCACAACTGCTAAGAAAGGTATCCTTTTTCAAAAAGAGAAGTGTTTATGTGATGATAATATTAACTTCACAGGGTGTGCGTACTCTATTCCCAGTACTCTGCATGTTTTAACTGATTTAATCCCCACAGTAACCCTTGGAAGATGATGTCACCCTGATTCTACAGTTGAGGCCGAGAGAGAGAGAGAACACAGCTAATACATGGCAGAGCCAGGACTTGATCCCGGGCCATCTGGCTCTTAGTCCACTCACTTAACTGCTGGCCAGATGTGTGTAATTGGCTATCAAACGTGGTTCTAACACAAAATTCTACACTAAATTCCAGTCTCCATTTTATATTTCTGCTAACCTGAGGGGAAAAAAACCTCCTTCTTTATTTTAACATGACCAGGGACCTGGTTTTTGAAAAATATCGCCAGTGCAGTCCTGACAGCCGCATCTTCGTGTTTAACAGCTTTGGGTCCTGCCTATTCTTAAGCACCTGGGAGGAAACTGCTGAGAAATGGTTTGTTATGAAATGATGAAATCAACTCTGCCCTTGCTGATGAATCAGGAATAATTACCAACACTGAGTCCAGTCTCATGGCTATGTTCTTGAGTGACTTACTGAGTTTACATCCTAATGTGCAGTTTAAAATTCTGGCAAGATATTGGACAGCTGCATGAATAATTTTGTTCACAATACAGAGGCAAATACTTTATGCTAGGTTAAAGCTATTCTAAAAAAACATACTTTCAAACTGCTGTTTATTTCTTTGTGTCTAAATTTCCCATTTTGCATTTGCTTCCACTAAAATTGTTTTAGATTAAGCTTACCTTTTTACACAGACTCGTTGGGCTTGTGTAAACCAAAATAATCATTACGACACATACACATCTAATTGTATGACTTTTGTTGTCTCTATATCACAATATTTTTTAGCATACTGAATTTTAGTTGCATAATGGATGCATTTTTAAATGAAAAAAAAAGCGCCCTATGTAGTTGGTGACCTGCTTATTTAAATAAAAAGAGAAAGAAGAGAGAGAAAAATTAAGAACTGTGTTTATTGGTTGCCAAACAACAAAGGGTTTTTTTTTGGCGGGGGAAACGAAATCCCATTGTTTCCCTGAATCTTTTTATTCTTTCAACTCAGTCCTAAGAGTTGGTGCTTACTGAGCACACGGCCTGGAGATTAATTGAGGGCCTCACAGCTCATTCAAGCCTCACAAAGCAATGCAAGGCTTAATGTTTTCTTCATTTTATAAAAAGTAAATTGTGACTAAGGATGGTTGATTAGCTTGCCCAAGTTCTCAAGAGTAGTAAAATTTTGAGCCATTAATTTAAAACAGACCATCTGGAGGTAGATTAGAGCTGAACATGATCAGTTAAAGGAATGAATTCTGTCACTTTGTAAAGAAGAAGTAAGATAGGAACCAACTTATTGAGTATTAAACAAAAGGCTGTTTCCCTAAAACGCCTTTCAGTATAATATTAATCCATTCTTTAAACAGTGATTATCAAAATCTTACTACCCTTAATGTAAAAAAGGATAAGACACAAATCCTTCCTTCAAGAAGGATGTTAGCAGGGACACTATAATATTCATGACATAATTTAAAAGTTACTTAGAAATGAATACAGCAAGGTAAAGATTTCTCTGTGGAAGAATATACAAAAGCAAATCATAGTAAACTTGAAGGTTATCCCTCACTGGGGGGCTTCACAGAGTGCTCATGGTGGAGATCTGTGATCTGTTTATAGTTGGTGGCGCATGCACATATGACAGGGAAGGCCATGCTGGGCCTGATCCAAGAACGAGGCTGTAAATGAGTGTACCTTTAGGGAAAAAAAAAAAAAAAAAAAAGATCCTGTTTGCCTAGAGGTCTGCAAGGGACCAAGGGAAGCTGTGACTAGAAAGACCAGACCCTTTGGAGCCAATCTGGAGATGGCCTTGAAAACAAGGGAAAGGACAGAATTTTCTCCAAAAGAAAATAGAAAATCTCTGAAGGATTTTAGCTGGGAAGGGGCAGGATACTAAAGAAATCTTTTAGAATGAAATAACCACTTACTTCATCGTTGTTCACCGTGTTTTGAGGGCTTCCCCCTCCCAGCACGGGCCCTGCTCCTGGCCCTCTCAGCCTCGTGGGCAGAGTCACCTCTTAGCACTTGTGCAGCGTGATCACCGCCGACTCTTCTTATCCATGACTGGGCAGTCCTGATACTTAGCTAACACTGAGGACCCACAACTAAACTACTATAAAATGCAAGGATCTGAAACACCCTTCACTCTAAGACACCACCCTCGAGAATAGAGAAGGTTCTCAAATACCTGCAGGAGGCGTCACGATTTATGCCAGAAGAGGAAGCAGTGGTGAGGAACAGCTGGGAGCAAGGAAAGCAAGAGGCGTGGAAATGTCAATAAAAAGGACAGTGACGATGTGCATCGCGTAATGAGAATGAAAGGAGAGTTAGCAGTCAGCGCTCCGCAGGGGCCGGGGCCACGGGCTGTCCGCCCGACAAGGATGGGACTACACGGCTGCGTCCCTCTGTCTGTAAAGCTCACAGGTATTGGCTAGTGATGCCCTGTAATCCACAGAGGACATCCGTCAGTTAAATATACATCCATACGTGTTTCCTCTAAAATATCGCAGGTCCTTATTCTTTTCCACCTAATACCTCTGACTTCAAGGATACAGGCAAGGGAATTGGGGCCAGTAATGACACAAATCCCCCCCGTGTCCCGGGTCAGAGTCAGGAGAGGGGCAGCTACACCACCTATGACATGACCTTCTAAAACACCTCTTTTTCGGTGCTACTTTGGATGGATCTAAAGGACAGAGGTGGACTTATGCCTATGCTTTGATTTTTGCAAAATTCTTCAACTGTAAAAGACGTAGTGTGACTAGGAGACCAACTCTCATTGCCTCAGTCCTAAGCTCAGTGTGTTCAGCATAACAATGAGGAAAAAAAATTGTGATAATGATTTCAGGAGTGAAATATCGACTCCAGATTTTTGAAAGAAAATGTTCTCAGGCTCTGTGCTAAAAAATTCTACCCACTGGTGTTCCAAAAGTGTGTCATTAGGAGATGATCTTTTATATTGAAAACCAGATTTCTCTGACTGTGAAATAACTTTCGGGTCCTTTACTTTCCATATTCAAGTCTTATTTCATTTCTTTGAGATTTCCTTTATTTATGGAGTTCTTTAAGCACATTTTCATAATTTTTATGCCTAAAAATTTTTCTTTATAATGTTGGAATCTAGTAAAGGTATAAGTTTTTGTTTCATTTATAACATGGACCTAAGAAGCTCCTCCATTGTCATCTGTGGCTTTCATTATTGATTTTTGTTTATGGATGGGATATAAAGATAATATGAATATCAAAAAGTTTTAAACAGAAAAATATTTTTTAAAATTAGATTTTTCTCTTCAATGTAAATATTTCACTCTTCTAAGGGGCGAGGGAAGGGGAAAGAAAGGGAAAGGAGAAAATGGAGGCAAATGAAATGTACAGAGCTCGGCTTTTCCCAGTAGGATGGATAATAAATTCTACAGTATGATGATCAGTTATAGTTTAAAGAGGCAATACATTTTCAATTATAATGATAATTTTTAATATATCTATTTCTAATATGTTGGAAGTGAAAATGTTTGAAATGATTGCTTAGTTTAGTATTTTTCAAACATCACCTTTGCTGTACCAAAACTGAGTTCACCAATTTTGGAAAGATGCATGAGTGGCTGTGCCTCTTCCGGGACTAGACAACTGTCAGCAACTACTGGACGTGTAAGTAGTTGCTCTCTGATGCACTAAAGAAGCCACATCATTTCCCATGTCCTGTGGCTCAGATGAGGAGCCCTGGTAGAGGAAGGCTGCTCCAGATCTTTGTAAGAAGGTAACAAGACACCAGACTATGTCCTTCATGGGAACTATAATATACCTCTCTAAGGAGGGGCCTATAACTGGAGTTGAAAATCACCAGACAATAAGCACAGGGTGAACATCCTGTAGCTCCCAAAATGTGTCGTAAGGTGGTTGCACAAAGTTGGTGCCCACTATACCTATCTTCAGGCCTGGCTGCAGAACCAGTCTTGGCATGCCCCTCCTGTCCCTGTGGCCACTCTAGGAACCACCCCAGCTGCACGTTCTCTGCCACCAAAGAGTTCTCATGCTTCTTCTACAAACTACAAGCAGACTCAAAGTTTTCCTTTTGTAAAAAGTTGAAGTATAATAAAAAGTTTGCTTTTAGACAGCTTGCACTAAAGCACTTTAGATGTTCTCTTTTCTCCAGAGGAAGAAGGTATCTTAGGAGACATGGGGAGCCTGCTGCTGGCTCAACTGTCACAAAACCGGATCATGATGCTTTCATCTGTTTTTTCCCAGAGGCATTTTAAATTTATGCTTCAATATTCTCTCTCTGTGCTTTTAATAAATAAGACACTTGTGCTGATGGAATATACGAGACAGGCTTGAAGAAAAAAAAAGTCTTAAAGTAAAAGTCTACTTTACTACTACTTTCTATAAATAAGATATCATGGACTATCATGTAAAGAGCATATTAAAAGTAGCTTTTTTGGTTTGAAGATCTATTATGCTCAATAGATGCACTATAAAACAGGAGCACATACACAAAATATTGTTGAAGTGGCCTGGAGTTCTGGGTTCTAGGAAGGACTCCGCTTCAATTAGCTGCCTAATCCAGGGATGGTCACATAACTTCTCCAGGGTTAGGGTCCCAATCTCCAAAGTTAAGCCTTTGAACCAAATCCCCATCTATCAGTATGAACGGCCTGTGGTACTGAGAAGGCTCCCTCACGACAGCACTGCAAGTAGGATAATTCCAGCGATCTGCAAGACTGATCCTGCCTCCCTGAGTACTTATGCTAAGAATGACGGTTTCACGAATATGCAATTCTTAGAAGAGATTGAAAGTTTTAGTCAATTCCAGATGTTGAAATTCAGAGCATCTTGGTTTCTCTATTTTCTCTCTGAATAGTCATCAAAAAAATGATTGCCACACAAAATTATCAAGAAACAAAATTGACATATTTAACAGAGTAGTTTTTCCAGTACCAACTGGTACCTCCACTGCAACAGAGACGTCCAATCCCCAGATCCTATCATCTTTCTGGTCCTCTTTCCTTCTTTTGCCCCCTTTATCCAGACTAAGTTCCACAGTCGGGCATTATGATCATTCCTCACGTAAACGCGCTTCCTTGGCCCCCTCGTGCCCTATTTTTTCTTGTCAAAACCACAACCCTGATGAAACCGACTCTTCCCCTGTCCTGCACCCGCACCCCTACAGCTAAGTGTGAGTGGGGGACACACAGCCAGTTACGGGTCTCACTGCACGTTCACCACCAAGGGCGCGAGGTGCCCACAGCTGCCGAGCGTCCACAGCATTTCCCGCCTGCGCGCTCTCGTCTCCTCTTTCCTGCTCTCCTGAAACTCCCATAAGCCCCTCTCTGAGTTTCGTTCTCCGCTTCCTACTTCACCAGAAAACTGAAGCAATCAGAAAAGAATGTCCATGGGCTCCCAACATCACACAGACCTACTGCTGTGGTTTGGATGTGTCCACTCCAAAACTCAAGTGTTGAAACTCAATGGCCAAGGTGACAATACTAAAAGATGGGCCTTTAAGAACTAGACTAGACCATGAGGGCTCCTCCTTTTTGAAAGGGGTGAAAGCCTTTATAAAAGAGGCTTCACACAGCATCCAGCCCTCTTGCCATTGTACCTTCTGCCAGGTGAGAATGCAGCAAAAGCCCTCACCAGACACCACATGCTGCTGCCTTGCTCTTGGACTTCCCAGACGCTAGAACTCTGAGAAAATAAATTTCTTTTCTTTATAAATTGCCCAGTCTGCGGTGTTCTGTCATAGCAGCACAAACAGACTAAGACCAAAATTGGTACCAGCAGAGTGGGGTGTTGCTACCACAAATACCGAAAGTGTGGAAGCAGCTTCGGAACTGGGAAATGGACAGAGGCTGGAACAGTTTTGAAGTGAATCCTGTAAAAATCCTGTATGGCCATGTAGAGCATGGAGGGTGATTCTGGCGAGAGCTGAGAAGCAGAGAAAAGCTGTAGGGAAAACTGGAGTCTTCTCAGTGATTATTGATGTAGTTTTAAACAGAATATTGGTAGAAATATGGACAGTAAAAGCCATTCTGATGGTGTCTTAGACATAAATTAGAAATATCTCACTGGAAATTAGGGGAAAGGCTGCCCTTGTTATAAAGTGGTAAAGAACTTGGCTGAATTATATCCCTGACCCAGTGTTTTGTGGAAGGCAGAACTTAAGAGGGATTAACTAGGCTATTTGGTGGAAGAAATCTCTAAGCAACAAAATATTAAAGGAGTTGCATGGTTTCTCTTAACTGCTTATAGTAACATACAAGAAGAAAGAAACGACTTAAAGATGGAATTTATAATCAAAAGGGAAGCAGAGCATAAAGATTTGGGAAATTCTCAGTCACGCCACATAAAGAATAAAAAAGTGTGTTTAGGAGAGAACACCAAGGGTGTAGCCAAGCCACAGTTTGATAAGGAGATTAGTATGGATGGAAGGAAGCCAGTTGCTATTCATCAAGAGAATGGATATTTATTTATTTCTTTGTTTGTTTTTTCCCACTAGCCCACAGCTAACATCATACCATCAAGACAATGGGAAGATGACCCCAAAGGCATTTCAGAGATCTTCAAGGCTGCCACACCCATCATAGGCCCAAAGTGCCAGGGCCTTGAGGGAAGAACAGGGCTTTTTTTGGTTCTTTGGTTTTGTTTTTGAGACAGGGTTTCACTTTGTCACCCAGGCTGCAGTACAGTTGCATGATCTTAGCTCACTGCAACCTCAGACACCTGGGCTCAAGTGATCCTTCTACCTTAGCCTCCCAAGTAGCTGGGACTACAGGTGTACACACTACCATGTCTGGCTAATTATCTTCATTTTTTTTTTTTTTTTTAGAGATACATTCTTGTTATGTTGCCCAGGCTGTTCTCAAACTTCTGGGCTCAAGCAATCCTCCTGCCTCATCCTTCTGAGTCACTGGGATTATAGGTGTGAGCCGCCATGCCTAGCATGGGCAGAACAGTTTTGAAGGAGGGTCCCAGGGTGTCCATGGAAACTCAGGGCTCACTGAGGAGGGCCACCTCAAGTCTCTGCTCCCTGCATTCTAACACAGCCCTCCTCAGCTCCCCAGCTGTGGCTCAAGCAGGAAGGCCCAGGTGTGATTAGGCTGCTGCTCTGGAGGGTGTAGAGCCATTAGGCCATGCCATTGGTGGCATTTATGTGGTGCTTACTCTGCAGGTGTTCAGAGTGCAAGAGCTTTGGAGGCATGGCTGCCTCCTCCTAGATTTCAAAAGATGCCACTGAGAGCCTCCACTAGGGCAATGCCCAGCAATGCTGTGGGGTCAGAGTCACTGCAGGGAATCCCTACCAGGACAATGCATAATGGAGCTGTGGGAGTGAAGCCCCCACTAGGACAAAGTCTAGTGGAATCCTGGGGCAGGGCCACCTGGGAGGCCCCAGAACTGCGCAGTCACCAGCATGCACTGCCAGCCTGGGAGAGCTGCAGGCACGTCCATCTCACCAGCTGCTCCCTCTCAGTTTCCTTTCCTTATTTCTCCTCTTCTCCTGGATCTATTAACATCAGACTGTCCCAGAGTTCGGCTCTTGATCTGCTTGTCTTACCTGTTTCACTCCTTTGGTTACCTCACTCAGGCTTGCGACATTAGTTTTGCCCTTATGCCAATGACTCCCAAGTGCAGCCCTGTAGCCAATATATCTCTCCTAAATTGCAGACTAAAATTCCAAATAGCTTCTTTGACTTTCTTTTTAGATGTCTTAGAGATATCTTAAACTTATCAATGTCCAAATGTGAACTCCTGATCTTTATATTCAAAACTTGGCTTACCTGTAACCTTCCTAATCACAACTGGTGGAAACTCCATTCTCACAGTTGCTTAGACCAAACACTTGAGAGTCAAATATCCCAGACTTTTCCCTTTCTCTCTTACCCTTCATCCAAATTCATCAGTAAATCTTTTGCTGATCATCTTGGCTTAGCTGGGAAGTTCACTTGCTGGTCTCCTTTGGGCACATGCAGTCTCACTGCAACAGGAGCTCAGCCAGGGCTAGAACTTCCAGTTATGGCTTCAGTCATATGGCTGGCAGGTGTGCTGACTGTTGGCTGAGACATCCCTGTTCTCCTCCATCAGTCTAGCTTGGCTTCCTTACAGCATGGCAACTGGGTTCCAAGATATAAAAAATGAAAGCTGCAAGGATTCTTAAAGTTTTGCCCTTGAAGTTGCATGTTGTCATTTCTACAACATGATATTGGTCACAGCAAGTCACAGGGTAAGTCTAGATTCAAGGGGAGGTAAAAAAGATTCTATCTCTTGATGGGAAAAGTGGAAAAGTCATATTGCAAAAGGGCATGTAGGATAGAATGGATTGTTACAGACATCTTTGGAAACAATCTACCAAACAGGATATCTTCAAATTATAAAACAAGCTACTTGACCTAGAATGTGCCCTCTTTCCCCTCTGTCACAAGCACATGACCCAGCTGTGATTGGGCAGATGTGGACCACACCCTAAGGCACAGCAGAGCAACAAATGGAAGGAACCTGGGCTCTGATGAGCATGTGAAGTTGAGTTGCTCATTTTGAGACTGTTAGGTAAAGACAGTAAACTTCCTTTCATCTCCCTTTCTAGCCCTTCCCCTCCCATCGCCACTCCTGGTGAGTCTGTTTCACCCCTTTGGCATCTTTGATGTTCCTTGAACTGGCCACGACTCTTTCCAGCCTTAATCCTTTTAATTGTTCTGTTTATCTGAAATGTTCTTTCCACAAATACTGTAGAGCTCACTCCTTCACTTCATGCAATATTTTAGTTAAATATCACCTTCTTGGTAAAGTATTTCCTGATCATGCTTCTTAAAATTGGAATATATGAATAACGAGGATCAACACATAACTCAGTCCTTGAACAGTACATTCATAAATGTCCGTAGAATGAAAGAAGGAATGTTGACTTTGCCATTTGTCATTACTGCCCAAAGATTGCTTTCTTGTTGGAAAATAGGGGTAACAAGGGTTCTCTCATATGGCTACTGTGAGAATTAGGTGGCAGCATGTTTGAAAAGAGCAGTCTCTGGCATACAGTGAGCTACAAGGTAGCTGTCATGATTGCTCTTCACTTGGGTCCAGGTTCCTGCTCCTTGGCACTTCCCTTTGTGCAGACAGACAGGCTTTCTGGAGCTGACTAACCCCTCACTACCCAACCAGCATCTGGCTGCAGGGGAAAGAGCAGGTTTGCCACACAAACTGTGCTAGTTGTACCATCCCAACAAGGGTGTAGTATTCACAGTGTTCTTGAGAAGAGCCTAGAGCCCCACCAGAACTCTGACCTCCTCCCACCTGCATTATAAAACCAGTATCCTCACTTAGCCGTAGCACACCTGCACACTGGCATCTTCCCTCTGCCTTGATTGATAACATGTCAGATGCTCAGCCTTTTCCCTCTCAGGTTTATTGAGGTATAATTGACAAATAAAAATTGTATAAATTTAAAGTATACAATGTGGTATTTTGATGTACATATACATAGTGAAATGATTACCATAATCAAGCTAATTAACAAATCCATCACCTCACATATTTACCTTTCCTTTTTTATTCTAGCAAGAACACTTAAGGTCTACCCTCTTAGCAAATTTCAAGTATACAGTACAGTATTATTAACTACAGTCACCATGCTGTATGTTAGATTTCCAGAACTTACTCACCCTGCACAACTGAATTTGTACCCTTTGATCAACATCTCCAAATTTCCCCTGTGCCCAACCCCTGGCAACCATCATTTTACTCTCTGTTTTTATGAGTTTGACTTTTTAAGATTTCATATATAAGTGAAATTATGCACTATTTCTTTTTCTGTGTCTGGCTTATTTCACTTATCATAATGCCCTTCAGGTTCATCCATGTTGTAGTGAATGGCAGGATTTTCTTCTGTTTTTAAGGATAAATGATACTCAGTTATATCTATATCCATAACTATATCAATCTATGTGTCTATATAGCTCACATTTTCTTTATCCATTTATCCATTGTAGGACACTTAGGTTTTTTCATATCTTGGCTATTGTGAATAACGGTGCAGTGAACATGGACATTCAGGTATCTCTTCAAGATCCTGACTCCATTTCCTTTGGACATATACCCAGAAATGGAGTTGCTAGATCATTAAACTTGTGAGAAACCTTTTTACCATTTTCTATAATAGGTGTACCAATTTATACACCCACCAAGAGCATACAAGAGTTCCCTTTTCTCCATATCCAGCCAACATTTGTTTTATCTTGTCTTTTAGATAGTAGACATTCTAACTTCTGAGTTGATATCTCATCATGGTTTTGATTTTCATTTTCCTGATGATTAGTGATGTTGAGCACCTTTTCATACACCTGTTGGCCATTAGTATGACTTCTTTGGGACAATGTTTATTTAGGCCCTTAGCCCATTTTTTAAATTAGGTTATTTGTTTTTGAACTATTGGGTTGTTTGAATTCCTTATATATTTTGGATATTAACTCTTTATCAGATATATGGTTTGCAAATATCTTCTTCCATTCTTTAGGTCGTCTTTTCACTCTGTTGATGGTTTTTGTTGTGGTTTTTGAGCAGAGGCTTTTTAGTTTGATGAAACCCCACTTGACTATTTTTGCTTTTTGTTTCTTGTGCTTTCATATCCAAAATAATTACTGTCTAGATCAATGTCAAGAAGCTTTTCCCCTATATTTATTACAGTAATTTTACAGTTTCAGGTCTTACATATAAGACTTTAATCCATTTGGAGTGGATTTTTGTATATGGGGATAAGACAGGTGTTCAGTATCAGTACTTTGCATGTAGGTATACAGTTTTGCCAACACCATTTATTGCAGAGACCATCCTTTCTCCATTGGGTGTTTTCGGCAACCTTGTAAAAAATAAGTTGACCATAAATGTGGGCGTTTACTTCTGGGTTCTCTATTCTGATCCATTGGTCTATATATCTGTTTCTATGTCAGTACTATATTGTCTTGATTGCTTTAGTTGTGTAATATATTTTGAAGTCAGGAAATATGATGAATTCAGTTTTGTTCTTCTTGATCAAGATTGCTTTGGCTATTCAGAGTTTTTTGTGGATTCATATGGATTTTAGGATTGTTTTTCTATTTCTGTGAAAAGTTTCATTGGAATGTTGAAAAGGATTGCATTGAATCCATAGATCACTTTGGGTGGTATGAACATTTTAATAGTATTAATTCTTTCAGTCCCTGAACACAGAATATCTTTCCATTTATTTGTGTTGTCTTCAATTTCTTTCATCAGTGATTTATGATCTTTACAGGACTTTTACCTCCTTGATTAAATTTACAACAATTTTTTTTTTTTTACTTTTGTTGCTATTGTAAATGGAATTGTTTTCTTGATTTCTTTTTAGGATAGTTCATTATTAGTACACTTTCAAATGAGTTTGAAAGTGTTCCTTCCTCTTCAACTTTTGGAAGACTTTGAGAAGGACTGGCATTAATTTTTCTTTGTTTGGTAGATTTTGCTTATAAGGTCATCTTGTCCTAGGCATTTTAATGTGGATTTTGTATACTGCAACTTTACTTAATTTGTTTATAAATATGAACAGTTTTTTGGTTGAGTGCTAACAATTTTTAGGTTGAGTCTTTAGGGTTTTCTATTTATAAGATTATGTCATCAGCAAGTAGAGAAAGTTTCACTTTTTTCTTTCCTACTTGTATGCCTTTTTATTTCTTTCTCTTGCCTAATTCCTCTGTCTAGGACTTTCAGTACAATGTTAAATAGAACTGATGAGAGTGGGTATCCTTGTCTTGTTACTGGTCTTAGAAGAAAAGCTTTCAAATTTTTGCTATTGAGTATGATGTTAGCTGTGGGCTTGTCATATATGCCCTTTGTTATGTCAATGTACATTCCTTCTATGTTTAATTTCTTGATAGTTTTTACCACTAAAATATGTTAAATTTTGTCAAATGCTTTTTCTGCATCTGTTGAGATGATCATATGGCTTTTATCCTTCAGTCTATTAATGTGGTGTATCACTTTTACTGATTTGTATATGTTGAAACATCTTTGCATCCCAGGGATGAATCCCAACTGATCATAGGATGTGATTGTTTTAATGTGATGTTGAGTACAGTATGCTAGTATTTTGATGAAGATTGTTGCATCTATTTTTGCCAGGAATATTGACCTGTAATGTTCTTTTCTTGTAGTGTCTTTGTTTAGCTTTGGGATCAGGGTAATGTTAGCCTCATAAAATGAGTTTGAAAGTGTTCCTTCCTCTTCAAATTTTGGAAGACTTTGAGAAGGACTGGCATTAATTTTTCTTTGGTAGATTTTGCTTATAAGGTCATCTGGTCCTAGGCTTTTCTTTATTGGCAGGTTTTTGATTACTAATTTCATCTTCTTACCTTCTGTTGAGATTTTTTAATTTCTTCTAGATTCAATCTTGATAGGTGCATGTTTCCAGGAATTTATCCATTTTTTTCTAGGTCATCAAATTTGTGGGCATGTAATTGTTTATGGTAGTCTCTTATAATCATTTGTATTTCTGTGGTATCAGTTATAACATCTCTTTCATTTATAATTTTATTTATTTAGGTCTTCTCTATTTTTTGTTCATCTAGCTAATGTTTTGTCTAGTTTATTTATCTTTTCAAGAACCAACTCATAGTTTCATTGATCATTTCTATTGTTTTTCTAATCTCTATTTCATTTATTTCTGTCCTAATATGTATTATTTACTTTCTTCTGGTAACTTTGGGCTTATTTTCTTCTTTTTTATTCTAGTTTCTTTAGGTGTAAAGTTAGGTTTTTTTATTTGAGACATTTCTTCCCTGAGTAGTGATGTTGAGCATTTTGTCATATACTTGCTGGCCATTTGTATGTCTTCTTTTGAGAAATGTCTATTCAGGTCTACTGCTCATTTTTAAACTAAAGAAGGAAAGTAGTAATGAGGCATATTTCTCAAATAAAGCTTTTGAATCTATTATAAATCTTATTAATTTATGAAATAAAGCCAGCATGCCTTAGAATTAACTTCATAAGCACATGAATTTTTATAGTTTAAATGAATTTCCTGAAAGATTGTTATTTCTCTGCAAAATAGAGGTAGAGGAAAAAGTCAACCTTCTGGTCACCTTAAATACCTAATGTTTTCCCAGGAAGAGAACTACAACTCACAGGCTATTAATGTTGATGTGAGATAATGGAAGTGTTAGGGAAATTAAATGAATCTCTCCAACAAAAGACCCCTCCATACCAACACGGAAGAGAGAAAGAATATAATCTTAATATCGAATAAGTATTATCAGAGTTGCATGCATGAAACTCAGAGTTGTAGCACAAAAGTAAATGCTTATGGATCCAAGGGTCAGAAGAACCACAAACTTGCACTGACATATCAAAATGCTGGACATTTTTTATAAAGCCTATTGCATTCTTAAGGAGACACTCCAAAGAAGGAAAGGTGGCTAGGCAATGACCTTCCTTCTAAAAAAATTTTTTTTTCATCACTTTACCCTTATAGGAAATAGAAAACTCTATCCCAGATCAGCAATTTATTTCAGGTGCCTGGAGGAGAGTTTATTTCAGCAGCGATCAGAAACTGCCAAAAAAATCTCTTGCAATTGTAGATTTTGACCTAAAGGACAGGTAATTTACCATTTTTTAAAAAATCCTTCAAGTTTAACTCCAAGGATTAATTTAAGAATAACATAGACACAACTCCAGGTTAAAAAAAAAATAGAGGAGTAAAGCCACTTTCTTCCCCATCTTCCTTCAAACACTACTAGAAACAAGCAAATAATAAAACAAACAAAAATAAAAAACAAAAACAAAAAATAGAAGGGGAAATGTCAATCTTTTAACAAAACAGAAAAGCAACCACAATCCCAACTCATATAATAGAAGCATAACTCCAAAATAACATGAAATTTGGATTGAAACAAAACAGAAATCTGAGAGCTGATAGAAATTTCTCCAGATTGCTAGAATGAAGGAGATGTGCTCCAAAGAAAGTATTACAGTCCTGAATGGCCTATTCAGTTGTATTCTGCTTATAGAGGCAGGACCCAGAGGATTCTGCAAACAACTCTGTAGGGATCTAGGTTGACAGCAGAGAACAGCAGAGGACACCACCATCCTGAGTGTCTGTAGCCTTCTCCCAGCATGGACCCACCTGGAAGGAAGGAAGGGTGACGCAATCCTCAGATTCTGCCTAGAGTCTATGATTCAGTGGGTTCTGCTGATCACTGCATTCATCTCTTTAATGCTAAATATGAAAGAAGATCTTCTCCCAAGACAAGGAAAATAACAACTTTTTTTGTGAGGGTATCTGAACAAAAGAGTAGAATAAAATTACAGACTGCCCCAGCTAGATTCTCTGGCTGGGCCCACCACAAAGGAACAAGCATGGGGCTTGCAGAAGGTGGAATGGGGGAGAATGGAGGTGTTTAAGAAAGAGGAAGGAGGGGATCCTAGGAAAATGCAGATGGAGGTATGAATAAACCAAAGAAATTACCCAAAGGAATACATGAAAAATTCATATAAATAGTTCTCCATAGTCTCAAAAATTAAAAAATATTCACAGTCATGAACTCCTTTAAAAAAGAACTCAAAGAATAGATGTTCAAAGTAATCCAAAGGTTGAGTTAACAAAGGTAAAACAAACAAATAAGTGAAAAAGGAGAAATCAAACATAAAGATGAAAACAAACGCCATGAAAGAGAGCAACATGAACAAGTCAGAGTCTCGCACACGGAGGATGAGCCCAAAGGAATCAAGGAGAATATAGCAGAAAAAAATTAACCATGAAAATATTTTGGGGAAGGTGACAGATGTAGAAAACAGGCAGAGGAATTCATCTTACATATTTGGTTGATACTCCTGAAAAAGTGAACAACACAGAGGGAAGAGACAGAAATATTCAAATGCATAATAGAAAGAAAAAGAAAAACCTTTTTTGAACTACAGAAAGATTTAGTCTGTAGAAGAGGAGGGTGCACCAGGAAGATGAGGCAGAATGGCCGACTAGAGACATTGCTTGTCGGACCAGCCCAGGTGGAAGGTAGAATATTGGACTGAGGAGAGCAGAGAAGTCGCAGCTCAGGTGTAGATCACAGAGAGAGACAACGGAGATGTCTAGGGACAGCACAGAGAAAAACTGTGCAGCTGAGAAAGAAGAAGATAGAAAGGAGAAGATAGTGGTGTGGATCAAACCCAGAGAGGCTTGGAGTCCAGTGAAAGGGTAGGGGGTTTTCTCCTCCCCCACCTAGGTGCCTTTGGTGAACAACGGGACACAAAGTATACTGAAGGCACTTCCACCACCCACGAGTCTAGGCACAGCAGCTAAAAAGGAATAGTGGGGTGAACCAGCAGACCCCAGGTGTTTGGGTGTCCATAAGGGACACCCCATGGGAGAGTGCCACGAGAGACCATAGTGCCAGCTTTCCTACACCTAGACCCTTCCTCCTCTGCACCCCCCATTCACAGCACCAGAGGAAGTAATTTGAGTTCAGGCTGACTGGTAGCTGTGACCCCCACGCCCACCCATTGCAACCATGAGACTACTGTGAATCAAGAAGCTCATAAATGGCTGTTTCTCTATGCAAGTGTACACTCCTGGCTGAGTTCACCACAGACAGCATGGCTGCCACAATGTGGGAGCTTCCTGCTCACTGGCGTTCTACAGGATTGCATGCTGGTGGCTTAGACAGGCAGGCTGGTCCCGGTGTACCCCAGACATGAGAGCAGTGCAGGGAGAAGCAGGGGAGAGGTCACAGTCCTGAACTTGGGTGGCAAGGAAGCCCTCATGGAAATATCTGACAGCAGAGTGTGGAGGGGTGCTGAGGAACAGGGATCTGTGAGTGTACCCACCTGCCACCTCCACTGGAGAAATGCCATGTTGGACAGAGGTGCAGCACTCAGAGAGAAATAGCCTAGCCCCTGGTTCCCATGGCAACCGAATGCCTTGGGAGCACCAGCTGAACAGGAGCAGCGGCCCCTCCCCCCACTCATTACAATAAGGAGTGCAGCTCGAGCCAAGAAATTTCCAAGTGGCCACTTCTCTCCAGTGGGAGTGTGCCCCTGGCTGAGGCCCCTGTGGATAGAGAGGCCTACTATCCTCCCCCTTGGGGTCTTCTGGTGGAACAGGGGTGCACAAAATCCTACCAAGATTTTGCAGCCATGCATGCTAGTGGGTCAGACACACGGACTGGGGAGAAGTTCGAGAACTGGTCTCAGATGGTGAAGGAACTCACATGGACTGGTCTGATGGGAGTGTGTTGTGGGGTTCCAGGGAGTTGCAATTAAGGAGGCCACTCACCCCTCCCTGCAGAGAAACTGTGCTAGTGGACAAGGGCAGAAAGAGCCCGGACCAGGACCTTTCCACTCAAGTGTTTAGACCTCTCCCACAGGAACAACCTTCCCGATTTGGAGAGCTTGCCCTGGACCTTATACTAGTGGCTCTCCCTAGCAGCCAGAAAAGCAACCTCTGAGCCCTGGAGAGGCTTTGCAAAGCCTTTCAGGCTCTTGCAATCCAGCCATGATCTGTCTTGCTCCTCCCCCCACCTCAGTGGGAGTAGAGAGCAAGTAACACCCTGGGAACTACAGGGTTCCTCCTAAAGCATGGGGCATTTGTGTGCCCCACCCGGGGGACCAGAGTTTACCATGGGCACAAAAGAACATCTCGGCAGCTGGCTCTTCCTCACAAACATCAACTAACAACAGGGGGACCAATTCCATAGCTAAACATAGTAACTTCCAACTCAAGTAAATAAGGAGCAGCTGATTCATGCTCACTTGTACCACTTTCCATCTCAGAGATTAAGCTGGGGAGCCTAACTCATTTCACACTGTTGGGAAGAGGTGAAGACAGCAGGTCGGTTCATCAAACCTGCTAGAACACCCCATAGGCAACTCAGGACCAGCATTCCTCTCCCTGGCATGCTCAGGGATTGATCTTTGGGGACCCAGAGACAGGCCCACAAGCCAAGCCTACCACCCCTAAGTCTTGATCGAGAGGCAAGATGAGAAGGAATGAGTGAAAGAACCCTGGAAATATGAAAAATCAGAGTAAAAGGACACCTGAAAAAGAAAACAATAACTCCTTACTGATGGATACCAACCATAATGAAACTATTGAAATGAGTGATAAAGAATTTTGAATGTGGATTATAAGAAAGATCAATGAAATACAAGAGAAAATAGAAACCCAACACAAAGAAACCACAAAAACAATACAGGAAATGAATGAAAAATTCACTGAAGAAATCTAATTATTAACAAAATCAAACAGAACTTCTGAAAATGAAAAATTCATTCAAAGAAATACAAAACACAGTGAAAGCCTTAAGAATAGGCTAGACCAGGCAGAAGAAAGAATCTCAGAGCTTGAAGACAACACCTTTGAATTAAACAAGTTAGTCAAAGACAAAGAACAGAGAAATAACAGGAACAAACAAGCCTACAAGAAATATGGGATTATGTAAAGAGGCCAAACATGAGAATCATAGGCATCCCTGAGGGTGAAGAAGAAAACACACAAGGGGATAACTGAGGACAACTTCCCTGGTCTTGCTAGAAATTTCGATATCCAGGTATAAGAAGCTCAACAGACTCCTGGGAGATTCATCCCAAAGAGGCAATCACCATGACACATAGTCATCAGACTGGCCAAAGTTAACATGAAGGAGGAACAGCTGCAAGCCATAAGGCAAAAACACCAGGCAACTTACAAAGGAAAATCCATCAGACTAACTGCAGACTTCTCAACTGAGACCTTACAAGCCAGAAGGGGTTGGGACCTATCTTCAGTCTTCTCAAACAGAATAATGGCCAGCCTAGAATTTTGTACCCTGCAAAACTAAGTTTCTTATATGAGGGAGAAATAAAGACTTTCTCAGATAAGCAAACACTGAGGGAATTTGTGAAGACCAGACCTGCCCTGCAGGAAGTATTCAGATCTGCATTACACATTGATAAGCACAATAGAAACCCGCCAGTGTAAAATCACCCAAAAGCTAAAGCTCAGAGCCCATATACGATAATGGCTCCAGTGATAAAACAAAACAATAAAGTTCTACTCAACAGGATAAACAGAAATCCACCCCACCTATCAATTCTTTCAATAAATGTGAACAGCTTGAATTCCCCACTCAAGAGACATAGACTGGCTGAATGGATAAAAAAATACAAGCCAAGTATCTTCTGTCTCCAGGAAACACACTTAATCCACAAGGACTCATTCAGATACAAGGTGAATGGATGGAAAACAATATTCCATGCAAATGGAAACCAGAAGAAAGCTGGTGTAACCATTCTCATATCAGATAACACAGACTTCAAATCAATAACAGTAAAGAAAGACAAAGATGGCCATTGTATAATGGTAAAGGGAGCAATTCAATAAGAAGACATAACAATCCTAAATATTTATGCACCTAACACAGGTGCACCCAGGTTCACAAAGCAAGCCCTACTAGATGTAAACAAAGTGATAAACAGCAGCATCGTAATAGCCAGGGACTTCAGCACCCCACTGACAGAACTGGACAGATCCTCCAAGAAGAATATAAACAAAGAAACACTAGACTTAAATAGAACTCTAGAATAAATGTGCCTACCAGACATTTACAGAACATTTTACCCAGAAACTACTGAATATATATTCTTCTTATCAACACATACAACATTCTCTAAAATTGATTACATCTTAGGCATAAAACATGCCTCAACAAACCTAAAAAAATAGAAACTTTACCATGCATCTTCTCAGACCACAGTGGAATAAAATTAGAAATCAATTCCAACAGAAATGCTCACCTCTACACAAAGTCATGGAAACTAAACCACCTACTACTGAAAGATTATTGGGTCAAGGAGGAAATTAAGATGGAAATCAAAAGATTCCTCAAACTAAAGGACAAAGGGGACACAAGATATCAAAATCTGTGGGATTTGGCAAAAGCAGTCCTAAGAGGAAAATTCATATCCTTAAATGCCTACATCAAAAAGACAGAAAGATCACAAATCAACAATCTAATAAATCATCTCGGAATTAAAAAAGGAAGAGCAAACCAATCCCAAACCCAGCAGAAGAAAAAAATAACTAAGGTCAGAGCAGAACTAAATGAAATCAATAACAAAAGAATTATACAGAAGATTAATGAGACAAAAAGCTGCATCCTTGAAAAGATAAAGGAAATCAATAGGCCTCTTGCTAGATTAACCAGAAACAGAAAAGAAAGGACCCTAATAAGCTTAATGAAATGAAAAGGATATATTACAGAAATGAAAAAGGAGATACTACAGAAATATAAAATATCATCTGTGAATACTATAAAAATCTCTATACACATAAATTTGAAAATGTTGAGGAAATGGAGAAATTCTTGGAAACACACAACCTCCCAAGACTCAATCAGGAAGAAATAGAACTGAATAAACCAATATTGAGTACAGAATTGAAGCAGCAATAAAAAATCTTCCAACAACAAAAAGTCCTGGACCAGATGGTTTCACAGCCAAATTTTACCAGACCTACAAAGAAAAACTGGTACTGGTACTGCAGAAATTATTTCATAACATTAAGAAGGAAGGAATCCTCCCCAACTCATTCTACAAAACCAGTATCACCTTGATACCAAAGGCAGGAAAGGACACAATAAAAAAAGAGAACTATAGACCAATATCCCTTATGAATATAGATGCAAAAATTCTCTATAAAATTCGAGCAAACCGAAGTCAGCTGCACATCAAAAAAGTAATCCACCATGACCAAATGGGCTTCATCCCAGGGATGCAAGGATGGTTCAACATACATAAATCCATAAATGTGATCCACCACACAATCAGAAACAAAAAGAAAGATCATATGATCATCTCAATAGACACAGAAAAAGCACTTGACAAAATGCCTTTTATGATAAGAACTCTTAACAAAATAGACAAAGATGGAACATTCTTGCAAACTATAAAAGTCATATATGACAAACCCACAGCCAACATCATACTGAACAGGGAAAAATGGAAAGCATTCCCTCTCAGAACTGAAACTAGACAAGGTTGCTCACTGTCACCACTTTTATTCAACATAGTACTGGTAGTCTTAACCAGACCAATCAGGCAAGACAAGGAAATCAAGGGTACCCAAATGGGGAAATAAGAGGTCAAGCTATTGCTCTTTGATTATATGATCTTATAGCTAGAAAGCTACAAAGATTCTGCCAAAAGAGTCCTGGAATTGATAAATAAATTCAGCAAAGCCTCAGGTTACACAACCAATGTACACAAATCAGTGGTATTTCTAGGCACCAACAACAGTCAAGCTGAGAATCCAATCAAAGACTCAATACCTTTCACAATAGCAACAAAGAAAATAAAATACCTAGGAATATATTTAACAAAGGAGGTGAAAGACTTCTAGAAGTAGAACTATGAATCACTGAGGAAGGAAATCACAGAGGATGTAAACAAATGGAAAAACATATCATACTCATGGATTGGCGGAATCAACATTGTTAAAATGTCTATACTACCCAAAGTGATTTACAGATTCAATGCAATTCCCATTAAAACACCAATGTCATTTTTCTCAGATCTAGAAAAAATAATTCTATGCTACATATGGAACCAGAGAAGAGCCTGAATAGCCAAAACAATCTTAAGCAAAAAGAACAAATCAGGAGACATCACTTTACCAGACTTCCAGCTATACTACAAGGTCATAGTAACCAAAACAGCATGGTACTGGCACAACAACAGAGACATAGACCAATGGTTCAGAACAGAGAACACAGATATAAAACCATCCTCATATAGCCATCTGATCTTTGACAAAGCAGACAATAACATACACTGGGGAAGAGAATCCCTATTCAATAAATGGTGCTTTGAAAATTGGATAGCCACATGTGGAAGACAGAAACAGGATCCTCACCTCTCACCACTCACAAAAATGAATTCAAGTTGGATAACAGACTTAAACCTAAGGCATGAAACTATAAGACTCATAGAAGGAAATGTTGGAAAAACTCTTCTAGATATCAGCCTAGGCAAAGAATTTATGCAGAAGACCCCAAAGGCAATCACAGCAACAGCGAAAATTAATAAATGGGACTTGATTAAATTTAAAAGCTTCTGCACAGCCAAGGAAACAATCATTAGAGCGAATAGATAACCTACAGAATGGGAGAAAATATTTGCAAGCTATACATCTGATAAAAGGTTGGTAACTAGGATCTACAAAGAACTCAAGAAAATCAGCAAGAAAAAAAATCAAACAACCCCATAAAAAAAAGTGGGCAAAAGACATGAATAGAAGCTTTTCAAAAGAAGACGACTAATGGCCAATAAACACATGAAAAAATGCTCAATGTCTCTAATCATCAGGGAAATGCAAATCAAAACCACAATGAGATATCACCTAACTTCAATGACAGTGGCTTTTATCAAAAGTCCCAAAACAACAGGTGCTAGCGTGGATGCGAAGAGAAAGGAACACTTATACACTGCTGGTGGGATGGCAAACTAGTACAACCTCTATGGAAAGTAATATGGAGATACCTCAAAGAACTAAAAGTAGAACTACCATTTGATCCAGCAATCCCACCACTGGGTATCTACCCTAAGGGAAAAAAGACATTTTATAATAAAGACATCTGCTCACGAATGTTTATAGCAGCACAATTCACAATTGCAAAGATGTGGAATCAACCCAAGTGCCCTTCAATTCATGAGTGGGTTAATAAAATGTGGTATATGTATACCATGGAGTATTACTCAGCCATAAAAAAAAACCAAAACGGTGAACTAATACCTTTTGTAACAACCTGGATGCAACTGGAAACCATTCTCCTAAGTGAAGTATTGCAAGATTGAAAAAACAAACACTCATGTACTCACTATGAAATTAGAACCAATTGATCGATACTCACATGCACATACGGAAGTCAAACTCAACAGAAATCAAGCAGGTAGGGGGAGGAGGGGATGGGTAAAATCACACCTAATGGGCACAATGCACACTATCTGTGATAGGCACACTTATAACTTTGACACAAACTGTACAAAAGCAATTCATGTAGCCAAAACATTTGTTCTTTACTTATATTAAGGACAAAGTGGTAAGAAGTGTTCTTAGTGTGAGGTTTCTGTTATGATATCAGCACCTCACAAACTGCTGACATTATGATAATTACATCAATTACCAACTTCTCACGCGGGGTATTCAAATGCTAATTCCCATCCCCCACCATCGAAAGAAAATAAAACTTCTTTGGTCAAAAAGGACAGATGATATTTTTGACTTGCCTATCAGATAGGACTTACCTTTCACATATGTTCTGCATCATTATTTTTCTCGGTTTTCTGAGACAGTTCTGATATACACATGTTGAATATCTGTTAAAGAGAAAAAAACAAGGAAAGGAGGGAAGGAAGAAAGAAAAATGAGAAAAAAAATAGTTATATGCGCCATAGTATTCTGTTACTTATTAGGAGTACAATTTTGTTTGCTTTTCTCCTTTTTCAAAGTTTGATTAATAGAATAGAAAGCAAGAGATCTGGTACCTAAGTGATGCCTTAACACTGAGCAGAGGGAACCGAAAGACAGTTTAATTAATCAGCTGAAGAGCACAGTCACTCCTGTATCACCTGTGACTAATGCACGGAGAAGGGAAGGAGGATGACAAAGGACGAGACTTCAATGCACGCAGTGATGACACTGTTCAAGGTTGGCGTTTTTTTTTCTTATTGAACATTTATTTGAAAGAACTGTGATTATAGGACAGAAGTGAGAAAGGCTATCAGCAACTTTCTTGGCTTGCATAAGTACGATCCAATGCCATGAGTATCTGTGATAATGAGATTGGATTTGGAAAAAAAATCCCAATGCAGAGAAAATGACCTTTGACAAGTTTGGTCTCCTCATGTTCCTTGCTCTCATGACATATAAGGGAGGTAAAAATGAGTCTAGTGAGCAAATAAGAGTTACATGATGTTAGAAAATATTTGTCAGTGTGTCTGGCTAGAAACTTTAATAAATTTCACATTAAAAGGCCTGTGTTTCTCAGCACCATTTCAGCAGAACCGGCCCTTCCGCCAACACCATCTTGTATGGCAGACACAGGACTGGGGATAGTTGAAGAGGTACTTCCCACAGCCAAGGATCAAAGGGTGTCCTAAAAAGAACATATCACAAAGTCTGGGAATGCCTGAACGCAAACTCTCCCCTTATAGTGTAGTTGGGGATTCGTGGACGTTTGCTGTTTCTGCCACTGGCCTGCTGTGGCACTGAGAACGTGGCGGGAGGACAGTGGATTTGAGAGGACAGGCAACCGTGCAGCCTGATTACCTGCCCTTCGGGCCTGCAAGGAAGCCTGAGACTGGAACATGCGCCATAGAAGATGGATTGGTCGGCCCACTCCCGGCCCCCAACTAACCCCACTCTCACCAAAACAGGAAAATCTGTTAGTAAGAGCATTCTAGAAGGAAGAGGTTACAGGGGAACAGAGAGAGGAGAAGAAGTGTAGCTAGATCATGCAGAAAGATAGCCCTATCAGACCTCTGCAGAACCCACAAGTGAACCCCCGAAAGAGCCGTCATCTGAATGCCACCACATGGTGTGGTGTCTATCCAGAGAAGTGGAAAGAGTGACAGAATGAGGTCTGCAGATGCAGTGACAGACGACCACCTCAACCAAACAGGTTTGCACCTACACACAGACTCACTTAACCTCTGGTTTCAAAAGTCTTGAGAGCAAGACCCATCTTATAAGTTTGTTTCAGGTTCTTCCCTCTAGTTATTGAAAACTGTCTCCTAATAACTACAGGACAGTGGGAGATTTCCAGCTCTGGCCTAAGCCTCTCCCCCTGCCCCAGCACTCAGCACACATCCCATGAAGAAAACTATATAGGTGTCATCTCGATTGTAGTACACCAGCTTGTCCAAAGCGCTGTAGGTTTCTCCTTCCCTGGTAGAGCACCTCCGCCACGCAAGTCTGAACCACAACCCATGCCCAGACTACGAAGGAGCAGCCAACAATCTGTTTCTCTGCTTGGAATTTTAATTCATCTAAACTGCTCACTTCCACAGCTCTCTGATGTTTTTAAAATATGGTCTTTTCAGTTTAGCCTTTTTTTTTTTTTTCTAGTTGTTGCCGTGGGAGTGATGCACCGCAGCTACCTTCTACATGTTCTGCTCAGAAGCGGAAATTCAACTCCAACCACTCTGGCCTTCTCTATGCACCTCAGACGTTCCAAGGTCACCCCACTTCTCACTACTTATTGCCTCCACTGGGAATGCGTCCTTCGAGTAGCTTCGCATGGCTTGTTCTCAGTTCATTCAGGTTTAAGCATTGATGCCACCAACAGCCTTCCTTCCCTGCCCACCCACCTAAACGTCCCACTTTTGCCCTCTAACATGTCACTCTCTATTCTGCACAATATTGCTCATAATATACTTGTTTATGGTCTGTTTCCCCAGTAGAATGTAAACTCTGAGGGTCAGAGCCTTTGTCTGTCTTGTATCCACAACTGTATCCACAACACAGACAGGGAGTAGAACCTGGTGTAGAGTGAGTTCCCAGTGAATACACTCCACTTGCAATGGGTCCTCATGCGTACAACTTCCTGTGTCATTCACAGTCTGTATGTTTTTTTTGTATCGCTGGGCACTGGGTTGCCAGGCACTTTGTGACAGGCGTCAGAACTAAAGCAGTGAACATGTACAGCCTCTGTCCATAGGAACGTACTCACTGGGGAGTCACACAAATAAAACATGTATTTGGATTTGAAAGAGTAAATGACGTCATTCAGGGAACATATAAATTGAGAGAAGAGGGGAGGAAAGAGCATAGAGAAAGACCACATGTCATGGTGGGCGCAGGAGTAACTGGCCATAGAGGTGAGGACGAAGAGGCCAGGAGAGCGTGGCAGCCCAGAGCCAAGGTAGAAGGTTTACAGAGAAAAATGCCAGCAGAGCCCAGTGATTCAGGAAAGTAAGTGTCCTGTGTATTTTCTAATAAAGTGGTCCTTGTGGACTCGAGCAAGGACCATTTCACTGGAGTGGTGGGGAAGATGCCAGTGCAGGAGGCTGGAGAGAAATGAAGCTGGAAGGGGGGTGAGGACAGCTGTATCACGGATCCGAAGGAGACGGGAGACACAGAGACATACTTAGGAGCAGATGTGACGGTTGAGGGTTATTGGTTAAACATGGGACAGAAATAATAAGTCTAAATGCTGCTGGGAAAGAGCCAGTGGGAAGGAGAACTTGCCCATGGAGGAGAGATGGATACACTAATGAGCTAAGGGCCGAGCTAACAGAATCCAGGTGGAAGGGTTAGACCTAAAGGAGGCTGCCTCTTCCCCTGAGGCAGGCGGGCACAGAGGCAGGTAAGCATGTTCCTAGGGAGAAAGGCAGACCTGAGAACGCTCTATTCTAGCACCTCTGCCTGTTGCATGACACACACTTAATAGTAATTGTGTGATGAATTAGTTACACTGTCAGACAGTGATGTTACATAGAATACTAAAGTAGAAGAGAAAAGACCTAGATTTGCTCTGTGGGAAATGGGAAACAGAATTGACTGGGAAAATATAGAATTTCTAGGTGGAGTTGAGACCACGTCTTTCCAGTGAACTCTTTACGAAGTTGGGAGATTCTCCGCCTGCAGGGGAGGGTTTCATGTAGGAACAGAGCTGAGCACAGTCAGGAGGGCAGCAATGTGGAGTTTGTTCCACAGAAGGAACAGGAGGAAGACAAAGAAGTGGGGCCTGGAGGATATATTGAGGAGGACGGATTGCCACAATCAGTCAGTTTATTCTTTGCAATACAATCAAGAAAGGCAGGGTGGGGGTGGTGAGTGGTACCTGGAGGAGCATGGTTTGGAATAAGTGTGTGTGTGTGACAGAGAGAGACAGAGAGATGTTGTAATTGAAATTTCAAAGTTTCAGCACATGTAGGACTTGCTGTGGGGGTGCATGGTTGACAGTCCTGAGATTGGCAAAACCATGCAACTGAGAGGCCATAGTATTGGAAGGAGTGATGGTTAATTTTGTGTCAACTTGACTGGGCCACAGGGTACCCACATATTTGGTCAAATATTCTGGGTATTTCTGTGAGGATATTTTTGGATGAGATAAACATTTAAGTCATGAGACTGAGAAAACAGATTGACTTTTATAATGTGGTGGCCTTATCCAATCAGGTGAGGGTTTGAATAGAACAAAAAGGCTGACCCTCCCCTGAGTAAGAGTGAATTCTTTCTCTCCTGCCTGGTGGTCTTCAACTGGTGCATCACCTTTTTCCTGACTTTAGACTTGAATTGAAACTTCAGCTCTTCCTGGGTCTCTTGGTTCTCAGGCCTTCAAACTAGCCCTTGGCTCTCCTGGGTCTGCAGCTTGCTGGCTCACCTTGCAGATCTTGGAACTGGCAAGCTTCCATAACTGTGTGAGCCAAGTCCTTACAATACACCTTTTACATGAATGGATGGATGAATGGATGGATCACATTGGCTCAGAGGGTGTCCTCATTGACCTTCTCAACTTTGATATCAAGATAGACTGTTCTCTCACCATGAACTGAGAGTATATCACACATAATTCATTAAGAATAATAGCTAGCTGTGGTTTGATTAGTAACAATTAATATAATTTAGTAACCACTGTGTGCTAGACATAAACATCACCCAACATGATGGTGGAACTTGGGTGTAGGGAAAAAGCTCCAAAGTCCATAGTAGAAGCAAGGGAGTGTGAGGAAAGAGCACAGGGTCACATGGCTGTACGTCATGAGCTTCAAGGGAAAGGGGCTGTTATGTAGGAGCAGGAATGGTCTGGACCTGCACCAAGGGCGTAGGATACTAGCCTCTCCTCCTGCACCAAGAAGCCCCCAATCCTGAGCAGCATCCTTTTGAAATTGCTGGAGGTGGACAGTGTTTTCGTAGAAGGTTCAGTTAAGTCAAGGTACTATGAAGTAGAGGATGTGGAAGGAGTTGATTAGGATGGAATGGTGTTCTAGAGAGAGCACGGTGGAAACATTTAGGAGGGAGGGTGGGTTAAGAGAAAAGAAGGACAGAGCAGCTTACATTTTGAGTGGAGAGTAAGGAAGCGACAGATGGGAGGCATGTGAGAGAAAGTGGCCAAAGAATTTCTTAGAGCTAATCTACAGGTGTAGGGGTAGGAAAGAGGATTCAGACCCCTTGAAGAGGAGGAAGCCTGGATTTGGGGGTAGCATTTGTCACAATTTCCAGGACCATACTTACAGTGCCTGGGAGAGAGAAGGATGAAGCCCTTTCCTCTCCAAGGAAACATCTTTCTAGTTCTAATACTTACGGCTTTCGGCCACTGAAGAATGTCTTTACTTGTCTGTGCCTCTTCATCTCTTCAAAGAAAAACAAAAAACAAAAAAATTATACCAAGTGTTATGTGGCTGTTGGAATTACATGAGGATTTTGTATCTAATTATGTGTGTGCATGTATGCGCATGCTTGCAGTATTCTGCAACGCAGTGCCTGCTGACTAGTAAGAACTCATTAATTTATAGTTGTAGTTTTTGTTGTTATTATGTTTATGTTCATTGGGTTTCTTGATATTTATTGTGTTTTATTGTCAATTCTTTAGTTAATCTTAATTTTTGTTATTATGTGGTAATGAGGTATATTCCAATTTCAGTTTTGCATTGATGCTAATGAAATCTAAAGAAAGCTTATAAGCAGATGTAAAGGCATTTCTGGCTTCATCCTTGGCATGTTGATTCCTAGTGACACACAGTCCTTCCAGCTTCAGGGATTGAGGCGTCAGAAGTAATAATAAGGCAAAGGTGTAAACTGTGGGCACCGAGAGCCTCTGTGCCTCTGCATACTCCTTTGGCCACTGATCCACTGACTCTATTAGGGTCTAAGATTTATATTGCCCAGTTACTTGCACCTTGTTTGTGGTACAAGAGATTATTAACTGAATTCTTTGTTTGCTCTAAATCAGGAGCACTGGAAATAATTCTTATATGTTCATCCTAACTTTTTCCCTGATGTTAGTCCACATGGATGGAAATCATTGCTTTTAACAAAAAAATCTGGAAATGAAACATATCACTTAAATCTAACAAAATTTTGAAAAAGTTAAAAAAATTTTTGAATTTCAGAAAGGCCAAATTATTTTGCCATTTCTCTTATCCTAAAAAAATCACTGAAATGCAATCAGTGGGAGCCAACAGGGATTCTTTGAGTGTCCAGATGGACATTTCTGCTTTCCTTACAATGCACTGCACTATTGAAAATAGGTACTTTCAGCTGTGTCAGGTTGTTGATTGGCTCACAGAGAATACTAATTTAATATTCACAACATATCTATCCTCAAATGGTAATTTCAGACCATAATATTTGTTTATACTCCTTTGCATCCCTACGGGTTACTGGTAGGGTTTAAAACATTCTGTAAATAGGCTGGGCATGGTGGCTCATGCCTGTAATCCCAGCACTTTGGGAGGCCAAGGTGGGAGGATCACTTGAGGCCAGGAGTTCAAGACCAGCCTGAGGCACATAGTGAGACCCCTTCTCTAAAAAGATAGAAAAATTAGCCAGGTGTGGTGGCGTGCACCTGTAGTTCTAGCTACTCGGGAGACTAAGGCAGGAGGATCACTTGGGCCCAGGAGTTTCAGGTCGCAGTGAGCTATGATGATGCCATTGCATTTTAGCCTGGGTGACAAAGGAAGACCCTGTCTCAAAAATAAGTAAATGAATAGAATAAATCATTCTGTAAAGTGCAAAAGTTTTACCAAACTGGTAAATGCCAAGACATCTTTGCATAAAATGTCATCCTTTTGGAAAACTGAATACATATACTCAAATATGCAATATCTGTAATTACTATTGATTTTAAGAGGCATTTTCCATATATTTAATAATATTATGGGTTTACTAATAAAGAAAAATGTTAACATCAGATATCATTAAATAATAAGCTACTATTTAGAGTGACCTTTGTGTGAACAAAACACTTTGGAAGGTTCAGTATTCTTCGTTCTGTGAAGGGCTAAAAAGTTGTGTGTGTGTGTGTGTGTGTGCGGTCAAAGATAAACAAAGGTGGACATTAGTTAAAGTGGTAGAAACACACTTTATTCGGTAATTAGTGACAGTGAGAGAAGGAGCTGAGCTCTACTCTAATTTGCACGCAGGTGGCTGAGTGTTTTAAAGGGAGGCTGAGGGTGTGGGAAGGGGCAGTGAACAGGGGCTCGAGTGAAAATGACAAGGGGTTGGTCAGCTTAAGTGACATTAGGCCGCTGTGTCTGCCAGCAATTATGGAAGTTAGGCTTCTATCTTCCCACAGGGACTGCGACACAGAGGCCCTATCCTTCCTAAAGATTGCATTTCAAAAGAATGACTTACATGTCCTTGAGAAAGACACTCCACTCCAGGAGATATGTACTGTAGGAGGTACATACATGTACATCTCAGAGAGACAGAGAAAGGGCTCACAGTTATAAGCCTTTTTTAGTGAATATTGTAAGAAAGGGAGGTCAGGGGTCTGTCATCAGGAGTTGACCAGCACAAACAGTAAACTCTTTTGACAGCCCTGAACTTTTTCAGACAGGAACTCAACAGGAGGCTGGGTTGTCCCAGGGATGTGGCCTTAGACTACTAGCAGCCGTGTTAAAGTCTGGCCACATCTTGTGGTATAGGAGTTTGAATGTAGTGTTCATGCCAAGAGCGTCCACCATTTTCAGAGTGTGTGTGTGTGTGTGTGTGTGTGTGTAAATGAGTAGGAATCTGGAAAATTTAAAAATATTTCTACTTTTCTTACTTCTAATATAAAGGCTGTCATTAATATGAAACAATTATTATCAATTTATATTCCTATAGAGGAGCACTTTATACAGGAAACTAGAAAATTGGGTAGAAAATACAAGTCTTTCATAATTAAGGAAAAATTACAAATTCTTCTAGACTCTATTTACTTGGTGAGAATCGACCAGGAGCATGAATCACGATTTATTTCCTTTCAATTTTAATTTAGCCACATCTATAGTATTCTTATTGGATGGTTACTGCAATAAGGCAGTTTAAATCGTAAGGTCATGAAGAAGCTCCGATGTGCCGTTCAGCGGTTCCTGTGGTCGTGGAGCGTGTATTCAGCCGAGCTCACATCCGCAAGGGCTGACCGGCAGGGCAGACACGCGGAGCTGCACTGTGCTCCTATTGCTCTCAGCCTCACCGGTGCCTCTGCCACTGTCATCTCCAGCGTCCCCTGTGAGCCCCCAAACCAGGAGACAGCCAGCGCCGGCACAGCCTTCAGTCTCCAGCTGTGCCCTTGCGCGGACCGGCCTGCGCCGCTGCGCCGCCCTCACCGCCAGGGGCGCTCTGGAGGCGGAGGGACGGCGCGTCGGGGCCTGCGGGCTGCGCTGCTTCCTGCTGTCCCCGCCTGCAGGCCCCGGGCCTGGAGAGAGGAGGCTGTGGGGCTTCTTGGGCTCATTTAACTGTTTCATGTGTGCCAAAGGACAGAATATTACGATTTCATTTTCCTAGCATTAATGGAAGCAAACTCATCAAAAATATTTTCAAAATCTACATCTTTGTTTATCTCCTTTTCAGTTGAGAGAATTGGCATATTTGGCAATTTCTCTTGACCAAATGAGGATCTTAAATGATTTTTATAAGTAATAATTGATTAAATAATTCATTAATGTATTAATTGTGAAAAAATTCCATATAAGTATTCTTTTATGAAATAATTAATAGAAATTTACTCATTTAAATAATTATTTGTTCATGTAATGTCATGGGTTTTAATACAGTTTCTTTTCAATTTTTCAATTTTTTTAACTATTTTAATATTCTGGAAAAAATTAACCATTAAAAACTACATATAAGTATGTATGTGGGGTGCGCAATTTTCCTTTTGCCTCAGGTTCCCAGTATGGCTCAGAATGGCACTGGTCTTTATTAAAAATGTTGATATTTTATTCACCATGGATTTTTTGGCCTAAATTTTTATTTTTATTTTTGCAAATATTGTATTAAAGTATTATCTATCTTGATTACTGAGTTTTTTTAAGCACCTCCTTAAATTCTGCACCCAAAGCAAGTGCGTCACTTGCCTCGCCCTAGTCCTCTCGCTAATGGAGGGGAAGACCAGTTATACAGTGGCCACTCTAGCTTTTATTTATGACTTGGCACGGGTACTCACGCAACTGTGGCGAATCACAATGGCCAGCACCAACATATCAGGGGTCATTTATTTCTAGCTGCTTCTTTCCATGTTCTAGGGATTTTGGGCTATGATTTTTGGTTTACTTTATCTTTATTTACAGTATAGGGCCATACTGAACAGGTTACACCCTACCTAGTCACAAACTGCCATACATCTCATGCACTGTGGTTCTACAAATTGGTGAATATCAAAGTTTTTTTAACCATGCAATTTATTCCAATTATTTTTTGTAACAACAATAAGCAAACATAAAATCATAAAGCCCATATATCCATGTCTAAGTCTTGAGATTTCTTATTACTATTTTTTTTAACTTTTTAATTTAAGAAAACCTTAGAGTCACATGCAGCAAGAGATCACAGAGCGATCCTGTATACCCTACTCCCAGTTCCTTCAAAGGTAACATCTTGCAAAACTGTAGTTCAATATCAGAATCAGGAAATTGACATTGATGCAATCCACCAAATTTATTCAGATTTTGCCAGATTTACGTGTGACAATTTGTGTGTGTGTATGTACTTAGTTCTATGCGATTTTATCACAGTTAGTTTTTTGTGATCATCACCACAGCCCAGTTATCAAAAAGGTTAAATCACCCACAAGGATCCCTCCTGCTACTGTTTCGTAGCCACAGCTACCTCCCTCCCTTTATCCTGCCTAACTCCTGGCAAGCGCTGATCTGCTCTCCGCCTCTATAATTTTGTCTTTTCAAGACAAACCAAAATAAATGAAATCATATAATATGTAATCTTTTCAGAGTAACTTTTTAAACTCAGCATAATTTCCTTGAAGTCCATCCAAGTTGTTGCATTTATCAATAGTTCATTCCATTTCATTGCTGAGCAGTATTCCGTGGTATAGATGTTCCCAGTATGTTTAACTACTCACCAGTTGCAGGACATCTGAATTATTCAGTTTTTGGTCATTAAGAATAAAGCTTCTATGAATATATATGTAGAGGTTTTTGTCCTGGGATAACTATCACGTGTACAGTTGTGGGGATATATGGTAAATGCATATTTCATTTTGTGAGAAACTGCCGTATTATTTTCCCAAGTACCTGTTCAATTTTACATTCTCACGGGCAGCAATGTATGAGTAATTCAGTTTATTCACACCCTGGGAAGCATTTGATGTTAACACTTTTAAAAAAAAATTCTAGCCATTTCTATAGGTGTGTAGTGATATCCCATTGTGCTTTCAATCTGTATTTCCCCATGGCTAATGATGTTGAACACACTTTATGTAGGTACTTATTTTCTACCAGTATATCCTCTTCAGTTAAATATCTGTTTATGGTTTTTTCTCATTGTATAATTGGATTGTTTGGGGTTTTTTTTACTGTTGAGTTTTTAGAATTATTTATATACAGGCATGCCTCATTTTATTGTGCTTCACAGATGCTGAGTTTTTAAAAAATTGAAGGCTTGTGGCAACCTCCGTTGAGCAAATATATCAGTGCCATTTTCCCAGTAGCATGTGCTCACTTTGTGTCTTTGTGTCAGCTTTTTTTTTTTGACAATAAAATATTTTTAAGTTATGGTATGTATAGTAGTTTTTCAGACATAATGCAATTGCACACTTAATAGACTACAGTATAGCATAAACATAACTTTCACATGCACTGGCAAACCAAAAAACTTGTGTGACTCACTTTATTGCAATATTTGCTTTATTACAGTGATCTGGAACTGAACCCACAATATTTCCAAGGTATGCTTGTATTATAGATACAAGTTATTTGCCAAATACGTAGTTTACAAATATTTTCTCCAAGTCTGTAGTTAGTCTTTTCATACTCTTAACAAGGAATTACACAGAGCAAAAGTTTTAAATTTTGTTGTGGTCTCATTTATTAGTTCTTCCTTTTACGAATTGTGCAATTGATGTCAAGCTTAAGAATTCTTTGTTTAGCCTGGGGTCTTCAGATTTTTCTCCTACATTTTTTTTTCTAAAAGTTTTATAGTTTTACATTTTATATTTAAGTCCATAATCCATTTTGAGTTAACTTTTTATAAAGTATGAGTTTACATCAAGGATTTTTTTTTCTATAGATATCCAAGTGCTCTAGCATCATTTATTGAAAAGACTATTCTTCCTCCATTAAATTGCTTTTACAACTTTGTCAAAAATTTGTTGGACATAATTGTGTGGATCTATTTTTGGTTCCCCATTCAGTACCATTGATATATGTCTATCCATCTGCCAATACCACACTGTCTTAATTATTGTACCTATATAGTAAGACGTAACCATTGAGCAGAGTAATTCCTTCCACTTACTTTCAAAAATTATTTTAGCTATTTTAGTTCCTTTTCTTTTCCATATAAATTTTAGAATAAGCTGGTCTATTTCTAATTAAAAAAAAACTTGCTGGCATTTTGATATGAATTACATTAAACCTGTATATCAATTTGGGCAGAATTAACATCTTTACTATTTTGAGACTGCCAACCCATGCATATGGTATGCCTCTCCGTTTTTTTCTTTTAGGTCTTCTTTGATTTCTTTCATCAGCAGTTTGTAACTTTCAAGAAAAGATATAGTACATGTTTTGTTTAATTTATTCCTTAGTATTTCATTTCATTTAGAACAATTATGAATGATATTGTTCTTAATTTTTATTTTCACATGTTCACTGTTAATATATAGAAATGCAATTGATTGTTTTTGTATTAATCTTGTACCCCAAACTCATTATTAGTTCTAGGTAGTCTTGTGTGTGTGTATGGGGGGGGTGTATGTAAATTCCTTGGACTTTTATACATAGACTATAATGTCATCGGCAAACAGAAACATTTTATTTTTTCTTTCTGATCTATATGCTTTTCATTTCTTTTTTCTTGCTTTATTGTGCTAGCTAGAACTTCCAGTACTATATTGACTATGAGAGGTGAAAGCAGACTTCCTTGCCCTATCTCCAGTCTTAGGAGGAAAAGCATTCAGTCTTTTTCACCATTAAGTGTGATGGTTAGTTGTGGGTTTTTGGAGATGCTTTTTATCAAGTTGAAGATGTTCTCCCTTTTACTCCTGGTTTGCTGAGAGTTTTTTTTTTTAATGATGAATGGGTGGAATTTGTCAAATGCTTTTTCTACATTTATTTTTTGTCTCAGTTGATTGTATGATTTTTCTTTTCCAGCCTTTCAGAGTGGTAGATCATACTGATTGATTTTCAAATATTAAACCATCTTTGCATAATTAGAATGAATCCCACTTGGTTGTGATATATAAATAATTTTATACATTAATGGATTCAACTAATATTTTGTTAAAAATTTTTTCTTCCAAGATCATGGAGATATTGATCTGTAGTTTTCCTTTTTGTACTATCTTTGTCTGGTTTTAGTATCAGGATAAAAGTAACCTAAAATATATATTAGAAAGAATTCCCCTTCTTTCTATTAAATTTTTCTTTGGTGATATCATGCTATATTGTAAATTTTTCTTTAAGTGTTTGGAATAATTCTCCTGTGAAGTCATATGGGCCTAATCATTTCTTTTTCAAGAGCTATTTGATTATGGATTCAATTACTTCAAAGGTTATACCAGTATTCGGATTATCTATTTAATCTTGATTGAAATTTTATAGTTTATGGTGTTTGTGGAATTGGTCTATTTCTTCAAAATTGTTAAATTTTTGAGCATAATGTTTTTCAGAGTAGTCTCTTATAATCTTTTTAATGGCTACAAGGGTTGTAATAGTATCTTGTGTTTCCTTCCTGATACTAGTGACTTATGTTGTCTCTCTTATCTTTGTCAGTCTTACTAGAGTTTTATAAATTTACTGATATTTTTTTAAAAAGTGGCTTTTTGTATCATTGATTTTCTTATTGTTTTATTCTTCTAAATTTTATTTATTGTGCTCTTTTTAAAAATTAGAGACTTTATTTTTTAGAGCAGTTTTAGGTTCACAGCAAAATTGAGAAGGTACAGAGATTTTCCTAGATACTGTCTGCCCCCACACATGCATGGCCTCTTCCATTATCAACATCCCCCACCAGAGTAGTATGTTTGTTACAACTGATGAACCTGTATCAACACATCACAATCTCCCAAAGTCCATAGTTTACATTAGGGTTCACTTTTGTGCTTTATATTCTATGAGTTTGTACAAATGTATAATGACATGTATCCACCATTACAGTATCATACAGAGTTGTTTCAGCATCCTAATAATCCTGTGTTCCACCTATTCATCCCCTCCCCCAACCACGGGCAACCACTGATCTTTTTATTGTCTCCATAGTTTTGCCTTTCCAGAATGTTATACGGTTGGAATCACATAGTATACAGCCTTTTTCAGATTAGCTTCTCTCACTTAGTAATATGCATTTAAGCTTCCCCATATTTTGTATAGCTTGATAGCTATACAAAGCTATCTTTGTATAGCTTGATAACTCATTTTTCTAGTGCTGAATAATATTTCATTGGCACAGGTTATTTATTCATCTCCTGGAGGATATCTTGCTTTCTTCTAAGATTTAGCAATTATGAATAAAGCTGCTATAAACACCTATGTGCATGATGCTTTTTGTGTGGACATAAAGTTTCAACTCCTTTAGGTAAATACCAAGGATTGTGATTACTGGATCATACAGTAAAAGAATGTTTAGTTTTGTAGGAAATTACCAAACTGCCTTACAAAGTGACTGTACCATTTTGTATTCCCATCAGCAGTAAAAGAGTTCCTGTTGCTCCACATCCTCACCAACACTTGGTGGTGTCAGTGTTCTGGATTTGGACGATTCCAATAGATGTGTAATGGTATCTCATTGTAGTTTTAATTTACTTTTCCCTGATGACATATTATATGATGCATCATTTCATGTTTATTTGCCATCTCTATATCTTCTTTGGTGTGGTACCTGTTTAGGTCTTTAACTCATGTTTTAATTGGGTTGTTTTCTTACTGTTCAGTTTTATGAATTCTTTGTGTATTTTGGACAGCAGTCCTTTATCAGATATATCTTTTGCAAATTTTTTCTCCCAGTCTGTAGCTTGTCTTCTCATTCTCTTGACAATGTTTTTCACATGGCAAAAGTTTTTAATTTCAATCAAGTCCAGCTTATTGATTATTTCTTTCATGGATCATATCTTTGAGGTTATATGTAAAAAACCATCACCATATTCAAGGTCATGTAGGTTTTCTTCTATGTTATAGGAATTTTGTAGTTTTCTGTTTAACTTTTAGGTTTATTATCAATTTTCAGTTAATTTTTGTGTAGTGTGTAAGGATTGTGTTTAGATTCATTTTCTTTTCTTTCTTTTTTTTTTTGGGTGTGGATATCCAATTGTTCCAGCACCATTTGTTGAAAACACTATCTTTGCTCCATTGTATTGCCTTTGCTCCTTTATCAAAGATTTGTTGACTATATGTATGCAGGTTTATTTGTGGGCTCTTTATTCTGTTTCATTGATCTATTTGTCTATTTTTTTTTTTTATCAATACTACACTGTCTTGATTACTGTAACTTTATAATAGGTCTTGAAGTCAGGTAATGTCAGTCCTTTAACTTTACTCTTCTCCTTCAATGTTATGTAGGCTATCTGGATATTTTGTCTCTCTGTATAAACTTTGGAATGCATAAAATAATTTGCTGTGGTAATAATGGGAATTTCATTGGATTTAGATCAAGTTAAAAAGAACTGACATCTTGATAATATTGAGACTTCTCACCAGGTACATGGAATCTCTCTCCATTTATTTAGTTCTTTGATTTTTTTTTATCAAGAGTTTTTTAGTTTTTCTCATACAGATATTTTGTTAGATTTATACCTAAGGTTTTAATTTTTAGGGGTGCAAATGTAAGTGGCATTTTGTGTTTAACTTCAGATGAGATGGGCGCATTCAGAGTGCTGTGGCCACAGACTGCGCTTTTTATTTCAACTGCACTTGTTCTTTGCTGGTATACAGAAAAGCAATTGATTTTTGAATATTAATTGTGCTCTTATTTTTATTATCTTCCTCCTCCTGCTTGCTTTGTATTTATTTTGTTCTTCTTTACTAGTTTCTTGAGGAAAGAACTTAGAGTATTGACTTGAAGACACAGAAGTCCCTGAATAGCCAAAACAATCTTGAGCAAAAAGAACATAGCTGGAGACCTCATTCTTCCTGATTTCAAAACATATTATAAAGTTATTGTAATCAATATAGCATGGCACTGGCATAAAAACAGACACATCAACCAATGGAACAGGATAGAAAACCCAGAAATAAACCCAGACATTTATAGTCAATTGCTTTTTGACAAAGGTTCCAAGAATGCACAATGGGGAAAGAATAGTTTCTTCAATAAATTATTTTGGGAAAACTGAATATGCACATGCAGAAGAGCAAAATTGGACCCTGTTTCACACCATATACAAAACTTAAGTAAAAACTGATTAAAGACTTAAGTATAAGACCTGCACTTGTAAAACTATTAGATGAAAACCTAGGGGAAAAGCTCCAAGGCATTGGTTTGATCAACAATTTTTTGGCTATGACCCTGAAAGCACAGGCAACAAAAGCAAAAATAGACAAATGGGATGGAATCAAGATTTTCATTCTTTTAATTATATCATTTGATGAATAGAGCCATTAATTTATAGAAGTTGAATTTAATAAACTTTTAAAATATTTGGTGCTTGTTTTAGTCCTGTTTAAGAAATCTTTGCTTACCTCAAGGTCATGGAAGATATTTTGTTCTGTTTCTTTATAGAATTTTAATTGTTTTTACTGTCTTAGCATTTACATTGAGGTCTATAATCCATCCTGAATAAATTTTGGTAAAAATTAACCTTTGACTTAGCTTACTATAAATGATATTTATATTTATGTATTATAGATAGAAATTGTTTTACCATAATGACTACAATTAAGGCAGTTTAATTATATCAGTTGGACAGAATGGAGAGTTTAGACATACGCTCACAAAGATGTCACTTTCATTCAATGAGTAAAAGAATGATCTTTTGAATAAGTAGTACTAGATCAATTAGGTATTCGTAGGTGTGATGTTTAATTTTATCTTCCAACTTGGCTGGGCCACAGGGCCCAGATATTTGGTCAAACATTATTCTGGATGTTTTTGTCAAGGTTTTTTTTGTTGTTGTTGTTTGTTTGTTTTACACAAGATTAGCATTTAAACCAGCGGATTTAGAATAAAGTAGATTGCCCTCCACAATATGGGTGGGCCCAATCCAATCAGTTGAAAGCCTTAACAGAACAAAGACTGACCTTTTCTGAGCAAGAAGGGATTCTGCTAGCACACTGACTTTGGTCTCAAACTACAACTCTTCCTTGGGTCTCTAGCCTGCTGGACTATTCTCTGAATTTTGGATGTACTGACCCTCAACAATTGTGTGACCCAATCCCTTAAAGTAAGTCCTTCAAGATAGATAGATAGATAGATAGATAGACATTCTGCTTGTTCTGGTTCTTTAGAGAACCCTAATAAATACAACAAGGAAAAACATGCATCTTGACCTTTTCCTTTCACCGTACACAAAAATTAATTTAGAATGGATTATAGTACTCTGCCCATTTTTAATTCTTTAGATCAAATTTTACCTATTATATCTTTAAAATTTCATTTTCTTTTATTTATTTATTTTTCATTTCAAAAGATTTAGGTGGTACCAGTATTTTTGTTTTTTGTTCTATGGATGAATTGTATAATGCTGAAGTCAGGGCTATTAGTGTACCCGTCACCAGAATAGTGAACATTGTATCCAACAGGTCTATTTTTCTCTCTCACCCACCTCCCATCCCCTGCTTCTTAGTTTCAATGTACATTACGCCACTTTATGCCCATATATATCCCTGGTTTAGCTCCCAATTATAAGTGAGAACATGTGGTATTTCCTTTTCCATTCTTTTTTTTCAGACTGTAAACAATCTTTACTAAACAAATTGATTACCTTAATCTTACAAAAAAACAAAATGAAAAATATGTATAGCAGACTACTGACAAAATAAACTTTGCTAAAAACAAATGCTGTTCTACCATATACATTATGCAAAATACTTTGTTAAAGCAAAATAATCATTTTCTGTTTTTCAATATGCAAGGAAAAATGCATACCTCCCTTACACAAGAACTATATACCCAAATAGTGAGAATCTGAAACTTTATGGTGGGAGGAAGTGATGATGCAAAATGATGAGTCTTACCTATCCTTGACAAGAAAAATATGGCTAAGTCCATTCTTTGTGCTTCCTGCCTCAGCTAACCTTATCTGCAGTCATTTGGGGAAGGCAACCAGCGGTTTCAGCAGGAACAGAAGTCAATGAAATATCTACTCAAATTTCATTTAGGTCATTTTGTCTGATACCAAGTTTTAAACCCAGAATATTATGGTAACTACTCACGTATTAATATAAAGACTCCTCTCCAACAGGCACTGTTTCTACTTTATGTTTACCACCTAAGGAGATTTACACTTGTAAAAAGGTTAGGGGGATCCTTTACACACTGTGATTCCCTACTATGCTATTACCACGTGATAGTTAAACCAAATCCACAGAGCTAATCAGTAAACTAAGAAAGGAACAACAAAACGCTGAAAATAGGAAGTCATGACCAACTAAAATAAAATCCCATGGGATAAAAAGTACCCTGAACTGAAAAGCTGTGAGAATTCATTCTGCACACGCACAATACTCATGTGTTAGAAGAAGGCCCTTCATAAAAACAGCCAAGACTCTCAAACATCCGAGATGCGGGCTTTGTGACGGTGACCGACAGACAACAGCTGGGGACATTCTGTGTTGATCGTGTAACAGCCTGGCATGGTTTGGGAAACAGGGACAAGGGAACGCTAGTGCATCTCCTTCCTCCCAAAGGAAACAAACAAAAAACCACCTAGTGGAAAAAAACAAAAAACACCTCCCTCCAAAAATACGGGGTAACTGATATAAAGAAACTAGTCACCTTTCCACCTGTCTCCCTGTTCCATTTTATATTTTAAATCTTACTTTAAAGCACAGAACTCTCGCCTTTTCTTCCGTAATAGACGGGCTAAGTGGCCGCCCAGTTTCCCAGGCGGCAAAAACATCACAACCCGCCACATTTCAACGTTTTCTACTTTTCTCTCTTCGCTCCTAACCCTCAATCCGGTAGCCCCTTCCTGCTCAGCCACGAAAGATTTGTTGGCCCGAAACCCTAATACAAAGGTGAATGCCTAAGATTCCCGCGGGGTGGGGAGAGGCGGGGAGCGGGCGTGACCATGCAGCCCCCCCTTCGCGACCCCCGCTTCGCGGCCCCCCCCACCTCCCTTCGCGGCCCCCACCGCCCAGGCTCGGGCCTGCTCCCCGCCGCGCAGCGACACCGGCTTCCGCGCACGGGCCCGCCCAGGGCCTTAGGAGCCTCCAAGGCTGAGGTTCGGAAGTAGGAAAAAGCAGGAGGGGTCCGACCCGCGGTTTCCAACCGTACTGGAGCCGGGCCCCACCCCGTCAGACCGCTAAACCGCGGGTGGCGCGGGGGAGAACCCGGTGGCTTTGCCTGGCCGCTCTCTTAGACCCCAAACCTCCCTCTCTGGCACCACCAAGCCTCCCTCAAACCTGCTCTAGCCCCCGGAAAACCCGACAAAGTGGCAAAAGGGTCAACACCTCGTGGAAAGCCCCGTTGGAGCTGAGAACCTCCACCGTCAGCTCCGGCGTGTTGGAACCGCAAACGCCCGGTTTTTCCATTCTTGAGATACTTTAAGCACAGTGGTCTCCACTTCCATCCAAGTTGCTGCAAAAGACATTCTCTCCTTTTTATGGATGGTGGCACTGCGTGGTGTGTACACACACACCCCACATTATCTTTGTCCGCTCAGCGGTTGGGCACTTAGCTTGACTCCAAAAATTTCATTTTCATGTTAACTTTTTAATTTTATCTTTATTTTTTTCTCTCCTCTATGAAACAGCAGTGTACGTGAAAGCAGGGAGTGTTCCCGACATAGTGCCTAGGAGCACATTTCCAGCGGCTACCGCGCGTCAGGCTCTGTGATAAGCACTTGGCTTTCTAAAGCCTTTGGAATAACCCTGCTCTGTAGGCACGACTGTTGCCACCAAATCACAGATGAGAAAACGTTTTAGGCGTTAGAGAAGCATTAAGCCCACCTGATTGTAAATGCAGAGCGCTTGTGCTCCAGGTTTCCCCACGTGGCTCCTCAGTTAGTGAATTAATCAAGAAATAAGAAAAAAAATGGGCTTCAAGTTCCACGAAACATCCGTCATACGAGAATAATGGAAAGGAAGAAGGACTGTAAAAGGAAGACAGTGACAGAGGGAGAAAGGAGAAAGTACCTGCGAGAACCAGAAAATAGAGCAGGTCGTTGAGAGAAGACAACATATTACTGTATTTATTGAGTGAGTGTACTGTTAACCTTCTGTTCTAGGTTCGGAGATGATGACAGATTTATATATTATCTATGTAGATGATATATAAATAATAGATAATATATATTATTATTATATAATAATATAAATAATAGGTAAATTTGCTATTTAGATAGAATGTAATCGTGAAGGTGGCACACTAATACCTGACAATAACAGCTAGAAACAGAGTCTGTGAACAGGGGACAGAAAGCAATGTGAGAGAATGGACTGGTTTGCAGAGATCTTAACAGCCTGGAGAAGTTACGGGACTTGCCTAAGCAAAGATGTGGGAGTCTTCTGGATTCGGAAAATAGGGCTGGGCATTGTGGAGTGTGGGGGAAAGGATGAGGGGAGTCTAAGTTGAACTTCTAGGGTGGGGAGTTGGGTGGAAGTTAATTCCAAAGAAGGCCCTCAGGAGGGTCTGACCATGACAAGTCTGGGTTTTATAGATTTCATCCTTTTAACACAGGGAGGGCTTCTGAAATGTATTGGAGCAGACCTTTCCTTGGGGAAGATCATCAGGACAGGGGACACAGGGTCCATGGGAGAGGAGAGTTACTGAGAAGTGAGGGAAAACCCTGCAAGCTTGTGGATGGTTTAGGCATAAGGTAAACTAGGGCCTGGGACCAGAGAAATTCCAGTAGGAAGAGGTAATAAGAGACAATGGATAATAGGAAAAGGAAATATTTGAAAGCTCTGATTTTCATTTCTGGGCAAGCTTTAATGTGTAGAAAGGAAAGATTTTTCTGCTGTGGATAATGAAAGGGAACAGCATGGAAACTCACCCTGGAGGGCTGAGATAGTTTGGTGTAGAGGTGTTCACCCTACTTAGCCCTTCACAACCCAGGTACACACTAACTTCAGAGTACAGCGTGGCAATGTGGACAAGGGTGCATCTGAAAGGGTGTGGGTCTGAATGCTGGCTCCATCTCTCACCTGCTGGGTGGCTGGGGCCTGGGGTTTAACCTCTCTGTGCCTCAGCCAGTTCTTCCACATGGAAAATGAGGGTCTTCATTGTGTGGCTGTTGTGAGATGATCCATGTAAACCTGTGAAGCACAGAGCACAATGCTGGTCTCAGTAAGTGTTGAGCTCTGGTACCCAATGTATAGACGCAGGCCTGCAGTTCCATCATCGTGTTCATCAGCAAACACACTCAGACACCCTGGACTGGTCGTGTCACCTTATAAAAGTTGGCTCCCTAGTTATCCTACAGTGCAGCCTATACTAGGCTGCTGATTTCCTTAAGAGCAAAAATGCCTCTTATTTCTCCCCTTGAATGAAAGATAAGAATGGGCCTTTTACAACTTTTTTTGGACGACAGGAATGGTGCTGTAAATGTAAATGAATACATGTCCCTTTAAATTTACAGGCTTGTCTTCCTGAAGATATAAAATTGTGGCTCATTGCATTTTTCTTGGTTTTAGTGACCACAGAGTGCATAAACAAGATGTGCAAGTAAAAGTTGCTAAGGACTGTATAATCTCTTTCAAGGTGATTGTCCTTCCAAAGCTATCAGTGTTCTAGGTGGACATTATTTCTGCTGATCTAAAACCATACCAAAGCCTGTTCTAATGTTAGAACCAAAGGTCACCACTTTCTCCACCCTCACTTTAAGCAGAGGCTTATGTGTCAGTGAGATGCCTGCTGCTGCTACTTCCTATGATATGAGTATGCTTTAACTGGATTTAATGTTCTTGAAATGTAAATGGATAGGATTACAGCTTCACGGATGTATGCACATAAAGGGGTCTTCACACTTGTTGAAGATACAGTGAACACACACACACACACGTTTAGGGCCGTTCCCTTAATAAATCTGACAACTACTTTGTTATGGAAAACATGAATCATGAGGTGACAGTAGAGCCTGTCCTGCCCTACAAACCTTCTGGAGTACAAAGAACATTGAATATTATTTTTATACTTCTTATGTTTGTAACTATACTTCTTATCATGCCACTGCTCAGTTAGCATGCATCATAATGTGCCCCATGCCACCATAAATGGGCATGAATCAGCCCATCCCATTGTGGTAGGATTATTTTTTTAGGACACCCTGTGTGTTCCATTCATTTGGTACAATTTTCTGGGCTCTGACTATTGCTGACCACTGTTAGAACATCAGTCTGCCTGATTTGTTCAAGTTTATTCTCCAAAAAAGCCTTTCACTCAGGTTGGGTCTGCAAAGCACCAACACGTCTAACAACCTGACCAAAAACCCTTCAGTAGAGTCCATAGCAGCAGCAGACAGACAGATGCGCAAGGAGAGCAGCTAACCTAAAGCAAATAAAAACATTTCCTGGGGAAAATGAGAGGGTTGTCAGGAGACCCTTTTATCTGCGTGCCCCTGTGGTTTTACTAATCTCTGCCACTAGTCTCAGAGCCCAGCGTGTGGGAGTGACCTTGATGCCAAGGCCATGACAAGGATCCTGTTTACACAGGGCCAGAGTTTTTAAATTGCATACTCTACAGCTCCAAACAACCAGGGAGCACAGTGCAGAGGAAACAAACAACCAAATGAATGTTGTTCAGCCTGGTTGCTCAATTTAAGATGTTCATGTCGCATTTTTAGTCTTGGGAAAATTTTCCAGTATAAAATAATAAACTAAAAATCTTTTTAGAGGAGAGTAAATGTTGAAACACTGGTTACATGAGAACTAGGGAGGATTCACTCTAGAACATTAAAGTATGTTTATTCAGAAAAATGGATTTATATTCTAATGGCACCAGCTTCAAATCCCCTTACTACTCTGAGCCACGGTTTCCTGATTTCTTTAATAAGGTTATTTTAAGTGGAGAAATTTTAAAAATGCACATTAATCTATAAAATACTACACAAAGACAAGTCCTCAAACAGGTTAGGTAATTTGCTCAAGTTCAACAGTTTAACACCAGTAAGGGGCTGAATAATCCTCCCATAAAATTCTCTGACTCTGCACATTGATAATGTCACCTTTACCATTCATTGTGTTCACACAATTCAGTTTCTAGAACCTCTCATTTCATTGTTGATTTGTCAATTTCTGAACAAACACCACAGTTTTAATTATTTTAACATGAGATATACAAGGTGTCCCGAAAGTCACCATACATACGGAAAATGGGAAATTGTAGCTAAATGTGCCTTTATTTTTAAAATATTCATTACAAAATTTTACAAAATTTTTCCCTTGTATGGAGACATTTGGGACACCCTGTATTTTGATAACCAGTAGGGAAAAAAGTCATGTGTGACTTTTATCTTGCTTAAAAATGGTTTTTATTCATTTTCTCTTCAGGATGAAATTCCCCTCATCCCGGTATTTAGGAACTTCATCCTTTCTCCACTCCGCTTGACTTTCTCCCTATCTATTAGGCCTCTGCTGTGTTCATTTTTTATTTTATCTCACTTAGGGAAAATAGAGTGTATTACTTACCATTTCCTCTCTTCTACCATTACTCAAAACTGAATTTCTCCAAGTGTGGTCAGTGAACTATTGCCTCTGAATTACCTGGGTACTTTTAAAAGTGCAGATTCCTGGGCCCCATCCAATCCAGAATGAATGGGGCCTTGAAATTTGCATATTTAATATGCACCTCTTATGTATGCCGTCATTTGCCAGCAGCTTCCCTGGCCTCTCGGCCCCATTGTGCATGGTGTCACTCTCACATCCCCTGACTCAGGATGAATCTGCCTCTCTATTTTCTTCTGTCCTGACTAATCAATCAGGGAAAGTGGACTGAACATTCTTCACCATCCACTTCAACAGACGCCCAGCACCACCAGCAACTCTGACACAGAAGTCAGCATCTGCCACATGTTTCCTCTGTTAGCAGGGACCCAAGTGTTCAGTCACAACCCGTATGCCACTCCACTTATATTGAATTTCCTTAAATGGGCCCCTGTTGCCCTTTTCTCCCCACACTTCTGAGTCTGGGATACCCTAGTTTATCAAACATGTTCCCAATGGCTCTGAAGCTCAAAGAGAAATGGTTTGGACGCCACCTCCCTTCTGCACAAATGGCTCCTTTGCATCTCTATAAATATGCAAATGTGAAATAGATACATGTTTGAGGAGCAGCCTCATTCATTGGACCACTGATAAGGCAAACAAATTTAGTTGTACTCATCCCCTGAACCATGGGCAGGACACTTGCCCTGTATCTCTATAATGGGAGGGACTGCTCAAGTGGTTCATGATAGAGAAAAAGGGATTTTGCCCAATGTAAATTGATTTAACTATTAAGGATTTAATACCAGTAACTTCAGAATGACTTTTTTAAAAATTAGACTTCTTCTTTGCTCCATAAATTCCCATTGTACCTCACATTATATTATAAATGAATGCACAAGAAAGACACAAAAGATGGCACCAGAATTTTAGCTAAGTTATTTTGGGGTGATGAAAATCATTATTTTTATAAAATAACATTTATTAATTTTCAAATTAGAAGGAAGAAAGATTACACTTATCCATTTAATAAATATGATGAAGGGGGTGAGTTTATCAGCCTGCTGTGTCAGCAGAGGAGTGCTTTAGCAATGTGGTCCCCAACCCCGCTGTGGAACTGGGCCACACAGCAGCAGGGGTGAGCGAGAGAAACTTCGTCTGTATTTACAGTCGCTCCCCATTGCTCACATCACCGCCTGAGCTCCGCCTCTGCTGCCCCCTCCTGCTCCCCATCCGTGGAAAAATTGTCTTCCATGAAACTGGTCCCTGGTGCCAAAAAGGTTGGGGACCTCTGCTTGGCATATGGTCCTGGGCACAGTTACAGCACTAGGACAATCTTGGTGCTGTGGGAAGAGGTGTCCAACAGGGGCTAGGGCATAGCGTAAGAGAGCTGCAGATAGACTATGGGACTTAATAAATTCCTGAAGGCTTACTTAGCCTGTAAAGTATCGTTTAAATTGCCCTCTCAAGCATGGAATAGACAAGCTGAGGTCTTTATAACCAAGGAGGATAAGAATGATCTATTTTGCTTAATGAAATCTCAGAAACTAGAATTTTCATCTTAACTATTTCCTGGCTCCACTTCCTTCCTACCACCTCAACCTGAGTTTAGAACTCATAGATTCTATGTCTATGTACAAATCATTACATCTGCTTTATCTAGAAGCCTGGTGATAACTTCATCAAGGCCCTATAGAGGCCTCCCTTAACTTAACCATTCTGTGGCAAATAGGAAGGATTAATGGGTTAAAAAATGACTGTCACTCAAAACTTAAAAAAAAAAGTCATTCTACTGCCTAAAACACTCCAATGACTTCCCATTACATTCAGAATAAAATCCAAATTGCTTACCCTAACCTATGAAGCACTGGATCATTCCACTCCGCCTACCTTCCCCAGTTTGTCTTATGCCAGTCTCCTCTTGCCATCCTCGTGGACAGGCTAAACATCCACAGCACAGGAGGAAAACAGGCCATATACACAGAAGGTCAGCTTTGGTCTAAAGATTATTTTTGGTTGCTTTATATAGTTCTATAATAATAGTAAGGAGCTTACCCCCTTTGAATTTCAAATAAGGTAAAAGAAGTTGCAATTGGGCATCATCGCAGATGTAAAACTTCTGCCTGGGGAGCAGCAATGAAAGTGGTTAGAAAATGCATCTTGGCCCGGTGCAGTGGCTCACGCCTGTAATCCTAGCACTCTGGGAGGCCAAGGTGGGAGGATCGCTTGAGCTCAGGAGTTTGAGGTTGCAGTGAGCTACGATGACACCACTGTACTCTACCCAGGGTGATAGAGTGAGATTCTGTCTCAAAAGAAAAAAAGAAAATGCATCTCCTCCCCAAACAGTGGTTCCCGTGTGCCTGCTAGGGCAAGAGCCTGCTATGTATCTACCCCTGTGGTCAAGAAAACCATGACGGCTTTGGCGAGTGAGAGTATGGGAGCCTTGAGGAACCTCAACTCCAGCAGAAGGCTGGAGGCAGGGCAAGGAACTGCAGTTGCCAGTGAAATTAATTGGGAATAAGGAGAGAATAAAGGAGATTCAAGCTCATTTGAATAACCTTGGTCTCTTGGTGTCCTAGAATATTCTTCAAATGCTTTCAAGGTAAATCAGAGGATGGCTCACAGAGGGGAAAGACCTGTCATGTCGGTGACATTAAAGTACTTGATTTCTTTGAATGTGTGTATTTTACTTACCCCTTGTGAGATAAGGTGCTAAGATTTCTCAGGAGTTGCATAAAGAAGTGCATTTTATATTCAGAGAAAAGGCTGCAAGCACAGAAGATACGTTACTCCAGGGGTCGGTTTCTAGCTGTTATATTATTGTCAGTCCTTTCAACGTGATCATCTCTGTACCCCCACACGACAGCTCATTAAAAGAAGATGTTTGCTGTGCTTTATGGGTAATGTAGAGCAAAACAGACATCACTTTCCACAACTCATGTTTTTCTGAAGTGATATGTATGCTTTGTGAGAATCAGAAATTCATCCTTTCTGCTTACCTAAACAAAGAGTAAAAAAGCAAATATTTCTGGTATGATGCTACTTTTCACCATTTCAAGTGTGAATAGAAAAGTCTTGACATGCACCTTACTGCAGAAATAAATAAGAACAAGTGATTTATTCAAAGCTTGGGAGTGGGAAAGCTTTGGAGCCAATGAAAACGAGGGGGCAGGGAAGGCTTCAGGTGTGCTCTGATTGGAGGTTGCTGGCAAGGGGATGCTGCAAGTGGGTTAATTAGAAGCAGAGCACCTTATGAGATTGGTTTGGGGAGGATATTTACTTTCTTTGGTTGTTCCTGAGTTGGGAACAGGGGCAAAAGAGGGAAGCTGACAGTCATTAACCATATCCTGACCATTTGGGGCCAATCATTGCCAATGATGCGGTTTGGCTTCCTGGACTGGTGGCTTCAGAGATTGTGGATCAGAATTCTATTGTCATGTAATCTGACCATTGTTCATTTGAATATTTATTCTCTCAGTCCCTCATCTTGGTCATGAGGTTGCTGGCAAGGGGATGCTCCACCTCCAAATTTCTGGGGGCTGAAGGTTAAGCTGATCACCAGTAGCCAATGATTTAATCAATCATGCCTGCATAATGAAACAAAGCTTCCGTAAAAACCCAAAAGGACTGGGTGGGGAGAGTTTCTGGATAGCTGGACACATAGGTTCCCAGAGGGTGACACAACAAGAGAGGGCATGAAAGCTCTGCATCCCTTTCTCCATACCTTGCCCCATCCATCTCTTCACCTGGTGTTTATGTATATCCTTTATAATAAACCGGTAACTGCATTTCCCTCAGTTCTGTGAGTTACTCTAGCAAATTAACCAAACCCAACAAGAGGGTCATGGGAACTCCAGTTTATAGCAGGTCTGTTGGAAACACAGATAAAACAACCTGGGACTTGCAATTGGCATTAGGGGGAATAGTCTTGGGGATTGAGCCCTCAACCTGTGGGATCTGATGCTATCTACATGTAGATACTGTCAGAATTGGATTGAATTATAGGATATCCAGTTGGTGTCCACTGGAGGATTGCTCGCTTGGTGTGTAGGGGAAACTGACATACACCTGGTGTCAGAGGTATTGTGTGACAAAGTCGTGAGACTATAGCAGGAAGAAACTAAGTTTTTTTTTATATATCCACTCAGATGGCATATCCAGCCATCATTATGATTGAGGACAATGGATAGTGTTTGAGATCATCTAAGCATGGAAATAGATTATGTTCTGACCTAGGCTTGTCGTGATAGCTCACGCCTGTAATCCCAGCACTTTGGGAGGTTAAACTGGGATAATAGCTTGAAGTCAGGAGTTCAAGACCACCTGAGCAACATAGCAAGACCCCATCTCTACAAAACAAATTTTTAAAAAAGATTATGTTCTCACCTAAATATTATGGTAAACAGGAAAGAAAATAGAGACAGAACCATGTAAGTGGATGACAACCAGAGTTTCACAGAAAATGAGAAGAAGAATGATTATAAGCAAGCAAAGAAAAGCAAAACAGGAATTAGACAAGTGTGTTGGCCCAATGTGTTGGGTCCACTATCCAAGGTCGTCTGCTATTCCAAAGGTCTAGCATTAGCTATCTACCTCTGAAGATTAACTGCTTCTAGAGGATCTATGAGAATATTTAGTTTGAGTTTCCCTATTGGAATAGTCTTCCAATTGGGTAGAATTCTGAACTGCATCTTTAGTTATGAAACATGAACCCAGGGTTTGACTCCCTGAACTTTCATTGCTGTGTTATTGTTAATAGTATCTGACAAGGTCTCCTCTGTAAAAGTTGATCATACAAATTGAATCATCCCTGTCACATGCAACCAAAACAGACACGAGAAGCCAGGGAGAAAAAACACGCAGGACACATAACATTGCTCAAGAAATGTAAGTCTCTGCAAATTTGGCTGCTGAAACTTCGTATTGTAACCTGAGACCAGTTTTATCTACAACTGCTGAGATAACTTGCTGCAACTCTAGGACTAATTTTGCCCACTGTCATTACTCACCAATCAGAGCTCGCCAGCTCCCCAGAGTTTTACTGGTGCCGGGGAACTTTATCAAGAGCAATATATAACATTTCTCTTTTTAATAAAATCTCAAACTTTCTCTTTGTTCTTCAGACATACTAAAGATTACCCAGTCCATGTGTAAGCCAGAAATTGCAATTGTTTTTTCCCAAATGAAACGTTAAATTTAGAGATTCATGCCTACATTTTTATTTTGACTTAGACACTTCAATAAGGTTCAAGAGCAGTTTTTCTCTGTTGTCTCCTCCAATAGACATAATCTCCTGGTTGAAGATTATGAAGAGGTTATTTAGGCAGATGCTGTGGGAAGGCAACCTCAACCAATTGATGGCAAGACTGGGTATATCATTTGAGTCTCTTGCAATATTTCACTGTGTCTGCATGCATCAGGGCAGAGTTTAGTATTGAAGAGGAGATCCCTAAATGCTTGTGACTTCCAGTTACCAGTGTTCAGGGGATAATCACTGTGTTGCTGAGAGAGTGAATCACACGGCCGTGAGGGCTAGCAGGAGTGCTACAGCCAAGGGAGCTCAAGTCTTGCTAATTTTAATTTGAAGGTAATGTTGGTCCTTTTAATGTTTCCAGAATATTCTGGGAGGTAAGAACTGTGTAGTTTTATAATGGTTTCTGTAAAGTGTATGTCTTAGTCATTTGATATAAAAGTTGTTATGCCCTGGGTTGGAAACACAAATCAAGCAACTTTTTTAGTAACTGTGAAGGTTATAGTTTTTCAGCAAGGAATTGTTTCAATCCATCCTGAAAATAGATATACAATAATTAAGACATATTCAAATCCTGTGGAGGGTGGAAGCTGAATAAAATCCATGTAAAACTGTTCAAAGGACCTTTGGGGCTTTGTTTCTTGGCTATGTCCCACTTTTACAGGATTATGTTAAATTGTTAACAGTGACACATGGCCTAAAAATTAGCCTTGACTGCCTTCTTAAGGTTTGTTGACTTAAGATGGTAACCGATTTGTCTATATCATTGTGTTGGTTTCCTATGACTAGTGTAACAAAGTACCACAAACCAGGTGGTTTAAAACAACAGAAATTCATTGTGTCACAGTTCTGGAGGCCAAGCCGGAAATCCAAGTGTCGGCAGGCTCGTGCTCCCTCTGAAACCAGTAGAGGAATCCTTCCTTACCTCTTCCTAGTTTCTGGGGGTTTGCTGGCAATCTTTGGTGTTCCTTGGCTTATAGATGATCAATCACCCCCACCCTCTGTTCTTACACAGCATTCCCTCATGTCTTTATCTTCTCGTGGCCATTTTCTTTAAGAACACTAGTCACATTGGATTAGGGGCCCACCCTACTCCAGAATGACCTTGCCCTAACTAATTACATCTGCAATGATGCTATTTCTAAAGAAGGTCACTTTCTGAGGTACTAGGGGTTAGTACTTCAACATATCTTTTTGTGGGGTACCCAATCCAACCCATAACAACCACAGAGATTGGTTTCATGGAGAAATTTAGCAAGTATCCATTTGATATCATCTACTGCCAACAAGTAACCATCTTGTGAGGGAGGCAAAGAGGATGCAGGTGAAGGGTATAACCAGATTTTTTCCATTTTTCCTTTTCAAAATCAGAGTTGGCCTATTGATATTTTACAACAGCCCCTGAATCCCTCCAGGAACCTCTCCCTTGAATATTTATATAAGATAATAACTTTGGGCAAGGCTTCTTGTTTGGAATAAAGTTCTGTTAGAATATTTTCTTTAGTTTCCATATTATCCCTTTTTTGTATGGGCCTTAACCTTTAAAAAGCCAACTCTGTAGAAAGAGAAGTGCATCTAAAAGTTTCTTAATTTGTCTTCCATTTTCATGGGAGTTCCAGCAAAAGTGACAAATTGCCTTTGTTTGTAAAGCATACAAAAGTCATGTAGTACTCCATGCTATATATTATTTACTATCTATGTAAGCTCTAGTAGGTGAAATAAATTCTGCCATATAGGTTGATTTTACTTCATGTAGAGGACTATATTCCCATGGAGAGCTTAAATTAGTGACAATACATCCCACTTGATAATCTCCAATATCAGTTTTGAAGTATGATTTACCAACGAATAATATTGGGTCAGAATTCACAATGAGAGTGAGCTATAAAAAGTTTCTTAACTGAGGTTTGACAGTCATGAGGTTCCCCTTCTGGTAGGGGTAAAAGAATGGCAGGATTTCAGGTAGTGCATCAGCGAACAGTAAAGCGAGAGGGAGAGAGTGATATAATCTCCTAAGAAGTTAGTCAGCTGGTTGAAAAGTGTTGTGTGTTTTTTGTCAGTAGTAATGTCTACACTGCCTGAGGAATCATGATGTCAAGTGGAAAACCTAGAAATAGTTCTACAGAAACATCAACAAATTTTGCAGTGGAAGCTGCTGCCCTAAGACAAGGGCTATAAGCCTTTGCAACTGGTTCAAGAGTGAGGCTATAGAAAGGGATGGGTTTTTGAGGGTTCCCGTGAAATTGACTTAAAAACACAAGAGCTTGTCCTGATCGCTCATGCACAAAGACAAAATGGCTTTTTATAGTTAGGGGTGCCTAGGGAAGGAGGCTGCTGAAGAGCCTCCTTGAGGTTAGAGAATTCATATTTGGGCCTGCAGAAGAGAGGGTCTCTTATTGAAGAGTTGGCCAATTCATTAAAAGGTATTTCAAGCTCAGAAAAATGTAGCATCCATTGTCTGCAGTATCTAGTTAAACCTAGAAATCCTCTCAATTGTCATTTTATGAGGCATCTAGGATAAATTTCAATAGTCTTTAGTCTACCAGGGGAGAGTGTTTTACCATCCTTAGATAGATTATATCTTAAATAAAGAACTGTGGTTTGACAAAATTGTAATTTATCTTTTGAAACTTCATGTCTCTTTTCTGCTAATGCTGAGAGCAAGTAAATGGAATCCTTTTCACCAGCTTCCTTGCTCTCCTAAGAAAAGTAGGAGATCATCTGATCATGTACATATTGCATCAAAACTGAATCACAAGTAAAATTTAGTTCTTTCAAGTCTTGATTGAGGACTTTAGAAAAATAGGAGGGGGCTTCAGTGAACCCCTGGGGCATGACTGTCCAGGTGTATTGTTGTCCCCCAGCCCCCAGGTGAAGGCCAAGATAGTGACTATCTAGGAGCACACTGAAAACTGCTGAGCAAAAGAAATCCAATACAGTGAAGCAGGTGGCTTTGGGTAGAATTAATGACAGGTGGGATTTTGGGTAGGTACTACTGGGAAGCAAGACACAACAATTTTGTTGATTTTCCTGAGGTGATGAACAAATCAATACCCTTATCTGTTTAATTTCTTTACTGGAAGTATGGGAGTGTGCAAGGGCTAGGGCAGGGCATGAGGCCTTTAGATATATGGCCATCACCTACAGTTTTGAGTCCCTCCTCTGCTTCTGGTTTCAAGGTATAACAGGGAAGTTTGATGATGGTTGGGCAGGATATTTATAAACTTTAATAGGTTCTGCTCCAATTATTTTTCCATATCAGTGGATTTTTTTTTTCTTTTTAGTCCATAGACTAAACATAGAGTGTTAGGTACAGTGTCGAGATTTTTTATCTGGGGTATATATCAAATATAATGGAGGATGTAAAAGTATTTCCAGAGAACACATCACTATAAATAGAGGAGTCCTCAGGAAACTCAAGACATAGTCCTTCTGGTGTACATTTACTATGACAATTCCATTTGGAAATTAACTCACTCCCTACTAAATTTGCAGTGGTTTTATAACAGAGCAGGGAGAAATGTTTTTAAGTCAAATTCCCAAGGGTTACAGTTAAGGGCTGGGAGACAGAGGAAATCCGTTCATTATTTGAAATACTTACTACCTGTTTGCTATGAGGAAAATGTTGAGTAAAGTTGGCAGGATTTAATGTAGAAAGAGTAGTGCCCATATTATCAGGAATTGCTAAGGCTGACCACCTATATTTACGGTTAATTCACCTCGAATATTTAATTGTAAGCCAGGATATTGGGCACCCTCATTGATCTGGATTAAGAGATTTTTTTTTTGTCATGGCTTTACTACTGTAAAATCAGACAATCATTTTTTCAGCGTCTCTTCTGTTTATAATATCCACAGGTGTCCTATTCTATAGGTTGTCATTCAATTGTTTGATCTGCTGGGCCATAAGTTTATTTTGGGTCCTGTGTTGTTATCATTCAAAGCCTTTTTAAAAATGTCTGCCAGGTATTGTAGGTCAGGTAAAGTGGCTATTTCCAATTCTAATTTTGATCTAATTATGTTTGATTTCAGGTTAAATTCCACTGACAAAAACAGAGCCACTGTTATATTGGCACCTTTTTAACACTGAAATGTTGTCAGAAGATATTTTCTAGTTTATTCTGAAAATCTCCTATAATTTTTCTTTATTCGTAGGATTAAGTTGTAGTCCACTCAATTTTTATTAGAAATGTTTCAGGTAAGGCTTTTAGGATACGTTGCACTAGTTTTTGACCCTCACATTTATTGTGGAAAGAAATATCCTATATCTGTCCTGGTCAATCCAACTGGCTTTTGCCATCCAGTATTTACTGTCTGAGGATCCACAAAAAGAAGTACAAGTTGATATAGTCCAGGTAACTCTGAGTTGTATACACCCAAAAGAATTTCGAATTGTTTTTGGAAATCCTTAATCATAGCTTTTAATTCAGCTTAGGTTTAAGGTCTAAATTCTACTGTTGCTTGCATATCCTGCTCACTGGAGAGATGGATCTTTTGAGATCTTAGGGGAGTCATCAAGACGGGGTAGGGGCCCATGACAGGCGGAAGGAGTCCATGGAGGTGTGGGAAGGAGAGAAATCAGAAGGGTGGGGGAAGAAGAGTTGGAGATCTGAAGTTAACTGGAGGACAAATTGGGAGAATATTTGCCAGGCAAATGAGTCTACTTTGCTGTTGTTTAAGTTTGTCATATTGGTCATTGGCTTTGGCCAAAGAATCTTTTAGTGAAGCAATGTTTGAATCATAATTTAATTTGGAAACCTTTGCATATGAATCCAAAACTGCTGCTCATTGGCTTTAAGAAATCTTATTCTCTTTCTTTTCTAAGGTGTCTTTCAAATGAACAATTTTGTTCAAGTCAAATGTTTTCCAGAGTGGCCACTGAAGGCCCAAATCATTTTTGGTAAAGAGATAGACTTAAATACTAGGATCTTAACAAGGGTACATAAAGGAAATGAGAGTTTTTCCTAAAGGAAGAGGGGATTTAGACTTAGGTAATCCCATGAGAGCTGGCAAAAGTATGTTGGAAGTGATGGTTGTGCACTTGGTGTCTCAGGCTGTTAGGCAGGGACCAAATCTGCAGGTGGCAGACACAGACAAGGAGGGTGGTTCCTAGGGGCAGAGAAGCCGGGGGACCAATCAGGGAAGGGACGGCAGAAAAACACAGAATACCCCTTAATCATATATATCAATCATCTGGTAACATCTCACACCTCCTGTAAGCCCTCCCCCAGACCAGGCCAATAAAAGGAAACCACCTGGGAGTCCTTAACTTCTTTCTCCACCCGTGGAGACTGACCCGTACCTCTCCCTGGAACATATTTTCTGCTTTGTACAGCTTCCTTCTTTTCTGCAATAAAAGCTGTGTGGAATTGCTTCCTGTCTGCAATCACTCCTTTGCACCAGCCTGCTTGTGATTCTTCCAAGCAAGTAGCCAAAGAACCAGGACAATAGTCTGCCAAGGGGCTGGACCTGACAAGGCCCCCAGCCTGATAGTTGGCAGCCTCCAAATGCAGACTTGAGGGCACCCACAGGTAGGTGGAAAACCAGAAAGAATGTTGCCTCTGGATCAAATCCAAGCTCTCAGGCCAAAAAAAAAAAAGAAAAACACAAAAAACAAAACAAAACAAAAACACAGAAGAAGAACCTCATCCAACTTTGTTGGTGACTGAGAGCAAAGTTTGTCCAGATGGACGCTGGTTTGGTAAGAATTGTAGCTCACTAATCAATGAGGCTGGTTCCAACGCCAGGCTTATAGGACCAATGCCTGTGTTCTACACTGTAGTCTCTTTCTTACAACAAACAACACTTTAGACAGTACCTCACAAAACAGAAGCACAAGAGAGAGCAAAAAGGGATGAAAGGTAATGGCCTTATTCCACCAAGGATGCCAGACAAATGGGAACCAGTAGCTAAACCTGAGTACTAAGCTGAGAGTGAATAACCAAAGACCTCAATACAAAGAGAGCAGAGTTCGAGCCCAGTGCTGACTGACCGTGTCACACAGACTTGACAAGCCACAAGGAGCAGGATGCAAGAGGCCTCCATAGAGACTGCACCTCACCAGAGTCTGGGGGCCATGGTGATGAGCAGTTCAGAATGTGTTTTAGTGGAGCCTCCAGGAAACCTACAGAAATAAACAAAACAACACAAATGAAAACAGAAGTTATTTATTTATTGCTTGCTAGAGAAAGGGAGGCTGTCACCATCACTTATGTTTGGCAGAGACTCAAAGACAAGCAGGAGAATGGGAGAGCTTTATAGTAACAAAAAAGTGAGGCTTTGGTAGGAGGTTGTTGGCAGGCAGAAGCTGGGGACAGGCCAAGCAGAATCCTGGCGTCTCATGTGACTGATTGGGGAGAGAGTATTTGGCTTTCTCTGGTTGGTCCTAAATTGGAAGCAGGGGCCAAATTAGGGGAGATGGCAGTCATTGACCAAGCTCTGATAGTGTGGGGCAAATTGCTGCAGAATTTGTGGTTCACCTTCCTGAACTGGTTGCTTCCCAACGGGGTTGCTGCAGTGGTTGTGGGTCAGAATTCCACTATCGCACGTGGTCTGGCCACTCTCTGTTTTAATACCCAGTTTCTCATTACTAAAAAGTGCACAAATGGCCAGGCTTCTCAATTCCGCTCTCCAGGTAAAAGCTCCATTTAGAGGTTTCTGCATCGCACTGTTGTAAAAAAGGCCAACCCCACTGACCCTGTGTCAACCCTGACATGACAGTGACAAATGTGGCAGCTGTTTCCTTTTGTTACTGATCTTTTCACTGACCCTCCTTTTGTGCTTTCTCCATGACTCTCCTCCCTCAGCCACTCTTATCTGAAGTCACCTCATCTCCGAGGGATTTTCAGCACCATCTGTCAGTCAGCCACTCTGACTTTCTGTCTTCAGTCACCATTTTTACTGACTTTTGCCTCTTTTGGCTTTTCCACTGTGCCTTGGCCTTGACTATCCTATGAATTAGCTTAGTAGTGATTACTGCACTAGGCTTGAGAGCCACCCATTGTTTTTTCTTGCCTAGGAGCATTTTTTTATCTCTTTACCTGATGGCTAGGCTGATTCATGCCACTGACATCAGATCAATATTCTAAATCTGGTGCTAGGACTCCTGTCTATGATGCTCCCACACAAGACTAAGGAAAAGACTCACTTGATTAAGACCTTGTTAGGGACAGAAAAACAAGTGAGAGGTAATGGAAATTAGAAAAGCAGAAAGGAGAAAGCACTTATAGAAAAACAGTAAGGAGGAAATGGCTACAGAAAAATAACCAGGAGAAACAGTTCTTTCCGTCTCGAAGAATGGGGTAATTAAATCATGGAACACTGACCACCAATCAGAAAATAGAAAAACACCCTAAACGGTGACTTTCTCCATCACACGTATAATTGAGTCCCCAAACCTTGTGACATATAGTCATAGGTGATTATGACTAAACTTGTGACTAACCTTTACATCAACATAAATTGCTAACATATAAAAGGAGGAAGTTTAGAGTTAATTAGCGTCTTCTCCACTCGTGGAGACAGACCCGTTTCCCCTTAGGAAACGTCTGTGCTTTCTTCCCTATACTATCTTATAACTTCACTATTTCCAATAAATCCTTCGCACATACTTGCTGAGTGTCTGTCATCTCTCCCTGTCGTGCGGGCCCGACTTGCGATTCTTCCAAGCCAGGAGCCCAAGAACTGGGGCAAATATTCAGAGTCCAGCCGTGGACACTGGACCATGACAACCTCATGCTGTCTTTCCTACCTTGGCTATTTTTTCTCCTCCAGGAGAAAGAGTTTCCCCAAAACTCTACATGAAGTGCCATTTTGTTAGCTCACTTAACTTAGTTTTATATACTGCGTGCAAACTTTACATACAATTTTAATATGGCTTAGTCCTTCTTTCTTTGTTTTCAGTTTTTCACTGAATTTTGTATGACTTAGAATATTTAAGCTAAGTAATTCAGCATAGTTGGAAAATACACGAAATTATTGTATATTATTGTCTCACTTAGGCACCAAAATCTACCAAAATAAATATATTAAAGGTAAAAACTTTTTTTAAATACCATCATCTCTCCTGTAAAATGAAATTGATCTACAGGAATTTTACGAGGAAGGCTATTTAAAGTCTACTATTTAGATTAGAAATTATTCTAAGTATTGATCTAAAAAATTAGAGTAAATTCTAATTCCCCCTTTAGAAATAGATATCAATAATTAACAATAGTAAAATCAAAATTAAGGTACAGATTTTTATTCTGTATTAAATACCAAATATTTTATTAGGGAATGATTTTCTGTCTTTGTGTGATATTCTGTGAAGCACTGGAAGGAAGATATAAACTATAAATCTGGAGACTTTTTTTTTCCAGTGGAAATTACCAAAATAGAATGTATGATTGATTAGGGGTTTTTATTTCCTTTGCAATCCATAATATAGATAATAAATATTATTATTTTTAAAAAGTTACTATTTTGAAAAGTCATTGCTGAAAGTTCCAAATCTGTGAGCATTTGCTACTACAAAATTTTTCATTATAAGCAATTGAGGAAAGTCGTCCAATTTATGCAAATGACAACAGGCACAATTTCTTACCTCTCAACTCTTAAATAGAACAATAATGAGATAGAGAATGGATTTTCTTTCTACCCTTGTTTGTATATAACTTTTTGAAAAAGAGCATTTGTTCATAAAACTCTTCTGGTAAAATTAAAACCGAGGGAAGCATGTGTCTCCTCAAGTACACTTTTGAAGAACAAAGCATAATCAGGGATTGTGTAGTCTCTACCTCTAACAGGAGGCTGGCTTCATATGTTAATGCAGTAGCAAGTGTCCTACACAATGTGATTCCAACCGGGCCAGAAAATATGTCCTGACTCTAAATAACTCTCTCCCTCTTAACGCCAATATCTGAAATTTTATTGTGATTTATTTTTTTCTGCAGTGCCCTGAAGTTCTTTCATTTTGAGTGTTTCAAACCGTTGTAAATGTTCTTTTTAGAAAAGTGGAATGATAACGCTGTAGGTCTTCTAAGTCTGCGATCCCCAACCTCTGGGTCCTGGACGAGTGCATTGAGGGTGCTAGGGATTGGCCGGAAGAGCTTCCCCTGCCACCCCCCTGGCAGTGGGAAAATTGTCTTCCAGGAAACTCTGGAAGGGGCAGGGAGGGCGCGCAGCAAGAGGTGAGCGGCAGGCAACCTGTGAGCCATGGAAGCTCCATCTGCGTTTATAGCAGCTCCCCTTCCCTCCCCTCCCCTCCCGGAGCTCGCTCAGCTTGAGCTCCGCCTCCTCCCTCCAACCCCCATCCGTGGAAAAATTGTCTTCTGTGAACTTGGTCCCTGGTGCTAAAAAGGTTGGGGACCGCTGTTCTAGGTTACAGGAAAAATGACATATTCCGGGAGTGCCAGTTTTACCATATGGGAAGTAATTAAAAATACTAAGTTTATGTTTTCAAAAACACAAAATATATTATGGAGTAAGACTAAACTCAAGGATTAAAATATTCTCTTGTTTTTTGCTTTAGGTTATTCACATAGTTGTCAATGATTATATTCACTGGAAATATTCCAGAACACATTAAAATTGGCTTCAAATTACCTCGTGTTAAGTCTCACATCTAGAATGTGTTGGCACTTTGACTTTGTATATAATTCGACATCATCTCTCTATCTAAAATGATTAACAATAATAGTTATTGTGCCCAATTTAAACATCCATTTCTGTTAATTGGTCAAACTGGATTTCCTGAAAAGCCTTCTAGCTCTATAAAATACCAGAAAATTATGTCTACTTTTAAATAAATACGGAACTCACAAAAAAGCCCTGAGGGCAATCCAGAAATAGACAAAAGCAGTCGAAGAGGCTAGAGTTGTGCTGAGGACAAAAACTGACCTGGGTTACCCAGAGTTTTTAGGTATTAACAGCTGCTCAGGGGAAAAGTAAAAGTAAGTCTTAGACACATGAAAAGTTGGGAGGGCTGAACGACACTTCTGCATGCAGCTGAGTCACTACGACAGGCTAAAGACATGAATTTACATATACAGGAAGCAAAAAATCTAAAAGAAATATGAAAAAAAATTGACACCTAGACATATTTTAATGAAACATCAGACTACCAAATTAAAATACAAATTATTGAAAGTAGCCAGAGATTTCTAGGGGAAAAAAGAATGTCAGCTACTTCTTAACAGCATCAATAGAAACCAGAGGACAGTGGGAAAATAATACCAAGTGCCAAAGAATAACTTTCATCCTAGAATATCTAACTAAGCAAAATTATCTTTAAAGAATTCAAATAACCAAATACTGACAAAATTTGCTAGCAACTTCACACACACAAAATGTATAAATATTTGATCCTGGAATAAAAAAATGATCTCCAAAAGAAATTCCAAAATAAAAGATGAAATGGTTAATAATTAACCTGCTTTACAAAATATATTTGTAAGAATAAACAAACATTGTTTAAAAAATGTTTAATTTGAGGGTATCAAAATAATAATGCAAGATAGATCTAAAATATTTCAAAAATGTACACAAGGATGGTGTAACCGGCTCTGTGAACAAATTTCAATGACCTATATGTATATATTTTTTATAATCCTCTCCCTTAACTAACTACTTGACCTTTTGAGTTTTTTCCCAGAAATGGTGGATTTTCTGCAAGACAAAGGAGTTAAGATTCTGAAGTCCCCTGAATAGACTTCCTGATGCCAAGATTCACCATCCCCACAACCTGCCCCCAAGGCATGCGGCCCCTCCTTAAAAAACCCATGATCTCCCTTAGTTAGGGAGATGGATTTGAGGCAGCTCCTCCCTTCTCCTTACAAGACATCTTTCATATTAAAAATTCCTTTTTTCCTTGGCAATCCTCATCATTCCAATAACTGGATCTTTGTGCTGTGGACGAGCAACTGGACCTAGGCTGAAATCCCCAGTGCTGTTTCATTAACAACAGTAGAGGTGATTACAGCTAGAATATTCCACCTGTTTTTTATTGTATAGGAGGACAACGGAGATGTGTTTAGGCTCTTTTAAGTTAAATGACCATGGTAAAATATCAAGGGTACTTTTTAAGAAAATATAAAGTTGGTAACTTCTAAAACAATAAGATAGAAAAAAATAAATACAAAAGAAGGCAGGAAGAAGGAAAAAGGGAGACAAAAAGTAGGCCAATAGACAACACAAAATAACAGTAGAAATAAATACAAATATATTATTAATTATAATAAATGTAAATGAGCTACATTTATCAGTTAAAGAGAGAAATTAACAAGGTTGCTTTTTAAAAAAAATCCTTCTATGTGTTACTTATAAGGGATCTACCTATCAATCAAAATAGATTGATCAATAGCTATACAGATGGAAATAGATATCCATAAAAGGATGAAAAATAAGTAATTATATAAATAGCAAACAAAATAAGCTTAAGACAACACTATTTCTAAGGTTAAAGTTGATAATAGTATAATGACAAAAGTTTCAAGTACTGAAGAGACAATTCTAAAATAGATTGTACCTAATAACCTAGACTCAAAGTATATAAAGCAAAAGTTGACAAGTAAAATTATTAGCAGAATTGTCATTGGTTGATAAAGAAAACAGAAGTTAGTATGGATACAGGACCCTTAACAATATTAACAAGCTGTATATATCAGCCAAACAAAACACTACCTGAGATAACTAGAGGATACACATTCTTCTCAAACATACATAGAACATGTATAGAATTTGTCATATACTGGGCCATAAATAAGCCTCATTGTCTTCATTCTTTCAACACAACACAAATAAAGTTAGAATTTAATAGTAAAACAATGACTAAAAGTATGCCACACATATGAGAACAGAAACTTACATTCCTAAATAATTAATGTGACAAATAATAAAGTAGAAATTTAAAAAGTCTTCGAACTGCATGATAATACAATGCACATTAAAACTTTTGGGATGCACCTATAGCAATATTTAGAAGGGAATTTATTACTTGAAAGCCTAGTATTAGAAAAGATGAATGACTGACAATTAATTAAATGCTAATTTAAGAAGCCCGAAAAATAAAAATAAAATTAACCCAGGGAAGTAAAACTAAGCAGAAAATAAAGACAAGACAAAAAATAGAATGGAAATCAAAGTTACTATATAAAGGTTTATCAAAATAAAATATTGGTGCTTTAAAAATATTGGAAAATTAGACAAGATTTTAGGAAGTTTGATGAGAGAGAGTAGGCATAACTACATAGACAACAGGTAGAAGTAAATATAACTTTAAAAACTCTCTGCCTAGAGTAGACTTGTGGTTATCAGAGGCTGGAAAGGGTAGGGGGCAGTGGGGAATGAACAGAGGTTGACTAATGGGTACAAATATACACTTAGAAGAAATAAGACCTGGTGTTTGATAGATCAGTAGGATGACTATAGTTATCATTAATTGATTATACATTTCAAAATAGCTAGAAGAGAATAATTAAAAGGTTTGTAGCACAAAGAAAAGATAAATACTTAAGGTGATGGATATTCCAATTCTCTAATTTGATTATATGAATGTATCAAATTATCACATGTACCCCCAAAAGATGTACATTTAATAGGTATCAATAAAAAATAAATAAATGAGATGTTATAAAATAGAAAAAAATACCCTGCACAGTAAATTTTAAATTTATGATAGTAAATTTGAAAACTACATGGAATAGGTAAATTATTAAAAAAGTACATCACCTAAACAGTGCCAACAAGGAAGAGAAAACAGGAATATCTCATAGCCATTATAGAAATTGAAGCAGTATTTAGGTATCTTAAATAAAACCAAACAGCCACAAACTTATTTCTTTGAAAAAAATGATTTTTAATGTCTGCAAAAATATTCCACTAGATGGATATACTGTAATTTACTACGTGACTTAGTAATTATGTATATTTACGTCCTGTCTTGTATGTGTCTCCCATGTTTCAAATATGTTAGTCTTGTCTTCTTAGCCATATTGTCAAGGCCATTATTTATATTTTGATGGTATTCTGGGCACTGTCATGATTGTTGAAATATATTCTTGACCTTCGATGCTCACTGCACACTTGACAGATTGAGAACTAAACAGAGGTGCTTGTTAGTATCTGCGTCTCAGTGGCTGGGGACAGCTGGGCTCAGAGTTTATGTGACTCACTCAAAGTCAAGTCGTTAGTCATGGAGGGAAACTGGAACTCACACTTTTAAAGATCATTCTATCTCATATCCTGAGATATCATTATGACTCCTCTGTCTATAATAGGCATCAGTGAACATTTTCTGAGAAGAGACAGATGATACAGTAGTCCTTGCTTCTCTGCAGTTTTGCTTTCTGTGGTTTCAGTTACTTATGGTCAACTGTGGTCTGAAAATATTAAATGGAAAATTCCAGAAGAAACAATCCATAAGTTTTAAATTATGCACCATTTTAAGTAGTGTATGAATTCTTGCTCTTGACGTGAATTGTCCCTTTGTCCAGCATATCCGTGGCATTGATGTGCTGTGTTCAAGTAATTCTTATTTTACTTAATAATGGCCCCAAAGCACAAGAGTAGTGATGCTGGCCTATTGTTACAATTGTTCTATTTAATTATTTGTTATTGTTTTTAATCTCTTAACTGTGCCTAATTTATAAATTAAACCTTATTATAAGTATGTATATGTAGGGAAAAACATAGCATATATAGGGTTCAGTACTATCCAAGGTTTTAGGCACCCACTGCGAGTCTTGGAACATATCCCCTCTTGATAAGGGGGGACTCCTGTAAATATATTCATCTTTGAGGGCTATATAGTCACAACTGCTCTACCTTGCCTTTGTATCATGAAAGCAGCCACAGAAATTATGTAAATGACTTTATCTCATTTTAAATGAACGGTTACCCCTGACTGTATTACTACTCATCATATAAACAGCAAATGTAAACAGATTATTTCCATCCATATATTCCTACCCTTTTTCTCCATATGCAGTATGTTTGGATTTTGGAGTTAACCGTCTTTAAAAAACTTACACAAATTTTCAACACTGCAAAAATTTCTTAAACTAATTAAGCTAAAAAATATTAAGCCAGGTTAAAAACATACGAAAGAAACAAAGGAAGGAAGGCAGGAAGGCAGGAAGGCTTTTGTTTAAGACTTCTTTTACTCAGCATACTATTTTTGAGATTTGTCTGTGATGTAGCACATATCAATAATTTAGTTCTTTTTATTGCTGAGTAGTGTTTTATTGTATACCATCCATTAACTCTTTCTCCTATTGATGGATAGCTGGGCCTCAATAATGCCTTGAACTATTGTAAGTTCTCATGTGAACAAATGTTTTTAATTCCCTTGGAATTGGGGCTGTTGGGGCAGGGGGGAGGTGAAATTTAGTTTCATAAAAAACATCCAGACCTTAATTGAAGGGCTTCTAAAACTAAATTCTAAATTTGAAATGTATATTTAATTATAGAAAATGCTTGAATGTAATCTTTTGAGACAATCATATGGTGTTTTTCCCTTAAATTTTTAACAATAATAAAACAAAAAATTAATAGTAAATGAATTACCTTCCAATCTTCCTAATCTTGGAATGTGGAGACAGTATGTGGGAATATTTTAGAATTCTGAGATCTTTATCTAGTCCCCTCAAGGTTTTTAATCTAAGAAGAGTATTTAATTGTGTTGGCTTTAATGATGATTAAAATTTTACCTTTCCTTTTGAGACTATTTCTTGTTTCTTTCCTCTTTCCCTTATAAGTAAGCTGTTAAAGAAAAATATTCAATCACAAAATGTAAGGAATAGGAAATGAATTCTCTATGGTGACAAGGTAGGGGTATAGCCCAGAAGGCTCTGGTAGGTTCACCCACAGGTACAGGGGGCAGTGGACAGAGCACCAGTTCTGGACAGGTGTGGATCTGAATCCTCCACTAACTAACTATGTATTCCTCAAAAAGTTACATTAATAACTTGAGTCTCATTTGTTCATCTGAAAAATGTATAAAATATAAATCTTTAAGAGGGAGCTTCTGGTTGGTGGTGTGTATTCTGTAAGTTTGCATTTCCCTTTCAGTCGTCCATGCAGTCCATATTCCTTCAGCAACTACTAGATCATATCGTGCTAGGCACCAGGGATGTAAGAGTGAACAATGTCCCTGTCACATTGCCTGTCATCAAAGTAATTACAAAACAGTGTTACCTACACCATGATAGAATAATAGATAGTGCTAAAGTAGCCCATAAAGGGAGGTCAGGGAATAATTCTCAGAAAAGAAGGTATATCTAAAGTGACTTAAAGGATGAGTGGCAATTATCCTAGAGTGGCAAACATTGTTTGTTTCGGAAGGTAAAAGTGATTCTATATGGCTGGAGTATATATTTAATTGGGAGAAATGGCAGAATATAGGTGTCTATAAGGGTCCCAGGTAAATTGGCAAAGGCTATACACTTGATTTTTAATTCTTAAAATTAATTGAGTTATAAAATTAATAACATTTATAACCATTTGGATTATTTTCACGTTAGATTCACGATCATAAGCCTCAAGTGAGTCCTATCTCTCATCTATTTACTTCCCCTGCATCCTAGATGACCACCTCATAGTTGATCTCTTCAAACTGACCTTGCTTTCTACTTCACTGGGAAAATTAAAGCCATCAGAAGAGAACGTCTGTAGACAGCCACCAAGGCATCTGCACTCCTACCCATGTCTAATTTTCAGACTCTTACACAGTTGGACTGTCTACGCAGATCTACCTTTCAGACGCTGACTCAAATGGACTATCCGTGTATCTAAGTTCTCTACATTCAATTCTGTCTCTCTTTGCCTTCTCAATTCCCCCCCCCCGTGATATCACCAAATTCTTGTCCTTTATTGGGTCATCACCAATAGCATAAAAACATGCTGTTATTTTTTCTCCCCCAAAATAAAATAAAATAAAATAAAATAAAAATTTCCTCAACTTCTCTTACCCCACCAGTTACCGCTCCATTTCTGTTACTCAAGAAAGTTTCCTTTGATAATTGCCTCCAATTTCTTCCCTATTCTTTTTTTTTTTTTCCTTTGAGACAGGGTCTCACTTTGTTGCCTGGGCCGGAGTGCGGTGGTGTCATCACAGCTCCATGCAGACTCCAGCTCCTGGGCCCAAGAGATCTTCCTGCCTCAGCCTCCCTGGTAGCTGAGACTACGAGTGTGTGCCACGATGCCCGGCTGATTTTTCCTTATTTTTTGTAGAGACGAGGTCTCATGTTGCCCAGGCTGGTCTTGAACTCCTGGCCTCAAGCGATCCTCCCTGGTGCTGGGGCTACAGGCGTGAGCCACCGCACCCAGCCCTCTTCCCTGCTCTTTTTAAATCCATTCCCACCAGGCGTTTCCTCCCAACAATAGGGCTCAGGTCAAGGTCTCTAACAGCCTTCGTTTCTTAAACCCAGTGGTCGCTTATGAATCCTTATTTCATTTCATCTCTCACAGGATTTGATTCAGATCACTCTCTCCTTAATCCTCTTTCTTCCCGCCGGCTTCCCTGTTACTGTTTTCTTGGTCCTCCTGCTGCCTGAGTGGCCCTTTCCTTCCCATCTTCCCTGCTTCTCCCCAGCGTGTCTCGGAGCTCGGACTCCACTCTTCCCCTCCTCCCGCTCCTCCCCCTCCTCTCCCTCCCCTCCCCCCGCTCCTCCCCTCCTCCCTCCCCTCCTCCCGCTCCTCCCTCCCCTCCTCCCCCTCCCCCGCTCCTCCCCCTCCTCCCCCTCCTCCCCTCCCCCTCCCTCCCTCCTCCTCCCCCCTCCCCTCCTCCCCCCCTCCTCCCCCTCCTCCCTCCCCTCCTCCCGCTCCTCCCCTCCTCCCCCCGCTCTTCCCACTCTGTCCATGGCGTCCTGCAGTCTTACCTCTCTGAACATCATCTACGTGCCAAGGATTCCCGCAGCGTAGATGTCTCTCCTGAACTCACTTACGTTCTTCCAGCTGCCTCCTAGACATGCCTGTTTTGATGTCTAATAAACATTTAATCTCAACACACTGAAATCCGACCTCTTGATCCTTCCTTTCCTCCCTCAGCTTTGTCCTCCTCTGGTTTTCTGCATCTGAAGCGACACCTGCGCCCTGCTCCCCGCCGTCTGGGCTAACGCCTCGTGGTCTTTCTTCGTCTTGCTCACGCTTCACATCCACTTTGTTCACCCCCCGATTTTCACACCCCTTCCTCACTCCGTGTCATTGTGACACCAGTGCGGCCCACCGGCGGGTTCTGGACCTCTGTGCGGGAAGAAATTCAAGTGCAGGGTCACAAGCAAAAGAAGAATTCAAACACAAAGTATGGGCAGAAACAGACAGATTTATTGAAAGCAAAGTACACTCTTTTAGAAGGAGGCAAAAGAGGGGACTGATCTGGAAAGGAACAGTGCCACCCCAGGGGTAGGGTCTGTCCTTTTATGCTAATCCCTAATAATATGCTAATCTGGGGTGGAATATTCATGACTTTTCTGGGAAAGGGGTGGAGAGTTTTCTTAACCTTGTAGGGTAACTTCTGGGAGTTGCCATGGCATTTGTAAACTGTCAGGCTCTGGCAGATGTGATTTTTACTGTGTTAATGAGGATAGTGCATTCAGGAACACTGTCACCTCAGCTGTATGCATGCCCCAATTAAAGGAATTCCTCCTTTTACCCTGGATAAAGACGTTCTGGCTAAAGTAAAATAACTAAAGAGTCCCTATTGGTTACATTTATCTTAGCTAAGCATATTCACATTCTCGTGACTTTCTTATCCTGTTGGCCTTTTCCTTCTGACCCCTGCCCTAACTGCCTGCAGGGTGTCTGACTCCTGTCTCTATGGGTTCTACCTGCTCAAAACTTCTCCTATGCTTTGATGAGGAAATTGAAACCTTCCTCCACTATAGCCCTCCCAAAAATGTTCCTATCTGCCATTTATTTCTTTGACTTTATCAATCATCTCTATTTATTTCATTAGTTTACATTTTGCATAAATTTATGGAAATCCCTTTCTTTGAATATTTGCTGATTCTTACTGATTTCCTCTTTACTGTCATTTTAATCGTTAATTCAATTCATTCTCTGGAAGGATGGGTCTTCCACCATCCTGAAGCAGTACTTACACAATAATGAGTAAAATTTAAGTAATATTATTAACAATATTGTGGCAGCTACAAATAAAACTTACTGTTAAGATTACTTGTGTAAATATTTGAGTGATAATATTTTCTTTGCCTCTTTCAATAGAGCATCACAAAATGGATATTATAATCTAAATTCCTAGTTTGATGTTATCTGGAAGAATCTGCTCTAAATCTTATCTATTTGTCCTAAAGTTATGTTATTTTAGTTATCTAAAAATAAAATTCACTGGTGATGCCACACCAGAACACTAAGCTGGGATTGCATAAATACATCAATTGCTAGAGTGTAGCAACCAATGTCATCTTTTACATTTTTTTTTGCAACAGATAGTCCCAAATGAGTAGAATTTAGAGTAGAAATTAGCATGCCTATAACATATTAAAAAAAGAAAACAGAGAAACAAAAAGTTCTTTTTTGGAAAAAATAAAATAAATTCTAGCTCCTACACAAACAGTAACTATACAGGTTGAATATCCCTTATCCAAAATGCTTGGGATCAGAATTGTGTCAGATTTTGAATTTTTTCAGACAGATTTCAGAATATTTGCCTATACCTAATGTGATATCTTGGGGATGAGCCCCAAGTCTAAGCATAAAAATCATTTATGTTTCATATACACTTTATATACATAGCCTGAAGGTAATTTTATATAATATTTTTAGTAATTTTGTGCATGAAACAAAGTTTGCATTTTGACTGCAACCTGTCACGTGAGGTCAGGTGTGGAATTTTCCACTTGTGGTGTCATGTCAGCACTCAAAAAGTTTCAGATTTTGGAGCATTTCAGATTTCAATTTTCAGATTAGGGATGCTCAACCTGTATTATACAAAAAAAAAAAAGGATAACTAGGAATTGCTTAGGTATATTTGCCATTATTTTCTTCTTGAGTATAATTATTTTGTAAAATTTTTTCCATTATTATGCCATTTATTTACCACACCTATATGAACAAATCAATGATGTGACTTGTAAGGAGACTTGATAGAGAAGGAAGAAAGGAAGGGAAAAAAGGAAAAGAGAGATATTAATAAATAACACCTCAAGCTCCTCCCTATGGTGTTCTTTTAGTTAAAGCTATTTTCCAAAGCATTATACTATTATCCACTAGCTTTTGCCTAGAAATAATTGCTAGGATATTGTGAATTTTAGATCTCTGTTTAATATTCAAGACTTTGTGTCTGCCAAAATAGATTAATTTTGCCTCACTGACTGAATCATGACAGAGTTTTATAAAAAAACTTTGTTAATTTTTAATATTCTGAGTGCACTTGTTTCTACCCTCTTCAATTTTATATTCTTAATAAATATATAACAACGAATAGAAAATAATATTTTTTGCTGCTGAATAAAACCATTAGCATATCTTCTATGAGAGACTTTAAAAGTAAATTCAATTGGGCATTTAAATGTTCAGCCTGGCAGTTTTAACTGCACATTAGAATCACTAGATGAGCTTTTAAAAATCCTGATGCCCAGGTCCCATCTCAGATAAATTAAATCAAAATGTCTATCCATGGAATACATTGGTATTTTAAAGCTTTCCAGGTGATTCCAGGACAGCTAAGATTAAGGACACTGGTGAGCCACAACCTACCTTCATTGGAAATTAATTTTGAATAAGTCATTGTAGACATTTCCAAATAAACATCAGAAGATCTTTAGTGTGCTGCAAACATGCTATCTCTGCTTCCACCTTCTTTAAAACATAACATATGACTCTCTTAGGGGATCAGGGACAAGGATCAGAAGATGACTTGGCATATCTGCCTTCTAACCTCTTTTAATGAGAACTAACAAAGATTTGAAACTGTGTTAGGTGCTAACGGGAACACTAAAGAAGGAGAAAACATGATCCCTGTCCACAAGGAACCTAGTTGAAGACGTTAGACAAGTGGTCTTCCCTCTATAGGCTTCACGATCCCTACCCGTGCAGTGCCGATAATGCAAATATCTTCCTTATTTGATTGTTGAGAAGACAAAATGTTGCATTTTGGTTGTCTTTGGTTACAGTACATTGTTTTTATAATTTGGCTATTTTTTTTTTTTCTTATTTTCAGCTGATGGAAGTTGACAAGAAGTTTTCAGCTGACAAGTTAGGGTGAAAACGCCCAAACGCTATAATGTGCATGCCTATACTCTCAGACATTAGGAGGATTGCAAAGATTTTGGGAGGGGAAAACAATGTGGGGCAGGATGCTGATGTTTTTTAACTCTTCATGAATTAAGATAAGAAAACTTTTAATTTGCAGAGATAAGGTGATGTCGTAACTACAAGCTTTGGCCTAGGAAGTCAGGGTCTAGGATCCAGAGAAGTAAACTGTATTAATGGTATGGTCACATCTATGCAGGAGCTTGTTTGGAAATGCACAGAATTGATTCCAATATGTTTTAATAATGCAGGCTGGGGTTTGCATCTCCAAGCAATGATCCATCAAAGATGGCCTTTAGAACTATTTTTGAACTAACATGCTTAGAGCAGATTCACGTCAGCATGCCCTTTCAATAGGATACAATAGCTGGCAAACTTGAGCCTGGCTCAGTTTGTGTTATCTCCCTAGAGATCTGTACTCCATTTGTGTGACCATCCCCTGAAGGCACCCTACCCAAAGCTACAGCATACAAAATGATGCATAACAGAGTCCTATGACCTCTCTGTGGAATAAATTATTTCTTTTGATTTTGCAGTATTTTTGATGTTTTATACCCAAAGTAAATGAACAAAGTTAAAGCTATTCTTCTTTGTACATTTTGAAACCTTAAGTTCCTTAAGGATGGCTCAGAGTTTTCCAGCAAATGAAAGAGTCATTTAACAAAAATTATATGTGACAATGGACCCATAATCAAAAGAAGGCAAAAGAGAATATTTTTTGACTGTAATAGAGAGCCATATTTCTTTTTTTTAATAAAAAACAATCCCACAGCATTTATTGTCATTTTGAAATAGCATAAGGGTAATCAAAAGAATATGAACAAATGTTTTAGAACTATACTCCCAACAAAGTACACCCAAAAAAAACTGTATTGCCTTCTCAACAATTTCTCACTTCATTGATCATTTCTAGTTGGAGACACCTTAAAGCAGAGTAATATTTTCTCCTTTAGCATGATCCCACCCATTTGTTTTCTTGACTTTGTTTTAGAATGACTCACTTCTAGTATCATCTAGTATAAGGTTCATATACTCATCAAAACCAATGATACAGCCCTCTGTCTGCGTATTCACTTGCTCATACAGCCACACCTGAATCCGGGATCTATTTTGTAAGTATCTGAAGATGAGGTTTTGGTATTCTGGTCCAAACCTCCTAGTCCTGACATCGATGGGCTGCCCCATCACCTTCTGCACTTTCTGGCCCTGGCCATGGTACGCCATGGCGGAATCTCACAAAGACCACACGGACCCGCACGCTACTTCAGAAAGCAACTTCTGGCGAGCCTATTTCTTGATGAGGTCATTACATTCTTTGTTCTCCATTTCTCCTGACCCCTCAGCAAATTGTACCCCCACCAAAGCTTTCATGCTCTTCCCTACATTATGGTGTTAATCTGTAATGCTGCTCAACTTTTTATTCTGGTTATCCACATGCTAAAGAATGAAACTGGACCCTTTCCTCACATCACATACAAAAAATTAACTCAAAAATGTATCATAGACCAAAATTTAATAGATAGAAAAAGGAAAAAAGTAAAAACTTCTGTAGTTCAAAGGATGCCATCAAGAGAGTGAAGACAACCCACAGAATGAGAGAAAATATTTGTAAGTCATATTATCTGATAAGCGATTGCATCCAGAATATGTAAAGAACTCTTACCACTCAATAGTAAAAAGACAAATAACCCAATTTAAAACTGGGAAAAGGACCTGACTAAACATATTTCCAAAGATTGGTCAATAAGCTCATAAAAAGATGATCAACACCATTTGCCATTTGGGAAATGTAAATCAAAACCACAAGGAGATACTGTTTCACACTCACGATGATGGCTATAGCAGAGAAGACAAGAAGTGTTGACAAGAAGGAAGGGAAGTTAGAATCTTCATACATTGCTTGTGGGATATAAAATGGTGCAGTCACTTTGGAAAACAATTCTGTATTCTCTTAAGATGTTAAACATAGTGTTAGAATATGACCCAGTCCTTAACCTCTCCCAAGTATATGTCCAAGAGAAATGAAAATATATGTTCACACAAAAGCTTATATATGAATGTTCATGGCTGTATTATTTACAATAGCCAAAAAGTAAAAAACAACCCAAATGTCCATCAACTGATGAAGGGACCAAAAAAAAAAATGTGGTATATCCTTAACATGGAATATTATTCAGGAATATAAAGGAAAGCTACAAGATGGATAAAACTTGAAAACGCTATGCTAAGTAGCTAAAACACAAAAGACCACATATTGTAACATTCAATCCATATGAAATGTCAGAAAAGGGAAATCTATAGAGACAGAAAGTAGATAAATGATTACCCAGGAAAAGAGTGGCCTGGGGGGTTGGAGGGTATGGGCAGTGACTGCTAAATCATTTACTTTTAATAAAACAATTGTCCAAAAGTTGCTCAATTCAAAATCACTGTTGTCATATGAAATAAAGCAGACATTGATTAGCAGGGAGTAAAAGGTGATTAGTTAACAGGCAGTAAAAGGCTAAGCAGTAAATATACTGCCGATTCCTGAAATCTTTGGCCCTGTCTCCTCCTCCATTCCTTACACAACTACTTCAACTCACAGCGTTCCCTCCTTTCACTGAATTCCTATAGTAATTAAAATCGGTAATTTTATCAGTAACTTGATTATATACTGCCTTGATATCACAGAATTTAGAGGTTGGAGGCCTATTTCTAATCCTCTAAATCAGGAGTTGGGTGAACTATGGCCCAAAGAACCACACCTGGCCACACCCATTCGCTTACATTTTGCCTGAGTGCTTTCCTCCCACAGGGTTGAGCAGTCAGACAGAGACATCATGGCCTCTAAAACAAAAGCATTTTTATGATCTGGCCCTTTACCAAAAAAGACCCTAGGGAGAAAATCAAGTATCCTCCTCAGAGCATTTTGTTTCACAAGTGTCGTCCCCAGACCAAAAGCATCAGCATCACCCAGGAACTTGTTAGAAATTCCAGGCCACCACCCCAGATCTACTGAATCAGAAACTCTGGGGGTAAGGCCTGGTGAACATGCCCCCGGGTGATTCTGACCCACGAATAAGTTTGAGAACCTTTGATATAAACTGACTTTTTTGTGCCAGACCATATTAAGATATCTTAGATCTCATTGAGCTTCAACATTTTATGATGCACTAACTTTAAATGTAAAAGTTCTTGGAAAAGTTCTCTGATTTGAGGTGGGGATTTCCTGCCCAGACATATAAACCTGCCACAAATCTTCCTTGTGTCTAAATATACCATGCACGTTCTTCTCTAATATAATGGGAGATGGTACCTGTAGTCAACCTAGAATAGGTCATGGTGAAGGTGGTGATTCTCAGGGAGTTCTACTGGATCATCCATGATAATGCAGATGTAGAGCAGGAACAAGATGGGAAAAGCATTTCCAGAGCAAGGCAAAAGATGTGGAATCCAGGTAAGTTTCAGTAGTCAAAAGAAGTTCTCTATTTATGAAAGTTTTATGTTAGAATTTTGTGTCATTTAATAATTTGTCACGCTTTACCTCATTCACATGCCAGTGAGCTGCATTATACTTTAATGTAGTCCAAACTAGCTTAAAAAAAGGCTAGCCATGCTAATGTGGGGATAAGGCAGAAAAGGAAAGTCGAGACAGCCTGAGTGCAGCCACTTTGGCGGATGCCAGACCCTAACCTCCCTGAACAAGGAAGTCGCCAGCAAGTCGCTGGCCTGGGACCTCCCCGAAGATGGGTGAATTACTAAGTTGGATGCCTTACAAACTTTCTGTGACAGCACTTTATGATTAACTTTTATGGCCTAACCACAAGACAATGTTGGTCACGTACAGGTATTTCCTCATGGGGGTTTTGAATATTTAAAAATATTACCATTGCCCCACAAGGGGTCCCCCTCTTGTTCAGAAAAGGATCCCTACTCTGTCTGTGGAGTAAGATCTGTTGTCTGTCTTTATTTCAATAAACTTTCTATTGCTAGTTGGCTTGCTCTCAAATTCTTTCCAACCCACTTGGTGAGTTTGTGAGGGAAAAATAGAAATTGGCTAAAACCCTTTTACCCTGAAACGGACAAGATATAGCCCTATGTATGTTAATTGCTTAATCTGCTTCTGTAAGACTGCTTGTCGCTTTGTGAAATTGCCTAATGCCTGCAGCTCATGCTCCTGTAAACAGCTCCCCTTGCAGCAGCTACCTTGTAAGTTACAGTAATTTCCCTATGTGTACACTTCCTGGTATAAGCCACTCTGTACCACCTCCTTGCTCATGAAGTATAAAAGACAAGTCCCCCTGACCAGGGGTGCTCAGATTTTGGCAGAAAATCCCCTCTGAGTCCGCCGGCATTAATAAACCTGATCTCTCTGCATCCTCATGTACCTCTCGGTGTTTCCTTGGGCAACATGACTCCAGTTTTTGCCGTTACATTTTTGGTTCCCTGACCGGGAAACCCAACTGTGTTGGCCCTTTGTTGCCACTGGTGTGGGACGGGGCACTGGCCGACCAACCCTCCTGACTGCGGAAGTCAGGTGTGTCAGGTCTGAGTTCAGATCAATCATCTTTGGTGCTCGGTGGGGCTCTGCCAGCCACTGACCCGGAACCTGGCCGGACACAGTGAGGACGCAGACAGACAGCCAGGAATCATCTGAAGACCTCAGACACAGTAAGGTCCTGGGACCCATCCCAGTCAGGCCTGTCCCAACGGATGGAAGAGGAGACTGATCACCTCCTACAGGCAGAGGTTTCCCTGGGTGGGAATGTTTAACCTCTCTGGCTGTGTGTGTGGTGTGTGTGTGTGTGTGTGTGGGGTGAGTGACTGTCAATGGTTCCACAGATCCCGCTACGGGATCTGACTGAGTCCTAATCTGCAGTTTCGTGACAATGACATACAGCATAACGGTGACTCACTTTCCCGAAAGGGGGGTGACCTGGTCCGGGACTTATACAGGTGCACCTTAGGCAAATCGTGTCCTAAGTCCCCGTGAGGGAAGCGGCCAGACGGACACCTGAAAGTTTACCCCATCCCTTGTGTGGCACCGTACAATCTCACACAATGGGAGAGTCTGAGTCCAAGCCAACAGTGCTAGGATGTATGCTAAAGAATTTTAAAAAGGGTTTCTCAGGGGACTATGGCGTGCGGATGACCCTGAGTCGCCTGCGCACCTTATGTGAGGTAGAGTGGCCATCTTTTGAAGTAGGTTGGCCAGACACAGGCACCTTAGATGTCCAACCGGTCAGAGCAGTCTGGAATGTTATTACAGGGACCCCAGGCCATCCAGACCAGTTCCCCTACATTGATTCTTGGCTTGAGGTAGCCCAAACCTTGCCCCCATGGGTCCGGTTCTGTTCAGGAAAGGGAAAGAGTAGGATTCTTCTGTGCTGCAAGCCCACGAAACTGGGACCCAAGGAGTCACCAGCCCCTATCCACCAAGAGCCACAGGAGGAAGAACTGCCACTGCCGCCACCCTATAATCCAGCCTTCCTGAGCTCCGATCCACTGGTTCCCAACATGCCACCCTCATTTGCCTCGCCACCCCCGCAATCCCCAGAACCTGGCCCGGGGACCCCCATGGCTCGCCGTCTCCACTCGGTGCAGACCCAGGAACCGGCCCTACTGATGCCCATCTGTGAGACCCGAAGCCAGCCCTATGCTGCAGAAGATGGCACCATGCATCCTGGGCAGCCAGTCCTGTATTATCAACCCTTCTCAACTACAGACCTCTTGAATTGGAAGCAACATACCCCTCCTTACTCTGAGAAACCTCAAGCCATGATTGACCTCCTCAAGAGTATTTTTCAGACCCACCAGCCAACTTGGGAGGACTGCCGCCACCTCCTCCTGACACTCTTCAATACAGAGGAACAGTGCAGGATCCTCTCGGGAGCCCACCGCTGGGCCCAAGAACACGGTCCCGGAGGGATCCTGGATGCTGAGCAATGGGCCCAGCTAGCCGTTCCCAACAGCACACCAGCCTGGGACTTTAACACTCCTGGAGGTCGTGACTTACTGATTCGGTACCCAGAGGCCCTCCTGAGTGGCGTCCGAGAGGCTAACAAAAAGCCTACCAACATGAACAAGGTTGCCCAGACTGTTCAGAGGACTGACGAGGCACCGAGTGACTTCTACGAGCGCCTCTGCGAAGCATATCGGATCTACACACCCTTTGACCCTGAAGCCCCAGAGAACCAACGCATGGTGAATGCAGCCTTTGTAGGGCAAGCCTGTCCTGATATAAAGCAGGAAATTGGAGGAGCTCGAAGGCTTTGCGGGCATGAACATCTCCCAACTGATGGAAGTGGCACAGAAGGTGTACAGAAACCGGGACCGGGTTGCTCAGCGGGAAGGAGAACGGAAAATGAAGCAGAAGGCAGCTCTCCTGGCAGCAGCACTAGGGAACCGCGCTCCACTCCCGCGACCCAAAAATCACCCCGACGGAGGCAGACGGGGGCGATGGCTCTTGCGACCAGACCAATGTGCATACTGTAAGGGGACCGGGCATTGGAAAAATGAATGCCCAAATTGAAAGCCGGACAATGGGAAAAGGAATCCACCCCAGAGACACCAGCTAGAGCCTGAAACTCCGGACCTTATAGGCCTAGCTGGGGCCGGTACCGAGTAGGCCCGACAGGGTTCCTTCGACCTTGGCCCCTGGGAACCTACGGTCATCATGGAAGTAGGGGGCCAACCAGTGACTTTTATGATAGACACAGGAGCCGAGCATTCAGTGGTCACAACACCAGTAGCCCCCTTGACTCACCAGGAGACCACCATCATAGGGGCGACTGAGGACCAGCAAGCACGCCGCTATTGCCAAGCCCGGACCTGCCAGATGGGAGGCCACCAGGTGCGACATGAGTTCCTGTGCATCTCAGACTGCCCCATTCCCCTGCTCGGGCGAGACCTCCTGAATAAACTGGGGGCCCAGATCACCTCCCGCGAGGAAGGGTCAGCAAGTCTCACGCTGAAACCCACAAGGCTGCTCATACTAGCAGTCACCGTCCTGCGGGAGGCTATTTGCGGAGGCAGAAGAAAATCAAGATCTGCCTGACCTCCGGCAGGACTTTCCAACAGTATGGACGGAAGACAACCCCCCAGGTCTGGCTCACCAACACGCGCCCCTAATAATAGACTTAAAGCCGGGGACCCAGCCTGTCAGAAAACGACAGTACCCAATTCCGAAGGAGGCCCGGGAAGGAATCCAGAAACACCTGGATAGACTTTGGAAGGAGGGCATATTGGTAGAATGCTAGTCCCCCTGGAACACCCCACTGCTGCCGGTCAAGAAACCTGAAGGGAATTACCGCCCGGTCCAGGACTTGCGACTTGTCAATGAGGTTGCGGTAACTCTCCACCCGGTAGTGCCTAACCCCTACACTCTTCTAAGCCTCCTCCCTCCAGACGCCGCCTGGTTCACCTGTCTGGGTTTAAAGGATGCCTTCTTCTGTTTGAAACTGGCCCCGCAAAGTCAGCCCCTCTTCGCCTTTGAGTGGGAAGAACCCCAAACTGGCAGAAAATGCAACTCACTTGGACGCGATTACCCCAAGGATTCAAGAACCCACCAATGCTGTTCGGGGAAGCGCTGGCCTCAGATCTTGCAACTTACTCACAAGACCACTGCACTCTCCTCCAGTATGTAGATGACTTACTCCTGGCAGCACCCACTCAGGGAAATTGTCTCTCAGGCACTCGAGGCCTACTCCAACTACTCACAGATTCTGGGCACAAAGTATCCTGGAAGAAGGCCCAAATTTGCAAACAACATGTCAGATACTTGGGCTTCCACATATTCCAAGGGCACCGGGCACTGGGCCATGAACGGAAACATGCTATCTGCACAATACCACGACCTGAGGGTAAGAGACAACGCAGAGAATTCCTGGGAGCAGCAGGGTTCTGGCGGATCTGGATCCCAGGATTTTCGTTGATAGCCAAACTTTGTATGAAGCCTTGCGGGGACCTGAGGGGCAGTCAATCGAGTGGACATACCAACGAAAAGAGGCATTCAAAGCCATAAAGGAGCTGCTACAAAAGGCCCCTGCACTGGGACTGCCAGACCTGACCAAAGACTTTAATCTCTTTGTGCATGAAAGACAACATGTTGCAGTGGGGGTCCTAACCCAGACTGTGGGACCCTGGCAGAGACCTGTGGCCTATCTGTCTAAGCAACTGGACCCGGTAGCCTCTGGATGGACCCCCTGCCTATGAGCACTGGCAGCCACAGTCCTGCTGGTCAAAGAGGCAGATAAACTCACATACGGCCAAAAGCTCTCTGTACACGTACCACATGCGATTCTCCACCTCCTTAATAGTATGGGATATCAGTGGCTCTCTAACAGTAGGCTGGCACAGCACCAGGGATTGTTGTGTGAGAACCCTCAGGTAACTCTAGAGACTATGCGGACCCTAAATCCTACTACCCTCCTACCTGTTGAGCCGGGGCCACCGGATCATGAATGTATAGAGGTGATGGAAGAGGTCTACGTTAGTAAACCAGACCTGACAGACACACCTCTGACGGCCCCGGACCTGGAACTGTTCACGGATGGCAGCAGTTACGTTCAAAATGGGAAACAGTTCACAGGTTATGCAATTACCACAGCCAGTGAAGTCATCCTAGCAGGACCTTTGCCTCACGGGTGGTCCGCACAGAGAGCTGAACTTTGGGCCTTAATCCAAGCCCTCAGAATAGCTAAGGACAAGAAAAGTAAATATATAGACTGATTCCAAATACGCTTTTGCCACCATACATGTTCACAGGGCCATTTACAAGGAAAGAGGGCTGCTGACTGCAGCCGGTAAAGGGATAAAGAACCAGGAAGAAATTCTTCAGTTGTTAAAAGCTGTGTGAGAACCCGGAAAAGTGGCAGTCATTCATTGCCGAGGACACCAGAAAGGAACAACTACAATAGCTACAGGAAATCGTCTGGCAGACCAACCAGCTAAACAAGCAGCAACCCAGGAACAAGAGACTAAGGGTGAGCTGTTAGTCCCTAGTAAAATCCTCCTAGCCCCAGAGTGGCCGGACAGGCCGTGTTATACAGCTGAAGAGGACCAGTGGGCGAGACAAGAGCAGGCCAGAAAGACTGACGATGGGTGGTGGCATTTACAAGATAACAGGACCTTCATCCCAGGAAACATAGCCTATTCAGTCATTACCCAACACCATGACTTAAGCCACATGGGGAAAACTGCACTCACCCACCTACTTGCCAAGATCTATTACATAGCCAAACTCCCAATTCTGGCTGCAACGGTGTGCGCCCGATGTGACACGTGTGCTTGAAATAATGCCACAACACGGCTGAAGCCTGTACCAGGTGTTCAGTACTCAGGGGCCACACCCTTTGAAGATGTTGAAATAGATTTCACAGAAGTGAAGCCCTGTCAGGGATACAAGTATTTATTAATAATGATCTGCACTTACTCAGGGCGGGTAGAGTCTGTCCCCACCAGAACAGAGAAGGCTCGGGAGGTAGTAAAGGCTCTCCAAAGAGAAATAATTCCTCGGTATGGCCTACCCCTCTCATTTGGAAGTGACAATGGATCTAGTTTCATAGAAGAAATAATTCAAACTATAGCCAAGACATTTGGAATAAAATGGAAACTTCATGCTGCATACAGGCCACAAAGTTCAGGGAAAGTAGAATGTATGAACCGGACACTTAAGAACACCCTAGCCAAGCTATGTCAGGAGACAAACCTACCATGGATAGACATGCTCAGCTTAGCACTTCTTAAGGCCAGATGCACACCAGGGCTGACAGGGTACTCTCCCTTCGAGATCTTACATGGGAGACCCCCCCATCACCAGAGGCCTCAAAGGGCATGTTAGGCAGGTAGTAGAAATGAACTTACGAGGTCAGCTTATACAGCTATCAAAGATGCTACAGCAGATTAGCCAGACAGTATTAGAATGGGCCCCCTTGGCCCTGGGGGCCCCAGTACACCCTCACAAACCAGGGGACTTAGTGTGGGTAAAAGATTGGAAGAAAACCCTCTTAGAACCCTCCTGGACAGGGCCCTTTACTGTACTGTAGTATTAGTCACACCCACTGCTGTCAAAGTTGCAGGAATCGCCCCGTGGAGTCACCATACCCGAGCAAAGAGGGCAAGTCCGGAGAGCCAGTAGGACTCGTGGGCAGTGCAGCCAGACTGGGACAACCCGCTCAAGCTGCACCTGCATCAGACGCAGTGACACGGGATACAGGGAGTCTCCAGACTGCTGAGAACGAATGAGTCAGCCTGAGTCAGACATTAACATCAAACAGTTTGAACTCGGACTTGTCAGGTTATTGACTCTGACCTTGGGTATAGGACTTGGGGCTGTGACACCAAAAGAGTGGACATGGATCCAGACAGCATGAATGGTCCTGCTATACTGGGGTGTGATAACCATACTGTGCTGTTTATTACTTATGTATTAATGATGCCAATTTGGGCCATCTGTGGGGTGGTGGACATTACCATAGGGCCCTGGGAGTTTCAAGTGAGGTGCACTTGGGGAGATGAAGGAGTCATTAACTCCACCCAGTGGGATGGACAGTCCCCTTCAGTTATCATGCAGTTTGATGTATGTGGGGCCATGGATCCTAATTCCAAAGCTAACTGTGGAAGACTGATTTGGGAGAGAGTATACTACCAACCACAGATATCTTTGCCTCAAGCCTGATTTTAACCCAACCTATTGGCGGTGTCATGCCGCAGGCTGAATTTTACTGTGGCAACTGGGTATGCACCCATGGGTATTCGGGTAACCCAGGTAGTCCTTTAGAAAAACTGAGGGCCCCTAATAACTGTGGATTGGGAACCTGCAACCCCCTTACATACAGGATCAATAACCCCAACAAGTGGACAGACAGGATAGCTGGCATCAGGGTAGACGGTAGAGGCAGAGATCCTGGAACAATCATAAAGGTGATAAAGGTCTACAAGCCCCAAGTAAAATATTACAAGCCACCAACACCCCCGACTTCTGTCGAGTATTAGGTAAGGACACCGCCCGCCCACAAGGATATAGATATCAGTGGGAAATTCCCTGGATCTGGCTGAAAGATTTGGTAAATGCTACACACCAGATCCTCAATCTTACTAACCAGCAGCTAGCTGTTGACTGCTGGCTGTGTGCCCCGGTGACCTCATGGACATACACTGCCATTGGGATCAATGATTCCACCCCCCTCAAACTTGCCAATACTATCCGGGAACCAGCCTTGCCAGTCCTGAGGCCTATCCAAACCCTTGGAAAGGCCTCGTGTGTCTTGGGAAAAGGCAACAGGCCAAATATAACCACTGATTGCCTGGACATAACACAATTGGAAGATCAAGCCTATCGGCCTCCAAACAGTACATATTTCTCATGTGTAGATGGGGTATACAAGAGGCTGAATGGGTTAAGTTGTAGCCTATGTGCAATTGTAATCCTTATTCCAGACATAACTGTCACACCAAGATCGGATGTTGTTTACCTCTCCCCTTCTGAGCCACACTGGACCAAGCGAGTCCCGGTCCTGGTTCCAATATTGGCTACTATAGGTCTTCTGGGGGGGCTGGCCACCGGGGCAGCTGCCCTAGGGCTAACATCCCATCAGGTTAAACAACTAGCCTCACAAGTAGATATTGACCTCAGGTCGGTAGAAAAGGCACTATCAACCCTCCAACAACAAGTAGACTCCCTAGCGGAGGTAGTACTCCACAACTGGAGGGCCCCAGATGTGTTAACAGCAAGCCAGGGAGGAACCTGCCTATACCTGAAAGAACAATGTTGTTTTTATGCCAACCGTTCTGGGATAGTACAAGAAAATTTAAGCCAACTACGGGCTAGGATCCAGAACCGGATAAAAGAGAGAGAAAGCCAATCCCCATGGTGGAATCCGTTGCAGGATTGGATGCCCTGGATGACGCCCCTACTCGGCCCCTACTGGGACTCATACTTTTACTAACCATAGCTCCGTGCATACTCAAATACATGACCTCCCTAATATCTAGACAAATAGAGTAAAATTACAGGTGGTACTACGCCATCCATACCAATAGGTATCACAATATGAAAACAATAACTACTCAGGTGAAGATTTAGTCTGAGTATTGAATGGGGGGAATGTGAGGGAAAAATAGAAATTTGCTAAAACCTTTTTACCCTGATAGCTCTATGTATGTTAATTGCTTAATCTGCTTCTGTAAGACTGCTTGTGGCCTTGTGAAATTGACTAACGGCTGCAGCTCACGCTCAGGTAAACAGCTCCCCTTGCAGCAGCTACCTTGTAAGTTACAGTAACTTCCCTATGTGTACACTTCCTGGTATAAGCCGCTCTGTACCACCTCCTTGCTCTTGAAGTATAAAAGACAAGTCCCCCTGACCAGGGGTGCTCAGATTTTGGCAGAAGATCCCCTCTGAGGCCGCCGGAGTTAATAAACCTGATCTCTCTGCATCCTCCTGTACCTTCTCGGTGTTTCCTTGGGCAACGTGACTCCGGTTTTTGCTGTTACAAATTCAGGAGCCTTCTTCCCTTCCTTGGGGTACCTGGCATTTAAAATGTAACTGCTTCTCCTCCTTTTCCTGATCTCTCCTTTTGCCTATTGAAAGTTAGCTCCAACACTTCCATTTGTTTAATATTATAGAGTCGTAAGAAAAATGTAGAGAGAAAAAAGTTTATAATTTTGCTTAGTAAAATTTTATATATGTATACACATATATATACATACACACATATATAATGTCTGCATAAATTAACATTTACTGAGTATCTTCTGTGTGTAAGGCATATCACCAAGTAATCTGAAATATCAAAATATCAGTACCAGCTCTCTTTTTTTCAATATGAATAAGCTAGGCATTCCATTAGGAGCTCTGAATACATTAGCTCTGATCTTTACAACAGTCCTAAGAAAAAAAACTCTCTCCAATTAACAGAAGAAGAAAATTATTTTTCCCATGTATTTTTTCCAGGTTCACAAAGCCAAGAACTGACTGAACCAGGTTAGAACCCAGTTCTGTCTGATGGTCAAGCATGGACTCTAAGCCATTCAGCTAGACCCAGACCAGGTTCCTCACACTCAGAGCAGATCTATATACTCAGGAATATGATACTTAAAAGACTGTTTTCTTTTAATAAACTTAGCACTGATGGGATGTGGAATGGTGTACAAAAATTTCCCAGACTGAACATATGCTTTCACCACCCCCAGACTTTATTTAGCCTTCCATGTCCACGTGGTATGATTAGAATAGCTTTATAATGCGTAAAAGTCAGCTTTCTGAGGAGCTCCAGCTGCCCCAAGGAACCAGGAGGTTAGGAGACCAGTGAAATGTATCAAGGAGCATTTCTCTAAGCCTAAAAAACTCTGGTGGAACCCAGAAGAATTAGTCTTCAATAGCAGAAATGATGAATGTTTGAGATGATGGATAAGCCAATTACCCTGATCTGATCACTATACATTATGTATATCATAACATCACCATGTACCTCATGAATATATACAACTACTATTTTTCAATTGAAACAAAATTTTTTAAATCTACAAATGCCAAAAAAATGAAGAGGATCCAAATAAGATTATTCTAAATTCATTTAAATTCCTTTTACTGGATTTTATGCTTTAATTTACAGAATGTCCCATTAGATATTGAATCAAGGAGTAAATTTACCACAATCTTATCTGTAAGAGTTTTATTTCACCAGCATCTTGCTGGGGATTGCAGAGGATATGTTTAAACCTGTATTTTCTCTTGTGGTACAAGCTATGGAGAGGCGATGGAACTTGGACCCTGGAGTTGCACTTTAGTTTCTGAAGATGTTCTCACATGGAGTGATTTTGGATGACACTCTGCACATGCAGTGAAAACAGGAGAGGTCTCTGGTTAATAAGAAATATTATCTGTGAGGGCCATGAAAGGCTGCAGGGTAAGTAGTGAAAATACCCAGGTATGAGGGCCCTCTTTCTACTAGGCCATCTTCAACAAGCCATTGAGCCATTAATATCTGAATAGCGACATCATTTCATAAGATGATGATAACATTACTCATAAGTTTGGTTAGAGGGAAAATGTTAACAACCTAAAGAAAAATTATTTTTGTTATAATTTTTCGTCCTTCCTTCTAGCTTCTAAATGATTACTTTCTATTTGGAGGTTTAACACTCTTCCTTATATAATATAAAGTATATTATGTTTTTAAACCACACAATACTACAGTTTTGAAATTCAAAACTCTCACCCAAATCTTCAACGTCATCTCATAATGTGCACAGGTTCTCCCATGTCCGTGGGCTCTCCTGTGTCTGTTCTGAAACTCTGCTTTATGGGCTTGCTTCTGCCTGAAACAGGTGTCTCTCCACCTCACCCAACTCTGGTGACCACCTGCCGTGAAGTGGAAGGAATTAAGAGGGCCGGATATGGAGCCAGACTGTCTGGACTGGGATCCTGGCTCTGCACGTACTAGGTTGGCCACTTGGGCAACTGACTTCTACTCTTACATCAGTTTCCTCACCTGCAATGTGGGGTTGACTCAGTCATCTGCTTGCAAGAAGACAAGCAAATCTGACCTAATCTGAGGAGGGAAAGCAGAGATGAGTAGAAAGAAGCATGGGAACCAAAAAGAAAAAGAAAAAATCTATAGAAAAAAGGAGGAGAACCATTTTAACAGGGGTATCACAGTTCAATTTTCTCTTTGAATGAATTTTTTTTTTTAGGGAAAAAAAAAGAGCAGAAGGCCTTATAGAAGATATGCCCTTGATGGCAAAATCCCAAACCTTGATTTGTTTGTCTTTTAATAGTTTCAATAACTGAGTATCAGCAAACAGTTTAGTAGCTCTGCAGGCACAAAGCAAAAGGGTGGAGCGTTGTGGGTCAGTGTTCCAGGTGGCCTTCTAGGAGCTAAAGAAAAAAAAAAAAAAATCAAAAGGGTGTTCACAAAGCTGCCTTTCAGCAGAAGCTGGCCAGCTCAGAATGCGTCCTTGTCACTGTGAAGCTTAATGAGATGCAGAGCCTACGACCTGTCTCAAAGCAAAGTCAATTTGCAGGCAAAACAGAACAGAAATTTGATATTTCACAGAGTGGGACATCTGTTAAAGGATAACCACATTCAGATTGACTTTTAGTATTAATTGTGTTGCAAGCACGTCACAAGATGGTGGAATACTAACAAAAAATAAAAGCAGCAGCAGGGAATGATGTCAGCAAGTGGTGGAATAAGACTTTCCAGATCTCGTCCCCTCACAGAAACATCAATTTCAACAAATGTCCACACACAAGAATACCTTCACAAGAGATAAGGAATCCAGGTAAGAGATTACAGCACATCGCGGTAGCACAGAAATAAGAAAAGACACACTGAGGAGGGGCTCCTGCAGGTACCCACGTCTGCCTGTTCAAGCCCAGGCAGTGCAGCCCTGAGATAGATACCCTGTGCACGGAGGAAGGAGAGGAAAGTGACCACCTGACTTTGCTGCAGACCCCAACACCAGGCCTGCCTCAGTTACATCTGGTGCCAGGCCAGCCCCCAAAACCCCAGGTTCCCAGCCAGCACCTGTGGACTCAGACTCCAGGTCTGCCCCAGGTCCCAGACCAGCTCCAGTGGTCCCCAGGCACAAGCTGGTACTTGCAGTCTCAGAATCTAGGCCCACCCCAGTGCCAGGCCAGCCTCAGAGTCCCAGGATCCAGGCCCAGCCCTGTGGCCCCAGGTTTCAGGCCAGCCCCCATGAATCCGCGCTCCAGCAGACCAGGATCCAGCCTTGCTCTAGCAGACACCAGCCCCAGGCCAGGCCCCACAGACCCAAGCTCAAGACCACCCCAGCTCTAGGTCATTCCCTGCTGGACAAGCCTCCAGGCCCACCCTGGCACCAGGCTTACCAACATGAACTTGTACAGATAGCCTCTGAGTCTGAGGAAAAGACAATTTATTTTCACAGTGAAAACAATAGCCACATCTTGCATTGGATTTTTAATCTCCACAGGGTGACTCAGTGAGGAACATACGGTACCTGTACATGAGTGAGGTGCACTGTAGGAAAGCATCCCCCAAATCAGGCAACTTTGATCTTATTTAGGAGAGAGAGAGAGAATGAGAGAGAAAAAAAAAAAACCCATATATTCACTCTGGAATGTGAGCAAATCTTCCCTGGGAATGGCAAGGAGATGTCTTTGTCATTACTACCTTGAGTATCTGCAGGGAGGGAGAAGTCTCTAAGTTTACTACCTTGTAATGTCTCCTTATACAAACATCCTTAAATTGTATGTAAGTGCCTTTGCCCTCAGGGTCTGGACTTGCAGAAATGTGAGATATTCATATACAATTATCTCCCAACAAAGATGAGGAGTATATGGGTTCAGGGGATTCTCATTTCATTTTTACAACAAAGTTGCTGTCAGGGAAATACACATTAGCCTGATGCAAATTCAATCAATGATAGTATTGGATACTCATAGGATAACCTACAAGTTAATTTATGTCAGAATTTACAACCATTCCTGAAAATAGGAACTCATGGTTACCATGTTGTGTATTATTATTATTTTTTACAATCAGTTGGTACCAACACAATGTTGTCTATTATTGTAAATAAGAATTTTAGAGATCACTTAAAAGGCAAAAAGTGTTTATGTAGATGAAATCTCAAATTTCAAATAAAAACTTGCCAATCTGTTATGATGTTGTCAAGTAACAGCATCATAACAGATTCATATGCAAATTCAATATAAATCCAACAACAATTTATTTAGAAGAGAAAATGGTGTGCTTTGAAAAACTGTGTTGAGTGACTCAAAATGTGGCTCTCGTAAGGAGGAAGATCTTAGGCTGAAAATGCACAGATGAGCAAATAAAATATTTTCACAAAATTTGAGTATGAAAATACTATTATAAAATTAATACACCATTTTATAGACTATGTGATTTTAAATATTAACAATGTAACAAAATGATTAAATTAAATAGTCTAAGCAGAATTCTGCTTCTAAGCAACATGAAATAACAGGAACTGGGTTTACCTGGTTATCTGAAACAATCAAAAACCAAACACAGGCAAAATGAAGAAAATGACAGTTTTCAAGACATTGGACTACACGTTACAAAGGATAGTCACCCCTGAGAGACGGGCAGCAAATGACGCGAGCCCTACAATTGTCTCAACAAACAGTGAAGTTTCTGGGCCATGATGCAGGGAGGGTGAGCCCAGGCAGGAAATCTCAACCCAGAGAAAATCTTAAAAGTATCCAGAGGAAAAAACCACATTACATCCAGGGAACAGATATAAAGATGACAGCATATTTCTCATTGCAAGAAAGAAAGATCAGACAAGCATAAAGATGGTGGAACAATATCTTCAAAGTATTGAATAAAAAAACTCTCAATTTAGAAATCTCTACTGAACAAAATTACCTTTCAAAGATGAAGGCATAAAGACTTTTTCAGAGTAAAAACAGCTTAAAGAAGTCACCACGAGCAGTGCCACACTAAAAGGAATGTTAAAGGAAGTCCTTTAGGTAGAAGGAAAATGAAATCAAGGGAAATATGAATCTACACAAAGGAAACATGAACGCTGGAAGGCATAATTACCTGGGTAAATATATACATTTTTATATTATTTAACATTACTAAAATATTATTTATTGTTTAAGCAAAATAATCACAAGGTAGTGGCATTATAATGCATCTATAAGTAAAATGTGGGCAACAATACCAAAAGACCTGGGAGTGGTTAAATAGAAGTATATAATTATAATATACTATACATGGAGTGGTATAATATCACTAGAAGACAGACTGTGATAAGTTAAATATGTGTACTATAAACCCTAAAACAACCTCTAAGCAATAAAACAAAGAGTTATAGCTAATAAACCAATAAAGAGGATAAAATGGAATAATTAAAAATATTCAGCTAATCAAAAATAATGTGAAAAAGGGGAGGAAAAGGAGCAAAGGATGGATGGGACACATAGCTAGCAAATAGAAAGATGACAGTTAAATCTCATCATATCAATAATCATATTAAATGTAAGTTTTCTAAACACCCCAACTAAAAGGCAGAAATTGTTGTAATGCGTGAAAAAATAAGAACTAACTATACACTGCTTAAAAATGCAATATAAATATAAAGACATAAATCAGTTAAAAGTAAAATCATGGAAAATGTGTACCATGATGACATGAATATGAAAGCTGGAAAGACTGAAGTGAGTATATTAGTATCAGACAAAGTGAAGAAAGTTGGAATGACTATGTTAATAGCGAAGTAAATTTTAGATCGAAGAATACTGCCCATGTAAAAAAAGTGGTTATTTCATAATGATAAAGGATCTTATCATAACAATTCTAAATATTTAGACACCTAATAGCAGAGTTTCAAAAGACATGAGACAAAAACTAAAAAAAAAAAAAAAAAGAAAACCAAACTCAAAAGAGAGATAGACAAAATCATAGGAAGAGATTTAAATGCTTTTCTCTCAATAAGGATAGAACATAGAAAGAGAAAATCAGCAAAGATATAGAAAATTTGGACAATGTTATCAACCTAGTTGATCCTAGTTGACATTTATAGAACATTCCAGGCAATTTTCATGACCATTAGGTTTGAAAAACACTGCCTTGAAACAACTAAAGAATGACAGGCAAGTTCAACTCTAAGCATGCTACATTGTGTGTTCTTGGGCAAATTTTACTAAGCCTGAATTTTAAAATAGTTAACTATGGGTAGTAATGAATAGAGGGTCACCTTGTAAAGCTACCTTGAGAAACCCAATTGTTGGCAAGCCCTTTGCAAAAGCAGTTGCTGAACATATTCTAATACAGTAATGTTGGCCTCATCTTCTTATGAGGCAAAGCAAATTATGTTTTAGTCACAGCTTCTAAGTCACAACCATGGAATCTATTATTACCCTTCATGTCTTTACACTTGGGACAGTACCATTCCTATTTTTGTTTCCTGGGAAACTGATTATGCTCTTCTAATAGAAACTGCAGCAGAAGCAGATGAACTTTAAGAAAATACAATCATATTTGTAAGAATAAAAATTTAATAGAGGAAGAAATGAAGTAAAGCAAACGCGTAAGTAGATCTATTTTAAAATTCCATTGCTGCCCTCATGAGAACATCATTGGCTTAATTATGAAGCAATGTTAATTGTTTACAATTGTATAGCAAAGTAATGTCTAAAGACTGAATGACCTCTATTTACTGAAATTGTTTTGCTCACACAATTTGCTCTCGATGGGAACATCAAGAAGACATCTTTCAGAGAGTTTTATTTTGACTCCTCAACATTTTAAAATATGGCTTTGAAAATAATTTAGTTGGTTTGGAATGGTAAGTCTTATTTTACAATGGCATATTCTATAAAGGCATATTCACCTTTCAAGAGTCCTCCAAGACATTTAGCTGCCAGTTGAGACATACCCTGCTCCTGAAACCATGCTTGCATACCAGCCACCTCGATTGCCTTCCCTTTTAATCCAGTTGAGAAATAAAATCTGTTTATTTGTGCTCTGAATCCTTCCCTCAAATTCCCTATAAATTAGCTTCCTTTCCTTTGATTTCTTCAGCTTTTCACTGTTTACTGGCTCTTTCCCATCAGCATTTAAACTTACTCAAGAATCACACATCCCCAATCAAACAACTAAACTCCCCTCACCCTACTTCACCTATTTCAACTTTTTTAGCTTCTCCTCTCCATGAATGGTCTCCACTTGTTTACCTCCCACTTATCTTTCTGTCCATTCTGATCAAAATACACTTCTGTAATCGCATAAAAATGTCGCCGATAAAAGTTCCAAGCATGAATTTTAGTCCTTATATTACTTGATCTCTCTTAGTGGTAACAGTATGCTGTTTGTGAAATTGCAGCAGATCTTGCAAAAAGCTTTCAGTTCTCCAGGGAATTTCATCATGTCTGTCTACACCCAACAAAGCCAAAACTTGAAAAATGGCCAATTCAGCCTCCATTTGGCACAAGTCAACTTATATTTATTGAATGAAACTAACGCTTTTAAAATTAATAATGAAGGACTCAACCAATAAACCTATAATACCTCATCAAAATTCTTTTTAAGGAACAATAAATGCCTATTTTTATTAGAGAAAGTAAAGTCACAATAAATAAAATTTTATTTCAGAGCTTTTACTTTACTGATTGACTATGATCAGATGCTGATGGAAACATACCTGTTGTAACACCATTATTCAACTCAGGGAGTGCTTTAATCCTTTATATACACATCATTAACAATGGAACCTACAGTGTTCCTATTTCTTATTTTTGATATAAGTTACAATTTATATTGACACACTTTTTTTTTTTATATTGAAACCATGAGAGGTTAACAGTGTCTGACACCAAGACGTATCCTTTAACCCTAAGGTGTTTGGAATCTCTGAAGTATATCCCACTGTATGATGGATCTTTAGCTTTAGAAATTGGCTTGACAAGGACAAGTCTTGAATTATCCAACAACAAAATTGGACTATTGTGTAAGATGCAGTTTCCACAATTACAGGGCCTGTGAAGCTTGGGGATTGAATGATAAGGTCTTTACCAATGTTACAGAACATGGGATGAAACAGGAAGACTGTTGTGTTTCTTTCGTTACTCAAACATAGTATGATAGCTTATGACTAAAGCTTTGTTCATACAAGGCTAGCATTTTTATAATGTTCCAATATGTATTTGGTTCATCTATTATTAATTGTCCACATGAGAAGCAAAAATTGGCATAATGATTATGATTTAAATAATGTAATGCATTATTTAAGTTATGTTTTACATTAGGTGGGATTTCCTATTTTTCCCTTGAAAGTTGGATAGAATTGGATTATATAGCCAATGCCATGCCCTGTGAAAGTCTAATACCTTCTAAAATATCAGTCTAAAAGGTGTGAAATCTCTCAGATGAGTTAAAATTTCATGGTCACGTCTAGCTGAAAATTCCTCCTTCTTGCATGTATGGAATATTTTTTTCTATCCATGACCCAAATATGTCAACTTGTATTACCTTCCATGAACACACGCATATACACACATATTTGTGTGCTTAGAAGACTTTAGGGAAGATTGAGGCAGGTGTTAGTGCCAGGAGTTTGTATCACAGTAATGGCAAAAGCTTTAAGTTGAACATCAGGCATGCACTGTCCCTTGAGGACCCCTTCAGTCAGGCAGTTCTGTGTGGCCATTTCATAACTTCACTTTGGTTCTTTTCTCACCCTGTTACCTCCCTGTCTCCCTCCCACACCCTTTCCTACTCATCTCTTTAGTTGCACTGCTTCTTTCTGGAGTAAAAATCAAATTCCTATCCTCGACTCACACAGGATGGTTTAGGTGTCTCCTTTGCCAATTTGACTCCTGCTAGTTGACGTGTCCTTAGAACAACTTACCAAGGAATTTTATCAAAGACAACGTCTTCTTTAAGGAGCGCACTGCCAGCTGTTAAAGGTACAAAGTGCTCATCTCCGTCACAATCACAACAGCTGCGATGACTGAAAACCTTGTGCCAGGCATTGTGCAAGTGCGTCATTGACATTTTCTCATATTCTTATAGAAATACCATAAAGAAAATGCTGATGAAATTTATTGTTTGATAATTAAAACCTTTTTTCCAAAACACAATACAAAGAAAGTGAAAAGGCAAGTTTTGGGAAAAGAGAGAAATGTTGTCAACAAGTACTACAAGCAAAAATGCCAATTTCCTAAATATACCCAAAGATCTTATGTGTCTACAATAAAACCTGAACTAATGCCAAATGGCACCAGGGATGAATACGTGGTTCATAGGAAAATAAACATACATGGCTGGAAAATGTACAAAATTTTCAAGACACTTAACTTATAACTCAAGAATTGAGATTTAAAACAAGCAATTAAATGTAATTCTTCATTTCTTGAGTTGACAATACTGGTACTACTTCCTTCTGTTGAGGATGTAGGGAAACTGTCATACCTTTATTCCCACCGGTGAGAATATTAATATATATACAGGAAACCCCTTTGCAGAGTAAATTATCAACTATAACTAAAATTTTTTAATCCTCACTTTTTATAAGCTAGGGAGACATTTAACTGCAAATAACAGACTACTTAAATAACACTGGTTTTAATAATAAGCATAATTTTAGTTTACTTAACTAGAATGTATAAGGTAGCTGATCTCTAAGTTGGACTGGCAGTTAAAGGAGGTCATCGAGGACCAGATTCTCTTCTTCTTACTGCTTTATAGTCTTCAATATTGGATTTCTTTGTGCTCATCATTTTACCTCACAGATACATGGTGACTGTTACAAATTCTGATAACACACATCTCTGTTCAGTATAGGTGAAGAGTGAAGGAGAGGAACCAGCAGCCTCTCTTCCTGTTTCTGTCCTTTGCGTCAGAAAAGCAATCACTTTCCTAGAAGCTGCTTTCCAGAATGCACCTTGGTCGTACTGTCTTGGCAAGGGCCAGAAGTGGGCCACATGGGCTCTTCTAGACATGACAGAATGAAAATCTTTCTCCACTATTTGAATTTTTAAAAACATGAACCCATAGTACTTGGTAATTTCTTTTAAAAAATTAAAATTAAAAAAAGAAAGCAATGAGATATGTCAGATTCTGATCCAAATAGTCCCATTAGAATTCCTATTGGAAGGAAAGGAAGTATAAGATGTTACTATGATGAAATAAATATAAGCCTCATAATATGGGGTAAACAGACAACTAAATATAGTTGGAGAATTTGAACATTAGAAATGAAAACTGAGGAAATCACCCTCAACATAGGAGAGTGATGTTAAGACATGGAAACATAAATGAAAAAGAAGTTGAGAGACTCTGTGGATATCATTAGAGATGGTCCAACAAACAAATAATGGAAGTTCCAAAAGTAGAGAATAGTGAAGATGGGGAAAACTATTTTATTTGATCTTCCTGATTTCAAGATGTAATCAGTTCACTGTTTTTAAAGTCACCAACATAGTGGCTTCTGTCCTCACCCAGTTCATCTGGTCTTACTCTACCCAGCACCTCCTCTTCGTTCTGTACCACAGGGCCTATTTTACAATAAACACCAGCATGTTCTGTTCTGTCTTTCCTTCTGGATTTCTTTGTGACCCCTGACATAAAAGAAAACAGCATTACTCACACTACATTTCATAGAAAAGTAATAATTAATAACAATATAGTAATATTTATAAGAAATGTCTTGTCCCTTTATGCATTTATGCAAAATATATTTTCAAGTCTATAATAAAAAAATGAAAAATAATAGTCTGAAATAAATTCCTGAAGAAAAGAAATCAATTTCTATTAGAACATTTAACAAAATGTCCTGACATTGACAAGGAACCTGCAATAGCACACTTGAAGAAGTGACATTTTAGTTGGGATCTTAGGTATAAGTTGGGGGGTGATGAGGTGGGGACTCAGTGGTCTACAGGAGAGAAACACCCTGTACCAAGGCTTTATGTTGACATGGAGAACAGACCACTGGAGAGAAGGCTAGGTGACTGCAGAGAACACAGAGGGAAAGTGCTGTCCTGGATGAGGTTGGAAAACCAGGCACGGTCCTGGTCATTCTGAGCCTTAAAGTCGGTGGAAGGTGGTCTTTATCCTGGGATCAATGAGAAGCCAACAACAAGTGTTAAGTGTGTGTGGCAGTTGGGGAGGAGGGAACGGGGAGAATTGCTTTGAAAAAAATAGTAAGCGCACTGTCTGGGGGAGGGGCACGCTGGTAGCTCTGACCCAGGTGGTGTAAAGGCACTATACGTAACCTAAACGTTGTACCCCCGTAATATTTTGAAATAAAAATGAATAAATAAATTATTAAAAAAGATTGACCAAAATAACATAAAATAAAATTAGCTAGTTACTAATAACTATTTATAGTATTATATCCTATTCAAGAAAAATTAGCTGTTTTTGATTGATCATTTGCTCTTTCAAAATAAATGTTTAGATTTAATTTTTGTTGATTTTTTTAAATAATGAATTTTTAGAATTCATGATACCCTCATTTCTACAGGCACAAAGTGAAGTGAAATGAAATATTAAGGCTTATGCCAAAATCTATTTCTTTGTTTCAGTTTTCCGTACATTTCACATACACAAAAAGATTTGACTTAAATTTGACATTCTCACTTTTGTCACCTTTTGATCTTTGAAGATTATTCCTTTATTTGCTCAGAGTCATCTTCTATACTATAAACAAAGTTTAACATAATACATGAAAGCCTTAATTTTTTCTTTAAAATATCTGTACAGTAATATGTTTGAGAGGGATAAAAATGGTTTAACGTTGCCATAAACAATAAAATTGTGTTCAAACTTAAAATAAAAAAAGAAAATAGTAAGACAATGTGAAGGAACTAGTTAGTAGGACGTTACTGGCCATCCAGTTAAGAAGTGAAGTGACAACATCTTCTTCTAGGATGGTGGCAGCAGGCGTGGGGGACCTTGAGAAGCTGTTCTAATTCTTTTACATTACCATGTTTTATTTTCATAATAGCAGGTATCACTTTCTGTAGTTATATTAGTTCTGTGCATGTTTGGGTATTTTTTTATTTATCTATGTCTTTATTTTCATCTTCCACCACAAAAATATAAGATCTGTCAAAGTAAAGACACAGTTTGTCTTGTACAACATTACATCACCAGAACTTTGGACATTGCTGACAGACAGTAGATGCACATTACATATTTGATGAAAGAGTGGATGAATAAATTAATGGAAATAGAGCCATAAGGTTAGCTCTAGGGCAGTGTAGGATCACGTAAGTGGGGCGTGTAAGTTGGGCGAGACCTGAGCATGCTTAAGTACACTGGGGATCATCTGGTTGGAACAATAATTAAATACTGAGATACTCAAGCAAGATGTCATGGGGCCTCATAACAGAGAGAAGTGACTCTTGGTTCACATTAAACACTCAGTGTGTCATGTCATATAAAATGTTGGGACTTGGTGTATAATTATTTAGTACTCAAGGTGATGCTTAAGAAAGTTGGAGAACTAAAGACTCCTTTGTGTTATCTGGATCTGTATAAAAAGTTTAACCTGGTCTAGTTTTTTTTTTCTCCTGTGATAAAGAAGTTTTTAAAGAGATTCCCCTAGTAGAAACAATATAACCACTTTTTTGTTTGTTTGTTTTTGTGAAATAGCTGCTGTGCAGTGCATGATATCTAACATACATTTAGGCAATGACATCCCTTCGGAATAGGTGCTTGTGATAACTTGAATGCTGTTCTGACTAATTTGTGCTTGGTAATTCATCTCTCCTCTGTGGACCAGGTTCTCAGGCATGTCATGGGGAATAAGTCATCAATGTAGCTTCATTAGTAGAGTTTACTAAAAATACAAGCCTTATTTATATATTCTTCCTGGATGATTTTCTATAAAGTCCAATACTCTGCAACCAGATGTACAGTGAAGATGATTGATGTAGAAATACATCTTCATGGTTTAAACAACAACTGTTCGGCAAAAAATTTAGCATTTGTTGCAGACACTGGGCAGTTGTCAAACAATATTAATGTCATTAAATGAATAGCTGAGCACAGAACAACGGAAGCAAGGTCAGAGATTCACAGATGGCAGTGTAATGGAGTCAGTCTTTTGACTTAACCACTCTCCTCCTACTTTCTAATGCCCCGTCCATCAGGACAAGTGCACTCAGGGATGATGGGTATATAATTGAATCTCCTCTTTAACAGCTGCCAAGGAATGACTGTTGATGGTAATTATCCACATGATTTTTAATCAGACATTTTTCATAGATTCAGGTAGAATGAGAACTCTATGAGAAACTGGTAAGACATAGCCAGACTTATGTAAATTTTAGAAAAAATGTTTAATCAACAGTTGACACAAATATTATTTCCAAAGGCTAAAGACTGGATGATCATCATAACTTAATGACTGTATGGACAATAAATAAACTAGAGAAATCCAAGCCAAAATTAAAAGTAAAAATTGGCCATTATATAATTACGACTAGGAAGTTCTTCACGAATTTGCGTGTCATCCTTGCGCAGGGGCCATGCTAATCTTCTCTGTATCGTTCCGAATTTTTGGTACATGTGCTGCCTAAGCAAGCACGACTAGGAAGTTCTTAATTAGTAAGGTTAAAGACTGTATGTTTATTTCAGTAGAATTTTGTTTGCATTTACTATGTTGAGTGAAGGCTGAAACAATGCTTTCCTTAGCCCTTTCCGTCCAGATGTGAAAAATCAACTCTAAGTCCCCTTAGTAACTTTGAATATGCTTTTTATACTCTTGAAGACAGAAGTAAAGTCATCATATTTTTATTGATTGTATCTACTAATGATATATTCATGCTATCCTAGCTTTAACTGATGACTCGTTTTTAGAACACATCAACATTGGTCTGTAGCAAATGCTTTTAAAAGTTCCTCAGAAGCTAATAACCTATGTAGAAAACTCACAAAACTGACACATAATAGATAAAGGAGAAGCAGAAAGGGAGGGTATAATGAAGTTCTCATTAGACAGTCTTTTCTTGGAGTTGCCCCCTTACTGTGTGTAAGTCTATGAATAAACAGGTGAGATTTCAATACTCAAAGGTTTACTGTAGAATGTATTTATTTTTAAGCTTTGTGAATTTTGTATAGAGTACAGCTAATTGTTTCCAATGAATTAAACCATATTTACTTCCAATATAGAAAGAATGTAATTATTCCCTTTACTAAATTTAAAGGACAAAGGAAATGGCATTGCCATGTAATATGCATGACGCAAAGTCTACCAATCAACTCTATTCTCATATAAAAGGACATCTGATTTTCTAAATAATTCATCTGCCCCAGGTATATTCCTGTATGAATAATACAAGCCAACTTAAAATGAAATCTGCTTTTTTTTCTATTCCTTATTGAGAATAAATTCAGAATTGTGAACAGGTTTACTATTCATTTTTATCTTGACAATATCAAAGCCCAAATATTCTAGATGTGTCACCTACTATGATGGGAAAGATAAAACCAATTATTTAATTCTCAAATGTGAGTAGGTGAATCATGCTTTTATTAACCAACATTTTATGTAATCAACATTACATAAGTGTTTTGAGAATAAAATTTTGTATCCTAAATTTTTAACCAAAGGTACACAATATAACTGACATCAAGTCAATCATATATACACCCACATTACCCTTTCACGGTTTAAAAATAAATGTATGCTGCATGATCAAATGGATTTGGAGACATATAGACTAGTAGGTGAGGCATTAGGGCCTTGTGAAATCTTTATTGAGTCAGTGATACATATTAACAAATTAATCCAGAGATTTAAAAACCACTTTTACTTTCTCAATTAAAAAAAAGTCAGTATACTTTTCAACTATAACCTAAAAATCTATGGATAATTTTCCAAATTCTCAGTAAAGGAAGTACTGAAATCCACAGGAGATTATTGCTTTGTTCTAAAGAAAATTGTAACATTTTAAAATCTCTGACATTTTGTCATTCTTTGGAAGGTGGGGTTCACAGAACATTTGTTCCTGATGACATGATATTGCACTAAATAGTTTTGTGATCAAATGACTTTGGAAAATCTAGATTAAGACAAGTAAATAGCTTTTTGCTATCAGAACTCAATATGTTAATGTTTGGAGTCTCCAAGTGATATGGTATGCAGCATTAGTTCTTGAGCCTGTATGAGCACAAGACCTTTATAAGCAGGTAAGCTTTTTGAATTACCATTTTAAATATTGGTATTAATAAATCACCTAACTGAATTTAATTTCAAAGACATGATATTTGACTTCCAATGAGTGGAAGCCATATCAAGGTTTCCATTTCATCATATTAGAAAAATAAAATGTACATGATCTATTATCGACAGTGAAATAGCAAACCTTTAATCTAAATATTTAGGTTTCATCTTAATTGTGTTATATTTCATCAAGGTTACTTTGTTTACTTGCTACTGCATACTTCAATTTATTTCTTTCATTGTCCTAGCTTATTCAATATCTGCCTAATTATTCATGTATTAAGTAATTTTTAAAAATAAAACGTACATCACACATAGAGAAATCATAAGGAAATCATCACTCATTCCAGTCAGCATCACAGTTGCAGTAATATTGAGAGTCAGTGCAATTCCTTCTAAGCCATAAATATGTTTTTCAACATCAGGCAAATAACCTCTCCAATAGCTGTATTTCATTGGTTCTTCCCACCCACCAGCTCAGTGGGGTTCCATCTGAAAAAGGAGCATGAGAAAGGTGAACCCTATTTTGTCCCCAACTACCCACCCCTACCCAATATGTTTCCCTTTCCTCTCAGATCACGAAGAGACAATTTTGAGAAGATCATAATCCAAACCCTGCAAAGGGTGATGTTTCTTTAAGAATACTAACTAGTTTTTTTTTTAATTAAGAAATATTTATTAGCAATGTTAAAATCATTCACTATTTTTCTTTTATTAAAATATGAATAAAGAATCCTTAACATGTTCAGTAATTACATTAAATCAATTATCTTGAGCAGATCAGTTATGTAATTTCTTTAAAGCAATAGTCAAAGATTGTTTTCATAAAAATAAATAACAGAGTAATGTACAGATTGAAGCTAAAATCTGTTTGAGATCGCAAAGTACCTATTTGAAAACCTAATGGCATGCACAGACACAATTTATGATTTTTCCCATTAAACTTATTAGATAAAATCGCCAGCTGCATATTAAGCATTTAGCATGGATGGTTCACCTTCCCTGCGTTCTCGGGGCTCAGAACACGGTACTCCAAAGCATGGCACCTTGGCATGCTGAGTTTTTTGAGCTAAAGGAGACAGGAGGGCCTTACAAGCGAGTAGGTCTGACCTTCTCCTGCCCTTCTGTCTCCCACTCTCCTTTCTCCCCCAAAGCAAGCCACAAAACCTAAAAGTCACTCTCTGACATACCTCCCCTGAGAGGAGGCCATAAGACCCTCATTCCAGAGATGTCCTGCCCCATACCTGGAGGAAAGGGATGCTACACAGACAGACAAAGGAGAAGCTGAACAGGCAGGCCTTGCTCGGTGCCCCCTCAGTTTATTACCATTAGATCATTCCCTTTTTGTCCAATCATGTTTTCCCACAACTATCCAGTTCTTCATCACACTTAGCATAAAAAGAGTTTTCTCCGGGTCTTTGGGTCTTCATTTCTGAAGGCCACTGTATCATATGAAACTTTGCTTAAATACTTTGTTATGCTTTTCTTTTGTTAATCTGTCTTTTATTATGGTGGTGTTAGCCATAAGCCTTGCAATGTGTGAGGAAAAGATATTATTTTTCTCCCCTTAGGTATTTTTAAAGTTGTGTGAAGGTATGTGCTTACTTCAAGGATGTCTAGAGGCATGGCTTGACTATTTATTCAAAGCCAAAGAAGTAGCATTGACAGATCTTCTTGCCTGGGGTAAATCTCCTCCTCAGCAACACAGTTTCTCTGAGCCAAGGGCATGCCTACCAGATGCAGATACTCATCACCACCTCCTCAGCGCTGCCCACCAGGAATGCCGCACGGAGTACTGGCAGGCCCTGCAGTTTAAACAGGAGGAGGTGAAGGTAAAAGCCCCCCCAGTGCAGAGGAAATCTAAGCAAGAAGCAATTAGAAGTGGCCTTAAATCCATCAGCTCTCAAAAATACTCAGCCACTTTCACATTTTCTTTCCAAACCCCAAACTCTCACCCTTGGGTCCTGACTGAATCTGGAACGTATCTCAGCTTCTCCCAAACTTACAACTGCCACTGCTCATTAAGGCTCCCTGCTAGATGAGACCTCTGCTGGGACAACCTCTTAGCTTGTTGTTGCAACTTATTGCTGCATACATTAACACCCACCCCTGGCCCAGCAGGGAAAGGAAAACAACAAGAACAGTAACAACCAAGAAAATGCAATTCTGGGAACAGTGAAATATGCACAAGGGCATCAGTATTAAATGTTTTTTAAAGATTATGTTCAAAGTTAAAACTAGGTGGTAGAAAATACTTGGAATGATTAACAGGTATTTTTCAAATACCACATTTGATTTGATTAGTATGTGATTATATTTTCAGAGATTGAAGAGCCAAGACATCATTATACCTTAGTGCCAAATTGTGTATTTACATTGTTGCGACTCAGAAAACAATGCCCCAAAGTGAAGGTCTTAGAAGCAGCCTCAGAAGCAAAAGTTTTTCTCTGACCTCTCTGCCCTCCTGTCTCTCAATGCCATTCTGCCCTGAGGCTAGCCATAGAACCTAGAATCCTTCTTCCCTAAGCTGGTGATAGAAACCAGAACCCCTTTTTCCCAAAGCCAGCCATAAAACCTAAAAATATTACCCTAAATTTCCCTTCGTCTTTCTATGTGAAAACTGGCCACAAAGAAATTATTTGACCTACTTTGTTTAACAGTAGGTCATAAGATCCCCATACCAGAGAGGGTGCTACCCCATACCCAGAAGGAAGGAATGTCGCACAGAGAGGCCAAGAAGAATCTAGACAGACAGGCTTTGCTGGGTTTCCCCACTCAGCCTATTAGCATTAGAGCACACCCTTTTTGTCCAATCATATTTCTACACGGCTGTCCATACTATGTTGAACCCAAGCGTGAAAATGGACAATTTTCCTTGTATCTTTGGGTCTTCGTTCTGAAGGCTCCCATGTACATGTTAAATAAATTTGTGTACCTTTCCCCCTATTATTCGGCTTCTTGTCAGTGGTTTCCAGTGAACTTTCAGAGGACAAAGAGGAACTTTTCCCTTGGTCCCTGCAACATCTAAATCTTTCATCTTCCCTATAAAATAGGAAATAAATTTTAAAGGTACCAAATGTTTCTGAATCCATTGAAGATTGTTTAAATGTTCTAAAAGATTTAGGGAAGTATAAGAAAAATTTCTTTTTAATTATGTGAAAAAATTAGACTCTGAAAAAGAGAAAGAATAAATAAGAAAAATATAAATGACTTCAATTATTTTAGCCACTGGCTCTGTGCCCTCAGATTCAATTCTCAGTGACTTTTGCAGACACAAGGTCATCTTTCCTATATGCTTACAGCTCAGTTCCTCAGCCTATGAATATCTATTTTTGCAAATGGACTTTATGTTTTACATTGCTTCTTTAACTACCCACAATCATGGCTTCATGTTAGAATGTCGATTGTGCCAACAGCACATCACCTCTTGCAATGGAGACAACATTGCTTGATCAATTCTGTACTGCATATTACTAAAAAAAGGCGGTGGGGATAGAGCTTTGGAGGTCAATATTTAACAAAATTGCCATATTTGGGAAGTCTTCTACATGTTAGGTCTACTCATCAGAGCTGTATGTAATTGAGCCAGATGTTACCTCATTCTGCAGTGCTGCAAAATATAACATTGTCCTCCTATTTCAACTCTATCTTAATCAAAGTCTTCTGGAAATAGTAAGTCTATTTTGGGTATTTGTATACATTAAAAGTTTTAAAAATTCTCTAGTGGCACCTTTTCTGTAGTAGCTGTCAGACATGCATATGAAGAAGTATGTAAGTTGAAAGTGAATAAGGTAAGGAATTACCTGATGTTTCTGTAGAAAGAAATTTTCAAAATCATAATTCTTTTCATTTCCATCATCCTCTCCCCAAATTAATGTCTCTATATTTCTTTTCAGTCAGGATTTTCCTCATGTCTAGATGCATCTATTTCTCTCATTTTCAAATAAATTTTTAAGATTTGCATGTTCAGATCATGTATAGTACATGTCATTGTAACTCCTTTCGATTAAAAATATATAACCCAGTATCAGCAGCTCAAACAAAAATGCCTTTGGGTCCATAATGGCTACTAGAATGTCAACTGACAAAAATTCTAATATATTTCTTTCACACTATCACCTACATTTTTTTAATTAAAAAAATTAAATAAAACCTGCCCAATCGTATAACAGAAAAAAGACTTCTTGGTTCCTCTACCGTTCTAATGAAAACCTAATGCCCTCCTGGAGCCTTTATGCTGCATTTGTGCAGCATTGCCCAACTGTAGAAGAAGCCCGAGGTTCGGAGGGTAAGAAGTGACTGGAAATTGTCTTGTTTCTACTACATACATGGTGTCAGGTTCCCTAACTTCTATAAAAATGTATATCATAAAATGGTCAATTTACATGAGTATGCACCAAATCGGAGGGGAGAGGGAACAGACATATGGAGATTTTTTAATAAAAAGCTATTTTATTTACATCAGCAGCCCCCAACCTTTTTGACACCAGGGACCGTTTTTCATGGAGGACAATTTTTCCATGGACCAGGGGCGGGGGAGAAGTGGATGGGGATGGTGGAGGGATGGTTTGTGGATTTCAGGATGATTCAAGCGCATTACATTTATTGTGCACTTTATTTCTATTATTATTGCATTGTAATATATAATAAAATAATTATACAACTCACCATAGATTGGGGACCCTTGATTTACATCATTCAGACATCAAAACAATATAAAAGTTATCTACTGAGCGGTTCCCTTCACATCCCTACCACATCAAAGGGAGCTGTGAGTGGCCTGACTGCTAAATTTGCATTAGAGCTAACAACCAAGGGGCTAGCTTACTACTACTTAACAACAAAATTCTAGGGGCAGGGAAAGGAGAGGCAAAGCTATCCAGGCTGTGGAAATAACTCAGGCTCGTAGTGCCCACAGAGAGCAATGCTAGTGTCCCAGTAACTAATGCAGTTTTAAATTCAGTAAGAAAAGGGCTTGTTAGATCATCTAGCTCACTTGCTCATTGAAGAATGCTGAGTGTTCCTACGGAAATCTGAATCCAAAAGACTTTTCCTTTAATCACATTCTTAGCCTAAAATAGACTTTTATTTTTCCTGAACATTTCCTGCTCTATATTCACCCTCAGGATTTTTCTCTCAAACGAATCAAATACAGAGGGAACCTTGTAGAATACTGAGTTGGGATTTGGAGTTGATCAATCAAGTGCTATTTTTCTCATTTTTTATCATGGCTCGTAGCACAGTGGAAAAAAAAATGATGCCTGAATAGCTCACATTGGCAGGTGGTCAGTATAATTGATTTCAGTTATGCATGGTTAAAATTTAATAATACAAAAAGCATCCTCAGTAAACAGAAGAGGAGAATTGAGAACACATCTGCAAAACATTTTCTTAAGAGTAAAATAGTTCAGCCATGGACGATATGAGATATGTGTGTGTGTCTGTGTGTAAAACCCCCCTTAAGTCACAGCTTTTTATAATGATATTAATATTTGAAAGGCCCAAGGAAGGGCGCAATTATGTTATATTTCCCTATTTGTTCATAACTTATCTTCAAAGATTGTAAGAATATTGGAGATGGATAGAAGAAATAGACCAAGGAAGTGTAAGTAACCTGCAAAATGGAAAGGTATATTGTTGATATTCACCACCGTTTGAGTCATGAATAGACTTGGGGAGATTAATTTTAAGAATGGCTACATGTTGAAAGAGTTTCTATGTTGTGGTTGAATCAGACACTTCAGAACATGTTTGTTCTGACTCAACGGAGCTTGTCTGGCACAAGGAGGATGACCCTTAGTTGACCCCTATGCACCCCTAAAGAGCAGTCACAGGAACATGCAGTTTAGCAAGTTAAAACTATTTTAATTTCATTATTTGATTGGGTTCAGCAGGGTAAATAATAAAATTTACTAACTATATCATACAAAATCCCATGTTTCAATTCATTTGCCATGTTACATCTACTCAGTATTTTGCAATACTGCAACTTTTTCATAGACTTTATAATATTCCTAAAAAATGGTGTAAAAATTCTTATATAATCTGTCAGTGTGATTTCTAAGAAAGGAGGTGGCTCTACGTAAAAGGAAAATAACCTTGATTTTTCACATTAGATAGAAACATGCTCATTCCCAAGTCTCCTAGAGGACGAAAATAAAGATCCTGTCAAGAAAATACTGACACCACTATATTTGGTGAGTCCATCATTCATAATTTGGAATTTGACCTCCAAGAAAGTGGAGAAAAAAATCCCCTTTCTCACAGAAGGCAAAAATGATTCCCATTTGTTTCAAAACACTGTTTTTAAAGAAGAAATGGCGAGTACTGATTCTGTTGAGAAAAGGGAATGCAGATCATGAGGAAATTGCAAAGTGTTCAGGCTCAGAAAACAGTACCTCAAAACGAAGCCTCAGAAGTGGGCTCAGAAGCAAAAGCTTTTCTCTGCCCTCTCCTGCCCTCCTGTCTCTCAGTCCCCTTCTCCTCTGAGGCTAGCTGTAGAAACTAAAATCTCTTTTCCCCGAGGCGGGTCGTAGAAACCATAACCCCTCTTCCCCCAAACCAGTCATGAAACTTGCAAATATTGCTCTAACTTTCCCTCCACATTTCTGTGTAAAAACTGGCTGTAAAGAAATTATTGGACCTACCTTGTTTGACTGTAGGTCATAAGACCCCGATTCCAGAGAGGGTCCTGCCCCATGCTCAGGAGGAAGGGAAGAGGCCAAGAAGAATCTAGACAGCCAGGCCTTGCTGGGTTTCCCCTCTCAGTCTGTTAGCACTAAATCATACCCCTTTTGCCCAGTCATATTTCTACACAGTTGTGTATACTTTATTGAACGTAAGCAAGAAAATGGACAATTTTCCCTGTATCTTTGGGTCTTCATTCTGAAGGCTCTCGTGTATACATGTTAAATAAATTTGCCTCCTTTTCTCCTATTAATCAATCTGCCTCATGCCAGTGATTTTCAGTGAACCTTTAGGGTACCAAGGGCCTTGGCACCTACAGAAGTAAACACACATAGATAATCTATCCTGTCGTATTTCATCTCTAAATAAAGAACCGATCGATGACTTGGACTCGTGTTGACGAGTAATGATGGACGTATGCAACACTAGCTTGTGTGCCCAGATACACGAGGATAAACTATTATCTATGCTCCTTCATGACTCTGACAGTATAGGGCTGAGACAGATATTTAAGGTACAGAAATATGTCCTCAATATTGCTGCCCTAGGGCAGAGACAAGGACATTGGTTAGGGTAGGTATTTTATCTAGGGTAACCCTCTTGTCATACAGATGAGGAAAACGAGTCCTAGAAAGATTTAGTTTCTACAGCTAGCCTCAGAGGAGAAGGGGACTGAGTCCTCGAACCGTGAACTTTGCCACATATTTCTGCTTTTGACTTTGGTCAGATTCTTAGGTTTTGCGCAAGAGCATGCTCCAGGTTTTCTCACTTTAGTTTGGCCGTTTTGTTTTGTTTTGAGGATTTTGGAGATAATTAATGTCCCTTGACAGAATTTCTGTGTTTATTGATGCTTAATTGGCTCTGAATTTCTGAATATCCCCCAAGAAGTTTCAACATTCTTTGGTAATCTTTGCTGAAACATTTTCTTTCAGTTTTCTGTGTGTGTGTGTGTGTCTGTGTGTTCTGGGACCTACTTGGTATTTCATTCTTACTTTATATAACCTTCAAACATTTCTCAGCACACTGAGGGAGAATTGTTTATTTATTTCAAGTTTCTTTATCCTGAAGACAGATTTCTTTATCCTAAAGACTTATGAGAGGTGACAAATTTCTGTAAACTCCTAATTATCGAAAAGGCATTCTAATACAATCTTTTTTTAAATCAAGATTTATTTGCAATAATAAAAGGAGTGATTTTTAATATTATCTGATAAAAAAAAGTTATGGCTACTATTATATTTATATATATAGGTTGAGTATCCCTTATCTGAAATGTTTGTGCCCAGAAGTGCTTTGGATTTTGGAGTATTTGCATATACATAGTGAAACATCTTGGGGATGAGATCCAAGTGTAAACATGAAATTCATTTATGTTTTATATATACTTTATACACTTAGCCTGAGCTAATTTTATACAATATTTTAAATAATTTTGTTCATCAAAGTTTTAACTGCATTTTGACTATGAATCATCATATGAGGTGACGTGTGGAATTTTCCACTTGTGCAGTTATGTTGGCACTTGAAAAGTTTTGTATTTTGCAGGATTTGGGATTTTGGATTTTCAGATTAGAGATGCTCAACTTGTGTGTGTATATATATATCTATATATGTTACTAAATTGTCATTCAAAATGTGAAAAAATTATTAGTAGATATATTACTTTTAGAGCCTCAGCTATATCTAATTTTTGAAAATATATAAATTATAGAATTAAAGATTTATACTTTAATATATATGAACAGATGAGGATGTATTAAATGTTGGGGGAGCTATAAGGCTGTCCTGGCAGAACATTAAATCTCACCTACAGTCCATCTTTTGCAAACAGAAAAGCAAGAAAATTCCTTTGACAGCAAAATTAACGAATACATATACATATACTTGTATTTAACAATTACATGACTATCAAACTGTAGATCTTAATAAAGCTGCCAACTAGTTAAATTTCTCCCTGGTTCATTATGCACATGTACAGAAATAGCAGATTTATGAATCTGAAAGGTTATTAATGTACCTGTCACAATGCCATACACAAGAACCAGTCCCAGGGGCTACTTCCATCTGCACTGCTATGGCAAAGCCTGGAGGGTTCTCTGCATTTATGTGCTTCCCCTGACTGCTCACAGAGAGCTTTAGGAGAACTGTCTACCAGAATGAGAGAGAATAGAATGAATCTGTAAATGTTTTAATTAAGCATCAAAAGGTTGCCATTTCTGAATTATTGTATAGAAGAAAATATGATGAAGTATTTTTTAAATGTAAATTCATTTTTATTACCAAAGGAGAATGAGGTTACCTAGTCAAAATTAGTATAAATGCTGAATGTTGTTAGGTATGAAATAAATATTTGGTATCTCTTTATATTAAGAAGAAGGAAGCAATGTATCTAATTTAAACATGAAAGTCTGGTTACAGATGCCATCATCTAGTGACAGTCATTTTGCATGTCTTGGTATTGTGTTTTCTCTAGTTAAGTGTTCTTTCCCTAGTTGAGAGGCACAGGATTCTGAAGCGTAGTGTAAAAGGTCAGAAGAGGTTTCACAGGGAAACCTGTGGAAATGAATCCTACATGCTATGGAAGCACCAGGTTCTTCTCAAAGTCATAGGAACTGGACTTCAACATTAAGCCCTATAATTAAAGAAGTAAATCAGTCCACTAGTAGCCTATAATAACCCAATATCTGAAGTACTTTTGTTTAACCTCCCTAAATAATCAGTTATTATCCAACAAACATGCCATAAAATATTTTTTAAATTATTCAGTAATTATTCCCTTTGTTCACTTAAAAACAATTTGCAGATAAAAAGTAGATTTTTCAAAAGGTGGAAATGATCATCAAATGAACAACTCATCATGAAAATTATTTAAAGCTGGTTTAAAACAGAAACTTCCTTAACTATTTTGCAAATAAAAATTCAGGATAATTAAAATCCAGAACAAAAGAGAAAATATTTACATAAAATATACCTCCACAGTATTTTAATTTATTCTGAATCATAATTGAATTGAATATTTTATTTAATTTGTACAAGTAAATATTTTACTATGTTCATGATATGGGATTAACACCAGCATGTGATAGATGTTGTTCATCTTCAGTATAAGTTTAAATGAAAGATCAGCAGGGTGGCATCTCCTGTACTGCACAAACCCTGGAAGCAAACCCTGTGTGCAGCAACGGGAGGCTAATGGCTCCTGCGAGGAGCTCCATGACTGATGCTGCCACAGTGTTGACCCTCTCGCGAAGAGCCCTGTGGTCACACTGGTCTGCTTCCACCCATTTTGCTACCACCCAAACACAGCTTAATTAACGTTTGGGAGGACTGATGAAGTGGAGGGATAAAATCATCCAACAAAAATGGGACAAAATGCATTGATGCCATTATTGGAACTACATTTTTGCTTTGACTTAATTATCTACGTTATTTTACCTTCCTGAAGACTTATTGAAAAAAAAATTCAAAAATTAAATTTCAAAGAATTAAGGGAAACCCAGGGAGGGGTATGGAAATCTATTTCTCTGGTTTCAAACAACAAGAAACTTAAAGAAATGTTTCTTTGCACAAAGGAAAATGATAAAAGTAAACAACTTTTTGGGTAAATATGTCCAAGCACCTGATGAAATTTGTTGCACAGGAAATTGTACCAAATCAATTGTGTTCCTATTATAAATATACATAGTATAGGTTGATCTTCTGCCATGCTTTAGTGCATCTCACATATATATTTCTATATGTTCATAAATGCATGGAAAAAAGTTTGAGGGAAGCCCACAGATGGATAAAAATGGTTGCATTTGTGTGTGCGGGCTGAGATCTGATAAGGAACAAGAATTGAAGAGGGATGATGAGGGGACTTTTGCTTTACATGCACTGCTTGTATATTTAAATGGCAACATATATGCATTAATTATGTAATTAGAACCTTGTTTTTTAAGAACCCCTGCCCAAGGCTCACTCCCACCAAACAAAAACTAAGGCTTGGCCTGTTATAACTTGGTGTGCCATTTGGCTGACTGTCCATTGCTCTGAGTTTGGCAAAATTTTACCTCCTTTTGGTTCATGCATTTGAGAACTATGATAGAACAATTCGATTATAAGATTAAATTGTGAGCCACCATTGAAATGCCCTTTTTATTCATCTTCTGTTTTATTTTTCTTAGAGTTGTTTGAAATTATATTTTGGTTACAGTCAATGATCATGCTTTAGTATAAAAAATTCATCAATTACAACATGTAAGAGATGATGCAGAACATGATGGAAAATACAAAGACATGAGGGCTGCTGTCCCTGCACCAGCTTTGAGACCCGGTGAAGCCAGTCAGCCATCAGTTTCAGAAGCTACAGAGCTCCTGTAAAACAAGCGACAGCTTTAGCCCCAGAAAACTTTCTGCACGAAAAATTATACTCAGCACTTCAGCAGTTACAAGTAGTTAAAAGAGTTGGTGGTGAATCACTCTGAGTGAAGAGGTGAACCCCTGTGGAATGACACCTTTTTACCCTGCCAAGAAGCTAGAGGCTCCTCCATGGGCCCCCCCAGGCCTGGAGCACAGGTCACTACCCCCACCCCACCATCAGGCTTCCTGAGATCAGTTAACACAAGCGGAAAGTGGAGTTTTAACAATCCACTGCCTGCCCTCCTCTTATAGTTTCTGTGAAAATCAAAGTAAATCATTTACATGGGAAAGTTCTCAAAAGTATAAAGAATGACTTCAGTGGAGGGATTGAAGGTACAACTGCTGATTTAGCATCTAACTCCTTCATGAAAGACTGACAGCCTGAAAAACATGCTAAGGGAAAAGTTGCTTAGAAATGGCAGGAGTAAAACACAAAAAACAAAAAGTTTAGACAATGAAATAAAAAATTAGGAAACCATGGAGGCTTCAAGGGTTCTGCCCATTAATTCTAGTTAACAAATTAGAGATCAATAAAGTGGCACAGCCTTTAAAATGCACATCCAAAGAGTCTTGGGAAAAGACGTGACATGGAGAAACATGACGGAGGGGGTGCTATGAGCCAGCAGTGGTTCTGATGCAGATGTCTGGAGAGGGACCCAGAAGTGTGTGTTTCTAACAAGCTCCCTGCTGCTGCTTGAGGTTGCTGGTCCACGGACCACACTCCGAGCAGCACTGAACCTGAGTTCTAGGGCCAGACTGCCTGTGCTCAAACCTCATTCTGCAAACTAACCACGTGTTACAGGGTAAATTGTGTATCTTCCAAAATTCATATGTTGAATTCTTAAACACTGAGTGCCTCAGAACCCAGATCTTATTTGGAAATAGGGTCCTTATGAGAGAGTTAAAGTGAGGTTGTTGGGGTGGGCCCTAATCCAATTTGACTGATGTCCTTATAAAAAGGAGCAATTTGGAGACAGACACATATACAGGAAAGATGATGTGAAGAGACAAAGGAAGAAGACAGCCACCTACAAACCGAGGAGACAGGCCTGGAATAGATTCTTCCCTCATAGCCCTCAGAAGGAGCCAATCCTGCTGACACTTTGGTTTTGGACTTCTGGCCTCCAGAACTGTCAGACAATAAATGTCTGTTGTAAGTCACCCAGTCTGTAATACTTTGTTACAGTGTCTCTAGCAAACTAATAGATCATGTAACCTTGGCGAGTTCTGTCTTCCTTCACCTGTAAAATGCAAATAAGACTAGTTCATTACCTCCTAGACTTCTGTGAAGATTAGAAGAGTTGACACATGCAAAGTGCTGTAATGGTGCAGACATTGTGAATACTCAGTGAATGTTAACTATGATTATTAACATCATCATTGTCATCATCAAAAAAAACAGGGCTGATGTCTAATCTCCTCTATGACAATGTTACCCTGCAGCATCCCCATCCATTGGTTTTTCTGAAAGTTTTTTATTAACCTTGAGAGTCTAGTAATTGATCATGTTTCAACCTTTCTTTGGCTGTAAGGACTCTCGGAATTGAAAGTATTATTCAGGCCAAGCAATCGAACAAGATATTCAGGCATTTGTGTTCATGTAGGAACAATAATCATACACATTTTATTTTATTTTATATTATCCATGACTATTTTGTGTCTTATATTTATTTTCCCTTTGAAATAAAGTGGGTTAAAAATAAAAACATTATAAATTAATTAGTTGCTAAAATACTATTCTTGTTTGTTTGCTCCAAATGGTTGCACATAAATAGTGCAAAATACACCTAAGGAAAATGGGACAATGCAGAAATCAGAACAGAAATGAGAACCCACAATATGCAAGTCTTATAGGAGTGTTCAGTTGCTCCTGTGTAACCATGGTCTGTATAGTCTCAGTTGAAGGTATTCCAGATTCTCATTTCTTATGTTTCTGTCAGATGTAAAATGTGTATTTAGAACTATTGTGCATTTTTCATAATTTGAAGCATAATTGGGATCATTAAGAAGGTGATATGTAGTATGCAAATGGTGATATATATTAATTAGCATAAATCACTGACATTTCAATATAAAATATTGCCTTTGCCCCAGCACAATATGCCTCGCTCTTAGGAGGCAGCCTGGTCTGCAGAGTGGGCAGCTGTGTGCAGTGGTTAGCACAGGGGCCCTGGAATCAGGGTCTGCTTCTGAGGCCTTACTCTGCTTCTCCTTAGTGGTGAAATCTCAGGGAAGTTACTCCACTTCTCTGCTTGTCTTTCTGCTTTTGCAAGATGCAAAATACCCGGTTCATAGAGATTTTTGAGGATTAACAGACATTGTGATTCCTTTCAGATGTTTACCAGAGCCTCTGGGAATCTGGGTTTTCTCCCTTCCCTTCCTTTCCCTCTCTCTTTCTTTAACACTGTGGCCCGCCGACTTTTACCTGTGGCTTGTTAGGAACCAGGCCGCAAAGCAGAAGGTGAGCAGCAGGCCGAGCAAGCAAGGAAAGTTTCATCTGTATTTATAGCCGCTCCCCATCCCTCACATAACTGCCTGAGCTCCGCCTCCTGTCAGATCAGCAGCACGAACCCTACCCCCTACTGTACACCGTACATGCGAGGGATCTAGGCTGCGGGCTCCTTATGAGAATCTGTCCAAAACCATCCCCGCCCCTGGCCAACAGTCCGTGGAAAAATTGTCTTCCATGAAACCAGTCCCTGGTGTCAAAAAGGTTGGGGGCGACTGCTTTAACATGATTCTATTTAATGGTTCAGTGGAAGTCATGTCAGCAGTTATGACATGCAAAGGTAAAATGAAACTTTTTTCCTTAAAAGTAGGAAAATGAGGTAAGAGATGATTGTAAGAGTTAAAACCTATCCAAACATAAAAGGATATAATTTGGGTCACTATCTGTCATTTAAAGTGCTATTGCCATTTTTTCCCATGGGGCTAAAGCTTTTATTAAAAAGAATAGCATCATATCCCTAAATTGGTAACTATTTCTGAAAATCGTTTTTTGGCTAAAAAATAACATTTTTAAAGGTTATAGTGGTTTTGTATTGTAAGAGTTAAATGCACAAAGCAGCTATATGTAAAATGGAGCTTTAGGATATACTATTAGAACACAAATACTGAAAACATATCCTCTGTGAGTGAACTGACAAGATATTAAAATAATTTCTTACAGTGGAGAAAATCAAACATGTATCACAGAGTAGTTGTCAGCTCCTGGCACTAGGTATATGGGGGCCTAAAACCTCCCCCATGGGCAGGGTCTGCTCCCTGCCCCTGTGAGTGGGCTCCCCAGTGAGCAGGCAGCTGGGAGCTTTTCTAATCTCCCTCATCCAGGGCTGGTATGGAGATAACTAGTAAACGTGGTCACAAAGTCTGTGCCAAGAAGTCTCTAACAACAAAATCAAGATTGAGAGTTATTGGATAAATTCTCACTTTATGCATCTTTCATCTTTGCATCAATTTTTTTTCCTACAAATCAATGGAATGTGCACATATGGAGAAATTATTCCAAGTTAAAGAAATCAAATTCATATAAGTGATTTTTTTCAATTAGTAGAAATTATGTTTTTCTATTAGTTCACCAGATATGAGTTGTAAACTATAACTAGTATGGCCATAATAATTTTTAGATTAATGTTTAAAATAGGATTGATACACCTTACTCTACAAAGTGGAAAAATAAAATAAGCTTTTAGGAGGTGTACTATAATATAGACACGACAGCTTTTCTGACGGAATTGCTTATAAAAATGGAAAAAGTATTATTTTGTAAATTTGTGTTATTTTTTCAGTTATTCCACAACAATACCAGAGTGGAAGGCATTAAGTTTGGCATGCCATAATACCAAAATAGTTTTGTTTGTCTTACCTAAATTATTAGTAAGAGTTCTCCAGAGAAAAAAATACATGTGTGTGTATGTGTGTGTATGCAAATGCTCCTCAACTTACAATGGGGTTACATCCCAATAAACCCATCATAAGGTGAAAATATCATAAGTCAAAAATGCATTTAACACACCTAACCTAATGTTGGATTATGGCTCCAGTTGACAGACAAGATGGACTCCCTGTGGCTCAAAAGTAAAAGCAGAACCAAGAGGCCATGGCAGGGTGAGGGAGTGGTTAGGCCCTCTGTGTCCTTAGAATATGTTCCAAAACCTGTTTTCCTGCAACCAAGTCAAAGAAAAGTTCCTGAAAACAATGGCAGCTGGCAATTCCCCAACTGACCACCAACAGACCACCTGGCACCAACTGACCAGCTACCTGGAACCAGCCACGTAAGAGAGACTGTTGATTCTGGTCTTAAAAGTCATCCAATCAAGACTCTTCCTCACTCCCTTGACTCCCTTCCCCTGCCCTGCGGTTTTTGCCTTTATAATCTCTAATTTTCCAAACCCTCTGCCCTTGGAGTGCACTTTCGTTTTATCCCAAAGGCTGTATCTCCCCAATCTGCAGATTGTTTCTTTTTAGAAAATAAAGCTCTCCTTTTTGCCTCTCTGCAGGTCTCATGGTCTTCTTTTGTTAACACTACCAAACATCATAGATTAGTTTAGCCTACCTTAACTGTGCTCAGAACACTTACATTAGCCTACAGCTGGGCAAAATCATCTAACCCAAAGCCTATTTTACAATGTAGTATTGAATGTGTCAGGTAATTTATGAGTACTGTATTGAAACTGAAAAACAGAATGCAATTCTTGTTATTTTAAGGCAGAGTCACTGTCAGTTTTTTTAAAAAATACAACAAATGGCAGCCCACCCCATCATAAAGTTGACAAATCATAAGTCAAACCATTGTAAGTCAAGGGTTGTCTAAATAATTGAGAATTGGCTTAAGTAATTACAGAAGCTGAGAGCTACCAAGACCTGCAGTCAGCAAGTTATAGTCCAAAAGCTGTCTGGCTTGAGACTCAAGAAGAGCCAATGGTTCAGTTCATGTCAGAAGGCAGGAAAAGACCACTGTCCCAGCTCAAGGCAGCCAGGCAAAAGGAGTTCCCCTTACTCACAGGAGGGGCAGCCTTCTTGTTCCATCTAGGCCTTCAGCTAACTGGATGAGGCTCACTCACTTTAGGGAGGGCCATCTGCTTTACTCTGTCTACAGATTCAAATGTTATTCTCACTCAAAGACACCTTCACAGACACACTGCAGAATAATGTTTGACCAAATATCAGAGCACCCTGTGGCCCATTCAGATTGACACTTTTTTCCTTAGGTTATCTCTGCTGTCATTTAAATATTAATATTTATAATATATTATATATCAATGTAAATATTAATATTTATAACCCAGGGGCTGAGTTTTCTTGGTAATGTTCTATTTTTTTAATCAAAGTGAAAAAATATTTCATGAAGTCTAGAATGTATCTACTGCACTGATGCATTCTGCATTGGTCTTTATTTTGTGGTTGTCAATCACCAGCACAATTTCAAAGAGCAGGAAATGAAGATTCAGCCTTTAAATCCTACACAATCCACAGTGGGGATTTTTTTCCCTCAGAATTTTCATAAAAACTAATTGTTTTATTTTATTTAGATTTTTATATTAATAACTAAGGCCATAGCTTGTTAATACTTTAATAATCTAAACTTTAGATTTTTAGAGAAGAAGACTGCATAACATAAAACCATTGCAGAGACTTTAAAGCTTCCAATTTAATATCATATTAAAAATATTTGCACTCTGAAGCCTTTCATTTGTCATTTTTTAAGCAAAACATGTTGAAATTCAGTGTTTAGGTGATGAAAAATACCTCTAAATTGGATATGGTTAAAGTAAACTTTGTATTAATATATCTCCATAGGTGACTTCTACTGCAATTCATTAATAATCAATAATATTGAGATAAGGACTAAGAGAGAGAGAGAGACAGGGAAAGTATTTATTATAGGAATATCAACAGTTCTGCTGATCTCCCCTTCTCCGGAAGTTTTTCATCACTCCCTCCACTTGGGAAGGAAGCTGGGCAGTAAAGACAAAACGTTCTGGCGAATTAATGAAACGTGTCCATTATCACCGAGGGAACCAGTGAGATCAAGCCCCTCTGAGGGTGACAAGACAAATTGTCACTGAATGTCATTGTACCAGAAATGGGATATTAGGGTAAGATTTCATTACTCTATTATCATAGGTTTACTGGCTAGGTAAAGATTCACTTAAAAAGGATGAACATAATTTAGTATTGCTAGCACTAGGGTATAAGACATGTTATTGAATGACTCCCATGCCGTAAACGTGAATTTAAAAGCATGGAATAAACGCAAAACTCTATGTGCAATATGCTACAGTACAGCATGCTGTCTGATGAAAACATCACAAAGACACAAGCCCAGACTAAGAAAAAAAGTTTTAAAAGTCAAAAGGGATTATATAAATAAAAAATTTGATGCAAGATATATAAAATGCTATTTTTTCTAAGTGACCACTCCCATGATGATAAAGCCATCCATGAGACAGGAATGTGGTCAAAATATACGAGTGAATACTAAAAGCAACACTGCTTTGTCCAAGTCAGTCCCAGTTTATGCCTGTAGTCCTGGCATAATTTTGATAGCACCTCTTTCAAAGAAACATATGGTCAACCTAATCAGGACAGCAACTCTAAGTGTTTGTGGTGAAACCTTACAACAGAATGTGATTTGCTGTATAGTGATAAGATAATTGGAAACTGACAGATGAAACTGGTCACAGAGGGTCTAAGACTGTGAGATACTTGTAGCCTTGAAGACGTGATGCAAGAATTAAACTTCTTAAATGACCTCTTCCTAGATAAAATATCTTTCTTAAACTGAATATTTCTGCAAGACACGGAAATCTTCATACCACATTCAACACGTTTTTGTCCTGCTGGATACTAACTGAGGGGGAAATTAATAGAGATTAAGGTGAAGACGAACAAGGTGAATTGCATAAGTGCAGGATCAGACCCTGCCATTTAAATTTTGATGAATTTTTTGGCATTAATTTTTATTTCTTTAAATATTTCATTAAAATATTATTTATCTTGATTGCTGAGTTTTGTGGTTTCCCATTAAATTGTGTTCCTAAGGGAAGCTCCTCACTCACCTCACCCTGCAACAGATTCCACACAAGGCATACCTGGGATTAATTATAAAGGACAATGAAGTCAGAACCGTGGTGTGGGGGCTTCCCTTCAAGCTACCTGAAGGTGAGGTTGCCCTACTCTACTGAGCTCAAAACTGGAAAATCTGTAAATGGACATGGTGACTGTGAAAGCTCTGCACAAGGAGGTTGTGTCTTTAAATCAAACTTTGTGATTGTGATAAATCTATTGAGAACCAGATGCTATGTCTGCTGGGGATTTGCCCTGAGCTTTTCTGCCTTAAATTTCCTTTTATAGAGATAAAGTTTGCCTTTATCTGACGTTAACACATTGGTGTTTGTTTTTGCCTACTATGTTATTTAGTTTTTAAAATAGTCCATATCCCTCCACCCCCAGAAAAAAAAGTTGCTCTTACGTTGACGTAATATGTCTAGTTTCATTCAGTGATTGAAATTATAATGTAGCACTCAAATTAGAGTCTGCAGCTGTTGTCATTAAATTTAGGTCATTCTAAATTTGTAAGTTAGTTGGGAAGAAAAAACTGCAAATTGTCAACTCTTATCTCCATTTTTGCCTCTCAGTGCTGATATAAAATCACTACAGAAAAAGAATAATTGCAGCCATGAAAAAGCTTGTCTATAATAAGATTAATTTTTAACTCTTTAATTGACTTATTGTAGAAAACTATATTAACATTGAAATCGCATTGTCACAGTATTAAAGAAGAGGAAAGTGGACCCATGGTCTCTAAGGGACTTCCCAGTAAAAATGTGCTGGTGCTGGTCATAAGTATCACTGACAAAAAAGGCCATGTTTATGTGTGCAATGGACCTGACCATTGTGGGTATGTGCGCACGTCAGTTCAACTCGACCACCATCCTATCTGATAAAATGACAAGTCACATTGGTTGTTCTTCTAAGTTCTCTAAAAACTAGTAAACTCAGGAAGAGAGGCAAGATGGCTGCCCATAGACACCAGCTGCCAGAGCGTCTCAGTAAGAAGGAGAAGTTTTAGATGAAAGAGAAAAAACAAACAAACAGACAAACATAGATGAGTGTGGGACTGAGGGAAGGGTGCCAGAACCTTCAGGAGACTCCATGGGAAGAAGTTGCGGTGCAAAACAGAAAGGAGCAAGTTATTGGCAGAGATCAACCCTGGAGAGGCTTGGAGTCCAGCGAGCAGGGTAGGTGGAGCAGTTCGTTTCTCCCTCCCTCGCATCTCTGACAGTCGGTGGGTTCCCGAGCTGCTGGAGAGACTCTCTGCCCACACAAGCCCAGAGGCTGCTGCCGCCAGTGAGCTGGGAGCTTCTTGTGGACAGAACACCAGGCTCCCAGCACCCCTGGGGCACCTCCCATCTCCACAGACCTCAGCCTGGACAGCAGGTGCCATATTGCTTCTCTACCCACTGTGCACCTTTGTCCTCCCCAGGGGGCTTCAACTCCTAGGGTTCTGCCTTGCTCGCTCCCACACAGACATTTCCCAACTCTGGCCCAGACTGCCAGAGCCACAGGGGTCCAGTGGGTCCCGGGTGATCTGCATGACTCCAGTGCCTGGACATTCAGGGTGGCAGCCTCCTGGAGAGACGGACAGACATGACCAGACCGCTGGTTTTCCCCCATCCAGCCTCTTTTCCTCCCCTTCCCCTCCCCGACCCACAGCTACTGAGAGAGACAATTGAGCCACCACACCGAGTCTCCTCAGACCTTTCCTCTTGGCGTCCTGCAGCAGCAGACTGTGGGGTGCTCGGACTGAGAGCTCCCTGCCACTGGCCCTCCCTGGTGCTGCTTGCCTGGCGACTCCATCAGAGAGGGGAATGCCCCAAGGTGGAGGGACATCGAAACTGCTTGGGCATCCCGTGGGCAACTTGCGCTGGTATGGTCACATTTCACGGTCCACAGGACTGCAAAAGAGTGGAAGCTGGAGAGAGAGTGGGAGAGTCCATGTATCTTTACTTGTGATGTTCTAGAGATCAAAGCTGACTCCACCCCATCACTCCTCCTTCTGACTTCTGAGACTAATGGTGAGGTATCTTGGGAGTAGCTTAAAAATAAAAATAACTAAATATTATTGAGTTATTACTGTGTAATGGCACTGTGTTAAGAGCTTCCTAGGCATCACTTTTCACCACAACCAAGTTTTAAAAACAGCTTTATTGAGCTATAAGTCACATATCATACAATTCACCTATTTAAAGTGTGCAATACAGTGGTTTTTAGCATGTTCACAGAGTTGCGCACCCATCACCACAATCAATTTTGGGACATTTTCATCACCCCAAAAAGAAACTCCGTAACCATTAGTGGTCATTCCCCATTTCTCTCCCCTCCCCACCTATCCTCTCCCCTTCATTTCTCAGCCCTAGATAATTACTTATCTACTTTCTGCCTCTGTGTATTTGCCCATTCTGGACATTTAAAAAAGATAGTCCTCCTGTCCAATTGTAATTACATATCCTTTGACCAGCATCTCCCCATCCCTCCTCCCCAACCACCCAGCCTCTGGTAACCACCAAGATACTCCCCACTTCTATGAGATCAACTTTTTTAGCTCCAACATATGAGTGAGATTATGCAGTATTTGTCTTTCTGTGTCTGGCTTGTTTCATTTGACATAATGTCCTCCAGGTCCCTCCATGTTGTCACAAATAACAGGATTTCATTTTTGTGTATGGCTAAACAGTATTTCATTGTGTATATGTACCACATTACATTTTCTTTATCCATTCATCCATGGATAGACACTTAGGTTGATTTCAAATTTTGGCTATTGTGAATAATGCTGCAATAAACACGGGAGTGCAGGTATCTCTTCGATATACTGATTTTATTTCCTTTGGATATGAGCGTCGTGAGATTGCTGGATCATATGGTAGTTCTATTTTTAGTATTTTCAGGAACCTCCATACTGTTTTCCATAATGTACTAATTTACAACTTAACCAATCTTAGACTCATTTTAAAGAGGGAAACACCAAGACTTCAGGAGGATCAGCCACTCATCCGTGGTCGCTCAGCCAGCCAAGTGTAAAGCCAGGTCAGGACGTCATATGTCCTCTGCCTCACCTCAAGCCATGCTCTTGTGTTGTCTTGCAGGGGAGGTGATTCCTGCCCTTCCTTTTTTGTGACAACCAGTTAAGTCCAATAGTAAAGGAGAGTGTTCACAATGGCCGTATGCATGGGAGATGAAGAGGGTATGGAAGGTTGGAGGGAGAAATTTCTCTCTCCCGACTTCTTTCTTTCTGTCTGTCACTTCATCCACCAGTCACAATGGCACACAGAACATAGCTGGAAGAAAATAGTTTATATCTATTCCTCAGACTATAAACTTCTGTTACCAGTTCTAAATTTCCATGAACATTTATTATGAGAGCTAAATTACCATCACCTTAACCTAAGACTTAAATTGGCCATCCCTAAGGGTGAGATTTATAGGAGAAATACGTGTCTGCTATTTAGGCATAGTTCTTGGTAGAGGTGCAATAGCCAATTGCTATTATTTAAAGATTTTTCTGTTCCCAAATACTGCCTGCCTAGGTCTGACTATACCAAGAATTACAAATTTGATCATCTGCCCTGAATTAAAGGTTTAGAATTGTTCTTGCCAGCATAAAAATAAGTTTGAGGACTTTCCCTTTTGCTAGGAGCAAGAACCTAAGTAACTGAGTGTGTTATAATCTGTGCAGTGGGAACATTCCAACAGCCGGAAGTAGAGGGCAGATCAAAAATGGCGTCTCCTGAACAAGACAAGTCAAAGACAGCCAGGCCTGTGGCCACTACTAATCACTTGTAAATGAATAATGCAGATGTGTTTTAAATGCTCTAATTCTGGCTCTGCCTGACCTGCTACTGAAATGTTAATTATATGCCTAATCTTCTCCTGTAGCTAAAGGCAACAGAGTTGCTACAATCATAGCAGGAAACATACTCAAAGCCTTCAAGGAGAGTTGAGGGGTAAATGGAGCTGGAGGGGAATGGTGTCTATCAGGGGAGGCCTGGCTTCCCAAAAGGGGTAGCTCTACCCCAGAAGGGATGCCTACCCAGCGTAGCCAGATGGTCTCATTTTTTATAAGAAACCAGAAACCTGAATTTGTATGAGAAATCTGAGTTTTAAATGTAAAAAAATTGTGCTGGCAAAATAAAATAAACCTGAAGACCAGAGGTGCTCCAAGGTAGCCATTTATATAACCACAGCAAATATATAGACTGAACAATGGCAGGTTTTAATAAAAACAGGGAATATTGTGCTTTGTAAATGTCTTAATGCTTTCTAAATGTCCTTTCTCTCAAAGTCTATAATGTGACCTGGGATGGTAGAGTGTTTTTTGGCATGAACTGGATGCCTTAGTACATTTGTGTTGCTATAAAGGAATAACTGAGGCTGGGCAATTTATAAAGAAAAGAGGTTTATTTGGCTTATGGTTCTACAGGCTGTACAAGAAGCATGGTGCTGCAAGGCTTTTGCGTGGCTTCTGCATGACTTCTGCATGGCTTTTGGTGAGGTCCTCAGGCTGCTTGCATTCATGGTGGAAGGTGAAGGGCAGCCAGCATGCACAGAGATCACATGGCAAAAGAGGAAGGAAGACAGAGAGGGGAAGTACCAGGCTCTTTTTAACAACCAGCTCTCTTAGGAACTAATGGAGCAAGAACTCACTCACCTCCCCCTAGGGAGGGCATTAATCTATTCATGAGGAACAGCCCCCATGACCTAAATAATTCCCACTAGGCTCTACCTCCAACATTGGGGATCAAATTTCAACATTAGGTTTAGGGGACAAACATCCAAACTATAACGCTGGATCTCTAGTAGACTGAAGTAATATGTTAAAAATAAATTGTGAATAATCATATGTAAAGATGCATAGCATATTGGAGTCTTTGCAAGATAATGAAAATGTTTGTCTGGATTTTAACTCAATTCACTCCATATTCATCACAAAAAATTTATATTTTTAAAAGGTAATAAAATCTTTGAGACATTTATGTATTAAATTATCAATTTACATCCTCCATAGGTAAGAAAATGTTAAGCTGCCCTTTTTTAATAAAAAAATTTAATGTATGATAACTGTCAAAAGACAAAATTACAACAAATTTAGTTATAAACATAACTGGCTTTTATTTGTGATCCATAAATCAGGGCAGCCTCCGTTCTACAAAATAGAATGAGAAATCCCGCTGGGCTATGGACGAACAATAGGTTTTGTAAGGTGTGAACAAGGAAAGAGAACAATAGACAAAAAGCTGATTGGTTAACACCAAGTTAATTCAACCTACTTTTTTGCAAGGATTAATGCAGAGGGGAGTTCCTTATTGTGCTGACTCAGGCAGACTAGACTCTCCTGTTTTGAAGAAATACTGGTTAGTTTCAAGATATATTTGCTTCCTTAAAGTTCCTGTTTGATTATGTGGCCTTTAGCATGAGTGATTCCATTTTGGTTTAGTCTGGTCTGTTGGCACCTAGTGCAGGAGCTCGCTCTGAACAGTGGCCTCCCATAATTTTTGTTTACTGTAACACATGAATAAAAATGCCATTATCTTTAAAGACTCATTATAATAAATTCTGATAATTGTGCTCAAAGTCATATTTCAAATTTCATTACCAAATATTGTAGTATATGTGTCGTTTATGTCAAAAGCTATTGCTAATAGGGAAATAAAAACCTGTCCCACAAACCACAGTTTAGTTCATTTTTAAATTAAAATTTTACTTGCTTCACTGAATCTAGCAAAAGTAAACATTTCAAAAAAATATAAAAAGAGAGGTTGGTAAAGTTGGTAGGAAAATATTTGCTTAATAAAGAACCAGATGTTTATTATCTTACCAATGTTATTTCTTATAAATTTAGATTAACATTTATTTTTATTGGCTATCAAGTTAATCATGTTAAAAAAGTAGTACCATAATAAATTGTGTTTAATGTTGAAATTGATATTATCTTAAAGATTTAAAAATTATCAGCGAGTATTCTGTATTCTTACACATACCTGGTATATCTTAAAGATTTTTGCCTATAAACTAGTTTAAAAAGACACCAGTTTCATGGGGCTTACATTAATAAAAATATAATAAAAGCAGTATTGATATTTAACTCTAGGCCATGATAGAAACTGCTTCAGAAGACATCACAATGAACTACAGAGTAATGTCATGTTTACTATAAAATTAACATTCTCAGTTGTTGGTGGGAGAAGTTTGGAATTTACTAAAACGATAAGGCATTGTGTTTGTGTCCTTTTCAAACATGCATTGATAAGAATCTGTCATCTTATTAGCATGTCATAAGTAGTCAGCATGGTATTTCTTAAGAATTGAAAATTATTATTACTTTTCTGCTCACTTTTAACTTTCAGCAATGTACAAAGTGATAGTAATGAAAATAGCCATTAGAATTTTTTATTTTCTTCATATTTAGCTTCCAAATACTTTTTCTTTTTTTTCTATCCTGGTCATACTTAGATTGCTTTTGTGCCTTTGGTCATAGATTAATACACAGAGAAAACAATTCAGTGACATCTATAAATTTTTCTAAAAGATCAGCTATTAAATCAAGAACCTCAGCCTGGACACTGAGAACCAAAACCACACCTTACTGTTGACATTAACATGATTTTGCTATTCCGTGTTCCATTAGTATTACTTTACTTTTCCATGACTGCCCTACCCCAAAATGGTTTGATTGTTCATTATGGGAACATTTCATCAATTCCTCAGTGGAAGACATCAACAGAGTTTGCACATTAAGACTATTTATTTGAATCCCTCCCTGCAAATTCTCACTTCACTATTTTCACCAATCCTAGACTGTTGTATCTCAATTCTTTTATAATCATAATTAAATCCTTTCCTTCAGAGCCCCACCTTAAACCAAACTTCCAATTCTCAATAAATTCTGACCTTTCCTTCTCTCTTCTGAGATGCTGTGGAAGATTTGCAAAGGCCCTACTTTCCCTTATCACAGTGTATTAGTTTCCTATCGCTGCTATAACAAATTATCACAAACTTAGTGATTTAAACAGTCCAGATTTGTTATCTTACAGTTCTGTTGGTCAGAAGATCAACATAGGTTTCATTGGCCTAAAATCCAAATAGCAGGGTTGAGTTTCTTCCTGCAGGCTCTGGGCTCCTGTTTCCTAGCCTTTTCTAGCATCTAGAGGCTGCCTGCATTCCTCAGCCCCCGCCCCTTCTTCCATCTTCAAAGTTAGCAGTGATAGGCTGAGACCTTCTCATGCTGCCATCTCTTTGGTTCTTTCTCTTTTACCTTCTTCTTCCACTTTTAAGGATTTGTGATTAGGCCCACTGGATAATCCAGGATAATCTCCCTATTTCAAAGTGAGTTAATTAACAAACTTAAATCCATCTGCAACCTTAATTTCCCTTTTTCATGTAAGGTAACATATTCACAGATTCCAGGGATGAGTATGTGGACGTCTTTGGGAGGTCATTATTTGCCTACCAGATAAGTAAGCAATACACTCAGTTTTGTCTACCAACAAGGTATGGAAGTTATATTTAGGGAACCAGCTTTGACTATCAATTAGCACCAACATGGCCTACCTGTAGAAGCTTGTCATAGATATTATTCTAAGTATATTAACAGAGGAACATCATAGCCTTAGCCAAAAATTATTTTAAATAAAGAGGCACTCCTACTCCTAAAATGTGCTCAAGTGGACATTCACATACAGAGATTTAATTAAATTCTTTTTAATCCTTAAAATTACGCTATGCAACTCACAAGAAATGCTGAAACCTCAGGGACGATGAAACCCAAATGGAGTTCCTACTCAGCACATCCAGGCACTCAAGAAAAAATGTATACACTTCATATACATAAATGCATTAGGAAATAAATTAACTTTTCATAAACGGCTGTGAAGAGATAGAAAATAGGTTTTATATTTCACATCCCCCCAAAAACCCCACATAACATCAATCTTCATTATTTGTGAATTCCATGTGTGCAAATTCACCTACGAGATAAAATTTATTTGTAACCCCAAAATCAATACTCACAGCACCTTCACTGTCATACATAGATTGGCAAAAAATTTGACTCTCCTAACATGCACATTCCCAGCTGAGGCTGCACAAAGCCATGCTCTGCCTTCTTACTTCAGCTCTCATATTGAAAATGTGTCCTTTTCACAGTCTGTTTAGTGCCATGTTTTTCACATTTTTGTGCTCTTTTTGGTGATTTCGATGTTTGAAATGCCCCCAAGCATAATGCTGAATTGCTGCCTAATATTCCTAAGTGCAAGAAGGCTGTGTCAAGCATTTTTGAGAAAATACATGCGTGAGATAAACTTAAGGCATGACTTATAGTGCTACTGGCTATAAGTTCAATGTTAACTAATCAATATTATATATAATCAGTATATTAAACACAGTGTCTTTAAACAGAAACACAAATAAAACAAGGTTATATATTGATTATTTGTTAAAAATGTTATAGCAAGGGACTCACAGGAACCTCCCCTTGTATTTTCCCTAGGAGCGCCAGTGGAGTGTTTGTCAATGTTGGGGCACTAAAAATGATACACCCAAATATGGTGCTTTGGTGCGCTGAGTGCTTTGAATCAAAGGAGACTGAAAAGCCTCAGAACCAACACCTCTCTCTGACCTTCTCCTATCCTCCACCCCCAGCTCTCTGATCCTTTCTTTCCCAAAGCACCAGGAGGGACTTTCTGTGAAGTTTTCTTATCTGATTAAGAGAAGTGCCTCCAGAAGAAATCCAATTGCCTTAAATCTCCCTTCCTAGGAATCTTATCAAATTACAGGGAAAAATTAACCATCAGAGAAGAGAAAATACTAAAAGTCCCAGATAGACTCAGGGAAGCTCAGAGAGAGAACCTGGGAGACTTTATCTGCATAATGACAACCTTTGTTCACAGTGAAGTTCCACCCTGCACCTTCCACAGTTTGCCTTCGCCTCTCCCAGAGCTCAGAGGAACTTTGTCCTAGGCCAATTTTCTGTTCTTTGGACTCATTCATTTCCCAAAAAATCATTTACTCCCCATCTAGAATTTCCTACAGCCCCCCACTTCCCTCTCTCCTATGAAGAGGGTATTTAAGCCTCAGGTATTTAATGTGAAATAGGTGTTAGTTAATAAGAACCCATCTGGCTGTTCTTTGAATCTCTTATTTGTGGGAGTCCCATGTCCATGTGCACATTAATACATTTGTGTGCCTTTTTTTCCTGTTAATCTATTGTCAGCTCATTTCAGCAGCGATCCTTCCGAGGGTGGAGGGGAAGTTTTCTCTCTGCTCCTACACTAATTTGGTATTTATAGCAACTTTATAGAGCGTAACTATTGTGAATAATGAGAATCAACTGCATATGTCACCTTTGAATACCTCTCTTCTCTCTTCACTGCTCTCCTCTGGCACAGAGGTAAAGCCCGATTCTGGTGTCTGAGGATGTGAACAAGGGACTGAGTCTGCCATTTGTTGCCCTGAAGGATGGCATACCCCTCTGAAGATGACCTTCGCAGATCTCGGGCAGGGTTTTACAACCTCTCCAACCCTTTAGAGTCGGCAAATGATGGGCCCAAGGGCCAAATCCAGTGCTCATTTTAAGGCCACAAACTTAGAATATGTTTGATATTTATAAAGGGCTATAAAAAAACAAAGAAAAATATGCCACTAAACTCTATGTGACATGCAAACCCTGAAATATATACTATCTGGGCCTGTACAGAAAAAGTTTGCTGACCCCTGCTTCACAGGCTCCAGTTTAGCAATTGTCTAGTGTTGGGGAAATAATTTAAAACAAAGTATCTTGTCAACCTCTGAAACCTCTCCACAAAAGTAGAAGAGATATTGTTGAAAAAACATTAAACCAGGCTGCAATGTGCATCATAAGAAATCTGCTAAAGAGATTGGAAAAAAGAGAGAAATCTCTTCCTTTTATATGGCCAAGCAGATACAACCTTTACATACATGTTCTCAAGGTCAATGATAAGTAGTTCTCAAGTCAGAGACCTTGACAGCACCATTTGTCACATATAATTCATCCCAAATTCACTGGGTAATTGGAATGGCTGCTTGTGTTTGCTAATTGCCTTTATCCAAAGGAAAAATAAACTGTCTCATATCTTTATGACAGGAGGTAGTTTTGCAACTTGGAGCCAGGCACCCAGGAGAAATTAGTTCCTGCCCTCCCATGAAAATGAGGAGCTAGGGGCACTATCCTCCTTGACGATTACAGATTAGAGGTGGTTCCCAGACCCTGGAGGAAAACATTCCCAGGTCATAAAACTGGCAAGAGACATTTATCTTTTTAAAAGAGATGTACGTACATCACTAAGAAGCAGAGAAAAAATTTACAAGTTTTCTAAAAGAAATGCCCTGAGAAAATGGGGTGGGAGGGTGTTCTTTCCATTTTTCCATCAGGGAGAATAACTTTTTTTCTTATGTTTGATTTGTATTTTACTCTTGCAGTAGTTATCTTGGTTTCTAGCCAAAAAAAAATCTACAATTTGACCCATGGCCTCTCCTCTTTCTTTTCTTTTACACCTCCACTGTCTCAGATACGGTCCCATTTTGTCCCAAGGCACTCAGATCCAGCTCCCTGCATCCAATTCAATCAGCAAAACAATAGCTCTGCAGTTAACTGACTTGCATCTAACTAGATCTAACCTGCATCATCTAGAGGAGAATAGTCACTTCTTCTATTGTTAATCAAAACTGTCACCTGGGATTTCAGCTACTATTCTAACCCATCAATGGAAGCATTTCCTGACATAAACAGAGTGTGTGTGTGTGTGTGTGTGTGTGCATGCGCACGCGCGCGCGCGCGCACGCGTGTGTTGGGAGTGTGGGAGATATTTCTACTAAGGAAATGGGTTTTCCTACACAGAATTAATATTAGAAGTCTAACACCTATTTCACAAATTAAATACCTGAGGCTTAGGGAGGTTAAGTACCTTCTTTAAACGAGACAAGTGGCAAATGTGGAGGTACATGTCTGCAGCCCACAGACCCGAGGAACCCTCTTTCCTGTATGCCAGACTACCTGGGAACCCAATTAGCTGCCATCAAAAGAACAAGGGTTCTTTTCACTTGCCTATCATCTTTCATGATAAGTCAATCAATTGCTTATTGAGTGCAGTCCTTAGAAAGTACAAAATAAAAAGAGTCCCCAGACTAGTTTCCTCTATGCTCTGGCTGTGATTCCAGTAGAGTCTGGTAACTGCCAAAGACAAAATGCACCAGACAATAGGGGCATCAATTTCACTACAGCTATTGCAATAGGGAGAACACCCCAGATCTCAGCAGTTGCTGACTGTGTAGCTGGTAGTGTGATTTACAGTTGAGATTGTTTTGCAATCAGGGGCAGTCTTAGGTCAACTCCAGGAAATGTTTATTCCTGGATCTTGTTAGTTTCAAAGGAACAAACAGTTTTAATCTCAGCTAATTAATGATGAAAGGAAGAACGGGTAGTTGGAGGCGCTATGTCTGGCCTTGTCAGCAAGTTTAGGCAAAAGGGGAAAGGTCTGTGCTTGACCTTGTCATCAGCAATGTGCTAATTGTGTCTCCTGATGGGGTGGAGCTAGGTGTGTGCTGAGAAATGGGGCCGAGGGGCTTTTTCAGACATTCCATAGGTGCCCAGGACATGCTGTTTCTGTTTCTGTTTCTTTTTAAGGGAAAATAGGAATTCAGTTTCTCTAAGTGGGGATTCTGAGTATCTCATTACTTGAAGTGTTCATTTATTACCAAATAATTAACTTTCTGTTTGTGTGGAAGTTTTGTGGGAGACCATAGAGAAGTCTTAATTGTTTCAAACGCCTACACACTTCCTTACAGAATACGTTCATTACATCTCTTGCTGAACGCTCTGGCTGGGGGAGATTCAGTCTGAACTTTCCGTCAATAAGAACAAGGATGAGATTCACTGAAACACGTTGAAGTTCACCAGACAGTAAACACTCTGCTGTGTCCCCTGTTCAAGGCTGAAAAGTGACAGAAACCTCATCCTCTCCAGACAGGCAGGGCCCAATAACAGTTGGGGCCCAGAAAAGTCACATGGACTTTGACTTTGAAGTGTGGAGCAAGAGAACAACATATTCTCCAGCAAATAAAGTAACTGAAGACATAAAGAAGACCTCAGAGTGACACTTCCATCTTATCAAGAGATCCCAAAGACTTTACAAAGGCTTCTTATAGACCTGTAAACATAGAATTAAAAAGAAATGCCCACCTAGGTCAAATTCAATGTTATTTATCTTAAGGGCTTTCAAACCTAAGTGGGTTCCAATAAGGCACAACTTTCTCTGAGTCTTTTATCTGCTTTCCCTGTGCATAAAATTCTATCTTCTCTACCATCTCTACTTCTCAGCATTAACGAAGGAATCTCGTGATAATCGGGTGAAGCAGTGCCATGTCTAACGCTAACTGTTTTCCAGGCTCTGTACTGGGCCCTGAGGACACAACAACAAAGGCAGTGCCTCCTCTGCAACTGCCGGATCTGCCTTCTCCCCTGAGTTGAACATTTCTCCTGGGGTTCGCCAACAACAAGAACTTTACTTACCCGGAACATATAAACACATCGCAGGCCTGTTCTTTCAGCTGGAGGACAATTAAAAACACTTACTCCATGTCTTGGTGGAAAGGCTGGCAGCAAGGTTGGCTGAAGCCCGGGCAGCAGGCTGGATGGGCCTCCTGGGAGAACTTGCCAGGTTGCAGTGCCCCGGAGGAATTTAGGATGTAAAATCTGTAATATTTGAGAGGTAATTTTCACATCTTATAATCAAGATCCAAATAACTGGATTCTCCCTTTGCGTAGAAATGATGAGTGTGTTTGTCCATGGTGAAGGTGACCTGCGTGTTGACGAGCGACTAGTAGGGAAGCCAGTGCTGGTCTCCAGCAGGCTGTCCAGGGTGAGGGACAGGTGGGTATCAGGGAAGGGAGATGTGACATTGCCAGAAAGGGAGGAAAAACAAACTCTCAAATTATTTCAAGTGCAAAATTATGGTGTTTATTTTGAGGTTTTGCATTTCTCACAATAATTACAGTTACACAGCTACATCCTACATACTTCCATCTCAAACATCACTCAGTTGGCTTTGTCTAGGGCTTAAACACAATATCCTTTCAACCTTGTTGTAATTCTTTCCATATCATTTATATTGTCATTACGTATCTCACTCAGTTTTCACTGAAATGTTACCTTTGCTCATTATCACTACCTCTAAATTGTACAAGGACCTTTCCTTGTCTTTATGAGAACAGTATATAGCTATGTAGTTACATTGGTACTACATAAAGAACATCAAAAGATGTGCTTACTGCATAAATTGTCAAAATATAAAACATGCTTACCTGCAAGCACAATAGAGACATATACGGCCCTTAAGAGCTGTAAGTATGTTCTTAAAGTGTTAAAAGCCAATGCATCAAAAATATTTCCAAGCAGCCTGCCTGATAGTTTTATCTGAGTAAAAAGAGTTTTCCTTTGATTAATCCCAGGGTAATGTGATTTCCACTTTTTTCTTCTCTGTGGAGTAAGATCCTATCTCTCTGAGGTTTTTGTTTTGTTTTTGCTAATTTCCACTATTGTTTACATATAAAAAAGTAATCATTTAAGAAGATTCCTAATGGCAAGATATCTATAGAGTAAAAACAGAAAGGGTTCAAGCTTTATGACAGCAAAGGAAACAATCCACAGAATGAAAAGGCCACCCATAGAATAAAAGAAAATATTTTTAAGCCATACGTCTGATAAGGGGTTAATATCCAAAACCTATTAGGAAATCCTGCAACTCAATAGCAAAAAACTAAGTAACCAGATTTAAAAAGGTGTAAAGGACTTGAATCAACATTTCTTCAAAGAAATGTCCAAATGGCCAACAGATATATGAAAAGATGTTCAGCATGACTAATCATCAGAGAAATACAAATCAAAATCACGAGCTATCACCTCCTACCTGCTAGAACGGCTATTATCAAAACAGCTATAATGCCACCACCAACAAAAAGATAACAAGTGTTGGAGAGTATGTGGAGAAATTGAAACCCTTGTACACTGTTGGTATGAACATAAAATGTTGCAGTTGCTATGGAAACAATATGGAGGCTCCTCAAAAAAATTAAAAATAGAACTACCATATGGTCCAGCAATCCCACTTCTGGGTATTTATTCAAAAAAATTAAAATCTGGATCTCAAAGGCATATTTGCACTCCCATGTTCATTGCAGTATTATTCATAATAGTTAAGATGTAGAAACAGTGTAAATGTCCATCAACATATGGATGGATAAGGAAAATGTAGTATATACTTACAATGAAATATTATTTCATGGAAGGAAATTCTGCCATATGTGACAACATGAATGAACTTTGATGATGTTATCCTAAGTGAAATAAACCAGACACAGAAGGAAAATGAAAAATACAGCATGATTCCACTTACATGTGTAATCTAAAATAGTGAAACTCATAGAAGCACAGAGTAGAACGGTGGTTACCACGGGCTGGAGGAAGTGGAAAATGGGGAGTTGCTATTCAACAGGTATGAAGTTTCAGTTATGAAAGATAAATAAGTCCTAGAGATCTGTTACGTACGACCATTGTACCTAGTTAAAGAATAATATAATTGTACTCTTAAAAATTTGTTAAGAGGGTAGATCTCATGTTAAGTGTTATTATGATTTTTAAAAATTAGATTAAATGGAAAAGAAAAAGATCCTTACACATGATCTCTTCCTCTTGCTATAATTTCAAATTGCAACCAAATTGTTCTGAGATGATGATTAATCTCTCCCAACTATAGCCTCACTTCTCTACTTAGGAGGATCCTCTATGTTATAATCTACTTTTCCTAAGCTTCTCCACTCATAGGTTGCCCCCAAATCTCAGTTCATTTATATATGTTTGAAGTTCTCTGGATTTTTTTTTTTTTTTTTTTTTTGGGCATGGTTTTTAAGTTTAAAAGAAATAACACCAGCCGGGTCCGGTGGCTCGCGCGTGTAATCCTAGCACTCTAGGAAGCTGAGGCGGGAGGATCGCTTGAGGTCAGGAGTTCAAGACCAGCCTGAGCAAGAGCAAGACCCCATCTCCACTGAAAAATTAGCTGGGCATGGTGGTACATGCCAGTAGTCCCAGCTACTCAGGAGGCTGAGGGAGGCTGAGGCAGGAGGATCACCCGAGCCCAGAAGTTTGAGGTTGCTGTGAGCTAGGCTGATGCCCTGGCACTCTAGCCCGGGGGACAGAGTGAGACTGTGTCTCCAAAAAAAAAAAAAAAGAAAGAAAGAAATAACACCTTTGATTGGACTCACTGACTTCTGATCAAATTTATAGAACTTCGTCCATCAAAAGAAAGTACTTTCAGTCAAAGACAGTAAAAACTGTCTCCAAATATAAATACGATGCTTATTAATGTGTGTAAAAATATATGGAGCTTTACTTATACACACATGTACATTTTAAGTATGAGGAGATCTCTGGCCTATTCATGTAAGGAAAAACATGCCAGCAATGATGGAATTTCCTTTTGGTACCAGAGGTTAATATGTTAAATTCCATTGTTGGCTTTTCCTAACATTTGTCTAAAATATATCAACTGGAAATGTCTTATAATCTAGTCTGTACTACTCCTCTCTTGCACTTGTCATTATGAAAACAAATGAATGTCCATTTCTTCTCTTTCTGTAAAAACAGATGATAATCAAAATATTTGGTCAACATCCGCTGCATCTTTTTGTTTATTTCATGATAACTTTTATGTACATGATAATATTGGAAAGTTATGATAGTCTTCAGCTAGTTGCAAAAGCTAAAGAAAATGTGCTACCCAAGGTAAATGATTTGTAACCCTTGAGTGGAGTCAGAGTGTTTGTCTGTCTCTCTCTCTCACACACACACATACACACATACACACACACACATTTTAGAATCTTTAAAAACCTCTTCCGTTACATACTAGGTATCTCCAGCAAGGAGATACTGATTTTGGCTGAGTAAAAGGCAAACCTATTTAATGTCTTTTCAACTGCTTTTCAGAGAAAACTTTGCAAGAACATTACAAGGCATGTTCTTTTGCGACCCTGTCATAACCGTGTCACTGTACTTTCAGCTTACGATTTCCTTGGTAAGGTCACATGCACTGTCTTGTTAAATATCAGTATTCTAAAAGAATATGTGTCAACATCAGCTGCATCCTGAAAAAGATATATAAAGGAGTTCATATTACCCAGAAAAATCTCATACTGTTTTTCATACTTCAGATGTAAAAAAGGAACAGAAGAAGTAATTGTCCTTTAAAAATATATTTGTATAGATGCTAGAGAAACCAAATAAAATATGAAGCTATTTTTCAACTGACTTTTTCTAAGTCAATAGAATGGCATTTTCCATTTACTTGTTTAATTTGATTTTAAAAATCACAACTATTTGAATCTACAGGTATGAATTTCATTCACATTATGCATCATATTTAATGTAAAATATTTACATTCATGATTTTTTAAATCTTGTCTATTTTGTGTAGTTTTCTTTTGAAAATTTAATGTTTTCATTTTCTCACATCTTGTTACTGTTCCTCTAAAAAATTCATTTACCAAGTACACAATGCATAAGCATCATATTACATCTAAGTCACAGGTTGAACAGTTTTTCCTGATACACACTGAACAATTGGACAAAATAAAATATAACTCTATGTCAAAATAAATGATTATTTTACACTATTACTAATTGTAATAACCTAAGAAAAACTGTAACAAGACCTTCAGTATGGTCACATTTGTACTAATACAGCTATTTTTGTGTTTATGAATATCTTAAATATTAACAAGAATAGTAAGGTTTTAATTTAGGCAAGGGCTATTTTTACAATTTTACTAATAATAAAATATTTGTTTTGACATATATTTAATCTAGATTATTTTGGTGTGCCCTTTTGTCTTATCTTAACTAGTATTACTATTAGATTGTAACAGCAATATTTATCTTCCATGGCATATAACAGCTTCTGTCATTTCAATCTTCCAAAATGTCATTTTTGGGGCTCAGAAATGATACTCCAAAGTATTACACCTTGGCCTGCTGAGTACTTTGAGCTAAAGGCAATTGGAAGGCCTCAGAAGCAAGGTCTCTCTGAACTTCACACTGCGCCTCCCTCCCCAAGCGAGTCACAGAAACCAGAATTCCTCTTTGCCAGGGTGGGCCAAAGAAACTAGGATTTCCCAAAGCAAGCCATAAAACATAGAAAGGAAATTCTCTCCCTTATCACTTGAAGACTCTCATTCTGGAGGGGTCCTGTCCCATAACCAGGAGGAAGAAATACTACAGAGAGGCCAAGAAGAATCTGAACAGACAGGCCTTGCTGGGTTCCCCCACTCAGTTTATTACCATTAGATCATACCCTTTTGTCCAGTCACGTTTCTACATGGCTGTTTTTTTTTCACTTACTTTAAGAATAAACATAGAGTTTTCCCTGGGTCTTTGGTTCTTAATTTCTATGGCATCCATGTCATGTATAACTTTGATTAAATACATTTGTTATGCTTTTCTCTTGTTAACCTGCATTCTGTTTAGCGTGTTGGCCATGACCCTTATGATGTGTGAGGAAAGGTATAACACCTTTCTTCCCCTACAGTATAAAGATAAAACATCAGGTAATTGAGACACAGAACAATAACCTAAAAACTCTTTTGTCCTTCAGACAATGCCTTGACTTTATCTTCATTGTGATCTAAATCAATTGTACACAGAAATTGAATCATTATTATATATTTTAACATTAGTTCATCCTTCAATTTCTAGACTAAAAGCAGTTGATCATGAAGTAGATTATGTTCATCAACTTCTTCTATTTTATTAGGATTTTTTGTACAGTTTATTGAGATTGGTCTATAATTTTATTTTTTGTGTTTAATCTTTTAAATAATAATTTAGTTTTAATGTTATATTCATTTCATAGAAAGAATTAGGAAACTTTCACCAGTTTTTTAATTCTTTGGAGCAGTTTAACATGTACTGGAATTATCTGCTCTTTGAAGGAGTAATACAATTCCCATAGAAACTAGTGACAACCTAATATTCTGAGCGGCTGACATCTTTCTTTGTTTTTTGTATGGGAGTAAGTAAATTTAGATTTTTCTAGTTTTGGGGGGGATTAGTCTTGTCAAATTATATTTTCCTAGAAAAATTATGTATTTTAGTAGGATTATCAAACTAATTTGAATAAACTGAGCTAAGTAGATTCTTGTGATTCTTTTAATTTCCACCATTTCTCTAGTTATTTCCTCATTAACTGTTCTAGTTTTGGGTGTGTGCTTTCTCCTTTTTTTTCCTCTCTAATTTAGCTAATAGTTTTTCAGTGTCGAAACATCTCCCTCTGAATTCTTACCATTTATTCCTTGAGCTCTTTTATTCTGCTTTGTCAACATCCTTCAAATGTGTTATGGGTTGAATTGTGTCCCCAAAAAAGATATGCTGAAGTCCTAAACTCCAGGACCTGTGAACGTGACCTTACTTAGAATTCTAGTAGATGTATTCAAGTTAAAGTGAGGTCAGTAAGGTGGACCTAATCCAATGTGAGTGGTGTCCTTATAAGGGGAAGAAAATGCCATGAAAAGATAGCAGGAGAGAACATCATCTGGTGACAGAGGCAGACAGTGAGGTGCTGCAGCTGCAAGCAAGGAAAGGCAAGAAGGGCCCCCCCCGTGGAGGTCTCAGAGGGAGCACAGCCCTGCTGGCTCCTTGACTTAGGACTTCTAGCCTATAGAAGAGAAAGATGGTAAGTTCTATTGTTTTAAGCCACTCAGTTTGTAGTATTTTGTTACAGCAACCCTAGGAAACAAATACAACATGGGCAGTCATTGATTAAACTAGGAAAAAATTTATATTTAAATGTTTGGTCAGAAATGTCACACATTCTATGCCCACAATGTCTTGCTTCTTCATCTCTTAGCGATTACTTCTTTTCCCCTTTACTACCTTTGTACTGATGCTGTGCCAGCTCCCTTTTATTACTCCTCATGGAAAAAAATTAGATTTTTCAGATTTGTCATTTCACAGGAGGTTCCTTCAGAGATTGTATTTTTCCTGGTACTTTCAGGGACCTACTGTCTCTGAGCTTTTTCATTATTCTCTACTTACCTTTGTTGTACTTTCCCCCAGCAAAGCTTCTCTACGATCCAACTCTGCCTTGACTCCCAGATGCCTCCGAATTTCTTGAAAATGATGTTGAAATATGAGATTGTGGGGAGGCCCTCCACCTATAGGAATTCTGTTTTGGTGATATTCTCTCAGATCTGCCACCGCTGGGCTGGTTACCATTCATTTCCTTTTGGGTGGCTTTCTACACCTATTGTAGCTACATTGGAAAAACTTACATTTTGTTGTTTTGTTTGAGTGGGCAGATTATATCTGTACTCTGGTTTTCTATCCGCGTGGCTTATTGTGGCTTATTTTCCACACACTTTTTTGCTTTTGTGTGGTGTTTAGGAGGGGAGGAAAATTGCTTCCTCACATCCATACCTGACACTGAAGCCTTTAACTGGGTTTAATTTTTTCTGTTCTTTCTGTCCTTCTACTTCTTTCACTTTTTGCTTGCTTTTAAATTGATAAGTATTATGCCATTTTACCTCCATAGCTCATTTAAAAGTTACTCCTCTATTTCTCTTTTTACACAGGTTACTCTTCAACAGTAGAAAAACATACTTAACTCTAAAAAATAATTGAAATGTGTCCTTACTTCCTCTGAGCACTGTAAAAACAGTAGCATGACCACCCACCTGCATTTCCTCACTGTTTTCTAACAGATGACTTTCCCCAGCTTTCCTTTCCACACATTAGGTTCCCCTGATTTATTTGGGGTCTCTGTACAGCCCCCCAATTTATGTGCTTTTTGTTCCTTTGCCCTCATCTATTAATCCTCAGTGCTCTGAGTTTCTAGTGTCGCTATTTTTTTCCTCAGGGAAGCCCTAGATTCCTTGTTTCCTGGTTTCAGTTTAATACTCCCTAGAGTGAGTAGGTGGATGGAGCTTGTGATTACTAGACTGGAAGCTCATTGATGTCGTTTAAGATTTATTTGTTGTAATTTTTGCAGAATCTAAGGACTTTATGTGGCATGAAGCACTTCATGCCACATGAAGTATTAGTCTCACATGTTATAAACACTGTATTCATTTTCTGTTGCTGCATAACAAATTAGCACATCCTGTACTGCTTAAAATGATACAAATCTATTATCTCACAGTTTTTGTAGGCCGGTTTTCTGGGCACAGCTATTTAGGCTTTCTCTGAAATAATTTAGGGTTTCTGAATCATACTCCTAACTTTCTTCTGTCTTCCTTCCACTGTCCAATTCCCAAGCCACTCCTACTCTCGATATCAAAATCTGTATTAGTTTTCCATTGCTGCATAACAAATTACCACAAATTTAGTAGCTTCAAACAAAGCCTTTTATTAGTTCATAATTTTGTAGGACAGATGTCTGCTGTGGCACGTTTGGGTTCTTTGCTCAGGATCTTACAAGGCTGAAATCAAGGTGCTGTGGGACTACATTCCCACATGGAGGACTGCCTAAGAAGAATCTGCTTCCAGCTCATTTGTGTGGTTGGGAGAGTCTGATTCCTTACAGTTGTAGGACGGAGGCTCCTGTTTGCTTGCTGGCTGTCAGCTGAGGTCACTATCACATCCTAGAGGCTGCCATATTCCTTCAAAACAGCAACTGCACATCAAATTCTTGTGTTTTGAATCTCTGACTTCCTTTTTTGCCATCAACTAGAGAAAATGAAAATTTTCTGCTTTATAAGGGCTTATATAATTAATTGAAAATCTCCCTATGTTAAAGTCCATCCAGATAATCTCCCTATTTTAAGGTCAATTGATTTGGGACCTTAATTACATCTGCAAAAATCTCTTCACAGCAGTATCTATACAAGTGTTTGATTGAAAAGCTGGGAGAAGGTATATATATATATTGGAGTAGGGAATCCTGGCCATGGGTGGTGGGGGTTGGGGGGCGGTTTGGATCTTAGAATTTTATCTAACATAAACATGTTGCTTTCTAGAATTTCTCTTGAATTGATTTAACAATACCATGTTATTTTATTTTGGGGGCCAAGAAGATGTATAAAGTATTACAAGTATTAATTTACTCAATATATTATAAATTTGGTGTGCCATTAATTGTTTCCCATGATCTAAAAAGCTTAAAGCCCTGATAATAATCCCATTATAATTAATGATTTTGCAATATCCTAAAGTGGTCTACTAACCTTTGGTTCAATTCATATATTTTCAAAAAAATAATCCTTCAATGTAAGGTCAACAATAGTCTTGACAGTCAAGAAAGGCGGTGTTTAAAAAAAAAAAGGGCCACACGGCAGCTCACGCCTGTGATCCCAGCACTCGGGGAGGCCAAGGCGGGAGGATCGCTTGAGCTCAGGAGTTCGAGACCAGCCTGAGCAAGATTGAGACCTGTCTCTACAAAAAATAAAAATAAATTTAAAAAAAGAGAGAGAAGTGGTATGTAGCCTTCAAGGATAACTGTGTGTGTGTGTGTGTGTGTGTTGTCTGTGTATATCACAAAAACATTAGATATATGTTAACGTGAAACATTATGGAAGAAAATTAGTTTAAGGAAGTGAGACAGAAATGCAAACAGAGACAAAAAGATGGAACTGTCCTCACAAATTTTAGAAATGCATTGTGTTCCAAACACCAAATAAAATCAAGTCATAGAAGAGGAAAAAATATTTAGTAAATAAACACAATTTGTTAGTTTTTTTCAGTCTCTATTTTGTTTTCTACATGCTTTAGGTTGATCCTATTGTTCTTTACTCAGCAATGTAGAAGAGATATAGTGATAGGAAGAGGTTACCATGGCAAATAGTGAATGGACTGATGACATCTAGAGACAGAAGTTTATTCGAAAGTACTTTGCAAAGTTAGAAGGATAAAAATTAGAAGAGAAAATGCACAAATTGAGTAATTAACTCCTGAGTAATGAGAATTTGACTTAACCATGAAAATTCCTCTTAAATAGGGACACTGGGTGTTCTCCTATTAATTCCCTGAGCATCAATATTTGGATTCTCCCTGATAGATAAAATGTAGGTCTTACATCACCAGGAGGGAAGAACTATGGACCAAACTTTTCTTAGCTATGACTGAAGTAAACTTTGACCATTATTTGCTTTTTATTTTATTTAAGAATTCCCAATCATGCTCTACAAAGGAATGAAAGCCCAAACCTGACTTATAAGGAAAATAATCAGAAAACAGTAATACTATGGAACAATTTAGTAAAAATAATGAAACATAATGTAGAAGGTAGGCATTTAAATCTACATTATCAGACTGGGTTTTAAAGAGATGGAGAGGAGGCACCAAGCATTTAGAAATCAACAGGAGCAAGATTATTCAATTTTTACATAATAATGTAAAAGGAGACAGCCTGATTTAAAGAACACTGAAGTTAAAAGCAAATAAACTTGGTAAAATAAAATAGAAGAAGGTAGATAATCAGATATATAAATATATGTAAACAAACTTCAAAAATCATTTTAACATCATAGTTTCAGATAGATTTAATCAATGACTCATTCTAAAAGGTTACAGTAGCAAATGTGATGATGGCTAAATAACTATCAAACAATTTTTTGTTTGACAGAGTTTAAGTTAGTGCCATCTGATGTGTAAGAGACACTGTTCCAGTCTTTCACTCATACTTGCAGCTACTGCAATGTTATGTAAGGTATTTAAACATTCTGTTTCCTTATTAGACAATTTGGATAATAAAACTTGCTTTGTCTACAATATGCCATATAAAATGGAAGTATAGATGTGGCAATGCTATTGAATCTGTAAATTATTATATATGCTATTCTTTTTCTTCTTTTTTTGAGACAGAGTCTCGCTCTGTCACCTGGGCTAGAGTGCCCTGGTATCAGCCTAGTTCACAGCAACCTCCAACTCCTGGGCTCAAGCGATCCTCCTACCTCAGCCTCCAGAGTAGCTGGGACTACAGGTGTGCACAACCATGTCCTGCTAATTTTTTTCTATTTTAGTAGAGACGGGGTCTTGCTCTTGCTCAGGCTGGTCTCGAACTCCTGGCCTCAAACAATCCTTCCGTCTCGGCCTCCCAGAGTGCTAGGATTATAGGCGTGAGCCACCGCCCCTGGCTTATGGCATTATTTTTCAAAAACATAAGTTGTAATAAAATTATTTCATCTCAGAGATAGACCACTTATATATGAGTGTAATAAACTTCTAGATATTCATTATTTACCCAGTTTTCATGATCTGATCACTGATCAGATTTTTTTCTTTAATGATTTATTCTTCTATTTGACAAACAGATTTTGCTCCAAGTTCTTTTCTAGGTGTTGGTGTGATAGCAGCGAAGAAAATTCAGCCCTCGGGGACCCTGCTATCTAACGGGGAACACACTTTAGGGAGCATGCAGACACAGGACCATGCAGGGTCCTTATAATTGAGAAACCTAATTTTGGCTCTCAGTAAAGTCATACTTCAGGAAGTGACATTTAAGCTGAGACCTAAAGGATGATTTGTATTTTGCCAAAGGAAGAAATCCAGAGAGGGAGAGAGGAAACCACATAAGCAAAGGCCTTGAGTTAGGAAAGAGCATTGTCTAAGGGGGGTGCAGGGAGGACTCTAGAGGTAATGTTAGAAAGGGAGGGGGCTGGGTACCTGTGGGCCTGAGCTGGACAGGGAGCTGGATGTTGTCTTTGGAGACATGGAAAGCTGCTCAAAGGTTTTAAGCAGGAAAGAGATAAAATTAGATTTGCATCTTATAAAAGGTCACGATAACATCTCTTAAAAGGTCATTTATAGGAGTCTGCCCAGTACTGAACTGGACACGCCACATTGATAAATGGCAAATGCCACCTGGGCCCTGTTTCCTCCACATAAAACCCATAATGCAGCATGATATGCTGTGATGGGGGTAGTACACGATAGTGCAGGTACGGGAGTACGTAGCAATGACCCTTGTCTTAAACGTGGGCTGGAGATGTCAGGGAAATTATCAGAAAGGAAGTGACTTCTTTACTGAGGTCTGGAGCATGAATAAGAATCAGGTAGTGAAGAAATGATACATGGTTGTAAAGAGAATGTTGCAGATGTCTGGGGTGATGTGTACAGAGACCATGGAGCTAGAAAAATCACTCGTGTTCAAAGGGCTAACATTGATTCAGTATGTCATGTCTGATTGTTAAATGTTCTATTTCTTGATCTGCTTCAGAGATGGGAAGGGGCATGGAATATGAGATGAGCGTGAAGCAGAAAACAGACTGGAGCCTGAAGAATTTGGAATTTAATCCAAAGGCAGTGAGGAACTCTTGCAATATCTAAGGGGTACCTTCAAGCACAAAAGAGATTATTTTTCAGAGAATCAGATGTGAATTTCAGAAAGATACCCCTGACTGCAGTGTGATTCCAACTTGGAATGATTAGAACTTGAGGCAGGTGACTTGGGTGGGCCCCAGGAACTTATGCCAAGGATGGTGGCACCTTGGCAGCCATCAGGGTGGAGAAAAATGGGCACATTCAAAACGTATTTGGAATGTGGCATCCACAGGAGCGACTGAGTGTGAACAGACTCCGGTGTATCTGATTCAGCAACTGATGGGTTGTTGCTATTAAGATAGGGGGCCCTGAGAATAAACCAGTTTTGGATGAGAACAAAATAGGCAACAATTTGGTTTCAGATAGACTGAATTTTAATGGTCTTTGGCCCATCCAAGTGGAAGTGTCTGGTGTGTAGTTTGATATGAAAGACTGAGCTCTAAAGGGATCTCACTTACAATGTGGGAATATATTTTCTTCCCTAAATATGCAGGTAAAACTAGAATCCTGGGGTTTTAGAGTCACAGGGGAAAGTGCTGTTATTCCTAAGCACTTGTTAGGAGCTATTCCTCCCAACACAGTAACCCCACAAGGCAGTGCCTACTGTTTACATTTTACAGGTTAGAAACCAGCTCGGAGAGACTTGGTCAACTATCCACAGTCAAGTGTCAGTGTCAGAGCTGGATTCTCACCCAAGGCCACCTGACCCCAAAGCTCGCACTCTTAACTATTTTGAGATATAATCGCTCAAGAGGTCTTAGAACTCACCTGATCCAACCTCTTCATTTTATTTAACAAACTTGTATGATTCAAGAGCTGGATTTGATTTGTTTTTATTATTTAAAGGGTAATATAGCACAATGATTAAGAACAAAGACCCTGGAGCCTTAGAAAGCCCTGCCACTCACTAAATGTGGGCTCTCAGTAAAGTCCCTTAACCTACTTGTGCCTCAGTTCCCTCATCTGGAAAATTATGAGAGTTCTCACTTCAGAGAGATGCTGTGAGGAACAGTGCCCTGCACATAGTAAGTGCTAAGTATTTTGTTATTATTGTTATTATGTTTATGTATTTGTAGACACATGAATGCATTCTTATAAAAGTTTCAAAGAATATCTGAGTATACGCAGTAAAATGTACAAGTCCTTTCTTACCTACTTGCCCTCTCTTCTCTCAGGGTTAACTAGATCAGTGGTTATGCTTCAAGTCCTTGAATTTCATATTTGTATATTTTTTATATTTGTCCAAACACCTCTATGTTGTCTGGCTGCATTTTAGTATAAATGGAATATTACTTTATGCATTATTCCCCAACTTCCTTTTTTCATTTACATCATTTATATCTTGGCGATCTCTCCATGTCAGTCCATGTGTAGGTTTCCCTCATTCTTTCTGACAGCTGCACCCTGCTACATAGCAAGGATTCAGAATGATTTCCCTATCCCTTATTGATAACCTTCTAGTTTAAAAATTATTATTACAGACAATGCTGAAGTAAACCATTCTGCTACATAATAGGGGATGTCTTGTCCTTAGCTGAGTATCTCTGTAAGAAAAATTCCTGGTTGCAGTGTTCTTAGCCTTAAGGGTTATTCACTGCCCACACCTTTCCTGCCTGTGGGAATTTTAAGCACCTGTTTGAGTCAGTGATCAATAGGTAAACACAGAGAAACTCTGGGCACAAAGGACCGTCAATTTGGTGTAATGATGGATTAAGTAAAACCATTTTTGAAATTCAATGATTTTCACATTAATTAAAATATTTTCACCAGTTTTGGCATAGTCTGAGGTGGGGGATATATTTTCAAAATCTTTATGTAGTAATATTAATAACACTTACTATCATTGTTGTTGTTGTCAATGTTTAGTGAACACCTTCCAGGTATTGTGTCAAGCACTTTGCATAGATGATCTCACTTAATTGCCATGACAATATAATCACTCTCACTTAAATCCGGGTTAAATCAAACTGGCTCATTGAACTGCAAGGTGATTTTGTGGATGTCCCCTGGTTTAGAAACCAAAATGGCTTTTATTACTTCTCTAATGGATTATTTCACAGAAGTAGATCTGCAATCTTAAAAATAAATTCCTTGTCTTATTATGGAAGAGTGGATCTTCCTATTGTATGACAAGGCTGAGGGATAGAAATTTCATAAATGCCAATGCATTTAACTATAGTCTTTATAAATAAATCCTATATTAAAATACCAATATTCTTTTGTGGGGATTCTTATTGTTTATTGCCATTTATCCACTTCTTCATTTAAAAATATTCTTAAGCCATAACTGTGTGTCAGGCACTGTGCTGAACTCTGGAAGCAAGTGGTGAACAAGGCCTTGAGCCCTGTCTCAGGGAAACTTACATTTTAGCCTTGTCTATACCCGATTGAGAACAGCTGTCACAGATTTAGTTAAAAAATAAAGATCAATAAGACAGTAAGTGGGAAATCACAAAAATCTAGTTTTGTCCACTTCACTGTTTTTGTTTCAGGCTCATTCTTGTACAGAACATAAAACATATGGAAAGATTATGCTAGAGCAAGTGGTTCGTAAAATACTGTCATGGTTTCATAACTTATTACTTTTATTGTATAGCTGTATATGCTCCAAGTACATTCCAGAAAATCTCAAACAAACACTTAAGGAAAGCAGTAAAAATTATTATAGTGTGATAAAATGGGTATTTTATCAATTTTTAATTACACTTCTAACATATAAGCTGCATCACCCTTGACAAGTTACTCTTGTTAGGAGTCAGATAAATTTATGAATGTGTGCAATCTCTATTCTATTTCTGTCTAGGACTATTTTTCTTTAAAAATTAATAGCTCAACGCTCATTTCTCAAAGATTCAATTAAACACAGCCAACATCCTCAGTAGCTTCTGTGCGGGGTTCTCCCCTTCCTGTTAGTAAGCCTGCCTCCCGTCCTTGGGCTCATGGGCAGTACACAGGCCCCTGGACAGCCTGTTCTCTGTGATTCCTGGCTTCAAAGCTGAACAAAGGAGGAGATTCCAGGTACCTAAATGACCTGCTTCTCCTGAATCCTACTGTCGCCCTGCCCCAGGAGAGTAATGGGAATATCAAGGGCAGGGAGAATTCTCTAGCCCTTTTATCTTGCATAGAGTCCCTGTCCCTTGCTTCCTCCTCCCCACAGGCAGAGAGCCCCAGGCTCCCTCCACATTCCCAGGCAGTGCTGCCTCTCTGGAGGTAGATTCGCAGCTCAGAAAGCACCAGGTTCCAGGATCTTTCTGCCCACAATTGATCTGCCTTAGCTTAGGGAGACAGTGCTGCATTCTGCATGGAAAAGTAATGGTTTCCAAGTTGGAAAATCTTAATCAGTGTTGTTTTTAAAGTGTCATTTTACTAAGTTGAATGAATGATGGCAGATCATAGTATCAGTTATTCAGAAGTGATTAATGCAGCTTAAATGCCAATCTGCTCAAAGAGGATTTAAATGCATCACTAAGCTCTTAGCAACTGTAAACATTTGCTTGTGTACGTATTTCACCATGTGAATATCATTTAACTCTTCAGTCTTACAATGGATTTTTTTGTGAGTAAAAATTATTTTGCAAGAAATAAAAAATAGTGTTTGTCTTTTAGCATTGCTCTGTTGAGGTTGTATTTATGAGATAATTCAAAACCAGTTAATTTAGTGCTAGGAATATCATCTCCCATAAACATAGCTGCAATATGCTCTGTGTACAGTGAACGGTTTCTTTTAAGATTTCATACACTAGGGCAGCTGTTTATACCTCAAATGCAATAAATCTTTAAATATTTTCAGAAGACTGACTTTGGTGAGGTAGCATACTGGGCAGAGAGATCACAAACTTCACTCTCAGGATTGTCACAATCTAGTGCCAGACACAGGCATGTAAACAGATGCCATGCTGGGGAGCTCAGAAAAGGGAGGAAATAACACTTCCTGGGGAAGGTCGGGAAATGCTCTATCTTCCAGCTCTGTAGACCAGTCTGATACCAGCCTTACTGGGCTAAAATCAATGTTCTCAGTTGGACTATGCTCCTTTGTGTATATTTTAGGGGAGAATCCCTATCCTTGCTTTTTCTGGCTTCTAGAAACCACCCACTCATAGCCAACTTCCATGTTCAAAGCAATCACATCACGCATCACTGCTCCTCGTCTTCCACCTCCAAGAGCGCTTGTGACTTAAGTGGTCCCACTGGGTAATCTAGGCAAATCCTCCTGTCTTAAAATAGGTTAATAGCAATATTAATTCTACCTGCAACCTTAATTCTTCTTTGCCATATAAGGTAACACATTTATAGATTCTGGCGATCAAGACATGGACATCTTTGGGGGGCCATTATTCTGCCTACTACACCAGACCATGTGGCATCCACAGTGTTTTGATATTTGTTTTGTGTGAAGATCATCTGGGCAGTGGTGTGGCAGGAGCTCTAGAATAGGCAGGGGGGCTAGCAGAGGGACAAGACGGGGAGTTTGACCTCAAAGGACAGAAGAGAAGCCTATTCATATAGGGTTTGCCCTATTTTAAAACTTGTATTTGAAAGGAAGATATAAAAATTTAATGACCAAAGAGAGATTATTTCATTTGGAATCATAGACTAATAATTCTTTCTTTTTGAAAGGCACGGCCTTGCAAAAATTAACAGGAAAATACCTAATCCTGCAATTTCCTAGTAGCAGTTAAAGACCAGTCCTATGAGTTCTCTCACTGATAGGCACCCTGCGGGAGTTCTGTTTTGCACAACTTTTGAAAAGAGCTGAACAGCTGGAAAAGAGATGTGAATCTCTCTCTTTCAAAATTGCTTTGAGAATCTGCTTTCCGGAGTGAGCAGCAGGGTGCGCGCTCCAGGCCTCAGCCATACCTCAAGGGCAGAGTCACATCTCCTGTGATAATCTCTTCTCCAAGGAAAGGCAGGAGAGCCAACTGTTGGACTTTGACATTCCGTTGTCACCATTTCTGCTATCAACTTGCCGCCGAGAAGAAAGAAAGGAATGGACGCGGCAGTTTCTCAACTGTACCCCGCTAACTTACAACCTCCCCCTCTAAAAAGTCTGAATAGCTGGTTTTCGAGGCCAGCACATTCTTCCTTTCTCCACCTCCATGCTGGTCCTTTTTCCAGCCCCATCTCCACCTAGGAAAAAGTAAATAAACTTCTTCTTCCTATCCTAAACTTTGTCTAGAGAAATCTTTCTCAAAACCTGAGTGCACCAGCTCTCATACCCTAACACTTTTTTTTTTTTTTTTTGAGACAGAGTCTTGCTCTGTCGCTTGGGCTAGAGTGCAGTGGCGTCATCATCACTGCAACCTCCAACTCCTGGGCTTAAATGATCCTCCTGCCTCAGCCTCCCAACTAGCTAGGACTATAGGCACGCGCCACCACGCCCAGCTAATTTTTCTATTTTTTGTAGAGACAGGTGTTGCTCTTGCTCAGGCTGGTCTAGAACTCCTGACCTCAAGCAATCCTCCCACCTCAGGATTGCAGGTGTGAGCCACCGTGCTTGGCCATAGACTAATAATTCTTTAAAGGTCCTGAAATTGTACATCATTTTATTTCCTGGTGCAAAACAAGGTGCCCCCAGTTGCCCCAAACACACACACATTTCTTTTCTAAATAGCTGCAGTTAAGTCAAAGTTGTGGTAAATCGGCAGTAGCAATAACAGACGTTGACCTGTATGAAAATTCCAGGTAAGCAGTCACGATCTCCTTATACGGACCTGACTCACAAAGGACTCACCCTAAAGGAAGGTGAGAGAGTCCAGAGAGACTGACATGACCGCTAAACTCTTTCACAATTGATCTCTCAGGCGTTGCAGGTTGCTTAGGTCCTCCTTCCATCCACTGGCAGGGCTTAAAGTTTATTGGACTTTCCGCATTTCCTCATGTAGTGACCTGTGCATCTTTTTGCGTCTCCTGGAAAGAGATTTGGTGCAGAGGGTCTGAGAGGCTACTCTGCATTGGCTCAGCCTTCAGGACTCACTGCAGAGGCTACCAGTGGACATGAAAGAGCACTTCTAAAGACCACTGGGCTTTGGAGAATACCACCCCAGCAGGAATGGTTCATTTTAGGAAGGACATTGGGTGACAGCATAAAGCTTGTGCTTTGGGTAACTGTCATTATTCCAAATGACCCTCAAGGAAAGCCGTATGAGGAAGTAATTGGGGAAAACTGAGGAGGCATCATAGAGGGAAGAGGGACTGAAGGGGCGGAGGGGCTGGGGAAGTTGCAGAGCCCAGTGACAGAGGGGCGGGGCAGGACAGAAGAAAAGGCTTAGGTATTGGGAGAAGATGTCAAAGAACAATAAATCCCATGCCTGATCCTAATTATGATATGAGCTTTCTGAGGGTCACTTTCTGATGCTGGCGGCATGAGGAAAGGCTGCTTTAGCTAAATATTCATCAATATTACACATTGTCTTCCTCCAAGCACTATCCAGAGTGACCGACACCATTCACTAGCAGGAGAAAACTGAGCTATTTTCAGAAGCATCTCCAATTATAAAGTCAATTAATGAATTCTCTTTAAAAGTGCCACTTCTGACCACATTCCATCTCAAAGGCATCTCATGATCATTGTCACATTACAGTCTCTGAACCCAGTGTTTTTCCTCTTGCAGTAGTAAGGCAAGCCCTGCAAGGACTGGAGTCTGTGCAATCATTGTGACTTCTAAGACGTACTTGGGAAGAAGGCAGAAAGAATTTCAGAGCTAAAATGCATCCGGCAGAATATTTTTGACACAGAAGTTACAGTATTACAAAAGTGATTCAAAAGCATTCCCAGAATCTCAATGAAATTATGAAAATTTAAATTTGAAGATGTATTTTCATAAGTGTGGTAGTTGTCATATTAGTTTTCCATTGCTGCATATTACTGAAGACTCACTGGCTTAAAACAATGTAAACTTATTATGTTACATATCTCCTGATTCATGGATCAGGATTCCTCTGCTCAGGGTGTCTACAGTATAGTCAGGGCTTTCCAGAAGGACAGAACCAATAGGATATATATGAAAGGGAGTTTTTTTTAAGGGAGAATTGGCTCACGCGATTGCAAAGGTGAAGTCTCACTGCAAGGTGGGGACGGAGAAAAGCTGGTAGCGAGGCTCAGTCCAAGTCCAAAAGCCTCAGAACCAGGGAAGCCAACAGTGCAGCCCCGAGCCTGGGCTGGAAGCCTGAGAGCCCTCGGGGGCTGCCAGTGCAAGTCCCAGGGTCCAAGGGCCAAAGAACCTGGCGTCTGATGTCCAAGGGCAGGAGAAGAAAAAGAGTCATGCCCTGAAAAGAGAGAGAGTGGGGGAGAGAGACAGAGAGAGAGGAAACCCAGCACTCTGAAAACCCCCTGCTTCCACCTGCTGGTTCTAGCCACGCCCACAGCCGGTTGGAAGGTGCGTGGGCGGGTCTTCCTCGCCCAGGCCACCGACCCCCTGTGAATCTCCTCTGGCAACACCCTCTCACACACACACACAAACAATGCTTCGCTACGCATCCCTCAATCCAGTCAAGTTGACACCTAATGTTAACCATCACAGTCTCATAAAGCCGAAATCGAGATGTTGCCTGGCTCCATGCTACATTCTCATCTGGAGGCTCAGCTAGGGAACGATCCACTTGCAAGCTCCCTCAGGTGATTGGCGAAATTAATTTCCTTGTGACTGTATAACTGAGGTACCAGTGTCTTGCTAGCTGCCAGCCTGGGACCCTTCTCAGCTTGCAGAAATTCCTCTCAGGTCTTCACTCCATGGCCCTCCAGCTCAGCAACAGAGAAACTTCCCCGCACCATAATCCCTCTCAGGCTTCTAATCTCTGACTTTCCCGAAGGTCTGATAAGAATATCCCTATCTTAAGGACACTTGTGCATATAACACAACCTAATTATGGGAGTAAAACAGTTCCAGGGGCTAGGCAGGGTCTGTATACCAAGTGGATGGGATATCGCCCTGGGAGAGCCATCTTTAGAATTCTGCCTGCCACAATGCCCAATTCTGGGACACAAAAAGCCCTGGAGGCTTCTTAGCCATCACAGGGGAGGTACAGATTTCCTGGATATCTGCTGTCGGTCTCCACCTAATGCCCTATTTTCATGCCAGGGGGTGGAAAACCAACTAGTCTTCCAACCATTTAGAAACATACAACATGGATTTTGTAGTTCTAGTTCCTTTCACTGGTGTTTGAGCACATACTAGCTAGAGAAGGTCATTTGTCATCAGTTCTACATAGTGCAATCCTCAAAATGCCCATCATTATCCAGAGACTACCAATGTCTCTCTTTTACACTTAAGCTAGCAGAAATCTTCTTCATATCATTAACTCAAATGGAGAATAGAAAGCTGGAAAATTATACACCTATGTTTCTATAAAGAGGAAAAAATAAAGATCATTGTCTTCCCACCCTTACTGCACTTTCAAGTGTTCAGATCAGCCAGTCTCGTTCCACTGCTTCCCAATGAAAACAGCCAGTGCAGCTAATAAACAGATAATATTAATGGAAATTCTCTTAGGAGACTGACGACTGCACTGGCTTGCCACTGGCTCCATGGAGAAGAAAAAATAAATTAGTAGTTACACCTCGAGCAACTGCTAATTAGACATCCTCGCAGTAAGGGTGGGAAATTCAATATAAAAAGAAGCAAAGGAAAGCATTGATAATAAAAGGAAAGTAAACACTGAAAGAAAATAGTAAATTGGATTGAATGTGGCTGGAATCAAGATATGAAAAAGCAGAAAAAAAAGCAGGTTCAAACCCTGAAGAAAGATTAAGTGGGAAAATACATGGAAAAAAAAGTTAATTGGCTCACCAAATCATGACTAGAAAGAAAATTAATATGATTAAATGATTTTACCTCCAGGCATGGGATGGAATGAAGACATGAGTATTCACGTTAATTTCAATCTATTTCTGAATGGTAAACTGCTTTCTCTTTCTTCCTCTTCAACTCTTTAGGTCTGGGAGATTTGGTTAGGATTAGCAACTTGGGTTGAGATTTCTGTAGACAGAGTGGCTGTCAGCTTGCCTTTAAGGTGGCCACTCATTTCCTCCCTTCTTTTTCATGCAAGCCATTCCCTCACTGAGAGGTATCGTCTATTCTTCCACCCTCCGGAATCTGGATTTGCCTGCAGACTATGGTGGTGGCACCTCGTGGCTTCCAAGGTTAGGTAGGTCGCAAGAAGGCTTGCAGCTTTTGTGAGAGTCTCATGGAATGCCGGGGAATCTAGGGGAAGCCGGGCTCCATGCAAACACTCTGACGAGGCTGCCTAGGATCCCAAGCCAGTCATGTGGAGAGGCTGTGTGGAGGGTTAGAGAACTGACTAGTCCCCAGGTGTTCAATCCATCCCATTTCAGGTACCAGGAATAGAGGTGCAAAAGATTTTAGACAACCCCAGCCTTGGCTGCCTTCTAGGGACTGCAAGTGAGAACTACTGGGCAGAGTTATCAACGCCCCTCCCTCCGCCAAATCAATGCAACATACTAATTCACTAAATTATGACGTAGCTTGTTACCCACAGTGGTAGATAACGGGAATGAGGATGCCTGTGCATGAGGGTATGGGTTGTGGAGGAGGACGTTCCACGTCTGCAGAACTTTGAAATACATGAAATCTGAAAGGTCACACAGCTGAATTTCTGAGTTTACAAAAGGGAAACCTGATGCTCAAAGAAGCTGTGACCTGTATAAGGTCACCCAGCACATCACTAGTAGAACCAAAGCAAAAATCAAGTTTTCAACATGCAATGTCCTTTCACTACACAAAAAAGCCTCAGGTTCCTCAGTTTGAGAAACATCAACATCCCTTCATAAATCAAGGGTACAAACTCTGTAGAGAAAACTAAACTTCGGACCCTCTGGCTTACAAACTGGGGTAAGAACAAGTGCATCATGTCTACACTCCTGCTTCCACTCAAAAGACAGACCCCAAGATGCACAAAACTTGTGGAGTCCATGTTCTATGGGGTAACCTGAGCAAAGCTTGTGATAGGCACCCGGGAATCAAGGGCACGATCAGGGCTGACACTACGGCCGCATCACTGCAGGGGTCCATGCAGAACCTCAAGGGCCACAATCCTCTGACATGTTTCTCATCTCTGCCATCTTTGGGCACCCCCTGAAGTCCCAAACCACAGGCCTGTCAAGCAAGTCTGTCTTTTCTTCCAGTCTAAGTCCTTCCAGTACTCCTAACTCATCTTCTCACTGTGGTCCTGCCTTCCTTCCAGCTCTTTCCTTCTGTGCCCTCTGGAACCCCAGTACAAAAAGGACTATCTTGACATCATCACAGCATGGCCCAGGAGAGCATAGCATCTGAGAGTGTGGCTTAGAGTCAACAACCTAGATTTCTAATACAGACTCTACCATTTACTGGTTATAAACTTTTAATGAGTAACTTAATGCCTCTGAATTTCATTTTATTCTATTGTAAAATGAAGATACTCATTGTGAAGATTAAATAAGATAATGCACATAAAATGCATTGCCTGGTGCCTGGCACCCAAAAAATACTAGAACAAAAAAAGTTGACCATATGTCCTCAACCCCAATGAAATCTAGACCACCACTTTCAATGCCCTTGTAGTCCCCATAGTTTATTTGTCCCCATAGTTTATTTGCTATAGCATCAGGAAACATTTTCAGTAAGTTTCCATCCACTCTTGATCATTGATCTTCATAAAAATAAACAAGTAAACAAAATGACAATATCACTTCTCCTTTTAGACAAGTATCAGCTGATTAGGGCAACCTCTACCCTTCCTGGCAACTGTTATCTACCAAATCCTGGTCATTAGCTCATATCTATCACCATCTTCTTAATTCCTCAATTTTCAATATCCTTGTGGATGACATCTGAGCCCAAGAGACTTGCAATTCCTTCACGTGCGAATGAAGGATTGTTGCTCCACTTCAGCACCCACACCATGGACCTGCCTGGAACTTGTCATGCCCTCGGATGGTATTATCTTTAAGAATTCTACATGTTTATAAATCACTCCTTGACTGTTCACTTCTAGATCTTTTGAGCACCTCACTCTCACCTGCTCACTACCTGCTTCGAGCCTCAGGAGCAGCATCACCATCCTCTGACTCCTTCTGATGCCCCGATCAACTCCTGCTGACCTCAGTGCCCACCTACCCAGCTCAACTCTGTGGGAAACCCATCTCCTGACTCATACAGCTCTCTCTCAGTGTCTCTGCCTGAGGAGACCAAACCAAAATCAAACTTCTACTTGCAGATTTTTTTTTCAGTTCCAACTTTGTTGCATGGATCCCACGCTATGCAGAGCTCTATGAAGGCTGTGTCCTAGTACTTTCACTGTCCTCACAGCCACTTCTAGGTCATGCATGAGATGCATAATGTTTCCCTTGAACTGTAATCATATTAATTATTGCTGCTTTTTCACATCTATGTCATTGAAAAGCACATATTAGAAAAATACTCATAGCGAACATGCTGTTTATCACAGTCAAGACAAATCCCTCACTCCCAGGAGCTCACATTCTGAAATAAATGATAAACAGACTTTTATTAAAGATAATATAAATGGTAAGTCTTTTAGTCATACAGATAATAGATCTGACATTAATTTATGTCCAAAGTGCTATTGCAGAAGAAAGGGGAGTTCATAACTAGAGTGAATAGAAATGGAAAATAATTGAATTCTAAGTACAGACAGGGAGAAGCTTGGAAAATCATTTGTAGTTTATAGCTACTCATTTTAGAACAAATTCAATGAGAAATGAGAGATGGTTTAGTAAATAATGGGGAGGAAGAAGCACCTGCCAAGTGGGTGGCCCATGTTAGCACAGGAGCTTGAGATGGCATTTTTTTCTGCAGGTGTGCTTCAGACACACAAAGAGAATGCCCTGGGAGGGCTGTGATTTGGGGATGTGGAGGAACAGAAAACCCTGGTGACTGTCCTGCAGCCAAGATTCAGCAAGAGGCAGCCTCACAGAGGTGGATGGAGCTATCACACCTGGCAGCAAAGCTGAACCTCTAACACACAATGACATGCATTGCACACAATTTGGCTGTAACACCTCTCCTGGCAGCAAGGTAAGTGTGTGTTCACCCTTGTACAATAGATCCTTTTACATGTGCCTCACCTGAGACCCTGGTGCTTACCCATAGAGAATTCACAGGGCCATAGAAGCCCAGAGCAAAGTGTACTCAGTCACACAGACACCAAAGCTGAGATTTGGACCTCAGCGCATACTTTTTTGAATAATAAGTTATCTAATACCACTTAAATAAGAAGAACTTCATTGGGCTCATTCATACAATATGGCTACCATAACCCATTAGTTCAAACCCTATTGGATTCTCTTTATTAGTACATTGAAACATTATTCTTTGCCAACCTTCTATATTCATGAATATCAGTGTGGCTCCCTCACTTGGGATGGGGGAGCACTAATAATTTCCTGAATACCTTTCCAGAAATAATTCTATAAATTTACATGCATATACATGTATATATCTTTTTTGGAAAATTTCAAATGACAGCATGTTTAGGGTTCCTATGACTACCCCATGGTTATGATTTACTCAATGATTCACTGGAATGACCCACATAAGTCAAAAAGTTATACTTACAGCTGAGATATATTACTGCAAAGGACACTGTGCAGGACTTGTGAGACAAAAGTAAGCACAGGCAGAGACTAGAAGGATCACACATAGGCTTCCATGTCCTTTCTCTCTGCAGGAATTGCACAGGCATGCTTTTCTTTCCAGCTGCCAACTGCAGAGACATGTGGGAGGCATCTCCACCTAGCAAAGTCAGTGCAAATCTCAGAGTTTAGAGTGCTTAGAGGGCACTGATCACGCAGCTGCCTGACCAACCAGGGTGCAGACCCCAAACAGGCACCAGGTGCACATCAGGAACTTTCATGTTTGTTTTAAACAATGGTGACAGCCCAGAACATCATGACCCACTGCTGTGCCGTACGGAATAACATCCCTGATCACAGACTATGTGAACGTTCCTGGACATTAATTCTCACCACTGTGTCTCCAAGCTTTCCCAGAGATCAGAAGGAACTCAGTAAGTAAAACAAACCTACTGTACTAACTCTTTCCTCACAGAGCACAGTATACACACTATTCTGTATTTTGCCTTTTTTTTAAGGCAATATATTTTAAAGCTATCAGTAAATAGTTACCTCACTTTTTTTCCATGGCTGCATATCCTTTGGCACAGAGGCACTACTATTTGTTCAATCAGTCACCTATTGATGGCGGACTGGACCTGTGCTATTTTACTGTTATGAACATTGATACAATTGATACCCTCACTTGGTGGTGGACATGGGAAGTACATTCATAGGAGCCACCACTTAGTAAAGAATGAATAGGAAAAGGGACTCATAGCGTCCCCCCAGCCTCCTCGGGGATTGCCTTCTTCCACTATAAAAAGTTGTCATTTATTTCATTTGTTTGTGTGGATATTGCCAACTATCACTCTTGTGTCTTTCCTTTTTTTGTTCAATTCCCACCAGCAGTGTAAGTGACTGGCTCCTCTGCCCCACACACTAAGGCAGTGATTTCTTATTTGGAATTGTAGGAATTCTACCTTCACAATTTCACCTACCAACATGTAATAACATCTTTCTCTATACTGATGTGGTTGTGAATTGGGGCCCAGGTTTAAATCCCTGCACCGTTTTAACTAGCAATGTGACATTGTGTAACCGATGACCTCTCTGTAATTTTTCTGTGAATTAATTGGATTTTTATGTGCCACACACTAAGCACTCAGTAAATGCTAGCTTTACTAGTTTATTTAGTATTTTAATTTAAATGGATAAAATTCTTTTTATGCTTGTCTTGTGCTAAACAGTAATATTTATGGCTGGTGTGTGGTTTATATATTATTCTAAGACACATAACTATAAAAATAAAAGAAAATATGCTTTTAGTATCCATAGTTTAAAAAGTGCTGTGCTAAACAACAGACTATTCTCAAATGTTTGGACAGTATGAATCTGATAAATTAAGTTACATGTCATTGCTGTGCCCCTTCTTTTGTGGTACTTTCTTCAAGGCAAAATCAATATATGTATCAATGTAATGAAGCACTGCTTTATTCTAAATATTAAATTTGCTTTCAATAATTGCTTATTATTTTTCTTCTAAAATACACATACTCCCAGAATGTTCTAGGAACTTCTGTTTTGGCAAAAACAAAATCCTTATCACATAAAGAACCTGCACAGTAGAAAAGAAAATTATCCCAAATTTTAAGTTGTCAGCGAATTTGGAATAGCAATTCCCAAACTTGAAATCATGAGAGGTAGTTAACCTTTTAAATTAGAGTTCTGATGAGTTTTTAATATAAGCAATAAATCCCTAATTGTTATCACAGAAAGTACAGATTAGGGAAAAACTATGGCCCTCAAAGAAATGGCTAAATCTAAACTCTTAGGTGCTTAGAAATTATTTACTGATAGAAGTAATTAGGTAAGAAAGCCAGTGCTTCGTTCCGCTAAAGTGACGGCTGCTGGGGGCAACGCACCTCTCCTCAGCTGCATAGAAATGAGGGTGCAGCTGTCAGGAGCCAGGTTCTTAAGGCCCACCCAGCTGCAGGGACAGGTGGCAGCTCAGAATGGCACGTGGACATAGTGAAGCACTTCCTAAGGCAGTTTGGAAAAGTCTGCACAATTTTAGGAAGCTGAAAGGCGAAATAAAAGGCCAAAATGAAAGCAGTCCCTTCTGCAGAAGGAATTTTCTCATCAATATTTGAAGGACATCCAAGGAGTACAAAGCTGCGAATGATTCATTAAAATTTCTTCGTTCTGCTCCAAGTACCTAAGGGTACAAAGAATCGCCATCTTCTGCCTTCCTTTTGTAGGGGGCAGATGAGAAACAGAGAAAGAGAAGTCCTTCGAGGAGAGGGAGGGATAGGACAGCGAAGGGTCTATCACGAGGGGTGGGAGAGAGAATAGGAGGTTGGGAGGCAGAGCTGGCCCAGCCCTCTCTGGCCTCCACCTTGGATCTGTCACTCTCCTCCCACACTTGTCACTGCAAATGGGGGTTGCCCCAGTTTTACCTGAGTCACTCTTACCTCCCGTGTTCTCTCTCTCCCGCTCCCCCTCCTCCAGCCATGAAGCTAGGCAAGTTAGATTTTTCACCAGAAAAGAAAAATAAAAAGTCTTTTGGTAGTAGAAATGATAAGAAATGAAGCTCAGGTGATTTACCCAGTGAGTGTCTGGGTAAAGCTCCTCGCCTCTCACCCTCCCAAATGCTCCAAAGCAGGCCCCTGTATGCAAACCACCCTTCCCAGCCCCTCCTGCCTGCTGCTGCCTCCCCCCATCCCCCACCCCCCATCCCCCCTGTCAGGTTTTACCTGGGGGCTGGGGAAGGGGGGGTCTAAAGTGCTGCTGGCTGGGAGGGCTTTGAGGATGAAGCCTCAGGTCGTTAGACACCTCCAGAGGAAAGGGGAGTTTATAACCTGGCTCTCCTGGTGGCAAACTGTAATCCTATGTTCTCGAACAAACAGAATTGGGGAGCAGCAAGAAACGGATTCAGGGGACGGTGGCTAGTGTGAGAAGGCTAAGCAGGGGGCCACAGTGGCACGAGGTGAGCTGTGAGGCACATTGAGGAAAAGGTGCCAGCAGGCTATGGAGGGGCTTTGCACAAACTGCCCACACTAACACAGTGTTGGGACATAGGCGTAGGGCCTGTGCACGCCACCCTAGGATTGTGGCCGCTTGCTCATCAGCTTGTTTCTCAGACACCAGGGACCTGACCAAACAGCTTCTCCCCCAGCCCCATGCAGAGGCCTCTGAGGCAGGAGGCCCTGGGCCCAGCCTGGGGCTCCCTTTTTAGTGAGACAGCAATAGGGAGTTCGAGTTAAAGTTTAGATTCTGGGAGACTCAAGGAAATTTCACAGCAATTCAGAATTATAACATTTTCTTATAAATTGTTGATTCTTCATTTTCCTCAAAACAAGTAGAAAATAGACATCAGGAGAGATTATTTATCAATTTCCAACAGCCATAATCGGTATTTTTCAACCTCCTTAGGTCAATAGATAGAATGTCACTGCATCAGCAACAGGACCCTGAACATTTTACTCCTGCTGCTGGTCTGCTCTTTAAACCCAACTCCAACTTCTCACACACTGGATTTACTACATCAGGGGGTTTCACAGGGCTACCCACAGAAAACTCATTGTGGCACAAAACTCATAATATTGTCATTAAACTGCCTCATTCTTTTGACTTTGAACAATGCTATCTTTTTCCAATAAGGATAACTTCTATGTATATCAGATAAGATTTCTGCCCTATGAAATTGTCACCTGAAATACAATATATAAAGTAAACCCTTTTCTATTATTCAGAAAACTATAATATTTTATCATTTAGGTAAATAAAACTGCCTTGCCTCATTTTGAACAAAGTTTCCATCACTTATTTGTTTCTTATTTAATTTTTTTCCAAAAAAATAAAGTGCAGACTTTAAATTGTCACTCAACAGTAATAAATATCAGTGTAAACATATGACTGAAAATATGGATTTAAAAGTAATCAATTTGGATAATCAGACTTCATGGAGTAGCACTGATGGTAAATATAGCTATGGATTTTTAGATAGCCAAATTGAAAGCAAGATAAAATAATTTACAAAGTAGGGCAGGAGAAGGAAAGAGTAAACAGATAAGGCTAAAGGATGAATTTTTATGGGTCCTTTTCTTTAAAAGAAGAGGAGTTGTCCTCCAGTAGAGAAAGAATACACAATCTGTTCTCCTAAGGGAAAAGTGGTTAAGCAATGAGGCAAAAGGCAGGTGAAATTGCCACAGATTGAGTTTGCTCTTGGATAGCGGAGGTAGAATGAACTCGCTTCTATCATTGTGATGAACACTGTAAGGCCAACCATAAGCAAAATGCCAAGTCCCCTGGTCCCCCAAGACATTCATACACAGACTCTTAGAGTCAGTCAGGAATGTCTATATGGTAGGAAGGAATACTTAATTCAGGAAAGAAACAATAGATAATACTTATAAAAATAAGACTAGTAAACTTTATAAAAAGCATATATGTTTATTAATCAAAATGTTTTACATATTGAAAAGAAATATTTAAGTTAATTCACATTTACCACGTCTATTCTTACCTGAAAGTAAAGACTCAGGGTCAGAGCCAAAGCACTAAGATATTTAACATGTTAACAGTGGCCATGGTAATAGTGTGTGACAGTGTTGATGAGTAGCCAAAATAAACTTACATTAAAACAATAAAGTAAGTGTAACACTGGTAGCTACCAACTAGTGAGATTCACTTTTCTCAAAGTAAAGTGAGTTCTGGTAAGGAAATGTTAAACTACTTTGCTGGAGAGAAGTATGCATTTGTGTTAGTGTTGATTTCTTAAGGGAAAATATGTTCCCAAGTGTGTGTGTGTGTGCATGTGTGTGTGTGGTGTGTGCGTGTGTGTAATTTCAGGTAGTAGACAGTATTTTTATCATGCTATTCTGAGGTTAAAACAAAGCATTATCTCTGCACTTGGCAGGGTTTCAGCCATGCTTCCTGCCATCTTAGCACACACTGTGCCATTGTACATAATATCAATTTATAAAATGTATTCCATTAAAAATGCACCTAAACCCTTAATGCTTTGATAATAGACAATTTGAAAATAAATGGATAGTAACTTTACACTAGTCATTTTGAGTTGACATTAAATTGCAACAATATTGGGCATAAGAAAACAGCCTTGTGCTAAATTATGTCTGCCCTCCCCTTAAACTCTGTGTTCCAAGTCCCCAGGGACGCTACTTAATACCATGTGACAACTTAGCATTTTCCCGTGGTGGTTTTTTCTTTACAGAGGAAATGAAAGAATTTGTTGAATATGTATATATGACTCCTTTTTTTCTCATGTGCATTCCTGACCAAAAATCTTAAAAATACATATAATATAAAAGAATGATATATGGTGATCAGACCTGTACTGTTGATCTGTTTTCAATTTCAGTTTTGCAAATTAGACATGCAATTTGTGAAGCCTTACATTGACAAAACTCTAACAAGAGTTTACTAACTCTCATATTAGAAATAAAACATGAATTACCCTGTAAGCCTGTGTATAATCTGAACATGAACTAAATATCTCCTTAAAATTGAGCAAAGAAAAATGAGAAACAGAATAAGACATGTGACTATGTTGATTTGTCCACAGCATGAGGAGCGGGGCATTCAGCTCTGTGGGCTTGTCTACATTAACGTGGTCACCACTGTGTATGTCTGACAGCCTCAAAGACAAAAATAACACTCTTCATTTCACAAAACATAATGAAAGAACTTTCCTTGAAGCAATGAGAAGGGTGTTATCATCAATTGATGGGGGCAAAAATAGGTAAAAGCAATACAATGCTATATTGAAGGCAGCTGAATGAGAACAAGCACCTATAGCAAAGTACTATAGACTAGGTGACTTATAAACAAGAGCAATTTATTTCCCACAGTTCTGGAGGCTGGAAGTTTGAGATGAGGGCGCCAACATGGTTGGGTTCTGGTGAGGGCCCTCTTCTGGGTGCAGACTGCTGACTTGTATTCTCATACAGCAAAAAGAAAACATGAGAGCCCTTTGGGGTCCCTTTTATAATGGCCTAATTACCCTCCCCAAAGGCCCCACTTCCTAACACTATCACACTGGGGATTAGGATTTCAACACATGAATTTTGGGGGGACACAAACATTCGGTCCCTTGTACGTGTCCTATGGAAAACAAGAAGGTTGGAGAAGTGTTATGAGAGCCATTGATGAAAAGAAGCATGCATTTATTTCTTACCATATTAAACATAGCATGATATTGTAATGTAGATGCAATGATAACATGCCCTAGCTCCTGTAGTCCCAGCTACCTGGGAGGCTGCGGCAGGACTATGGCTTGAGCCCAAGAGTTTGGGGTTGCAGTGAGCTATGATGACACCACTGCACTCTAGCCTGGGCAACAGAGCAAGACCCTGTCTCAAAAAAAAAAAAAAAAAGAAAAGAAAAAAGGAATAATGCACAACTCCTTTCCCAATAGGTAACGGCAGATCTTCCCCGCCGTAGGAAGTGAAAAGGCATCCATCATCAAATGACAGTGAAAAAAATGAACAAAAGCATATTGTTAAATTAGTAATGTTTGTAACTAAATTGTGGCAAATACTACACACCAAACGTTGTGCAGATTATGAACTCGGATGTAACAGGATCATATTTTGAAAATGTGAGTAAGTTTTATATTCCTCTCGCTAGTAAACCATGTATCTTAGCAATCACTTCACCTTTATTGCCCCAAGGAAGCATGGCTGTACTTACGGTAATTCCAAAGAGAAGAAATTAAGAGGCTTGGTAGTTCCCCATCAGACTGGAAGAGAAGCCGCCCCTTTCTGGTCATGGCAGATTGTGAGAAAGAGAACAGGATGAATATATAATAGAAAGGCAGGAGGTGAGGCATGTATCTAGACTCCTCTGCCACAGCTAAGTCCCAAGTCAAGGCGTGTTGGATACACTGAGGAACAAGCCAAAAAGAAATAGCACTTTGATTTCATTTCCTACTTAAGTTTCTGAAGGGAGATCACCTAGCAGAGTACCTATGGGGCCCTGACTGCTGCTCACTAAACTTTTCTGGGTCTTTCCCCTTTCAGGTATATGGTATAATTGTAATTCTTGTCCACTTGGGGTAGGGCAGGAGGATGTGACTAATTCTGCTGAGCGACTTGTGAGTGGAAGTGGACGGACTGAATTACCAGTGTGAGATTATCTAGAGCTCTCTTTTCCCCTCTGGCACAGAATTTTCCACATGCCTTACAAGAGAACATGAAAGTCAGCTGAGAATCTGGACACAACTTGGTGGAGGAAGTGATCAAGGAGTTAATTGACCCTGTAGTGAAGGGCAGCAAAGCTAATCAATGCCAGCAACCAGGTAAGACTCAACAACCAGAGTTTGGAGAATCCACAGCATCAGCGGAAATAATGTGGTATCCGTCAGCAAAGGGGGATGTCCTTGTTCTCTGGGAACATGGCCTATGCCAAGCGAACAGCCAATGGGATGTAGCAACTGTAGACTTTGGGAATGGTGTCAAAAAAACCCTGGAGCTAAGAATGGATTAACTATACCTCAGCAGATGTCATCTAAAGACCTAAGAACCCAAGGACCTGACCAGTAAAGACCAAAACAGACACCAATGTATACCGAGAAACCCTCTCCACCCACCCAGTGCCATGAGTTTATGTGATCCTTCATACTCCAAAATGCTATCTTGGAAAACATTAGAGAGAGGATATGAAAATCTGAAAGGTAGCACTTGCTGGAAAATATGGATTCATTTAAGTAGTCTATTCAACCCAGTAGAGACTGGGCCATTGACTTATATTTTGGTTTTTCTAAATCTGAGCATATACAGGAACTAAAAATGGATTTTCAAGCAGGTAGCCAGTTTCCTTACAACATCCCAAATACTAGAGGTGACTAACAATACTGAAAAGAAAAAAATGATTACTTTACTTTCATGACTATTTTCTAGCATCTACAGTATGGATCTTAACCCCTGGAAGCTTGAAATGGTGCTGAAAGAATCAGAGCAACCACATGCTTCTCCTCTGTGTGAATCTAATCTATGGCAACATCTTAATGAGTCTTTCATGTATCCAATGCCTCTCCATACATGCCATCAGTTATACATTTTAGGTAAGTTATGATATGATAAAGCTAATAGTGCTGCTCATAGATAATGATAAATATCATTTGTAGATTTATTCACTCAGAATTGACACATCTGACTCTTTGGCCACATTTACTATTGATGCTATTATGTTTGGCTGCAGAGAGCAGATTCATTTGACATTCAGAATGCCATTCAATGTAACTCAGAGAAAAGGGTGAAATAAAAATAAAGTGCCTATTGGCTCTCATATTTCTAATAACTATTAGAAGAGGTAGTAAACAGAATTTCGTATCTCATGCCTACAAGTAGAATGTTTCCCTGTACAGTCATACAATTTTATCAACGCTGTATTCCAAATGCCTTCTTATTAGATTTAAATCACTGCATTTAAGGTCTGGGAACACTGACCAGCTCCATCTGGCCTTTATATCTGTAAACAAATGAGAGGAATAAACAAGAGTTATAATTTGGGGGGAGAAAAGTGACCAAAAAGTGTAATTAAGTTTGGGTCTAAAATTTTTGGATATACTAACATTAAATATGGTATGTATTGACAAACTTTTAGATTTTATAAATTACTATATGTTTTAATGATTTTCATTATTTATTTGAAAAGAGTTAAATTTATACTATTTTCTATTTTGAGATATTACATTCTTATAAATAGTGGAGAGTTCATAAAGGTCACATGTTGTAAAAGAAATGCTTCAGGGTGAACTTTCCCAGTGTAAGCATTTTCCCTGTATTTTGTAATCTGATTTTAACCTAGGGTGATAGGTTAAAATCACTAATAATTATATTACCCAAAGAAATAAATATTATAATATTTAAACTCTTTTATAAAATGCTCAGAATTAATTCTTTTATATGATGCATTTGGGTATTTTTCTGGATTTACCAACGTAACCCATGGTCAGTGTTTTGAGAAAGCATGGCCAAGTAGATCAAGATTTGAATGCTGGAGAAATATAAGGACAAAGAATAAATGAGTCCTGTGCAGTCCATTTCTACCTCTTTTCTGTTTGCAATAAATAATATTGTGTTCTAAATGATCCTTTTGATAAAGTTAAATTCTAGCAAAAGTACCGCATCTATTCTTCAATTCATTGGACTTTGACTATTTGGATGTTTCACTGACAGAAGGGAGTATATTACACTACAAACTTTCAGTGAGGGGAGTGTATTGCTCTACCAAGTCATTAATCAAATAGGGCTTGGGCTGGCAATGAGAGTTAATTTGAACATTTTCTGGCAAGAGAAAAAGAGGGCAAAACAAGTACATACGTCCGGTTAGGCTATTTCAAATCTCTTTGGACCATACTGTAAATCTCGTTGCCATCCCTATTTTCTTATTTCACACCCTTAGAGTAGAATATGGTGGTTATAACCTTACAGGATGTGCAACTGAGAAATTTCAATGAATGTTTATGATTAGAGATAGAATAATTGTAAAAAAAAAAGACTATTGTTTTGACAAATGAACTGGACCGTCAATACCCAGTGTGGTTTACTCTAAGCCCTGTGTGTGTGTGTGTGTGTGTGTGTGTGTGTGTGTGTGTGTGTGTGAGAGAGACAGAGAGAGAGAGAGAGAGCTCATTTTCTCAGTCTTTTGCGTGAATAATCTTGGAGCAGAAAGTTTTCTGTAGGAGATAACTGAGAAGAAAAACTAATTTTATTAACACTTTCTTCCTTGGAATATTTTTCAGATTTTTAGTAATCTGGTTTTTAATGAATAAGATTTAGAAATTATAATTTTAGGTTAAATATTAGCATAATATTTTTTTAAAACATAGTAGTCAAATTCTAACTTTGAGAACTTTATTTTTTTATTAACTTTGCTTTTTTGTAACATACTTGTTAAACATTTCAAAGCTTATCTCTTTTGCAAAATTATATATGCATGTAATTTGAAATGCAGCATATTACAGCAGTATGGGCACCTTACCAAATTTATTATCTGGAATCCAACCTCAGCCTGGAAGAATCATATGTAATGATTTAATACTAAAGTCCTATAAATTAAAAGTATTTAAATCATACTTTTTTGGTTGAATTTTTATATTGATATAAAATTCACATAACATAAAATTAGCCATGAATTAGGGTATAATTCAGTGGCATTTAGTACTTTCACAATGTGCAACCACCACTTCTATCTAGTTCCAATATATTTTCATCACCCAAAAAAAAAACCCCATATCCATTGATAAGTTATTCCCTGTTTCTCCCTCCCCTAGCTCCTGACAACCACTAATCTACTTTCTACTTCTTTGGATTTACCTACTCTGAGTGTTTCATATAAGTGAAATCAAACAATATGTGGCCTTTTGTGTCTGGCTTCTTTCACTTAGCATAATGTTTTTCAGGTTCATCCGTGTTATAGCATAGATCAGTACTTCATTCCTCTTTATGGCTGAATAATATTGTTTTATCTGTATACCACATTTTGTTTATCCATTTGTCCATTGATGGATATTTCAGTTGCTTCCACCTCTTGGTTATTGTGAATAGTACTGCTATGAACATAAGTGTACAAAATATCTCTTTATGACCCTATGTTCAGTTCCTTTGGATATATACTGTATTAATCTGGGTTGTCCCGTATGTGTGCATACATATATATTACTATAAGGAATTGGCTGATGTGATTGTGGAGGCTGAGAAATCCAAGATCTGAAATCAGCAATCTGGAGACCCAGGAGAGATGATGGTATAGCTATGGTAGCTGTGGTCTGACTTTGAAGGCCTAAGAACCAGGAGAGCCAATTGTGTAAGTTTCAGTCTGAAGGCAGGAGAAGACCAACATGACAGCTCAAAGACAGTCAGGAAGAGAGAAGAAATTTTGTTCTTAGTCACTGTTTATTCTATTCAGATCTTCAATGGATTAGATAAGGCCCACACACATTTGCAAAGGGCAGTCTGCTTTACTCAGTTTACCGAGTCAAATGTTAGCCTCATCCAGAAACATCCTCATGGACACACCCAGAAATAATGTTTAACCAAATATCTGAGTACCCCATAGCATAGTCAAGTTGACACATAAAATTAACCATAACATATACTGAGAAGTGGGATTACTGGATCATATGGTAGTTCTATTTTCAGTTTTTTGAGGAATTGCCATCCTGTTTTCCATAGTAGTTACCATTTTATTTGCATTTGGTTTTTATTTGAATTTCTCTGATAATTAGTGATGTTGAGCTCTTTTTATATGCCTGTTGGTCATTTGTGTATCATATTTGGAGAAATGTTTATCTTAGCCCTTTGCCCATTTTTAAATCAGGTTATTTTTTTTTTTTTCTTATTTAATTATAGGAGTTCTTCATATATTCTGGATATTAAGCCCTTATACATATGATATGCAAATATTCTCTGCCATTCCGTAGGTTACTGTTACACTCTGTTGACTGTGTCACTGATGCACAAGAGATTTTAAGTATAATATAGTCCCATTTGTCTATTTTTGCTTTTGTTGCCTGTGATTTTGGTGGCATATCCAAGAAATCATTGCCAAATACAATATCATGAAGCTTTTCCCTTGTGTTTTCTTCTAGAAATTTTACAGGTTTGGGTCTTAACTTAGGTTTTTAATTTATTTTGAGTTAACTTTGGTATATGGTGTAATGTAAGAGTCTATCTTTATTCTTTTGCAAGTAGATATTCAGTTTTTCCACCAGGATTTTTTAAAGAGATTGTCCTTTCTCCATTGAGTCCTTTTGTCATCCTTATCTCATATCATTTGATCATACATTTGATTGTTTATTTCCAAGATCTCTATTCTATTCCATTGGTCTGTATATCTGTCTTTATGCCAGAACCACATAGTTTTTGATTACTATAGTTTTATTACATGTTTTGAAGTCAGAAAGTGTGAGTCCTTCAACTTTGTTCTTTTTCAAGATTGTTTTGACTATTCTGGCTATTTTCTATTTCTGCAAATGTCATTGAGATTTTTATAGGGATTGCGTTGAATCTGTAGATTACTTTGAATACTATTGACACGTTAACAATATTGTCTTCTACATCATACTTGTTTAGAGATGGTGTTTTTAAGTCATCATTTGTTTTTGTTGCTATTTGTTTGTTTCTTTTTGCCTGGTAATTCAGTGAAATATTACTATCGCTTTACAATTGCTGCCCATTTTTTTGAGAAATCTAAGAGAAAAATAGGAGAAAATGTAGATAGAAAACCAGAGATCACAACCAAAGTTCTTTTCATGGAGCCTCTCCCCTCCCCCAGTCTCAGTGACCCTGCTTCCTCCAGGTCCTTGTGCCAGGCCTGCCTCTGACCAGACTTACTCAGTGTTCCTTCCATACCTCTGTCCTCTGCTTGTGGCCACCTCTTCTCTAAGACATAGTTTTTATTAATTTTCATCATTTTTGAGTGTCGGAAACTTAGTATGAGGTCAAATAAATATTTTCCATTTAGTAAATCAATGAAGTGCCTCAAAATCACAAAACAACTTAAAATTTAAACTGTTATTCAGGAGGAATTAGGAAGTGGTTGACATTTATACTTACTGAAACTCCAGATTTATTTATAGAATTTCATCATATCACTTTTCTGAAATAGAAAGGAGACAATAATGTAAATTACATACGATATTCTTAGCCCAGTTATGATATTTGAAAAATTTCTAATTCTTAATAAAATTTCTGGAAGTTTAATTAACTCTGGTGTATTTTTTTCCACAGTTCATATATCTGAAAGGATTCATCAGTCTACACAAAGTGTACTTATGTAAGGTTTTAATGTAAAGGCAAATAAAGTGGTATAGCAAGAGAAAGAAAATGCAGCAAGCATTGGGAATCCAAGAAACATTTTGACATCCCAACTCTCCAGAGCCATTTTCTTTGTGCACACAGGACCAGGCTGAGCCTCTGGCTTGAAGCTCTAAGATCGAGGCCAGGCATTTTGGCTTTAGGAGGGCTTAGAGAAGCCCTCAGTAGGGGTGCTATAAGTTCCTTTAGTCATGTAAGCAAACAATGCTTTCAAACTGGTTAGATCAATTGCAAACCATTAGTAAACAAGCTAAGCATGGAAGTCTCCAGGTCAGAACTTAAATAGAATTGCATAAATCCCACTGACCTTAGCTTAGCCAAATATCCAGGTGTTTCTAGAAGTAAAGATAGAGATTTTCCAGTCCAGCTGTAAATCAATTTTATCTATACCCATTTCTTGGAAACATAAGAAACTAGGATAAAATGGTCTGTAGAAAAGAATTTAACCTTGCCTAAAGAAAGGTCTAGCTTTTATCTTTGATTTCTTGGAGGTAGTCTCCAGGTCTTGTATTATCATTCCTCATAGTAGTGTCTTTGTTTTCCTGGGGACCTTGAGCCAGTCAGATATTAACAATGTGAATTAGGCTGGGGTTGGAGCTTTGAGTCACAGGTTATTTAGACCTCCGGCAGGGCTAAAAACTTAGATCAGCGTGTGGGCAGTCAACTGTGTCTAGTGATGGAGCCCCAATAAAGACTCTGGACGCCAAGGCTCAGGTAAGCTTCCCTGGTTGGCAATACTACATGAGCAGTGTCACACACTGATGCCAGGAAATGCTGTCTTGATCCCACAGGGAAAGACCAACAGGAAGCTCTACATTTGGTCCTTTCTTAGACTCTTCACTATGCATGTCTTCCCTTGGCTGATATTAATCTGTATCCTTTCCCTATGTAAACTGAAAATAAAATCCTAAGCCCCCTATGAACTGAATGGACCCCCCCTTGGCTAAGGAGAACCCAGAAAAACCTTAAAATTGAGTTCCCAGCCATGGCAGGAAGGGAGGTCAGACACACCTCCTTATATCACCTCCTCCCTTTTGGAGTTTAGATACAACAATTGACCAGCATTAAATAGGGATCATAAGACAGACAAAACACATTCTTTGTGGCAATAAGATACTAAATTATAAACAGGACCTAAGGCCACGCAAGGCAAAGATTAAGTCATGCCTGCAGGTCATCAGTTTGCTTAACAGATAGTTTGAATATATTGCGGCTTGCTCTATGATTAGTAGACTTCCTTATCTTAACTTAAAGCACTCCTTTCTACTGACTCCAAGCTTTTAGACAAAGCTTTATTCCTTTAATCAATTATAAATTAAAGAATCTCTGAATCCACCTATAACCTGTAAGCCCCCACTTGGATGTCCCACTTTTTTGGGCCAAACCAATGTATACTTTCCATGTATTGATTTATGACTTTGCCTGCAATTCCTGTCCACATAAAATGTATAAAACCAAATGTTAACCCGACTGTCTTGGGTGCACTTTCTCAGGACCTGTGAGACTTTGTTTCCCTGGCCTGCAGTCACTAATTTTTGGCTGAGAATAAACCTCTTTAAATTATTTTATAGAGTTTGTTGTTGTTGTTAACACTTGTAATAAACCACAGCCATGAGTATAGCACATTTCAGTGAGTTCTGTGAACCTTTCCAGTGAATAATCAAATCTGAAATTGGTTTTGGGAATCCCTTGAATTTGCAGTTGGTGTCAGAAGTGAGGACGGTTTTGTAGACTATGCTTCCTCTAACTTTCACAGAAGGTAAAAGATGCCTTTCTTTAAAACACCCACATTCTGTACTTTATTATGAGAACATAGCACTTTTACCATATAATCACATAGGCTGACATAGAGATTTCAGCAGAATGTGCAGAGGAAGTGTTGGAAGTACAATTTAGGAGAGTAAGAAACCATAGAATTGGTCCCAATCTTGAAACCTATGAATACAAGATTGAAGAGTTTGGATGTTTATTCCTTACCAAACAACCTAATCTTTTTGAAGTGAAAAACACAAAAAATATTTATAATATATACTATAAAGGCATCTTTGGCAGCTTGAAAGAGGAGATCTGGATAAATATAGAAAGAGAATCAAAAGAGGTGATGTTTGAAAGATAAAGACAATTCCAGGGTCTCAAGCCTGAGTGATAAGGGGGAAATTAAGATCAAGAGAGAAGCAGGTCTTAGGAAATTACTGCCTAGAATAGTTTTGTGCTTGTTCAGCTTGAGGTACCTGCAAGACATTCACAGTAGCTTCTATCCTGGAACTAAGGAGAGAAATTGAGTCTGAAGACATAGAAGTGATAGCTACATAAGCCCGGTAAAATGGGTGGAATTGCTGAGTGAGGAAGGGGATGAGAAGGAAAGAAGACTGGGGTAGAACTTTATGGACACTTACCTCAAAATTAGGCAACGGAGGAGAAATCGGGAGAAGCAAGCAGTAGAACTGCCACAAAGCTCAGCATAGCAACCAAGAAAGGGGGAGTAACTGAAAGGGGGTGGCAGAAACCAATATTAAATAAATAAACTGTGTACTTGGAGATGCACATTTTGTCACACTTAGGCTTTTGTTTACTTCTTGAACAGATTTGGATCAATTAACTCTTATGACACTTTTAGGTGCCAGCACTTTTCTCCCCAAAAATCTCTAATCTCTCACAACACCAAAAAGTTCCTGTCATAGTTCATTGTTCAAAAAATAAAATGAAAAATAAAAAACAAAAAAACCAAAGTCTTTCAATAAAAGGAATTAAGGTTCTTCTGACTAAAGGTATATCTCTGTATTCTCTGATTTACCACAATTCTATTGCTAGTTTATCTATTTTTAAAGTATCATTTTTGGAATTAAAAATATGACATACAAATGTGGATTAGATATGTCAAAGGTTTTATTTATCCCATTAATTATATAAAGTTGTTTGTATGTAGGCAATGCTTGTCAGTAAAAGGAGACCAGGATCAAAAGCAAAGATAAAAGAAAATAATAAATTTCTAGTCACTTGAATGTGACTTTGGGCTGACTTTCTACTTATAAATATCTGAGGTCTTTAGAATTTCTTCTAAAGAAAAAACATTCTTGGTAAAACTTGGTTCAGATGAAATAAGGAAACAATTCCTAGAAAAATGACATGACACGATGTGACATTCCTGAGTTGTACTTTCTTCTTCATGCTCCTATCTGCCCATGCTCTTCCCAGGGTCACTGTGAAACTCAAATGAGACAATGCATGGGGAAAGCCTTCTAAATTATAAAGCACTAAATTATAAGGCATATATTAGGAATCACTATTCCCCTAGCTAACTGTTTCCCCAGGTGCCTCACCCTCCTGGGATTCAAACTCATTCAGAGGACCAAAAAGATAAAGCCAAACTCTCCTCTTACGTATGTGGGTAGATTTTAAAGGTCCTGCCATGACATCTGTGATCATTGTACATGTTAGGTGCCCCCTTTCACACTTATTTTAAACTTGTTCTTTTCTGCCCATATTAATTTATGGAATTCCCCTCTACATAGAGCAATAGGATTTCTGCTATATTGCACCCTTGAAGTACTTGCATTTTGATTTATGTTGCTGGGGCTCACTTTACAATCAACAAAGATAAAGCTATTTTAGAAATGCCAAACTACTAATAACAGTGTTGTTTGATTTCATTAGAAGAAAAATAATAGCTGGCTTTATCTTTGGAAATAATTGGTTTTTAAAGTGTGGTGGCAAAATTTTGAATTATTCTTATTTATGAGTACATAGTGTTTACAGGGTAATTTTAACAAATTGAACAAAATGCATAATTGCAATTTGACCTCTGCAGCTGCCCTTCTCACATACTATTTTATCGCTGTTGACAATGGGATCCATGAAAAGATTTCTCATGGAGCATGTGGGTCAGCAAAGAACATTTAAACTACTTTCTGGGTTTTTCCACTTAATCATAGATTATTGTATTTCACTCTCTTTAAGCTACGTCCTCTAAGAGACACGGCTTTAGGGTCACTCCTGAAACTGCTGACATCTGCTGGCGCAGCTGTGGGATGTGATGAGTAGTGGGCCATCCTGGGCATCCCACAATACCACTGCCCGTGGATACAATAATATGTCCTTGGCTGTATTACTACAAGGAAGGTAATTCCATCTGAATCTCAATAAATTTCATCCTCACTTTCTGGCATCTGTCTTCGTAGTTCTTTGCCTACTCTCCTTTCACATAACTCCACTTCATACTTTGGACTCCTTTTAGCCTGAAGTGGAAGGACCATGTCTTTGGGGAAAATAAAAAAATTAGCTAACACATTAAATAATTCAAGCCTGGCTCAGTTGAAGTGTTTACAGTCACAGAGTCTTGTTCTCTCTTTAAACCAGAGTATTTTAACTTGTACTCATGTTGGTATTTAAGTGACTAAAGTATCCCTCCCTTTGTAAACATCAAATAAACACCTTACCAGAATTCTAGATTATCATAATGCAAAGCATTTCAGATATGTTACCATTTTATTTAGCAACTTCTAAAATCTCTTTTTTCTACTTCAAAATTTGACAGTATAAGAGAAGCCTTTTACTGTTTTATTCTTTAAGATCAAATGTATTTCAGACTCTCAGATAACATCTTTTAGCTAGAAATGACAAATAATACAGGTCAGGACAATATAAATCTTAGCTATTGGTGTGACAATCTCTTTGATCTTGAGAGACTTTGAAGGTATTTCATATATCAGGATAAGAATAGATGTTCCTTGGTAAGGGGTAGTAGAATTCTGGGTAAATTGTAAACTTTTTTCCTAGTAAAAAAAAATTCATATGTAGTATCAGCCTACTGTGTCTCTTAAGAATAAATTTAGGTAGGATTTGAAGAAGACCACCAGAGAATGTTTTGACCTAATTTTATGAAAGATTAGTGCATGACGACCAGAGTAGCAGACACACTCCAGAAAATCTGAAGTATGGAAAAACATAATCTTAGCTGATCTTGATCATAAAATATATTCAGAGGAGATAAGAAGCACCAAATGTAGTAATAAAATACTTTCATTGTGTGTTTAGACAGCAAATGAAACAAAATATGGTATGGCTGTTCTTTATATCTTAGACACTACCATGGAATAATTAGGCAACATAAATCAGGAAGACAAATAGGCAATGATATTCATTATTGTTGAAATGGCTAAAAAATAACAATTTGTAGTTTTCTGTATACAAACGTTTTGCCTCCTTGATTAAGTTTATTTCTAAGTATTTTATTCTTTTTATGCTATTCTAAGTGGAATTGTTTTCTTAATTTTCTTTTCCATTGTTCATTGTCAGTGTATATAAACACAAGAGATTTTTATGTGTTGATTTTGTATCCTGTAATCCCACTGAAATCATTTATTAGTTCTAATAGGGTTTTTGGGGGTGATATTTTTAGGATTTTCTACATATAAGGTCATATTATCTGAGAACACAGATAATTTAACTTTCACCTTTCCGTTTGAGATGTCTTTTTTGATTTCTTCTTGTGCTCTGGCTAGGACTTTCAGTGCCATGTGGAATAGAAGTGGCAAAACTGGGTATGCTTGTCTTGTTCTTGATCTTAGAGAAACCCCCTTCAGTCTTTCAACACTGAGTGTGATATAATCTGGGGGTTTTTTATTTATGACCTTTATTATGTTGAGGTAGTTTCCTTCTACTTCTGGTTTGTTGAATGTTTTTATCATAAAATTTGAATTTAGTCAAAGTAGTTTGTCAAAGGCTTTTTCTGCATCAACTGAGATGATCATGTGAATTTTTTCATCATTTGTTAATGGGGTGTGTTACACTGATTGATTGATTTTCATATGTTGAAACATCCCAGCATTCCAGGAATAAATCCCACTTGGTCATGATGTATAACCCTTTTAATAAGCTATTGAATTCTGTTTGCTGGTATTTTGTTGAGGATTTTTGCATCAGTATTCATCATGAATATTGGTCTCTTGTTTTAGTTGCTTGTCGTGTCTCTGTCTGGGTTTGATGTTAGAGTATTGCTGGCTTCATAGAATGAGTTTGGAAGTATTCTCTGCTCTTCAATATTCTGGGAGAGGACTGGTGTTAAATCTTCTTTAGATGTTTGACAGAACTCATCAGTCAAAGTATCTGGTCTGGGCTTTTTTTATTGGGAGATTTTTTATTGCTGACTCAGTCTCCTCACCCCTCAGAGGTCTGTTCAGATTTTTTATTTCTTTTTGATTCAGTCTTGGTAGATTGTGTTTCTAGGAACCTATCCGCTTCATCTGGGTTATCCGATTTGTTGGTGTACAATTGTTTCTATTGTTCTTTCATAATCCTTTTTATTTTTGTAAAATCAGTTGTAATGTTCCATCTTTCATTTCTCATTTTAGATATTTGAGTTTTCTCCTTCTTTCGCAGTTGATTTAGCTAAAGGCTTGTCAATTCAGTTCATCTTTTCAAAAAACCAACTCTTTGTTTCATTAATTTCTCTATTGTTTTTCTACTCTCTATTTCGTTTATCTCTGCTGCAATCTTCATTATTTCTTTCTGTGCGTCAGGTGTGGGGTAAATTTCTTCTGCTGGGATTCTGATTGGAATTGCACTGAATCCATAGATCAAGTTGGGAGGAACCGATTTCTTCACAGTGTTGAGTCTTCCATGTTAAGTTTTGAAATTAGGTAGGTTAAATCCTTTTTGTTTGTTTTGCTCTAATTATTTTGCTACTATATGTTCTTTGCCTTTCCATACAAATTTTAGAAACAAGTGTCATTTTCTCTAAATAAACAAGCTGAGATTCTGATTAGGAGTATTACCCTGACTCTATAGCTCAATGTGGGGAGAAATTATATCCTTAGAATATTGAGCCTTCTGATCCACAGAGATAGCCTATGTCTCATTTATCCAGGTCGTCTTTAATTTTCTTTTAAAGTTTTAGTGTATTGACACGTATTTTGTTAAATATTATCTCTAAATATTTTATTTTTATGATGGCATTGTACATTCCATTTGCAGTTGTTTGTTGGTAGAATATAAACATACAATTGGTGTATGTATATTTACATTGTATCCTCCACCATTGCAAATCTCAGTGTTTTAGGCAATGTGGAGATTCTGTAAGATATTTTTTTCTATATATATATATACACACACACACGTACATATATGAAAACAATGTCCTCTGAGAATATAGTCTTTTTACTTTTTTACTTTTTATACTTTTTGTTCTGAATTAATTTTATTTCTTTTTCTTGCTTTATTGAACTGGCTAGGATGGCCAATATATCATTGAATGCAAGCGGTAAGAGGAGACGTCTAAAGTATCTGTAGCATTTTGTATGTCCCCTAGCAGCATAAGAGTTCCATTGTTCCATATTCTCATCAGCTAGTTTGTTGTTAAGGATTCTTACCTCTGTGTTTTAAAGGATATTTATCTACATATTTCTTTTCTTATAATATCTTCTTATTGCTGTTTCATGGTAATGCATACTTCATAAAATGATTTGGAAGGTCTTACCTCTTCTATATTCCAAAAGTGTTCGTATGAAATTGCCATTATTTCATTTTTTAAAATTTAGTAGAATTTGCAACTGAAGTCATCTTGGTCTGGAGTTTCCTTTGCAAAAAGGGTTTCTCCATTATAAACTCAATTTCTTTAGTAGATATAGTGCTATTCATGTTATGTATTTCTTCTTGAGTGAACTTTTATAGATTACGCTATTCAAAGAATTAGTCTATTTCATCTACGTTAATAAATTATTGGTATAAAGTTGTTTATAATATACCTCTTGTTCATTTATTGTCTGTAAGATCTGTAGTGACAGTCTCTACCTCCTTCCAGTTATTAGTAATTCGTGTATAGAGGCTTATTAAGTATATTGATCTTTTCAAAGAACCAGGTTTTGGTTCCACAGATTTTACTCTACTGTTTGGGTTTAATTTTAATTTTTTTCTTTCTTTTTTTTTGTAGAAACAGGGTCCTAGAGATCTCTTGCCATGCTGACTAAAGGCATGTGCCACTGCACCTGGCTTTTTTTTTTTTTCTTTTTTAGTATATGCAACTGAACCTATAAATTTGCCTCCATGCACTGCTGTAGCTGGACCTCACAAATTTTGGTAAATTATTTTCATTTTTATTTAAGTCAAGATATTTATTTATCCCTTCTGGTTTCTTTTTTAATGCATTGATTATATGGAAGTATTCTGTTTATTATCCAAATATTTGAGTTAGTTCCAAATAACTTCCCCAGGTTATTTCTATTGTTGATATTTAAAGACAAACTATCAATCTCCTCTTTTCGTACACCTTGGCTATTAAGCTAGGTCCACATGGTCCTTGGCTTCATCTGGTTTCTATTTCCCCCCTCTTAACCTGAATAGAATTTATCTTGGCCTGTGTCCAAGCTTCCATTTGGAGGAACTTGTTGCCCAGTTGCTGAATAGTTTTTTTAGAGGCTATCTCTGGGGCACCAAGGATGATTTTACTGTCCCAGATAGTCTGGTGGCATTTATTGAATAAACCAGTCAGTCTGACCCTGAGTGGTTATCTGCTTATCTGGATGTTCACGTGTTTCATTATAAATCCAGCTCAGGGATACAGTAGCCTGGAGGGAAGTTTGATCTATCCTTATTGTCATCCATGGTGCTGATCAGATGACAGAATCATGTTAGGTAGTCCACTATTTCACTGTGGATGCGAAGACCCACTTCAATAATCCCTAATCAGTCTTTACATGTTCTTCTCCCATGATTGTGTCAGTGGCCAGGAAGTTGGTGGGCCTGAAGCTTGGGATGGGTCATTTGGCAACTGAGATATATCCATTCCTTGTTATCCAGCAAAACTTGCATGGCTCCTTCATCTGCTAGCCAGATGAGCCAGGCTTCTATGCCCTCATTGGGTTTTTGCCCAAACCACTCTCTAATTTCCCTCTTTTCCCATTTATTGTAAGAGTGAACCTCAGTTCATCTATGAATAACTAAACTTCCGTGATCACCAGGAAGTATTTTATCTGTTGTTACCATCAGAGGGAAGTGGGTTCTCTTTCCTGGTGGTGCAGAAGGGTAACAACCATGGATTTTTAAAAATTTTATGGGTTCCTCTCCCTCTTTCTCTAACTCTAACCATTGATGCAACTTATCAGGTGTCTCATGCTTGACAGGCAAACACCACCTTCATCGAACACTTCAGCAACGGGATGCAGTGCCACCACCAGGTTTTTATTACATACCTGGCTAGTCAGCCTGCAGGATCTTGCCAATCTTTTTTCCAAAAAGGCATTGTGACCTTATCAGCCTTTGGGAGGAAGGGGTTTAAAGTCTGATATACAAGCAGGTGGGGTCAAAGTCCCTGCAGTGTGGACATTTTTTCTGCAACACAAATGGGCCAACTTTTGCAGAAGTCACAACTTTTCCATCAGGAACACACTGTTCTTCACTTTGTGAAAGGCAGCAGATTTTTCTTTGTTGGGGGATTCAGTTGTATGTCTACCTATGTTGTTTCAAGAAACGTTACAAATAAAATCAAAGAAAGGCCCTTGAATTTTGTTGGGGCTCATCAATTAGTCCTGCTGATGGCAGCCAAGACCACTAAAAAAGATTTTTTTCTTTTATTTCAGAATATTATGGGAGTACAACACTTTGGTTATAAATATTGCCTATGCATTGCCCAAGTCAGGGCTCCAATCGTGGACATCCCTCAAACTGTGGGTCCCGCACCCATTCAGTGAGAGTTTTACCATCCCCTCCACCCCCTTCTTGCCTGTCCGCCCCCTGATGAATATTAGTGCCATGTATGACATTAAGTATTGAAAAGTTAGTACCAATTTGATGGTGAGTACCAGTGGTGCTTGTTTTTCCTAAAAAAGATTTTTAACTTGCCAGCCAACAAGACATCACTTATACAGTAAAAAATTTTGAACATTAGAGAGATTTTTAAAAAGTATTTTGTAAGTATTTACAGTTCAAACATGTAATATATGAATTCCAATTGCACATTTTTACAACAATACATACAATGAATCAACTCAGAGCCTCAATCATAACATAATTTAACCTTTTTGTCTTTATGACAAATTTTGCCCAAACCTCTATTAGACATTTTTTAACAGAAACATAGACGGAGTACTTTCCAGAGGCACTTCAGGAACTACTTATTACCTGATGGGAGAACATCTTTTCTTCTCAGCTAGAAGCCAAGGGAATGGTGGTAGGAAGTGGGTGGCACAGGGAAGGGGGGGCAGCCAGGGGGAGGCAAACAGAGGAAGCAGCTCCTACCAGCAAGTACAGCACTGTATTTACTTTCAGTTTCAAGTGGCCATTTGCTAGGTCTCACCAAATGCAGTTTTTATGACAATATTTTAAATCACAAATATGCAATATTTCACTTAGACCTTAAGAGGCTTTTATGAAAATCCAAGCATAACATTGTTTTCATTGTAAAAAAAAAAGGCTACAGTAGGTTGAAATACACACACACAGCTACATGCACACATACATTCAGATCAATGCAAACATTTTATTGTTAAGTCTCTAACATCTGAGGCCTTTTCTTGGTGCTAAGGGTAAACAAATAATCAGTAATTTTCATCTTACTTTAGTTTTGACATATATGCTCTTTTAACCCTAAGTACCTTGAAAATCAAAGTATTACCAAGCCTAAAGGGAAACTTTGCTCAACTGTTAAAGATATCTCCAGAATTTAAATAAACTCTATCTTGCAATCTTTTGGGAGGAAAATAACTAGAAAATGGGGAAAAGAAACCATGAAAATTCTGGCAAGTCTGCATAGATCCTATGGAAAAGAAAGACATGCTCTTTCTAGACCACATGCCAGGTTCTATTTCTTTCCAAAGTGTTTTTGTTTATTTATTTATTTATTCATTTTTACTGTGGCAAAATATACATAACAAAATTTACCACTCTAACCATTTTTAAATGTACAAGTCAATGACTTTTGGTATATTCACTTATGTTATGCAAGCATCATCACTATCCATTACCAGAAATTCTTGATAATCTCAAACAGAAGTGTCTATTTAAGTCTCTTGCTATTTTTTTTTAAATTGGGTTGTTAGTTTTATTGTTATTGTTGAATTGTAGGAGTTCTTTATATATTCTGAATATTAAACTCCAATAAGATATATGATTTGCAAGTATTTTCTTCCTTTCTGTGGGTTGTGTTTTTACCCTCTTGATAGTAGTATCTTTGATGCCCTCAAATTTTTAATTTCGATGAGTCCAATTTCTCTACTTTTTTCTTTTGTTGCCTGTGTTTTTAGTGTCATATTCAAGAACATTGGACAAATCTAATGTCATGAGGCTTTCTACATATGTTTACTTCTAAAAATTGTATAGTTTTAGCTCCAAAGTTTAAGTCTTTAAACCATTTTTAGTTAATTTTTGTCCATGGTGTAAGGTAAAGATCCAACTCATTCATATGCATGTGAATATCCAGTTTTTCCACACCATTTGTTGAAAAGACCGTTCAGGCCTAATTGAATGGTCTTGGCACCCTTGTTGAAATGCGTCTGAATTTCTGAGTGCTGTATTCTGTTCCATTCATCTATATGTCTGTTCTTATGCCAGGGCCACAACATTCTATTACTGTAGCTTTGTAGTAGGTTTTGAAATCAAGAAGTGTGAGACTTCCGGCTTTGTTTCTCTTTTTCAAGATTGTTTAGAGTATTCAAGGTTTCTGGAGACTCCATATGAATTTCAGGATGAGTTTTCTATCTTCCAACCATGAACATGGAATGTATTTCCATTTATTTATGTCTTCTTTAATTACTTGCCACAACATTTCGTAGTTTTCAGTGTACAAATCTTTTGCCTCCTTGGTGAGTTTATTCCTAGGTGGGTTTGTTTTTTTTATTTTTTATTTTTGATGCAATTGTAAGTGGAATTGTTTTTCTTCCTTCTTTTTCAGATTGTTCATTGTTACTGTATAGAAATGCAGCTGGCTTCTGCTTATTTATTTTATATCCTGCAGCTTTGCTGAATGTGTTTATTAGATATAACAGCTTTTTGTTTGTTTGTTTTTGTGAAATCTTTAGGGTGTTCTACATAAAGATTATGTCTATAACCAGACATAATTTTACTTCTTACTGTCCAATTTAGACTCCTTTTATTTCTTTTTCTTGTCCGTTTGCTCTAAACAGAACATCCAATACTTTGTTGAATAGAAGTGGGCATCCTTGTCTTATTCCAGATCTTAGAGGAAAAGCTTTCAGCCCCTCAGCATCAAGTATGATGTTAGCAGTGAGTTTTTTGCATGGGGTGTTTATTATGTTGAGAAAAAAATTTCCTTCTATTCCTAGTTTATTGAGTTTTTAATCATGAGAGGATGTTGATCTTTGTGAAATGCTTTTTCTGCATCAATTGGATGATCATGTGGGTTTTTTCCTTTCCTTCTGTGAATGTGGTACACTGCATTGATTGTTTTTTTTTTTTTTTATTTTGTGAACCACTCTTTCATTCCGGGAATAGTAATCCTTTTAATATGTTGCTGAATTCAGTTTGCTAGTATTTTCTTGAGGATTTTTGCATCAATATTCCTAATGGATATTGGTCTGTAGTTTTCTTTTTTCTATACTGCCTTTGTTTGGCCTTGGTATCATGCTGGCCTCATAGAATGAGGTAGGAAGTGTTCTCTCCTCCTCCATTTCTTGGAAGAGTTTGAGAAAGATTGATGTTAATTCTTCTTTAAAATGTTCGTTAAAATTCACCAGAATAGCCCTCTAGTCCAGGGCTTTTCTTTGTTGAGAGGAACAAACACACTGAACAATTTAAGGAACAAATTGGTAGCTAGTTTCAATCCAACCCCTAGCTGCTTGACTCTAAACATGTATCACCAGGCAGAATATACTATTGGGTCCCAGGGAGTCCTCTCATATAGCCTAACTTGATCCATGCAGGCCCTAGACAGGTAGAACAGGGTTTGCCCAACACTTAGGAGTGAGCATGTGCAATTAGATCTGAGCAACTTTTATGTCATCCCCTAATCTGCCTCATGCAATCTCATGCAATACTAGATTTTGGGGAATCTTATCTCTCCTAAACTGGCCCACTCAAGCCTTTATTTGGAGAACTTGTTTCTTCCCTCTCCCTCTCTCTCATCATATAGGTGAGAATGTGCACTACCAGATCCTAGGGACTCTATCTTATCCCCTAAGTGTGCCCATGTGGCCCCATATCTTCCAAAAGGGCATTGAAACTTTACTAGCCCATGTAGGGTGAGCTCAAGCACACACAGCAGGCAAGGCCAAGAGCTAACTGATTTGGTCTGCGAAGACACAACATGCCACTTGTAGGTTCAAACAGTTTATTACGTAGACAACGAAAAGAAGAGTAGCCAAAAGTGCCTGCTCCCCAGCCCTTGTCCTATGCACTAAAAAGGGAGAAATAACAGTAACACAACTTGTGGGATACCACATTCCTGAGGAAACAATTCTAGACTGCAGTTAAGGGGTATTAATAGTCTGTAGCTAAACTAAGAGGTAGTAAAATCTCATGCCTCATACCAATAGGCAATGAGCAACTATCTTAGCCTCCCAAGGTGGGCAGGGAGTCAAGTGGGAGATAGCCTTGAGGTGGCTCCTCCTAAACTTCCCATGCTTTTAAGTTCCAGGAGGATTACCAGGTGTGATGGCAAGACTCAGGTTAGCGGTGGTTTGAATCTTTGTCGCATGTCTTATGTGGATACGTGTAGATAAGGCGCCATGGTAGACCTTTTCCCCCTACATTTCTGTCTATCTTTTCTATCAATTATTGACAAAAGAGTGTTGGAATCTATACCCTTTAATTGTGGATTTGTTCATTTCTTCTTTCTGTACTACAGATTTTCTTAATGTATTTTAGAGTTCTATAATTTGGTGCATAAATATTTAAGATTGCTATGTACTCTTCTTGAATTGACCCCTTCATCACTATGCAATGTTCTCTTTATGCCTGGTAATATTTCTTTATCTGAACTTTATTTTATTTGATATTGAAGTAGCCACTCCAACTTTATTTTGTTTAGTATTTTTGTGTTGTAATTTTTTGCAACCTTTTACTTCTAACCTATTTGTGTTTAAATATTTAAAATGAGTTTCTTGTAGACAGCATATAGCTTGAACTTTTATTAAAGTTTAATAGACTCTTATGGACACACAGACTCTTATTAAAGTTTAATGTTATTTAAGTTTATGATTCAGGGCGGTCTAGAGTGATTGATCCCATTTAGGTAGCAGGAAGAATGGTTTTGTTGTCCGCTTCTCCCCACAAAAGTTAATATAAGAATTTCATTTGACCAATCCTAAAATTGTATTTTCCTCTACCCTCAGAAGCATCAAAACCCATGTGGCTGGCCCACATCCTAAATTATTTTTTGTTTAAACTCTACTGCTTTACAAAACCAGAAGTGATCTTCAAGTTGGAGCAAGGAGAGCATCCACTGTTTCTAGAGAAAGAATGAATGAACTGAAGGGCCCAAGGTGAGTTACTGAACACTGGCAGAAAGTATCCAGGAGGAAATAAATCCTAGATAATCAGAAGTAACACTTGAAAACATTTTTTGAGACTCTCCTTTTAGAGAATTTTACTTTGGGAAGTTTAGAAATAATATACCTAATGTGGAAGGGTAAGGTATAAGATAAACTATGAAATGTAACTAGGCACCAGGAATATTACTTAAAGCTGACAAACTAATTAATAGAGTTATAATTAATATTGCAAAGAAAAACTAAGAAATAATATAAAGGAAACTAAGATTGAGGGTTAAAGGATGAGTAGGAAGATGAAGTAAACATACTGATTTTATCATTGGTTATATAATAGGAATACTACACAATGTTTAAACAAACTGTCCAATTAAGCTTGCTCCAATAATGGGAATGTTCTATACCTGCAGTTTACAATATAGTAGCTACTCATTAGAAGTAGATCTTGAGCACTTTAAATGTGGCTAGTATGACTGAGAAACTGATTTTTTATTATATTTAATAATAATTACCTTAAATGAAAATAGTTACATGTGTCTAGTGACTATCCCATCAGACTGCACAGTTCTAAACAAATCAATAATTATGGAAATTACATAAGATTCTAGTGAAAAATTGTCAAGAATTGTAAAGGGCATGAAATTTTACCCTATATGCAAGCTCACAAGTTAGCTTGCCAAAGTTTTATGAACTCTGTCAGAAGACACAAGATTCCTGGGTCAAAGACAAAGGATTTTATTGCTCACAGCAATAACCACATCCAGGGTACCAGCATTTTTTTGTGCTGTGATGGAATGCAGGGTAAGTTTGTGAGACAGTTTGAGTACAAAATTATTTTTGGAAACAGACTCTGTCCAGACTACAACAGACAACATACTGGACTTGTGGAGTGGTAGCATGAACACCTAATGCCCATGCAGTTGGTGCAAAAGTTTTTTTTTTTTTTTGAATGCTGTCTCTTAATTCTTTTATCTATTGGTATCTAAAGAAATGTGCTCAGGGCCATATCAGGTTTGTATCATAGACCTTAAATTGTTGTGTGGGATGTCGGTAGCAGCAGGATAATAACAGTCAAGTATATGCAAGAATTTTTATAATAAATAAAAACTAAAAAGTATATTAAAAAAAGTCTAAAGTTCTAAAAATCAATAGAAACTAAATATCTTGAAAAATAGATGGAAAATAGAGTTAAAGACAGTTCAGGGAATGACCGGTTTGGGAGAAATGAGTAAGCAGATTGAAAAGAGGGAAATTAGGATTTAATGGTGAGGAGGACACTGATATAGTAAATAGACACCAGAACCCAGGTAGAATAATGAATCCAACCCAGAAAAATGGAAAAAGAGCTTTTACTCCCTCCAATTCTATACTTCCTCTTGTGTATTTGTTTCTGTAAATGAGAGTCAGGAAAATTAGAGCCTGGGCCATAAGACTGCTCCTTTAATAGATAATTCTTGACATTCTAAATTTATTTTGATGACATGTAGAATGGAAAAGAAAGAAATCCAACTGGAAGCAGATAGAGTATCTTACCAAAGTAATTTATATCTGACAATTTAAGAATCTAGACCCTGTTGCTCCTATCCAATCCAAAAACTGTCTCTGATTTCTTTCTGAAAATTTTTGTGCAATGATTTTCCTTTTTATTCTACTTACTCTTCATGATTTTTGCTTAATTCAGTCCATTATCTGATTTTCCAGTTTCCAGAATTAATCTTAAAAACCATTGTTCTCTATTAACTCTTTACTTTATTTCTCTTCATTACTAAGTTTTGAAAATCATATTTTTAAAATACTATATATCTATGTATATTATTATTATATTACAATAATATTAATATTATTCTCTCCTCCATTTTCCAGACAAAGAGAATGTTTTGGAACATTTTTTTTCCAATGCAGAAAATATAGAAAATATACACTTGGAATTACTTTATTCTTTGGCTAATAGGCCAGAAACCAATGTGTCTAATTTACAATTGGGCCTAGCTTGTAAGTCCCATTCTATAAGAAAGGCATTCAGTCCTTATTTCTTCTCATTTTTAGAAGACTATCAACTTGATAATCTCTCAGAAAAGAGCAAAGAATAAAAAAATACTGTGGCCAGTTTTATTCACTACTGACAAAACTCCCTAGAGAGGAAAAGTAAGTTTCTAGAAAATGATGAAATCTGGGCATAAATATATTTTCTTCAAGACAAAATGCCCTGTAAAGATAACACTTCAGGGCCTAATAACCTGAGTATGAGTTCATTGGCCTTGCATCATCAGTAGTCAGGAAAGAGAAATGGTGCTTAATATAAGAGACCAGAGAATAAATGCTGGAAAGACATCCAATAAGAATTTCCACAATCTGAAAGCTCTCAGAGCTGTCGAGTGATTCCAGGGAAAAAGATGAGGTAGAAAGCCTCAAGGGTCCAACTCTCCAGAGAAACACACACCCACAAACAGAGCAACAACTGTCAGAACCAACTTTGTCAGAATTCTAAAAAACAGTCGAAAGTTTAAAGCAACTGAGCACATGCTAAGCCCAAAAAGAGGCAACTGAAACATGGTGCTTAAGGAAGTCTCGAACCACTAGCTCACCACAAGATAAAGGAGCCAAAACTTCATAAGCTATGTTATTTCATTCAGGCTGCTATAACAAAACGCCATAAACTGGGTGGCTTATAAACAACAGAAATTTATTTCTCACAGTTCTGAAGGTTGGAAAGTCCAAGGTCAAGGTGCCAATAGATTTGGTGTCTGGTGAGGGCTGCCTTCTTATAGACGGCACCTTCTCACTGTGTCCTTACATGATAGAAGGGCTACCTAGCTCTCTGTAGTCTCTTTTACAGTGCTCTTGTAAGAAGGGACTACAGAGAGCTCTCATGATCTAATCACCTTCCAAGGCACCACCTCTTAATAGCATACTTTGGGGGTTAGGATTTCAACATATGACTTTTGGGGGACAGAAACATTCAGAACATAGCAGGTTCCATATAAGACAAAGAATATAATCTTTAAAAAATAGTTTATAAAAGTTACTAAACAAACAAGCATACAAACCACAGCAAACAACGGTAACAAACTCTTAGGAGGGGAAAGAAACTGATTTCCAGAACGACCACATTATAACATTAAAAATGTCCAGTTTTCAACAAAAAATTATCAGCCATGCAAAGAAATAAGAAATAAAAAGGCTCATTTACAGGAAAAGAGAAAATATGAGAAACTATCCTTGAGCAAGAACAGACATTAAACTTATGAGACAAAGACTTTAAATCACATATCCTAAATATGCTCACAGAACTAAAGGAATCCATGGAAAAATAACTAAAAGAAACCAGGAGTACAATGTAAGAAAAAATAGAAGATATCAACAAAGACGTAGAAACTATAAAAGGAACAAAATAGAAATCCTGGAGATGAAAAGTACAATAAGCAAAATAAAAAGTTCACTAGAGGCTTCAACAACAAATTTGAGCATGCAGAAGGAAGAACAAGCAAACTTGAAGATAGATTGTTTGAAATTATCCAGTCTCAGAAACAGAAAGAAAAAATAACAAACACAAATGAACAGACCCTGAGAGACCTGTAAGACACATACAAAAATTAACTCAAAATGGATCAGAGACCTAAATGTAAGTGCTAAAACCATACAACTTTTAGAATAAAACAGCGGAAACTCTTCATGACATTGGATTTGGCAATGATTCTTAGATATGACAGAAAAAACACAGGCAGCAAGAGACAAAAATAGGTAAGTAAGACTTTATCAAAATTAGAGACTTCTGTGCGTCAAAGCACATCATCAACAGAATGATAAGACAGTCCACAGAATGGGAGAAAATATTTGCCAAGCAATCACGTATCTGATACAGAATTAATATCCAGAATATATAAATAATTCCTACAACATGATGACAATAACAACAACAAAAAAAGCAAACAACCTGATTCAAAAATAGGCAAAAGACTTGAATAGACATTTCTCCAAAGAAGATCTACAAATGGCCTATAAGCACATGAAAAGATGGCAATGAAAATCAAAACAACAAAGAGATACCACGTCACACAGATTAGGATGGTTATTAATTTTTAAAAAAGAAAATAACAAGTGTTGGTGAGGATGTAGAGCAATTAGGATGACTGTACAATGCTGGAATGGTGTAGCTGCTGTGGGAAACAGAAAAGCAATTTCTCAAAAATTAAACAGGGAATTACCATATGATCCACAGATTCCTCTTCTGGGTATATGTTTAAAGGAATTGATAGCAGGGACTTGAACTGATATTTATAAACCCATGTTCATAGCAGCATTATTCGCAATAGTTAAAATGTGGAAGTAACCCAAGTGTCCATTAATGGATAAACAAAACGTGGTATATACGTGCAATGGTGTATATTCAGCTTTTAAAAATGAATGAAATTCTGGTATTTGCTTCAACGTGAATGAACCTCGAAGACATCATTATAAGTGAAGTCGGCCAGTCACAAAAGGGCAGATATTGTATAGTTTCACTTATATGAGGTATTTAAAGTAACTGCACTCATAGGTACAGGAAATAGAATGGTGGTTGCCAGGGGCTGGGGAAGGGAAGAATAGGAAGTTATTATTTAATGGGTACAGGTTTTCAGGGAAGATGAAAAAGTATTGGAGGTGGATGGTGGTGATGGTTGCACAACAGTGTGAATATGCTTAATTCCATTGAACTGTACATTTTAAAATGGTTAAAATGATGTATTTTATGTTATTTATATTTTACCTCAAAAAAATTCCTATAGATACACGTGTTTTAGACTTTGGTCCACAGGCAGCTAAAGATGAATTCCTACGCAAAGGGAGACAAACAAGGAGCCCTACCATTGCCAGGCGTCCTGCCTCAAGCTAATTCCTTACCGAGGCCCAGCTTCTATTCTTGGATGACAAAATGCAAATATTTTCTTTACCATCCATTGCAGTGCATAAGGTAATGTCCATTTCATTGTTTTTCTAAAAATAATGACAAATCAGATAAAGGGTCCTTAAGATTCAGGATCCTTCAGGTCACTCAGGATCTGACCCCGAAGTCTAAAGATTAGGGGGTCTTGGTTCATTACACTAAGGAAGGTAAAATGCAATGGTACTGAGGATGGGGTGGGCCGCCACCGTAGAAGTAAACAATTGGCTCTGGGAATCGCAAGGGCTGTGAATCCTGAACCAGGAGGAACAGATTAGCGCCCCACAGAGTGAGTCAGACGGTTCAGGCCGGTGGAGCAGGTGACTCCGGCAGGCGCTGGGGTGCCCAGAATCGAGAGCGCCGCGTCCAAAGGGACCGCAGGGCCTCGGGTGAGCCGGGTCTGCTCTGCTGAGCGCGTCACCCCCTGCTCCTCCGGAGTCGGTTTCCCTACCTCGCCCCCTTGCTCCCATTCTCCCCAGTTGTTCTGCCGACCCCGCCCCGCCCCACATTCCTTCTCTCTCTCCCCCCTCCCCCCATGTGTTCCCGCTCCAGGAAGACCTTATAAAAAGGGGCGTGGCCCTCGCTTGGGGGGCGCCGGGGTGCGAGGGCCGGGACAGCCCGGGACGAAGGCGGGCGGAGACGCCGCGCTCTGTTCCTGGCGGAGGCTATTTAGACAAAGCCCGCACACAGGTGGGCGCGTCTTCCGCGTCCCGCCTGACAAGCCCCTTCACGTGACCCAGGTAACTGGCAGATCTGGTCCCCGCTAGTATTTTATTTCTAGATCCTTCTGGATTGGAAGACCGAGCACTCCAGGGCTCCGTCTCTTCCATGATATGCTAAGTTGCTCAGAATGGTTTTCCAAAGAGCTGTAAGCCCGGCCAGACGTGCAAATAACAGCCGCTCTGGCGCGTGTGCAATGGGATAGTCACGCCTGTTCTCTCTCTCTCACGCTCCATTTCTCTGAATACCCTGGTCTTGGTCTAGTCAACCTGGGAGTCATGAACATTTTCACACATTGAACTAACTTCTGGATTTGAATAAGAAATAGTGACTTTAAAAAGGAAAGAGTGCACCTTGCTTTGCATTCTTCATTACTGAGGTTTGCTTGACAATCTAGTTCAGACAGAGGAGGACGTGGTTCCTAGCTTGACTTGTTCCAGGCGTTTCTCAGAGCAAAGTCGAAGGAACACTCTTAAAGTCCTCAAGAGTCTGAGCTTGACTTTCACATCTTCAAGTGGGATAAAATCTCTCCCATATTGTAACGGCAAAAACCTCAGTCATGTTGCTGAGAGAAACACGGAGAGGTACACGAGGATGCAGAGAGATCAGGTTTATTAAGGCCAGCGGGCTCAGAGGGGATCCTCCGCCAAATTCTGAGCACACCCCCAATCCCCCATCAGGGGGACTTGTCTTTTAAACTTCAAGAGCAAGGGGCAGGGGTACAGAGCGGCTTATACCAGAAAGTGTACACATAAGGAAGTTACTGTAACTTACAAGGTAGCTGCTGCAAGGGGAGCTGTTTACCGGAGCATGAGCTGCAGGCGTTAGTCAGTTTCACAAGGCGACAAGCAGTCTTACAGAAGCACATTAAGTAATTAACATACATAGGGCTATAGCTTGTCCGTTTAAGGGTAAAAGGTTTTTAGTGAATTTCCATTTTTCCCTCACAATATCAGGGCTCTTGGTTTTCCTACCTGGGCGTTTATTCCTCCATTCTCTACATGGGTTTGTTCTTCACATGGTTTCCTCCTTCCCATTGTTCAAGTCTCAGTTTAAGTGTCACCTCCTCAAAGAAGCCCTCCCTGACTACCCTGTGAATTCCTGTCATTTCCTTCTGCTCTGTTGTCTCTCATCATAGTCAGTGTCCCCAGCACTAGACCCCAGGCTAGAGGAAGGCAGGCAATGTCTTGTTAATCACCAGAAATCCACTGCCTAGTAGGATCTAGCGGTTGTAGGTACTTTTCCTTTACTCAAGAATTATTCGAGGACATATATGCTCAGTGAAACAAGGACAAGGTCCCTTTCCTGAGGAAGCTGACCTTTTGTTGTGGAAAACACACTTAGGAAACTTTGTATAGTGAAAGAACTATGAGAAAAAAATAAAGATAACAATAGCTGTGGAGTGTTATGCTACTCTGGGTAGTCACTGACTCAATTAGCTTAAATTCTATGATAATATATTTCACAAAATAAACTAGAAGCCTGGACCTATGATTTATGAATTTACTAGATATAGGGAAGGTGCCAGGTTAAATCTGGACTTTGACAAAACAGAACTATTTAGGATGCATAGAAACAATAATGTCACAACTTTAAAATGAGAAAAAAGAAAAGGCACATTTTCCTATGGCATGTAATTTTAATCAGAATCTATATAATTCAGAATAGAAAGGGCTTGTGAATCTATCATAGACATCTATACATTCAACTACTTGCAAATAATTTTAGATCTCAAAATACTATGAATAAATAACTGCCCAGTTTTATCTTCTGAGCTGGTAGGTTCTGGTTCATAGGAATAGGGAGGACCAGGAACCCATCGCAGAATACAAAGAAATAATAGTTGAGATGGATAATTAATCACTCACCATTGACTAGACAAGTATAAGGTTTAGAATTCAACTTAATTTACTATAGTTTTAAAAACATGTACTTTAATAAAAAATTTTAATAAAACTTGATTATCTAATTTATAGATAGTAGAAATACCTGTATTTATGAGTTAATAATTTTACTGCATCCAAATTGATTTTCTTTTACATTTAACACTTGTATAGATGGTGCAAATTGTGATACAGTATGGTCCAGATCTTTTTTCTTTTTGTGTGTGTGTGTGTGTGTATGTCCAAACATCAATTAAAATACATGAGTCTAAGTGAAAGGTATGAAAAAGAACCATTCCAATTGCAAACTGGGCCTACAGAAAAAGTACACAAGATGTGATACTGAGGCAAATTGGTGCCCTTTCTTGGCACTTGAATGTCTTGGAGTTAGCTTTTAAAAAACTTTTAAAATTCTACCTAAAGGAGACCTAGTAGCCAATCATTTTACTTCCGTTCATATTTTAGCTTATGTTTGAAAATAAATCCTTTACTTTTGCTTTTGTCATTTTGCTGTGGTAATATTATTCTGGTTGCTGGTTCTAGGGTGTCATTCTAATTCTAAAGCACTTTCATTAGTATTAAAGAATGACAAAATATTTGATCACTTTTCTCCTCCCCACAATTCCTGTGCTATCAATATCTGAAAATAGGACATCAAGGTAGGCTTTTTCTGTAAAAAGATAAAAATATATCACGATAGCATCATAAAGTAGATAACCTAAATCAAACAACCTAAATAAGATAACTATTGGAATACAGCCTTAAAAATAATTTACCTTATTAAAATTTCCCTGGTCAGAGAATGTATTTCAGACAAAACATTATTTTCTTCTTGCATTTCACTACCTTGTACATTATGTGAGAAAAATGTTAATAAAAATGCTTATTTTTAAAAAGCCAATGTTTCAGCATTTGTATTGATCACATTGGAAAAGCCTTATGTTACTATTTAAAAGCCATCACAGACCAGTTCATTTAGCCAAATAATTCTACATTATGTGTTTGAGTAATACTAAAATGGCTATAGCATCAAAAGATTGAGGTTTCACTGGAATCTACAGAAATGATAAAACACTTCACACTGCGTTTTAAAAAAATATGGAAAGCTAAGAAAATATGAGAATTACATCAACATTCACAAGGTAAGCACCCAGTATCATAGGTGAAGTCTAACTAAACTTCAGAAAGACCTGTTCTTACAGCTTAAAAGCAATGCAATTCAAAACATGATAAATAGACTTCGGTTTCTGTTCTGACATGCAAAGAGCTTCGAAGTTATTACTGTCATCCTCACAACAAGAATAAAGCTGAATAAACTGAAAACTAACAACTCTTCTTAGCTCAATCTGAGAATTGAGATCATAGGACAAACTGCTGTCCTGAAAACTGGGGAAACAGACAGGCAGATAAAGAGAATCACAACTTACCAGGAGTAGATGCCCAGAGACAGATGCCCACAGCTGAAGTCAGCATGGATAGCAACACTTTAACCTGTAATTCCTGAGTTGCTAGTGGCTCAATGTAGACTGGCTTTAGAGTTAAAAACCCTGAAGGGGATCAGTCTTAGAGAGGGCCCCCACACTTTACAGAGGTTTGAAGGATCCTTACCAGGTTTTCACTATGAAGATCAGAGAAAAATTCTTGTGATTTTTCTCAGGGCGGAGGGGAAAAGTAACCATTTTTGAATTATGCTTAGAGCTTTCTGTTCTCCTCAACAAAATCTACCCTGAAGGGAAACTATTTTACTAGAGCCTAACCTAATGGGGTTTTACCAAAGCCTAACTGACCTGGGGAAGGAAAGTACATAACTCCAGCCCCTGTTAGACTTTGATGTGGGGAAAAAGAAATAAATAACTTCAGCTTACTAAAAGATGGGGCCTTAATCATAGGATTACAGAAGGCTTGCTCTCCTCCTGCACATTACTACTGCATCAATAGGGCTCCTGCGTAATAGCAGGGGGTTACGGCTAAAAGAAGTGAAAGACTCAGGCCCTATTTCTGGAGTCTATGAACACCCAAAAACAATAGAGGAGACAAAGACAAGAATACTGTGTAGCCTCTGACATCACAGCTACTGCAAACAGTAAACATAGCTTAACTCTTAGCCAGATAAACATTAAACCTTACACTAAAGACCTATCTACCTCAGTTTCTTTTATGTGATATATAATTTTCAGCTTTCAATAAAAAATTGCAATGCATTAAAAGGCAAAATAACACAGCCTGAAGAAGCAAAGCAATTATGACAACCAGACTCAGAATTGTCAGAGATTTTAGAAGTATCTGACTTGGAATTTAAAATGACTATGATTAATACGCTATGGGCTCTAATGGAAAAAGTGAAAAAACATGCAAGACCAGATGAGTAATATAAGCAGAAAAATAGAAATTTTTAATAAATAGTCAAAAGGAAATGTTATAAATCAAAAACACTATCAAAAATGAAGAATGCCTTCACAGACTCATCAATAGACGGAACGTGGCTGGGAAAGAATCAGTGAGCTCAAAAATATGTCAATATAAGTTTACAAAAGTTAAATGCAAAGAGATAAGATATTTTTTCAAGATGGACCAGAATATCCAAGGACTGTGAGATAATTATAAAAGGTGTAATGTACACATAATGGCAATATCAAAAGACAAGAGTGAACATAAATATTTGAAGTAATAATGGTTGAGAATTTTCCAAATTCATGACAGGCACCAAAGTATAGATCCAGGAAGCTAAGAGAATGTTCACCTAGGCATATAGGATTCAAATTGCAGAAAATCAAAAACAAAGAAAGTCTTGAAAGAAGGCAGTGAAGAGGGAGCTACATATAGAGATATAGAATAAGGATTAAATCAGACTTCTCTTCAGAAACCATGCAAACAAGAAGAGAATGGAGTGAAGCACTTAAGGGTGTTAAAAGAAAAAAACCCACCAACCTAGAATTCTGCACCTAATGAATAACTTTATGTCCACAAATCCAATAATCTAGATTAAATGGATCAATCCCTTAGAATACATAATCTATGAAAACTCACACAAGTAAGAAATAGACTCTCTGAGTAGGCCTATATCTATTAAAGAAATTAAATCAATAATTAATAATATTCCTTTGAAAAGCTCCAAGCCTATATAGTTTCACTGGTGCATTCTACCAAACATTTAAGATAGCAATTCTCTGCAATCTTTTCCAAACAATAGAGTGGAAACTCTATTTCTAACTCAATCTACAAGCCAGCAATAGCATAAGACTAAAACCAGACAAAGATATTGTAAGACAGAAAAACTATAGGCCAATATTTCTCATGAATATGGGTGCAAAAACCCTCAACAAAGTATTAATAAATAGAATTCAACAATATATCAAAGGAATTATACACCATAAACAAGTAAAATTTATCCCATGTATGCAGGCTGTTTCAGCATTGAAAATTAATAAATTTAATCCATCTCATCAACAAGCTAAAGAAAAATGATATTAATAGATGCAGAAAATGCATTTGACAAAAGTCAACTCCCACTTATAATAAAAACTCTCAAGAAACAAGAAATAGAGAGAACCTCCTCAACTTGGTAAAGAACATGTATAGAAAACCAACAGCTAACATCATACTTAATGCTGAGAAACTAAATGCTTTTCCCCCAAGATAGAGAACAAAGGAAGGATATGCCCTCTCCCCGCTCCTTTTGGACATCGTACTGAAAGTTCTAGCTAAGGAACAGAACAAGAAAATGAAATAAAAAGACTACAGATTGAGAAAGAAGAAATAAAACTATCTTTGTAGATGACATGATTGTCTGTGGAGAAGACCCCAAAGAATCAATAACAACAATAAAAAATACTTGGAACTAATAAATGATTATTATTAAAAATACTTGGAATTAATAAATGATTATTACCTTGCAGGATACAAGGTTATTATACAAAAGTAAATTTCATTCCTATAAGCCAGCAATGAACAACTGGAATTTGAATTTAAAAACACAACATCATTTACATTAGCACCAAAAGGATGAAATACTTAGGTATAAATCTAACAAAATGCATGCAAGATCGACATGAGGAAAACTGCAAAACTCAGACAAAAAATAAGGAAGCACTAAATAAATGGAGAGATATTTCGTGTTAATGGATAGGAAGATTCAATGTTGTTAAGATGTTAGTTCCTACCAATTTGGTCAATAGATTCAACATTCAATACAATCTTAATCAAAATCTCAGCAAGTTTTTTTTTTTTTTGTAGACATTGACCAACTGGTTCTAAAGTTTGTATGTAAATGAAAAAAATCCGGGATAGCCAACTCAATATTAAAGAAGAACAGAGTCAGCGAACTGACGCTACCTAGCTTCAAGAATTACTCTAAAGCTACAGTAATCAAGATAAGACAGTGTGGTACTGGTGAGATAATTGACAAGTGGATCAATGGAACAAAATATGGAGTCCAGAAATAGACTCACACAAATGTCACCAACTGATCTTTGACAAAGGAGCAAAGGCAATACAAGGAGAAAAGATAGCCTTTCAGCAAATGATGCCGGAAAAATTAGATATCCACAATCAAAAAAATATGTATGTAGGTACAAACCTTATACTTCTCATGAAAAATAACTCAAAATGGATCATAAGTCTATAAAAAAGACACAAAGCTATAAAACTTCTAGACAATTCAAGAGAAAATCTAGATGTCCTTGGGTTTGGCAATGAGTTTTTAGATAACACCAAAAGCATAATCCGTGAAAGAACAAATTGATAAGTTTGACTTCATTAAAATTAAAAACTTCAGCTCTGTGAAGGACTGTCAAGAGAATGAAAAGACAAGCCACAGAATGAGAGAAAATACTCGCAAAATGTATATCTGATAAAAAAATTTTATCCAAAATATACAAAGAACTCTTAAAATTCAACAATAAGAAAATAAACAACCCAATAAAAATGAGTGAAAACTATGCCATAGAAGACATACTTATGACAAAATATGAGAAAAGGCCTGGCATCATATGTTATTACGGATTTGCAACTAATGAGATTTACAATGAGATACCACTATACACCTATTAAAATGGCCCAAATCCAAAACACTGACAATATCAAATGTTGGTGAGAACGTGGGGGCTCTTGTTCACTGCTGGTGAGAATGCAAAATGATACAGTAGACATCATCAGTTTGGAAGACAGTTTGGCATAGACAAATTAAGATAGCTGAACATAATCTCACTATGTAATCCAGAAATTATGCTCCTTGATATTTACCCAGTTGGTTTGATAACTTATGTTCACACAAAATCCTGCACACAAATGTTTATAGCAGTTTTATTTGCAATTTCAAACACTTGGATGCAACCAAGATGTGCTTTAATAGATGAGTGGATAAACTGTGGTACATACGTACAGTAGAATATTATTCAGAGATTTAAAAAATGAGCTATCAAGCCATAAAAAGACATGGAGAAGGATTAAATGCATACTGCTAAATTAAGGAAACCAGTCTGAAAAGCTACATACTGTATGATTTCAACTATACAACATTCTGGAAAAGGCAAAAATATGGAGACAGTAAAAAGATGAGTGGTTTCCAGGATTTCAGGAAGGGAGGGTGAATAGGTAGAGCATAGGGGATTTTTATGGCAGTGAAACTGCTTTGTATGATACTGTAATGGTGGATATTACATCATTTTATTGGTGGAAATCACACCAAATGATATTATGCATTTGGCAAAAATCCATAGAACTGCACAACAGAAAGAGTGAAAGCTGAAGTAAACTATGGACTTCATTCATTAATTGTACAAAATGTAACACACTAATTCAAGATGTTAATAAAAGGGGAAACTGTGTGTGGGGTGATGAGCGGGGCTGTATGGGAATTCTTTGTACTTTCTGCTCAATTTTTTCTGTATACTTAAAACTGCTCTAAAAAAAGGCTATTAATTTTTTAAAAATCTATGTTGTTGTGCCCATACGTCCCTAATTTGTTAAAAAAAAGTCCGATGTGTGCATACATTAAGTTTAAAGGAAGTTTTCCTCACGGAAATTCAAGGCAGATACAATAATCACTTTCTTATTTTTGAGTTGCATGTGTTTTCATGTAGTACTTGTGTAATTTTGAATAGCTAGCTTCCCCCCTTTCCTACCCAGATAAACCCTGCTGGTCACAGATGTTGAACTTTTATGTTTTCTAGTATTTGTTCTATTTCTCAGCCTTACTCATAAGACATATTTGAATGTACCTTTACTTCTCTTGGCAGCTTTTGAGTTTAAAGGTATACTTCTGTAGGGATGGTAAAATCCCTCCCACCCTCACCACCACCAGCACCACATTTCTTTTACTGCGCATAAAAAATCAGATGCTAAGAGTAGCAGAAATGAGCATCATAGTCACATATTACCCAGATTTAACAATTCTTCACCTTTGACATACTTGCTTTCTCTAATTCTTTTGCTGAATTATTTTAAAGTATTACTTTAAATTAAACTACAAATATATAATTGCAAACATTTCAGTATGTATCTTTTAAATATAAGAACAATTTCCTACATCGTTCAAATATTATCACACTAAGAAGATAACGGTAATTTTCCTTAATATTTCTGATGTCCAGTCCATATTCATGTCTCCCCAATTATTAATGTCTCTTGCAGCTGATTTTTTCTCCAACCAGGATCCGATCGAGAACCACGCGTTGCAGTTTTGTTGTTATGCCCATAACCTCTGGGGATTCGGAAAAAACCTGGGCTTCAGGACAACTGTCACATCCAAACCGCTAATTAAGCTGAAAAATTACTTCTTTCGGGAGCACAGGTTTATGGGAATTGTAGTTTTCTCTAGCATGTGCCTCCCGCGCAGCACTCTGGGAATGGGTTCTCGGCGCTCACTCTGCGCATGTGCACACGCAGCCCCGCCTCCTGTCGTCCGCCCTCTCGGGCCTGAGAGGAACGGGGTATCCTGCATCTTTAGGTCTGTGCGGGAGCAGAGGCTGCACACCTGGGGTGAGAGCGCGGGTGACCGGGCTCTGCGCGGCCTGGGGACCTCAGGACAGGTGGGCTTGTGTGCGGGGGACTGGAGCAAGAAGTCTCGGCAGTCCGCAGGCTGGCCCTCCCATCCCCCAACCCCGCGCGCGCGCCGGGCCGTGGGCTGCGGGGACGCAGGTCGGCCTGAGTCCTGGCGCGGAGGTGCTCGGTGCGGGCCAGGGTGTGCGGGACTGCCGGCTCGGGAACGGGAATGTGCGTGTACAGCGCTGATGACGAGCAGGACTAGTAACTAGTGCTGTTATTCTGAGAATTAAATAAGTTGTCATCTGTAAAACATTTTGTCAAGTGCCTGTGATAATCACGGTGTAAGATGTAAGCTGCTATCGTTATTATGAGACACTTGTTCTCGTCGTTTGGTATTTTATTTAGCCCTCACAACGACCCTACTTGTCGTTATAAACATGCCATTTTTAAAAATGAAAGGAATTTCGTGGGGGTGGATAGCCCAGGGCACAAACTAGTAGGTGAGGCAGGTAGGATGCAGATACAGATGGGCTTGACTGCCTGTCCCTTGCTCTTCCTAATTTCCTATCTACCTAAAAGCCAGAGTTGCCAGTACTTGTCTAAAACCTTCGGAGCATTTATGCAGAGTGGCCTGTCCCCAGATACGATTGTGAAGTGAATGTGAACAAATTTCACCATGTGGTAAATATATGCTGGGATTTGTGGGGTCTCCACAGAACCCCTGGTTCAGACTGAGCAGAACCCTCCTGCACTGTTCAGGCTGTCTCTCTCCTCAAATGCACAGATTGATGTTCTAGTGCAGTGCTGTCCAAAAGAAAGCTAACGCAAAACACGAATATATTTTAGAATTTTTCAGTAACTACAATAAAAAACAGTAAAAAGAAGAGGCAGACAAAGCTAATTTTACTGATATAATTTTATTTAACCAATGACATCCAAAATATTATTTTGACTTGTGGCACTGGCCAAACTTAAGGTGTGGCTAATGGCTACCATACTGGATAGCACATTTCTAGTGAATTCGAACAGTTGGGTTTAGGGTGTGAGATGAAGTTTTCAAATAAAGTGAATTTGTTTCTCAGGCCCATGTCCCAGGCCCTCTGGAGCAAAGCAGCTCTTTATAGGATAGGAAAGAGGGTGTCGCAGGGACTACTGCCACTTAGAAGAACAGCCCATTTGATAGAGACCTCTTCTAGACCTTTAGAGCAGAGTCAGAAGATTCTAGAAAGGAGCAGGTCCTGATTGGCTTCCTCAGTGGCAGTTCTCGATTCCCTGTATAGCATGAGCCAGATTTAGTAATGTCCCCATATCCAGAAGCCATCACAGACTCTGTGACCATGGATGCTGTGGACTAACTTGCAGAAGGTGGTGACCTGGGGTTGAGAAGAATGGGTGACCATTGAGCTGAATAGAAAACGGCACTTTAATAGAGGGCTGGTGAGGCCATCACATCCAGGGAAGACATAATCAGCTGACAAAATCCTAAACAGCACCCTGTTTCCTTCATTCTCCTGTCACTTTTTCCACATTTTCCGTTGCTCTTATGCCATGTTCATCACCACATGTGGCATTTAGAGTCATGCTGTTGCTCCCTCTTTCTTGATCATGGAGAATAACAAAATGATAGTAGAGGAAGAGTTTTCTATATTTGAAACCCAAAAATATTGGGCCTGAAATGAATGATTTCTGTAGAGTCACCCAGGGCAGAACCAGGAACTAAGCGCTGTTCAACTAAATAGGTAAGTGCCATTAGCATGTTACCGAAAGGTCTGTTTTTAGAATTGGCAACCAATTTAGAAGAAAAAGTTTAGAAATATATCCCTTGCATAAATCGTTCCGTCTTTATTCCAGAGTTTTCTGTGGAAGCTCTAACTCAGGGTGTGAAGAGAATAAGAACTTGATTAATATGCTCACCTGAGTAGTTTTTTGACATTAGTATTAATGAAGGTAGAGAGTTTCATCTCTGTGTATCTGAACTTGTTTAAACTTCTGTTGTTTTATGTTTACTTTTTTGTCAGTCAGAAGGGAACATGAATTGTTAATACATCAACAAAAAACAGTTTTACCTACTCAGTGAAAATGCAAGGTTAAGTGCACATAATCATATCAGAGATGCACGTGTTCAGGTGCTGCTACCTTTGTGTGGTCCTTCCCATCCCTTTTTAAGAGTCAAAGGGACAGTCCTTATTAGGAAGCCTTTTCTTCAGCTGGGTGTGATAAGACTTTTAGGCGAGTGAATACACATGCTCCTTGATTACGATGGGGTTATATCCTGATAAAATCATTGAAAAGTCCAGCCATACATAGTGAGTCGGGGACCATCTGTATAGGATCTATAAGGCAGACCAGGTCTCTCCTGACCCCATTTCTCTTTCCTCCTCCCCAGCTGAACCTTCACAGCTCTCTATACTCTTCCAGGAGCAGCAGAAAATGAACATGTCTCAGGTGAGTTCAGTTTTAAATAACCAGTTTGGTTTACAATGGATTTTATAAAGGTTTATGTGTCTGTACGTCAACATGGAAAAGTAGAAATAGAAATGGGTCAGACACATCATAGAAGTTACAGAAATACAGATGCATAGCAGAGCAAAGGTGGCATGTGGATAGATGCAGGTCCTCTGATTACTACAGATTTACCGAATTGAGCTCCACATTTATTTCTGCAGTTTTTGATAGCCATGGCAGAGTGTCAGATAGACAATACTTAAAGATTTACATTGATGAGAAAGATAGAGCAAACTGATTCCTCATGGGGTGTAAAGACAAATATATTTGCTGTTCTTTAAGTAGATGATTTGGTTAACAACTTGCCAAATAACATAGAATGTTGCCTCTACTTGTTCTTCACTAGAAGTAGAAAACGTTATGCTAAATGAGAACTTGTTCAGTACTGTTTTTCAAGAACTCCAACATGGGGGTTGAATTAGACATTTTTCTGATGAATCAGTGGAATGTCCTTAAAATTACTCTCCATAAATATTTTGAGTACCCATGATACTCAGATTGCTCAGCAGATGATTTAAAATTCTGTTCTCTTTCATATATTTCCACACTTTGCATTCAACTTCAAATCTCTGTGTGAAGCCTTGGTTTATCTTCCCACTTGCCTGTGTTCTCCAATGACCTTAACGGGATTATAGTCAAATCCAGTGGGTGTTGTCTTATCCTTTCCTTACTTGACTTTTGTGCAACACTTGCCTCTATTTCTCTGTCCTTCTGGAATGTTTCTCTGTCAGTGCTACTCTCCACCAGCACTAGCCCTGCTATGCCTTCGTGGAGTCATCTTCTCTTGTCCTTTCACATGGCTCATCTCCAGTTTCCATCCTTGGCCCTTTAATCTTCTCTATGATCTCTGAAGGATTTCAGCTTCTCTTGTTTTTGTAACAACTTTATTGAGATTGAATTTACATACTGTACCATTCACCCATTTGAAGTGTAGAATTCCATGATTGTTTTAGTATATTCACAGATAGGTACAAACATTACCACAGTCAATTTTAGAACATTTTCTCTCCCTAAAAAAGGAAACTTTGTACACTTTAACTATCACTCCATTCCCTCCAAACCCCAAGCGACCACTGATCTACTTTGCCTCTATAGATTTGCTGAACCACTCTCTTTATTATTTCTTGTAGGGCACTTTTGCCTGTTATGAATTCTCTCAGTTTTTGTTAACTGGAAAGGTTTCGATTTCTCTCTTTTTGCTGGAAATAGAGGTTTCTTGGTTAACAGTCTTTTTCTTTCAGCATTTTGAATGTGTTACCCCGTTGCCTCCCATCCTCCATCATTTCTATTTAGAAAGCAGCTTTTAACATGATTTCTCTCTTGCTGCTTTCAAGATTGTCTCTGTCTTTGTCTTAACACTTTATCATGTGTCCAGATTTGGATTTCTTTCTCCAAGTTTATACTGCTTGAAGTTTATTGAGTGTTTTGGGTGTGTAGATTAATCATTTTCATCAAATTTGGGAACAACTTGGCCATTATTACTTCAAATATCCTTTTAGATCTTTTCTCTCCTCTCTGTCTGGTACTCTCATTATGCATATGTTGGTAAACTTGACGCTGTCCTACAGTTCATTTTTTGTTATTTTTTTTTCTTTCTGTTTCTCACTGCACAGTCTCAATGAACATATTGTCTAGTGGTTCCTTCTTCTTCCACCTGCTCAAATCTGCTCTTGAACATATTTGAACATACTTTTTGGGTGAAATATTTGTTACTGTACTTTTCAACTCTAGAGTTTCTATTTTTGGTCCCTTTTTAAAATAATTTCTATTGCTTTATTGATAGTCTTTATTTGGTGAGATACTGTTCTCATACTGTCCTTTAGTCCTTAGATGTCATTTCCTCTAGGTCTTTGACCATATTTAAAATCGCTAATTTAAAGTCATTGTGTAGTTAAATCCAATGTCTGCTTCTACAGGAATGATTTCTGTTGGCTATACTTTTTTCCTGCATATGGGTTTTGCTTTCTTGTTTCTTGTTTTGCAATTTTTTGTTGAAAACTGGACAGTTTAAATAAAATAATGTGGCAACACTAGAAGAATTTCTCCCTTCCCCAGGGGTCGTTGTTGAAATTTTTCTAGTGACTTTTTTTTTTTCCAACTAATTCAATAGAGCCTGTATTTGTTGTTGTGTGCAGCAGCTGAGGTCTCTGCAGAAATTTCCTTAAATGCCTGAAACAAGTAAGTCTTCCAGTTTTTGCCAATGGGCCCTGTGAATGCTGGGGGATTCCTTCAACAGTCATACAGGTGGTTTACAACTCTTTATTAGCTTTCACTTCCTGCTTGCTCAAAACCTGAAGATCACCCAGAGGGGACAATGTAGGGCCTTCTCACACCTTTCCTGAGCATGCTCACAGCCCTGGGCATGTGCTCAGCCCTGTGCATGTAGGTGGCCTTCTAGATTCTCCAGAGTATGTCAGAGCTTTTCAAAACCTTTGTGGGCATCTCATTCCCCAGCTTTGCCTTTTAATAAAGCTTTTTGATTAGGCTATTATTTACCCTAACTGTTATCTACCACCTCAGGTTGCTGCCAAGTTAAACAATTGCCTTTAAATGTTTTTGACTAATGCCTCTGAGGATAAGGCTTTTCAGCTGGGTGAGCTCTGAGTTAGTTCAAATAGTTACCCTTACATGTGAGGTCTTCCAGGGAACCACCAGATTAGGTCAAATCATGACACTTTTCTGGGAGTGAGGCTTTGACAGAACTCTAACCTAGTTCTGCCTTCTCCAGTCATTGCCAGGCTGCTGGTTTTCACTGTTATTTCAGACAGTTGGTTCTCAAAGCTAACACAGAAAGAGAGGGATGGAAATAGGGAAAGTGAAAGTGACATAAGATCATCTTCCTACTATGATGCAGTTATTTTTCTTGTATAAATGTTCTGCAGATCGCTACAAACTTTTGGTTAGCTTTCAGAATTCTGAGAAAGTTGATTCTACAGTTTTTGCCGGTTTCTCATTGCTTTTATGGAAGAGAGAATTTTCTTGGATCTTTACTTCACTGTTTTTGCTGATATCACGTGTTAGCTTGAATTTGAAATCTTGTTATGGAAATTTTCCCTTTTCTCAATTTCCAAGACTCTACCTCTCCTGATTCTATTATTATTTTTCAGAAAACTTCTACTCTGGCTTTGTGGCCTATACTTTTTCTGCCAGCCTTTTTAATATTTGTAGTTCCTCAAGTGTTGTTTTGGTACTTTTCTCTCCTCAACCCCTGTGTGATCAAGGAGCTGTCTAATTGTGTCCAATAACTTCAGTTACCACCTAAATTGCTTGTAACTCCTAAATGCTTGTCTTCATCCTAGACCTACCTTCTGTGCTCTAAAGTCTTGTGCATGCTGGTTAACGGGCAGTTCTAGCTTTTTGTTCCACAGGCCCTTACATAGCAACATGAACAGATCTCTCACTGAAATTTCTAACCCATTTTTTCCTTTTGTTTCCCAAATATCAGTTTTTGGCATCATCAGGAAGCTGCTCATTTTGAAATATACATTACGGTATTATTAACTGTTAGTCACCATGCTGTGCAGTGTCTCAAAAACTTATTCCTCTTGTCTGACTGAAACTTTCTACCCTTTGACTGGCATCTCTCCATTCCTTAACCCCTGCCCCCTGGCCTCTGGTAACAACCATTCTACTCTCTACTTCTGTGAGTTTGAATTTTTTAGATTCCACATATAAGTGAGATCTTATTTGAGATGTTTGTCTTTCTGTCAATTGAAAATAAAATAAAATTAAAAAAAAAAGAAGCTGCTCATACAGTTAGATTCGGTAGCTGCCAAGATAGTATTAATAGTTATCAAATGGTTATTGCTTCTCTTCTGTGATTATATCCCTATTCTAATATTGGCTGCTATTACTTCAGTGTAGGTAGTGTTCTCTTATACTGGTCTCTTTGGTTCTAACTCCTTTGTAAGCTGTTCTCTGCTTTTCATGAGCTGTAGGTGTATATACTTTTATACATTTGTTTATACCTAGGTTCGGCCAGGTAAGTTTCCAGAGTTCACGTGTCTCTTCCTTGGCTCCCATTATTTGCAGTGATGATGCCCAATGAGGATGTGAACATCCTAGAGAATACCCAGGAGAATCCATTGGAATGTGGAAAAAAAGTTGGAGGAAGTCTATTTACTTTGAATTTTTTTGTCTTTAAAAAAATCTAGAATTCATAAATATATATAAATGAATTGTGGTAAGTTACAAACCTTTTTTACTAATTGAGTAACAAGTTTTAAGACAAAATTAGGTCCAAAGTAGGCCTTTATAACCATTCATGTGGGAGCCCCAAGAATAAACAGGAAAAGAGTAGTTCTCAAAGGTATTTTCTGTGTTACCTAATTATGAACCCTTGAACAAAATGTGTTGTTACAGGAATTAGTGTCATTTGAGGACGTGACTGTGGAATTCACCCAGGCAGAGTGGCAGCAGATGGGCCCTGCCCAAAAGACCCTGTACCGAGATGTGATGCTGGAGAACTACAGCCACCTTGTCTCAGTGGGTGAGCAGACCTTGCCACGTGACTCCCTCCGGAATGTGTTCACTTTTTAAAAAATTATCAAAACACATGGACCCTTTATAGAGATTAATGTTGTTCAGGCTTTAGATTAAAAAATCTAAGGTGATTGAAGCCTTTAGGGAAACAGAAACAATGTTTGTGTCATTACCTTTCCACTGAAAACTTCAGATGAGCACCTTCATTTGTTGCTTTTGCTGCTGTATCTTTTTCCACCTTTGGAACCCCCAAAACCCATTGATCTGGTACACGTACACTCTCAATTTTTCCATTTACAGGGTATTGTGTTACCAAACCCAAGGTGATCTTCAAGTTGGAGCAAGGAGAAGAGCCGTGGTCCTCAGAGGACGAATTCCTAAGCCAGAAGTACCCAGGTGAGTGAGCACTGACAGAAGGATCCCCTGGGGTAGCTGGACCTCAGGGAGAGAGCACCTTTGAAAGTTTTTTATTTGTAACTGCTTTATTGAGATATAGTTCACATCTCATGCAATTCATCCATTTAAAGTGTACAGTTCAGTGAGTTTTAGTATCTTTACAAATATTGTCATCCCTCTCTATCTGTGGGTCCTGCCTCTGTGGATTTAACCAACCATGGGATAGAAACTATTAAGGAAAAAAAAAAATTGCATCTGTATTGAACAGGTATAGACTTTTTCTTGTCCTCATTCCCTAAATAATATAGTGTAACAACTGTTTACCCAGCATTTACATTGTATTATCTATTATAAGTAATCTAGAGATGATTTAAAGTATACAGGAGAATGTGCACAGGTTATATGCAAATACTATGCCATTTTATATCAGGGACTTGGGCATCTGTGGATTTTGGTGTCCTTGGTGGTGGGAGGAGGGTCCTGAAACTGATCATTCATGGATACTGAGGGACAGTTGTATGTGCAAACATCACCACAGTCAATTTTCATCACTTCAGAAGGAAATCTGTACCCTTTAGTTATCACCCTCCTGTCACCTTCATCCTCTCCAGTGCTAGGCAGCCACTGATCTACTTCTGTCTCTGTAGCTCTGCCTATTCTGGATATTTCATATAAATGGTGTCATATAATATGTGATCTTTTGTGATTGGCTTCTTTTGCTTAGCATAATGTTTACAAGGTTCATGTTATAGTATATATCAGTATTTCATCCTTTTTATGGCCAAATAATATTCCATTGTATGAATATACTACCCGTTTGTCCATTCATCAGCCAGTAGGTATTTGAGGTTCCACCTTTTGGCTATTATGAATGAATAATGCTGATATAAACGTTCATTTGCAAGTTTCTGAATGGACATATGTTTTTATTTCTCTTGGGTATATGTCTAGCAGTGGAATTGCTGGGTCATATAGTACCTCTGTGTTTATCTGTTTGAGGAACTGCCAGACTATTTTTCTAATGACTGTGCCAAATTCCATTCGTAACCACAGTATTATGAGTGTTCTGATTTCTCCACATCCTCACCAACACTTGTTATTATCTGACTTTTTGATTCTAGCCACCCTAATGGATGTGAAGTGGTATCTCATTATGGTTTTGATTTGTATTTCTGTATTAGTCAGCTAGGGCTGTCATAATAAAATACCATAGGCTAGGTGGCTTAAACAACAAATTCTCACAGTTCTGGAGGCTGGAAGTCCAAGATCAAGGTGCTATTATGGTGGGTTTCTGGTGAGGCCTCTCTTCCTGGCTTGCAGACAGGTGCCTTTTTGCTGTGTTTTCACATGCCCTTTCCTCTGTACGCACACAGTGGGGAAAGAGAGAGAACACTCTGGTGTTTCTTCCCCTTATAAGGACACCAGTCCTGTTGGATTGGGGCCCCACCCTTATGACCTCATTGAACCTTGGTTACCTCCTTATAGCCCTGTCTCCAAATACAGTTACACTGGGGGTTAGGGCTTCAACATATGAATTTGGGGGTGGGAAGAGACACAGTTTAGTCCATAACAATTTCCCTGATCACTAATAATGTCAAACATCTTTTCATATGTCAGTTAGACTTTGTCTGTAATAATAAACCATTACAGGAATTTTTAAAAGTTAGAATTTTCAATGTAATTCCTGGAACAAAAAAGTAAAATCATCTTAATTGTTAGAAAGTGAAGCATACTTACTGAAAGTTTTTGTTGTGAAGCCATATAAACAAATAGCATAATGTAAAGATTGACATGATTTAGATCAAGCACATCTCCCAGTCACTAAATATGAATGATTGGATCATATTGAGTGTCTAAAAAAGATATCCCTAAATAAGTAACTTAGAAATATTGTTATGAAAGAATGATCAAGTTGTTGAGACAATAAACGTAAAATAACATAGGTTTCACTTTCTGTTGTTACTCACATTTGAATTTTGGCAATAAGTACATTAAATTAAAAGAAGCCCCTGTATCTCAAGAGCACAGGTAAGAGAAAACCTTTAAGAATTTGAATGACTACTTCAAATAATATGATATCAATAAAATACAAAATAATGGAGTTCTAAGAACTTAAAATTCATTAGAATTAGGATATCATAACATACCTCATCTGATTAAATAATAGGTACAGTCAACATTAAATAAATATGTCTGTAGATGATATAAATGACATTTGTATTAAAGTAAACCATACATTTGTGTACGTGTATGCCAAATGCAAAGAACAAACCTTTCCATTTCCCATGGAATAATCATAAGATAGTGAAAGTACAGTATTAGTTGGAAGGGAAAATCCCAGTAAATCCAACTAATCAGATTCACCACAAATAATATTCTCTGACCATATTAATTTCAGAAATCTAGAAATTAATAATAAAATCTAGAAATTAATAATAAAAAAACCTCCACATGAAAATTTTTTAAATTGTCTCTTTTAGACAGTGTACAAAAAAGGAAATCAAATCCAAAATTGCATGATACTTATGAAATAGTAAAGCTAACTGCATATTGGAAACTTCCAGGTATAGCTAAATTAGTGAATAGAAGTAAATTTGTAGTCTCATATTTGTATTACTAAATTAAGCAAGAATAGTAACAAAAATACACTAATGAAAGCAGAAGAATTTAAAAGTAAAACTAGAAATAAACTGGAAAACTGAGAAATAGAATGTTTCTTAGAATAAAAAACAATAAAATGGATGAAGTTAGTGAAACAGAATAGAAAGCTCAAGGAAAAACATGCACTTTATAGACAGTTGGCCTTAGGTGGCACTGCAGAACAGTGGGGAAAGGATATTGAGGTATCCATATAGACCAAGGATTCAAATGGTTTAAAGACCTAATTATCAGAGCAAAACTAGATTTCTTAGGGAAGGATTTAATATAGAAGGCATTAACCAGGGAAAGAGGGAGTAAATGTATTCCTTTCTACTTTACCAAGTACGGGTAAGTATATACTCATATACAGGCCTAACTCAAGAGATATTGCAGGTTCAGTTCCATACCACTGCAGTAAAGTGAATATTGCAACAAAGTGGATCACACAAATTTTTTGGTTTCCCAGTGCATATAAAAGTTATGTCTACACTATACTGTAATCTTTTAAGTAAGCAATAGCATTATATCAAAATAATGTGCATATATTAATTAAAAAATACTTTAGTGCTAAAAAATACTGACACGGACATGAAGTGAGCATATGCTCTAAGAAAAATGGCGCTGATAGACTTGCTCGACACAGGGTTGCCACAAACCCTCAATTTGTAAAAACACAGTATCTGTGAAATGTAATAAAGTAAAGCACAATAAAACAAGGTATGCCTCTGTATGTGTGTGTATGTGTGTGTATATATATCAAACATAAGATTCTGAAAGGGGGAAAAAAGAATGAAGTTGAACAATGAGGGACCTTGGCATCTGAGCAAATACAAGGTGGTTGGTATCAGCAGAGGCCTTGTGGGGAACTTGATGTTCCACCCCGTCCGGAGTTAATGTGGAGGCCTTCTCTTCCACCCCCAGGGGGTCAGCAGGGATTAGTGGGGAACCTGGACTTCTATCCACACTTGGCAGTTAGTGATGATGCACCCCACTTCTCTTACTGGCATAATTTCAGAGGAGGCTGGCCAAAACTGAACATTAATTTTGATAAAGTCCAATTTATTAATTTTTTCTTATGGATCATGCTTTTGTTGTCCTATCTAGAAACTTCAAAACTAAAAGTAACAGATTTATTCCTATGTTTTCTTCTAGGAATTTTAAAGTTTCACTTTTTATGCTTAGTTGATCTATTTTCTGTTAAATTTCATAGAAAGTATGAGGTATATGTCAAGTTTAATTTTTTGAAAAGGGGAATTTAGTTATCCTAGGGCTACTTGTTGAAAGGACTGTCATTTCTCTATCAAACAGCATTCCACCTTCCTTAGAACACAGGTGACTTTGTATTTGTGGGTCTGTTTCTGGATTCTCTCTTCTTTTTCATACACCTGCATGTCTTTCCTGATGCCAACACTACATTAACTTGATTACTATAGATTGTTAATTAAGTTTTGAAGTCAGGTGGTTCTCCAACTGTCATCTTCTCTATGAATTTTTAAATGAGCTTCATCTTTACAAAAAAAGCATGCTGGCATTTCAACTTGGATTGTGTTGAATTTATAGATTAAAGAGAATTGACATCTTAATATAGAGTCTTCTAATCCATAAACAAAATATTCCTCCCCATTTATTTAGTATTTAATTTCTTTCATCAATTTTTTATAGTTTTCAGAACACAGATACCAGGGCTTTTTTTGGTTTGTTTTATTGGCACAATAGTGAATGATACTGTTTTTCTAATTTCAAATTCCATTTGATCATTGTTTGCTCATAGGCATATGATTGTGTATTGGTCTTGTATTCTGCCCTTGCTAAAACCATTTATTAGTTCAAGGAGGTTTCTGTAGACTTATAAATGATTTTCTGTGTAGACTTGCCCTATATCTTTTTGCTTTTCTTCTTGCCTTATTGCACTGGCTGATGCTTCCAGTACAACCTTGAGTAAAGGTAATAGTGGACATCCTTGTCTTTTTCCTGATCTTGGAGGGAAAACATACAGTCTATCAAGTATGATGTTAGCTATAGACTTTTTGTAGATTCTCTTTATTAGGTTAGTGAGTGGATTTTGAATTTTGTTAAAATTTTTAGCACTGATGTATTTAGTAGTTTTAATTCTGTAGACTATTAATACAGTGGATAACATTGATTTTTTAAAAATATTTCAAGAGTTTTGCATTTGGGGATGAATCTCACTTGTCATGATTTATTATTTTTTTATATATTTCTGTGTACTTTTTTTTTGAGGATTTTGCATTTATGTCATGAGGGATATTGGTCTTTAGGTTTCTTGAATTGCCTTTGTCTCATCTTGCTATGAGGATAATGTGGGCCTCATAAAATGATTTGGGAAATATTCCCTCATCTTGTATTTTCTGGAAGAGATTCTGTAGAATTAGTGTTATTTCTTCCTTAGATGTTTGGTAGAATTCACTAGTTCAAACCATTTGGTCCTGGAGCTGTTATTTGGAAATATATATGAACTCTGTGTGTATGTGTATATATATAAACTACATCTATATGAACTGTGTATATATTACATATTCAATTTCTTAAATAGATATTGGTCTGTTCAAGTTACCTCTTTTTTTCTTAAGTGAATTTGGTGGTTGGTTTAATCCCAAGAAATTTGTTCATTTCATGTAAATTGTCAGATTTATGGGCATAGAGTTTGCAATGGACTGAAAGTTTGAGGCCCACCTCCCAATTCATATGTTGAAACCCTGAACCTAGTGTGATCTATTTGGAGGTAGGCCTTAGAGAGGTAATTAGGTCATGAGGCACATTGTTGAAACTATTTGACATGCTTCCCTTCTGACTGTTTTTCTGAAAACTTATGATTGGCATATCTATAAAACCTATATAAATTTAATTTGTAAAAATTATTTTATTAGGTAGAATTAAAGAATAGTTTTTGTTGCAGTCTTAAGCCTTATTTACATATGCAGACAAAGCTTTTATTTGGTCTCAATGTTTTGAGATTAGATTAGACATTCAGTTAGTAGATCCACCATTTTAAGGAGTCAAGTTGATATGTTATGTTATAGTAAGCGTCGTTTTCCTTTCACTGACAGCTCTTTTAGAAATAAATGTCTTTTAGCTTATTCTGCCATTATGTTTTAACATTTGACAGAATATTTTCCCTCTGGTTACAATACATGTTCACCTACCCCTTCTCTCCAGTTAGATTGTTCAAATAAAGTGGTTTTCTTTTACAGTTTAAAAAAACAAAAAGACAGACAAGAATGAGATTAGAATGCCCTTAATGAAAAAAGGCCATTGAGCTAGCTAACTCTGTTTTGATCATGTGACGATATAGCAAGAAGTTGGCAGTCTGTAACCCAGAAGAATTCCAGTCTGTAACTTAACAAGAGTACAAGAACACAACTGTGCTTGCACCCAAATCTTGGACTTCCAGCCTCCAGAAATGAGAGAAATAAATGTTCTTTAAGTCACCTAGTCTATGGTAATTTATTATAGCAGTCCAAGCTGAATAAGACAGAGTTTTTGTTGATGTTGTTTTATCTCTTGAATGTGTGTTGTGTCGGTAGTTACGTCCCCTCTTGCATTTCTGATATTAATAACTTGTGTCTTCTCTGGGTTTTTTCCCCCTTTGTTTTTGTCATTTAAAAAAATCTTTTTAAAGAACTAAGTTTTGGTTTGATTTTCTGTTTTCGGTTTCATTGTCTTCTCTAATATTTACTCTTTTCTTCCTTCTACTTCATTTAAATTTAATTTCCTTTTTGTCTAGTTTCTTAAAGGGGAAACTTAAGTACCTGACTCAAGATCTTTCTTTTCTAATATAAAAATTTTAAGCCACAAATTTATTTCTGAATATTGCTTTAGCTGCATCCACAGATTTCTATGTATATTTTTGTTTTCATTCACTTAAAAATATCTTAATTTTCTGTGAGATGACTTCTTCACCCATGGGTTCATTAAAAATGTATAATTTACAAATATTTTGTATTTCTCTAGATAAATTTGTGTTTACTGATTTGTAGTCTAATTTCTCTGTAGCTTGAGCTAAGCCTCTATATGATTTTTTATATTTGTGAAGATTTGTCTTTTGGCCCAGAATGTGTCCTGTCTTGATGAATGTTCCCTGTGCATTTGAGAAGAATGTGAATTCAGTTGCTGTTGAACGCCTTGTGTCCTCAGGTTTTGGAGGTGTGGTTATCACAAGTGCTACATATCTCTTCTACCTGTAGTACTGGGCCTACCATGTATTCGTGCCTCTTCTCTTGTTTCTGTGCTTCTTTTCTTTTTTTCCTTCTTTCCTTCCCTTAGCTGCTGCGAGTTCCTGCGTGTGCCCTGAAACAACAGATGTGGTGTTCTTGCCTTGCAGATAAGAATATGGTTCCCAGCAGAATTTTGACAGTGGCTGCTCCTTAGCATCTCCCAGCATATCCCAAGAATGGAACTGTCTCACAATTCTTCATGATCTTTCCTATGAGCCCCCCATTTGGCTCATGGAGGGAAATACTAGGAGAGTGTGCAGATCCTGTTTCTGTTTCATCTTTGTTTGGCCTGACTATGGCGGGTATTGTCAAAAATGTTTTCTGTTGTGTTAGATCACCTTTTTCTCAGACCTTTGGCTAGAAGGAACAGGCTTTTCTTGGAGCCCTTTTTGTCTGTGCCTGTTGTTGGCTCCAGATTGTTGGCTTCTTCAGCACCCAGTCTAGGATATATTGGAAGCAGAAAGAAAACCTTTGGAATTCTCCACTGTGTCATTTCTTAAGTCCTCAGGCCAACTTTCTTTTCATTTTATAGAGTTATCCTATGTTTGTTCATTTTTTCTTGTCCAGGAATTTTTGATTGTAAGAGGGAAGACCTGGGAGGAAAGAGATTACTCCATCTTGGCTGGCCCTGGAAATAATACCTGTTTTTTTAAACAATTTGGGTGAGGAGAGAGAAAGAGAGTATCTGTGTGCATGAATTATTTAATCTTTGGAAACATGACCAGAAACAAAAGAATAAAATACATAGCAAAACATGGGTATATATCGCTTCTTGGCCTTTTGGCTAAGATCAGGTATAGTATCTGTTCTTATCAGTTTAATATCTGATATGTCCTCTATCTGAGGACAATATCTTAAATGGATTTTTGGAGCAGGGAGATGGAATAGGAGCTTGCTCCATCCACTCTACGCATAGACCTGGTATTGCAGTACCTCCAGGAACGGTGCACCCCCTTGGGGGATAAAACAAAGAAACAAACAAACATGGGTATAAGTTCCTCTCCATGCGAAGTGTAAGATTTATAATATGCTTTCAATTTTTCTAATTTTAGGATATTATGAAGTTGATGACCACATCAAAGGGATCAAGGGAAAGCAGGAGAAGCCTCTGTGGCAAGTAATATTCATCAATGATGAAATATTGAGTAAAGATGGACAGAAAGTTTTAGAAAACCCATTTAATCTAGGCATAGCTCCAGAGTTTTCAGGAAAAATACCCTGTAAGTGTGACTCATGTGAAATGAATTTGCCGATTGTTTCTGAATTAATTTTAAGCAAAGGCAGCTATTCAAGAAAGAAGCCTGGTTACTTGAACATATGTGAAAGATTGCAGCTTGATATTAACCATGAGAACAATCATACTGGAGATAAATCTTATGAATATAATACCAATGTGAAAGTTCACAGTCATAAGAAAGATCAGTATCAGGGATTTCAAACTTTGAAGCAGTCTTTTGAATGTAATGAATTTGGAAATGTTTTACTGATAAGACCATCTGTGTTACAGCTGGGAGTTTTCCAACAGGAGAGAATTCTTGTAAGGATGATGAACTTAGGAAAAACTGTGATAAAACCACTTTATTTAACCACATGAGAACTGACACAAAGGAGACGTTCTCTGATCTTAATGAATGTGAGGAATTCTGTGACAAAACCACCATTGTGGGATACAATAAAGTTCACGTGGCCATGACATGCTATGAATGTAATGAAAGTGGGATTAACTCCAGTAGGATGTCACCCCTCACTCACCCTCAGAGAACTGTCACAGGGCAGAGTGCTTTTGAAAGCAATAAGTGTGAAGAAAACTTTAGCCAGAGCTCAGCCCATATAATACATCAGAAAACACAAACTGGAGATAAATTTTGTGCATATAATGGATGTACGGATGCCTTCTACCAGAAATTAGACCTTACAATACACCAGAAAACTCACACAGAAGAGAAATGCTACCCATCTGGTGAATATGGGAAATGCAGGAAATCCTTTTACCAGAAAGCACACTTCATTCAGCATGAGAGGACCCATTCAGGGGAGAAACCTCACCAATCTGAGGAATGTGGGAAATCCTTTTGTTCAAGTTCACACCCTGGACAGCATCCTGGAACTTATGTAAGGTTCAAACTTTATAAATGTAGTGAATGTGGGAAAACTTTCTGTCAGAAATCAAACCTCACTAAACATCTAAGAATTCATACAAAGGAGAAACCTTACGGTAACACTGGCTGTGGGAAATCTTACAAGTCACTCCTCATAGGGCACCAGAGAACAGACACAGAGATGAAACTCTGTCAAGGCAGTGAATATAGGGAAATATTCTCCAAGATGGCATATCTCAAACAACATCAGAGAATTCACGTGGGGGAGAAACCCTATGACTGTACTGAGTGTGGGAAAACTTTCTCCAAGACGTCACATCTCCGAGCACATCAGAGAATTCACACAGGAGAAAAACCCTATGAATGTATTGAATGTGAGAAAACTTTCTCTCACAAGACGCACCTCAGTGCACATCAGAGAATTCATACAGGGGAGAAACCCTATGACTGTAATGAATGTGGGAGGTCTTTTACCTATAATTCGGCCCTAAGAGCACATCAGAGAATCCACACAGGTGAGAAACCCTATGAATGCAGTGACTGTGAGAAAGCTTTTGCCCATAATTCTGCCCTCAGAGCACATCAGAGGATTCACACAGGGGAGAAGCCTTATGGGTGTAATGAATGTGGAAGGTCTTTTGCCCATATTTCTGTTCTTAGAGCACATCAGAGAATTCACACAGGTAAGAAACCTTATGAATGTAGTGACTGTGAGAAAACTTTCGCCCATAATTCAGCCCTCAGAGCACATCAGAAAATTCACACAGGGGAGAAACTCTATGAATGTAGTGAATGTGGGAAAACTTTCTCCCAGAAGACTCACCTCAGTGGACATGAGAGAATTCACACAGGGGAAAAACCCTATGAATGTGACATATGTGGGAAAACTTTTGTCTATAAGGCAGCCCTCATAGTGCATCACAGAATTCACACAGGCGAGAAACCCTATGAATGTACTGAATGTGGGAAAACTTTTTCCAAGACATCACACCTCAGAGCACATCTGAGAACTCGCACAGGGGAGAAACCCTATGAATGTAATCAGTGTGGGAAAACTTTCTCTGAGAAGTCATATGTTAGCGCACATCAGAGAGTTCATACAGGGGAGAAACCTTATGAATGTAATATATGTGGAAAACCATTTGCTCATAATTCAACACTCAGAGTACATCAGAGAATTCACACAGGTGTAAAATCCTATGAATGTAATGAATGTGGGAAAACTTTCTCCCAGAAGTCACACCTTAGTGCACACCAGAGAATTCACACAGGGGAGAAACCCTATGAGTGTAATGAATGTGGGAAAGCTTTTGCCCAAAATTCAACCCTCAGAGTACACCAGAGAATTCACACAGGGGAGAAACCCTATGAATGTGAAGAATGTGGGAAAACATTTGTCCGTAAGGCAGCTCTTAGAGTACATCACACCAGAATGCATACCAGAGAGAAAACCCTAACCTGTAATGAATTTGGGAAGCCCTGAAGGAACTGATAACTTATTATATAAGACACAGCGGAGAAACTCATCTCACATAGACGGGCAAATTGTTTCCCTTAACCATTTCCTTTTCCACTAGGCTCATACCTTGTCAAAAACTCCCAATCTTTTGTTCATCCAGGTGGGGCTGACCATAGAATGTGATGCTAATGATATATATTACATTTAATCCTGGTGTTTGAAATAAATCACCTTAGATTCTTCCTGCTCTATGTTAAGATGGAATGGAGATGATTTCTGTAGCAAACTTGGGTCCTCTGTGTTGAACATGGTAGAGCACAAGGTCAAAGAAGATAAAGTCTGAAAATTTGGGTGGAATAGAATTTTCCACTTACAGATACTCACCAGTTGATTTTTTTTTAAAGCAAGAATTAAGTTTGTATTTGTTGAGCTCTTACAGGTTTGGCCTACTAGTTAAATACAACACATAGTTTACCCAACTCTCTGTTAGAGTGGGATGAAACCCTGTGAATATAATAAACTTTAGAAGAACTGTAAGAATTCAATTTATCATTGGACATCACAGACTTTTCATGAAGAAGAAAACTGTCAACATCCTGAATGATCTTATGCCTTCATTAAAAATCAGAGAAATTTCAGGGAAAAACACAAAGCCTTCATCACAGAGTGAATTGCATTAAGCAACAAATAATCAGAATAAAATTTTATATTTTGAATAAATAACATTTTTCAACAAATACTGAAAGTTTGTTTTCAAATAATTTTTTCTGAGGAAATACGTCAGTTTCAGAACTGAAGGTAAACTCTTCACCTAGAACTGATATACTAAAACTTGTATTTATATATAATATCAACAATTTTATAGAAAATACATGAGAAAATATTTACCTAGACAAACCTCACCATTGAATGTGAAGTTTTAAAAATGGAAGAATGACCTGAATTCTGTGGAAAATACCAATAAATGTTTGTGAATAGTCTCTGAGCTATGTAGAACATCATATGATGCTATATATAAACAAGTGATTTATTATTACTGGTGAGTTCTAGCAGGAGCCAACAGCCAAACTTGTTCTGGACATGTCCACTTCCTTTTCTGAGTGTGTCCTCTGTTTGCTTCCCTCAACTTGATGCTGTTAAGATTTTGGTCTGCTCTCTATGTCTGAATATTAGTCTTGCCCTCTTTTTCTAGAACCTTGGAGATCCCCGAGATTTCCCAAGCATTCTGTGTGTGTGTGTGTGTGTGTGTGTGTATGGATGGTAGTGGTGGTATTGAGTCTTACATACATTTTTTGGGCCTTCATTTTATCCCACTCTTGTGGTTCATTTTGCAGTGAGTGATTATAAAACAAGTTATCTCCTCAGCCCCTTTGTATGGATATAAAACAATATAATGTAGTATAAGCCAAGAAAACTTTTGGTTATTCTGCCATCATTTTAGCCTACATGGTTCAGTCAGCACAGAGAAGAAAGTAAACAAAATCGTTTTTAAAACCTGGACCACTAAAAATTTCTATCAGACCTTTCTGAAAGTTTGATCTGGTAGATTAAACATGAGCACAATAAATCATCTGACTCCCTGAGAAAAATTTCTGTAATCTCTATCCCTTGTTTATGTTGTATGAAGGGAAAAATGATGTTATATCTTTAGCATTAATTGGAGAACAGGTATTTCTTTGACACTGGGTTGTTACCAGTTACTGTAGTGGCGTCACTGCCAAAGACAAGAGCCAGGAGTATAAAAGCCCACCACTGGACAGGGTTGTATGATCATACCACCACATCAGAGACTGGATCATCACTCCTGGCAGAAAGGCACTAGCATTTAAGGGAATATGTTTTCCCCTTCTTAGTCTCTGACACCTTGACATCACTTGAGTTTATTGCACAGTGTCCAAAGGGAAATGAGAGCCAAAAATCGTCTGTTTCTACATGCTTAATTTTTAAAAAAGTATAGATGAGATGAATCCTGTGTACTTTTCTAAAAAAATTAATTTTAGATTCACACTCCTCACCCAGCTTCCCCTATTAATATATTACTGTGGTACATTTGTCATAACTAAGTAACATCGTTACATTATTAATTAAACACTATTTTTTCAGATTTCACTAGTTTTTTCCTAATGGCCTTTTCTATTCCATGACCCTATTGTGGCTCAGAAAATGATACCCTAAACTGAAGGCCTCAGAAACAATGTTTTCTCTGACCTTCTCTGCCCTCCTGTTTCTCAGCCTCATTCTCCCCCAAGGCAAGCCACAGAAACTGGAATACCTCTTCCCCAAGGTGGGTTGTAGAACCCAGAACTCTTTTTCCTGAAAGCCAGCCATAAACCCTAAAAGTAGGTTTTACAAAAACCTAAAACCTAGGTTTTTCTACTGTAAAGTTACACTGCACTTAATAGTTTTGTTCATACAACCTACTGTATATGCAATGGGAAGGTTATGTAAGCATTCTCCAGTTTACAAATGGATTGTAGATGTGACACTCATTTGCTGGCTATTTGGTATTATCTATTTTTTCTGGAAATAGTGTTGCAAATAGTGGCTAAGCTCATGAAAACCTATTTTGCCCATTAGGTGCCTTGTTGATAGTACTAGACTAGTAATCCAGTATCTAACCTGTCCCTGTGGGGAAATGCAACATCCTAGGTTAGGGTTTCTGGAAGCTAAGCATGCATAACAATAGAACGTGCATGTTTCCCTAGCAGGTCCATCCCCACAGGCTACCAGGCAGCAGAATTAGGGGCTCCACCAGCTTAAAACCTCTGGTGAAAACTGTTTGGTCCAGTAAGGGACAGGTATTAAGAGATAGATAGGAGTACGTGGAGAAGGTAAGGAGCGCCAGGGCTACTTCTCAGTCTCAGACCAGCTTCTTCATCATCCCTCCCTTTTTTGTTCATGAGCTCCCAAAAGTAGTCCCTGAACTTGCTTTACTGACACCACTACTGACCCTGCCTTTTGACTTGGACTTGCCAACCAGAAGAACTTTCCCCTGCTTTAGCTCTCAACTTAAAAGGGACTTGAGTGGCAAGCACCACGCTTCCTACTTGTTGAATACTTCTTTTATAAATTATCAGTCTGTCAAATTGTCCATAAAATAAGATCATAATCCCTTTTATGTTTCTGATTTTAATGTTGGCAACACTATTAATGCACATAGTTTAAAAATCATAACATCCAAAACTTAGAAATAGCCTCAAGTTGATTCAGTTCACAATCCATATTTTTTTTGGTTTTTGGTGTTCATTGGAGTATGAATGAACAATTACCCTTGTCTTTGCTCCCCAGGATTTATCCAGAGGATTTTATTTGTGTTTACATCTCTTCATGAGTGTGGTGCCCAATTCCTCTGTAGCTCTTTATCCCTGGAGTAGTGCCCTTTGGACTTTGAGTGATGAAAAACTGAGAGAAAGTTTATCTGCATTTCATGAGCCGATCAACCCAGGGGATTAAATAAACAATAACAGGGGATATAAAGAATGATAACTAAGAAATCTATGATGACAGAAGAAATAAGCCTTGAAAGCAAGATGCCAAATGCCTGTGTAGAGGTTTTAAAAAGTGTTGATAAAGTGTATGGTACTAATAAGAGCATATTTAAAAGGAATAAGTGTTAGCATTGGGCAGAAAGTTAAATTTAGACATCATATAGACATAGGCAGATGGCAGTTCTTACGAAATAGATACAGATATATGAAAGACATAAGAGAAAACAGTCACCCTAAGATAGTAACTTAATAGCTAAACTATGGAAGGATTATAAAGATGTAAAAGACTTACTAGTAAAGAAGGAATACATGGGAATATGTTATTGCACACATAGAATGTGTATCATTGCCAGACATAAGTGTGGATGAAAGTTTAACAGAAACTTTCATAAAAGCAACACCTCTATGGGAAAGAACTATGCTGATTGGATTACATGTGGAGAAAATTTCTGTTAATAACATGATGTTCTCAAAACAGGCAAATACCTCTGAGCGTAGATAATGGCCCAACACATAGAATATAATCATTTCCTTGTTAAAATAAACAGCAATAAGACTGTATTGTTAGGCTGTTCTGGAAACTGAAGATTATTGGGGACCAGAGTGCAAGTGAACCCAAGAGAAATAGATCAGAAACCAACAAGCACACTAATAAGTCTATTAGCTAAGAAAATAAGGGAAGGAACAAAAGAGACCACTGAATAAACTAGTTTATACATGCCTTATGAGCAGATAACTCAAGAGACAGAGAATCAGGCTGCACCTTAAGAAATGGCCACAAAGCTTAAACCTACAGAACTGCCACATTAAAAACAAAAAAATGTGGCGTACTTACAGTGGCAATTAAACAGGAGTCAATCGCTAAAGAAGGCTCACAGGACCCAAAATGACAATACTTTAAAATCTCCAATTTACTAAGGGAAGAAGATACAATACAGCAACACCATTAAAGTCAGTATTTACATTACAGCCAAAGGCTGCCTCACAGTAAGCAGTCTGGATAAGGGCCAGGCATGAGCTACTGTCAGATAAGGAATGAACATGTGCACAGAATACCTCAGAACCCCCAAAGTGGGTTCTCTGCTGGGGCTTTTTCCACTCTGCTGGATATACAGACACATTCTCAGTAGGCAACCAGGCCCCAAAACAGAAAATGCTGAAGGTTTTAATGAAACCAGGTGTAAATCATCAATCTCACTGTCACCAATAAACACTGCTGACAAGCTGCTCAAACCTGCTCCAGAACATCTTGGACTCATGGTTACAAAGCAGGCTTATTAATCAGTATGTTTTATTCCTTGACCAATGGTCAGTGATGTGCACTTTAGCTCAGACTAATTCCAGGTCTGCTGGACTTTCACAGCACAGTCCAACCCTCCCCATGTGCTAATTTTTCTTCACAGCCTTTCATAACAAAACCATCACTCTTATTTGACAGAATCATTTGGCTTTCAACAGTATATAATCAATACACAATCAAAATGTACATACAGATTTCAAAGAGTTGTAATATCCTCAAGGGGTTGTGTATTTAAACCATCCCATAATGCCAACACAAACTGTCATGTTTTTGTACATTTTTTCCCCTGATGTACAGCTATCTGTACTGTATGGTATCCATCTCTTGAGATTTACATTTATATTAGTATACATTCATTGAGGTTTATATAATTAAGAATCCTAGTCAATCTGTCATCATTTATATCTAAATCTCCTTTAGGCCATTTCTACTCCATAGAGATAATATATTCTATGAAACAAGAACCATAAGAGACAGCCACATTAATATTGTTCCACATAGTCATTGTCTGGGTTCTGATCTGTTCATTGATTAGAAGGACATAGATCAATAGTGGAAGTATGTTTATTAGGTTGGCCATTTTACAACTTCTTCTTTTTTTTTTTTTAAGTGGAGAAAGTTTTGGTAGTTTTTTGCCCCAAGGAGCATCTGAGTCAAAGCTAAGAGTGCATATTATTCATTTGTGGTAAACCTCTCTTAAAACACCAAAATTATCTTAGATTTTTCCCTTTTGTAACATCTATTTATTGGTTCTGGCCCACTCAGCAAGAATCCACTTTATCCCCATTTATCATTAATTTTAAAACAAACCTTTACCCCTTAATGAGTTACCCTCATTAAGCCATAGTGATGGTAGCAAGATGAGACACCCCGGGGCTTCTTCTCCGAGACGCTTGGACCTTAATTTTAGCCCCATCACAGAGACTTCCAGCATTGGGAAAAAAAATATTGTGAAGTAGGGAAGAGTTGTATGTAAATTCCTTTTTATCCTCTTTTCTATCTTTCCCAATACCACCACAAAATTGTACTAATTTATCTAATCAAGACCCACCTTCAGTCCCCTTATGGTAAGTTACAAAACAACACTGGAGGTTTATAGATCAGCCCTTCAATCCTTTGTCACCTCTTATCTTTTTAAACAGGTACTTTAATTATTCATGTCATTTATTAAACCATTACTTTGAGGTTAATATGGAATATAATATTTCTTTCCACAGTATTGCACTGCATGGGCAGTCAAGTGAGCACCTTCTTCTGAAGAAATGCAACAAAGATGATAAATGATACAACATATATTTCATGCTAGTCCTTTGACAATATTAGAAGCATTGGCTTCATTCATTGGGTATTTGAAGCCAACCCTGGAAAATCTACCTAGTTCTGTCAAGATTGCATAATTTCTATCAACTTATCTTTCAAGTTTCTGATTCTTTCTTCTGCCAGTTCAAATCTACTGTTGAGTCACTCAAGTGAATTTTTTGTTTAGTTAATATATTTTCAACTCTAAAATCTTTTTTCATAATTTCTATCTCTTTATTGATATTCTCTTTTTCATGAGACATTGTCATCATATCTTCCTCTACCTCTTTAAGCATGGTTACCTTTTGTTCTCTGAACATGTTCATAATAACTTCTTTGAAGTCTTTGTCTGCTAGGTCCCATATCTGGGTCTTCTCACACACAGTTTATATTACCTGCTTTTTTCATGTGTATGGGTAACACTTTTCTATTTCTTTGCATGTTTTTTTGTTGTTGTTGAAGATTGGATCTTTTTAATAATACAGGCCAGGCACAATGGCTCATGCCTATAATCACAGCACTTTGGGAGGCTGAAGTAGGAGGATTGCTTGAGGCCAGGAGTTTGAGACCAGCCTGGGCAACATAGCAAGACCCCATCTCTAGAAAAGAATAAAAAAAGTTAGCCAGGCATGGTGGTGCACACCTGTAGTCTGCGCTACCCAGGAGGCTGAGGCAGGAGAATCGCTTAGGACCAGGAGTTCTAGGTTATAGTGAGCTATGATCATGCCACTGCACTCCAGCCCAGACAACAGAGCAAGACCCTGTCTCTAAAAAAAATAAATAAATAAATAAATAAATATATTTTAACAACTCTGGATACTGATTCCCCTGCCCATGGGGCTTAGTTTTTTTGTTTGATTATTGAGTGACTTATTGGCTGGACTATTTTGGTGAAGGCTATTTCCCAATAGTGTTAAGCCTCTGATGTCACTCTTTGGAGAGCATAGCTTTGGGCATGTGCACAGTCTCCTTGGGATGACAGTAGTTTCAGCAGGACTCCCTTAGGATGTCTCTTTTCCTGATTTCTCTGTTAAGCTGTCTGCCTCTGTTAGTCGTATCCAGCTGTTAGCTTCCACTAATTTCCAGCTGATTGCTTTATTGTGTGTGACAGTATCCAGGGGCATGAATTGTTCCATAGTTCAATCCAATTATATTGTCTTCTTTTCAGGGGTAGTTTTTGAAGCCAGTCTTTCAAGTTTGTTCTGACCCCAGGAGGGTTCTTCTTAGCTGGCTCTTTTCCTGGTTTTATTTGGTAAACTAGCTGGCCTATGCTTTAGCTCTTTGCTGTACTGGAGCTACAAGCCTCTTCTTAATTGCTTACCAAGAAAATCTCCATTATTTTCAAGAGTTGCCTTAGGCTCGAACTTCCCCAAACTCTGTTCTAAATAAAGTCAGAACTCTTGGGGAGAGCATCAGAGCTCTCTGTTTTTATGACCTTTCTCTCCCCTGGGACAAAATCTTCTCACCACTGCTCTGGATCTGGGGCTGGAGACAGTGGCCCACTTCTCTCAAAGTGACACCCCTGTTTATGTGGAAGGTGCTGAATGAGGGCAGTAGCCTCTAGTCTTCTTGGCTTACCTCTCTGGTAGGGAACGTCTCCCTGTGAGCTAGCTGAGGTGGAGGCATCAGGGGTTGCAGTATTCTCAGCCTGACATGCATGAGGCGGAGCCTTTGTTCTATGAGGGATGGAGGAGGAGAAGGAAGCTCTTGGCTGCACTCACCTGGCATTTACCCTCTGTGCCAAGCTGCTGGGAGACAGTTATTCTGCTGGCACTCCCTTGCATAGGAGACATTGTAGCCCTTGGCTGAAAGCTGAGGGTAGAGAGAACTCCATCTGCTGTGCCACACCTATGCAGGGTAGAGATTCTGTTAGGTTGAGCAGTGGGAGGGAGTGGAGAGAAGGAGTCGGTCATGGCTCAAGTGCTGGAAACTCTCACTATTCTTACTGAGATTAGTAGATTTTCTTGAAGAAATTTTTTTCACTTTCTGTATGCCCTTAATATAATTTCCATAGACTTTAAAAGGTTATCTTTTTTAAAAAGATAGTTTAAACCAGTTATGTTTATTTCACTGAACAATATTTAAAGAAAAATATCCAGATACCAAAATTCAAAATGTCTGATATCCAGTAAAAAATTACTAAGAATTCAAAGAAGGACAAAAATGTGATCCCTAATGAGGATAAAAACCAATCACTATAGAAGACTCATACATAACATAGAAGATAGAATTAGTAGACAAGAACATTTAACAAGCTATTTTAAGACTTCCTCTTTCAGCTCCAATATGTAGCGTTTAGAAGTTGTCGCTTCTGTCCTTACAATAAGAAAAGCTAGAAGAAATGGAAATCATAGCCTATTTTTTCTACCCCAGCAGAGAACTGAGGCCACAGGGCAAACTGTCACCCCAAAATCTGAGAGACAGGCACTGCCAGAGATACACATCTGAGATCTGCTTTCCTGGAGCAGAGACCACAAGAGCCAAAAGTTGGTAGAAACACTTAAATAGTGATTTTGATGAATCACTGGAGGCTGAGTGTGACTATTTTGAGCAGGAGAAACTTCTGAGTTCTGAGGGCCCAAGTTTTAGGGTGACCTTTGTACTGCAGGAATTGCAACAGATTCTCAGGGTGTAAATCTAAGAAAGATGCCTCATGGCTCTAGTTTGGGAGGGGAAGAAGAATCCTTGTAAAATACACCTAACAACTTCTTCAAACAAAGTCATAATCACCAGGAGAAAAGATTTTGTCAGAGACTTATCCTGGCTGAGAGAAGGAAATTCTACTGCAGCCAACTTCAGCCTTCTTATATTACCTAAGAAGGAAAAACAGAGGTTGGGGCTTCAATGAAATAGATTGGGAATTCTGTAGCTTGAGAAGGGAGTGGAGAGGGGGAGAAGGAAAGCTATATACCATCGGAAAAGGGTCAGAAATACTTGTAAAGCCTACAGTCCTGGAACATAGGCCCATTAAAAGACTGAGATTTAACTGGAAGATTATAGAACACCCCAACTTCCCCAGACCATACCACTGAACCAACAGGATCACATTGAGTAATAGTGAATTATAGCTGAAAGAGTTCCAAGAAACAGACTCCTTTCTGGGGAAGAGTAACTAGGGAATCCCAAAGTCAAGAGGTGATAAAAATAGGGATGCTAGAGGAATTTTCAGCCTTTGGTACTTGTAGCTACAGCAAATACTAAACACGGCGCAACTCCTAGCTATAAATCCCCACGTTGCAGGCCTATTTACCTCAGTCTGTATTACCCAATATATACCTTTCAACAAAAAATTACATGGTATGCCAAAAGACAAGAAAGAAACACCATCTGAAGAGACAACACAATCAGCAGACCTGTGTGACATAGATGTTGGAATTATACAGACAGAAAGTGTAAATAACTGTGATTAATACATTAAGGGCGCTAATGGAAAAAGTAGACAACATGCAAGAACAGATAGGTAATATAAACAAAGTGATGGAAACTCTAAGAAAAGAAAAATAAAAGAAGTACCAGAATATGATTAGGATTAATGTCAGAATATATAAAGAACTCATACAACTGAAGGAAAACAAAAAACTCCCAAACAACTCAATTTAAAAATTAACAAAGGACTTGAATATATGTTTCTCCAAAGAAGATATACAAATGGCCAATAAGAACATAAAAAGATGCTCAACATCACTAATTATTAGGGAAATGCAAATCAAAATCACAATGAAATACCACTTTAAACCCACTAAAATGGCTAAAGCACACATACACACACACGGACTGTAAAAAGTGTTGGCAAGGATATGGAGAAATTGTTGGTGCATTGCATTACTGATGAGAATGGAAAAATTGGTGGTACAGTTGCTATGAAAGACAGTATGGTGGTTCCTCAAAAATTAAACATAGACTCCCATATGATGCAGCAGTTCTACGTCTAGATATGTACCTAAAAGAATTGAAAGCAGAGACTCAAATAGATATACGTGCATCAATGTTCATAGCAGCATTATTCATAATAGCCAAAAGGTGGAAACCACTCAAATGTCCATCAATGGATGAATAGATAAACAAAATGTGGTATATACATTCAATAGAATATTATTCAGCCTTAAAAAGAATTAGCCTGATAGGGCTTCCATAACAAAGTACCACAGATTGGGTGGCTTAAAGAGAAGAAATTTATTTTCTCATGGCCTGGGGCTGAATGTCCAAAATCATATGTGTCAGTAGAGTTGTTTCTTCTGAGGCCTCCTTTCCGTATTGATATTTGTCTTCTCCCTCTGTCTTCACATGGTTTCTCCTATGTGTGTCTTTGTCCTAATCTCTTCTTATAAGGACACAAGTCATATTGGCTTAAGGCCCACCTCTATGACCTCATTTGTATAAGGTACCTGTACTACACATGAAGCAATATAGTGACATTTGAAAGTACACAGAGAATGCAAAATATATATTATAAACTGCAGGTCAACCATTAAAAACTTTACAAGGGAAGTATAATTAATATTCTAAGAAAATAAATAAGATAGAATCATATAAAATGATCAGTTAAAAGAAAAGAAGACAGAAAAAGAGTAGGATGAACAGAAAAACATGGTAGATATCAATCCACCTATATCTATAATCACTTTAATTCTGAGTGACTTAAAAATGCTATTGTAACTATATTCCACATGTTCAAGAAGGTAGAGGAAATCCTGTGTACATTAAAGAGAGACATGGAAGATATAAACCCCCAAATCAAACTTCTAAACATAAAAAATAGTGTCTGATATATAGTAAAAATTTACTGGACGAGATTAACAGCTGCTTAAACACTGCAAAGGAAAAGATTAATGGACAAAAGTCACAGCAATTGAAAACTATCCAAAATTTCACACACAGAGAAAAAAAAAAGACTGAAAAATGATGAACAGAGAATCAGTAACCTGAATAAACTGCAAGCAGCTAAATATATGTATAATTGGTGTTCCCAAAAAGCAGTAAAGAGGAGAAAAATAAATATTTGAATAAATAATGTCTGAAAATGTACTAATTTCATGATAATTATAAACCCACAACTCAAAGAAGCTCAATGAACTCCAAGGTCTAGAAACATGAAAAAATTACACCGAGGCACATTAAAATCAAACTCTTTAAAACTAGAGTTGGACAGCCTTAAATGCAGCCAGGTGTGAGGGTGCATTAGACACAATATAGCAAAGAATAAAATAAGAATAAAAGCATATTTCCCACTGGGAAAAAAAGCAATCAAGAAAACAGTAGTGTAACTTTTCTAAAATACTGAAAGAAAATAAAAGTACTGAAATAATTCTATACTTTCTGTACTCAGGGAAATCAGACTTTCAAAAATTAAGGCAAAATTAAGACTTTTTCAGACATACAAAAGCTGAAAGAAGTCATCAGTAGCAAAACCACACAACAAAGAAATGTTAATGGAAATCCTTCAGGCAGAAGGAAATAATACCCAATAACAGCCTCTATTCCAAGGAAGGAAGAGCATCAGAAATTATAACTACCTGGGTAAATATGTGTTTCTTATTATTTAAATTTCTTTTAAAGATAATTGTGTAAACAGAATAATAATACATTGTTATAACACGTATGTATAAGTAAAATATACGTCAACGAAGCATAAAGACGTGTAGGGGAGAAATGGAAGTATACTGTTACTGTAAGGTTCAGATACTACCTGTGAGGTGGTATACTATCACTTGAAGGCAGGTTGTGGTAAGTTTAAGGTATATACCATTAACCCACAGCAAACATGAAAACAACAAATTATTATAGTTAATGAGCCAACAAAACGTGGTAAAATATGATAAAAATGTTTACTCAAAAAGAAGGAAAAAAGAACAGGTGGAACAATGAAAATCAAAATTGTGGACTCAAACCTAACTGTATAAATAATCACATTAAATGTAAATGGTTTAAACATCACAATTAAAAGTCACAAATTGTCAGATTAGTAAAAAAAAAAAAAATACCTAACCATATGCTTTTTATAAGAAACACACTTTATATATAAAAAATCAAATAGGTTAAAAGTTAAAAGGGTGAAAAAATATATATCATGCTAACAGAAGTCAACAGAAAGCTGAGTTAGTCAAAATACTATTATTAGAGAAATTAGATTTCAGATCAAAGAATATAACTAGGGAATGAGAAGATCATATACCATTCTTTGGGCCATAAAATAGATCACAACAAATGACTTATTTAACTTTAATTTAATAGAATGAATTAAATAGCTGAACAACTAATTTACTTGAGTTAAATAATCAATCAAATTAAATAAATTAATTAAGTAAATTGATTAAATAAAACAGTTCAAGTCATATATGTTTTGTGACCACGATTGAATTTAATTAGAAATTAATAACTAAAAGCTCTAGGGAATATCCACAAATATTTGAAAATATAGACACTATTTTGAAATAAATGAAAATGGAAACACAAGATATCAGAATGAGTGTAAGGTAGTACTAAAGCAGTTCTTATTGGAAAAATTATAGAATTTAACACATATTAATAAATAAAAATGTCTCAAATCCATAAGAAACTTTAAGAAACTAGGAAAGAAAGGGCAATTGAAACTCAATATATGCAGAAAAAAAAGAACAGAAATTAAGGAAATTGAACACCAGAAAACAATAGGAAAAAACAATGAAACTAAAAGCCTATTCTTTCAGAGAAACTTATAAAATTGATAAATCAGGAATTAGAAGAAAAAAAATGCCAATAGCAGGAATGAGAAAGTGACATGATTATAGGTTTTACAGATGTTAAAAGAATAAGAAAATATTATATACAACTTCATGTCAATGAATTCAATAATTTTGGTAAAATAGATTACCTCTTTGAAATACACAAACTACCAAAGCCCACTAAAGAAGAAATACGTAATCTGAGTAGCCCTGTATGTATTAAAGAAATACAAATTGTACTTACAAAATCTTCACAAAAAGAAAACTGGTCCAAGTGGCTTCACTGGTGAATTATACCAAACATTTAAAAAAGAAGTAATACCAATTCTACATAAACTTTTGAAGAAAATTGATGAGGAGGTAATATTTCCTATCTCATTCTACGAGGTCAGTATTACCTTGACATAAATGTCAAAGACATTACAAGAAAAGGAAACTAGAGACCGATATCTGTCATATACAAATTACAGCAGTGTATAAAGAGAATAATACACAAGGACCAAGGGTGTTTATCCTAGGAATGCAAGATTGGTTTAACATTTAAAAATCAAGCAGCGTACTAAGAAAAAAAGAGAGAAGACAAAAGCAGAAATGAAAGAGGAGACATTACAACTAATGTCACAGAAATACAAAGGATCATAAGAAACTACTATTAGCAAATATACACCAACAAACTGGAGAACCTAGAAGAAATGGATAAATTCATAGAAATATACAACCTACCAACACCAAATCATGAAGAAATGGAAAGTATAAACAGAACAACAGTGACTAAGGAGATTGAATCAGTAATCAAAAACCTCCCAACAAAGCAAAGCACAGGACCTGATGGCTTCACTGCCGAAGTCTACCAAACATTTAAAGAAGAACTAATACCAATGCTTCTCAAATTCTTACAAAAAACTGAAGAGAAGTCAAATTCATTTTATGAGGGCAGCATTATGTGAATATTAAAGCCAGACAGAGACACCATAAAAAGAAAACTACAGGTCAATACCCCTAATGAATATAGATGTAAAGATCCTCCACAAAATAATTGCAAACCAAATTCAACAGCATATTAAAAGGATCATATACTATAGTTCGACATATGAAAATTAATGTGATACAATTAACAGAATAAAAGATAAAGATCACATAATCATCTCAGTAGATTCAGAAAAAGTATTTGATAAAATTCAACACCCTTTCAGGATAAAAACTCTCCACAAAATAGGAACAGAGGGAACTTACCTCAACATATTGAGGACATATATGAAAAATTGATATCTAACATCATACTCAAAAGTGAAAAACTAAAACTTTTCCTCTAAGGTCAAGAAAAAAGCAGAGATGCCCACTTTCACTACTTCTATTCAGTATAGTAATGAAAGTCCTGTCCAGAGCAATTCCTCAAGAAAAAATAAATAAAATGCATCCAGGTCAGACAGGAATAAGTAAAATTATCCCTGTTTGGAGATGACATGATCTAATATATAGAAAACCCTAAAGACGCCACAAAAACTATCAGAATTAATAAGTGATCAGAAGTATAGGAAAAATATTCTATATACCAAAAAAATCTGAAAGGAATAGAAAATTTCCATTACAATAGTATCAAAAAGAATAAAATACTTAGCCAAGGAGGTGAAAGACTTACACACTGCAAACTACAAAACATTAATGAAAGAAATTTAAAAGACGAATAAAGGAAAGACATCCTGTGTTCATGGATTAGAAAGACTTAATATTCTTAAAATGTCTATACTGCTTAAAAAATCTACAAATTCAATCAGTCCCTATCAAAACCCAATAGCATTTTTTACAGAAATAGAAAAAAAATTCTAAAATTCATATAGAATCACAAAGAACCCTGAACAGCCAAAACAATCTTAATTTCAAAATATATTACAAAGCTATAGCAATTAAAACAGTATGTTAATGGCATAAAGACAGACATACAGACCAATGGCATCAAATAGAGAGCCCAGAAATTAATCTACATATATATAGTCATCTGATCTTTGACATGAGTGCCAAAAATACACAATCAAAAAAGTCTCTTCAACAAATGCTGTTGGGAAACTGGATATCCACATGCAAAAGAGTGGAATTGGACCCTTATCTTATACCAAAAATTAAATCAAAATGGATTAAAAAACTTAAATGCAAGACCTGAGACAATAAAACTCCTAGAAGAAAACACTGGGGAAAAGATAAGGGGTTAACTTCCAAAATATATAAGGAACTCAACTCAATAGCTAAATAAATAAATAGATAGATAGATAGATAACAACCTGATTTTAAAAATGAGCAAAGGACTTGAATAGACATTTCTTCAAAGAAGACATAAAAATGCCCAATAGGTATATAAGAAGATGCTCAGTGTCACTAATCATCAGAGAAATGTAAATCAAAACCACATGAGGTATCTCCTCATACCTGTCAAGATGGCTACTATTAAAAAAAAAAGACAAGGGTTGGAGATGATGTGGAGAAATGGAATCCTTGTCCATTGTTGGTAGGAAGGCAAAATGGTGCCATTACTATGGAAAATGGTATGGAGGTTCTTCAAAAATTAAAAGTAGAGTTACTATATCCTCCAGCAGTGCCACTTGTGGTCTCTATCCAAAAGAACTGAAATCAGGATTTTGAAGAGATATTACCATTCCCATGTTCACTGCAGCACTATTCACAACAGCCCAGATGTGGAAACAACATTAATGTCCATTGAAGATGAATTCATAAAGAAAATGTGGTATATACATACAATGGAATATTATTCAGCCTTTAAAAAGGAAGAAATTCTGCAATATGCAACAACATGAATAAATCTTTTACGCTAAGTAGGATTTTACGCTAAGTGAAGTAAGCTGCACAGAAACAAATCCTGCATGATTCACTTATATGAGACATCTATTAATAAAATAGTCCAATTCATAGAATCAAAGAGTGGAATGGTGATTTCCAGGATGGGAGTGAAGGGAAAAATGAGAAGTTGCCTATCAATGGTTATAAAAGTTGCAGTAATGCAAGATACATTTGCTTGAGAGAGCTGTACAATACTGTGTCTATTGTTAATAATATTGTATTGTACGCTGAAAAATCCGTTAGGGGGGTAGATGTCGTGTTAAGTGTTCCTACCGCAATAAAGTAAAACTAAAAAATTTAAAAATCAAGTACTGTAGTTCAGCAAATTAAGAAATTAAAAAAGAATAAAACCATGTTATCTCAATATACTCACAAAAAAATAACCCTCGTCAAACTACTGTTAGCAGGAAACCTCCTCAACCTGATTAAGGTAATGTATGCAAAACCTACAGGTAATGTCACACTTAATGTTGTGAGACTGAATGCTTTCCCCCTGAGATCTGAAATAAGATGAAGATGTCAGGTCTGACCACTTCTATTCAATATTGTAATGGAGGCAATAAAGCCAAAAGAAAAAAGAAAAACATGCATGTGGATTAGAAAAGTAAAATTAGTTTTGTTTTTCAGATGACATGACATAGAGAGTCTTGTGGAATTTTTAAAAAAGCTACCAGAAACTAATATGCTACTAATTATTATTAACTAATAAGCTGAGAGAGCTAGTAGTGCTAATAAATAAGTTAAGCGAAGTTTAAGGATGCAATATGATTATGATAAGTTTCTTCTATATACTAGCAACAAACAATCAAATTGAATTTTAAAAGTACAATTGAAAACAGCAGTAAAATGTCAAATACTTAGGGATACATCTGAGCAAAAAACATGGAAGATCTTTTTGCTGAAAACTACAGAAAAATGCTGAGAATAATTTTTAAAAAACTGAGTAAATTGAGATATGCCATGCTTACTGGTCAGAAGACTCAATATTGTTAAGGTGTCAAATTTCTCAAACTAATTACACTTTCTACCCTATCCAATCAAAAGCCCACATTGCCTTTACATAAACATTTATAAGTTGATAACTAAAATTCCTATAGAAATGCATAGGACCTAGAGTGGTCAAAATTACTTTGAAACAAAATGAAATGAAAACTAAAGTTGGGAAATTAACACAACCTGATTTTGAGGCTACTTATAAAGCTACAGTAATCAAGACAATGTTGTATTGGTGTAAAGATACACAAAGAGAACAATGGAACAGAATAGATTCCAGGAGTAAATTCCACATTTATGGACAACATTTTTAGATTTTGATCCCTACCTTGCATTATATTAAACAATTAACTCAAAATGGATCATTGATTTAAATGTAAAAACTAAACTAAAAAATTTCTGGACGAAAACATGGAAGAAATCTTCTTGAAGGCACTATTACATGAATGAAAAGCCATAGACTGAGGAAAATATTTTCAAAGTTTTTATCTGATAAAGGGCTTGTATTAATAATATATAAAGAATTCTTAAATAATAAGAAAATAAATATCTCAATTAAAAACGTGGAGAAAAGATTTGAACTTCACCAAAGAAGATACACAGGCAGCAAATAAGCATATAGCTGGGCATGGTGGCTCATGTCTGTAATCCCAACAACTCGGGAGGCTGAGATGAGAGGATCACTTGAGGCCAGGTGTTCAAGACCAGCTGGGGCAGCATAGCAAGACCCCGTCTCAAAAAACATAAAAAAAATTTAGCCAGGCGTGGCAGCATGCATCTATAGTCCCAGATACTCGGTGGGCGGAGGCAGGACAATTGGTTGAGCCCAGGAGTTCAAGGCTGCAGTGAGCTATGATTGTGCCACTGCAGTGAAGCCTGGGTGACAGAGCAAGGCCCTGTCTCTAAAAAATAAATAAATAGATAAATATGTAAAAAGATGCATGTGAACATCATTAGTCATTAGGGAAATTCAATTCAAAAGCACAATGACAAATCACCACACAACTATTCGAATGTCCAGAATTAAAAAGAATAACCATATATAGTGTTGATAAAGTTGTGCAGGAACTGGAATTCTCATACCTTAATAGTAATTTAAAATGGTAAAGTATAGCCACTTTGAAAAACTTTGCAATCTTTTCAAAAGATAAACATGTGCCCACCATTTGTTCCAGATATTCTACTCCTAGGTATTTACCCAAAAGTAAAGAAAGTTTATGTTTATACAGTAACTTGTATATAAATGTTCATAACCACTTTAATTGTAATAGCAAAAAACTGAAACCAACCCAAATGTCCATCAACTGGTGAATGTATAATTGTTGCATGCATAATATGTAACAGTGCTCACCAGTGAATACGAACGAGCTGATGGTAATACAGATTACAACAAGATGAATCTGAAAATAATCATGGTGCGTGAAAGAAGCAAGACAAGCAAGAGTACAAACCGATGATGCCATTTATGTAGAATGCCAGAAAGTGAAAACCAATCTACGGCGACAGAAAGCAGATCAGTGACTGCCTGGCTCGACAGTGAGGAGTGGAAAAGTGTGGCCGGGGGGTAACAGGAATATTTTGGGGTGAGGGATATTTTTTTAAATCTTAATTTTTAGTGACGGTTTCATGTGTTTATACACATGTCAAATATTACACTGTACACCTTAAATATGATATTTTATATCAATTATACCTTCTCTTAGGAATGAGAAACTGGCAAGGTACGTTAAATGTACTCTGTGTTACTTTCTTTTCCAGCGCTTCAGACAAAGACATGGGGTGTGGCCATCACAGCTGCAGTAGCTAAACTGGCCCAAAAGATCTGTTTGAACTCAGTGGAAGTAAAAAAATGAAAAACTATTTTGCTTGAGAATAATTTCTCTTTTTAACTTCTTGTGCTAACAGCGATTGCACTGCCCTTTCTCTCCCGTTTGCCTTTTGATCTCAGAAATGATCCCGCAGGGAGGCCCCCGCACACTAACCTTGGCTGGAGCAGCAGGACAGTATCATGTGATGTCTGAGCAAGCTGCAGTGCTTTTAACCCCCAGTCTCACAATCGTCCCAGCTGCTTCTCCTCCTAGGCGTTACCTGTGCTGCCACACCGAGTCACTGCAGGCATGGGGAGATTGAGAATTCCCCTGAAAGCTGTTGAGGGACTGAGGAGTAAGTGAGATGCCTCTCAGGCATTGAAGGATTCCCTAAAATGCACATGCAATCTCACAGACAGCTATGGAATTTTTGGTTCAGCTGTGTCCGGTGAATGTTTCTTCTAGGACTAGGTTTTCTTGAGCCTCCTAACCTAAAGATAGTTGAATTTAAGAGCCCCCCTTTGTTTTCCGTGACTAATGGTCTTAAGCTATAAAACTATGCAGTAACTAATGGGCTTATTGCAAAACTCCTCAGAAATCTCCTTATTTTAAGGCCTAAAGTAAAAACAATCACTCAAATCTTAACACCCCTTGAAGAACTGAACTAATTCTCAGATATTTAGAGTTTCTTTTCCCTGCAGCATTTACCTTACGTGTCTGTGTCTAACCCAGGACATGCTGATGCACAAGACAGTGATTTTTTTACACTCATCTCTTTGGATTTATTTTTCCATTCACACTGTTTACTCCTTGGGCTGTTTGCATTCACAGGGTAGCTGCCTAGGGGTGAGTTTATGAGTCAGATTTGGACTTAGGTCCCTCAAATTTTGCAGGGATTTCCCTTCTTCCAGTTTTTTCATAATAGGGGTGTCACAAACACCAGGTACCAGAAAATGTCCACATGGAAGGGTGATCTGCACGTGTGTCATCTACAAGACTCCCAGCAAAGACTTGACTTTATTCCCTGGGGCTATTTTAAAGCTGAGCCTTGTGTACCTCTGGATGAGCCTACCTGCCTAAGACTAACTCATAGGGTTGAGCAAGAAGTTCTACAGTTAAAATTTGGTGGAATTTTCTTGCATTATTTTTTCAACATTTCCAGAAAAAAGTTATTGAGTTTGTTGGGTTTTTTTTTTTTTCATTTTTTAACCTATAAGAATGTTCTCTCTAATCAGTACTTTTTGCCTGCAAACAAGCTCTGACTTTTCAAAACTCTAGTTGACCAACTTGGCTGTGTTTCTGAAGGTATCAGTCTTCTGCTATTTGCATTTAACATGCCCCATGTAGAAAGTTTTGGCCTTAGGACCTGGCTGGAAAACATTGGCTCCACTAGACTATACTCAAACTGTTTTTCAATATAAAGAAATATTTGGTTGAGAATGGCTTTTACATAGGAAGATCCTAGGGATGGTTGAAGCATATGAGAAATGGTCATTGGTCTGTTGTTAATAAGGAGGAAGAAAATTGTCAGGATCGGTAATTGAATTATTGAAATCTGTCACTACAAGAGTCAGCTTAGTTTCTTTCCAAATGAGAAAGCTGTCCTCTCAAACTCCCTAACACAGCCTTCAAACATGCCAGCATTCTGGACTTCTGCTGTCTAGATGGGGGTTGCTTCTCTTGAATTCTCTGTACCTAACTTGGAACAATAAAATATAGGCCATTTTTTAGTATTCTGCGTTTGTGTGTGTGTGTGTCCATATATGTATATGTGTCTATATATATGTGTGTGTGTGTGTGTGTCATACAATATTTTTTGAAGTTTTATTAACTTTAATAATTGAATTACTAAGATTGCAGTTATTTCTAGCATATTGTGTCAGAAAGCATGCTTAGCCTCTCTGTAAGAGAGAGTCCAAGAGACCTGGGAACATTTATCTGTGTAGAACCACCTGAAGGCTGAATTTGTGGATTTATCATATGCTCAACAACAATCCTGTACTTGGTGAAGGGTGTAAGGGACCTTCCTGTACATTTTTTGCAACTTCATGTGAATCTACAATTATTCCAAAATAAAGTTTAAAAAGTAACTGTGAAAACAAATCTCCCGATAAACATAAAACTTAATACAAATGGAAACTTTGTCAGAAACAGACTGATAGGCTTTCTTTGGTTGCCTCTTATGGCTGTTGCTTGATTTGAAATTTACCTCATGCCAAATATCACAACTAACATGTCTGTGACATAATCTATCCAAGCAATCACATTGATATTTGGGAGATACACAAAACAAGGTGAACTATAGCCATCTCACGGTCTTAGCTTATCTAAAAAATCTCTCAAGGAGGGTTAGTTAAGGCTATAGAAAGAGGGCTGCACTTGATATAAGTGCCCTCACCCATCACCTCCCTTGCCTTCCTCTGCCTCCACTTTCTGCCGGGCTTGGTAAAGGAGTCCATGAAGAATCTGGGCGAGCAGGTGCCCCAGTTCTACTGTCTCTCCCCACTGGTGTGCAGTGCCCGGTGTGACACAAATCAAATGTTAATGAACCCATGTCTGGGTCATTTACTGGACTTCTGCTCTTTTCCATTGGGCTATTTTGTCTATGATGAGGTCTGTCCCATGCTGTCTTGATGACTAACTTTATGAATCTTGCTTGGTGGTACAGCAATTCCTTCCATTTTATTATTATTATTTTTTTATTCTATAGGTCTTTTGTTTTAACTATTCTTGGGCCTTTGACTTTTGTATAAAGGTAAGCATTAGTTGTTTACATACTGAGAAAACCCAGTGGAAATTCTGAGAGGAAATGCACCGAATGTATGGATCAATTTGAAAATTAAAATGCTAAATGCACTTTAATTAAAATTAAAGTGAATTATAGTATTCATGAACATAGAATACATTTTCATTTAGCCCTACAAATTTCCATGTTTTTTGGTCATATTGATGATTCAAGGAAATTAATAAATTATGCCCCTGGTATTTTGAAATTCTTTATATTTTCTGAGTATTCTATCTGGTATCTGGACATTACAAATACTTTCCACTAGTTCACAACTTGTATTTTCACTTTGTTGGATTTTTTTCAGGAAGATACTTTTCTTTTCAATGTGGAAGAGTTAACTTATCCTTTCCTGTTGGGGTTTTGTTTCAGATGGTATTCATGAGAAAATCCTTTTATTCTTTTTATAAATGACTAAAATATTTGTGATTCATATTTAAATCTTTAACCCTACTGGATGAATTTATTGTAAGGTGTGAAGTACAGATCCATAGTGTTTCCATATGGATATCTGATTGGTTTAGCTACTTTAAAAATACTCATCTTTCTAAATTGCTCTGCTGTTCCATCTCTCTCATAGTTATTTGTTTTTATTTTTTTCCTCTTCAGTATCATCAGGTTATTTTTCTCCATCTTGCCAATACAAAGCTGTCTTAACTAATTTTTTCATCCTAAATTTTAACATCCAGTAGATAAGTCCCCTCACGTTACTACTGCACGAGAGTGTCTCTCGTTTTTTGGGGGGAGTTTTGTTCTTTCATATTAATTTTACACAGCTTATAAAGGTACTTAGGAAATCTCATTGAGGTTTTGGCTGGAATTACATTGGCAGTTTGGGTAGACTTGACATCTTTTATGATTTTGACTCTTTTTATTGATACTTATAGTATAAATTTCCATTTATTTGCTCTTTCTTTTTTCTCTTGTGAATAAATTCACCTTTAAAAATGGTGAAACTACAGTATTCATCTCCCAGGGTAGGTTAAATTTCTTACAATAGTGAGTGGGAGCTATAAATATTTTTTTAACTTTGATCAGATTTACCCCTAAGTTTATAGAATTTCAAGTTGCTATTGAATAATATGCTATTGATATTTTAAATTAAACAATTATTTTACCAATTACTTAATTACCAAGTATGCTAAACCTAAATTAAATAATCTGTTCTCACTGATGTGTGTGTCCCCTCTGCAAGATACCATGTGACTATGAATTCTCAGTGTGATTCTGGAGCCTCTGTTCTTTTCCTATGAGCTTACCTACACCACACTGTCTTGACTAAGCCTTGATTGGTAGTAAGGCACATCTTCCTAATATATTTTTTCTTCTTCAGATATTTTGTGAGTTTTCTTGTATCTCTTTCTTTCAAATGAATATGAAAATCTGGTTGTCAATGTCCTCACTCAACCTAGTGGATATTTCAAGTGGAAAGGCATTGAATACATATAGCAAACTGAGGTGGAAGAAGCATCATATGTGGAATTATCTCATCCATGAACATGGGTCTGATGTCAAGTTAAGTGCATCGATAGCTTGAAAAGATGTGTTTAGGATTTGAGAACAATAAATGATTTCCTCTCTTCCCACTGAAGTCCCCCCAAAATTGAAACACATTGAGGGAAGAAAAAGTAAATGAAGTTCAAAATAAATCTCACAGATAATAACACATAGGATACAACATTTAGGGTTGGATCTCAGGCAGTTTTAAACCCCCAGAAGTTAAAAGGTCTCCAGCTTAAACCTGAGGCCCCTTTCAGGCCTGTCACTCATCCTGAAGTTGGAATGGGTTGGTACTTTGGGCTAGACATTCTTGTTCCCAGATAGGTGCCCACTTTGCTCTATTGGCCTCATATATTCTAATAAAACCCTATACTGGGGATGTCAGAAGGTGCCTCACACAATGGGAATATGGTGTGTGGAGTGAAGAAGGCAAAGGACGGTAAGCTAGCAGTTTCAAGGTATGGGTCACATTAGCATCAACCCACTTAGAAAAATGGCCTTGGCAACAATTTCTCTACCAGGAATGCCCTTAGCAAAAACATCCAAGAACAGTGCCCTTAGCATCAACACATTTAAAAACAATACGTATAGCAACAGTGACTCTTATTAACAATTGCCCTTTGCAACAAATTCCTTAGCAGCAACACTCTTACCATCACCATCATCAGGGAATAATGTTTTAGGATAAACATTGTTAGCATTAATCCTCTTGGCCAAAGACTCTTAACAACAGTGATCTAAGCAACAGTGTCATTAGCAAAAATGCCCTCAGCAACAACACTCTTAGTTACAATTGTCCTTGGCAGTAACACCGTTGGACAAAATCAGTACTCTCAGCAGCAATACTTTTAGTAATATTGCCTTAGTAATAATGACCCTTAGCAACAACTCTCCTAACAACAATAACCTTAGCAACAAATAGCTTAACATGAACACCTTTACCAAAATGTCCTTAAAAAAATGGCCCTTAGCAACAAGGCCCTTAACAAAAATGGCCCTTAGAAACAATGACCATAGAGAAAACACTCATTGCAATAGTGCCCTTAACAACAACACTGTTAGCAACAATGGCCCTTAACAATAATGCACTTAGCAGCGTTATTAGCAACAGTGGACCTTACTGACAAACCTCAAAGCAACAATAGCCTTAGCATAGTTGCCTGTAGCAATATTGCCACTGGGAATTATGCCAATTGCAACAATGCCCTTGGCAGCAATGTCTTTAACATCAATGCCCAGAGCAAAAATGCCCTTGGGAACAATGCCATGTCCATTTAGCTCCATAAATTTCCATGATCCTTTGGAAATGGCCAAACTACAGCCTTTTGCAACCATGGTTAACAATAATATATAACAATATCCTAAGTAATATGCCTTAAGCAACAATATACTTAGTCATACCATCCTCATTAGCAACGCTCTTTGCAAGAACAGACTTAGAATCAGTGCCAATAGCAAATAGCACCATTAGAAATCCTGTCAATAGCAATAGTGCTTTTAGCAACAATAGCCTTCATCAATTATCTTACTGACATCACCCATAACAACAATGCCCCCAGGAACAACATACTTAGAAATAACTTCCTTAGCAACAATGACCTTAACATCAGTGCCAATTCAAACATCACCCTTAGCCACAATGGCCCTTAAGCACACTATCTATGTCAACAGCATCATTAGTAACAATCACCTTAGTAACCACCTGCCCTTTGCAACAGTGACTTTTAGCAAAAACATGCTTAGCATAGTGCCCTTAGTGACAAAGTCCCTTAGAAACAGTGCAGTTAGCATCAATGCCCTTAGCAACAGAGCCTTTAGAACAAATTTCTCTTAACAACAGCACTCTTAGCAACAGTATCCTTGACAACAACTTACTTAGCAACCACGCCTTTAGCTGAAATGGCCCTTAGTAAAATCGCCTTTAGCAACAATGCCCTTGGGGAAGATACCTTAGTAACAGTGTCCTTAGCCACAATCCCTTTAGGAACAATGACTTTACCAAAATGCATTTACAACAACACTGTTAACAATAGTATCCTTTAGCAACAATACTCTTAGAAACAATGCTCTTATTAAAATTCCCTGAGGAACAATGACCTTAACATCACTGTCCCTAATACCAATTAGCAACAATTACTCTCAAAACAATGCCCTTAGCAACAGTGGCCTTAGAAACAGTTACCCTTACAAACACTGGCCTTTAACGACAAATACCAACCCTTTTAGCAACCATGTCCTTAGCCTCAGTGCCTGTGGTAACAGTGCTCTTAGCACTGTAAAATGTCTTTACCACAGTGTCTTTAGTAATAATGTATTTAACTTCAACATCCTTAGAAACACTGTTCTTAGCAACAATGGCCCCAAGCAACAAGGCTCTTAAGATGCACTTAGAAACAATGCCCTTAGCAGCAGTGCCTTTAGCAACAATCACCTTAGCAACAATACACCTTACAAAAATGTCTTGCAATAATGTACTTAACAGGAACACTCATAGCAATAATGACTTTTAGTGATAATTCCCTTAATTACGGTGTTCTTAGCATCAAGACCCTTAACATTAAAACCCTTAGATTTAAACCCCATAACAACAATGTCCTTAGCAATAGTCCCTAACAACAATACTCTTAGGAACAAAGCCTTTATCACAGTGTATTTAAGTTCAATGCCATTAGCAACACTGTCCTTGGTAACAGTAGCTCTTAGTGATAATGATGTTAGCAACAGTGACCCTCAGCAATAATTCCCCTTGCTTACAACACCCTTAACAACAATGTCCTTAACAGTAACACCCTCAAAAGGAATGGCTTAGTGACAATGTCCTTAACATCAATGACTTTTGGAACATCAACCTTAGTAACAATAGTTCTTAATAAGAGTGCCTTTAGCATCAGTCCCCTTAGCATCAACACTATTCAAACCAGTGCCCCTTACTAAAAATAGTTCTAGCAACAGCACAATTACAAATAGTACCTTAGAAACAACATCCCTAACTAAACCCTTTTTTGCAACAATGTCCTTAGGAGTAAGTCCCTAAGTAATTGAGTCATTAACAGCAATGCATTTAGGAGTGATGACTCTTTGCTATAATGCACTTAACAAAGAACAGTAATAATACTCTTAGCAATCAAGGACTTAGCAAGAACAACCTTAGCAACAATACTCATAATGACAGTGCCCTTAAAATGAATGCCTTAGTAAAAATGCTCTAAAGATTGACCAATTTAGCATCAATGCTCTTTGCAACAATGCTTCCAGCAAAAATACTTTTAGCAACTAACCCTTTAGCAACAATGCACTGAACAATAAAACCCTAGCAAAAATATACTTAACAACATCCTTAGGAAAAATTCTCTCAGCAACAATTACTCTTTGTGACAGAAGCCTTAATGCCAGTGTCCTAAGAAACAATGCCCCTAATATCATTGCCTGTAGTGATAATATTCTTAGCAACAATAGACCATAGCAACAACACACTTAGCAGCAATTTCCTTTGTAAAATGTACCTAATATAAATGTCCTCACTCACAATGCCCTTAGCAATAGTGACTCTTACAGGCAATACTCTTAACAACAATACTTATAATAATGGTTTCCTTAGCAACAATAATTTGGAGCAGTAATGCACTTAATAGGAATGTCATTGATATTGATGTCTCTAACAACGATGGTCTCAGCAACAGGGGATTTTAAAGACAACGTGTTGACAACAGTGTGCTGTGTAACAATACCCTTAGCAATAATGCCTTAGTAACAACACCTCAACAGCCATCATAACTACAATGGCCTTTAACATAATGCTCTTAGCATGAATTTTTAACCAACAGTACCTTAGGCAATAATACTCTAGCAATAGCACCAGTTGCAATAATGCTGCTAGCAGCAATACTCCTAGCAACAATGGTCCTTAAAAACATTTATTCTTAACAACAATGCTCTTAACAACTCATTTAGAAACAAGGTGCTCACCATCAGTAACCTCAGCAACAAAGTGCTTAAGAATGTTGCCATAGCAACAGTACTTTTAGCAGCAACACTTTTAGCAACATTGGCCCTCACCATCAATGCCTTTTGCAACAATCTCATTATCAACAGATTTCTTAGGAAAAATGACATTCTCAACAAAAACCCTTAGTGACAATTCACTTAACGACTCTGTGACAATGCCCTTGGTAACAAGGCCATTTTCAATGATAAGCTTTAACATTAATTGCCATTAAAAACAATTTCCATGGCATTGATGCCCTAACAACAAAGTCCCTGGTAACAACACACTCAAAAATAGTGCACTTAGCAACAACTATTTCACATCAATGCCTTTAGGAACATCTCCTTTAGCAACAATGGCCCTTAGCAATAACATTCCTAGCAACAATACCCTAAATAACAATGCTTAGCAATCATGGATTACTGGCAACAATGTGCTTAGCCAGAATGACCTTCATCAACAACCTTAGAAACAACACCAGGAGAAACAGCACACTTACCAAAAGCAGCTTAGTAGTATACCTGTAGCATCAATCTCCTTAAAATTGCTGGCTTTAGCAACAATCCCCTTATTAACAATGTTCTTAGCAACTCTGCTTTTAGTAACAAACTCCTTGGCAAAATGAGGCTAGCAATAATTTCCTAGCAACAATGTACTTAAATTCAAACACACTCTGCCAAGCTGCCCTTATCAACAATGACTTTTAGTAAAAACAACCTTAGCAACAATGCCTTAACAGCAACCCCCTTAACAACTATCCACTGGGCAACAAAACTCTTAATGTCAACACACTGAGCAATAATTGATCTTAGTGACAATGCCATTAACAACAATTCTCTTAATAACAACTTCCTAGCATGACCCCATTAAAACATGTATTGTATACCATTCCCTTAGGAACAACCATTTAGTAATAATGCTCTTAGCAACAATCACCTTATCGACAATGTCCTTTCCATCAATACTCATACCAGTGCTTTAGTGACAATGTCTCTTAGGGACAACATCCTTAACAACAATGTCCTTAGTAACAACTCCTTTAGCAACTATGATTCTTAGCAACCTTGTATACTAGCAGTCTTAGCAACAATCCCATTAACAACCACACCCTTAGAAACAATGTCTTTAGCAAAATGGCTCTCAACCACAATGCCATTCATGAAAATGACCATTAGCGATACCACCTCTCAAAATAATGCCCTTTGCAACAATGCCTTTAGCAACAATGTCCTTAACATTAGTGAACCTTAGAAACAATGATCCTTAACAATGAGGTTCTTACAATCAACCTCCTTAGCAACAATGCTTTTAGCAATAGTACCCTTGGTTACAATTCATTAACAACAGCATTAATTGCAACAACATCCTTAGTAATGCTCTAACATAAGCACCTTTAGCAACAATGCTCCTAGTAACAACACTTTTAGAATTACCTAATTAACAACAATGTATTACATACAATGCCCTTAGAAAGGCTACTTCCTTAGGAACAACACCCTTACCAACAATAACCTTACCAATGATGTTCTTAATAACCATGTTCTTAATAACGTGTTCTAATGTGTTATATGCAGTGCCCTTAGCAACAGTGCCATGAGCAATATCCCCTTGGTGACAATACCTGTAGCATCAATACCCTGGGCAGCAATGGCATTTAGAGACAACAACCTTAACAACAATGCCCTCAGCAACAAAGCCCTTAACAACAGTGGGTTTAGAAAGAATTACCCTTAGTAGCAATACTTAGAATCAACCATTGGGCAAAATAACCTTAGCAACTGTGTCCATAGTAACAGTGCCCTTATGTTAGTGCCCTAACATAGTAACAGTTCTAAGAACTTTTTTCTTAGAAACAATACCCTTAACACCAATGTCCTTAGCAACAATCTACCTAGGGAAAACATGATGACCATAATACCATTAGCAACAATGCATTTAACTTCAACACCTATGGCAGCAATGTTCTTAACTAAAATGGCCCTTAACAACAAGGTCGTTAACAACACCCTTAGAAATAATGCATTTAGCAACTGTGCCATTAATGATACTTCTCTTAGCAACAATTGCATTAGCAACAATGCTTTTAACATTAATGTCCTTAGGAACAGCACCATTAGCAACAGTTTTCATTGACTTTAACACCCTTAGCGAAAATTCCCTTATCAATACTGGCTCTTAGATACAATAATCTTGACAACAGTGCCCTTAACATTAAGAAAAAATGCACTTTACCAAAACAAAAGCACTTAGCAATAAGTTTTTTACCAAGAATGCCTATGACAATAGGATTACTAGCAACAGCACCCTTAGCAACAGTTCCCTTAGGAACAACCTACTTAGCGACAATACCCATAATGTGAAGACCTTATAAAACAGTGTCCTTAACAAAAAGAACCTTAGTAACAGCTTCCTTGGAAAGAATAACATAGACAATGATTTCATAGTAACAGTGCCTTTGGCAATGACTTTCTTAGTAACAATACTCACAATCAGTGCTCTTAGTTCCCTTAACAACATTGGCCTTAGCACCCTTGGAAACAGCCATCTTAGCAAAACATTTGTTGACTATCAACCATAGCAACAGTGACCTAAGCAGCAACACCTTTAGTGTCAATTCCCCTAGAAACAGTGGCCATAAAACAAGGTCATGAGTAATAGCAAGCTTAGGAGAATATCTTTAGAAACAACACTCTTAGCATCAACACCTTTAAGAACAACCTCATTATCATAACTGCCTTTAATAAAAGGGCCAATACCAATGAGGCCCTTAGCATTGATTCTTTATCGACAGTGTCCTTAGGAAACAACACCAGAGGCAATAACTCTGTGAGAAACACTGTTATTAGCAATAGCACCCTTATGAACAATGTATTTAGCAAAAGTACCCTTAGCAATTGGCTCTTAGCAACAATACATTTAGCAATAGCGGTCATAACAAAATCTTTTTTTAACATTCTTAATATCATGGCCTTTAAGAACATAATGGCCCATAACAACAATTTCCTTATATCCAACACTTTTTTCTTAGAAACAATACCCTTAACACCAATGTCCTTAGCAACAGTAGCCTCTGCTATAGTGGTCATAGTCATAATGTCCCTTAGTAACAACACCTTTAGTAAAACATCCTTTGCAAGAACAACATTACAATCAGTGCCTTTAAGAATAGCATCCTTAATAAAAGATCATCAGCAACAATGTCCTTAGTCACAACACCCTTGGCAAAAATGTTATTAGTAACTACACTCTCAGCAACAAAGTGCTTAAGAACAATGCTCTGAGGAAAAAAATGCCTTCAGCAATAATGTCCTTAGAAACACTGGTCAAAGCAATAACACCCTTAGCAAAACATCCTTTTCAAAGGCACCCTTAACATCAAGGCCTTAAGGAATAGTGCCCTTACCAAACTTTCTCAACATCAACACCTATCTTAGTCCATTTTGTGTTGCTATAAAGGAATATCTGAGGCTGGGTAATTTATAAAGAAAGGTTTATTTTACTCACAATTCTGATGGCTGGAAAGTTCAAGATTGCACATCTGCATCAGGTGAGGGCCTCAGGCTACTTCCACTCATGGCAGAAGGCAAAGAGGAGCCAGTGTGTGCAGAGATCTCATGATGAGAAAGGAAGCAAGAGAGAGAAGGGGGAGGTGCCAGGCTCTTTTTAACAATGAGTTCTGGCAGGAACTAATACAGAACTCACTCCCCCTAAGGAAGGGCATTAATCTATTCATAAGGAATCTGCACCCATGACCTAAACATCTCCCATTCGCCCTACCTGCAACACTGGGGATCAAATATCAACATGAGATCTGAAGGGGACAAACATCTAAACCATAGCAACGCCCTTAGGAACAATATCTTTAGCAATAATGCCCTTAGTAAAAATGCCCTTAACAACAGCTTTCTTAGCAACAGCACACTAACAGCTATTTTAGCAAAAACTTCATTTTAAATAACACCTTTAACAATGGCTTGAAAAATGACAACCTTAAAAATGGCTTCCAGTGGAAATTTTCTTGGCAACCTTTCCTTTAGCAACAACTCCCTTAGCAAGAATACCTTTTGCATGGTGCCTTTAACACATTTTGCTTCACAACATAGAAACAAGTGCATTTAGGAAGAGCATCCCTAGCAAAAATATTCTTTGCAACAACATTCTTAATATAAAAGACTTTAACAACAATCTTCACACAAAAGTCTTTGCAAAAACACACTTAACAACAGTTTCCTTTTGAACAGGGTCATAGCAACAACACCCTTGGTAACTGCACTCTTACCAAAACTTGATTTGCAACAATATCCTTAACATCAATGACTTTAAGAGAAGTGCCCTTAAAAATACCTTTAGTAAGTACTTCCTTAGAACAACATCTCTAGCAGCACAGACATGCAGGGAGAGCGCCATATGAAGATGAAGGCAGAGAGACTAGAATGATCCATCTACAAGCCAGGATATGTGAAAGATTTCCAGCAACTATCAGAAGCTAGGAAAAAGGTATGGAACAGATTCTACCTCAGAGTGCTCAGAAAGAACCAACCCTATCAACACCTTGATTTTGGACTTCTAACCTCCAGAACGGTAAGATAAATTCTATTGTTTTAAGCTACTTGGTTTGGGGTACTTTGTTATGGCAGCCCTAAGAAACTGTAATACAATGCTCTTAACAAAAATGCAACAACTTCCTTTGCAACAACACACCTAGAAATAATGCCGTATCAACAATGACTTTACCAACAGTGGCTATAGCATCAGCTCCCTTGGCAAGAGTAGCCATAGCAAACACACCATTAGCAGCAGTGGCTGTAGCAGCTACCTCCTCAGCAAAAACACGTCAGTACAAATTCCTTAGCAAAGCCCTCTAAAATACACTGATCAAAAAAGTCCCTTTCTAAAAACTTCTTTGGCAAAAACAATCTTAGCAACAAATTTCATAGCAAAAATTCTCTTAGCAACATTGCCCCTAGCAATATTACCTTTAGCAATAGTTTTTTCTTAGCAATAGTGGCCATAGCAACATTGCCTTAACAAATGCACTCTTATGAACAACTTTCTTTGTAACACCACAGTTAGCAGCAACACCTTTAAGAACAATGTCCTTAACATAAAGGCCCTAGCAACAATATCATTAGCAACAACATGGCAAAATGTGCTTAGCAACAACATTCTTTGCAAGAATCCTATTAACAGCAACATTCTTAAATAACAATGTCTGTAGCAACAGTGACCATAGGAATCTCTCTTTTTGCAAGAAGGCTATCATAATTGTGACTCTAGCAACAATGGCCATACCAACCACGTCCTTAGCAACAGTACCAGTAGCAAACATATCTTAGCAACAACACCCTTAACTAAAAGGCCCTAAGAAAAAAAATTCATGGCAACACTACACATATCAATAATGTCCTTAGCTACAATACCCTTGGCAATAATACTCTTAGCAACAATACCCTTGATAACAAAGCCCTTAACAATATCCTTAGAAACATTTTCTTTAGCAACATTTTCCTTAGCAATGGTGACCTTGGCAACAATTCCCTAGCAACAGCACCTTAGCAGAAACTTTCTTTGCAATAACATGCTTAACATCAATGCTTTTAAGAAAAACACCCTTAATAAGAGGCCCAAAACAACAATTTCCTTAGAAACGACACACTTAGCAACAATGCTGATAGCAATGGTTCCCTAAGCAACAGTAACCTTACAAGCAACACCCTTGGTGATAGCTCCAATAGCAAATTTCCCCTTAGCTATTGTGGCCATAGCAACCATACCCTCATATTAAAAAAAAAAAAAACCCAGTACCTCAGCAAAAATTCCTTAGCAACACTGCCTTTAACAAAAAATCAAGAACTTCCTTATCAATAATATTCTTAGCAACAATGACTTTAGCAACAGTGGCCATAGCAACCTTACCCTAAGCAACAGTGGCCATAGCAACTGTTCAAGAGTGACCAACGTAATTGTGATATCAGCAACAGCACATTTAGCAAAAATTGTTTAGCCACAATCTTAACAGATAAGTCCCTTAGTTAAAACTGCCTTATAAGTTACACTCTTAGCAAAAATTTTCTCAGCAGTATTGCTCATGGCAACAGTATCCTTAACAAAACTTTCCTTAGCAATAATGGCCATAGCAACAGCACCCTTAGCAATAGCTATCTTAGCAAAAACTTTATTTGCAATCATACTCTTAAGAGTAATGCCTTCAAGAACAACACGCTTAATGAAAAGACCCTGAACAACAACCTTCTCAACAATGCCCCCTATTAGCTCAGTGTTTAAAGACTTTGCAATGATATTCTAGTTTGCCCCACCTATGTGCCTCCCATACGCTAGTCTGAGACCTGGGCAATAGTCTACATCATAGTTCAGTTCTCAAAGCATTTGCTCTGCTTATTAGAGTTGGTTTCACACATGCATAGCTAAGGAATAAACACAAGCAAAGAATTCCTTTCTCTCTTCCACCCATATGCTTTTTCCCAGGGGTACCTTTTCCTGGTATATATAGCTGGAAAGCTCTGTGTTTCACACTGCTTGCAACTAGGCCAACCTTGGAGACATGCACTGAGGTAAAAGCCAGTGAGGCCACCACAAATGCCCTCACAGCTTTTATTACCTCTTCTTGGTGTAGGATGAGGGGAGCCAAGGAGGACTTCTTCCCACAGAGGCCTCCTTACTGCCACTCAAGAGTCAAAAAGGCTTTGATATAGCGGCTGCCTCTATTTCAACAGGGGAGAAGTTTGGGTCATCATCTCATTCCTGGCATTTGAGAGGCCAAATTGCTCCACCTCATGAGTCCGTTTCCACCAGGCTGGAGTGGGGAACTTCCACTGATTGCCTGGGGCTAGGGTATCAAAAGAGTTCTAGTCTTTGAAAGTCAAAAAAAATTCCATACTGTAGCGAACCCCCACTCCTGGTACTCTGAGCAGAGACTGGGTTTCTACTGGAGCTCTCTCTGAACCTGTCTGTAGTTCTGGTTTCAGGCTGTTTCACAGCTCAAGCCTGAGTACATAAGAGAAAAGAAGGAGGAAGAAGGAAGGAAGGATGGAGGGAAGCAGGGAAGGAAGGAAGGGAGAAGAAAGGAAGGGAGGGAAGGAGGGAAGACCGGAGGAAACCAAGTCGGGGAGCTTACTGCTAGGCCATCCTTAAAGTCCTCAGCTTGAGTCCACCTGCTCTTATTCAACTTTCAGAGTCCTCTGATAGTAACATTATGTATTTTGTTCATGATTTTTAGTTTTACTCATTAGGAGATAGGGTGGAATGTATTTACTGTATCTTAACCAAACTAGAACTCTCCAACTGGGATATGTGCAACTGTGTATTTTCAAAATGTCCATGTTAAAATTTTGATTAATATGACCAAAACACTTAAGAAAAAAAATCAAGGCAGTAATTCTAACTATACTAGCTATCACTTTTTTGTTAATGCTTAATATTTTAATTTCAAATTTTACATATATGTGAATATATATTTTATAGGGAGAAAGTGGATATAAAAAGTATATTAAGAGGAAAATGCAGTGCTATTTAAAATCAAAGAACACATGTATAGCTCTTACTGTTGTAATTATAGGAAAAAAGACCTCTTTTGTCATTAAAGAGCCTTTTAATTTTTAATGTACTTTTTCTCCTTTGCTCAGCTACTCAAATACTCAAAAAGTAGCAAGCTGCCCCAATATTTACTTAGTATAGGGTGTTTTAGGTTTCTGTCTAACTGATTATATTGCTTATCATATAATTGAGAGCTTCGAATATCAGAAAAGATACTTACATGTCAAAATTGCTTATGAATGTTCTGTCACGTTAAAATTATTCCACTATCATATAGAAATCAAAATGCCTCTAGTCTATATAGATATTACTAGAATATATTTGTCTGAACTTTTACTTTGAGGAAACAAAAAATCAAACATATTTTTCTTCATAGTGTTAACTTTAAAGCAAGTTTAATTATCTGTAATTTATCTATTGGAATTCAAAGCAGTTATTTTATTTATAACATTTTTTAAAAGATGCCATTTTCATTGAATGTGTGTGAGCACTAATAACATTGCTATGACACTCGCCTTTTGCACAGCACTGGAAAGATCTGATTATTATGTGGGGAAAGAGTGAGCCAACACAGCCTTTCAGCAGTTAACTAGGCTATTCCCAATTTCTTGGTGGGTGAATGTAGGAAGAGTAAGGCCCTGAATGATGTCTCTGCAATTTCTTAGAAAATATGAACACCCTAGAAAATTACTGTTTTTTGACCATCCCACCAGGTTCCTTAAATATCTGTATCCCTTTACTGAGCAGCAATTTGGGTCAGAAAAAAAAATGAGCCATTCCTGATGATGCTCACATACAAAAAAGCTTTGGGGAGAAAGATATGATTTTCAAGTCCTAGGGGGAAAACCCATATCCAGGGAAGATCCCTGATGGTAGAGCTCCCTAAGTATTCCTGCAGAAATCAATGGCCACCAGGCTTCCTTGTTTTTAATCACAAGGTATGAATCATTGCAGTAAACAGACAAAATGGACCCAACACAGAGGAAGGTAGAGATGAAAAGGGTAAGACCCAATTCTAGAGACAGTATTTGTGCCCTGGATGTAGCTATACATAAGGCCTGTCCTTGAGCATTTTTGTTATATGAGTTAGAAGTAGGTTTCAATTGTGTCTTTGTCATTTACACCCAAAAAAGTCCCGTGTATGTTCACTGAATGTATCTATTCTCTGAAAATTCGGGAATATTAATATGGTGACCTGTTATTTAATTCTTCAATAATATAAATTTCAGCTTCAAGAAAAAGAAATGTTGAACTCTAATGACTTTATTTCTCCTGAAAATTATTCCAGAACTTAAAGATATGAAAAAATTTAAAAGAATAAGTACATTACATTAGCTTTATATTTAGTCTAGTCTACATACCATCTTTTCTAGCATTAGACTACTAAACATAATCTCCAGGATGAAAAAATATAATTGTGTTTTGTCCATTTAATAAATTATCAGCATCAGTGGTGGCCTGCATGTTCTAATAATTTTCTCCGAATAAATTGGCCAAATCTGCTGCTAATTATTACCACATACATTTATTTCATAATTCCATGTGTAATATTATCCTTCCTGCTTCATCCATGAACAGGTAATTGTTGCCTAACCGTGTATTTTGCTACATTTTATCTATAAAGTTACTGTCCAACATCTTGCATACATACCAAATCTGGCTTTTCTCCCACACCTCAAAATAATCTTGTGGAAATCATAGGTCACATAGGCCTAACGCTAAAAAGGTTATAAGAATAATTGCTTTATTCCACAGTCATCTCTATGAATACAGTATTCCAATCTCTATTTTGTATCTATTTTTAACACAATGTTTTTCGCTTATCATCATTATTTCATTATTAGCTCCTAAATTAAAAATTTAACATGCTGCTGAATAATTGTTGTAAAATATTCCATAGAGAACTACCACTAAAATAATACTTATTTTAATTGTATTTTACCACTTCATTTCACAAATCAATACAAATTTTCTTATTTGTTTTAAAATGGATGTACTTAGTTCAAGGCAAATAACTATCAAATTAAGTCACTGTCCATGTATACATCTTTTAGTGAACACAGGTTGAGAATTTAGCACTGAATTTTAAAAGTTTAGTTTTTATCTAGGTTTTAAAATTTTATTTTTCTTAAGTCTCAGAAGTCTGAAACCTTCAAGACAGGAGATTGACAGGGATTCCTGAGTTAAAAAGAACATAGAAAGTAAAAAAGGAAATACTAATGTAGTTCTTAACTTTGAGGAAGTCAGTGAAGTGAGAATATTGATGTGAAGACTGATAAGGAGCGTAAGAGAGGTCAGCGTAAGTCAGAGTGCTATGTGCTGTATCTACCAGCTGTGCTAAGTGCTGCATTTATTTACCAGCCTCTTAGGGATAGTTCAAGACAAGTTTTGGTAAACAGGCAATAGACTGGTTTATCTTTTTAGATTCTAAAGATCATAAGAATAATAAGCCTTATAGTTGATTATAGTCAACTAAAAGTTGGTCTAAGAGAAAAAGTTCTCCTAATGTTAATTAGTTTAATCTTTCTGTAAATCCCCTCCAAAAGCAAGATTGAATTAGATAATTGTGGTAGTTTTTTTTTTTTCTTTTTGTATGTGTGTCCTGCCTATAATAATGTCCTCACCTGAGAACTGACTCCACATTGGTGGGCCCTGCCCACCGTGTCTGTAGTATGTCCAACACCTGAGCTGATTAGATTAAAGGGGAATAACTGACCCAGACTGGGCCAACCACATTTCCTCTCTAAAATCTGGGAATTGAAATTGAGAGACACTGCTCTCTTCTTACAAGTCATTTTTATAATACTTAGAGTGTTTAAATTTGGGATCTCTGGTGCTTCCATATTTAACCAGAAGCATAGAAAAGCAGATATATCCAGTCTGTTGAAAGAAAAGGTGAAGCAATGTGGAGAGAGAAGTCAAGAAAAGAGATCAGAGGGCCTGGGGAGAGATTTACTTAGATTTGCTGGGTCTGCTCCTTGAGTTCTTTCCAGGTCTTGGTTCCAGCTCTTCTTGAAGCTACCATGCTTCCTACCATTAGAATAATGTCTCCCATTTTAGAGTTGGTTAGACACCAAACAAAAGAATAAGACAGTAACATAAGTAGAAAATTCTTTGAAATAGAAAAGAAACTTAATGATACCTCATATGCCATTTATATTCATTTTCCTCTGTCCCATCTATATGGATCACTTAAATAGCCCCTTAATAATTTCTTACCTCATAATAAAGAGTAACTAGTTATTTAAAAGTTAAGCGTATCCTATTTATTGTTTATTAAATAATGTGTTTAAAAGGACCAAAAGCTAAACCTTGAAAGAATATCAAGGCAAGATCTGACAAGATCACAGAATCTTATTGCTGAAGGGTGCATAGATCCCTCCATGAGGTCTCCTCTGAGGGCTCATCCATCATTATGGTGTGAGGCCAGATGCAGAGATGAATAAGACAAGGTGTCAAATCAGAGTCAACTGGAGGAGACGGACAGTAAGCAAATAATCAGAGTGTAGAATGTGCCGTAATGGAAGCAGGTAGGGTGTCATGGGAGCACAGCAGATGGGGTATCTAGCTCTGCTCTGGAGGTTGAATTACTGCAGTCATGAAGACTTCAAAGGGGAGGTGTTTTTTATTGGAACTGTCAAGGATAGACAAGGATAAAACATATTAATATTTCCAAATATGGCCTGGAGTAGATGAATGTAAGAGAGTTGAGCAGTTGGGGACATTGTAGACTGAGGGAAAGCCATGGGCAAAGGCAGGAAGGTGAAAATAGTATGAGGTGTTTGGGAGCATTGTAGTTGTTCCAGAGTGGCTGTGATTCAGGGTCCACAGGGTGGCAGAGTATGTCATGGAGATGGAACTGGCATAGAGCAGGAATTGAGAAACAAAGGACCTTCTTACAGGGTTACCTCTTACAGGGTTTAGACTTTGGCTGCAGGTAATAGAAATCACTGTCTGAACATACTTTCAGACCACTTTGAGAGAGAAAACACATTTCATTTTTGAGAATACTCATTCTTGAGTCTGTCTTTGTGTTTGCCTACAGTACAACTTCCTGTGGCTCCATCCACTGATTACAGACTGTCTGCTTAGGGTGAGTCTAATGTCTCCTCCATGCAATACACCTGTAGAATTTAAAGTTGACCATTCTGCTTTTCGCTGAGTTTTTTCTCTCCTATGATTAGCATCTTCCTCTCTGTCTGATTCCTGGCATGACAGGGTCTAAGGCCCTTTATCCTCCTTCTCCTGACAAGCTCTGGTTTGTTGATATCTTACTGAATATCTGACAGCTGGAACTGAGCTCAAGATCCTCAGTCTGGTCCAACCTGCACAAAGCTGGGGGCAGGGCAGAGTTCACTCCCCTCAAACTCACTAAGACAAGAGGTGACCTCATCAGACCACAGGCTTCTATTGAGGCAACAGGGGCATAAGCTCAGACTTGAGACTTTAGTTTGAAAAGCTTTATTCTAAATTTGTGTGTTTTAAAACTAAAGTGTCAGACCATATTTTTTGCCATCTTATTTTTTTAGAGAAGTGCTTTATTCCTGTTAAGATAGTTTTAGGTTTTATCTCGTCATCTTACATAGACTGTTCCTTCCATTTCTGAGTTAGCTGAGAATTTCATTTCAGTCCTAATCCAGATCAGTGATAAGAGCTGAATGATTTAAATTCCCCTCTTTCCTACCTCTCTGTCACACCCGTGGCTGACCACGTGCGGTATGCCACTGAGATGGGATGTGTGTGCAAGGTGCACTGTGGGGTTGAAGCAATGACAGCGGCTGGGGCAGGAGTGGGTTAGCCACTTCATCATCATCCCCCTGCCCATTCTTTAATGCATAAAACTAACCTTTTTTCAAAGGGTTATAAATAATTCACGCAGATACAAGACATGACTCAAGTCATGTCCCTTCCAATCACATTACCACCAAAAGCAGTCTTTGAGGGTCTTCAGATGGTAACAACACCGAGAGTTGGCATATGTTGAATGCTGTAGGATGTATGTCATTCTAAGGGGAGAAGCTCTGTGGAACCCAGAAGTGTGCCCATGCAGCTACAAATAGCACAGCAGAACACAACATAAGAGGTGATTTATTTGATTTTTTGCGGAAGTTGTGAAAAAATATTCAAGAACTAATAAATACATTAGTTTAAAAAAGAAACAAGGAAAGAATTTTATATACTGTGACTAAATAGGATTTATCCCAGATATGCAAGGGTATTCAACATTCAAAAATCAATTCATGTATTCTATCATATCAATGAGCTAAAGAAGAAAAAGCATACAATCTTACCAATATATGCATAAATAGAATTTGATAAAATCTAACCACCATTCATGATAAAACTCTCAGAAAACTAGCAATAGAAGGAAACTTCCCCAATTAGATTTTTAAAAATCTACCAAAAACCTACAATTAACATGATACTTAAGCATAAGAAAGTTGATACTTTCCCACTAAGATCAGGAACAAGGCAAAGATGTCTTCTTTTACCACTCTTGTTAACATTGTGCTGAAAATCCTTACTAATGTAATAAGACAAGAAAAAGAAATACAAGGTATACAGGTAGGAAAGGAAGTCATAAGTCTGTCTTTGTTCATAAATGCCATAATTGTGTATATAGAAAATCTCAAAATGAGGGCCAGGCATGGTGGCTCACATCTGTAATCCTACCACTTGGGAGGACGAGGCAGGAGGATTGCGTGAGGTCCAGAGTTCGAGACCAGCCTGAGCAAAAAGAAAAAGAAAAAAAAAAGAAAAAAAGAAAATCTCAAAATGAGCAAAAAACCCCTTAGAACTAATTCTATGTGTATAATACTCTTATTATAAGTGATGGAAGCAAGTATGCAGAATACATGGTTAATATACAAAAGTCAACTGTTTTCCTATGTATCAGCAATTAACAATTGTAATTTAAAATGAAAAACATAGTGCCATTTACATTAGCACCAGAAAATGAAATACTTAGATATAAGTCTAACAAAATATGTATAAGACATATATGAGCAAAACTACAAAAATCTGATGAAAGTCACCAAAGAAGATCTAAACAGAGTTGTTGCATGTTCATGGATAGTAAGACTCAATATTGTTAAGTTATCAGTTCTTCCAACTTGATCTATAGATTCCATGCAATCATTTTATCAAAATCCCAGCAAGCTACTTTATGGATACAAACAAACTGATTCAAAATGTATAAGGAAAGGCAAAAGACCTAGAATAGTCAACATATGAAAGAACAAAATCAGAAAGCTGACATTAATTGGCTTCAAGACTTACTGTAAAGCTACAGTAATCAAGACAGTGTGGTATTGGTGAAAGAATAGACAAATAGATCAATGGAATAGAATAGAGTGCACAGAAATAGACTCATGTAAATATAGTCAACAGATCTTTGACATATGAGCAAAGGCAATTTAATGGGGAAAAGATAGTCTTTCAAACAAATGGTATTGGAACTACTGAACAATTACATGCAAAAAATGAATCTAGATATTCATCTTACACCTTCTATAAAAATTATCTCAAAACGGATCATGGATCTGAATTTGAAGTGAAAAACTATAAAACATCTAAGAGATAATAGGAGAAAATCTGGGCGATTTTGGGTTTGACCATGAGTTTTTAAATATGACATTGAAAGTATGACCCATAAAAGAAAAACTTGCTAAGTGGAACTTCATTAAAATTAAGAACTTCTGCTGCATAAATGACACTGTTAAAAGCACGAGAAGATAAGCCACAGACTGGGAGAAAATATTTGCCAAGATATATCTGATAAAGGGCTAGTTCCAAAATATACAGAGAACTATTAAAACTCTACAATAAGAACACAAACAATCCAATTAAAAAGTGGGCAAAAGATCTGAACAGACACCTGACCAAAGAAGGTATACAGACGGCAAATAAATATATGAAAAGATGCTCAACATCATATGTCATTAGGGAATTTCATATTAAAACAACAATGAGATACCACGAGACACCTATTAGAATGCTCAAAATCCAGAATATTGACAACACCAAGCGCTGATGAGGCTGTAGAGTGTGAGGGACTCTCAGTCATTGCTGGTGTACACTATTTTTGCATTTCCACCAGCAATGATGAGAGTTCCTTTGGAAGACAATTTGGCAGTTACTTGCAAAACTAGACATAGTCCTACCATATGATCCAGTCACAAAAAGACATGGAGGAACCTTAAATGCATGTTTCTAAATGAAAGAAGCCAGTCTTAAAAGTCTAAATACATTATGATTCCAAATATTTGACATTCTGGAAAAAGTAAAACTGTGGAGATAGTGAAAAGATCAGTGGTGACAAGTTGTTTGTGGGAAGGGAGGCAGCAGTGAATAGGTAAAGGATGGGCACTTTTAGGGCAGTGAAGCTTTTCTGTATGACAGTGGTGGATGTAAGACATGCATTTGGCAAAACCCATAAAGCTGTACATCACCAAGAGTGAACCCTAATGGCTTTAATTAATACTGTAGCAATATTGGCCTATCAATTATAGCAAATATAACATATTAATACAAAATATTAATAGAAAATAGGGGAAACTGCATGGGGAGAGTAGAGGAGATGTATTGGAATTCTTTGTGCTTTCTGTTAATTTTTCCTGTAATCCCCAAACTGCTCTAAAATATAAAGTCTATTAATTAAGAAAAATTGAGATTCTCCTCCCTGCTACATGTGGCAAACTTGTTGGGGAGGGAAAGGAAGGGTAAAATGTTATTTCTGTCCCGCACCTTTGCTTCTAATAATAATGAGCTGGAGAGCCCCCATGTTAAAATGACAGCCTCTGTGTCCTGTGATGTTGCTAGGACCCCTCTCCCACAGCCTGGGCATTAGGTCTGGGTGGCCACCTGCGTTCATTTCCAAGTGTCTCATTTCTACAGATGCATCAACCCCACACTGGCTTGAGAATCCTTTTGGCCCTACCACCCCCGGAGTTTCTCATTGGTCCCTTGCTCCTCGTCCTACCCTCCCTCTTCCCCTTTCTCCCTATTTTAAGGAAGTATGTTCCAGCAAAGGCAGGCAGTGGGTGGATTGCTTTGAGAACATTTATTTTCTAATGTAGGTCGAGCTTCAGTTTCTTCTCCACTTTCTTTAAAAACCGCAGAGTTTTATGATGGTGATTTTTGAAATAAAGTTTTCTATCAGTGATGAGAAAAGTAACCATAAACATTGCTATGATCTTGTCACAGAAGCCCTTGGTTGGTTCTGTTAAGATCTCCAGCAACTTGGAATTCCCCACCTAATATTTTCTTCATGAAATTAACAAAAAGTAAATGTATTAGATTCACCAAATTACTATGAGATTTACTAGATCATCACTCATTCATTTTATTTATTCAATAAGTATTTATCAAAGAGCTGTCATAACGCAGAAATTGGTTCTCTTGTTGAGAATTCACAAATGAAAACACAGTTCTTGGCCTAATAGACTCCTGATTTTTGTGATGATTAAATTAAGGCAATTTCTACAATGACATTTGTTTTCTCTCCCTCCAGTATCCTGCCTGAATCCAGGTGATTGTGTTCTTTTACAGTGAAGCTACACTGGATCCCTGTGACAGCATTATTCATTGAATGTGAATAATTGGCTATTGACACTTCTGTAGAGCAGAAATGACTATTAGCAAACTTGGAGCCCACTAAAGGAGGTCGTCAGTCAAAAGGACTTATCAATTAAGATTTCTCATAATAAGGTGATACAATGCCGCATGTAATGAAAACTGTGTTATCATGAGTCTATAATGTGACTTTTTATTGTTTTTAACAGTAACTTAAAAACATAATACACAGCACAGTGTAACTGTGTAGGTCCTTCTACTTGTCTAGCTTCTCCTTGCACTACCCCTCGGATTCCTTTAAACTGAGGGTGATCTGCTGAGAGTCTCTCTCCTCTGTCCTTTCTGTCTCGATTCCACATCTACTGTAATCTGAAATGCCCCTTCTAACTTCACCTGCTGTTACTTCCTATTGTATCTCCCTATTTTGCTTTTCATAGCAATTTTCCTTATCTGAGATTATCTTGATTGTGTGTTTAGCTGATTTCCTGTCTCCCATACTAGAATGTAAACTCCATTAGAACAAAGTTCACATCTGTCTTGTTCATTGTTCTATCTCCGGTATATAGTAGGTGCTCAAACACTGTTGGTTTTGTGAGTGGGGGGAGGAATGAATGAATCAAGAAGGATTTGCTCTGAGGGATACAGATAGAAAATGCAGACCTGATTCGAAGATGCTTCCTTTCCAGTTGAGAGGACAACATGTCCACATTTGAAAGTGTGATCGAGGTGTGGTACGCAGAATGACTGGCAGGTGACTTTTGTGGATGATCAAGAGAAAGAGCCATCACTGGGGATGGGCCTAGTGAGAAACAGCTTCATCGAGTACATATAACTTCCCATGAAGCTTCCTGACAACTGGGATCTATAAATGAATGATTATTTCTGCTTGAGAGACCAGGTAAGACCACGCAAAGAAATCCCTGCATGGCCCTGCCCTACCAACCTCTCCATGTACACTCCAACTTCTCAATTCCAGCTCAAGGACTTTTACACTTGCTGCCCCGTTGACCTGGAGTGCTTTCTCCTTAGATGGAAGAGTTGACTCCTCTTCTTCCAAGTCTCATCCTAAATCACAATCTCTGAGAATACATGTTATCTGAAAATTTCCTGTCTGTGCTTTTAAAATATTTGTAATTCGAATGGGAGCTGCATGGGGCACTGATCTTCTGTGTATTGTGCCTTGGATTATTTCCAGTACCTAGCACAGTGCTGGCAATTGTGTTAAGTTTTTAATAAATGAGTGCGTAAATGACTTTGAAGAATGGACTTTGGGGAAAGTGGTGCAGGAGAAGGAGATTAGTGAAGCAAAGATGAGGACGCACCAGGAGAGGCGAAGGCAGAAGTCGGAGCTTAGAGGTAAGAAAGACCTTGGTTAGGGTGAAGTATGAGGAGCAAGAAGGGGAGGGATGAGAGATGAAGCAGGAGAGGTGAGCAAGGATTGGATTTCGAGTGACTTTCTATGCCGGAGAGTCTGGGCTCTATCCTTTTGGCAAATGGGAGCCATGAGAAGACGTCAAGCAGGGCAGATACACAATCATGTTTGTGGTTTGGAAAAGTCTTATCCACATGTCAGCTTAGTCCAGTTCAGAAACAGAATAAATAAATGACACTTTTAATATCCGTGTTACTACCACTGGCTATATTAAGGAGCTGAAGCTGAGGCTAATGAGCTAGCAATATTAAAGGGACTCTTTCCATTGGCATAAGGTAATCAAATTTATTTGAGGTTTAAAAATTGTAATAGTAAAGATACTTATAAAAATTCAAAATTATAGGAACACATCACTCCTTATAATATTTCAGCAGTGGTTCCAAAACTTGGAAGCAAATAAAATGTCCTTCAACAGGCAAATGGATAAACAAACTGTGGTAATACATATTATGGAATATTATTTAGCAATAAAAAGAAATCAACTATTGAGCCATGAAAAGACATGGAGGAATCTTAAATGTATATTGCTGAGTGAATGAAGTCAGCATGGAAAAGTAGTTGGAATTATACAATTATGTATGCTGATATTGTTTTTCCAGGTATACTATAAACTCACTGTAGGCAGAGTGTATTCCCAATATCCTGTATAATGTCTTTTATGTATTTATTTAATAAACACTCATCCTTATAAATATTCACAGATAAATATAAAGAACAAATGTACTATAATCTACCTTACGTCTAAATTATACCAATATAATTAGAGATATTTTTAACACTCTTGAGTAAGGCAATAGGAACAATCTATTAAAGAAAATAGAAAAAACATCATATTTAAAAGAAATAAAGAAACTGTCAAATCACTAAATCCAAGTCCTTTATTTTATAGGCCAAATACAAATATTCTTATAGCTTTAGAAAATCTTAATTGCACAAATGTGCTGGCTGTCACATAGTGAAAGAATATACTACTTTCAAATTCAATAAAATTTGTTTCAATATTTAATAAAATTTCGATATTATTTAAAAAACCCAAAATGTTGTGCCAGTACCAGGGCAACTGCATATGTACATGCTGTGATTTCATATACACGGTAAGAGTATGATTCTCTTATCCACACCCTAGTACTTTTTCATCCTATGACTGATGGGCTCTTTGTTTCACGATTGCAACCTCTGTTAACACTGCGATTTCTGTTCAAGTTGGTTGACTAACCTCTTGATTAACCTATCCACTCCGATCACCTCACAGAATCCCACTGAAATAACAGCAAATACGAACAAAGGGGAATATATTCATACAAACACTACAGGGGTGGAGAGACTTGGGTAGCATGGAGAATATTCACACACAATTTCAGAAGAAAAATGACACATGAGTTCATTTTGTTTTAAAAACCACAGCTCAGAGTCCTCGCAGGAAATGCCTGCAGTGTCTAGAAGGCTGTTTTTCCACAGTGATGAAAGAACCGTGGGCTCAGAGGGGGAAGGTATTTGGAAGAACTTTTGTCCCCAGCATTCCTGCATTTATTGGTACATCAATGAGCATAGTACCATGGGCCAATGACATTTTTCATTTCTGTAGGCAGTGTCTTTGAGAGCAAGTTGCAAGATTTTCAAAGCTTCTCTGAGTCTTCTACTGATATTTAGCTTAATTTTGACAAGTATATCTGACTACTGCAATGTGTTAATGATCAATGAGTGTGTCAAATAATGACATCTCTACTGCAGGAAATTATGGGGTAATGCAGACATAATACCTGGTATTATGACAAAAAGTGATTGATTTTGGCATCAAAATTGAAGTATTTCTCTGGCTCAACTTGTTCTTTGCACCTCTTCCTTAAATGTGACAAGCAGCAAGAGCAGAGATGCTGCCTTCAGTACAAACTGTTGATTATTGATTAAACAGACCACACTTGGATGACCTAAAATCTTAAAACCTCTGGTATAATATAATGCATAAACGTGTTTCAGATTCACCAGAGCTTAAGATGGCCCACTGAGATTGTTCTGCTAGGCATGTTGTGTGTCTTACTCCATTTTGTGTTGCTATGAAGGAAATACCTGAGGCTGGGTAATTTATAAGGAAAAGAGGTTTATTTGGCTCACAGTTCTATAGACAGTACAAGAAGCATTACACCAGCATTTGCTTTTGGTGAGGGCTTCAGGGAGCTTCAGTGAAGGCAGAAGGTTAAGGGGGAGCAGGCATGTCATGAGGGGAGAGAGGGACCAAGAGAGAGGGGGAGGTGCCAGCCTCTTTTAAACACCCCCTAATAGAGGGAGAACTCATTAATTACCTAGGGGAGGGTACTAAGCCATTCATAAAGAATCTGCCCCCATGACTCAAACACATCCCAGTCGGCCCCACCTCCACTGGGGATAAATTTCAACATGAGGTTTTGAGGGGACAAATATTTAAACCATATTGATAGGAATCTTTCTCAATATGCCAGTTTGTGAGCTGAATCAATGGTTCTGCACCCCAGGCATAATATATATTTAATTTTATCAATTTTTTTTCTTTTAGAGATAGGGAATCCCTATGTTGCCCAGGCTGGAGTCCAGTGGGGCCTCAAGCAATCCTCCCACCCCATCCTCCCAAGTAGCTGGGACCACAGGCGTGCACCACTGTGCCCGGCTCAAGTATTTCTGCAATATCCCTCTGCTTATTAGTCTGGGCTCTACATCTATACAAATTACATGATCAATGAGAGTCTATTTTTCTTGTCTCTTCCAGAACTGTTATACATTATCCCAAACAAAAAACATCTTTCAGTGACTCTTCCTCATATGTAAAAATGAAGTTTTAAAAAATTGGCAAATAAAACTACTACCTTAAGAATTTTTCCTTTATTTAAAAACAATAAATGGTTTAGGAATTTATATAAAAATGCAAACAGTTGCATTTATAGCCACAGTCCTTTGCTCATTTTTCATGAGGCTACTGTTAAAATCATATATAAATAACCTTCTGTTGTTCCTAGAAAGTGTTTACATTCCAGAAGCACTTTCTTATTTTTCCTTGGATATTCCCATGAAGAAATTTGAAAAGAAACTGAAATCTGTCTGTCTTCACCTATAAAGAATATAAAATTCTCCCCATAAACTGGTCGTCCCAATGGCACACTTGTAAGTCTGTGAAAAGCATGAGAAGTTAATAGGAAATATTCCCTCCTTTTAAAATTTTCTCTTTAACTGGAAGAATTGGTAAGAATTAGTTAAATTGGTATTATTTTTCCCTTAATTGTTTGGTAGAATTCTCCACTAAAACCATTTAGACCTAGAATTTTCTTTGTGGGAAGGATTTAAATTACAACTTCAATTCTTTAATAGATACAGGGCTATTCTGGCTATTTCTTTTTGAATGAGATTAGCTAATTGTGTCTTTGGAGGAATTTGTCTACTTAATCTAAGTTGTCAAATGTATGAGCACAATGTTCATAATTATCATTTGTTATCTTTTAAGCATCCGTTGAATCTGTTTTTATAGTTACTTCTCTTATTCCTGATATGGTAGTTTTTATTTTCTCTCTGTCTTTTTTTAAATCAGCCTGAACAGAGGTTTATCAGTATTATGGAACTTCTCAAAGAACCAGAGTTTGGTTTCATTAATTTTCTGTAATTAAAAAATTTTTCTTGTTTTCTATTTTATTGATTTTCACACTGATCTGTGCTTTTTTAAATTTATTCTGATTACTTTTGATTTTATATTCTATTCTAGTTTCTTAAAGTAGAGGCTGAGATCATTGATTTGATTGAGAAAATTTTCTTTTCTAATATAAACATCTGGTGCTACAAATTTTTCTCTAAGTACCACATGAGGGAGATCCCACTAATTTTAAAGTGTTGTGTTTTATTTTACACTCAGCTCAAAATACTTTCTAATTTTTTAGTTCTATTTTGTCCCATGAGTTATTTAAAATTGTTTTATGTAGTTTCCAAACATGAGGAAATTCTGGATTTCTTTCTGTTATTGATTTCTAATTTAATTCCATTATTGGTAGAGAATATACACTGTAAAAATCGAATCATTTTAAGATTATTGAGACTTGTTTTATGGACTAGAAGAGTTAACTGTTCCATGTGCATTGCAGAGAATGAGTGTTCTGCTGTTTTGGGTATATTCTGTAAGTGTAGTTAAATCGAGTTAATCAAGTCTTCTATGTTTGTATTGAATTTCTACCTACATGTTCCATCATATTGAGAAAAAAGTGTTGAAATCTCTGACTATAACTGTGGATTTGTCTGTTTCTCCTTGCAATTATGTCAGTTTTGTCTTGAGACATTTTAAAGCTCTGTCATTAGGTGCATAGACATTTAGCAGTGTGCATCTGCTTGAGGAACGGGCCCTTTATCATTACAATTGACCCTCTTTAGCCCTTGCAACATTCTTTGCTGTGAACTCTACTTGGTCTGATGTTAGTATAGCCACTCCAGCTTTCTTTGGATTAGTGTTAGCATGATTTTTTTTTCATTTCTTTTAATTGTGTCTTTGTATTTAAGATGTGGGTTTGTTGTAGGTAGAATATAATAAAGTCTTGCTTTTTAATTCAATTTGACAATCTCTGGATTTTAATTGGGGTGTTTAGATCATTTACACTTACTATTATTATTGATACAGTGGGATTTAAATCTATTGTTTTACTATTTCTTTTCTATTGTTTCTTCTTTTCCTGCCTTCTATTAGATTAATTAATTTTTAAAAAATGACTCCATTTAATCTCCTTTGTTGACTTATTGGCTATAATTCTTTTATTATTTAATGGTTGTTCTAGAGGTTATATTATACATCTTTAACTCAGCTTAGTTTACCTTCAAGTGACATTATACCACTTAAAATATACAGGCATACTTGATTTTATTGTGCTTTGCTTTATTTCCTTTGCAGATAGTGCATATTTTACAAATTGAAGATTTGTGGGAACCCTGCATTGCACAAGTCTGTCAGCACCATTTTTCCAACAACATGTGCTTGCTTTGTGTCTCTGTATCATATTTGGGGAATTCCCACAATATTTCAAACTTTTCATTATTATTATATCTGTTATGGTGATTTGTGATCAGTGATCTTTGATGTCACTACCGTAATTGTTTTGGGGTGTCACAAACTGCACCAGTATAAGACAGCAAACTTAATCGATAAGTGTGTGTTCTGACTGCTCCATCAGCCTGCCTTTCTCTCATCTCTCCCCCTCTCCTGGAGCCTCCGTGTTTCCTGAGACACAACAATAGTGAAATTAGGCCAATGAATAACCCTACAATGGCCTCTAACTGTTCAAGTGAAAAGAAGAGTCATATGTTTCTCACTTTAAAGTGACTTAAATTTAAATCAAGTGACTTTGATTTAAATCAAAAGCTAGAAATGATTAAACTTAGGGAGGAAGTCATGTTGAAAGCCAAGATAGGCTAAAAGCTAGACCTCTTGCACCAAATAGTTAGTCAGGTTGTGAATGCAAAGAAAAAGTTATTGAAAAAAATTAAAAGTGCTACTCCAGTGGACACATGAGTGATAAGAGAGAGAAATAGCCTTATTGACGCTATGGAGAAAGTTTGAGTGGTCTGGATAGAAAATCAAACCATAAAATAAAATAAAGCAACAACATTCCCTTAAGCCAAAACCTAATCCAGAGCCAGGCCCTAACTCTCTTCAAGTCTGTGAAGGCTAAGTGGAGTGAGGAAGCTGCAGAAGAAAAGTTGGAAGCTGTTAGAGGTTGGTTCGTGAGGCTGAAGGAAAGAAGTCATCTCCGTAACATAAAAGTGCAAGGTGAAACATCAAGTGCTAATGTAGAAGCTGCAAGTTATCCAGAAGATCTAGCTAAGATAATTGATGAAGGTGGCTACACTAAACAATAGATTTTCAATCAGCCTTCTATTGGAAGAAGATGCCATCTAGGACTTTCATAGCTAGAGAGGAGAAGTCAATGACTGGCCTCGAAGCTTCAAAGGACAGGCTGACTGTCTTGTTAGGGGCTAATGCAGCTGGTGACCTTAACTTGAAGCCAATGTTCATTTACTATTATGAAAATCCTAGCATCCTTGAGAATTATGTCCACTGACAGATGAATGGATAAAGAAAATGTGGTACAACAGAATGTTATTCAGTCTTTAAAAAGAAGGAAATCGTACCATGTGTGACAACATAGATGGACCTGGAGGACACTAAGGAAAGTGAAATAAGCCAGGCAGAGAAAGAGAAATAGTGAATGATCTCTCTTATATATGAAATCTAAAAATATCAAACTCATAAAAGATGAGAATAGATTAGTGGTTGCCAGGGCCTAGGGGTAAGGAAAATGGGTAAATGTTTGTCAAAAGGTGAAAATTTCAATTCAATAGGATGAATAAGTTCTGGAGATCTAAAGTATACAACATAGTGATGATAGTTAAAAATACCATATTGTGTACTTGAAGTTTGGTAAGAGTAGATGTTAAATGTTCTCACCACAAAATTAAATAAAGTAAAATAAAATAAAAGATAAAATAGCTAACTAGGTGAGGTGATGAATATGTTAGCAAGCTTGATAGTGGTAATCATTTCCCACTGTTTAGGTATATCAATACTTCACATTTCATACCTTAAATATTAAATATAGAAAATTTTTATTCATTAATTATATCTCAATAAAGCTGGGGGAAAATATATAAAGAAAAGAAAACAAGGACTAGTGGAGGTTTATAGTCAAGGAGTAGGGTGTGGGTTAGTGGATAGAAAATTGCTAAGGAAACATCAAGGCTAGGTGGATTCTTGCTAGATCAACTCAACAGAATTCTTGCTGAAGGTAGGCCAGGTGATAAGATATCAAGGGTGGGGGAATTTTGCTTATACAACTCAGCAGTTTTCTTGCTAAAACTGGGCTAAACAGACCAATGATGGAGCTCAAGATCAGGGCCTTGAGGGCTTACAGGAGCCTGACTAGAGTTAGTTCAAGGAGAGTCTTTGTCAAGCTCATTCAGTAAATTTGAAATCTGTGGATCTATTTTTTTTTTAAAGTGCAGAGTAAACTTTTCTCAAATGCAATTCCTTTTGCAACCAGTGAAGACCAATTTCTGGGAGGGTGCACTAGTTGTTATATTTGCTGACTTCACACTGTTGTGAAATTGTGGTTATATCACCCCTTCTGGTTGAATTTAATTTTTATTAACTTTAAAAACTGTTTTAAGTAGGTCATCTCAGACTTTAGTTCAATAACGTTTCCTTTTCCTGCTCTTTCTCATTCTCTCCTTTCTTACATTTACACCTGCACATCTTTCTCCAGTATTAAAGTTTGAATAAATTTTTGATTTGCTAATCATAATATTTTATATTGCCATATGCCTCTAACTTTATCCTGTGGACAAACTTGAAAGACAGTGCAAGAAGCTCTTTGTAATATATATTTATAATATGAAGAATTAAGGCAAATTTTTAAAAATTGTAGTAGCTTTATTGAGGTATAATTGGCACATGATAAATTGCTCCTGTTTAAATTGTACAATTTGACAAGTTTTGATATATGTATACAACCATTAAACCATTACCACAATCGACATAAGGAACATACTCTCACCCCCACACACACAAGTTTTGATGTGCCTGCTTTATAAATCCCTCTTTCCCACCCTCCCCGTTCCCGCTGTCTACCAGAACACGTCTGATGGTGCCCCAGGGCAGTCTGACCCTGCCTAGAAAACACCATCTAGAAAGATAGCGAACATGCTTCCCACTCTGGAGTTCTACTCAATTTTCATGGACATTAAATGTAGTGTGAGCCATATAAACCAGTACTAAAATTTAGGATTTTTCCAGAAAAGGTGGTGCTAAAAATGCACATAGATGAAAGCTTTTATTTGTTCAATTTTCAGCAACCTATGTGAGAAATTGTTAGGTATGCCATGACACATGAACACTTTCATATTGCAATGGACTGAATGTTTGTGTCCTCCCTCCCCCCCCAATTCATAGGTTGAAATCTTATCTTCCAAGGTGATGGGATTATGAAAAGGTGGGGCCTTTGGGAAGTGATTAGGTCATGAGGGTGGGGCCTTCCAGGAATAAGATTAACACCCTTATAAAAGAGGCTGGGAGAGCTGGCTTGCCCTTATCAAGACATGAAGACACAGTCAGAAGGTGCGTTCTATGAACCAGAAAACAGGCCCCCATCAGATACCAAATCTGCCAGTGCCTTGATTTTGGACTTCCCAGCCTCCAGAACTTTAAGAAATAAATTTCTGTTTTTTATAAGCCACCCAGGCTATGGTATTTTGTATTCACAGCCCAATGGACTAAGCACCCTTCATTGTCAGTTCAATTCACCAGGTAGTATATGGGGCCTATGTGTCCCTGGCACCGTGGCAGGAGCTGGGCAGGATACACAAGGGAATTAGTATTGCCTATCTTAAAAAGCTTACAGTTTAGTAGAAATGAACTGAAATGAGTAGCAAAGTAAGAAAAAAGTAAGTGGTATCTGTTGAGCTCCCCTGTGTGCCAGACACTGCTAAAATGGTTTGCACTCTTTATCTTATTTAAACCTCTCAGCAAGTGTATGACGTAGGTAGGTCCTATTAGCCTATTTACAGATGGGGAAATAGGCTCAGAGAGGTTAAGTAACTTGCTCAAGGTTATGGAATTATCAGCGGCAAGGCTGAAAGTGGTAATGGGCTATTTCTATTCAGGGGGAATGAAGAGAACTTGGGGTCATTCCTTCTGTGATTCAGCATCACATTAGTCTTGAATTAAGACAAATTTATCAAAGGTTCATAAGCCATATATATTCAGATATATTCTAGACAGGAAAGATACTTTATTTCTTTTCCATGGGGATATATATTTCTTTTCCGTAGTTTTCATTTTATTTCTTAACTGAATTAAATGTGAAAGCCAATTTTTGTCAAAAGAGAATAAAACAAAGTAAATTAATTCACTGTTTTTTTAAATTTCAAGCATTTAAAATACTTGAATACTTGTCATTTGCAGTAATACATATACAAAAGAGAAGTAGAAAATAATTCTGTATTTTAAAAGGGTAGATTCTACATGGTGATTGTGGGACATGAGGTTGATAACCATTAACTGGACATGTTATAGCTTTTCACATTTCATGACAATAGATTTGTTTGTATTACTACTTTCCATGGTTAGACTAAAAAGGTTTACTTTTTAAAAAATTGTCTTTATCTTTAGCAAACATGTATTACTTTTATTAGCCAACAGACATATAAGAGCTCAATTTGTTACAGGGAACTTGGACATCCCATGGATTGTTTAACTTGATTTTGAAGAATATACTGTGGATATCACCTACATTATATATACAAAGGAGGTAGTGAACTACTAGAAATTATCTAGGAAATAGTTTTGGAAAATCAATTGTCATCTAGGGCCAAGAATTGAGTTCTGTTAAAATATAGAGGTAGATATTTTAAAAATGAGAAATCAAAATATATTTTCATTGTATATTGCTCATATTTTCATTTTATTCATAAACTTTTTTTGGAAAGTTGACAAGAAAAAGGCATAACAGAATTTGTACTTTGTTCAGCAGACCCCTTGGGCCAAATGGTCACACACTCTGAACACAGAGAGACAAGCAAGGATGGTTCCAGCCATCTTCAAGGACCCAGACATACAAAAGAGGCGGTGAAGACAGAGGAAAGCTGATGCATGGTAGGTGCCATCCTCCAGTGGCTGGGCTTCTGGTCCTGCCGCCTCCGCCCTCCAGAGCCCAGCACCACCAAGGCTGGGAGAATAGAGGGCTGGACTATGGGAAATGACCCCTGACTGTTTCCAAAGACAAAGACAAACACAATTTGGATTCTTAAAACAATGAAAATGAATAAAGTGCTAGTCTAGCTGTCAGTAAAACATTAAGATGAGACAGAGGAGTAAGCACAATTTTTTTCATAAAATAAATGGATGTTAAATAATGAAATATAGTAGTCAAACAATTAAAGCTTGGAGGCTTTAAGAAGTAAATTAAAAATGGAGATCAGTGGTGTTTAAATCATATCAGAGGATGAAATATGAGCCGCAAGTCCAACTGTATTCTGCAGGAACTTAGGCAGATACATGAGAGACAGGCTATGAGTAAAGTATTATCCCAGCTGGAGGTGGGCACTCATCCTAGCACTTTGAGAGTTCATACATTGCAGCCATATCTGGCTACAAAACTGACACACATATGCTGCGACTAAAAAAGGCAAGTGTTGGGCTGAATGAGACATCTTTTCCTTCTGTCTTTCAGAAAGAATTGTTCTTAATTAATGCACTAATTTCTTCCTTTTCATCTATTTTTTCATCTGAAGCTCAATTGCCAAAATAGTTAGTTATCATGCATGTTATTGTTTTCTTAGTTTATTCTCTGTTTAGCCTGACATTTCTTTTCAATTTTGCTAATTAGTTTTATATTCCTCATTGTTTCCATCACTTACTGAGTTTTTATGCTCCAAATATATGTCCTTTCATATTTTAATGGACATAAATATGCTTTATAAATATTTAAAAATCAGTTTTTAAAGTAATTTATTGAGTGAAAATTCTCTCCTCAGCCTTTTATTGGGGTCAGTGAGGACGGGGTTTTTGCCCTCGAAGGAGTTGACAGGGAAACCTTCTCTGATTTCTTTATCAAAAGGAGGCCCCTTTCTGTTTCCCTGTTCCAATACCTTTTCTATTGACTTCAGATCCATCAGACATTAAAATTATTTGCTATTTGTGTCTCTGTACCTGTATTCTGACGATCCCCACGTTAGGTTGTGAGCTCTGTGAAAGCAGGGATCATGTTTGTCTAACTCAATACCATGTCGTGTCCCTAACAGAGAACCAGTAGAAGCACAAAAAAGATCTGTGAAAAAGTTAGTGAATGCATAACTCAATTGATCAATCAGTGTGAATATTGGCAGAAACATGAAAAGATCTGGAGAGGAGATGAAAGACTTTATTTTTATTTGGAAAGAGAAAGTCTTGTGTGTCTTCAAATTATCACAAATCTCATCAATAATGTTGATGAGGCTGTCTTCAAAACGGTGCTTGCAGAAAAAGTGAGAGAAAGGGAAAACAAGAAAAATGATGTGGATCTTTAGCATTCTGGAAGTTCACTAACTGGCAGTTTAACCACAAGAATACATTTCATTCCATTGTCAGGATATGTATGTAATATATGTAAACATATATTTATGTAACACATATTACATAATACATATATATCTTTTAAAATCAACTATTGAGATGTAATTTACATACAGGCACTCATATTGAGTGTATAACACAGTTAGGTGAATTTTGATAAATGTGTACATACAGTTGTGTATCACTATCACAATCAAGATACGGAATATTTCCATTACCCAGAAAAGTTCCCTCAGGCCCTGTTGTGGCCAATCCCCACCCCCTGCAACCAGTGATTCTCTTTCAGTGACTATAGTTTTCCTGTTTTCAAATTTTATGTGAATAGAATCTTACAGTGTGTACTTGGTAGTTGTTTCCTTTCACTCAGCATGATTTTTCAGATTCATCTATGTTGTATATGTTGCTACTTCACCCTCTTTTTTGCTTAGTAGTATTCCTTCCATAGCCAGGTAGTAGTATGAGTATACTAAAACGTATCATCACTTGTTCATGGACATTTGAGTTTCCAGTTTGGGTAATTATGAATAGAGTTGTTGCCACAAACATTTGTATAAAAGTTTTGTGTGGGTATGTTTTCCCTCCTCCTGAGTAACTGCCTATGAGTAAGATTTCGGGATCATATGCTAAATCAATGCCAAACTATTTTCCAAAGTAGTATATCATTTTTATCAGCAATGTCTGAGAGTTCTAGTATGAGCGATGTATGAGAGTTCCACATCCTTACCAACATTTGGTGTTATCAATCTTTTTAATTTTAGTGATTCTAGTGAGTTTGAAGTTATTCTCAGTGTGGTTTTAATTTTTATTTTTTTGATGACTAATAATGCTGAGCATCTTTTCATGTGCTTATTGATCGTCCATGTATCTTCTTTGGTGAAGTGTTTTATTACATCTTTTTCCCAATCTTAATTGAATTCCCTCTTTATAATTAAGTTGTAAGAGTTCCTTATATATCTGTAGTGTTTGGATAAAAGCTAGGAGGAAAAGCAAGTTTGGCTGGATTGCAGCAAGCAAGGGGGAAATGGTAGGAGTAAGGCCAAAAGAAACATGGGTGGTGGTGGAGAGATCTCACAGGATTTTGAGGCACAGATAGGAACTTTGGATTTATTATAAATAGATGGCATATCACCAGATGATTTGAAGAGGAGTAGGCACAATCAGGCTTACATTTTATGCCACCAAAAACATTAGGTCTCCTTTAATAAAGCTGACTAAAAACTATTTCTTTAATATTTGTTGTGTTTATATTTAGTGTATATTTTTAGTATTTGTCATCTTGCTTAATAAACTTCCAAGACTCTCTTAAAAAAGTTTTTTCCAATGTTTTTGGAATTTCTGCACACAAAAAAAAGCAAAGACAAGTATTAGAAGTCAAATTATGACACATGTCCGTCTTGAAGCCTCTGACACTTTTCACCTAAAAAAATGAATAAAGCTCAAACTTCTTCCTGTGCTTAACCCAGTTTTCCAAACTTCTTTGACTACAGAATCTTTTGACAAAACAGTATTCACTGTTGCCCATTTTCAGAGATATCGCTCTGCAAAATCACTGCACAGCATCACTAAATTAGCAAGGCCTGTAAACAGGACAAAGGTAATAAAAAAAGGAGATTCATAGCAGAATAAAGAGAATGAATAAATATATGAGGATGTTTTCTTTTTGGATGATAGACAATTTTCAGATTATGTTAGTTTTAAATAAGCAAGTCTGCTTACATATAAATAATTCTAATTTTAAGCCATTTTCTTATGAGACATTTGTTATATCATGAGAAAAGTAGTAAAACTTAGTTACACTGGGATGGAGATTAATATTAGAGTTTCCATTCAAGACTCCCTCATGTAGGGAGAAGTAATCTTGAATTCGTGATTCTATGAGATGAGTCAAATCTGTGAGTTGCAGTCTCTGCACCCTACAAGGCCTGCAGGGGCTTTGTGCCTTCGGAGGAAACAGCCACCAGCTGTGATTGCTTCGTTCTTAGGTCACTGTGGCCTTGAGTCAAGTCTTTTTGACAGACTCAGTTCACTATAAAACTCACATGGACAATTGTTATGGGATGAATTGTGTCCCTTCAAATTTCATATGTTGAAGCCCTAACCCCCCTAGTACCTCAGAATGCCTCAGGATCTGTACAGAGGTAATTAAGGTAAAATGAGGCTATATGGGTGGGCCCTAATCCAATAAGACTGATTTCCTTATAAGATGAGGAGATTTGGAAACAGACACACACAGGCCAAGGGACAATCATGTGAGGACACAGCAAGAAGGTGACCATCTGCAAGCCAAGGAGAGAGGCCTCAGAAGGAATCAAGTGTGCTGACACCTTGACTTGGCCTTCCAGCCTCCAGACTGTGGGGAAATAAAATTACATTGTTTAACCCTCAGTCCGTGGTATTTTGTTATGGCAGCCCTAGTAAACTAATACAAATACTTCTAGGGACAAAAAGCCATGGGCTTTGTTATTCTAGTAGGATGATTTTAACATTAGTTATCTAGTTCTATCTTGAGATTGTAAAAGAAGGCAGCGAGAAACATTTCTATGGAGTGTATGAATTGTGTCTTATGAAACAGAGTTGATTAATAAAGGAAATACCTCCCCTCTGTATACGATGCTATGTCTTCTGGATAGCAGAGGGCCTGGGGTGGACAGGACCACCTGCCTTCAGAAGAGCAGCTTCCCAAGGTGCCCTGAGCATGGGGGCTGCAACCGCCACAGACGCACACAGCCTTGGTAGCCCACAGCACAATTGTGAAGGAAAAATCTTACTAGCCAGGCCCAGATGCAACATTTCCTCCCATCACTGCTCTTTTGTGAAAAATTCTTCTAAATACATATTTTTGTCCCAAAATAAATACGGTGTTGGACACTTTCTGACTAGAAAGTTAATAGGAAATTTGTATTTCTAGCACCTCTGTTGGATGGTTTTCATGGCTGCAAATCAGTCAGAAAAGAGTTCATCCCCCAATACCTTGCTGGGCCAGTGTCCCCCCCAAAATGTGTTTGACCCACAATATAAAGGAACTCATCACAAGGAAAATAGGTGCTTGAATGTGATTTAATACCTGCATAACTAAAATTGATCACATTTATTATCCAGAGGAAAACAGCCAAGCACAGCAGTGATAGCCACTGTGAATTCTCTCTGTGTCTTCTCTGTGGTCTTCTCTGACATCTGGTCCCCTCTCAGACTTAAAGCATCTCCTGTATGAAGCCCAGCAAGGTGTTGGCTATTCTCAATTCTGAGGATACTCTGCCCTCCTTCTGGTTTCTCTGAAGTGCCTAGACGCTGCCCTTTCCACACCGAAACTGTTCCCACTTACTTCAGGTATAGCAGAGCACACAAACTGTCAGTTGACTCCATTTTAATGATCTATTATTCTCAATTTGTTCTTAGGATTTTATTTATTTATTTCAGAGTATCATGGGGGTACAGATGTTTGGGTTACTTGTATTGCCTTTACTCTGCCTGTTCTTAGGATTTTAGAGCTTTTTACCAACTTATGAAAATATCTTTAAAAAGGTAAAGTGACCCTCAGATCTAAAATGCTAAGCCTTAACCTAGTAAGTTCTTAAGGCTGTTTTCCCCCCTCCAAGGATCCAACTCTTTTCTTTGCTGCACAATAGTAGAGGTTTTAATACAAAATGAATACACAAAATGAAAGAAAGCAACAAAAATGTTGACATCTTCATAGCTAAGTTCTTAACATATTTCTGATGTATGTAAGGAAAGAAAAACTGTTGAATACTTAGATAGGTACTGATTTTAAAAAAAAACAATAACTGAACCTAAATCCATAGATTTACAATTTTCTTAAAAAATATGGAAAGCAATAGCATTTCATGAAGTAAAATCTTTTGAAATAATGTAATACAATTCTATAAAATTGGTAAATCTAGGCAACAAATGACTGGTCCAAGCAACAGACCTAGGAGGTGGGGAGTTTATCAGACTCCAGGGACCATATTATACAAAACAAATTTATTGACATTGCAAATAGGTATGCAAAGTGTTACTGGCATAAAATTGTGGCAGAAATAAAATGGGCAGTGGTCTTGCTCATGGAGTTTCAGGGTAATACCTGAACTGAGTGATAGCTGTTTGAGTTGAAGAAAGACTACTTTTTTTGCTTATGTGGGAAAGATCTTTATCCCTTGGAGCATTAAGAAGTCATCCCATAATTGCCACCCTCGACATTGTGTTCTGTAGTGCCTGATTTATCGAGAGTAGTGTGAGACCTGTTTTAAATATAAATCTATTCTAGATTCAAATTTGTATTATATCCTGAATGTCATTTAGAGAGTCTTTTGTCTGGAGATTAAAAACCACTTTATTTCTAGCAAAATGTTTTGATCTAAAATATTTTGAAAACAAAGAAGATCTGTTTTTGTTGGTGTTTTCTCCATTATTTAATTATTGATATCCATTTCATCTGGGCACATATAAATGGTAAAAATGTTTATAATATTTGCACTGGGTGATTCTTATTAAAAATAAAATATACATGGTAATAGAGTCTGGAAATATTGACAATATCCTTTTGATAGATTGAACCCCCTTGATTATTTCTTCTGGGGTAAAAGCTCAAGCTTATTCTGTGAAATTAGACACACAAATCATCTGAGGCAATGCATGACAGATGAATGTACGATTGATGGGAACACTGCTTTAATGCACATTGTTCATTGCAATTTCCACAGATTATTGAACTATGAATTACTAGTGAGGAACAACACTTCCAACATGTAATAGCAATAAAGTATTTATTAAGGACATTTTCTATGTCTGCATATTTTCTGGCTACCCTGAGCAACTTTAATTCAAAAGACTGAAGAATCATCGCTTATTTTAACTGGGTTAAAATAGTCAACTTGAAAAGAATATTTTCCTGTATGAAATTTCTCCTAATTAATTGAATTTTTTTCTGATCACGAAACTTACCTGCATGAATTGCACTATTAAAAATATATATGATCTGATAAAATAGCAGAGGAATCCATGATGATATTCCTTCATTTTATGACTCAATGGTACTATAAGGTAGAAAATCAATAGTTAAAAAATTTTAAATTATGGAGAATATAAAAAGGGAATTTCTTGTTGAAACAAATAGGCTTAAAGAGCCCTGGTGTCAGCTCTGCCCTTCTTAGAGAAAGGACTGTGATGCTTTTGTCCCAATAGATAACCTAGTGATACACATTTAACAGCTTCCATTAAAATAGATTTTACCAAGAGAAGGACAACAGTTTGCTTATGAGCAGTGAGAAATACGTAGTCTCACCAAAGTGCACTCTTTGGAAAGTGCTAGATATATAACAACTGAGGCCTTTCATTATTCTTTATTATTATATAAATGTTGATTAAATGTGTACTTTCTTCAATTCAGATGTTAACATGTCCCTTCCTCAGTAATTTTATTAGGCCATTTGTGTATCTAAAGCATAGGTTAAGTAATATATTTTGTAAGATTTTAAAACTATTTTAAGCAATGTACCCTTTTTTAGCCCAGTAATGAATATTAAATGGATCCCTACTACCTATTTTAGAAAATATGCATTCCATAGAATTTTTTTAAAAATGTTATTTTAAATAGCCCATCTGTTTAAGCTATGTTAGCAGAAGTTAGGACTTTGTCATATGCTGGAAACATATGTAATAATGTCATTTGAAGGTGTTACCACATTTAAAGCAATAAAATAATATTATTAAAAAGTATAATTTTGCCTGGTAATATAGTAGGAATATTGCCATAGATTTGACCTATTTATGAAAAATCTTTGCATAATTATTAGCTTGCTAAAAATAAACACCACAAACCTGATGCAAACTGTTATGTACAAAACAATGAGTTAGTTGCACAATCCCCTTTGCTGGTTTATTTCATTTCTAGGGTTCATTTGCTGTTCATATTTTCAAAGGTCTTGTTCCCAGTGAAATAAAAATTGTGACATTGATATTTGGCTGGATGATAACAAACTGGACAAATAAAATATTTTCTTTTATTGGAGGTTGGCAATGTTTTACTCATGTTTAAAATTTGTAATTCTCTAAACTGTGGTTCAGAATTCAAGCTAATGAAAACTTGTGGAAGAAAGAATTGCGCAGGTCTACACGTGGAATCCGTAATTCTTTTGTTCAGAGGCAACGAAGTTACAAAAGTAAAAACAATGTGTGTGCATTTCCCTAAGCAGAGAATCCCCTTTAGTGCAATGCTGACAATATCTGGGTGTCTCAGGGTTCTTGAGGGGGCACAAATTGTGATATCCCTCCTGTGCTGCCAATTTGCTAAGCGGTTTCATATCCGCAGAGAAGAACCTGTCATTGTGTGGCTACCCAGGCTCTGAAAGAATGGATGTGAAGTCTGTCTGTGAAGCCTCTGTGCCACATCTCTGTGGGGTGTCTGTGTGAGGTCTCTGGTGAGGACTCTGTGTGAGTTCTGGGTAGGAGGTCTCTATGCCAGGTTTCTGGTGAGAATTCTGCATGAGGTCTCTGTGTACTCTCAGCGTGAGGTTTCTATGTGAGTTCTGTGTGGAAAGTCCCTGTGAAATCTCTGAGCCAGGTTTCTGTGTTAGGCCTCTGGGGCAACATGAGGTCTCTACGGGAGGACTCTATGGGGCAATGGGGGATCTCTGTGTGTTGTCTCTGTGTGAGGCCTCTGTATGAGGTCTGTGTGGGAGGTACCTTTGGGAGGTCTCTGTGAGAGGTCTCTCTCTGTGTAGCCTTTTTGGAAGTCCCTGTGTGAAATCTCTGTGGTTTTAAAGGATATGGGGCCACATGAAGCCCCTGTGAGAGGTCTCTGTGTGATTCTGTTAGTGCAATGAGTGCAGTGCCCATGGGAGGACCTGTGTGAAGGCCCCGTGCAATCTCTGTGCAGATCTCTGTGTGAGGACTGTGGGAAGTCTCTGTGTGAAATGTCTGAGGGACTGTGTGAGGTTTCTGTGCGATGACTATGGACAGCCTGCGGTCTCCATGTGAGTCTCTGTGGGAGGTCTCTGTGAGTTCTCTGTGCAAGGTTTCTGGGGGAGGACTCTGTGAGAGGTCTCTATGAGGCAGGGGGAGGTCTCATGTGTTATTTCTGTAAGGTCTGTATATAAGGTCCCTGTTTGATGACTCTGTGTGAGGTGTCTCTCTAAGGTCTGTGGGGGGTCTATGTGTGAGATCTCGGGGGGGTCTCTGTGTGAGAACTACTGAAGGTCTCTTTGTGGAATCCAGGGGAGGTCTCTGTGGGACTGAATGAGGGGTCTCAGTGTGGTCTCTGCAGGAAGCTCTTTGGGTATGTCTGTGCAAGGTCTCTGTGGGGCAACATGAGGTCTCTGAGAGGGCCGGGGGGGGGGGGTTTCAGTGTGTCTTTGTGTCAGTGAGAGGTCCCTGTGCTCTGTCTCTATATGAGATCTCTCTGGGGGTGTGTCTCTGTGGGTCTTTCCATTGCTGGCTTTATTGCACCTTGGGGAAGACGGAGCAATAGAAAGGCTAAAGGCCCTGCTCCTTCCTGTTTTCTTGCTGGTCTGTCAGCCTTGCCCATGTATGGCATTTCTTTTGGCAGGAGCCGTGGGGTCCGTGTCCAGCTCTTCTACATCCCACAACTTACCCTAGATGTCCTGAGAGAACCCAGCAGGAGCCAGGCATGGCCCCTCCTCAGAGGTCAGGGTCTCACTCTGTGCCACCTTCTCTTGAACTCCTGAGGGACTGGAGCCTCTGTCTGCTCCAGGTCCCAGCCCCTCCTGCTAGTCCTGGCTCCACTGTCACTGCTGGGCCCACCCTGGAGGCTGCCTCAGTCATGTGGGCCCCCAAGACAGGCCCTGGCTCCAGGAGAAGCCTGCAGCACAAGCAGCCAGGTGCTGAAGACCGTGCCCACTCCACCCTCCACCCCAGGTGCCAGCCTGGTCCCACATGTGAGGGGCAGGCCCATTCCAGTTGTCATGTAGAGCAGCAGCACCTCCTGGCACAGTGTTCTCCACCACAGGAATGAGGCCCCTGGAACTGTGCCTACTGCATGCTCTGCATGTGGCACAAGTCATGGAAAACCTCTCTCTGGAGAAATGGCTCCTCCTCCCCCTGCTTTGTGGGGACCTACTGCTGGCCCATGTGAACGGGACCCAGAGAAGAAGAAACCTCTGCTAAAAGCAGAGGCAGAGCAGAGCAGGGACCATTCCTTACTGCCCACTCCCCACCCATTCTGGACAGGTCACTTCTACGCTCCTTGTGTGCTCAAATCCAGTCTGACTGCCTGTTCCCCTGCCAGCCTCTGGGGCCAGCAAGGCCTAGGAGCCAGGCGAGACTTGCTGTGCGACTCCAGGCCAGCCCCCTGGCCCCTCTAAGTCCCCACCGCTCTCCTGGGAGGAGTCCTGGGGCCATGTGCATATGTAAAAAGTCACCAGGCTTTGAGTCAGGCCCCACATTCCCTAGTCCTGGTTCTTCTACCTATTGTCACTGCATCCTTTGTAGAATCCAAGAGATGAATGTGTGCAAGTTTATCAAAGATATTAAGAAATTCATCTTCCCTAATTTGCTTTGTGTCCCCTCTAGTCTAGCCCTCTGTGTCAGCAGTTTATCTAGGTTTGTGATCTAGGATCTAGGGCAGGGTAGAATGCAGGGGTGGGGCCAGGATCAGCCACTGGGCTCCTGAAATCTCCTCCCCTCTAAGCCTGTCCATGGCGGTGGGATGGCAGGGGCTGCCTGTTCACTGCACCATTTATGGCATCCCCATGCCACTTGCCTCCTTCTTTGGCTCCAACCTTTTCAATTCTTCTCTCACATCCCACAGTGGGTCTACAGTGTCTGACCATCCGAAGGTTACTGTACACATAGTCGTGCCCTGTGCAATTCACCCAGCACTCCCTCTCTGGAGTCGAGAGAGACGTCAGTGAGACCGATGAAGGCAGGTGGTCCATGAGCAGGGCCCCTTCACTCATGTGGGGCAGTGGTGTTCACGACCTTCAGCAGCCTCCTCAGAGCCCCCCGGGCCTGCACGTGCACAGAGCTGGAAGGTCTGTCCCCACTGCTGCTCTAAGTGTGGGAAATGCCAAGGCAGGCAGTGGGGTGGTGACTCTGTACTTTTCATGAAGGTTGAACTAAGAGGGCCCATCTCCATCCCAGCTTCGATCAGGGAGAGAAGGGGCTTCCCAGGGGCAGGCATTATCTACTCCCCATGCAGGGGTCCTGGGGCACTCAGCTATGCTAAAAGCAGGGTGAGGGCCCAGCTCCCTCCCCTCCAAACTTTTATCATCTTGTGACGGTGAGGCTACAAGTCTCTGGCACGTTGTAGACCCCATGGAGAGTTGAGCCCTAGGATGCCTCTGTAAACCTGCGCCCTACAGCTGCATAACACTTGAGGTAGAGAGAAAGTAGTGGAAAGGTGGGTTGAATCAGCTCCCGGGATAGGCTCTTGATAAGTTTTTCTCATCTTGTTTTTAGAGTAGTTTTGGTGTGTTTGTGCGTGTAATAACAGTATTATGGATGCGTAAGGGTCAATGAAGGAAGTCAGGGTGAGGGCAGGCTTGAGGCACCACTGTCAACCTCCCTCCAGGCCCCGTCCCTCCTAGAAGCCAAAGCCCACACAAAGCATGGCACAGACAGAAAGCCATTACCCTCTTACGAGAAAAAAAAAAAATACTAGAGAACATTATTGTGTATCTTGGATGTATTAACATGAGAAAAAGTAATTTTCCTCTGCATGGACTGATTTTTTTCTTGAAGACATGTTTTTCTACTAGGAAGGACTAGAGAAGAATTTTCTTATTGACCAGGCAAGACACCTCCCCGAAGAAGACAGTGCCTTGGGCAGTGGTGATGGTGGCTGGAGGCACCGGGTGGCCTTGGCCTGTGCTGGAAGGTACTGGCTGGGAATATAGGTGGCCTGTGCTGGCAGGGACTGGCTGGGGACACAGCCTTCCTGGGGAGCACGAGTTGAGGATGTCTCAGGCCACACGGCTCATTGTGGAATCGGACGTTTTTCAAGGACTGTGGGTCTCTGACTGGCCTTTCCCTGCTGGAGTGACTCTGGACCTTGGGGGTGGCTGGTTGACTGCTGGCTGCATAGCTCGGCATTCTGCTCTGCTCTGGGTGGAAGGGAGGCCTGTGGTAGCAAGGAAACTGACAGACAGGGGCTTGGAGCTCCTCTTTGTACTGGTTTATCTTCGAGGCATGAAATCTGTGGCGAAGCATTATTTTCTCCTCCAGCATCTGTCCGACAGCTGTCATGAGCCCTTGAGCTTCTGCAGTGTTGCTGTCCACATGTAATCTGTTTTTCCGTGTTCCTTGCTTCTGGGCAGTGGTTAATGTTGGCTTGGCTCTTTTCTTGGGAATAATCCATTGAAGAAATCGCCTGATGCTTTTTCTGAAGTGGTTTTCCGGAGGAACCTGTTTCTTTGCTGGCAAGAGCTGATGGTGTTCACTCTGAAGGGTGTCTTCTGTTCCCCTGACCGGGGGAAATTGGGAGGTTCCCAATTCTTCACACCTTTCTTTGTGCTTTTCTGAGTTGAGCTTCCTACCGCTCTCACTCTTGTAAGCAAGGGCAAATATCTCCCTTTGAGTCTTGCATGAGTCCTGATATTTGGGGATCTTATGAAGGGCATCTTCTGTTCCCCTGACCTGGCTAAGTTGGGAGGTTCCCAATTCTTCAAACCTTTCTTTGTGCTTTTCTGAGTTGAGCTTCCTACCGCTCTCACTCTTGTGAGCAAGACCAAACATCTCCTTTTGAGTCTTGCATGAGTCCTGATATTTGGGGATCTTGGGTTCCTGCAGCCCCAAGCTGTTCCCTCTGGCTGCCATGAAGTCACCTAGCACCTGGGAAGTTGGCCTGTCCCCAACAGGCGCACTCTGGAGGTACCTCTGGGGCACCTGAGAAGCCAAACCGTCTGCATCAAGTAGTATATCAGTGATACTGTCTGGAAGGAGGGCAGTGTCAGCACGGATATGAGGCTGATTTGTTGACTTTGCTGCCACTATGGGTTCAAACTCACTAATCACCTCCGCCAGAAGGCAGAGCTCTGCTGGATCTTGGGCAACAGACGTTCTAGGGAATGGAGGGCTTTTGCTGGTTCCTGGAGCCCCTAAACCACTCACATCCTCCTTTGTGGCTTGGAGGCTTGAGGGCATGCTGGGTGCCAAGATGACTCTATGTTGTGACACTGCCGCCCTGGTCTCCTCAGCCCTTGAAGATTGAGGTTCTAAGTTACTGCTCTGCTGGGTTCTGCCCATGACGCTCTGTGCAGGCAGAGGGGCCTCTGAGGGCCCACGGTCATTACTAGATGGGGTCCTTCGCAGGGCCCTCTGCATTTCCTTGCGTGCAGAGGCAGCAGCAAGGTGACTGACCACTGTGGGGAAGGACTCTTCTCTTGCCACCTTCTTTCTCAAACCTGCCTGAGGTGGTTCTCTCAGGAGTTTGGCCTCAGATTCATAGGTGGCTAAGGGGTGAAAGGCATGCTGTGGAAGGGGCAAGGATTGAGCCTTTTTCAGCTTAAGGAGATTTATGGGCTTGAGGACCTTGAGGGGTAAGCCCCACCTGTGCTTCACCCAAAACCTTGCAACATGTATTCCAAGGTCCTGTTGTACGCATGGACTAAGGAAGGACAGATCCTGGGAAGTGTTCACAGAGGTTTCCCAACTTTTCGAGACTCCTAGATTTCTGGTTTCCACGTGGGTGTCAGACATTGAAAAACCACGGTCGGCAGCATGCCAGGATCGACGCACACTCACAGGGATCAAATCCTCGCTTGTCTGCCTAGACTTCATGCCCAAACGGGCTTTGAGGATGTCTTCTAGATGATTCTTGTTTACGTTCTTCAGTAAATTATTTCCTGAGTTGCTCCTCGAGGGCCTCATCAAGTCCCTTTCTGACTCCTCAGGGTTCGCCTCCAGAACCTTCACTGGGGAGCATTTCATGCCCCTGGACAGATGTTTTGGAGCTTTCCCCAGAATTTGCCCCAGATTTGTGCCTGGGGCCTTCCCTAGCTGGAAAGTCACCTTGTGTACATCCTTGCTGCTTCCACTGGTGGACAAAGAGGATCTTAAGGTTCCATGTTTGCCCTTTGCCTGACCTGTCTCTGGTAATTTTTCCTGAAGCTGCATCAGTTCCAGAGACTCTTGGGTCCTTTGCAGGTTGCAATGGTGTTGAATCAGCCACTTTTGAATGTGTTGCTCCAGTTGCTTCCGGAGTTCAGGGCTGATTGGAAAATTCTCCGGAAGAATGGAGGTCAAGCTTTCCTGGGAACGGCTGGGAGAGGAGGGACTAAAGACTTCCTGAGGTCTTCGGACCACAGAGGGAGAAGGCCACCCACTCTCTGGCTGTTTACAGGAGGGCCACTCTGGGCGCTGTGTTTTGATTGTGATGAGAGATCGTGGCTTATTGTGGGATGCAGGCCAAGATGCTCCACCGTCCTTCATGTGGGGTGGAGCAGAAGGTAGGAGGATTGGGAAAGAGGTCTGGATTTGGGCCTGGGCCTGAGCCAGGGGTAGAGGCTGGAGTTGGGTTGGAGACAGAATCAAGGGTTGGGATTGGGGCTCCAGATGGGACAGGGGCTGGGCCTGGGAAAGCAGTGGAGACATCTTAGCCTGCATTTGAACTGGGCCGAGATTCGAGATTCCATTGAATAAGAAGGGAGGCTGTAGTGTGGGAGAGCTCTCAGAGATCCAGGCAGTAGCCACCAGGGACTCGCTGTGCAGAGAGGGAAGACCCCAGAAGAGCTGGCTATATTTCTGCTGAAAATGCTCCTTCAAGATGCTGGGATATGAGAGCTTCTGAGGAGCTGGCAGCTGTTCTGGTTTGCCTTCCATGCTCCAGAAGGGTTGGGAGGTGGTGGTGTCCTGCTCAGTATTCAGTGAGTTTAACGTATTCCCCAAAAAATTCAAGTGGTATTCTGGGCTCATTCGTTCTGGAAATGATGCATCTTTTTCTTTTTCCTCCCAAATGTCAATCTCGTCTCTGTTTGTGACTTGTATCTCCAGAAGCTTCTGGTTATCAGAGCTGAGCAAAAGGGGGCCACCAGCCTCCATCTGCCTGTTTGTGGAGCCTCCGCGGAGCGAGGTCTCTGGTGGATGGCCGGAAAGGTGCCCTTGCTGGGACTCGCCCTCTGACAAGGTGGGGGGGCCCCAGGCTTTGGCAGGCACCTGCGACCGGGAGATGGCTGAAATGGGACAGCTTAAGCGACCAAGGCCTGCGATGGCTGGGATGGGAGAAGCTGACAAACACTTAGGTGGAGATGAGCTCTGTTGGACGGTGCCCAGTGGAAGTGCCACTGAGTCACAGTGAGAAAGGGTCAGACTGGAGTCCAGCACTGGTGGAGCAGAGAAGCCTTTCGGAGGCTGAGGGCAGGCCGCAGGATGCGGGGGGCGTGGTGCAGGGAGGGAGAGTGCAAGGGGCCGGGGTAAAAGGCCGAAGAGGGAGAGCAGAGACTCTGGTGGTCGGGAGGCTCTCAGGAATGAGTGCAAACAAACAGTACCTGAGGAGGCTGCCGGGCCTGGTGACAGGGTAGAGGCCAGAGGCAGAGGGCACTCGGTCAGAGGAGCCGGGGAAGCCAACGGGGGCACGATGAGAGCAGCATCTTCCACACGCCGCCCATGTGGCTGGGGCGCTCTACCAGATGCCCTTTTGCACAGCTTACCAGGGGTGTCTTGACATAAGAGCTGATGAAAGTCGCCCTCGTCAGGGACTCTCCCCGGGTGGCTGCAGGAGACAGGAGGTACAAGGTACAGCCAGGAGTAGATGGGGCCCAAGGGCGGGGGGTGGGGGGGAAGAGTGGGGCGGGGCGGGGCTCCGGGGTGGGGGCGGGGCAGACGCTGGCCACGCCCCTCCACTGCCCCACCCGCTGACCTCACAATCCCCTCCCCCAGGCCCAGGCCAGCTCCGGGCCGTTCTGTGGCCCTGGGGTCACAGCCTAGTCTGGGGTAGGAAGGATAGCAGAGACGGGAAAGGTCTTTACCTCTGTAGAAGTGAAATCAGGTCCCGAGCCTCCTCCAGTTCCCTCAGGCACTCTCTGTAAGCTGGAAATTAGGAGCCCGTGGGTCGGGGTCGGGGTAGGGAGGGGCCTGTGGATCTTACAGACGCTGAGAGGATGTCCCTCTGGGGCAGACCTCAGGGGATCAAATTTACGAAGTGCGCATCCCTCACCGCCCCCCCTCCACTCCCCGTCCGGTCCTCACACCCACCCTGTGGGGAGATGGGGAGGACGACAGGGCTCAGCTCCACAGGGACTCAGGCTTAGCAACGTTAAGCAGCTTGTCCACAGTTGGGCCTGGAGGCCCCACTGTCACATGCAGGTGGTGATGGGCCCGCTGCCCCCAAACCACCCTCTACTGGGCAGCACTGGTTATTGGCCCCTGGCTCCATTCCCAGAGCAGAATGGGAACAGAGAGGGATCCCAGGTTCAGATCTCCTGCCCCAGCCTCCCTCTCAGGGCTGGCAACTGACATCCTCAGAGAAGTGGGGCTCGTCCCTCAGGGAAAGGCGAGGTCAAATTCCCTGGGGGCTCCAGGCTGAGGGCAGAGCCTCACCTTTCACAGGGCAGCTCTTCTTCCTGCTCCCGGGCCGCTCCCTCCTCTCCACTGGATGCTGAGAGACAAGAAAGATTGAGGGGCTGGGGCCAGTCCTCACCCACCTCTCCCCAGACCAGCTGCGCACATTTAGTGCTCATGGAGGACATGACCGTCTGCATTGAGTTAATGGAGCTTTGTGTTTGTTTTTACTTTGCTTTTACTTATTTTTAAAGTGAATAAAAAATATTTTCTGTTTCCCCTCTTTGAAGAACACAGGAGGGATTTTCTACATGAGATCCACCATCTCTGTCACTGTTCCTCTGCTCAAGAAACTCACCAACTCAGACCTACCGGTACCTCTGAGCTGTCAGGCAGGATTCTGCTTCCCGAGGAGGCCAGAGGCTGCTCCAGCCTCTCATGGGAGGCTCGCAGGGGCTCAGCACAGCCCTCACATCACCCAACACAGAGGAAAAGCTGGGTCCAGGCACCACCACAGGGAGGCAACTGATGACCCATGGTCCCAGGGCCCCCCCCACAGAGATCTCAACTCTCACAACCCCCCCTTGCCCATCCCTGTGTTTGATTTTGCCCTGATGCCCCCTGTGCACCCACACAGGTGGTCTGGGAGCTTCCCATAGAAATCCTCTGCCACTCTCCCCAAAGCTGTCCTGCCGCTGCCTAGAAGGATGAGCCGATTTACTTCTATTTAATTTGGAAAAGTGGAAATAATAGTAGACAGAAAAGAGGGAATCATTCTCTGTTGGGTCTGGGCTGAGGGTTCCTCACCTTTCTGGTGTTTCTTTTCCACCCAGGCGGTGGTGAGGATGGGTCACTCCTGAGGCAGGGGAGTAATAGGAAGAAGAGCCCCAGTCCACACAGTATGCCCAGGATGAGATCCGTCATCCAGGAGGTGGAGCTGGGATTTAGCCATGTGGCACTAACGCTATTCAGAAGAAATGGATGATTCTCCATGTTCTGAATGGCACTGTTGCCCTAAAGCAACTGAGCCCTGGGCGTTTCCTTTGGGCCTTTTGACTAGGGCCCAGGCCTGCATCACAGAGCTGTGGCCTCCTCATCACAAAGGGCTCCTGAGGGTGGGGGGGATGATGGGAGAAAGAGGCTGAACCATGGCCCCTCCCCCATCACCCTGCCCTGCAGATCCCTTCCCACCCCAGGCCTTCTAGATCCCTCCTTCAGACTCCACCTGCTCAACCTGTCAGAAATAGACTGTGGTCAACTTTCTATTTTCCCCCTGGGACCAGATATTACCTGTTTCCTTTTATGTGTTGGAGATCTTGGCTTGAGGTCCACCTATTTTATAGCCCTTGAAAATCTGAAGTTGACCCTGGAATTCTGACTACGTCCCAGGGGTTTTTACTGTCAGAGTCTCCTTTGTCCTCAACTCCAGCTTTCCCACACAATGTTTTTGTCTTGTATCCATGCAGGGACAGAACTTAAACTGCTTTTACACTCATGTAGTTTTATAAATTTTGAATAGTAAGTTTCTTATTTCTGTCTCATTTCCAATCACAGGGACCATAAAATTAAAATAATTATTCAAAATTCATATTTCTAATTATGAAAGAATTAGAGGTAGTAAACCTTCAAATGATATTTCTGTAAGTGTATAGCATTTACAATTTTGGACTTAGTAAAGCTTAAACTGCACAAAGCCTTTCGGGACTGCTGTACAGGACCTCAGAGATACCGCAGGGTTGGTTCCAGACCACTGCAACAAAGTGAATGTGGCAACAAAGCAAATCACAAAATTTTTGGTTTCCCAGTGCTTATAAAAGTTATGTTTATACTATACTGTAGTCTATTAAATGTATAATAGTATTATGTCTAAAAAAAACACAATGTACTTACCTTAACTTAAAAATACTTTATGGCTAAAAAATGCTAACAATCATCTGAGTCTTCAGAGAGTCATAGTCTTTTTGCTGGTGGAGGGTCTTGCCTCCATCTTGATGGCTGCTGACTGATCAGGGTGGTGGTTGCTGAAGGTTGGCACGGCTGTGGCAATTTCTTACAATAAGACAACGATGAAGTTTGCTTCATTGATTTACTCTTCCTCTCAAGATTTCTGTGTAGCATGCAATGTTGTTTGATAGCATTATACCCACAGTAGAACTTTCAAAATTGAAGTCAATTCTCTCAAACTCTGCCACTGCTTTATCAACCAGTTTATGCAATATTCTAAATACTATGTGATTTCAACAATGTTCACAGCATTTTCACTGGGAGTAGTTTCCATCTCAAGAAACCACCTTCTTATACTCATTCATAAGCAACTCCTCATCTGTTTAAGTTTTATCATGATATTGTAGCAATTCAGTCACGTCTTCATGCTCTACTTCTAATTCTAGTTCTTTTGCTGTTTCCACCACATCTGCAGTTACTTCTTCCACTCAAGTCTTGAACCCCTTCAAGTCATTCATGAGGGTTGGAATCAACTTCTTCCAAACTCCTGTTAATGTTGATATTTTGACCTCCTCCCATGAATCATGAATGTTCTTAATGGCATCTAGAATGGTGAATCCTTCCCAGAGGTTTTCAATTTATTTTGTTCAGATCAATTGAAGGAATCACTATCTATGGCAGCTATAGCCTTATGAAATATATTTCTTGTATAATAAGTCTTGAAAGTCAAAAGTGCTCCTTGATAAATGCACTGCAGAATGGATGTCAGCAGGCATGGAAACAGTATTAATCTCCTTGTAGTTCTCCGTCAGAGCTCTTGGGTGACCAGGGGCATTTTCAGTGAGGAGTAATATTTTGAAAGGAATCTTTTTTTCCCTAAGCAATAGGTCTCAACAGTAAGCTTAAAATATTGAGTAAACCATGTGATGAACAGATGTGCTGTCATCCAGGCTTTGTTGTTCCATTTATAGAGCACAGGCAGATTAGATTTAGCATAAGTCTTAAGGGCTCTAGGATTTGGGGAATGACAAATGAACATTGGATTCAACTTAAAGTCACCAGCTGCATTAGCCCCCTAACAAAAGAGTCAGCCTGTCCTTTGAAGCTCTGAAGCCACGCATTGACTTCTCCTCTGTAGCTATGAAAGTCCTACATGGTATCTTCTTTCAATATAAGGCTAATTGAAAATCTGTTGTTCAGTGTAGCCACTTCCACCAATTATGTTAGCTAAATCTGCTGGATAACTTGTAGCTTCTTTGTCAGCACTTGATGCTGCACCTTGTACTTTTATGTTATGGAAATGGCTTCTTTTCTTAAACCTCATGAAACAATCTCTGCTAGATTCAAAGTTTTCTTTTGCAGCTTCCTCACCTCTCTCAGCCTTCACAGAACTGAAGAGCGTTAGGGCCTGGCTCTGCATTAGGCTTTGGCTTAAGGGAATGTTGTGGTTGGTTTGATCATCTATCCAGACCACTCAAACTTTCTCCCTATCAGCAATAAGGCTGTTTTGTTTTCTTATCATTTGTATGTTCAGTGGAGTAGCACTTTTAATGTTCTTCAAGAACCTTTTCTTTGCAGTCAGAACTTGGCTAACTGTTTGGCACAAGAGGCCTAGCTTTTGGCCTGTCATGGCTTTTGACATGCCTTCCTCACTAAGCTTAATCATTTCTTGCTTTTGATTTAAAATGGGAGACACGTGACTCTTCCTTTCACTTGAACACTCAGAGGCCATTGTAGGGTTATTAATTGGCCTCATTTCAATATTGTTGTATCTCAAGGAAAAGGGAGGCCCAAGGAAAGGAAACGATGGGGTAACTGTAACTCAACTGCCAGTTGGTAGAGCAGTCATAACACACACATTTATTGGTTGAGTTTGTGTCTTATATGGCACCCAAAACAATTACAATAGTAACACAGAGATCACTGATTATAGATCACTATAATATCAAATATAAAAACAAAAAAAGCATTTGGAATATTGCAAGAATGTGACACAGAGACATAAAGTGAGCACATGCTGTTAGAAAAAACGGCACCAGTAGACTTGTTTGGCACAGTGTTGCCAGAAACCTTCAATTGCAAAAAATACATTATCTGCTAAGCACAATCAAGTGAAGCACAATAAAACTAGGTAAGCCTGTACACGTGTGCCACACAACACAAACAACCACCCTTCCCTAAAATCGCCTCTGTCCTTTCTGTTTTATCGAGCAATCGGCCTATAAAATAACTTTGCATGTTCCTCCTGTCTTTGTGTTTTGGCTTTGTATCGGTAGAATTGTGTCTCATAAAGCCATCTGTCTTGGCTTTTCCTTGTTCAATTTTGATTACTGAACAATTTCTTAACTCTTGCTGTAGTTTTTATTTTTCAGTTCAGCCTTACAGTGGGTTTAGAATTTCTCTTTTTCAGGTTATCCATTTGTTGGTATCATTTGTCAGTAGCTTTATATCCTTATTTTCAGGTAGCAGTGTATGTTCCTTTTCATTTTTATTTTATCATTTGGTTTTCTGTTTCTCTTAACCTTAAAGTTTCATTGGTTATCTTTCAAGTCTCCTCTTATTTTTTTTTGATCTCTTCTTTTTTTCCCAGCTATTTCAATTTTGTATATCTTTTTCCTCCTTCTGTTTTTGCTTATTTTTTCTTTTTTCTATTTCTTTGAGTTGTATTTATTTGAGATCTTTTTTTCTTCATGTAGGCATTTATCTGTATAGACTTCCTTCTTAGAACTGTTTTTGCTGCATCCTATAAGTTTTGGCATGTTGTGTTTCTATTTTCATTTGTCTAAGATATTATATTTCCCTGTTTGTTTCTTCTTTGATTCATTTGTTGTTTAGGAGTATGTGGTTTAATTTTCACATATTTGTGAATTTTCTAATTTTTCTCCTGTTATTGATTTCTAATTTCATGCCACTGTGGTCAGAAAGGATACTTGATAAGATTTCACTCTTCTTAAATTTGTTAATACTTGTTTTGTGGACTAACATATGACCTATCTTAGAGAATGTTCTGTGTGTGTTTGGGAAGAATATGTATTTTACTGCTGTTGGATGGAATGTTCTGTATATGTCTGTTTGGCCTATTTGATCTACAGTGCAGTTCAAGCCATCTCTTTCCTTATTGATTATCTATCTGAATGAGCTAGCCATTGTTGAAAGTGAGGTATTGAAGTCCCCTACTATTATTATATTATTGCTGTCTATTTCTATCTTCAGATTTGTTAATATTTGCTTTATACGTTTAGGTGCTCTCATGTTGGGTGCATATATATTTGCATTAGTTATATCCTCTTGATGAATTAACCCCTGTATCATTATATAATGATCTGCTTTGTCTCTTACTACTGTTTTTGACTTAAAGTCTGTTTTGTCTGTTATAAGAATAACTACTCCTGCTTTCTTTTTGGCTCCATTGGTCTCTCGTAGGCAGCATATAGGTGGTTTTTCTTTTGTTATCCATGCAGCCACTCTATATCTTTTCTTTGACTAATTTAGTCCATTAACATTTGAAGTAATTATTGGTAGGTAAAAACTTACTATTGCCATTTTGTTAGTTGTTTTCTGGCTATTTTGTAGTTTCTTTTTTCCTTCATTCCTCTCTTGCTGTGTGTGATTTGATGATTTTCTGTAATGGTATGCTTTGATTCTTTTCTTTATATTTTGTTTATTTTTTAAAAATCTTTTTATTTTTTATTTTTTATTGTTTTTGAGACAGAGTCTCACTCTGTCACCCTGGGTAGAGTGCAGTGGCATTGTCATAGCTCACTGCAACCTCAAACTCCTGGGCTCAAGGGATTCTCCTGACTAAGCCTCCTGAGTAGCTGGGACTGCAGACGCATGCCACAACACCCAGCTAATTTTTCTATTTTTAGTAGAGACGGGGTCTCACTCTTGCTCAGGCTGGTCTCAAACTCCTGAGCTCAAGCGTTCCTCCCACTTCGGCCTCCCAGAATGCCAGGTGTGAGCCACCATGTCCCACTCCCTTTTCTCTATATTTTGTGTATTTATTACATGTTTTTTCTTTGTGATTACCATGAGTCTTACAAAAAATACCTTATACAGTCATGTGCCACATAAGGACATTTCAGTCAATGATGGGCCACATATTCAACAGTGGTCCCATAAGATTATAATGTATTTTTACTGTACCTTTTCTATGTTTAGATACACAAATACATACCATTATGCCTCACTGTATATGATATTTAGTTCAGTAACATGCTGTATAAGTTTGTAACCTAGGAGCAATAGGCTATGCCATATAGTCTAGATGTGTAGTAGTCTGTGCCATACAGCCTTGGTGAGTAGTAAGCTATACTATCTAGGTTTGTGTACATATACTCTATGATGTTCATACAATAATGAAATTGCCTAACAACACAATTTTCAGAATGTATCCCTGTTAAGTGACACATGACTGTAATTATCATGGTCTGTTTCAAGCTGGTAACAACTGAACTTCAATCATATACAGAACCTCCACCCTTTACCACTCCCCCATTTTTTCTGTTTTTTGATGTTGGAGTTTGTATTTTTGTATATTGTGTATCCATAAGCAAATTATTATAATTATATTTGTTTTTTATATTTTGTTTTTAACCTTTATATTAGACTTAAAAGTGATTACAATTCACCAATACAGTACTAGAGGATTTTGAATTTGACTGTATACTTACTTCTACCAGTGATTTTTATACTTACATATGGTTGCAGATTACTGATTAGTCTCATTTCATTTCAGCTTGAAAAACTCCTTTTAGCATTTCTTGTAAGGGAGAGGCAATGAACTCCCTCAGCTCATTTTTTTGGGGGTGTCTGGGAAAGTCTAGAAGTTCTAGCCAGAGCAATTAGGCAAGAAAAAGAAATAAAAGGCATTCAAACTGGGTTGGAAAAGAAGAAGTGAAATTTTCTCTGTTTGCAGATGACATGATTTTATATAGAGAAAACACTAAAAATTTCAATAAAAAACTGTCAAAATTAATAATCATATTCAGTAAAATTATAGGATACATAATTAACATAAAAATCTATTGCATTTCTATACATTAACAATGAACTACCCAAAAAAGAAATTAAGAAAACAATCACATTTACAATAGCATCAAAAAATTAAATACTTAGGAGTAAATTTAACTGAGCAGGTAAAATATCTATATAGCAAAAACTACAAAACATTGATGAAAGGAATTGAAGACACATACATGAGTTAATATTGTTAAAATGTCTATACTACCTAAAGTGATCTACACATATAACGCAATCCCTATCAAAATTCTAATAATGTTTTTCACAGAAATAGAAAAAACAAGCCTAAAATTTCTGTGGAACCACAAAAGACCCCAAATCGTCAAAGCAATCTTGAGCAGAAAGAACAAAATTGGAGGCATCACATTACCCTATTTCAAACTATATTACAAAGCCATTTTAATGAAAATAGTATGGTACTGGCATAAAAACAAATATGTAGACCAAGGGAACAGAATAGAGAGCCCAGAAATAAATCCATCCTTTATAATCAATTGATCTTCGACAAGGGTGCCAAGAATACACAATGAGGAAAGTTTAGCGCAGGGGTGGGGAACCTGCAGCCTTAAGGCTGCATGTGGCCTTCTAGGTCTTTAAGTGCAGCATTTTGACTGAATCCAAATTTTACAGAACACATCCTTTTATTTTTATTAATACATTTTTGTTTGTCTTTTATATTTTTATTTTATTTTTAAAATGAATTTATTTAAAATACCAAAGAATAAAATAAGTTTCAATGAAATAATCCTCCCAGATTGACTGGCACAATTAGAACATTAGTAAACCATAAGGGCTAAGTTGACGGCTGCTATGCTCATGATTTAGTTCTAACCCCCGCCTGACTGGGGCCACTATCACACGAGGCTGGTTGTTGAGAGTCTATGAGGGTCAAGTATACCAGTCTGTTATCACCTTTTGACAATGGTTCACTGTGTTTCTGTTTGAAGTGGAATTTGTGAATAGTTGTACAGCTTCACAGTATTTTCTAATTCTGTCTGCTTAATAGCCTATCATATCAAGGAAGACCAAGAGAACGCTGAAGGAAGAAAAGAGACAATTTTTTAATGAGGATTGGGAATTGAAATATTATCTTGTTTCTGCTAAAGATAAGATGATTTGCTTGCTTTGTGATACTGCAACATCAACATTAAAGAAATTCAATGCTCATCAGCATTATGACACTCCTAAGGACCACAAATATTTTAAATTAGAGGGAGAAGCATGAAAGATTGTATTGCAGAAATTAAAAGATGAAAAGCAAAAGCAAAGATAATTCTTTCAAGCAGCAATAAAACCAGGAAGTAATACCACCGAAGCAACTTATAAAGTAGCCTATATACTCAGGGGAAAAGGGAAACCATTCAGTGATGTAGAAATTGTGAAGGAATGCATTGTTGAAGTTGTAGGATGCTTAGAGCCCGATAATGTTTCAAAGTACAAACAACTGCCTCTTTCAAGGAGAACCATAACTGATTGGTAGCAAGAACTAGCCTTCGACTTACCAGAACAACTTCATGCAATACTTCAAAAGGAAAATATATATTATTCAACCTCTTTGGATGAATCAACTAATACTACTTATGGCACAGGTTTTATACTTCATTTGGGTCATAACAGAAGGTTTTCTTTGCTATGAAGAGTTACTCACTTTGGGCATTCTTGCAAACAGAACATGGGGAATAGATATCTTCAACAACTTTCAAGATCAATGTCACAAAGTTGGACTGAATTTGGTAAATTTAGTGAGTGTATGTACAGATGGTGCACCTTCCATGATACAAAAACATGAAGGGTTTATTGCACGGACAGATCAAAAAAGTATTAACAGAGCTAGATGCTCTCATTTCTGTTCATTGCATCTTGCATCAGCAAAGTCTCTGGGCTAAAGCTACGATTTTAAGTGACAGTTTGCAACAAGTTATTAAGTATTGTTAACTATATTCATGCAAAAGCAACATGGCATCATCAGTTTCATAACATGCTAAAGTTGAACCATGAGATACTCAGTGTGGATTTGCCTTACCATTCTAAAGTGTGTTGGCTATCACAGGTTCAGGTGTTTGCCAAAATTTTATCTCTGTGAGAATGGATAGTTAAATTTTATGAAAAACAGAATCAGCAGTGTGAATTATTGAAAGAAGATTTCTATAGGAATGCAGCATTTCTATGTGATATCATGTCAAATCGAAACGACTTGAATATTTCTTTGCAGGGTAAAACTAAGTCTATATATGATATGTGGCAGAAAATCCAAGCATTTTGAATAAAGCTACCTTTTTTCAAAACACTTCTTTTTTGAAAGGAAATTTCGGATGAACATTTTCCCCAGTTAGCAAAGGTCACTGATGAGCAGGATGATATGTGTGAATCATTTGAAGAATATGCAGCTGTTATAGACCTATTAATAGGAGAATACAATGAAAGTTTCACTGACTTTGAGAATAGTGACATCACACTCAAATTAGCATTTCAGCCTCACCTAGTTGATATCACCAAGGCACCTAAAGACCTACAGATGGAATTGATTGAGCTCTCAGTAGATGACATTTTAAAGTCATTCTTTGATGCTAAGAAATATCCAATTGAATTATGGAAAAATGCAGTAGAATAACCATGCCTTTGGCAGACATGCCCCCAAAATGCTTTCTTACTTTTCAACCAATTATTGCTGTGAATCTACATTCTCCTACCTACCCAAATCATGATGCCCTTAAGGTCACAAATTACTGACACCCATCTAGAGGATCAACTGAAACTGTGGACCTCCATACTGCAACCAAATATTCAAATGCTTTCCAACAAAAAGCAGGCACAACAAAATCATTAAAAGGTTAGTTAACTTTAACATTAACAAATAGTTTTCAGTTTTTGAAATTATTAAGTACACAGTGGTTAGATTTTTACAAAATAATGTACATTTTTAAGTATATCTACTTGAAGTTTCTTGAATTCGGCCTTATTTAATTACAGCTAAATTAATGCGTCCTTCCAACGTGAAAAGGTTCCCCACCCCTGCACTAGATGGTGCGATTTGCTGGCATTATACAATTCGTAGTGGATGATTTGGAGAACGGCATCACACACGTGGGAGGTGGAGAAGGAGGAAATAAAAACATGGAATTTCCTAAACTTTCTGAAAATCCAAAAAGGGCCTTAGGAGAGCTAGTTCAGGTATTCCTACTATGCCACATTGTGTGATAGGAGCAGACATGCCCACTCCTGACAGGTTTCCCACCCCAGCCTGCCCCAGACAGGGCAGTTATTCCAGGACATTGGCCCCACGAGGAGCCGGGGTCACTCTTAGGAGCACTGTCCGCCCAGAGCCGTGGAGCTGGGCACGCGCAGGGGTGAGTGGGGCCTTGCAGAAAACGGCCACCGGTGCTCTGATGTCTGAACGCTAGTGACGAGACAGGGACTCTGAGAAGAACACGAGAGCCACCCGAACTCACCCTGCTGGGCCACCGGCTGCTCTGGCCACCCACGGTCCCTTTGAGCCTGCCGTCCTCGTTGCCACATCCTTCCCCTTTCAGACGCATCTGTTCTTCCTCACGCCTGGGACTTATTCCTGGTGGCATAAAGTCTTCAGAACTTTCCCGGAAGTTGGCTACTCCAGGCTCATTTGTTTCTGCTCATTTTTATTTAGTTTTTGAGGGGCACTGGTCCAGGTAAGACAGATAACAGCTCATCAAAGAGAGGCTGTTTTTATTTTCCTTTCTCGGTGGCACTTAAACCACTTCGTATCTACGTCCCCTGATAATGCGCGGCTGCTGGCGATGACCCTGCTGAGGAGGAGGCTCGACGTCCTCACCCCCGCTCTTGAACGAGAAATGTTTTCCTACTTTTCCATCATGGCTTTACCCTTCAAAACAGAAGGGACGCTGTTCTTAGTATACTCTATTTACTGCACTTTTAGATTTATTTAACATAAAATGTATTTTTTGAGGATGTTGGCCGCCCAAAATTTTAAAATCTGAGTGGAAAGGTTTCCCATTAATACGTTTGGATTATTAATTTTATGGAAGTTACTCAGTGGACACATCTAGATGCATTGTTTTGTATTGTTGCAAAGTAAAGACTTTGTTCGAGTCTTACCCCACTATACATATTTTTCCCTCTTTGGCTTCTTTAAAAAACATCAGGTGAATATATGGAGAGGACAAGGAAAGTGTGCCCTGCCGCACTATGTGTTTAACGGTCCACAGCATGTGCGAGTGATGGGGAACGCACAGTGAGGGGAGAATGGGGTGTGGGTATGGAAGACTCCAGCACTGGTCTTGACAGTGGGTGACTTTCAAGAGTGCACTTGTGTGACTGGGGGCGTTCATTGGCTTTGTCACAGACTTGGTCATCATAAAAGGGGGACCCCTTGTCGCTAGATTAGCTCGGCTCCCTTGTGACATGTTTCTGCAGCTCCCATACGTTGCCACCATCACTGAGTGTTGCTGTGTTTATTCGTGTGATGATTTGCTTGTCATCTTTCTCTCCCACCAGACTAAAAACACCATGAGGATGAGGGCTGGGTCTGTCTTCCCCACCACTGTGTTCTCACCACCCAGCCCCGTGCCTGGCCCAGGGAAGGCACTTGATGCACTTGGAATAAAAGGCAGACCCCTGGCAATGGCTCACACAGCTCTGTGTGACTGGCCTCGGCCCCTCCAACCTCACCACGGTCCCCAGAAATGACTCTAGAGGAGTTGTGGCTGCCAGGGCTGAGGAAGGGGAGATGGATGGTCCAGGTTTGCTGGACCTACTCGTTCTTTTATCAGATATTAATTAAGACTTTTGAGGCACAAGGTACTGGGGAGACAGTGGTGACATGGGCTCTTCCACATGGTCCCTGTTCTTCTGGAATTTGCAATCTAGTGAGAGAGACAGACTTTAGTGAAATAGCCCCAAACATGAGTGTACAATTACAAAGTGAGGTCAGCAGGTCAGCCCTGAAAGTCAAGGACAGGTGTCCATAAGAGATTCACCAGTGGAACCCAGCCTGGATCAGAGGAGGCAGGGAAGTCTTCCCACAGGCAGTGACACTTCTGCTGAGAGTAGAAGGAAGCAGGAGTTGGGGGTGCTGTGCAAAGGCCCTGTGTACTTCATCAGGGACCTGCAAGATGAGATGCCTGGAACCCTGGAAGCTGGAGAGCCTGGTACCAGGTGGGGTACAGATGTCATCAGAGGCCAGGTCCAAAAGACCCCTGGGTGTCAAGGGTCTTAGTTTTCATTCTTAAAGAATGGGTGGTCTTGAAGTAAAGCACAGGGTGGCATGATGGCTGTATCAGTTACCTATTGCTGTGTAACAAATTACCCCAAAACGTAGTAGCATACAACAACTCACATTATTATTACCTCACAGTTCTGAGGGTCAGGAATTTGGTCATGGCTTAGCTGGGTCCTCTGTCTCTGGGTCTCCCATGAGATTACAATCCTGTGTCATCAGGGGCTACAGTTATCTCAAGGCTTGACAAGGGGGGGTTCACATCCAAGGCCACTCATGTGGCTGTTGGCAGACCTCAGGTCTTGACTCACTGTTGGCTGGAGACATCTGTTCGTTGACTCTTGGCTTTTCCATAGGGCTGCTAACAGCACAGAAATTTGATTCCCCCAGAATGGGGATGGCGAGAGAGAGGAGAGACAGAATACTCTTTTTGTAACCTAATCTCAGACGTGACATCCCATCCCTTTACCATATTCTATTCACAGAAGCAAGTCATGATGCAGCCCACACTCAGGAGGGATTATACAAGGGTGTGACTGCCAGGAGGCGCAATCCTGGGAGCCGTGGTAGAGGCCTACTGCCTACTGCAGTGTGGGGAATGGACCCGAGGGGTCAGAGTGAATGTAGACAGAAGAATTTAGAGGCCATCGCAGGCGTCCAGGGAAGAGACTGTAGCAGACTGTAGCCTGGACTGGGGGTGGTAGCCCTGGCCATGGTGAGCACCAGGTGGATGTATTGGAGAGATACTTGGGAGGTAAGATTGATAGACAGTAGATTAGAGATGGGTTGGATGTGAGGGGGAGGAAGAGAGTGTTATGGAGCATTCCTGGGTGTCTGCCTCCTACACTGGAGAGACAATGGTACCATTCATGGAGGCAGGGACACGAGACAAGGGCCAGGTTAAGGGAGGAAGATCAGAGGTTCTTTTCTGGGGGGATTGGCATAGAAACTATGCACAAGCCACCCAAGACTCTGGGTCGCCTTCCTGGACGTGCTGACTACACAGGCAGATGTGCAAGTCTTGAGCTCAGAGGAGGCCCATCATCATGCTGCCTCGGGAAGTTCAGGGTGACGAGGAGGATCCAGACTGAGCCTTGGTGAGCTCCGCATGTCATGGTGGGTAGAGAAGGAGGAGCCTAAAGGAAGGTAGATGAGGCAGAATAAGAGATCAGAGGCACAGAGACCAGGAGAGGGGCTATTTGAGAGGCCCAGGGAGGAGAATGTTCAGGAAGGAGTGAGTGACCGACAGCATCAGAGGCTGCTGGGAGGCCAGGTAGGGTGAGGGCCGCTGAAGACCATCACTCATCAGCAAACACAGAGCACCTGCTAAGTGCCACACCCCGAGAGCACACAGGTGAAATGTCCCCATCTGTTGCCACCTTCCTGCACCTCTCAGTGTAGAGGCTGTGTGGGAACAGAACACACTGACACACGCTTTTAAATCCCCCAATCATAGAGTGATAGCTGCCAAATCAAATGTTATCAGCTACTTAAAACCTTGCTTTTTCTGAGGGCCCAGTGGGTAGCTGGATGGGGTGATGGTTCTGCCAGAGGCCTCTAGACTGGGTGTATAAGGCTGGGAACTTTTTAAAAAAACATACATCAAGACCCCATTCCCAGGAGATTCTGAGTCAATAGGTCAAAGAGACCTAGGCAAATGAGTAAAAAATAATTCAGGGTTATTGTAATGCACAGGCAGGATGTCTACCCTGCACAGGTCACTCCTGCTGAGCCCCCCTTCCCTCCGTGTGAGGTGAGGACAGCAGCTGCCCACTAGGTTGTTGTATCGAATGGGATCCTGTCTGTGGAAGACTCTGGAGGAGTGGTCAAAACAGTGCAAACCCCAGGTGGTTGAGGATGGTGCCACTCAGCATTTATGTGCATGTGAAGCACCTGGAGAGCCTGTAAAATGGACATTCTGCCTCAGTCGCCCTGGGGTGGGGCCTGCATGTCTGCATTTATAACCCACTCCCATGTGATGTCAGTGCTCTGGTAAAGGAAATAGGCCCTTTTGGATAGTAAATGTTGAGGAGCTGTGCACGTGGGTTTAGGCATGACATGACTGATGAGGTCTTCATGATGTTGGCAGATGATGATGTCATTGCAAGATTGCTTTTGTGTTTGACAAAAGGTATCTTCTGCAATACTAATAACCAAAAGAAGAGCCATACTAACCCCCAAGCCAGAAATCATAGAAACAGTGATTCCTCCAGCCCTGAGCACTGTGACAATAAAACCAAGCAGCCCACTGAGCACCAGCAACAGAAACATGGAATGCTTCAACTTGTCATTGTTGTAAACCACGGCATCAGCAGTGTATGTGGCACAGGCATGTGAATAAATCAACCCCACCCACTGCAAATGCAAGATATTTCAGGGTGCTTCATACCAAGTTGCTTTTGATTAAAAAACTTATTCAGGAGCTAAATGCAAATTACCTCTAGGTGCGCTCCTTCAGCCTGCTGTTGAGCAATCTAAAGTGCAAGGCTTCAGTATCTGTAGATTTTATTTAATGCAAGCCCAGTGACGCACTGTGTTCTTCAGCAGGGATTTCGAGCATGTCTTTCAGAGATGCAATTTTCAGCAGCACAGCCAGGGGGGTTTAGGAGGATGATCACAGGAATGAGGTTCAAGTGATTGGATGTGCTCACTGTTCATGGAGGGGGTTATTTGATGGGATATGGCTCAGGATGGCACATGCTGGACCTCTTGTAAGCTGGTGACATTTGCAACAGGCTGCTGTCTACCGAGCAGAGCAAACAGAGAAGTAGGATACATTCTGAGAGAGGCAGGTAAAAGGAATCAAGCGCTCATGGTTGTAGAGAGGGCGCGAGAGCAGGGAGAGGACAAAGCAGGAAGGGTATCTAGAGGCGCTAATATTCCACAGTAGCCTTCCCTTCAAGGACTGCCCCATCGTCCCCATGACCACCCAGTATTTGTCACACCAAAAATATCATTACCACTAGGGGCAGGCACTAACATTTAATTGTGTGCACATTGTTTCAGGAACTTTACATACTATTTTAAATTTAATATTCAAAACAACTTTATGAGGTGGGACTAATATTTGCCCCATTTTGGGCTTTATAGTAAATGTCCAAAGTCATTACAGTAAGACGCGGTGGAGACAGGATTCCAGTTTGACTGAGACGCTGTTCCACGTCCACTTGTGTGAGCCTGGCCCGAGACACAGCAGCTTGGCTGGTGTGGGGTGTTGTCCCCACGCCCCACTTTTGCCCTTTACCTCGTCCCACTGATGACAGCTCTGCCACCCATGTCTTATCTCAGAGAGATGTCCGTGATGTATTCTAAGTAAAAAAAGAAAAAAAGGCATTTTGTAGAAAATGCATACAGCATGATCTCATTTTTGGAAAAAAACTCCCTCCAATCTATGTGTGTGCACGTGCCGCGTGTGGGTTCTGGACCCCTCGGGTTTTCAGTCACCTTTGAGGAGGGAATGGGGAGGTTGTCTCAATAATGTCTGATTCCTTTAAGCCTTGTGGGATGGGGCCCAGAAGGGAAGTTAATTTGTTTCAGGGAAAATGATGTGGCATTTTATACACAGGCAGTGGTGTAGTTGAAAATTCATCCCCGTTAAACATGCAAAGCAGCAAGACCGAAGCAAAGCAACTGAATTTTCCCTCAGGTTCGGCTGTTGCTGCTCCCCTGTGCACTAGGGACCTGTGTTGATCTCCTATTTGGTTGTTAGTGATGCTGCTGACCCCAGAAATCTTAGTCACTCTCAAAATGACCCAACTCGGAAGAGAATTCTGGAAGGGTGAAGATGGAGTATGTTTCGTGTCTGCATCAAAGAGAAGGTGTGCTTGTGTCTTCTGGGGCCAGTCTGGGGCCAGTCTCATGGAAATTCTGTCCCATTTGGCTTTCTGAAGACTCAAATGACATGGGTTCTTTCCCATGGCTTTAGTCAATTTTAAGGTCTTGTCCTTTGTGAGAATGTAAAAGGACATTATTAGTCCTTATTAGTCCTTATATCTTCTGAGAAAGGTTTTATTGGTTTTTTTCTGATGGGAGGTGGTGTGCAGGGGAAGCAGATGGGGGTCTGGGCATAACTTAGACAGGAGAGGGGGGCCAACACCGAGAGGGTGAAGGGGGCTCTAGTGAGCCCTGAGGAAACAGCAGAGGGGAGAGGTCCTTTCTTCCAAGTCAAAAAAAGGAAATTGTGCTAAGTTTGTAGGGAAAAAAGGACAGAAAATATTTGTTGTGCTAGCGACGATGAAGGGGTTTGGACTGAGAGGTGAGTCCATTTTGGGCCTTGGCTGTCACACTCAAATGGTTACTGCGGGAACTGTGAAATAAAGCCTTTTCCTCTGTGCACCAGAAAAATTGCTTTTGTTTATGTATTGTCTGAAAGGTACTTCTCATCCTGTTGCCCTTCAATTATCAGCTAGGCCAACTTGGGCATTATGAATGAGTTTATGCACCAAATATTGTTGTCAGAAACATATTCCAAAGAGGGGAACATTAGGTAAGATCAGCAAGGGTGGGAGGAGCCTCCTCTGTTCCCTCTGCCACTGCCTGGGTGCAGGTTCTCCCCGACTCTTTCCCAGGCCACTGCAGTAGCTTCGTGATTCTTCCTCTTGCCCCGGGTCTCCTCGCATAAGAAATCAGCGCTGTTCCACACAGCCACTCAGGGACACGGGCTCCTGTCATGTTGTAGCCGGGGGAGTCCTCTCCACCCAGTCAGGAGATGAGGAAAGGGCCAGTGAACAGCTTGTTGCTTCCACTTACATGCCATTAGCAAGAACCCGCTCACGAGGCCCCATTTAGCAGCAACACAGCCTGAGAAATGCTGTCCAGCTCTGTGCCCAGGGACAGGAGGAGGATGTGGGTCCTGCAGGGCACCAGCTGATGGCCACAGGGGCCGACCCCGCACGGGCTGCCCCAGGCTGCTCCTTTGCTCGTCTCTCCCAGCACCAATCATGGGATGACATGTGTTTGCACATGTTGACTCTCCTGCCCATGGTGCTGGGTATATTCCACCCAAGTATTTCTTGTGAAACTGTCCTACAACACCCAGGTGGAGAAATACTTTCTCCATGTTTCCATGGTGATTTTTAAAATCAATTTTTGATTTATAAAAATAACACATGTTTGTTCTGCACTCAGTTCAGGCATCCCCAAGACCTGCCTCTTTAGAGACATTGCATGTGAGAGTGTGACAGGGTGTGTTTTCTCATGAGGTTGTAGCCTGTTCAGAAACACATTGCCTTGCATTTATATAGAAATATAAAGGACCTTGAATAGTCAAGGCAAATGTTAAAGGACAAAAACCAAGTCGGGAAACTCTCAATACCAGATTTCAAGATTTACACTCAAACTTCACTAATTAGGACACTGTAGTATCAGCACAAGGAGAAATCGAACAATGGAAGAGACTGGTGAATCCAGAAAAAGTCCATGCATAAATGGTCACTGATTTACACAAAGCCACCACAGCAATTCAGTGAGTGAAGAATGTTTTTTTCCAATAAATGATGCTGCATCAACTGCATATCTATATGGAAAAAATGAACCTGAACTCTTAGGTTGCCCCATGTACAAAAAAGTACTTTGAGATGGATCAATATCTTAAGTTGAAGGATAAAACAATAAGGATTCTAGAAGAAAGTATAGGAGAATATCTTTACAACCTTGGAATAGGCAAAAATTTCTTAAACTTGACCCATAAGCACTAACAAAGAAAAAACGTGATAAGTTGGACTTCATTAAAATTAATAAATTGTATTCTTTGAAATACACTACTGAGTGAAAAGACAAATCAGAATCTGGGAGAAAATAATCACAATGCATAGATCTAACAAAGGACTCATATTCTAAATACATAAAGAACACTTACAAATGAATAAAAGGCAATGTTTTAAAGGTAAAAGAATTAACAGGTACTTGCCCAAAGAGGATATACAAAATGGGTATAAATAAATGCAAATATGTTTAATATCATTACTTATCAGAGAAATGCAAATTAAAATCACCATGAAAAACCTATACATTCAACACAATGGACAAAATTGAAAAGACTGACCATATTAAATGTTGGCAGGGATACCAAGTATATGGAACTCTCCTATACTGCCACAAGGGGTCAAGAATGGATCGGTTGCTTTGAAAAAATTGAAACTATCTACTAAAGCCAAACATATATCTGTCTCAAGACCCATAAATTCCAGTTATCTGTAGGTGTTGTAAGGATTAATTCCAGCAGGCTAGAATTAGCCTGAGCTCTTTTGCTAAAGCACCTGCTGACCCCTGGTCAAAGCATGACACACACTGATTAATTAATAGTGGTGTTTTGAAACCATGGGTTTGAGGAGCTTTGGGTGAGTTGATTTCTTGGTAACAGATGATTTGCTCCTGGTCTTGCTGAGACTCCTAGAGGGCTCTGCCATTGTAGCTGGTTAAATAGCAAGTGTTTGCCTACATGGCCAGCAGGCTGTAAGAAACCCCAACAGAGACTTCATTTTGAGCTCTCAGGTTCTGAGGTATTCTGTGTGCATGTTGGTGATTCCTCATCAGAGAAAGTGCATCTTGCCGTGGCTCTTACAGAGGGAGGACAGTATGAGCCTGCACCTGGCAAAATATTCATAATTTTTATTTCTAGGGACTTTTGTAATTCACAGTGGGCCAATATTTTGCTTTGCTATTTGGTATCTTTGTAGTTAACTCTTCATTACTTGTGCCAATGGGGGCTACAAACAGAATCATACTTAAGTGAAACCTACATATATAGATTAAAACTTTACTTAGCTGTCAGTTTCAATACTTTCCTCTACATAACCCTTGAAAAATTTTTGCTGACATCTGATAACTTACCTTTTCACTGTCAACATGGAGATCTTGTCAAAAACCCAAAACACTACTCAATGATCTTGAAGTGAAAAAAGAAAAGAAAAAAAACCCAAACCTCCCAAAACACTATCAGTGATTACAGAGGTGAAAAGATCGGAAAATACAAAAACTACTTTCCAAATAATCAGCAGCTTACATATTAGGGAAGTAATAGAGAGTGTACACCTTAATAATAACACACATTTAAAAAATTGGTACAAATATCATCAAAATGCAGCGGACAAGGCAGTGGTTCGAGTCAGGAGACTGTAGGCAAGAATTTCACTTATACTGGTCTTAATTTTCTCATTGTAAAATGAATGAATTGAATCTGATAACCTGTAAATTCCTCCCACATTCTTTGATTCCCGTGAGAGTGGTGTTCTTCGCTGTATTTCACCACTAGCAGTATTAAAGGGGAGAGAAAAACATGTAGTCATGGAGACTCCAGAAAAAAAAATTATTTGAGGATTAAAGATTCTAATCCTGGGTTTAATTACCTCTGTGATCCTTAGAAAATTCACTCAAGCTGTTTGAGTTTTAGTGTTTTTCAAGAGTAAGAAATAAGGATATTTATTTCACGGAACTATTTTGAGTAGCAAAGGAAACTTTTAAATCATTCTGAAAAAGTATAAAAGAGTATATGAGGACACAGTATTATCCTGTAGTTGAGATTTATGTGCTTATTTTGATCCTAGGAGGAAGAATTTGGAAGTTAAGAGGAGGTTAAAGAATCAAATACTCCCTGAGATACAGTAGAATCACTTTATGCTAATGGTTGCAAGCTAACGATATAGTAAGCTTCCGATATGTGTAAACTTTAAGATTTGGAAGACAAAATTTAGTTCATATATTCAATCAAATGTGCCCAGATTTTGTCGTGCTATATAGGCAATAAATATTATGTAGCATTACAAATCAATAAAATCCTTATGATATTGATGAAATATTGTGGTCGTTTCCATGTAAATCTTATATACCCATTTCCATATAAATATTAGTAATATACGGACCATATGTTACTAACAGATATTAAATTCTTTCAAATACCTGCAGATCTAACTTTATGCCACAGCTTTATCTTTGGCATGGAAAGATTCAGTGGACAAGAGAGATGAGGGTTTTTTAGGGACAATAAAGGAATCTTATGAACAACTCTATGCCCATATATTTTATAACATGGATGAAAAGAAACAATTCCTTGAAAGACACAATCTACCAGAATTCACACAGAAGAAATAGATAATTGGAATGGGCCTGGATCTACTAAAGAAATTGAATCAATAAGTAATAACCTTCCCAGACAGAAAGTAGCAGGCTCAGATGGGTTCAAAGGTGAATAATACCAAACAATTGAGGAAGAAATGATATCAATTCTTCACAATCTGTCTCAGAAAATAGAAGCAGAGGGAGCCCTTCCTAACTCATTCTATGAGGCCAGCATTACCCTAATGCCAAAACCAGATAAAGACATTACAAGAAAGGAAAACTACACAGACCAATATTTCCTGTGAACATAGATGCAAAAATCCTCAACAAAATATTAGCAAATTGAATCCAACAGAGTATGAAAAAAATTATGTACCACAACCAAGTGGGATTATTTAATCCAGGTATTCGGGCTGGTTCAACATTTGAAAACACACCCTTCACAAAAATTAACTCAAAATGGATCATAGACCTAAATGTAAAATGGAAAAGTATAAAACTTCTGGAAGATGACATAGGAGAAAGTTTAGATGACTTTGGACTTGGTGATGAGTTTTTGATACTACATGAGGGAAAAAATAAGTAAGTCAGACTTTATTAAAATCAAAAACTTCTGCTCTGTGTAAGACACTGTTAAGAGAGTGAAAAGGCAAGCCATGTCGTTGAGCTCAGAGATAGCTGTGAGAGGACATCAGCATGTCCTTTGTGAGTCACCTTGCCTTTCTCTCTCTCTTCCTCCCTCTCTCTCTGTGTCTCACATCTCAGGTCAGTGGGAAGTGGTTCTTTGTTCCTCTATTGAGGTCCCTGTTAAGAGATGGAAACATGTCACTAAAAGCGCAGTTATTAACAAAGCCCCGAGCGCATGTACCAGTCAACAGTGTTAAGAGACTCTCATATGTATAAAGTTTTGAAGAAGTGGAAAAAGTATGTAAATAACATTTGAGGTGTTTTCTTTAATAAATGTAAAAATTGATAATTGGAAAACTTTCTAAAGAATAGAGGGGAACCTAAGGAAGAGAAACTGCCTGCCAATGACTACTGTTGTTACAACTTGGCTACACTCCTTAGACACTGCCATGCTGATTTTGTTTGTTTGATAGAGTTGGGATCATACTCACTCTTGTCTGCCACCCAATATACTCAATATTATATGGACATTTTTTCACACACAGAATTTAAAAAATGAACTCTTTATTGATTGCTTACTCAGTCATTCTTCCCAAAACATCTATCATTAAAATTGATGATTTAAATTTCACATCCAAGTCTGAAACCAGCTTTTCATGGCTTGGGTCCCCCAAATCATTCCTCTGGGGGAGAGAAACCAATTGGGGCTCAGCTCATTAATAGCTGACTGTGATAGTTTACAGAACTCACAGATTACACAGAATGAGCCCCAAACTAACTTAATTCTTGTGCTACTTGCATGTATCTGAGTACCATCTATACTATTCATTTGCATTCTAAGATATTTTCACAATTTAAACTTAAATACATGTAAAAAGGAAATTTTAAATCATTACCGTAAGGCAAATACCATCACTTGCCATTAGTGAATCACTGTAGAAACAAAGTTAAGAGTAAAAGTGGTTTTCTGGGTACTAATTAAAATCAGTACTACCAGTTTGCCACACTTTGGGAAACATAGACTTGCTTAGTAGGATCTATGTGTCTAATTGGGTCTGGGACCAGCCCCTTCAGAATAAAAATGGCCCTGGCTGTGGGCTACATCTGCATGGGGCTCACGCGGGGGTGGTGAGAACATCTTGCTCGCACAAAGTACCAGCCAAAAGAACAAGGGATTCTCCTGGCATCCTGCAGGCCTGGTTCTTACACTGTAAAAGGAGCCAGCTCATGTTGAAATCCTCCCTCCCGAGAAAATGTTGACTCTCTAACAGACCATGGAGGACCTGAATTGGCCCACTTCTCTGTGGCCCAAAATGATTTTATTTTCCATGCTATGATGTGGGGACCAGCTAAAGCATTTTTTTTCTTTTCCACTGTGACAGCAAGAACTTTATTTTTATTTATTGTTTATTTGTTTAAATTTTTTTTTTTATTATTTTGGGTACATAGTAGTTGCATATATGTATGGGATACATGTGATGTTTTGATACAGGAAAACAACATGTAATGATCAAATCAGGGCAATCAGGGCATCCTTCACCCCAAGCATCTGCCATTAGGAGCATTCCAATTCCACTGTTTTAGTTATTTTAAAATATACAATAAATTTTTGTTAACCTTGGTCCCCCTATTGTGCCACGGAACACTAGATCTTATTCTGTCTATCTAACTGTATTCCTGCACCCACTAACCATCCCCACTTTGTACCCCCATCCCCAACACCCCTCCCAGCTTCCAGCAACCACCATTCTACCCTCTGTCTCCATGAATTCAAAAATTTTTTTTTAGTTTCCACATATGAGTAAAAATATGTGATATTTGTCATTCTGTGCCTGGCTTATTTCACCCAACATAATGTCCTCCAGTTCCATTCATGTTGTTGCAAATGACATGATTTCGTTCTTTTTTATGTCTGAATAATATTTCTTTGTGTATATGTACCACGTTTTCTTTATCTGTTAATCCAGTGATGGACACTTAGGTTGGTTCTAAATCTTTGCTATTGGGAATAGTGCTGCAATAAACACAGGAGTGTAGATATCTTTTCAATATACTGACTTCCTTTCTTTTGGATATATACCTGGCAGTGGGATTGCTGGATCATATATGGTAGTTCTATGTTGAGTTTTTTGAGGAACCCCCATACTGTTCTCCATAGTGGCTGTGCTAATGCACATCCCCAGCAGTGTACAGTGGGTCCCCTTTTTCCTCATCCTCTCCAGCATTCATTGTTGCCTGTCTTTCAGATAAAAGCCATTTTAGCTGGCGTGAGATGATATCTCATTGTGGTTTTGATTTGCATTTCTCTGATGATCAGTGATGTTGAGCATTTTCTCATATACCTGTTGGCCATTTGTATATCTTCTTTTGAGAAATGTCGATTTGTTTTTTTTCCTGTTGAGTTGTTTGAACTCCTTATATATTCTGGTTATTAATCCTTTGTCAAATGGGTAGTTTTCAAATATTTTCTCCCATGCTGTGGGTTGTCTCTTCACTTTGTTGATTGTTTCCTTTGCTGTGCAGAAGCTTTTTAGCTTGATGTGATCCCATTTGTCCAATTTTGCTTTGGTTGCCTGTGCTTTTGAGGTCTTACTCAAGAAACTTTTGCCCAGACCAATATCCTGGAGTGTTTCCCCAATGTTTTTTTCTAGTAGTTTGATAGTTTCAGGTGTTAGATGTAAGTCTTTAATCCATTTTGATTTGATTTTTGTATATGGCAGAAATACGGGTCTAGTTTCATTCTTCCGCATATGGATATCCTATTTTGTCAGCACTGTCCTTTCCCCAATGTATGTTCTTGGCACCCTTGTCAAAAATGACTTACTGTCATAGCTACAGCTAAAGAAGAGGGTGGCCACTGATCACTGCCTTGATTTCTGTCCGTTTCTCTCTCTTGCAGCCCTTGTTGGAAGGTCTTCAAGTTGACAGGACTGGACTATTCTATCACCAGTGGAAAAACCTGGTGACTAAGATATTCCTATGATTTCCTGTTGCATTTTTAGAATGAGAACAACACAGGATCTATAAAGGTGAAAGCAACTATGTAATGGCCTGTGACAGACTGGAACTATCAGACAGGTTTTCACTTCCTTCCTGGATTACTTTTGCAGGAGGATGTGCACAGGTGACAATAGCTATTGGGGTTCTTGGGTGAGATAACAGGAATTTTAAGCCTTGACTAGTGTGTCTTTAGGGCAGTTTTAATGTTGGGTTGCTCCTGGCATGGGATTCTTAGCAAATACTAGGCATGGTATTTTCTTGCTCCTTGATTGCTTACATAGAAGTTCTAAAAATAGAAACAGGTAATGGTTTTTATATGTTACCATGTGTATGTAACTAGATGCTGGTCACATCAAAGCCAGGTAAAAAACAAGATGCTGCTGGTGGAGAATCCCCTTTGCAACAACACAGAAACTAAAAATCTAAAAGAAAAAAAAGGCAGCAGCTTTCAGGACATAAACTATAAACCTTTACAGACACCCATAAAAGAAGACATGAATAAACAGCAAGATACCATTAATATGGTTAAATTCTTCTTAAAAGCCCAACAGGATTGGGAGAGCAGGATTTGACTGTGTTGCTAAAATTCTTCTGTAAATAAACACCAAGATATACCAAGAAATCTTTGCAAATCAAGTGTGTTGGAAGATTTTAAATATGTTGTGGATCTATATGCAGATATAGGGCTATTACAAGGGTAGATGGGTTAATTGGGGTGCACAAGCTGCTTGCAGAGCAGAGGAAGTAAGAATTTTTAGGAGGCATCACACATCACTAAGGAAGGAAACTGGCCAGTCCGCGCTGCAGGCATAATTCATGGGGAATGAATGTAGGTTCCCCCCTCATACCACACAGTGACCACGGTGACTCCGTCTCCAGCCCCTTCAGAGGTCAAACTGATGGAGCACAGCCCCAGCTTCCCCCATAAAAATCACACTGTCAGCACTAACTCCCTGGTGTGGCCCAAGGCCCCAGGTGTGTGCAGATGCTCTTACCAGGCAGGATGTTCCCAGGGCTTAGAGGTTGTCTCTGGGAACTGGTCAAGGGCCAGGCATTGTGTGTGAACGCGGAGGCCTTGAACGCCCCACACCTGCCGAGTTAACCCTTTCCTGCACAGGGCCGTGACTGCTGTTTGCTGTGGAGCTGCGCGGGGACAGGAGCCCCGAGGAGGGGCTCAGGCAGGTGTCCGCGAAGGAGGGGCGGAGCTCTCGGGGTGGAAGAGGACACGAGCGACCTGAGCCTGTCGTCTGAGCAGGGCCCGCGGGGGGACGGGAAGGAGCCCCTTCTGCGGCCCGCCCCGCCCCGGCGCCTGCGTCCTAGGACGAAGCCCGGGCGTTCTCTGCAGCCGCCGCGCTTGGTTATTGCTCTTTACTCCAAACCTCCTGCCCATCCCGTCCCCAGGAGCAGTTGTCACAGTCACCAGGGTTTTACGGCAAAAGTGCGAGGAGAAACAGGGCAGATCCCATTCCGTGAGCCTTCCGTGTTTTAAAACTTAAAGCAGAAAAGGACCTTGCATTACCATTTGTACCCGGCGGGTGTGGTCCCCAGGACAGGCAGAGAGAGGGACACGGTGTCTTGCTGCGGAGCACTCATTCTCAGGAATCTGATGGGTGCTTCTGAGACAGGGGTCTGCACCACCCGGCCCTACCCCACCTGGGAACAGAACCTTCTCCGCGGCACAGAGCGCCTGTGACTAAAGCACTGCTTTATTTGTTAGTTGAGCACTTAAAATTTTATCAGAAGAGATCACAAACTATTGCTAAATCTTTCAAAGCCTGCAATACTTTAATCACTACTTCTCAGCTTCATGTAAAAAGCAATTAAGGAAATCTGTGAAATAAGAACATAAATCACTAGATGCACATTTGACATTTACTGCACCATTATTGGTGAGTAGGGACTCTCACAGCAATCTCAAATTATGCACAACTAGAATTCTGTGGAGTAATTGCTAATCTAAACAGAAATGAGCCTTTCTCATTTAAGACATTTCTGACTTAACTATTATTACATTATGGGTGAGCAAGAGTTGGAGAAGAACAGAACAAAGTCCCTTTCACTGAAGAGCCCCAAGCAGTAAATAACAAGAAAGAGATAAAAAATAGTAACAGTAATCAAAAACTGTGGCTTTTCTCTGCGTCACTCAGCCATAACCTAGGCCCTTGAAAAGTTTACCGAGAGGGTTTTCTGTGCCAGACTTTAACCATCTTCTTTATTAGCCAACCCTATACTGCTCTTTAACTATAATTAGTAATTAGGTAAAACAAAACACCTAATAAATTAAAAAAATACATTCAAGTCTTAAAGAAGTTTGTATTAGTCTTTATTAAAGTTCTGAGTCAATTATTTGATAAAACGACCATTGGTGCCTACTTCTGTGCTCAGATGGGCGAGCCGTAAACATCACATGAGGGTATTTGATATTCCTGTCTTAAGCAGGACCTCGGAAGCATGAACAAGAATGAGCCCCTCCAGACCAAACAGCGGGGACATGCCCTCCTCAGCGTGAAGTCTCCTCATGAACGGACACAGGCCTCACGGCAGAGCAGCAGAATCCTGACAGTATCATCTCAAAGGACCAGGAGGGCACATGAAAAAGATGAACCAGGGCTTGGAAGAATGTCACAAATGGTGAAAAGATGAGATGCGCGGAAATATGTGAATTTCACTGGAAAACAATAATGGAAATGTCTGGTGGAAGAAAGTCTAAAACTCATTTCCTGTGATATCGCAGATAGACTTTGTTTAGTGGAGAAAATAATTAGCTCAGAAAATCACCGGTCAGGGAATGATCAACAGAACACCTAACTTGTTATGGGGTGGCTCTGGTGAGGACCAAGTCCTCGCCAGTGTTTGTCCTCTTGATGTCCCCCATGGGGGCCAGGAATTCTTGTTACCCCTCCTCCTGTGAGAAATGATTTACTCGTAAGCGCATGCCGAGTGGGTTTGAAACATAGGTAGGTAGTCAGAAAACCCATGGCAGAGGCAATGCAAAATAAAGCTCTAAAGGAGTTCTTTAAAAAAAACATTCAGACTAACCAGAGCCCTGAAAAAGCCTTCTAAATCCTACCCACTCTCCGGGACACTAGGTTCTCTGAGGGAACTTCAGAAAAGTAAGGAGGTTGAAGCCAAAGCCAAATACTGTTGCAGCTCTTTTGGAAAAATCACTCTTTGCTATAAGGTGTCATGTTCATGGGATGATCCAATCAATATTTTGATAATAACAACAGAGCAAGCAGCCCTAGTTGAAGTTCAGAAGCCAAGGAATAATGGCATTCTGGCTTTGATGCCTTCTGTCCTTGTTTACATAGCAAATAAAACTAGAATTAACAGCCCTTGGAAAGATGCCCTGTCATATTTGACACTGAGCTCATCTGGTACAAATAGAAAACCTTGAGGAAGTGTGAGTCTGTCTTCCCCAGAGGTCAGCGGTTATTCTGTGAACACCGAGAGCCCCTTTACTGTCTTCGCTGGGTCGGTACATCACAGCCACACTGGTGCACGCACAGCCGGGCCAGCTGCTGTCTGACCAGCCCTTCAGAGGATCCGCAGCTGCCTCTGAAACTGCAGGCTCCCTGCGTGATGGGCTCACCAGGCCCCGTGGTGCCCCCAGTGCCCTTCTCCTCTGGCTCCTTGAGTGTCCTGTGGTAAATGGACTTTCGCTCTAGAGGGAGCCCGAGACACCCCATCTCGCTCACCAATGTTGACTTGTCTGGTACCAAAAGGAGCCTCTATACCCACATTGCAGACCACTGCCTACCATGAAAGTCAATCTGACATCCAAAATGTGTATGTCCTGGCGTGTTTTACCATTTGAAAAACAGGAATGGTCTCAACATCTACATTAGGGAGTATTTAGTAAATGGAGATTTGGAAAATAAAAAATAATATAACATAAGTGTATAAAATTTGAGGAAAATACCATATTTTAATGACATCTATTAGGTTTTACCCATTTTCGGAAAAATGTTTTAAAAATAGATGACACATAGTAATAAAAAAGACAAGACATGATTTCAAACAATTAATGGAGAGAAAGAATAATTAATTTGTCTTAATTCTTGGAACCTGGATTCTATTTGGAAGCTTAGGTGTATCCATATATCATTTCATCGCCTTCATACAAATCAAATCATGCCACTTGTACCTGTGGTTAAGACAAAAGGAAACACAATATGATGCTATCAATTTATTTGAGATGTCATGATCAAAGTCAACCTGTGGACAAAGCACAAAAGACTTTATTGTAATTACCTAACAGGATGTGAATTACACAAAACTTGACAATATAAACACAGAATCATATCTGATAAAAGTTGAAAGCCATGGTGGGGAACATTGGAAGGGAGGGAAGTTGCATGCTTATCTCCACATTTTACTGAGCCTATCGATGGTGTTCAAATTGGATGGAAAATATATTATTTAAGCATAATATTAAGCACCATAAGTATATTATTTAGAGAAAGCAAAAACAAACAAAAAATACCCCTTGATATTATAGGTTAAAGACCAAATAGGAAATATACTTTTAGTAGAATAAAGTGGGGTAAATGAGCTATATTCTCCGTCATTCGTAAGTCAATAGGTATTACTTAAAATAGATAAAACAAATTAGGTAATTATATAGCCTTATTTAGAGTTCAGGGGAAGAGCACACAGTGATAAAAGAAAATGGTAAACATTACTTACTTCTGAAATGCAGCACAAGGGTATGTAGAAGGACAGAAAACATTTTTTGTTTTCACTTTTTGCCCATAAAACTGTTTGAATGATTTTCTATGCACGTGCATTGCTTTCATTTTTAAATTTTCTCGTGGATCTCCTTGGATTATGTGTAAAATTAGGTTTCCTTTAGCCAACAGTGTATGAAAAGTGATCAACTCATCTAATTGAATTACACATTAAAATAAATTATAATTTTTGGAAGAACATAAATATGCTCCTAAAAACAGCCAGGACATGACAGACACTTGGCTCTACGTTCTGCTTATTTAAGAAGTGCCATTCTTATTATGAAAAAAAAATTGTGAGTTTCACGTTTTCTAAGGAAGATTTTGAATAAAAATGTGTTTCACTCAGATAAAACTCCTTATAATCAATAGTAGAATAAAGTCAATTAAAATTAATATTTATATTTTCAAATTTATATTATTGACTCCGAAATTTCCAACAAAATGCTCAAACACAGAATGTTTTAAAGTAGGTGTTTGTTTCTCAATATCTTCTCCTTTCTGTGATTGGCATCACAAGTTATGGTTGGGGGCATCTTATCAAATAACTATACTTGTGGTTTTTGAATGTACAACATGGGAGAAATTTTAGTCATGCTTTGACCTTACTATTAATGTATAACTGGATAGTGATGACCACCATATCGATAGAACCATTATCAGACTCAAAGTGTGCTGTCTCTTTAATATAAAAAAATCGCAAATAAATTGGAAAGGCTTTTAAAGCTTCAATTCTTCATTTTTAATTATATAGCTTAGTGATACTTAAGAAGCTGTGATAAGAATAAACATTTGAGCACAATCAATTTACTGTTTCATTATTTAATGTGTTTGTGTTAAAAGGTTTAGGCAATGAAGATTAATTTTGAAATATGTAGTAAATAACAGGGTAATTAGTAATTATTATTGAAGCATATGTTTAAATAACTGTTTAGTTCACAAAATATAAAAGAATGTAGTACTCTAGGAAGAGGTGGCACTCCAAAATCTGTCTCAGGAACATCTAGTCTCAGACATCTTCTAATGAAGTAGAACTGTAAATATATGTCTACAGGTGAAAAAAGTTAATTTGGATTGCCTTAAGTAGGCAAAAGTTAAGTACTTTTAAGAAACAAATAATTTACACTGAAGTCCAGCATAGGTTTTGCTATGACTTTCAAATCCTTTCCTTAGAGGATATTTACCCAAGCATTAGGGTATCAAAGGAACTAGGAAATAAAAATTTCTAATTAGAGAAATTTATAAGTGATGAACACATTCTGACAACATTAATTTGATGTTGGCATTGCACTAATATTTTGAGAGCACTAAGAAAATAAAATCTGAGGGTACAAGCAGGTACCATTGCCTTCATGTGGCTGCTCTTATGTCATTTTCTACAAGGTCACAGACATCATAGAGTGTGACCCAAGAAGGAAGGATAGGATGTCTTGAGAAGATGAGGAAATAATGTTAAAATTAAACATTGAACAAGTGAGCATTTCTCTAACTAGAAACAGTAGGCTCCTTGAGAATGAATCCTTTAAGGCCTTGGATTTCTAAAAAAAAAAAAAAAAATTTAAACAAATAATCTGGGCTATGTAGAACAAAATGAAATAGTGATAATGACTAGGAAATTTTGCACTCACTAGCATAAATGGCCAGCATTGATTAATGCTTAGGGTAGTGTAAAAGAAGAATCAAATAAAAGATGCAACTTGGAAGGGTAAATATTCAGAAAAATCCTTTCCTAAAACATGCATAAGAATATATTTAAAAGCATGTGTTTTCATGCATGGCTGAGTCAAAATAAGGAAATTCTTCAGAGGCCTGGAAGAACAAAATAATTTGAATCCAGGCGTATGAGTGGCTAGGCTGGCATTTGCCCTGGGGTTTCTCCCAATAACTAGTGGCCCAGATCCATGAGCACCTAATTCAGGAGACAGAGACTGATGCCCAAGCAGGGAGGAATAGAGGCTAACATGCCTCCTACATAAATATAGGATCTCTAAAGAAAGGCATGTTAAGTGCCTAAACTAGGAAAATCCCATTCTCATAAGAGGATTGTGAAAATACATTCCTTGGCCCCAGTAGGGCAAAGAAAAAAATGAAAAAATGTTCTATTATAATTCCTAAGTACAAGACAATAGCCCTATGGATTTGGGTTTGAATTCACACTATCTATGCAGCCTGATAGTGGGAAATTTCCAGGGTGAGAAATTAGCCTCCTGTAGTCCTGGAAACTAATTCATCTGAGAAGTACAGCCATAAAGAGAAATATGTTTCCACACACATTTGGAAACATAATTTATAACATAGCCATCATTGTAGATACATGGAGAAATAGTAAATTTTTCAATGATCAGCACCGGGATAACTGATCTCCATAAGGGAAAAAATGAAATTGGACCCTCATCCCATAGGCCAAAACCAAAAATATATTTTAATTTATTAATGTAATAATTGATAAAGGTAGCTTCTCAACATTTTTAGAAGAAAATGGGGAGAATATCTTTTATCTTGGCATAGGAAAGAAAAACATATTGCAAGGGAAAAATTAATTTGATCATATAAAAATTTATGACTTCTGTTTATTAAAAGATACTGCAGTGTGAAAAAAAAAAATCCCAAACTTGGCAGAGATATTTGTAATACATCTTATCTGGAAAGGTTTGGTATCCAGAATATGTAAATGCATCCTATAAATTACTAAGTGAAAGACAACACCCCTATTAAAAAGTTAGTACAAATAGCTTATAAACATATGAAAGTGTGCTCAACCTCACAATAATCAAAGAAATGAAAATTAAAATCACTATTTGATACTCTTTCACACATTTTGGCAAGTTTTTAAAAAGTTCTTAAAAGTCAAATATTGGCAAGAATAATAAAGAACAAAGACAGTACTCATCCAATGCGAGTACGAGGACAGTCATTTTGGAGAACAGTTTGATTTAGCTCATAAAGCTGATCTTACGTGTACCCCATGACCCAGTGGCTCTACTACAACCTAGTGAAACCTAATAAACCTGATATTGCCCCAGAAAAACTCTTGCATTTGTTCACATGGAGACATAAGAGAATGTTCACAATTTAAAAAACCTGGCAACAGCCCAAATGTCTATCAGTACGGGTAGATAGTGGAATGGGTAAATAAATTATTATACATTCCTATAATAGAATAGAGCGCTAAAAATGAACAAACAGCAGCTACTCACATTCTCAAAAATACAGTGCTGCAATGAGATACCACTACGCACCTATTAGAATGGTAAAAATCCAGAACACGGACACCACCAAATGCTGCTCAGGATGTGGAGCAACAGGTACTCTCATTCACTGCTGGTGGGAATGCAAAATGGTACAGACACTTTGAAGAACACTTTGGTGGTTCCTGACAAAACTAATCCTGCTCTACCTATATGATCCAGCAATCTTGCTTCTTGGTGTTTATCCAAAGGAGTTGAAAACTATATCCACACAGAGACCTGCACACTGATGTTTACAGCAGCTTTATTCATAATTGCCAAAACTTGGAGGCAACCAACATGTCCTTCAGTAGGTGAAGGGGTAAATAAACTCTAGTATATCCAGGCAACAAAATATCATTCAGTTCTAAAACAAAATGACCTGTCAAGCATGGAGACAATGCAGAGGAAGCTTAAATGAATATTATGAAGTGAAAAAAGCCAATGGGAAAAGGCTACATACGGCACACTTCCAACTATATTACACTCTGGAAAAAGTAAAACTATAGAGAAAGTAAAAAAAATCAGCGATTGCCAGGGGTTAGGAGGGAAGGAGGAATGAATAGACAGAACACAGAGGATTCTTAGGACAGTGAAACTACTACGCATGTTACTATAATGGTGGATACATGTCATTATACATTTGTCCCAACCCTTAGAATGTACAACACCAGGTGTGACCCTTAATATAAACTATGGACTTTAGGTGATAATGATGCATCAATATAATTTCATTAATTGTAACAGATGTACCACTCTGGTGGGGGATGTTGATTATGGGGGAGGCTATGCATGTGCGGGGGCAGGGAGGACATGGGAACTCTCTGTACCTTCTGCTCAATTTTGCTGTGAACCTAAAACTGCTCTAAAAAGTAATATGTGTATATATATGTACATGTATGTGTGTGTGTATATATATACACACACACATATATCTGATCATAAGAAACAATAAATAGCTCCACTTATTAAAAAATTCAAACGTGCAAAATGAAACAATACACAAAACTATAATGGCAAGCACTGAATGACTGCCAGAAAGTTAAGGATAGTGATGACCACTTGTGGTGGGAGTGAGCGGCACTGAGGAAGTGCAGTGGGAGTTTCCAAGGTACTGGAGATATTATTCTATCTCATACACTCAGCGGTGGATACATATGCTCATTTTATTTTTCTTCTTAAGCTGTACATATATACTTTTATATTTATGATCTATTTCATTAAAATAATGAAACAATTTTGACAATAATTCATTTTTAAATAAATGAGGTGGACAAATTTTTGGAAAAATATAACTTATCAAATGTGACTCAAAGAATTAGAAATTTTGAACTGAAATCATATCATTGAAGTAATTTGATTTTTTAATATTAAAAAATCTTTCTTTTTAGAGACAGGGTTTTTACTCTGTCACCCAGGCTGGAGGGCAGTGGTGCACTCATAGCTCACCGCAGCCTCGAACTCCTGGCCTCAAGCCATGCTCCCACCTCAGCCTCCCAAAATGCTGGGATTACAGGTGTGAACCACCACACCCAGTGCATACTGTGAAAGTAATTGAGTTAGTAATTAATAATTCTACAAAGAAAACCTGATGCCCAGATAATGTTATAGATAATTCCAATGTGACACAAATTATTTGGGAGGGGAGAAAAAAGAGACCATTTCTCAATTCATATGAAGTTTGCATAAACTTCATATTGTACATCTCATTCACACAGAGACAAATATTGTAAACAAAATACTAGGAAAGTGTATCTAACAATGTATAAAAACCATTAACAAGCTAGGTTTTCAAATAGTGCAAGTTTAGTTCAATGTTAGAAAATATACTACTGAAATTATCTTCACATCAACAAACTAAAAAGAAAAATTATATAATTATCTGAATATAAAATGACTTAACAAAAATTCAATACTTATTCATGATATTTCAACTTAGGAATAAAGGGTAACTTCTTTAACCTGATAAAAGGAGTCAGCAAATAACCTATGGCACACATCATACTGTGTGGTAAAAACATTGAAATCACTCCTTTAAATATCAGGAAAAAGACAAGAGTACCATTGTCACCAAACGCTTCCAAAGTTTATATGGAAGAGAAAAGGGCCAGATATATCCGAGGCAATCTCATAGAAGGGTAGAGTGTGTTTGTGGAGTGGGGGGTGGGGTTTACCCTATCACACACCAGACTTCCTGTAGAGTTATAGCAACCACCGCACTGTGCATTGCTATGGTGAAGGTCTGTGCTTGCGTGAACTCTTGATGTAGGCCAGAGCTCAAGTTACAGAGCAGTGAGGAAAGCGTCTGTATAATACACGGTATGAGCAATTGGTGTCCATATGGGAAAAATTCAGAGTGAATCTCTAACCCAGAAATGGATCCCTATCATACAAAAGTCAGATCTAGATGGACAGAGGACTCAAGTGTGAGACACAAACATTTTGAAATTGTTTAGAAGACAATATAGAAGAGTAACTTACTACATGCCACACATACCACGTGTACTTTGTACTATGTGCTACCTAAGTGTTCCATATAAGCATAGTATGTAAGTATGCAAGCTTCTAAACAGTATGTAAATGCCTGCTACTTGACATATATGAGACACATTGGGCATGTGAGCATGAGCAGAAACCCCAGGTCATTTGTCTTTCTAGTTCCCAGACTGCTGCCCCTGAACATCCCTGGTTCCAGCACTTGCTTCTCCATCCCCCACCCAGTTCCCAGGCACAGCCACCCACAGCTGCTCAAGGCTGCCCCATCCCCAGGGAAGCTCCCTTACCCCTACTGATGGGGCTCTATGTCCCCTTCATTACCACACTTTCTGACAAACATTTTTCTCTGCCTGTGTCTCCTCTTGTTCCACTCACCCAAAGCATGCCGAAGCCCAGCCCCCTCCTCCACCTTATCAGATATGCTGCTACGAGTTGCCCTAGTGACTTCTTGGATGATAAATTCCAAGCACCACTAGGCATTGCTCCCTTTTACCTAGTGTAAAACGTTTATCTCATGAAATATTTGATACACATAATTTTATAATTGTTAAGATATTTATATATTGTATATGTTTTTAAAATTATTTATAAAAGACAATCTCAGTTATGCCCTGTGAAGTCATACATGCAAGGATTGTTTTTATTTCCCAAAGCCGGTCTCCATATGTGTAATATATTTCTAATTCACACATACTTTTGATGAAAGATTAATCTGTTGCATAGACATTTTATTAGCAATTAGTAGAATGTGGTTTGAATTTCTCTAGCCAGATAAAACATCTTTTCCTAAATGAATCAAAGTTCTTTGCTGGAGTGAGATCTGCAAGCTTTCACCCCAGCCAGCTGCCTCAGCCTCATAGCATCAAATAACGCAGAGAAAAATGGCGAACTGACACACAGCAAGAATAGCCAGGTGTGTGTAGGAAAGACGTTTTGTCTGATTCATTTACAAGACGGTTATGCAGCACTACTATATGCCAAGCGCTGTTTTCACACTTTGCAAAAATTAACCATCTAATAGTTGAAAAGTTAATAGTTGTAATATGTCTTCAGTGCTGTCTATCTGTAGGATTTGAAACCAAAAGAAAAAAAATAGCATCACTAGCGTGTTTGAGAAATACAGTTACTGGCAGTCATGGAGCAAACCACAGTTCTGCACTCTGGCAGAGAATTCTTACCAACAAGATGCTGGCTCATAGCTTCCAGCAAGACGGAATCTGTGGCTCTCACTTTGTGAAAGTGCCACTCCTTTCACCCCAAGTTTGCTCGAGTCCTTCCTTCTCCTTCTCCTCCTTCCTACCAGCTCTGTAATGTCTCAACCATGATGCCAAGTTCAGGGTCAATGGCATCTCTTTTAAGAGCCCTTTGGAGAGCCCTGAAAAGTAATCTCTTCCTGTTCTTATTCCACGACCTTCTGTACCTTCTTTAACTCACTTGTGATCATTCTCCTAGTGCATCTGACTTTTCTCCCAGATGGTGAGCTCCGGGAAGCAGGGAGCATTTTGGCAAATTAATAGTTTTTAGTCGTTTAGTTCACCTCTGTGCACCCGACAGCAGTTTTTCAGATGTTGCAGCTGCCCAGTGAGTGCCTGCTGAGGGACACAGCGGGGTGCCCTGCCGCAGTTCAGGTTCACTGAGCCTGAATAAGAAGCAAATTAAAAGAGGGCAAAGCCCGAGAAACCGGCTCTGCTTTGTGAAGCACAGGAGCAGCACACTGAGCAAGCATCTTCAGCCTGCGTGGAGGCTGAGGCGGGATGCCCTCCTGCACAGCACTTCCATGCGAGGAGGAAGAGCTGTAAATACTGACGTGAGCCAGTTCGAAACCTGTGAGGGTGGGAACTCGCACCGTGGACTGAGAAAGAATTTTTGACACAAAGATTAGGACGGTTTAAAGAAAAAGTTTATTTTTCTTTCCAAGAGAGGAAAGGGCACAGTACGAAAGAAAGACGGAAGTGTTGAAATGGAGGGTGAGCGTTTGGGATTTTTATCAGGATAAAGGATAAAGTGGTTATTGTTGTAAAATGATGACAGGAGGCACTTGTGTTTTTCTTTTTTTCTTTTTTTTGGGGCCAGGCTGGCTGTATCAGTCTCCTTGGACTGTGGTCGGGCAGATGTGGGGAGGAGTTTGTGCCCCTCCTGTCTGTCTGGGAACTCTTCAAGTGCTGTTGAAACAAACCGTTAAAGACAGTAAGTTAAGCCACAGGTGGTTAATCAAATAAAGGGGTAGTTGTGTGTTGTGATTTCTCTTTTTCTTTTTCTTTTCTGTTAGATAGTTTATTAGTAATGCCGTCCTTTCCAAACCACAATTATGTATAGTGTCATGTTTCAGTTGGAATCCCAAGAACTCTGAGGTTGTACAGAACAAGGCACACGTTGTGAGATGGGGTCTAGGTGGGCTCGCTGTGAGAGAGTCCCCCAGGTCATGGCTACTGGGGCATGGGAGGCTGTATCCCCCAGCCCCTTATCTCTTTGTCCCCTACTTTGTGCCCTGTACACAGCTGGTTGTCCTCAACATCTTAAATAACTTCTCCTGTGTAGCAAAAAATTGATACTGGGCATCTAAAGTGTGCCTAACTTAGCTTAATGTTTGGCCTTTGCTTTTAAAGGATCTATAAGCTATTGCGATGAGATGAGGGAGAGAAAGGAAGACCGTTGGGTAACTCAAGTATAATCTGCCATCCAATAATATCACTTTGTAATAAAGTCGACCTGTTACCAGGGAACTGTCCTGCATTTAGAGACCTCAAATGCTATGGCCTCCATAGTTACGGGTTGTCATTGGGTTTGAAAAAAGTCTACACGTTGATTTGGACAGCAATAAAAGGAGACAGTGGTGCAAGTTGGAGCAAGAAGCCCACCAAAGTCAGGTCCTTTGGCTCCCACAGGGCCTGGGAGTAAGATCAGAACCACCTCTCTGAATGTTTGCATTTCAAAGAGACAGCTCTCAGGTCTTTGAGGAGACATTCTGGGTTGTAGATTTACATCTCAAAGGGAAGACAAAAGATTTATAATTGCAAGTTTTATAAAGTAACTATTCTAAGAGGGGGTTCAGGGGCCTACCTTCCTCTCACCAGGATTTGGCTAGATCAAACAGTAAATTCTCCAGGTAGCATTCAGATTTTTCAGGCAGGCATTTTAAGAGGGGGTAGGCTCATCCTAGGGACACAGTCTCATGCTGCTAGAAGCCATGCTAGAATTTGGTTGTCTCTTAGTGCAAGGGTTTGGAAAGAGTCCTTATGTGCTGAGAGGTCTGCAATTCTCATGACTAAATGCTCACAAATGCCCATTTTTTACCCTCTGCTCTGCCCAAACTTTAGTTAGGCTTCTGTCCTCCCCACAGGCCCTTTAGCTTACCCCCAAGCCTCAGCAAGCACCCAAATGCAGAGCACGCCCTCTTATCTGCTTATCCTCAAAGTCGAGAATCCGCTGACCACAGGAAGACACGTTTCCTATCAAATCACACCGTGCAGTCCTCAGGTCATTTACACCCCCTCATCTGCTCCACTTCTTCCTTACTGCTTAATTCTCCTTACTCCATTAAATAAAAACCATTTTCTGTTTGACTTTGAGATACTTGCAGATTTCAAAGATCAGAGTGTTTTCCCTACTGCAATAGTCTTAGTGAATACAGTTAGTTGCTCCTTATCTAAATCCTGATTTGTTTTATTTGAACAAGGGCCATACAAGAGATTCACATAAGGGGATTTCCATACCTATTAACACCTCTTGGAAATTTCCATGCTTTGTGAACTATGTTCCAATCAAACAAAACAAGTGTGGCCCAGCAGCCTTGGGGAGCCTCTGGGTAAAGGAGAAATGAGCACACAAGCCCTTAGACTTTGAGAACCACTGGCCTTGATCTTTAAAATAGTTGGTGAAGTGATCATCAGTGAAGATCAATAGAGATTCCCTGAGAGTCTGAGGTTTTGGCATTATGGTCGTTATAATCTGAAGGAGTCAAAGTTTACTTACTAGTATTCAAGAAACTAATTAGCTTTTCCTTAAAAAGTAAAAGCAGACTTTTACTTTTACTTTTGCAAAAAATAAAGGAATGGTATCTTGTTGCAAAAATTAAGTTAAAAGAAATTTTGGAATTGTGGAAAATCCATCAAAAACTCAAGTTTAACTTAGTTAACTGTGGAAAGTAATATGGAGATACCTCAAAGAATTAAAAGTAGAATTACCATTTGACCCAGCAATCCCACTACTGGGTATTTACCCAAAGGAAAAAAAGACATTTTATAATAAAGACATCTGCTCACGAATGTTCAATTGTGAATTGTTCACAATTCACAATTGCAAAGATGTGGAAACAACCCAGGTGCCCATCAATACACGAGTGGATTAATAAAATGTGGTATATGTATACCAAGGAGTATTACGCAGCAATAAGAAACAACAGTGAATTAACTCATCTGGTATTATCCTGGTTGGAGCTAGAACCCATTCTTAGAAGTGAAGTGTCACAGGATTGGAAAAACAAGCACCACTGGTACTCACCATCAAATTGGTACTAACTGATCAACACTTACATCACACAGGGCAATAATATTCATCAGGGGGCGGGCAGGCGGGAGGGGGGTGGAGGGGATGGGAAAAACTCTCACCGAATGGATGCGGGGAGCACAGTTTGGGGGATGACCACGATTGTAGCTCTGACACAGGCAGTGCAGGGGCAATATATATAACCAAAGTGTTGTACCCATAATATTCTGAAAAAAAAAATCTATCTAGTACTGTAACTATGGCTGTTGGCAGATCTCTTTTTATTTATTTATTTATGGGGGGGGGTGCTCTCTGCCTTGACAGCTTCTTTGAAATTTTTTTCTCTCACATTAACTTGGTGTTACCTCACAATAATTCTTATTTAAAGTTCTTCCTCTTATTATTCCCTTCTCTACCATTTTTCTCAGGTTACTTGCAGAAAACTGATTTAAATACCCGTTTACTTCGAAGGCAGAAACTAGAAGAGCACACTTCTCTCTGAGGCCTTAAGGGAACTCACCTCCTTAAATCTTTGCTTTTCCACTCCTACTTCAGAAATTATTGAGACATAATATTTTCTCTCTCTACCTTCTAATACTTGACCTTCAATATCAATAGGTCCAGAGCTGTCCTTGCTCTCAGACAAGTCTGCAAACAAGCACTGTATCAATATTCAACTCACATCCTACAGAGGATCCTGGGCATCACTGTCTTGACCCATGAAAACTGCAAATTCTTGGCACAAACAACTTTGTCCACACACCCTCTCCCCCCTCCCCCGATACACATACACACACACACACACACACACACACTAAGAGACTTGGCCAAACTCTAGTGTGGCCTCTATCAGTTCAGGGCCATGAACCTAGGATGCTCCATCTCCTCCTAAAGTGCCTTCCTGGGAAAGTTCAATTTTGCCAGAGGAATTCACTGTTTGTTCCAGCTAAAACTTGACTATAGGCACCTGCCTTCCCATTTCTAAGAGCCTTTACTTTAGAAAACTTGCAATTATAAATCCTTCTTTGCCCCTTTGAGGTGAAAATCTTCTACAACCAGAAATGTCTTTCTCAAAGACCTGGGAACTGTCACTTTGAAATATAATTGTCAAGACGGATAGAGCCATCTCTCCCCATCTCTGTGAGACAGTAGGAGCCTAACTTTGGTAAGTGCTGATTAGCAGACACAGATGGCCTAATCACATTGACCAATTTCCCCCTAATATCGGTCTGTACTTTTCCTTTAGCACACTCCAGCATTTGGAAAGCCTCTTGCCTTTTGTTTCAGTGGAGTTGAGGCTTTCTAACTTACTACAAATTGGTATGTCTACTTATTGATTAGGAGACAGGAATTAATCACTGGATTTCATTATCAGGCTGATTTTTAGGATGGCAGGCAGGCTGTGGTTACAAGTGCAACATCTTTACATTTCTAATGAAAACAGGAGATATTTGTCTTTGGCTCCTTTGGACTCCACTGATTAATAGAGAAGAGAGAACTTTCCAGGATTGGATGGTGCAGCACAACTCAGTTTAAAGTTCCAGGCAAGGAAAGCAATGTCTATTTTTCACTCCAGGAAGTGAATCATTCTTTTGGGCCACGACAGAGAAGGCTTGAAGAATAAAAGGAGGCATCTCTAAGGTGGCTGAGTGTGCTCCATCTGGGGCTAAATTAAACAAGCTATTTTCTTGCTTAAATAGCTTCCCCACACAGTACTTTTCATATCTAAGGTACTGTTCCCTCTCCTATCATTTTTTGAAGTACCCAGTACCTGGCTGAGAACCCCTCTTCTGCCCTCTTTCTTACTAGATCTTACAGTTCTTTATTTGCACAGTAGTGCAGGACCCTGAAATATCCATGCAAACTGCAGCTGTGTAAAGTGACCTAAATGATCAATGCAACAAACTAAAACTATTTTGTGTTCTTTAAAATTTTTTGTCAAAACATTAAAAATCCCTTATTGTTGGCTATAAATGTGTAAGGAAATGAAAAGTAGTGAAATTAATATTTATTTTTTACACTATAATTTAAGACATTAAAAAATTGAGAATTAAAGTGTTTTATTTATTTGTAAAAAATGTATCCACCATAGTTTGAATAGGGCTTGCCTTCCTCTTGTCACATAACTTATGATAGGGGAACGGCGGTGTTTCTATGCCTTGGCAAATTGCCACACTCTTTGCTATTTTTGGAACAGCATCCAACATTTTATCCTTTGCATCTTCAATGTCACGAAATAGCCACAAGAGATCCTTTAATATGGACTTTGTTTTTGCTGGCATCACTTCCTCTGGCGCATCTTCATCCTTTTCATCACTACCACTGTCCTCCATTTATGTCAAAACACTGACTTTCGAGGAGTTTCTCTCGCTGCCTCACACATTCCCACAGTGAGCTAATCCTGTTATTCCATTTACAGTCGAGTTTCATTTCACTTCCTGTGTTGCCACTTTTTGCTTCTTTGCTGCACTTTAATCTTTGTTGACCAATTTTCTCTTTTGACTATTCATTTTGATAAAATGTCACATGGGTTTCCTGCTGGGAGACAAGGAGTCAACACAGGTGCAGACTTTGCTGTCTGTGTGAGAACTGACCAACAGGTGCACAGTGCTCAGTCACTGACAGACCTTGAAAGAAGTGGATTGTGTCCCCCCCAAAATGATATGTTTGAAGTTCTAATCCCCAGCATCTCAGAATATGACCTTATTTGGAAATAGGGTCTTTCCAGAGTTTATCAAGTGAAAATGAGGTCATTAGGGTGGGTCCTAATCCAATAGACTGGTGTCCTTTATAATAAGGGGAAATTTGGACACAGCTGCAAACATACAGAGAGAAGACAGCCATGCAACTGGAGTGACGTACCTGCAGGTCAAGGAACACCAAGAATTGCTGGCAAACACAAATAGGAAGAAGAGGAGAGAAAAGATTCTCCCCTAGATCCATCAGAGACAGCACAAATCTGCCAACACCTTGATTTCAGACTTTTAGCCTCCATGACCATGAGACAATACATTTCCGTAGCTTTAAGCAACCCAGTTTTTCGCGGTTTGTTGTGGCAGCACCAGGAAAACAATACAGTGACTGATCGTGATGTTTTTCTGTTATTTACTTACACAGGGATTTGTGGACTGAAAAGCTAGCAACAAAGTTGGTACTTTATGCAGTTACTTACAGTTAACATACTGTGGTAACTGAAATTTAAACCGTGTTATTGAGGGACTGATGTTATTTAACTAAACTATGTTAACTTGATTTGTGCATGTTGAAACTGTGCAAAGCCAAGACTGTTTGTACTTAGTTCCAGTATTTAGAAGGAAAGACTATCTGTCTTTGGGGAAAAAAAAAGAATGTTTCTATTCAGAGCCAGAGAATACACCCCCTGGCTGAAGGCCTCTTCCCCAGCTGTTTCCTGGCTCTTCCCATCTTACCAAATGACCAGCGAGGCCGTCTTTCACTACAGGAACAAAGTAGTCCCTCCCCACTTTTGGCTGCATTTCTTGCGTTAATGTCTTTATAGCATTTTTTACTTACTAAAATAATCTCTTTTTTCTTTCATTATTTAATTCTTTTCTTGATTCAGTACTTTTGGAAAATGCATATTAAAACTTCAATGAGAAACCATTTCCCATGCACCAAATTGCCTAAGTAAAAAAGTATGACAATATTATTGAGAATATAGAGCTACCAGAACCTTTAACTTCTCATGGGAGCATGAATTAGAAAACACTTCATTTTAACCTGGTAAAAGTAACAACATACATACCACCCTGCGACACGATGATTTCAATGTTGGTTTCACATCCTAGAGAAAATCTAACTCTTGTGTCTGGGAGACTCAAATAACAAAATGATAGCTGCTTTTTGAAATACCAAAAAAATGGATAATAACCCTAATCTAATAAAATAGAGTGCACATTGTAGTATTGTCCTGTGATGGAATACTATAAAGCAATGAAAAGAAAGTACAGATGAACATATCATAAGAATGAATCTTACACATTTAACATTGACCCAAAAAGCAAGTTTCAGAAAAAGTATGTGCAATGAGTCCATTTGTTTGAATTTAAAAATCTAAAAAACAATATTGTTATATGTCCTTTATTAATGCATTTATTTTGGTAGAACTATAAAGATAAGACATGGGAACAATCAACAGGGTAGGATTGAGGACTCAAAAAATATGGGTAGTTTAAAATTCTTAGGCAGGTGGTGTGTACAAAGGTGTTCATTTTATTATTTCCTATGCCTTCTGCATGACTTACACATAATATTTTGCAAGTTTTAAAGCATAAGATGTGATAATAATGCAAACATACCACAGGGAAAAAAATGAACATGTAAACAAGAAAAGGCAGACATTGAGCACTGTCTGATAGAAAGCATAACACAGGAAACAGAAAAAAAATTTAATGAATATTTTATCGAATAAAGCCGTTTTTGTTCTATAACACTTTAAATATTTTAATGTGATTTTTAATTTTTGCCACAGGGACGCTCAGGTTCCTCCCTTCTGCATCTTTACAAGGTTGAATCAAGTGACAGTACTTCTGCATTTTTTTACAAACTAAAACACAACCTGAAGCTATGTCTATTCTTTGCCACGTGCATGTGTGTGGCATTTTTCCATGATGGAAGAGCACCTTGTCTCTAGGCAGCTGGTAGCAGCAGCTTTAAGACTCAGAGGACCCTGAAACTAGACTGAAGGTCTAAAAATCCATAATTGACACTAGCAAAGCTGTTGCTATAAACAGAAAGGAAGCTCAAATGGGTATGCATTCAGGCCAGTTCAGGCTATTCAGTGACAACAAACACTGAGGCACACATATGTCCACTAGAGAGGGTCCTGCTCAGGAGATAAAATAGGTATGAGAGAGAAAACTGAAAAATTGTTATATATAACTATCTTTATAGAAATTTATATATGTTTGGGTTATTTTGCTTATTTAGTTATAATAAAGTCATTCTAAAATGTTTATGTAAAATATTATGTACGTTTTCATTTAAAATTGTAAAGATTATATGTATTTTTATTGTGTGGCTGTTGAATTACAGTATTTGTAATTCAAGAAATACTGTAAGAAATGCCTGATGAAGAAACTGACCTTAGAGAGATTGGTCAATTCCCTTCGGTCAGTGGCGAAACTGGGACAGAGCCCAGCTTTTCTGATTCTCAGACTGTGTTCTTTCCTCTTCATTTTAATGTCTCCACCCAAAATATTTATAGGATCTAGGCAAATGTAGCATGTTGTACATTATTTGGTGTTTTCTCTACACTGAATGCCAGGTGAGCTAACTTTATTTATAAAAGTTTTATGAAACTATTTATGAAAGCTCATCCAATGGCTCAGGTTGTACTGCAGTTACCTTTGAATCATTTATTCGGTCAGGATGGTAAATTCAGGAGCTTCCCCCAACTGAACCAGAGTGGCATTGGTCCCAAGTTGTAGAGTATTCTCTGCTATAAATAAGGACATGCTGATTCTTGTTATTTACACAGGCACCAGTGGTCCCATCAGCTAAATTTCATATTCTTAGAGCAAGAATCTAAAAAGTGATTTATGATACAATGTAAAGTTACTAGTAAATTAAGACAGTTCTGCAAGATTTGTAGGACTTCTATCTTCCTTCTATTCATCACTTATGGAATGTTCTTACTGCAAACAGTTTATATCTCTCTACCTTGCTGAGTGATGAATGCTAGGCCAGGATGCTAAACTCTGACTTTGTTAAGTATTAATATATTGTGTCACATGCTCCAAAGGTTTCTGCATGGTCTTGTTTTCTTCCCTGAAGTGTTTAAAAGTAGAAAAATATATTAATCATAAATCAAGTGTTCATCATAAGGCTAAAAGAATAAGATAAAATAATTACTATAGTCAGCTAAAATTATTACCAAAAATAATGACATTTACTCCAAAGTTAGCTTGATATTAATGGAGAAAACAAACCTTGCCAGGAATCACTGAAGCATAGTACCTTGTACGAGAAATATGGGAAATAATGCCACGTGAGGAGCCACTTGGTGGAGAGGTAGGCTGTTCATAGAATGGAAGATGAGGCCGTGACTATCAATCTTTGCAGGTTAATGACGATTTATGATAGTCTTTGGGGGAACTGCAACTGCCCATTGAATAAATAAAATGTCAATTAACAACTGGTTAATACATGAAAGAATCACGAAAAGCATTTCACAAGTAAAAAGAAAAAAGTGATGCCAGTGAGTAATCATGTCATTTGATCTTTCAAATTGCTCGTGGGGAACTATGGTGACCACACTCACTCTCCCCACCCCATGCCAAACTTTAAGAAGGCTTTTTGGCTTGCTAGAGAGAAGGGCCTACCACTTAGCGAAGAGTTTTCAACGAACCCTCCCCTCTGATCCACTCATTGGATTGCAGCCAGTCTGTGACAGAAGGGTGGAGGCGGCTGGGGATGATGTTACTTGGTGCAAAGAGCTACCACACCCACAGAGGCAGAGCTTGACAGATACGTCCCAAAGCTGCACTCACCTCCTCCCTGTAAATCAGCTACCATGCACACACTCTCTTCTCTTTACTCAGTCTCTGAAATTTAGGTTTCTACTTCAGATGGCTTTTAGTCATCACATCCATTAGAAACCCCTTAACTACAGAACCATATACCAATTTGTGTATCTTGCAATATACATTTTATTGCTATTTCTTGGTAAAAATGAAATATGATATATGAATATCATACATAAATTTCTGTAAAGTGAGATATGACTCTCAATCTTTCACTTTTTTAAAATACACTTTCAGAGTGCTGGTTTTTAGCTTCCCCCCTAGACATAGACACTTCTGGAGAGAGTATTACCGAAATGCACTTGACCAGAAAAACTCTCAGCTCCTGCCTTACCCGACCTAGTCCTGTTCTGCAGGCTTCCCAGGAGAGCTCAGCAGACATCACGGGAGTGGCACTGTGTGCCTCTCAGGATGTCACGGTGCATTGGAAAAGACAAGCCTGCAAACAGGTGGCCACAGTGCAACGTGCAAAGTGCACCCGTGGGCTCCGTGGCTCTGTGGGCAAACAGAGAGGAGGACTTGGCTGAGTCTTGGGGAACTCAGAGCAGACCGATCTGAGTCCTGAGGATCACAAGGAGGCAGCTGAACGAGGAGGCAACAGGAGGATTTCAGCTCGAAGAAAGAACTGAAGCTCAGCGACATGGAAACAGCACGTTGGGAATCGGGATTAGAAAAGAACTAACTGTTGGAGCAATACATTCTACTCCTGACACCACCCCATGCCCTGTCCCCTTCCTCAGTCAGGGTCACCAGACGTCACCAGTGGTGGGTTTCGGTAATTTGCCTCATGATTTGCCTCTTTCCCAGGCTCGTAACATTTCTGTGGGGCCTCTTAAAGCACAGCACAACTTTCTTCTCAGTCCACAATCCCAGTAAATCTGTTGGGTGGGGATCTTCCCATGAATTTGGATATCATAATTCATTGTGTCCCCAAAAGACCTCTCCCCTTCACACTTATGTCCCCTAGTGAGTTTGTCTGACTTCCCCACGTTTCTCTGCCTCCTTCAACCTAGCACCCGTCTAACCGAAAACTTAAATCAGCTGTTAGACACTGAATTTCTTCTTCCTCGTGGGCAAAAATTTCCACTGATAGTGGGTGCATGAGGGATGCAGAGCCCCTAAAGGTAGAAACAGATCCTCTATGCCCCTCTCCAGAATTTCCCAATATCACTTAAAACCAAAGGACTTCAGGGGCTCTGGCTAATAATGCAAAATTCGTTAGATAAAGAACTTCTAGTCCTACTTCCAGCCCATGCAGTCCTCCCATTCTGGCTATTAAAATGCCAAATGGAAAGAGACACCAATTAGTCCAAGATTTGAGATCTGTCAATAAAATTGTCAACTAAATTTCCTTTAGTACCTAATCCTTACATCATCCTGTCTGCTGTTCCTTCCAACACCCAGTATTTCATGGTCATAATTGGCTTCAGACTTTTGTAGTATTCCCCTTCATAAGGAATCCCTTCACCTGGGAAGGCCAACAGTATACCTGGACTGTTATGCCCCAAAGATTTACAGAAGCCCCTACCTACTTCTTATGAACCTTAAATGCCAAGTTGAGAGACTTAAAATTCCCAGGAGACTCCCTTTAATCTGTGTATGACCTCCTCCTATGTTCTGACAGTCATGACAGCTCCCGTCTGGACACTGAACACCTTCTTAAGGCATTATCACAAAAGGGCCACAAGGTGCCCAGAAACAAAGCTCAATTATGTTTTCTGTGTGCCTGATATCTGTGTCATGAAGTCTTGGCTATAGAAAAAATATATCCCCAGACTGAGCCTCTACCATTCAAAATTTTTCTCTCCCTGAAACAAAAGAACTGAGAAGTTTTTTTGACTTTGTATTGTAGAATGTGGATACCTAATTTATCTGTGATTGCCTTGCCCCTCTGTGACATAACCGAGGAATCATCCCCAGATCCACTAGTCTGGACCCCACACTCAAGGGTGGTTTTAAGAGTCTCAAGGTCTCTGTTTTTACTTCCCAGCCTTGGACTATCTAGTTACTTCCTACCATTTTTCTTCTTTGTAAATGAGCAAGAGAGTCATGCCCTTGGGGTTTTACCCCAGAAACATAATGAACCCCAGAGACTCTGGGGTGCTATAGCTAGACCCTAGACCTAGCAGCTAAAGCACATCCCTTTGGCCTACATGCAGTAGCCATGAGTTACAGACTCATCTAGGCTTTTCTCTGATTTAGTATCAGGCCATTCACTTAATATATATTTCCCCATGCTGTGTAGACCCTAATGCTTAATAAAAACACTCAGCAATTCTCTGCTTCTTGACTCACCTCCCATGAAATATTACTACCCCCCCCAAAACCATGCTGCCCAAACCTTAACCCTGCTACCCTGTTGTTTTTGTCCTATAAGGGGATCCCACACACCACATGTGTGCACAATTTTGCCACTGAAACCAGATCACTGTCTCATCCTAGGTTAAATTTGTCAGAAACCCTTCTCCCCCAAGTTGACTTTATGTTTTATGTTGATGGCTCCTACCTCTGTAAGGAGGATGGGAGGTTCCAGGTTTGGATATGCCATCACTGATCTACACAAACCTCTTGAATACCAAGGCTTGCCAAATGTTAAGTCAGTCTAAGTGGCTAAATTAATTGCTCTCACTCAGGCCTACATAGGGCAGAGGGAGTGAAGGTTAACATCCATGTGACAGGCACTATGCCTTTGGGATAGTGCATGACCTTGGTGTGTCATGGATGTGGAGAAGATTCATGACAGCAGCTGGTCCCCAGTCAAAAGTCAAAGCCAAATAAGTCAAACCCAGAACTTCTAGAGGTGTTGCTATTACCCTGCTAGTTGCTATCATTAAAACTGAGAGACACTGAATAAAATAACTCAGATAAGGCTCAGGGAAATACATCGGCTAATAAATATGCTAAGCTAGCATCCTCTTCCTTGGCCACCTGAGAAATTCAGGAAGTCTCCAAAGCTTGTGACTGTACACCTGGGTCCTTCTTCAGGTACCCAAACTCTTGGTGGGATTGTTTACCCTCCTTTGGGTCAATTTCTTTAGGATGCCTCCAGTGGAAATATTATAGGGAATCCACATGGTGCAAGTAAGAACTTCAGACTCAGAAAGAATTGACTGGGAAAGAGCTGGATGTTCTATCCACTCAGATGGACTTTGGAAACACCCAGATGGCCATTTGGTGACTCCTAGGTCTATTTACACAACCTGACTCACCACAGAAAGGACAAAATGCAGAATATATTAAACAAAAAAATATGGCTTGGACTATTTAGATTTTATTTGGACAAAGCAGTTGCCATTTGCCTCATTTGCCACAAACATAACCCTGGAAAAACTATAAATGTGGGCAAAGAAGGGGAGTGGCTCCCTCTAGATCCTTCCTTCCTGGAAAATAGACTTTATTCAAAGCACATGAGTACCCATATGTACTCACCTTAATCCATACTTTCTAAACGGTTAGAGGCTTTCCCTGTTGAAGCACCTCAGCTACATCAGGCACCAGTGTTTTCCCAGGGTGAATCTCCCCCACTCGGGGTGTCTCCTCTACCGTCTCTAGTGACAGAGGATCACATTTTACTGGCAAAACTGTTCAGGAAACAGGAAGGGCAACACACATTAATCCAAGACTCCACTGCCCTTACCATCTTCAGTCATCCCGTTCTACAGCAAGAACCAAAAGCATCCTCAAGCCAAACTGGCTAAACTGTTTGAAGAAATGAACTTACCGTGGCCACAGGTATCACCCATCACCCTATGACTCTGAGATCCTTGAACTTACCTGGAAATCATTACAGGAGGACTCATGAGAATGCCCTACCAACCCTGACTAGCAGAACATTCCCACCCAACTCGGTCTGACATCCTCACCTTCTGTCAGGGATTAATTATACACACACAGCCCCGTTATATAATCAACAGGTAAGGCTGCCTTTCTCTTCTAATTTCCTGATCAGCCCTTACGTGATTCATGAGTAAGTGATCTGGCATTTTGGAAACACCACTGTTAGAAAACTAACCTTGAACCCAGATGGAAGGGACCCTATACTGTTTTACTCAATGCTAACACAGCTGTTAAATTACAGGGTGTTCAACCTCGGGTCCACGTCTCTCAGTTTAAAAAATGCCAGACTATTTAATTTGGAAAAGCACTCCAACCAGAGACCTAAAACTGAGGTTCTATTAAGAGTCTCCAAAAATAGATAACAGCTGGAGGCAATCGTCCATGCCAAGAGCTACAGCGCAAGCAGATGACGTGACGAAGCAGTCAGCTTCTGCCCAAGACCGTGGAACAAGATCGACCCAGATTCCCCTTCTTTGTCCCCTGGCTGTGCATCTTTGCCGTCTGTCTGAGCATTCTCCTACTACTCCTGCATCCCCTACAATGCCCCGTCTCCCTCCTCCGTGACTCTTCTTCCTCGCTACGAATACAGCCCGTTCCCATCCTCAACGACCCCACCGACCCCCCCCCCCCGTTTCCTCCTTGCCTCACTCTTTCCCATGTTTTCCCACCATGGCCATAACCCCTCATTCTCTCAGCCTGCCAAGTAGCCAGTGAAGTGACTGCTGGATCTGTGCCCATTCCCACTTGGTCCTAAAACTGGTATTCCCTGATAACTGTCTCCCTTAGGATTTAGACATGGCCTTGGCAGGAAACATTACACATACACAGCCAAATAGGTCTGCCTTTTAGAAAGACATTGGGCTATGCCTTAAAAGCCCTTAGGACCGGAACCATGATGTGGCCTCTTTAATCTAAAAAATGTGGTGTTTTACTAAAAATCAGTCTAATAAATATAGCGACCCTATGGGACACAGTAAATGCTCCATGTCCATATGACAAGATAAAATCTGTTTCCAAAAAACAGGAATTATTTGTAAGGAACAAAGTCCTTTTAGGGACACCATTTCCTTCAATACCCCTGAAATGCCAATATCATAGGAAATTATTTGATCCAGGATAAATATGTTGGTGGACTGAAATATCAGGCAAATAAATCACTGGCTAAATGGTACCAAAATGCCCAATCGTTCAGAAGATGATGGTCGTGGCCATCTCTTTGGATTCTACCCCCAGTGAGCCCTTCAAGCCTCTGTTACAACCACTAGAGGCAATAACCAACACTGTTATGCTCTTAAGGCACATTACTTGGTGTGTGGTCATAAAACATGCAAAGTACTTCCAGCCCATTGGCCTGGCTGCTGTTGCATAGCTTATGCCATCCCTCAAAAGGATATGTATAAAAAATTTCCCAAAGGGAAAATTAGAAACATGAGGGCTCTCACAATCACTGAGCCTGCTAGATTACAAGCAGCCTTAAACAGGTCCTGGACAGAGTTACTGACTCAGGCCAAACTTACAGTTTGCTCTCTTCTTGATGTTCTACCCTTTTTTGCCATGTCAGTGACTCCTATGCTGGATGATATACCATAAAATTACAAATTATGTTAGAAAAGTACCCTTAGAATTAGAAGCACCGATCTCAAACTTAGAACAAGCTCTTGTTTCATTAACCCAATAGGTATTTGAGCGCCACAAAATTACTTTACAAAACCAGCTAGCCTTAGACTACATACTGGTTTTTCAAGGTGCTTGTGCATGGGTGGGTTCCAGTGTTGTGCATTTATAAATAATAGAGAGCAAATTATCAAGAAGTAGTGGCAGCAAAAGCACATGCCTGAGAAGCAACCAACATAACAGCATCGTTCACACACCTGCAGATTGGTTTCATTCTCTAAAGAGAAAATGGTTTCCTCAGCTTGCCGAGTGGTTTAGGAGACTCCTTAAGGGACTTGACTTCTTAATACTAACCTAATGGTAATGTTTTTGTCTCTTAAATGCATCTCCATTCTTAGGGGACAATTGTGCTGCCACTGAAAAAATTGCTAAACAACCCTGGTTGCTGCATCCACCCCCCTGACTCCTCCTGAACAGCACAATGGCTGGAGATAAGGACTGGACTTTCTTGAAGCCTTTGGAGTGTAACAACCATGTTTATTCTATGAGAAAGAATCCATGTGAACTTCCCTGCAGCACAAAGGATTTGCCTGTGCTAGGAGACTTGACCAAACTTTCACCTGGCTCCCACTTGCACTAGGTCATGTCCCCAAAGATAACCCCACGCCCTGTGCTGAGTTTTTGCTCAAGAAAATGCAATGCTGCCAAACCACAAAATGTATCTTGTCCCCACCCACATTATCAAACCATTTTCAGTAATTCTTCACTTCCCTCTTCTATAATTTTGCTTTTCCACATAGCCCGCAGTCCCTTTTTTGTTCCCTACTTTCCATAGTCTTTTTTAAAATTATTACCTCTCTGTTCTCTTCTTTAAAAACCTTAGTCACCTTTGTCTTAGTTGGAGTTGAGCTTAGTTTACACTACAGTCTCTCTCTCCTACTGCAGTAGTCTGGATAAAATATGTCTCGCTGCCTTTAACAAGTACCTGGCACTGTTTCTTTCCTTTAGCAATTCCTAGGGTTGCTTCAAGGGCAGTGGGGGCAGAGGGCATTAGAAGGCAGAGGCCAAAAGATCAGGACTCCAGACTCACCCCAAATTCAATGAGGGGAGCTCCTCTTTCATCTTCTTAATGTACTGGGGCTTTGCTGAGAGCTTGTTGGACTGAGTAAAGGAAAAACAGCCAATGGACTCCCGAGATCATTCATCTCTGTGCTACTCAATCACACAAACATGTGAGGACTCTCAAAGTTGTGAATCAGATTGTGAGGCAAAAAAAAGATTTTGATTCTTTCCTGGAAATAATTTTGTTTAGATTTAATGACTTAAGTATTAATCTCAAGGCAAAGGAGTGAATTAAATGATCTCCTGAAGTCTTTTCCATGAATTTATAACTCAGTAGTCAGCTTCTTTCCAAGCCATTTTTCTTCTGCTCTTCAGTGATTTCATTAATTTTGCCTACGTGCTCCCGGGATGGGAAGTCAATGATCTCAAAGGCACCAGGCTGGTGTCTTCCTACATAAAGATCACTCCAGAGCAGCCTCTCCCTAGGATTTGTTATATTTATCTTTGCCAATCTTTGCCAATCACCTACGATTGGAGCAACAATTATTCTCTGTTTCTGCTATTTTTTGTTTTTGCTATTTCATTGAAGGCTAATTCCATCTATGATGAAGGCATGTGTTTCTGCTTCCACTGAGCACCTTCTCATTGTGAACAATAAAATTGGTAACATTCTATTGAATCTACATTGGGATTTATTCAATTATGAAAATTTATTTTTATTTAAGTATCTCAAATGCACTTTTAATATTAAGTACATTTAATATTACATGTAATATTAACTTGAAGTATAATTAATATTAATACTTCCAAAATATATCAAAATATTTTTTAATCTTACAAGCATGAGGATTTAATCTCTTTTCAAAATATAAAAACCATGTCTGATATTTTGAAAGTTTATTGGAGGTGAAAACAAGAGATTATTTAAACATATCTTTGGATACAAGTTTTAATAAACCAAATGATTGTTTAGTGTTATTTACATCCTTTGGATACAAAAGCAAAACTCTTTAAGAAAATGGCAAACGTCACTCACAACCATTACAATTCTAACAGCTAACATTTTTTGAGTAAGTACTTGGCACATGCACTGTTCAAAATACCTCACCTTGTGTAATGACAATACTGTTAATTTTATTGTCCCTATATGACAGATGAGGAAAGAAGTACAAGGAGGGGTTAATTCGAGTGTATAAAATTACCCAATGTGTTCGTTTATTATATGGATTATTTGTATTATAGTATGCATACACAAAGGTCTTACATTGAAAATAACTTAACAGCAACTGTTAAAGGTCTTTTGGCGCTTTCCTCAACTCCCAGTTTAGGTGTCAAATTGTAAATAATTTCTCTCTTTAGTAAAGTTATAATGCAATTCAAAAACATAGTATAAAACATAGAAAATATTTTCTTATTTACTAATGATTGTAAATGCACTTACATATTAAAAGTGTACCTATAACTGTTAAATCAAAACCATATATAAACTTAGATAATAAAATTTTAACCAGGTTAGTACTTTCTTAAATTCTTTAAATTATAGATAATATTGTAGCCATAGGCCTGTGGTAGCAATTTTTCTCCCAAATAAATGAAAAATTGAATTTGTTTTTCTCAAAGAATTGTGTACCACTATGGGAAGGAAAGATCATCAAATCCAGCACAGAACAGCCCAAAAGCTTGAAATAGCATTGCTGTTAAGAATTAGCTGTTATAAAATAGCCTCAAGAAATCTCAGTGCACCATAGACTTCACGTGGTTGAAGGCCATAATTATTATAAAAGTTGACCTCTGTTAATTCAGAGATCACTATCATTATTACTCTCAAGTATCCAAGAACCATGCATAATCCCAGAACATTATGTACTTAAGAAGAAGTGGAGACAAAATAATGTCCTTTTGAATTTTATACCTCTGGTGCTGCCTTTACAAATGACAGGATTTGGAGCTCTTTGGTCATGATTTCCCCTCTATTTTCTTTGTGCTCACAAACATCTGGGATATCAGTAATGTTACTAAAGATTAAGTAATTTGCTGACAAAGAGGAAATTGAATAACATTTAAATATATTTGCTCTGAATATGTGATCAGAAGATACTAATTTTTCAGTGATCCATTCTGTACAATTTTTAATTTTTCTCATAATCAACTTCCATTTCCTCAACTTTATATGGCAAACCCACTTTAATAAATGTTTAATGAAACATTCCTATTTTTATTTGAGTTTATTTCAGTAGACATGGAAATAACAGAAAATGCCTTTAATGTCAAATTCCTAGGAAGTATAGGCAAAAAAGTGGTCTTTAAAAGTATTTTAAGAAGTAAATGTGGCACTCTCTACTTTGTTAGTTAGCTATGATACCAAAAAAATATATATATGGCAGTTGCTTAAATTGATATTATTAATATAATTTATCCAGAAATATACATCTTCATATTCTCTTACACCTTTATACAGGAATCCAAAATGTCAAACACACTTGTGTTACTCAAAGGAAATGTTAAGGAGCTAGGGCTCACTCCAATCCCTTCATATACCAGGGCAATCCTGTGCATACCACGTTGTCCTCACTGGGCAGCCTGCATCTTGCCAGGCTCTGTGAAAACCCATCCTGCTTCATGGGATATAACTCAGCAGCTCAGGGAAAGACTAGGACATTTGCACAATTGGCCTGAAATCTTCAATTTTTATTTTTATACATACAAATATAGATCTATAATATATACTTACGCTTTTTCTATCCAAACCAAAGTGCTTTTCTAAACAAATGATGATGAAAATAGGAAAAACTAAATATAATCACAGATTTAATCATTAGTTTCTTCTTCTGCACTATAGTAAATGTGAATTTAATCTAGAAAATACAACATAAAAGGAAACAAAAAACTTTGAGTGTTACTAAAATAAAAACATTTGGAGATACAGTTTAATCTTGTACCTAGCACACAAGTTTCAAAATTTTTACTCTCCAGAAATTCCTATAAGATCAGTTTAATTATTAATCACAATTTTAAAATTATAGAATTAATGCATAAATACAGTGAAACAATACAAAATGTGAAACAATACAGAATTGTATGAAATTTTTAAAAATTTCTTCTTCCCTGTCTCTATACACTTTCCATCTTTCTAGTGTTCAACATATCTTTATTATTATTACTATAAAAATTTAAAGCATATACAAAAAGAAAGAAATAGCATAATGCATGGGTAGTATAATGAACTCAGGCACCTCCTACCCTGCTTCAGCTCTTGGACAGTCTTGATTCCTCTGACCCCACTTCCCCCACAAAGATTAGTGGAAGAATATTTCTGGCATCTTCTCATTTTATCCATAAATATTTCACTGTATATCTTTAAAGAGGGTTCCCCTCCTTTTTAAAACAACACATCTAAAAAATTACCCAGAATTATTTACTTTAAACCAAAACCCAGTCAGTATTTAAATTTCCCCGATTGTCTCACATTTTTCACACTATTTGTTTTTTTAAATCAGAATCCTGGTAGTGTTTGTACATGACAGTTGATTGATGAATCTCTAAAGCATATCTTATTCTTCCCTTCCAGTCTTTTTTCTTTTCATGTAATTCATTTGTTGAAGAAAATGGGACATTTTCCATAGTCTGGATTTTTATGATTGTGTCACTGTGGTGTTCGTTAACATGCTACTCTGTCCCCAGTATTTGCTGTGAAACCCACCGGTTGGGGTGTGTGGCTGTTATGTTTGCTTCTGCATTTGTGTTTCCAACACTCAGAATGGGACCTAGGAACAATCCACTGTAGTGATCAATAACTATTGCCTTGATTTTGAGTGAACGCCAGAGGGCGGTGCAGGTGGGCTCCAAGAGCAGTGCTGTAAACACACAGAGGCATGTGGGCAGCAGGATTCGACACTGCCAGGCCAACGCTCCCTTCTCTGCTCCCAGACTCTCTCCCTTTCCTGAAACACAGTCTCATATTCTGGGCCCCAACCTCTTGGATTCTGTGACTGGCCAAAAGGTACATGAGCAACAAATGCGAGAGGACAGGAGGCTGGAAACCCAGCAGAGGGATCTTCTCAGAACCTTAGGACGTTCAGTATTGCTGTGGGGGTAGGAGAAGAAATACCCAACTAAAGAAACAGATAGATAGTGTCTGATGTGGATAAGTGCTATGGGGAAAAATAAAGCAAGAAAGGGTAATAAGATGCCCATAGGTGGACAAAGAAGCTCTCATTGGTAAAGTGACATTTGGGCAGAGATCTGAAGGTAGTGAGGGAGTCAGCCATTCAGATACTGCAGCAAGCTTGTTCCAGGCAGAGGGAAGAGCAGGTGCAAAGGCTCTGGGGCAGGAACATGCCATTTGTGTTTGAGGGCAGCAGACTCTTGTAGCTGGAATGGAGAGAGAGAGGAAGATGGTAGGAAATGAGGTCTGAAAGGGGCTAGATTATGCAGGACTTTTCAGGCCATTATAAAGACTTTGGCTTTTACTCCTAGTGAGTCAGGAAGCCACTGGGGGGCTTTGCAAAGAAGAGTGACACTCTCTGACAATTTTTAAAGGATCACTCTTGTTGCTGAGTTACAAATAGATAGAATGTGGCAGCTGGGAGACCGATGAGGAGGTGATTGCAATCAGCTGGGGTGGCTGATACAATCTATCTTAGAAAGTGGCTTAGTTCATGCTTTTTATTTCAGGCAAATTCATCAGCATTTGCTTTTCAGATTCTTAATGAACTTTTCAGTCTATTTAGGGAATAAGGCATGTGCCTAAATGATCAGCAAGCAGTAGTAGAAAATGGAAAGTGACGAGTACAATAACAAAGGTGCCCCTGAGAGCAAAGTGAGGTCAGGAGAGGAAGGGACTGAAGCCAGCTTCGGAGGAGAGAATGACATAGGACAGGCTTTCCTTGAGATTGTCACAAATACAGTCCCCTAAGTTCTCACAAATTAGATCCTACAATTTTTCACTAATAAAATGCTACATATCGTATACCATATGCCAATTTAAAATAGGTTTTACATCTGATAAAGGGCTGATAACCAGAATCTACACAGAACTTAGGAAAATCAACAAGAAAAAAATCAAACAACCCCATTAAAAAGTGGGCAAAGAACATGAACAGAAACTTTTCAAAAGAAGACAGAATAAAGGCCAGCAAACATATAAAAAATTGCTCAACTTCTCTAATTGTCAGGGAAATGCAAATCAAAACCACAATGAGGTATCACTTAACTCCAGTGAGATTGGCTTATATCAAAAAGTCCCAAAACAACAAATGTTGGCAGGGATGTGGAGAGATGGGAACACTCATACACTGCTGGTGGGACTGCAAATTAGTACAACCTCTATGGAAAGTAATACGGAGATACCTCAAAGAACTAAAAGTAGAACTACCATTTGATCCAGCAATCCCACTACTGGGTATTTACCCAAAGGAAGAAAAGACATTTTATAATAAAGACATCTGCACTCGAATGTTTATAGCAGCATAATTCACAACTGCAAAGATGTGCAAACAACCCAAGTGCCCATCAATACACAAGTAGATTAATAAAATGTGGTATATGTATACCATGGAGTATTACTCAGCAATAAAAACAACAGTGAATTAACACATCTGGTATTATACTGGGTGGAGCTAGAGCCTATTCTTCGAAGTGAAGTCTCACAAAAATGGAAAAACAATCACCACTGATACTCACCATCAAATTGGTACTAACTGATCAATACTTATGTGCATACACGGAAATAATATTCATCGGGGGTTGGGCAGGTGGGAGGGGGGTGGAGGGGACGGGAAAACTCACACTTAATGGGTGTAGGGAGCACTGTTTGGGGGATGTTCACGATTGTAGCTCTGACTTGGGCAGTGCATAGGTAATATGCACTAGGTAACCAAAATGTTTGTACCCCCATAATATTCTGAAATAAAAATAAAATCAAATAGGTTTTACTTCAATGAGCTAGGTTACCTGTAAATAACACAAGTGGTCAAATCCCATATACATATGAGTAACATTTACTTTCGGAGTGTCCTCTTGTTTTTAATCTCTTGTGTTCCAAATACCAGTTAGGCCGGGGCTAGGCTAGGGTTGGCACCCAGAAAGTCACTAAGGGAAGCTTCTGTTTATTTGCTTTTTTGTTTAACTCATGGGCTCTACTCCAGGCCTGCTCTGTCAGAATTTCTGTAGGTAGGAATCTGGAGTAATACTGATTTGGAAACCACTGCTTTAGTTCCCATTTCACAATCTTCCCATCTCACTGGTCCACAGTCTATAACAGTAGCTGTCATGACAAACCGAATGTTGAAGGCTATAGAAGATTTGGGTGAGTGAAAATGGGGGTGGGGAGGAAGTAACTTCAGACAAAGAGGATAAAACACTAAAAAACATAGGAGCCGGAAGCAGTGGTAGTGCAATGACTTCTGGTGACTTTTGATGAGTGTTTAATGACTGGATTTGCCTGGAATGCAGGGTGCAGAGTGCTTTGAGGGGAGTAGAAAGATATAATGTTTTGGAGTGTCTGGGATTAGATAATGGAAGGCCTTGCAGGTTGAGCAGAGGACACTGGAGTTCATTCTCTAGGTAATAGGGAGCCAGCTGAAGCTTTTGCAAAGAGTAATGACACCATAGAGCTACAGTTCAAGAACCACACATCTAACAGCTATGTGTAATAGTAACTGATGTGTCATGAGAACAGAAATGCGAAAGCTTTTTGCAGTAGTCTAGGAGAGAGGTAGGTGGGGGCTTAAATTAGGAAGTGGCCATGGGGATGTGTAGGTTGGAATGAATGTGTAGACAGAAGACATGATCAGTAGAAAAGAAAGGACAAGGTCGAAGGTGGTACTTGGGGTTTAAGTTCAGGACCCTGGGAGGATAGACCAGTAGCCTTGGCTATGTAGAGGAAAAAGAAGAGATTCAGGGGAAATTTTGTATGTGTCACTCAGATTTGAGGATGCTGATGCCATAACCAACTATATCCAGTGGGGGATGATTTAACACTGTGTTAAGCATCTTGAAGCCAATTGTCCTGTTTAAATGGGAAATTGTCTTTTCATATTCTTAAAATGTACACATTTAATCCAGAATAGTCTGTGGATATGTAGTGAATAAATGTGTTCACTTTTAAAATTCATATATAATTTTCAGTGTCCCATGTCACTATAGCTTTCTGAAGAGATCTCAGTTCTTTATGAAAATTACATCAAAATAGTCAAAAATTTAGGATTCCTTTCTTATTCAAGGTCCCATCTGTAATTGTCCTCTTGTTTAACATTATTCCTTTTGACCTACTTTATGTCTTAACTTTAACATTATTTTTTTATTACCCTGAATCCAATTTTGATTTAAGAAACTCTAAAAACTGGCCATTTTGAGGAAGCAAGAAACACATTTAATTATAGCACCCAGTTTCCTATTCTACAAGAGAAAAATAATGCAAGGCATTACTGAGGCTTTTTTTCCAATACAGCTCATTCAATCATCTTTGCGTCTTTATTCTTTCCTGGTCTCTATATCCTCTGTGCCCATTTTCTACTCTCTCCAAAGAGAAATTCAACCTTCACATTTTGCCAAGGCCTTCACTATAGGTGCAATGAGTGTTTATATATGTCAATATTCCCTGTTTTTCTGTTGATCGAGTTTTCAGAAACATTTACTCTTTTGGGAGGAGTAAAGAAGCATGTAAAGGTCATGTTACATCTTTTCATTGTCCACCCTTCAGAGATTGCTGGTGGCCAGCATGCCTAGGCCAGACAGTGTGTGTGGGAAGAGGGGTATGTGGAGAAGTAAACCCTCTTCTGGAGAGGCCTCTGTGGGCCTTATTCTGCAAGTCAACAAAGTCACCTCTCTTCAGGGTTGTCAGTCTAGCACCTTTTATGGAGACTAAATTCATCCAGAATGTGAAAAGAAAAAAGCCATGATTGAGAACTTTTTAAAATTAGTGGCAGACCCCTAACCACAAATCCAAGAAGCTCAGAGAACACCAGATTCTACTTTCCTACTGATGTAAATCAAATGATTATTTTATTAAAATAAAAAAGATGAAAAAGAACATTAGATTTGAACAACACTTTACACCAAATGGACCTAACAGACATATACGGAACATTTCATCGGGCTGCAGCAGAATAAACATTCTCCTCCAGTGCATGTGAACATTCTCCAGGACAGATCATATGTTAGACTATAAGACGAGTATTAGCAAATTTAAGATTGAAATCATATCAAGTATCTTTTCCAACCACAATGGTATGAAAGTAGAAATCAATAACAGCAGAAATTTTGGAAAGTTCACAGATACATGGAAATTAAACAACATGCTTCTGAACAACTAATAGATCAATGAAGAAATTAAAGGAGAAATTAAAATACCTTGAGACAAACTAAAACGGAAACACAACTTACCAAAACTTATCAGACGCAGCAAAAGCAGTTCTAAATGGAAAGTTTATAGCAATTAACACCTACATCAAAAAAGATGAAAGATCTCAAATAAACAACTTAACATTACACCTCAAAGAAACAGGTAAAGAACAGCAAACTATTCCAATGTTAGCATAAAGAAAGAACAAAAGATAAGAGCAGAAATAAACGAAATAGAGACTAGAAAAATAATACAAAAGATTAACAAAATGAAGAGTTAGTTTTTTGGAAACATAAAATTAACAAATCTTTAGCTAGACTAAGGAAAAAAGAGCAGACTCAAATAAATAAAATCAGAAATGAAAAAGAAGACATTACAACAGATACCACAGAAATAGAGGATCTTAAGAGACTATTATGAACAATTATATGCCAAAAAATTGGATAACCTAGAAGAAATGGATAAATTCCTAGATGCGGACAACCTTCCAAGACTGAATCATGAAAAAATAGAAAATGTAAACAGACCAATAATGAGTAAGGAGGTTGAATCAGTAATAAAAATCTCCCAACAGAGAAAAGCCTAGGACCTGATGGCTTCACTTCCAAATTCTACCAAACATTTAGAGAACTATTACAAATCCTTCACAAACTCTTCCAAAGAATTGAGGAGGAGGGAATATTTCCAAACTCTTGTTACGAGGCCAGCATCACGCGGATATCAAAGCCAGACAAGGATATCACAAGGAAAGAAAACAATAGGCCAATGTTCTTGATGAACATAGATGCAACAAATCTCAACAAAATGCTAGTAAACCAAATTCAACAACACATTAAAAGGATTACTCACCCATAATCAAGTGGGATTAATCCCTGGGATGCAAGGAGCATTCAGCATAACAAATCAATAAATGTAATACATCACATTAACAAGATGAAAGACAAAAACTTATGACCATCTCATTAGATGCAGATAAAGCATTTGACAAAATTCAACATCCTTTAATTATAGAAACTTTCAACAAACTAGGTATAAAGAAATGTACCTCAATATAACAAAGGCCATATATCATAAGCCCAGCTAATGTTATACTCAGCAGTGAAAAATTGAAACCCTTTCTTCTAAGATCTGGAGCAAGACAATCTATAGATTCAATGCAATCCCTATAAAAATTCCAATGTCCTTTTTCATAGAAATAGAAAACACAATCCTAAAATTTATATAGAGTGACAAAAAAAAAAAAAAACCCACAAATAGCCAAGGCAGTCATGAGGTTAAAAAAAAGAAAAGAAAAGTAAGCTAGAGGCATAATGCTACCTGATCTCAAGTTATACTTCAAAATGATAGTAATTCAAACAGCATGGTACTGGCATAAAAATAGACTCACCAACAAATGAAACATAGTAGAGAGCCCAGAAGTGAACCCACATGTGTATGGTCAACTGATTTTTGACAAAGATGTCAAGAACATATAACAGGGAAAGGACAATCTCGTCCTTAACTGATGTTGGGAAAACTGGATATCCATATGCAGAAGAATGAAATTGGACCCCATTATTCACCATGTAAAAAATCAACTCAAAATGAATTAAAGACTTAAGCATAAGACCTGAAACTATAAAACTACTAGAAGAAAACATAGGGGAAGACCTACAGGACATTGTTCTGGGCAATGATTTTTTGAATATGATCCCAAAAGCACAGGTGACAAAAGTAAAAATTGGCAAACAGGATTATATTAAACTAAAAAGTTTCTGCACAACAAAGGAAACAACTAACAAAGCGAAGAGACAACAACTCAGGGATTGGGAGAAAATATTTTCAAGCCATATATCTGATAAGGAGTTAATATCAAAAATACATAAGAAACTCAACTGTAGAGAAAGAAAACAAATAATCAGATTCAAAAGTGGGTAAGGGACCTGAATAGACATTTCTCAAAAGAAGACATACAAATGGCCAACAGATATATGAAAAATGCTCAGCATCACTAAGCATTGGGGAAATGCAAATTAAAACTCTGAGATATCGCCTCACACCTGTCAGAATGGCTATTATCAAAAAGACGAAAGGTAACTGTTGGTGAGGATTTGGAGAAAAGTGAACTGTTGTATACCATTGGTGGAAGTGTAAATTAGTGCAATTATGGAAAACTGTACGGAGGTTTCTCACAAAACTGAAAATAGAATTTATTATATAAATGATGTGTTATATGATCCAGCAATCCCACTCTTGGGTATTTACCTCAAAGATTTGAAATCAGTATGTGGAAAGGATGTCTGCACTCCCATGGTCATTGCAGCACTATTCACAATGGGTGAGTTATGGAATCAACCCAGGTGTCCATCAACAGATGAATTAATAAAGAAAATGTAGTATATATACACAATGGAAAACTATTCAGCCTTTAAAAAAGGAAATGTTGTCATTTGTGACAACATTGATAAAGCTGGAAAACATTATGCTAAGGGAAATACGCCAGGTATACGAAAACAACTATCGCATATTCTCCCTTATATGTGGAATCTGAAACAATCAAACTAAGGAAGTAGAGAGTAGAATGGTGGTTATAAAAGCTGGGGGCTGGGGACGGGGAATGGAGAGATTTTGGTCAAAGGATGCAAAGCCTCAATTTTACAGGAAGAGTAAGGTGTTTTTTTTGAGGCTTACTGCACAGCTTGGTGAACATAGTAAATAACAACATATTGTACATTTTAAAATCACTAAGAGTAAATTTCAAATGTTCTCACCACAAAAAATGAAGTATTTGAAGTGACAGGTATGTTAATTAGCCTGATTTAATTATTACACATTGTATTCATGAATCATGACATCACTTTGTACTTCATAAACATGTACAACTATAATTTGTCAATTTATATATAATTTAAAAATAAAAATTAAAAAAACAAAACAAGAAAACACAATGTGTGTGTACATGTGCACGCATGCACACACACAAGTGCCCACACAAGTTCCTCACCTCTTTTACTTTCCAAAGTGAACAGATTTGTAATTATTTCAATTTAGGCTCCAAGTATCTAGTCTGATTCTAATATTTACTTTCAGAATCATCAGTGGCAGGAAGAGAACAGAAGAGGTGGCAGACTGCAACATCAGGTCAGGATTTTTCAAAAATGATTTTTTAAAAATAATTTTTTCCTGATTTTTTTTTTAAGGAGAGGTATAGATAATGCCCATCAGCAATGGAGGGGGAGTCCCTGGCTGTCAGAGCTCCCACATCTTCTAAATTCTGGAGCTGACGATGGTGGGAGATCTTGAACCTTCCTTCCATCAGTCCTCTGTATCTCATGCTGCCTGATATAAAAGAATTCAGGAGAAACACCCATAAAGCAAGTTGCCCCATTAAGAGATATCAGTCAATTTCACTAGAAAAGTTTGAAACACACAAAAGAGGATATTAGAAACAAAGTTACAATATATGGCAATATGGTGAAAAATAAGTTAGATGGACAAGGCTTATAGATACGAGGGTAAAAAAAAGGCAAAACAGGGAGTATAGCATGTGTTTGTTCAGTGAGTATAAAGAAAGAAGCAAATAAAAAAGTAAATCAAATTCTACTTGATTATTTATTTGGAAAAGATTTATCTTAAGAAAGTACTATAGTGGGAATTTTGGTGACTTCTTGGGTAATTACTTTTTGGACAACTCGTGATAGTTCTTATTCATTTAGTGGATTCAAGCACAACTCTCTGTTTCACAACTGTTGAGGGGATACAAATGTAAGTCTTCAAAGAATGATATAATAACCAGAAAATACACTAAGGAGTTAGTACAATAAGGCAAGTACATTTACTGACGTCCCATTAAAGATAAGTGGGACACTGCAAATTAACAACATTGGAAGAACAGACTCCAATTTATTTTCTTACTTTATGAGCTATCTTTTTAGAATGTTTAAAAATTATAGAGAAGTATGTTTACTTCAGTGTAGAGGTTAAATTATTCAAAAGGCAACCTAGAAAAATTGGAAGCAGCCCACTTCATTAATTTTCACAGTGATAACTGATAACGAAACTTTTCCTGGAAGGCTGAAATCTTACCACAAAAGACTTAAATAAAAGCATTTGGCACTTGTATAACATAGAGGATATTTTGGAATTGTATTTTTTTTCATTTTTAGAAACTTTTTCATTTTGAGATAATTTCAAATGTGCAGACAAGTTGAAAAACTATGAAAAGAACTCCATATACGCTTTACCCAGATTCTCCAATGGTTAACATTTTGTCACATTTGTTTATTCTGCATAGATATAGATATAAATATAGATATAAACACATCTTTTTTCTGAATTATTTAAGAGCAAGTTGCAGACATGCCACTTTACTTCTAAATACTAGTGTGGATTTCCTAAGAACAAGGTCATTCCTTAGAGGAGGAAAATCACTGAGGCTTTCTCACTGCAGTTCTTATTCATGGCAGTAAATGACATTCTGAGCCAGTTGATTTGAACTTGTGACCGATATGAGGTACTATCCAACCTTATATTGCCTTTTTTATCTCCTTCTTTCTTTATACTTAGTAATCACACAGGGGCTATACTGTTTTCCATTTTGTTTATCTTCATAAATATCAGGTTTGTCCATTTAATTTATAAAGTTTATCAGAATACCAACTTGAATCTTTCCTTCTCTCTACCTAATGCTTCCCTAACTATTTCAGGAGAATTCTATCCTTCCTCCGCTCCTTTATTCATCTGCAAAGTTAAAACAAATAAAAGCCTCAATTATGGACTTTCAGTATTTATAGTAGCTCAGATAATACATTTATATCAAGGAAAAAATTCCTTTTCAATGCATTTTAAATGTAATTAGACATAATATAGAATGTGGACCCTAAATTCTAAACTATGACTATTTTTAAAGCATATTTTGAAAGTTATATCAGAATATGCTTCTTCTTGATTTAGATTTATTTTGCTCTTCTCTCTCTCTCTCTCTCTTTAGGTAGGAATTTGGATATTTGGTTAAGGCCTTTTATCACTTCTAATGTAAACATTTAGTAATAAAAATTTTCCTCTCACTTCTGCCATAGCTGCATCTTATACCTTTTCATGTTTTATTTTTACTTTAATTCAGTTGTATGTGCTTTAATATATTGTCAGCAAAATAATGTTTATGAAATAACAACCGAGATAATCAAGGCCTTATTTTCTCAAACATTTGTAGGACTTTAAGTTAGCACAACATAATAGATCTTTTCCTTTTTGGATGATTCCATAATTCATTTCCTACCCACTTCCTCTTTACTTATAAAGAATGATTAACAGATTCCTTAAGACAATATCAAATAAAACCCCTAATGCAACTCAAGTAGCTCAAGTGGAGGTAAAGGAGATGAAAGAGTGGGACAGGGGACATGTACGTCATCCAGTTCCTATAATTTTTAATTATTTTTTTCTTCCACTTAAAAGAATGAGTTAAGAAGAGTGTCAAGGCAGTCCTTTGTTTAATCATTGTATCTAAAACTGTTCACTGTAGAATGAGGCAAGTAAAATAAAGTAATTATCATCATCCATTAAGAGCTTAATCAAGACTAGCACTCTGTTTAATCCTGATTAATTTATAACTAATTTGCTGCTGGTGGTACATTTTTTAATATAGCTTTATTGAGCTATAACTTACATTCAATGTAATTTGCCAGTTTAAAGTACTCATCGGTATGCATTGCTATATTCACAGAGTTGTGCAATCACCACCACAGTTTAACTGTAGGACAGTTTCGGCACTCCCAAAAATGTACCCCTTAGCAGATCCGTTCCTCCTCCACCTCCCGTCATTAGGCAACCACTTTCATACAGCTCACTGTAGCCTGAACTCCTGGGCTGAAGCAATCCTCCTGCCTCATCCTCTCAAGTAGCTAAGACTACAGGCACGCACCACCATGCCCAGCTAATTTTTAAAGTTTTTTATAGGGATGGGGGTCTCACTATTTTGCCCAGGCTGGTTTTGAACTCCTGACCTCAAGGGATCCTCCTGCCTTGGCCTCCCAAAGCACTGGGATTACAGGTGTGAGTCACCGTGCCCAGCCCCAAATTTGCCTATTTTGGACGTTTTATATAAATGGAATAATACAAAATGTGCTCTTCGTTACTGGCTTCTTTCACATAGCATAATATTTGCAAGGTTCACCCATGTTGCAGCATGTGTCAATGCTTCATTCCCCTTATTGGACAGTTATACTGTATTTTATTTATCCATTTATCAGTTAATGGATATTTGGGTTGTTTCTACTTTTTGGCTATTATGAATAATGATGTAACGAACATCCAATTTTTTGGAAGAGTTTGTGAAGAATGACATTAATTCTTCCTTAAATGATTGATAGATATCATTCTAGAATTTGTCCATTTCATCGAGGTTATCTAACATGTTGGCATACATTTTTTTCATAGTATCCCTTATAGTCCTTTTTATTTCTTTAAGGTCAGTAGTGATGTCCTATCTTTAATTCTGAATTTTAGTGAGTTGAGTCCTTTTTTTCCTTGTAAGTCTAGCTAATGATTTGTCAATTTTGTTAATCTTTTCAAAGAAACAACTCCTGGTTTTCTTGATTTTCTCTATCATTTTTAAACTTTCTATTCCTTTAATTTCTAATGTAATGCTTATTATATTCTTTTTTCTGCTTACTTTATGTTTAGTTTGCTTTTTTCCCAATTTCTTGTGGTAGAAGCCTAAGTTATTGATATGAGATCTTTATTCTTTTGTAATGTTGGTGTTTCCAGATATAAATTTCCTTCTAAGCACTGTTTTAGCTGTATTTTATAAGTTTTGTTATGTCGTGGTTTTGTTTTCATTCACCACAAAGTATATTCTAATTTTCATGTGATTTCACCTCTGATCCGCTGGTTATTTAGAGGTGTGTTGCTAATTTCCATATGTCTATGCATTTCTTAAATTTCTTTCTGCTTTTAATTTCTAATTTAGTTTCATTTTGATTAGAGAACACACTAAGTATGATTATACTTATTCTACATCCTTTTTGGTTTTTGGTCTACCATACAATCCAACCTGGGGAGTGTTCCATGTGCACTTGAGAATGAGTATTATTTTGCTTTGGAGTGTCATGTACTATAAATGTTTATTAGATCTAATTAGTTTATACTGTTGCTCAAGTCCTCTATACTCTTGTTAATCCTCTGTCTAGTTTTTCTAACCATTATTGAAAATGAGATGTTGATGTTTCTAATTATTGCAATCTCCAACTATTTTTGTTCAATTCTACCTTCAATTCTGTCTGTTCTTGTTTCATAAATTTTGGGAATCTTTTGCTCAGTGTACATATGTTTATAATTTTTATACCTTTTTGATATATTGACCCTTTTAGCATATGTTCTTCTTTATCTCCAGTTACATTTTTTGTTGTTTTAAAGTCTATTTTGTTTGGTATTAGTATAGCCACTCCAGCTCTCTTATGGATGTTGTTCTCATGGTGTATCATTTTTATATTTTAAATTTTAGCCTGTTAATATCTTTGAATCTAAAGTGTTTCTCCTTTAGATAGCACATAGTTGGATCTTGGGCTTTAGAAAATCCATTCTGACAATCCCTGCCTTCTGATTGGATTATTTAATCCATTCACATTTAATATTATTATTGATATGGTTAGATTGACTCTGCCATTTTCTTTTTCATTTTCTATATGACTCATGTCTTTTCTTCAGTTCCTCCTTTATGTTTTCTTTTGTATTACATGAATATTTACTAGTGTAACTTTTTAATTCCTTTCCATTTTTTTACTATTTCTTTGAGGTTGTTTTGTTTTTCTTAGAGGTTAATTTAGGACTTAAAATATGTATCTTAAATTATCAGAATCTACTTCAGAATATATTAACTTAATTCCAGTGTGATATATAAAAATGTTACTTCTATGCATATCTATTTTCCATCCCCTTTTTTGTTTTATTACTTTTATAGATAGTATATCTATATGTGTTAATAAACCCAACAATATACTATTATAATTATTACTTTATATAATTTTGTGCCTTTTAAAGATGCTGAGGGAAGAAAAGAAGACAAGTATATATTTACAGAGTTTGTGATACTGACCTTCTTATCTGCCATTTATAGTTTTCTTCATTTCTGTAGATTTGAATTTGAATTACCTACCTGGTGTCATTTTCCTCCTCCAATATAGCTTTGCTTCTACCCGTTTCCTTTGTGCCATTATTGTCAAATATATAACATTATATTTCTGCATGTTGCATGACCAACAATATATACATACATATTGTTTTATGCAATTGCATTTTAAAATAAACCAGTTAATAGAGGAAAAGAGACAAAATATGCAATTATAGTCTCTTTTAAAATTATCTGCGTAATTACTTTTATTGGCCTCTTTGTTTTTTCACGTGGGTTTGAACTGCTGTCAGGGGTCAAACAGCAGTTAATTAACAGTTAATAACAGCAGTTAATAAATTCCAAGGTGAGTCTTCTAGCAACAAATTTTCTCAATTTTTGTTTATCTGGAAATGTCTTTATTTTACCTTCATTTCTAAAAGATAGTTTTGCTAGGTTTGAGATTCCTAACTTCTTGTTTTCTTTCAGCACTTTGAATTTGTCATTTCACTTTCTCCTGCTTTCCATTATTTATGATGAGAAGTTAGCTATTAATCTTATTGTGGCACCTATGTGATATAAATATGTGTATATGTATACGTATATACATATATACGTATACATATTTATGTGTGTGTGTGTGTATCGCAGCTAGATCCTGTTGGAGGATGGTGTTGTTCATATTTTTATACATCCCTGATAATTTTCTGACTAGTAATTCTATCAGTTAGTGAGAGGGGATGTTGAAATCCCCAACTATAATATAATTGTGGATTTGTCTATGTCTTCTTTCAGCCCTGTCAGTATTTTAAAATTCTGTTGATTGTTTTATATACATTTAGGATCATTGCATCTTCATAGCAGCTTGATCTTTTTTTGGGGGGGGAGGGGACAGAGTCTTGCTCTGTTGCCTGGCTAGAGTGCAGTGGCATCGTCACAGCTCACTGTAACTTCAAACTCCTGGGCTCAGGCAATCCTCCTGCCTCAGCCTCCCAAGTAGCTGGGACTACAGGTGCGTGCCATGATGCCTGGCTAATTTTTATATTTTTAGTAGAGATGGGGTCTGACTCTTGCTCAGGCTGGCCTCAAACTCCTGAGCTCAAGCGATCCTCCTGCCTTGGCCTCCCAGAGTGCTAGGATTACAGGCGTGGCTACCACTCCCGGCCCATAGCTTGATCCTTTTAACATTACATAATGTCCTTTGTCTCTAGTAATTTTCTTTGCTCTGAAGTCTACTCAATCAGATATTAATATAGCCATTCCTGCATTATTTTGTTAATATTTGCATATTACATCTTTTTCATCCATTTACTTTCAACTTATTTAATTTGTTGAATTTGAAGTGAGTTTCTTATAAACAGCTTATGATTAGGACTGTTAAAATCTACTTTGCCAATCTCTCACTTTATTGATGTATTTAGATAATTTAAAAAAATTAATAGACTCCATTTTTAAGCAGTTTTAATTTTACAGAAAAAAGGATGAGATAAAAGTACAGATTGTTGCCATGTACCCCCTCAATTTCCACTATTTTTAACATCTTGCATTAGTGTGGTAAATTTGGTACAATCGATGAACCAGTATTGATACACCATTAATGACTAAAGTCCATAGTTTACATTAGGTTTCACTCTTTGTATTCAACATTCTGTGGTTTTGACAGACATAGAATGACGTGTATCTAAAATTACAGTATCGTACGTAATAGTTTTATTATCCTAAAATCTCCATGTTCCATTCATGCCTCTTTTCCCTTCCACTAAACTCTTGGCAACCACTGAGCTATTTACTGTCTCTATAATTTTACCTTTTTCACAATGTCATATAGTTGGGATCATACAGGGTGAAAAGTAACCTCTTTTGGTTGGCTTTTTTCACTTAACAATATACATTTAAGTTTCCTTGATGTCACTTTTTGGCTTGATAGCTCATTTCCTCTTATCATGAAATAATATTCCACTGTATGGATGTACCACAGTTTGTTTATACATTCACCTATTGAAGGACAACTTTGTTGCTTCCAAGTTTTTGCAATTATTAATAAAGCTGCTATAAACATTTGTGTGCAGGTTTTTGTATGGACCAAAATTTTCACTCATTTGTGTAAATAACAGGGAGCGATGGCTAGATCATATAAGAGTACGTTTAGTTTTGTAAGAAACTGCCAAATTGTCTTCCGAAGTGGTTGTATCATTTTTCATTTTCACCAGCAATGAATAAGAATTCCTGTTGCTCCACATCCATTTGGTGTTGTCAGTATTTTGAATTTCAGTCATTCTAATAGACGTAGAATGGTATCTCACTGTTGTTTTAATTTGCAATTTCCTAATGACATATGGTGTTGAGTATCTTTTTATATACTTACTTATCAACTGTGTATCTTCTTTGGTGAGATGTCTGCTCAGATCTTTTGCCCATTTTTAAATCGAGTCATTTGTTTTCTTACTGTTGAGTTGTAAGAGATTTCTGTATATTTTGGATACCAGTTTTTTATCTGATATGTGCCTTGTGAAGATTTTCTCAAAGTCTGTAGCTTGCCTTTCATTTGCCTAAGAATGTCTTTTGCAGAGCAGAAGTTTTAATTTTAACAAAGTTCAATTTATCAATTTTTTTATCTCATGGATAGTGCTTTTGCTATTATATGTAGGAAGTCATTGCCACATTCAGAGTCATTTAGATTTTCTCTTGTGTTATCTTCTAGAAGTTTTATAGTTTTGCCTTTTACATGTAAGCCTAAGATCCATGTTGAATAATTTTGTAAAGGGTGTAATTTCTGTGCATATAGTGTTTTTTACATGTGAATGTCCAGTTGCTCCATTATCATTTGTTGAAAAGCCTATCTTTTCTCCACTAAATTGCCTTTGCTCCTGCGTCCAACATCAGTTGACTATATTTGCATGCACCTATTTCTAGGCTTTCTATTCCATTGCCTTGATCTGATTGTCTGTTCTTCACAGTACCAAACTATCTTGATTAGTATAGCTCTTCAAGTAAGTTTTGAAGTCAGATAGTGTTTGCCCTCCAACTTTTGTTTTTCCCCTTTAATATTATCTCAGCTATTCTGGATTTTTTGCCTTTTTGCATAAACTTTTGAATCGTTGGAAAATTTGGATTGATGGATCAAATCTAGGTCAGTCTAAGCGATAACAATGTCTCCTATCATGTACATGGAATATCTCCATTTTGACTCTAATTTTCTCAGGTTGTAGTTTTTCTCATAGCTATATTTGTTAGATTACCAACGTTCTCTTCTTGATGCAAGCAATGGTGTTCTTAATTCAAATTCCAATGTACATTGCTGGTATATAAGAAAGCAATTGACTTTTGTATATTAACATTATATCCTACAACCTACTACAAAGACTTATTAGTTCCACTTTTTTTTGGTTGATTTCTTGGGATTTTCTACATGGGTAATCATGCTATCTTTGAGCAGAGAGTCTTATTTCTTTCTTCCAAATTTGCATAACTTTTATGTCTATTTCATGTCTTATTGCATTAGGTAGGACTTCCAGTATGATGTTGAATAGGAGGGGTGAGAGCAAACACTCTTGTTTCTCATCTTACAAGGAAAGCATCAAACCTCTCACCAGTAAATATAATGTTATGCGTAGGTTTTCTGTAGATGTTCTTATCACTTTGAGGAAGTTCTCCTCTATTCCTAATTTGCTGAGAGGTTTTATCATTAATGGATATTGGATTTTGTCAAATGTTTTTCTGCATCTATTGATATAATTGTGTTTTGTTTTCTTTATCCTGTTGATGTGATGGATTACATCCATTGATTTTCAAATGTTGGACTAGCCTTGCACACTTAGAATGAATCTCATTTTATCATGGTGTATAATTCTTTTTATACATTGTTGGGTCCAATTTGTAATACTTTGTTCAGGATTTTTGCATTTATGTTAATGAAAGATATTGTTCTGTAGTTTTTCTTTCTTATAGTGTTCTTGGTTTTGGTACTAGGGTAATGCTGGCTTCATAGAATAAATTGGGAAGTATTCCTTATGCTTCTATTTTCTGGAAAAGATTCTAGAGAATTGTTTTAACTTTTATCTTAAGTGTGTGATAGAATTCACCAGTGAACCCTTCTGAGCTAGTACTTTCTGTTTTAGCAGCATATTAATTATTGATTCAATTTCTTTAATAGATACAGAACAACTCAGATTATCCTTTTCACCTTGTGTGAGTTTTGGTTGATTGTATTTTTCAAGGAATTTCTGCATTTCATCTAGGTTATCAAATTTATGAAGTTGTTCATAATGTTTCTTTATGTTCCTTTTAATGTCCATAGAATCAGTACAGATGGCCTTGCTTTCAATTTTAACATTAGGATTAATAATTTGTATTTTCTCTGTCTCTCTCTGTCTCTCTCACTTTTATTTCTCTTTTCAAAAATCCAGCTTTTAATTTTGTTGATTTCTTTCTATTGATTTCCTGTTTTCAATTTTATTGATTTTTGATATAGTTTTTATTTTTTTCTTCTTCTTACTTTAGTTTGTTCTTTTACAAGTTTCCTAAAGTGAAAACTTAGTTTATTGATTTAGATCTTTCTTATTTTTTAATATGTGCATTCAATGCTATAAATTTTGCTCTAAGCGCTACTTTTACTGAATCCCACATATTTTGTGGGATGTAAATGAAAATGAAAAGTTGTACTTTTATTTTCATTTAGTTCAAAGTATTTTAAAAATTTTCTTGAGATTTTTTTGATCCATTTGTTATTTAGAAGTGTGATGTTAAATCTCCAGGTATTTTGAAGTTTTCTGGCTATCTTTCTGACGTTGAGTTGTAGTTTAATTTCACTGTGGTCATAGAGCATAATTTGTATAACTTATATGCTTTTAAATTTGTAATGGCCCAGATAATGATCTGTCTTGGTGAAGGGTTCATGTGAACTTAAGAAGCATGTGTATTCTGCTGTTGTTGGATGAGTTGTTCCATAGATGTCAATTAGATCCTGTTGATTGATGTCGCTGTTGGCTTGAAGTACATCCTTTCTGATTTTTTGCCTGCTTGATCTGTCAATTGCTAATAGAGAGAGGTTAAAGTCTCCAACTATAGTAATGGATTCATCTATTTTTCCTTGAATTTCTATTAGTCTTTGCCTCACATATATTGATGCTCTGTTTTTAGGTGCATATACATTAAAAACTGTCATGTCTTTTGAAGAATTGACCCCTTTTTCGTTATTTAATGCTTCTCCTTATCCCTGATAATTTTCCTTGTTCTGAAGTGTGCTCTGTCTGAAACTAATAGAGCTACTCCTGCTTTCTTTTGATGAGTGTTAGCATGGTATATTTTTTCCATCCCTTTACTTTTTATCTCTATGGGTCTTTACATTAATATTTAAAGTGGGTTTCTTGTAGACAATATACAGTGGGTCATGTTTTTTGATCCACTATGACATTCTCTGTCTTTTAATTGGTGTGTTTAAACCATTAATGTTTAAGGTGATTATCAATATAGTCAAATCCACATGTATCATATTTGTTCTCATTTTTTCTTTGTTGGCCCTGTTCTTCGTTCCTATTGTTTTGTCTTCCACACTTTTTCTGCATTTTGTGCTTTAATTGAGCACTTTACGTAATTCCATTTTCTCTCCTTCCTTAGCATGTCAATTATACTTTTTTAAAGCCTTTGAAAACATCAGCCCTAGAGTTTGTAATATGCCTTTACAACTAATCCAAGTCCACTTTCAAATAACACTGTAGCACTTCACAGGTAGAATAAGTACCTCTTAATAACACAATATTTCTGCTTCCTCCTTTCCTTTGTATTACTGCTGTCACCCGTTTCGCTTATACAAAAGCATACATGAGCATACATCACTGCATGCATAACATTGTTGCTATTATACAATACATTGTTGCTATTATCATTCTGAATAAACTGTCAATATGATCAATATGTTTGCTCAATTAAGAATACGAAAAAATGAACGTTTTGTTTTTACTCTAACTCATGAATTTCTGATCCTCTTCCTTTTTTTATGTAGATTGGAGTGTCTGACCTATATCATTTCCTTTCTCTCTGAAGAACCTCTGTTAACATTTCTTGCAAGGCAGTCCTGCCAGTAACAAATTTCTTCAATTTTTGTTTCTCTGAGAAAGACTTAGTTCTCATTACTTTTGAAGGATAATTTCACAGGGTACAGAATTCTAAGTTGGTGGTTTTTCTCTCCACACTCTAAATATTTCACTTTACTCTTCTTGCCTGCGTGATTTCTAAGGGAAAGTCAGAGGGAATTCTCATTTTTGCTCCTCTGTTACCTGTAGATGTTTTTCCCCTCTGTTTTCTTACAAGATTTTTTTCCTTTTCATTACTTTTCTGAAGTTGAATATATCTAGGTGTAATTTTTTTTTTTTGTATTTATTTGCTTGGTGCTCTCTGAACTTGCTTGATCTCTGGTTTGGTGTCTGACATGAATTTGGGGAAATTCTCAGTCATTATTGCTTCAAATACTGCTTCCATGTCTTTCTTTCCTCTCCTTTTAAAATACCTGATATGAATATTTTCTTCTTTTGTAGTTTTGTTACAGTTCTTTGATATGCTGTTCTGGGGTTTTTCAGTCTTTTTTCTCTTTGCTTTTCAGTTTTAGAAGTTTCTATTGTCATATCCTCAAGCTCAAAGATTCTTTCCTCAGCTGTGTCTGGTCTATTAGTGAGCCCATCAAAGGCATTCTGTATTTCTGTTACAATGTTTTTCATTTTTGCATTTCTTTTTTACTTTTTCCTTGAATTTTCATCTCTCTGCTTAACATAACCCATCTGTTCTCGCATGTTGTCTGCTTTATCCATTACAGCTCTTAACATGTTAATCATAGTTATTTAAAATTCCTGGTCTGGTAATTGCAACATTCCCATGATATCTGACTCTGATTCTGATTCTTGTTCAGTCTTTTCAAACTGTGTTTTTTGCCTTTCAGTGTGCCTTGGAATTTTTGTTTAAAAAACTTCAATAAAATTTGAATACGTGATATACTGAGTAAAAGGACCTACAGTAAAGTAGACTTTTAGTGACGTAGTAAGGTGTAAGGGGAAGGGAAGCACTCTATAATCCTACGATTAGGGCTCAATCTCTAGGTGAGTCTGTGTCCCTTGACTGTGAACTTCACCAGTGCTTTTCAGCATCCCCCTCAGGTGAGACATGATGGTGGGGATGGGGGTGGAATAATATTTTCCATCTCCCATGTGGAAATCTAAAAGAGGTTATAGTTGAAGATTTCCTTTCCCCCACTTGAAAGGCCAGAGGGAGCTGGAGTTGTTTATTTCCCTTCGCTCACGTGGAAGGCTAGAGGCAGTTGGAGTCGGGTATTTCCCTTCCCCCACAGATCTTCAGCTCAGGTTCGGCTCTGTTAAAATAGTTTCTCCTGGTGCAGGTCTTGTTAAGAGAAACTGAATACTCTGACATATTACCAAATGGCTCATTTTCCCCTCCCCTTGCCAGAAGCATCTGGAGATATATTCAAACGGTCACTGTGAGGACCTCATAGAGAATCCTGGAAGCAAAGCTCACAAAAGTGTGGGGGAACCCCAAAGACTGAGTCCCCCTTGAAGTTTTTAACTTTCAGGGTTGTCCACATTGAGCCTCCAGCAATTTGTTAATTACAGTTCAGGTTTCCCTGCTCCAGCACTGCTTTTTGTGGAGGTTTCTACTTATCATTTCTGCTTGAGTTAAGTTTTGATTCTCTGTACCTGCCTGTCTGTCTCTCCAATAGAGGGGGACCCAGCTTGATCTGTGACCTCACTTCTATGATGGATCTAAGAAGAGCTGTTGATTTTTCTGTCTGTTTAGATTTTTATTTGTTAGGATAAAGTGGTGACTTTCAAGCTCCTTACATGCTGGTCTGGAGACCAGCAGGCTTTCCCTCATTTTTGAAGAACAGTTTTGCCAATTATAGAATTTTCAGTTGACAATTTTTTTCTTTCTGCATTTTAAATATGTCATTCTGTTGCCTTATGGCCTGCCAGCTTTCTGCTTAGAAATCTGCTCATAATCTTATTGAGGGTCCTTTGTACATGGTGAATCACTTTTCTTTTTCTGATTTCAAGATCCTCTCATTGTCTTTGAATTTCAAGGCTTTGATGTATCTCAGCATGGATCCCTCTGGTTTTATCCTACTTGGAGTTCACTGAGTTTCTTGGATAGCCGTGTCTTTCCTCGTATTTGGGAAGTTTTTGGTCATTATTTCTTCAATAAGTCTCTGCCTCCTTCTGGAGCTCCCATAATGAGTAATTGGTTTACTCAGTGGTGATGCTTAAATCTCTTAAGCTTTATTCACTTTTCTTCCCTTTTTTGTTTTCATTTTGGTACTCAGACTCAATAATTTCAAATAAACTTTCTTCTTGTTAACTGCATCTTTCCTCTGCCTGTTCTCATCTGTTGAAGCCCTCTCATGAATTTTTCAATTCAGTTACTGTATTTTTCAGCTTCAAAATTTCTGGTTGGCTATTTTTTTTAAATAATTTCCATCTCTGTTGATATTCTCCTTCTGTTTATATATTGTTTTCTTCATTTTCCTTAGTTATTTGTCCACGTTTTTCTTCATATTTAAGACAGTTGTTTTACAGTCTTTGTATAGTACTTCTGATGTCTGTGTTTTTTAGGGACAGTTTCTGCCACTTTATTTTCTTCCTTTGATTGGGCCATGTTTTCTTGTTTCTTTGAGTACCTTGTGATTTTTTGTTGTTGTTGAAAATTGGACATTTGGAAAAAAACTTCCTCTCCCAATCTTTGCAGACTGACTGCAGGGAAAGACCTTCAGTAATTAGGAGGGCTTGTTCTGAGACTTGAGATCAGACTTGTGTGAAAGTTTTCATCTTCTCAGGTCTTTTATAGAACTGCATTTTCCCTGGGCCTGTGTGTGCTTTTTAATTTTTTTATTTCCTAGTGTATACAGCTTTTTTTTTTTTCTTAATTTCCCTAAGCTCCCAGCCCTGCTTCTTCTTGAGACCATGCATATTCTATTGTATTCCTCTACCTGTAATCTCTTCCTTTAGGCATGTGCAGGTCTGTTGTGCATCCCCCTGCAGCATTCATGAGCTGTGCCTATTGTTTCCCATGGGCTTTTATAGCCTGAGATCTGAGATGTTCTGATCTTTGTTGTCTGAACTCCAAGTTAGGGAAAACAGAGACCACTCCATCATGAAGCTCCCAGGCAAATAAGGTCCTGCTTTACTCTCTCCAGTTCCAGGGAAGGAATTGGGAGCTGAACGATCACTTTCTTGAGACCACTCTCTGGAATGCCAGGGAGTGGGTGTGGCAAGGCCAAGTGAAAACACCACAAAATTTCCCACCATTTTGAATGTGACTCCTTCTTGGTTGGGTGTTCACTTGTTTTCTGTAAACCTTTGGCTATTTTCCAGAGCTCCTAGAAGTCGGTTTAGTCAATTTTTAGTATTTTCTTTAATGTTTCCCTGGGAGAAAAAGATCTGACGCTTTCTACTCTTCCATCTTCCTGACATCACTAAGATATGTTTTCTGCCCCAGTATATGGTTTTTCTTGGTAAATATTCTATGCACATTTAAAAAGAATGTGTACCTGGCAGTTGTTATTTGGAATTTCTATACATGACAATTATGTCAAGTGGCAATGTTGTTCAAGCCCTCTATAACCTTATTGAGTTTTTGTCTACTTGCTGTATCAATTGGTGACATGAGGTAAAGAAATATCTGACTATAATTAAAGAAAGAAAAATATGTTTATTTTTCTCATAATCCTTATATTTTGCCTCATGTATTTTGAAGCTATGTTATTTATAAGCATAGGGGATTTTTAAATAAACATTTAGGTTTTTTATTCCTCTTGACAAATTGATGCTTTTGTCATTATGAAATGACTTTCTTTATCTCTGCTAATACCCTTTCATCTGAAATTTATTATACTTTGTGTGATATTTCTTTGGAGTAGCACTAGTTTAGTATATTTGTCCATCTTTTTACTTGTGTCTTTATACTTAAGGCGTGGTTATTGTTGGCTCTTGGTTTTTTTGAATCCAACCTGTCAGTCCTTGTCTATTACTTAGAATTTTTGGGCTTTTTACACTTAATGTGATTGTTGATATAGTTAAATTTAAATCCATCTTCTTGAGATTGGTTTTTTATTTATCCCCCTTTAATTTGTAACAGTGTACATTCAAGTGATATTATACTACTTCACATATAGTATAAAGTTTTTAAATAGTATATTTCCATTTTCCCCTCACAGGCATTGTGCTATCATTGTCATAAATTTGACTTATACATGTGTTATAAACCTCATGCTACACTGTTATTACTTTTATTTAAACAATTATATTTTAAAGATAATTAAATAATAAGAAAAAATCTCATATTTTTATCCATGTAGTAGCCATTGCCAGTGCTCCACAGTCCTCTGTATAGATTCCTATTTCTATCTGGTATCAGTTTTCTCAATTTTCTTCTGCCTGAAAGACTTCCTTAAACATTTACTGTAGAGTGGGTATATTGGAGATATGGTTTTCTATGTCTGAAAGAAGCTTTTGTTTTATTCTCATTTTAAATGTTATTTTTACTGTGTCTAGAATTCTAAGTGGAAATATTCTTACTTTTCATATCTAAAGATATTGTTCCATTGTAGTCTCACATTATTTTTAATGGGGAGCGGGAAATCTGTTGTCATCCTTATTTTTGTTCTTGTACATGTGATGTGTCTCTCCTACCCCTTCATGGGTAATTTAAGATTTCTGTTCATCACTGGTTTTGAGTACCTTAATTCTGATGTTCCTTAGTATCTTTTTTTTCTAGTTGCTTGTGCTTGAAATGTATTAGGCTTCTAAGGCCCGTGGCTTTAAAGTTTTCAACCAATTTGGAAGACTTTCCAACCACTATTTTTTCAGTTTTTCTTCCTTTACCCATCTATCCCTCCCTTCCTTCAAAAAATTCAATGACACGTGTTATTCCGCTTGAAGTTGTCCCATAGCTTCATGATACTCTGTTCATTTTTAATTTTTTAAATTTTCTCTGTTTTTCATTTTGCAGTTTCCATTGCTGTTTTCAAGTCTACTAATCCCTACCCTTGCGATGTCTGGTTTGTCTTTACACCCATCAATGTGTCTTTATCTCTGACATTGTAGTTTTCATTTTGAAAAGTTTGATTTGGATTTCCTTTTTATATTTCCACATCTCCACTTAAATTTTTGAATATACAGAATATAGTTATAATAATTCTTTTCATGTCCTTGTCTTCTGATTCTACCATCTATGTTACTATTGGGTCAAATTGACAATTTTCCCCATCATGTGTCATGTTTTCTTGCTTTTTGAATGGTAATTTTTTACTGGATACAAGACATTGTGGATTTAACTATTTGGATGCTGAATATTTTGGTTTTTTTCTATAAATATTCTTGAGCTCTGTTCTGTGATGCAATTAAATTACTTGTAAACATTTGATCTTGTCTGATCTTTCTAAGCTTTCTTAAGAAGGACCATATAAATGCTCAGTCTAGGGCTAATTAGTTTTCTATACTGAGGCAAGATCCAATGTAAAGTTATTATGAGTTTTTCCCTTCTAGCTAGTGGAAATAGGCGCTATTTATATCCTGGCCCTTTGTGAGTGTCAAGTACTGTTTTTCTAATCCTTTTGAGTGGGTCTTTCTTTGGCCTTGATAATTCTCTCACAAACATGTACCGATCAGCACTCTTCAGACTACTTGAGGAAGACTCTGTACATCTCCAGTGTTCTCCTTCTGGGCGGCTCTCACATTTCTCATGAACTATAGCCGCCTTCGTCTCCCAGATTCCTAACACCATCATGTCGACTCAACAAGTCTTCTGGGCTCTGCCTGGGTTCTCCCTCCTGTGATGCAACCTGGAAACACCCTCTCTAGGCAGTAAGCTGTGGGCCCTTGTAGGGCATTCCTCATTTATTTCCCATCTTTCAGGGATCACTGTTTTTCATTTCCTGGGTTCTGATGTCTTGAAAACCATTGCTTCATATATTTTGGCCATGTTTATGTTTGTTTCAGGTGGGGGAGTCAATCCAGTCCCCATTACTCCATCCTGGCCAGAACTCTAAGTGGTTACCAATATTATTTCATTTTAAATGGTAAAAATTAGCATAAAATTACCATAGTTTTATCATTTTACCTTCAATTTCTAGATAAAATGCAATACAAATTTATTTCACCTCAACTCCTTACTATGCAATTCTTGTTCCATTTTCAGCATACTTTATTCTAAGAGGCCTTTTCTTTGTTTGATTATCTTTTTGTAATGAGGACCTCATTAACTTACATGTGAATATTCAATGTTCTTTGTTTGGCTTTAAAACTATCATCAGCTTTTTTTTTCTTTCTCACTTTATTACTTCTTAAAAATTCCAAGGGTTTGATATAAGATAAGTATAAATTCTGAGGGGAAAAAGTTCTAATTTCTAGTTATATTTATATATTTAAATGCCAATGATCAGATTTTTAAAATGTTACATGTACTGTGAAGTTTTCCATTTCCGTTTATGCATTGCTGCCATTATTATAGTGCTTAAAATAGCACTATAAGCCAAACATTGTTCTAAGTGCCCAGTACTGATCCATTCACTTAATATTCACAGGAATCTTTGGAGGTATGTTCTGTTATCATCCCTACTTAAGATGCCAAGAGAGTAACTTGCTGAGAGTTGCCCAGTTAGTAAACCATGTTCCATGGGTGAGTAAAACTTTGTCTTTGCAAACCTTACATGTTGAAAGGTAAGTGAAAAGGGTGCTTTTTAAAAAGGAAATAAAACACACCAAAATTAACTGATTTACACCTAAAAAAAAGGAATCAGATTACTTAACAGTCAGACCAATACATTGACATTTGATTCAACTAGTGCTTTAATTATAAGAAAACTTTAGGGCTCCCTAAAATGCTTCTTTATGGGACTAACACAACTGGCTGAATTTTTGTTTAAGGGTGAAATTTGCTCAAGAATGTAGAGCTTTAAAATCTATTTTCCATCCTCCTGAGAACATTCTGTAGCTCCTCCACATTTTGGAAGATGAGCCTAGTGACAGGAAACCTCCTGTATAACCAGGCACCATATGCATAATTGGCACTTGACAAATAGCCATCTGTTAGATTTGTTGATAGAAACAAGAAGTTAATAAGAACAAATCATATGAAACAAAATAAATAGTAGTCCCAACATGATTGTGAATCTGCATTAATGGTAACTAGGCTTAGGTGTTCATTAGAGGATAATAAAATTTTATAAATTTACATTGGACAATCAAGAAAATAAATGTATTGGCACAAAACACTTTGAACCACAAACAGTGCCCTTTATTCATTATTCATGTGGAAATTGTTCTGGCATAATCTCGTTCTACAGTGCTACAACAAGAAACTTTAGGAACATAAGGAGGACAAAATGCCAACAATTTACCATAGCCCTTCCTGGGAAACATAATATGCTTAAATATCCTGTAGAGACAAAGAAGGGTCTTGAAAAGACAGCTGGTGACAACAAAACATTTCGCAGTCATGATTATCAGTCTTTGAAAAAGTTCTTAATAATAATTGGGCTTATTTTAATTAATGACAATATGAATAATTTATTGAACTCTTACTATATGATAGGCTGTGGGCACTTTGCATAAATTATTCTCAAATAATCTTCACAAACTATCCAGAAAAGAGGTATAATTATGTTCATTGCAAAAGCATGGAATCTGAAGTTTGGAGAGAAATTTACTGTTTTGCTATTGTTTCCCAAGTCTATCTCCAGATCGTCTCGTTCCCCTGAGTTACTCTCCTAAATCTTAAGTGGAACCAAATATTTTATCACTTCAGTGTTGCTTTGTTTGTTTGTTTTCTCCCTTTGTCTCTCTCCTTCTTTTCCTCCTTATACCCAGCAGTAGTTTCTTTTAAACTTTGGACCAGAAGATGCACCATAAGTTGTTCTGCAGAGGTTCTTATTGAATATTCCTAGGAAGGTGCCCTACGTGTCAGCTTCACTTTTTCCCCTCCATCATCAAGGTGGGCATGTTCAGCGTAGACTACCACAATCCCGGATACCTCACAATCTCTGCTTAGATTTGCCACGGAAGGAAGTGTGTTAGTTTCACTGCACATAAAAGACTGCCTTCTAATTGCATACTTATTCCTAGCTTCCAGATTGTGCCTTTACAGTGTTTGCAAAAGCACTAACCATTCTTACCAGGAGATGAATTGCACAGTCCTCCTCCTCCTATAATAGTAGTTATCTGCCTTGTGGTCAAAGTGCTTCCTTAAGGCACAGTGATGCTCCTCTGCTGGCAGGCGTGAGCATGCTGCTCCTCGGAGACTTACAGAACTGGTTGGTGGATGGATTTGAATTCCCTAGATCTACTCAAGGCAAAACAGTTTAGGCTTCATTTTTATTTTTTTTCCCCCCGAGGCAGGGTCTCACTCTCTCTGTTGCCCAGGCTGGAGTGCAGTGGCATTATCATAGCTCACTGCCACGTCAAACTCCTGGGCTCAAGTGATCATCCTGCCTCAGCCTCCCCAGTAGCTGGGACTACAGGCGTGTGCCACCACCGGCTAATTTCTCTATTTTTTGTAGATATGGGGTCTCGCTCTTGCTCAGCTGGTCTTGAACTCCTGACCTCAAGCGATCCTCCCATTTTGGCCTCCCCAAGTGCTAGGAGTACAGGCGTGAGCCACCACGCTGGCCTTCTGCTTCATTATCCTCAGAAATTCAGGCTTGCCATGAGGCAAGAAACATGTAGGCAAATCTAACAATTCTTCCAAACCCATACCTATCAATTCTTGCTCTTTAAATAAGAACAGTGTTTCCTTACATCAGTAGATCAGCTGAGTTAAAAAGATGTCCCAAACATAGAATCCCATTACCTTAAGCTGAAAAAAAGTTTTTATAAGTATAACTTTATTCATGCCTGATGAGAGAGGCATTCTCTAGCAACACATTTAAGGATCAGTTTTCACTTTAAACAAAACTATAAAATGAATAAATTCATCTTTGACCTTTAACTAACACCTTTCTTCATGGTCTCCTACCCCTACATTTCACGCCTTCTGGTACTTTCCTCTTCTCATTCTCCCCATCCCCAACCCAAATTCGGGTGATATTTCCTGTATTAAAGTTTGTTTTCGGGAAAAGATCTGAAATCCATGAGGGATTTCATGCTAAATATTAATACACCTCAATGGCAGAACATTGGTTTGCTGGGGTCTGGGATTGATTTTCTAGTCCCTAAAATCACATTCTAATTGTGACCACCTGGCTTTTTCGATGATAACTCAGATTTAGGGTGGGGATTATCTTTCTATATGAAGGAAACATTTGAGAGAATGTTTTCTTTGCTACATGGGCATTTAAGGTATTTTTTACGTATCAGTGTTAATGTGTTTTATTATATTATATAAATTAAAAAAATCATAGAAGTCTATATAAAACCAGTCTCAGTAAAACAGTTAAGCAAATTATTTATGAAATAGTCATTGATTATTATCCCCTTCTAATTTTCCAATTCTTTCCAATTAGCCAGTGATAAGAAACTGGGAAGAAAATTTCAACTTGTTTACAATTTATTTGCTTATTTTTTAACCTATTGTAGTTTGGAAGGATAAGATTTTTAGGCTAGTTTGTTGATTACACAGAAAAAAAATCCTTACATAATGGTTTAATAATGAATATTTGCCTTTGTATGTGAGTTCAACTTACTTCTCCAATTGGGCCTGAACTGTGAGAATTGTCCTAAAATATTGACAAATGTTGGAAGGCCACAAGAAGTGAGACTTCATCTTTTCTACTCTACGAGAACATCAGTCTTTCTATTTCTGTGAAAAATAAGGAAAGGGAAGTAGGCTCAGGTGACTTCTTGATGCTGAAGTTAATGAAAAGTTCTATTCAAAACTGTGATATTCAGCACAATTAATCCTCCCTGTTAATATAAATAGATGAAGGGGTAAACTATTTGACTTCGAAGCTCTAGTTTAATTTCTTGCAAGTACAATTACTTCAGCTCCTAAATTAAAAAAAAAAAAGCTTTAGATTTCTACTCTAGGCCACTACTTCAGGTGTCATTCATTACAAAACAAAAATAAAAATAAATTAAATTTTCACAGATGATATGATCACTTTTGATTTGATGCATGTCACTGTTCCAGGATGTACTGGCCATTCTTTGTTGAGCCCCTTGGAACCACTCTCTACCCTTCCCGCCCCAGTGTCACCTGGCTACCCCGTTGGCTGACTTCCAGTTGGTTTTGGCTAATGGGAGACACTAGCAGAAGTAGGAGGAATTCAGAAGTCAGGGCTCAAAATGTTTCTTCCCTACTTACTCCTGCTTCCAGGCTCTGGCAGCAGCTTTTAACTTCTATGACTATAGTTTCCACCAGAGAACTCTCCTCTCTGGATGCTGCTTTCTGGGGCTCTGCCAACCATCTTTCCTCCTCCTGCCTCTCTGGCAGTGGCAGTGACATCTTTCTGCTGTTGCTCATCTTTGGGTCCCTTCACTTTTCTTCACAGTCACTTTATTTAAACCGTCTGAATGAATCTTGCTTTCTTCCTGGGCCTTGATTAATGCAGTAGTGTATTTAAAAAATCTAATTAATATCGTATTACATTGCTTAGAAAAATATTATAAGAAAAAAAAGAATTCTTAGAGCTGTAGCATACTTGTAAGTATAGACCCATTTAGGACTTAAAGTGCTATTAGACTGGCAGGCAAATGTGGTTACGTTTAGTATTCACACTCTATTTTCTAGAACTGAAAATTGCAGGACTATAAATTCTAGTGTAGACTGGAATACACATGGTATACCACTAAGAGAGAAGATAAAACTACAGAATAATACCATAAAGTACAGGGTGAAACTACATTAAAATAAAATAAGCACAATCCAGTATATAGGGTCGTATATGTTTGTATATAAGAAGAGCAAAAATTGTGAAAGGATACGTAGTTGTCTGTTATCTCTCACTGGTTACCTCAGTGGGATTGGAGTGATGATGCTTGTGGTAATTATTAACATTTTTTATATATAATTTTTGTAAAAATGTTCCTATTGTAATTCAAAAAGATCTAGAAAAAGCTTTAAAAAGAGCTTACCTTAACAAACACTTAAGTTCTTACACTTAAGCTAGTCATTAAACACACCTCAGTATCATTTGTTCCAATGTGATATAACATTCTAAATATATGCTATTATAAATTAGAATTTATTACCTTCTTATGCTGGTTCAACTAGGCAACCATTATCCAAACTAAAATATAAAAATATAAAAATTGTATTTATTATCTAGGCTAAGGTTAAATGGAAGGTAAGCAAAAAGTTTCAAAGTTTCAATTGCATTATTACAGAAAATGGGGCGGAAAGAAAGTAAAGCTGCAACATATAAAACATTTATATCTGTCATATTTAATATTTTTTCTAGGACATCCAGTGTTCTAGTTACATCAGCCACCTCAAATTTATGCTTTCATTTGTCCATTAAGAGTAGAGTGTGTAAGTCGCCGCAGCAGATGCTGTGCTAATAGGCAAGGTAATTTCTGGAGCCTCATTACTCTTAGTCTGCAAAGTTCATTGCCAGTGTTATCACCACACCAAGTATCTATGCTGATTTAAACGAAAACTTCACCATATAGCAGCAATTATAGCAACATAAAATTCACTTACAGACACATACTTACATCAAAGAACTTCAAGTCCCTTAACCAAAAAACTAAAATAGAATAAACCTAAATGAGTTTTAGGTCAAGGAGGGAAAATCCCCAAAACAACTAATTAATTACAAGCACTTCCTGTCTTAGAAGAAAAATGCTGACGCTTATTGGTTTTGGCATACAAAATACTGTGTACATTTAGTATATAATGAACAATTTTGCCCTTTTTGAGTAAATTTTGAGTATAACTGTAAATGTGCATTTTGAATAAAAATCATAAATATAAATATATTCCTCTAATGTAGTAAAATAATGCATCCACAATCAATACACTGATTTTACTGTTTAATGGAGTCATTTTTTTAAAAAAAAATTACAAATGTCTGCCACCCTAGAAAAATTTTTTTGCTTTTCTCCATTAAGCCTAACACTTTGAACATGCAAATTCATATTTTTTAAAGACTTGCTCTGATGCCCGACCCATTAGTACAATAATAAATTGGCATTTTGTTGTTTTACTTCAGGTCCAATTTAGATCCATTTTCTCTGTGTCTGTCTCACGCAAGGCATCTGACCTGTCAATCAAAATTTTAGATTTATAATTTTTTCCTGTAATGAAAGAGGTGTGATTTACATATCTCTTGTGCAAAAGTAGTTTAAGTGAACCCAATTAATAATTCAAGAATGACTTCTTAAGATTTTTTCTTAGTATTCTATTGGAATTCATTTTAATGAAGAAACATCTTTCAAGGATATTTTCAAAGCTGTTCTTTCCAAAGAGAAGACAAAAAGTACACATAGCTATTATTTCTTTTGCAATATCGTCTAAAAAATTTTTAGAATTTTTTAGAATCTCACAGTGGTAATTTCAGGGAGTTTGACAATCTTTTGCCTGTACTGTGAGTTTGGGAAGTACAGGAAGAGAAGGATCTGTCCCCTTCTCTCTGTAGCGTACAGTAGACACTCAGGAAGTTTGGTATTAGCCGCTACTGTAGTGAGCGCCCCGCCCCACCGCACCACATGCAGCAGTTGTTCCTTTGCAGGGCAAGCTGGAATAAAATTTAAATTTTAGACATCTAGCAGGGCCAGGACTGCGGTGAAGGGACTAACACACTCGTCTCAGGCACAAACCTTAAGCAACACTTAGCAATCAAGATAACATTTTATGCAATATTTTAAGAATAAAATTCAATATAAAAAATCCTGTTGGACAAAATATTAACATGTTAAACGAAGACAGGATTCGACCCTGCGCTTGCACAACCCGGCCTCTCTCTCCTTCCGAGCTTCTCTGCGTACAGTCAGAACGCCTAGCAAAGTGACAGTGTGCGCGCATCTGCACGAGTCTATGCTCCATCTTTTTCATTTGAACCGAAACAGAAAATGATTTTCCCTGGACGCTCCGCCTGTGTGCGGCGAAAAGCCGGGCGATAACGCCAGGCGTCGTCAACCTGCAGCCGGAGGGTGACTGCGAGGACGCGGCCGCCCCGCCCCGGGTGGGGAGAGGGGCTGCAGGTGTACCGGGGGAGAGCGCGCGGGAGGGGAGTGCCGGGGAGGCTCCCGTCCCGCTCTCCTCCCAGACCCGTATTTGCCACCTGCCACCTCCAGAGGCGTGCGTCCGGGACACGTCGCCAACCTGCCGCCTGGGAACCAGGTGCGGCGGCGGCAGCGCAGCCCCGAGCGCCCGGGAAGCTGGGGCGGCCACTCGGCGGCGGCGGTCCTCGCAGACGCCGCTGGGGGCCGGGGCGGGGCGCGACGGGGTGTCCGCAGCGGGGAGGAGGGGCGGCGGCTTCTCCCCGACGGCGGGGGCTGGCGGTGCGTGACGGAGAGCGCGCGAGGGGAGGGGCGCATCGAAGACGCGCAGGGGACGAGGAGGGAGAGCGGGAGCGACGCGGAGCGGCCGCGTCTGCCCTGTCTAGTGGGCGCGCGGGCAGAGTGAGCATGGCCTCAGTCGCTGGAGCCCTCCTCAAGGTGCTGCTGCTTCTCCCTGCTCACATGTGGAGCCCAGTGGGAGCAGGAAATCCACGTAAGTACAGCAAACGCTTTAAAACTTGCACTAGGCTATCTGGAAAACTTTGTGTTTTTATTATTGGTAACATTTGGAGCGGGAATCGCAGAGCATGCTCCTGAAAATTAAAAAACCTTTTTATAAAAATCTATTGAATTGCAACCTGAAAAACAGAATTTTGTTTACAATAGACTTTCCTCTTGTGGGGGAGTCTAAAATATACAATGCATGTTTTTACTTTTTTATCTATATATTTGAATATTCATGGAGAAAGTGAGCATTTTGTAAGATCTGAAAATAACATCTTAATAAAGGATTAGCCTGCAATCCTTTATTATTTATTCCTTTTTTAGGATTTTAGCATTTTATAGGAATTAAGCCTAACAGGGAAATAACTGGCAGACATTACATCATACTGCATCAACTTGGATGTTAGCAGCCTACAGTTTTGCTGACCTTGGCAGCTTCAGAGTTAAGGTACTAATTAACTCTGTGCACTACAGGGACAGAGCACCTGTAGGTGAACCTAAATTTAAGATCCCAAAATTAATAACCTGCCCTATACTATGGGAATAAGACTTGGACACTTCCCTGACTGGGGGCTTCGTTTCTAATAGTAGAAAGTTCTTGCTTAAAGACAAAACTTAGCTAGTCATTTAGGTGATCTTGAAAATTATTTTACATTATTTAATTTGTCATTGGGTGCCCTGTTTTTGATTTTCCTTGATTTGGTAAAAATTTAGGAAGCCTTTATTTCTTGAGTGGGCTATAATACCAGTATAATCATGATATTCCAAATATTTGAGCAGAATCTCTGCACCCAATTTTATCATACACAAAAAAATGTTTAAAAAATTTTTTGCTTGGATTAAATCTGTATCAGGGAGATGTCTTCCTTTGTTAATTAATTTTATCCAACCATGAAATTAGAATTTTTAAAATATCTTCCTTGCACCAAGGTTACTTTTATTTTGCTTTCATTGCAATGTCTCTACTCTCAGGCTCATTCCCCATCCTACCGAAATCTCTTTTGAAATCAGTTCAGGTAAATGCTAGTGACCATATTCAGAAATTTAGACTGCTGCAGGATAACCAGCAGTAGCTCTCAGCAGTTTACCTGACCTGTTATTATAAAGTTTGCCATCGCTCAGTGTCCTTCTACCCGAACGCTCAAGCCTGGGTCCTTCACACACAGCCTGCACTCACATGGTGCAGACACCGTGCACCATCCTACCTCACTTAACCCTATGCATGGTGTGCCACTCCTAAAAATGAGCTACTGACCCCTTTGGTCAGGTGCTGTACCAAGTGTTCAGATTCAACTTCAATCTACTTTTATGAGAAGGCTTATTAATCAAATGTAGATATTTACCTCAAATAAAAATGCTTGTGTCCTGCAGTGGAAACTGCTATTTTACTTAAATAAAAACATAAATGAGAAATGAACTACTTATAGAAAGGCATACTAAAGTAATTCAACAATCAACTGATAAACTACAACAACATAAAGTAAGTCACTAGAGGTCACTCTTCCTATTCACTAGACAGGGCATCAGAAAGACTTTCCTTGAGAAAAGCAAAGCCATTCCATAGTTGTGATTACTTTTTATTTGTAGGATTAGTTGTATTGATAGTATTTTGCTTGAAACCAGTGGAAGGATTAAGAAGCCGACAGAAGTTAAGCTGTTCTCTTTTATGGTGAACATTCTTCTCGGAAGAGTAGAGGTCATCTGAGATGATCTATGTAAAACACTTTACAGATGTTCAAAATGGACTTATCACCGAACTTAGCCCTCACCAGTCACTGAATGACACTTAACATTGTTGTGTTTTTTTTTCTAGTTTTGTGGGGTGTTCAGTATTTTTTTGTTAAGGTGCTGCTTAAAAAGGAAGCTTTTAGTATCTCTATATTCAATAAATTTTATTAATTTTAAATTACCTTTTAGATCAAGAAATTCTTCCAGATAAGACTACATAACTAACAAAAGTGAAACCCTCTTGAATACCAATAAGAAAGTCAATAAGGACATCTGAAAGTCTCCTTCTCATGCAGACACCATGACATGCTTGTGTTATTTACACCTGGTTCTCCAGAAGCAAATTGGTCATCCACCAAGGCAGGCTGTCGACGATGGCATGAAATGAGGTCATGGGAAGAGCTCTCTAAACATGTGATATTTTAGGGAGTATTTATATTTTACTTCAATGTTAGTTGACCTGACAAATAAACGGGAAAATTTTATGTCAGGAGGATTTTGCATGAGGGAAAATAATTTTAACTTCAGTGCTCATAGATTTGCTCTTTTGTTTGTTTCTTTTGACTACTCTGAATTATCCTCATACTCTTCATCCTTCTGAAGATGAAATATCTAAACCAGACTGCACTTTTTGCATTTTACCGTAGTCACTGCTAACGTAAAAGCAATAAGTGAGTTACCTGTTTTTCTCTCTGAACTAGTCAATGAACGTGGGTATAAAATTAGGGGGACAGACCCTTGGAGTCTTGCCTTTCTTTGTGTTGTTTTATCTGATGTTGATTTCTTCACTTATTACCAAAGAATAGGAACAAAGACTTGCATTCGTCTCTGTATATTACAGTCATCCTTGTGACTCTACTGTTTCTTTCTGAACACCAGGACATTGTGGTGTGGGAAGGGGAGCGGGGAGGATTTGACTTCCGCTGTACCTTGGGCTAATCAGTATCGGTGCCTAGTAATGACAGTCTGAGGAGCCATAATTTATCTAAGAGTTCTTTTCCTGTTCTGTCACTTTGTCTCCCTGTCTAAGAGTGAAGGAAAGGTCACTAACTGGTCTCCTCTGGTCCCTAAAAACAAGAATAAAGAGAATGATTTGGCTGTGGGCAATGATCCCGAGGCAGATGATCAAACGGCTGGGTGGATTTCTCAGAAATGCCTGTAGTTGATAAAATGCTGAGTAGTAGCCTTCGATATAACTTTTCCGTGGGTTAATTTATTCGTTGCTTAGCTAAAAAGACTTTTAATTGTTTCATTTTTCCCCTGAATGGTTATCTTTTTCAAGTTCACCAGCCAGGCTGGGGAAAGAACTATAAACCTACCTTAGAGTGTGTGGCTTAGTTAGGAAACCCATTTACGACGTGAAATGTGTCAGGAAAAATATCTCACAGAGTATAGGGATAATTACTTTAGCAGACTTTCAGTTTGGACCTTTTAGTAATACCATGTAAAAATAGAATCTGCAGATCAGTAACAGACTCTAAATTTTAGTGTCAACTGGTACTCCATAAAACATGGAGTTCAGATGTCTTTATTCATTTCTTCCAAACTTTATATGAACAAACTTTGTAGAGCATAAGTAGCCCATGGAAATGATAATCAATTCCAAGAAATTGATCTGATCATGAAAAAAAATCAAATACTTGTTATTCCTCTTCCCTTTTCTTCCTGAGTAGTTCAGTCCAAAGCCATTCATTGGGCTCTAGCAGGCAGGCATCCGTGCTGGGTGGTGTGGAGGCCCAGGGGCATGGCACAGAAGCCTGGCAGGGTAAGGAAGGCATGCACAGAGTGGCAAGGGTGGGGACATGGAGAGACGGGAGAGGGTGCTGATGGTCACCCGTAGAGCAAGGTGTCAGAGGCTGCGTGGTGTGCGGAGGGAGGCATTCCGGATTGAAGGAAACTGAGAAAGCATGGCAACTAAATGCTATTCTGGATTAAATGCTTATGTGATGAAGGGCATTATTGGAGTTGTTGAAACTTGAACAAGTTTTGAGGATTCAAAGTTGGAACTCAATCCGAGATGACTGTGATGGTCATGTTATGGTTTGTGTAGGAGAATATCTTCGTTGGAGGAAATGCACATTGAGATATTCAGGGATGATGTAGCGTTTTACCATAGTTCTTCCACCTTTTCTATAAATTTGAGATTGTTTCAAAATTAAACCTTTCTTTCTAAAAAATAATTCAAAATTGCATTTAATAAAAGCATGGACCAACAGAAAATCTCAAGTAATTAAACTTAAATTGATGCTTTTTACCTAAGACATATAGATTGAAAATAAAAAGGTTAAGAAAATTTAACCTTTTAAATTTTAAATTTAATGGACTGAGAAATAACAGTCCATTTATTTATGACTCGAAATCCAATTAGCTCGAGCTTCTGAATGACAAAGACGTGATCGGCATTGGGATTGGTCCCCGTCCTGTTTTTGGAAATTCACGGGCTGTGGCTTCTCCATCAGACTTCTCCAAAGTACTTTTTAAAGTGTGGACATCTGAATGAATTTTTCAGAGTGACTGTTAGCTGCTCTTCTAGAATGGGCTTCCCCACTTTTGATAAGACTTTTCACCAGAAGGTTGATCGCCCCTTGGCCCAGTTGCTCTGTGTTGTAAGAGCATTTGCAAAAGCTGAATTGTGTATGACCATACACGTGCCAAATCTACTGCCACTGCATAGAAATATTTCTTTTCTACTTGACATCTAAAGCATAGCATTGTTTGTAAAGGATTTCATATATCTGCTAAATATGCTGTGATATTATATAAAAGAAATATGTGGAATTCATTACTTATTAGCATACCCTTAACTGGCCTGATGTAAATCCAGTTTTCTAAAGAACGGAATGTATGCTTACTTTGGTTACAATTTTATAATTAATAAAAATAGAAAAATATCATAAAGTAGGGGGTGAAAATGATCTTCTTTATGTTCCAATTAGTGAGCATTTTTACTGTAATAATATGGGGAATGACTGAAGTCTAAAAACATTTGAGATTTTAAAATAGTTTTAACATTGTAACTATAAGATGATGATTTAAGTAGTATACCTAGTTAATAAGGCAGCAATAAAAATTTTTTAAGAATTAAATTACTATGAAAAAATGGTCTAGTATATATCACCTGGGCTGTAACTCTAATTACTTTTTATTAAGTATAACTTCATTTCTTGAGCATATGAAAACAAAGATATTACTTGCTTCTAATTCACAGATGTGTTTGTGTCCCATTGGTAATCGAGACCTTAAGAGGATTTTGGATTAAAATCAACATATTGAGTTATGCCTTCCAAAGTTTTATATATAATATGTGTATGTATATATAATATTCTGTTTTTTTTCAGGAAATACATAACTTGCAGTGCCTTGACTTAACTTGTTCTATAGTTATACCCCGTGGAAAAAAGTTTATTGAATATCACTGTTTCTCAGGCAAATGCAGAGTTTGGGAGATGATGTACATATTGGGAATGTTTGAGAAGGCTTGAACTTGGTAGTTCAAATCTCCTATGACCTTGAGCTTGAACACTCTGACCTGTTCAAGAGATGTTCTCACTGTTCTTTCTGGGATCTCCTCACTGTCCCTTTTCCACACAGTCCTTTCAATATAAACCCGATCCTTATGGAATTCCAGACCCAAATGGAAGGATTTCTTTGGAAACAGCAAACAATTGAATTACTCTTTGACTTAGTGAAGTGATTTGATTTAAAATATTACCTATCACGTTTAATAACTATTAAATCAGAGCTACCTCCAATATAGACAGATAATTTGTGTTGGGTTTTAAAATCTGTTGGCCCTCAGTCAAGCTGGTAGACTTTCATGTGGTATTTTAGGGGCAGTTAAATTGTTAGGATGCCCAGAAAAACAACCACATTTTTACATGAGTATGTATTTGGCTGGGATGTGGGTGGGAAAGAAGTTGTAGGGAAATTAAAAAGACACTGTCTTAATGTTGAGTATTGGATTAAGTAAAATAACAGTTAGAACTGGGTGGGTTTGTGTTTGCTACCAGTGGTAGCAGAGAATATTTGCAGCTTACATTTATAACAGAGTGAGGGATTAAAAATACAGTATTATTCCTGCTCTGATACAGTTAACCACCCTCCACCACACACACCCCCCAACCCCCGTCAACTATAGAAGAGTAGTGCTCTCTCAGACCTCCTGCCTCTAAGCCAGCTTCTGGCCGTCCCTGTAGTCTAGTCTTTTCTAACACATCAGTGAAGATAAGGAATGGGGAAAAGGCTTTGATTTAAAGATCGCTAGATATAATAGATTCCTAGTTTAATCGGGAAGACAAATCAATTATTAACACAGGTACAAAAAGAAAAGTATCTTAAGCAAAACCTCTATTATGGCAGATAACCTTTAGGGATTGTGCAATTTAGGTCTTCAATTTTAGATGACTTTTTTATTTTTAGATATCTCTAAATGCTTGATGGTTTAAATATTTAAATGCTTGATGGTTCTCAACTTTAAGGACTTGTGATAGAACTTCACATGTGCTATAATTAAGATATTTATGATTTTATTGTAAGAAGATTGGTAGAAAAAGTAATACAACATCAAATGGGAAAACAAATACCTGTGTAATGTTATAAAAACTGTTCAAATAGCCTGTCTTGTTCCACGTGTATGTCATTGTTGTGCTAATTTGAATTGTTGTACAGCACCAAGAGAAAAGCCCACAGTTATGTTAAGAAACCCCTTCTAAGCCTGTGAAATTTTGTAGTGCTGCCTGTCACAGAACCTAAAATTTGCGAACATTTGTAAAAGTTAGGAAATGTTTTGGGTTCCCCAATAGGAAAAGATGTCACTTATCTTTAAGAAAGTAACTAATTTCTCTCTTTCTGTTCTCACTGTCCGTTAACAATTAAAGGAACCCAAATAATCTTTTAAAATTGTAATGCAACTAAGGTAATGAAAATATCACATAGATTTTGAGATTCATGAGTATATAATAATAATTTACTATTCTTCATGTAAAAAATAAGCTTAAGACACTTATTAATAAAACCTGGACTGTAAGAGATTTATTTCAGTAGTGACGTCAAAGGGGAGGCAATGCTTACTGCCTGCAGAAAGGTTTTGAGTTCCCTAAGCTCGGGACTCCTCTCTTGTAATGTAGCCACTGCATGTGTAGACACCCATCTGGGCCCATCCATGATTTCCCCATAGGAGTTGGAGGTGAGGAAATTGATGCAAATATGATGATGCTCATGTTGCTTGCTGTGCTGTGAATAATGAAGTCCTTTGCTTTGACCCAGGAGTCTTCTGATGCATCCATGAAGCCTGGCAGGCTCACTTGTTAGCTTACAAGTAGGGTAAAATCTCAGACTCGTCCCGGTTCTTGATAATATGTGCTTGCCTGTGAAATGGCCGCCTTTTTCTTGGATATAATTATAACATGATCTAGGAAATAGTGAGAAGATATTACCTATTCAGATTAGCAAACATTTCAATATAAAAATAGCGTATGTTCTTTCATTAATCATAGTTGACACATTCTGGAGAAGAGATCAGGCAGCTTTGTCTTTTTGAATAGCACAGCTGAGTCTGCTGAACTCATCTCCTCCTTTTTTGTCATGGACTTGAGGAAGAACTGCTGTGACAGAGCTCATCTTCTGGGTCGCCAGGGTTGATTGTCGATTTGTTTTGTTTGTTTGCTTGCATGTGGCAGACTAGGCAGATGTCCTCTCCTCCTTCTTTGCTCCATGTGACATCTATCCCTTTGATTTTCTTACTGTATTTTATGCAATATTTTAAAATGCCACCCGTATTCTATTCTGGAAAGCCAACTATCCTAGCCAGAGTTTTCCCAGAAAGCTGAGCCTGTGGTATGCTTTTGTGCACGTAGTCTATTTTGGAAATGATCTCATAAAAGAGAGATGAGTGGTATGGAGAAGAAGGAAACAGCAGTGAAAGGGTGCATCGTTAGCTGGTCACTGCTGGGAGCACCTGGGGCTTGCATTCCCTGGGAACCCCTCAGGAAGCCAGTAGGATGTGTCTCAGAACTGTCCCCCTGAGAGACAGGAGAGGGAATGCATTTATCCCTAGTCCTGTCCCATGCTACAGTGCTGCTCTTGGGGTGCTAACTCCTGGCTCTAGGGCGAGGAATATGAATGAGTTGACACTGGGTTTCTGGAGGCATTTCAGGCTGAGACATCTCAGGTGCCAAGAGGCCAAGAGACAGAGAGGGAACGTCTTGGCACTTGGGAAGGTGCTGCCACATTACACTTGTCAGGAGCTGGTTAGCTCAGCCCTGGCCAGAATAAAAGGTAAGTGGAGAGGATGTGAGTTGAGCCACAGGAGGTGACCCACCACGGGACAGTTTATAATCATAGTACACTGGTCTGCAGAATGAGTCTGGGTATTTATCCAATTTTACCACATTTATGTTAATAAAGCAAGTTTTGCCTTCATGCTACATTTCACTGTTAGATTTTTCAAAATTAAATTCAAGCTCCTAAGAAAAGCAAACCAGTATTTGCACAGCCTGTCTCCTCAGCTTTTCTGAGTTACTAATTCCCTTCCCCATCCATCCTGCCTCCCAGTAGTCTTCCCTCAGCCAGACATGTAACTTTTTCCCTACCACCATGTCTTTGCATATTCTGTTTCTTTTTCCTGAAACATCCACAATATCTTTTCCCTAATATCTCTTGAGAGACTATAGACCAAATATCACCTTCTGTATGATGTTGTTCCTGACCACACTTTCTCACTTTTTTTAAAAATTTTTTTATTTGTATAAATTTATGCGGTACAAGTGTAATTTTGTTATATGGATAGATTAGGCAGTGGTGAAGTTAGGGCTTTTAGTGTATCCATCACCTGAATAACATACATTCACCATTAAGTAATTTCTCATCATCCAGCCCCTCCCAAACCCCACCCCTCCAAGTCTCCATTGTCCATCATTCCATACTCTGCTTCCATATGTACACATTATTTAGCTCACACTCACAAGTGAGGACATGCGGTATTTGTCTTTCTCTGTCTGGTTTGTTTTACTTAAGATAATGGCCTCTAGTTCCATCCACGTTGCTACAAAAGACATGATGTTCTTTTTCATGGCTAAATAGTATTCCATTGTATATATATACCACATGTTCTTTATCCAGTCCCCTATTGCTGGACACTTAGGTTGATTCCATACCTTTGCCATTCTGAAAAGTGCTGTGATAAACACAGTTCAGGTACCTTCTTTTGGAGGGGTAGATTCCCAGCAGTGGGCTTGCTGGATCAAATGGTAGTTCTGCTTTTAGTTCTTTGGGAACTCTCTGTACTGTTTTCCATAGAGGCTGCACTAACTTACATTACTACCAACAATGTATAAGCATACCCTTTCTCCATATCCTTGCCAACACCTGTTATTTTTTGTCTTTTTAATATTAGCCATTCTGACTGGTATAAGATGATATCCCATTGTGATTTTAATTTGTGTTTCTCTGATGATTAGTGATGTTGAGCATTTTTCCATATGCTTGTTGGCTATTTGTATTACTTCTTTTGAAAAATGTCTTTTCGTGTCCATTGCCCGCTTTCTAATGGAATTATTTGGTTTTTGTTGTGTTGTTTGAGTTTCTTGTAAATTCTGGGTATTCATCCCTTGTTGTAGGATGAATAGTTTGCAAATATTTTCTCCCATTCTGCAGGTTGTCTGTTCACTCTGTTGATTATTTGTTTTGCTGTGCAGAAGCCTTTTAGTTTAATTAAGTCCCATTTGTGTATTTTTTTTCTTATTGCTTGTGTTTTTGAGGTCTTAGTTATGAATTCTTTGCCTACACTACTGTCCAGAAGAGTTTTCCCTAGATTTTCTTCTAGAATTTTTATAGTTTTAGGTCTTTCTTTTAAGTTTTTAATCCATCTTGAGTTGATTTTTGTATATGGTGAGAGATAGGGGTCCAGTTTCATTCTTCTGCATATGGCTATCCAATTTTCCCAACACCATTTTATTGAAAAGGGTGTCCTTTCCCCAGTATATGTCCTTATCAACTTTTGTGAAAGGTCAGTTGGCTTCCTTGCTTTCATCACTTGTTTAATGTCAAATCTATAATATGTACCTTTATGGGCCTCTCTTGCACTAGGCATATTGCATTGCAGTGGATTTTTTTTTAATATACCACTTTCACAAGATTGTTATATAATTGAGGGGCGATTTTGTACCACCAGCACCTAGCACCATGGCCAGAATATAATCAGTAGTCAATGTCTATAGAATGTGAATAAAGGGATGGACGGCTCAGATTGATGGAAACACAAGGAAAGATGAGACTGAATGGGTCAGTGGAGTTGTAGCATTCAGGGTGGTATTATAAAAATAAAGATTAAAAGGTAACTTTGACCTAAAAGTCCCTTTACTTTTGCAGCTGGCATTTTGAAATCAAATATAGGCATTGTATTTGTCTCCTATAAATATTGCTTATTATTTAATTAGATCCAAACTCCATTCCAACTTGTCAGGGTCATTTGGATTTAGATTCTCTTTCTTAACCACCACTCCCTAAATTTCCTTTATAGCATCTGTGTTAGTCATCATTCTCCAGAGAAATAGAACCAGTAGAATATTTATAGGAGATTTAATATAAAGAATTGGCTCATGTGATTATGAAGGCTGGCAAGTCTAATCTGCACAGTACACTGGCAGGCTGGAGACCCAGGGAGAGCCGATGTTCTGATTAGAAGGATGTCAGGCAGGAAGAGCCAGTGCTGCAGATGAATTCTGGAGAATTCTGTCTTACTTAGGGGAGAGTTAGTCTTTTTGTTCTGTGCTGGCCTTCAACTGTTTGGATGAGGCCCACCCATTTTATGAAAGGCAATCTGTTTTACTTTACCAATTAAATTGTTAATCTGATCCAGAAACACTCTTATGGAAACATCCATAATAATATTTGACCAAATATCCATCCCCACCTCTGGCCTAGTCAAGTTGACACATAAAATTAATGATCTTAGCATCTGAACTTTGGATGCATCAAATCACATTTGCAAGGAAACAGCTAATAAACAAGCCAGCAAACAAACCAAATACCATTAAGAAAAGCTCCCTTTTTCTTCCCACTGGTAAGGCATCTTCCCCTCCCAGGTTGTCCTCATGTCTCACTTCCACGACACCTCAGAGGTCACTTCCATGTCTTTGGTGCTTTAGCCCAGAACATCTCTCCTTATTCTGTAAAATAATGCATTTGCACAGAAGACAAATTCATTCGGAGCAGTGAACATTTTCTTCTATCTCCATTTCTTATCTTGGATTTCAATTCCTTCTTGTTGGCATTTGTTTTACATTTTCCCATCTGAACACCTTCCTTTACATATGGTGGGAACCAACCAAAAGTTAATAATTTCTCTTTTCTTGTCACCTTCATGAGCTTTGTCAAAAGAGTGGACCTGCAGCTTCTTTGGTCTTATTTTTGTTACATGCATACAAAAAAAAACCCCTCTTTTATTACATTTGGCATTTTTTGTAAGTCTTAGTTTGTTCTAGGCTTTAGCTCCTTTCATTTTATATTGCCTCCTTTTTTTGAGATGGGATCTCACTATGTTGTCCAGGCTGGTCTCAAACTCCCAGGCTCAGGTGATCCTCCCACCTCAGCCTCCTAAGTAGCTGGGATTACAGGTGTGTGCCGCCGTGTCTGGCTGCCTCCTTTGAAATTGTATTAATGTTCCTTTTCGTTATAAATATTGTTTCTTTAGATGCTTTTCCCATTTCTCTCTTCTTCATTGGGATTTTTTGGTCTGGATTTCATTTGGATAGCTTATCACATTTGATGAACTGTGTTATCCTCAATCATAACAACATCATCCTTTTGCATGGTGAGTGCTCTGAGGGCTACAAGGCAGTATTATATAACGTTTCCCATTGTATTTTCAGATGTTTTTATCTTTTCAAATTAGCAAGTTCTCACACAGCTTGAAATAATATAGTTGAAATTCAGACACAAGACTTATTTTCATGGGATTATGTCTACCATTTTCCTAAAGTTTTTAAATCACACTTTTGAGGTTTCACATAAACATTTGTCTATTGTCAGAGCCCCCCTCCTTGGCACAATAAATTCTAAGATATTATGGTTGTTGTTTTCTCAAGGATTCTGACACTTCTCCTTTACTAAACATATTAGAGCCAAGTACAGACTGGTGAAAAAGGTCTAATATTTTGAAAAGTTATTACTTTGGGTTAAAAAAATCTTCTAGCTGATGTCAGTGGTGTTTCCGGGATCCCTCTTAAGAATGCAATTTGGAGTAAATCTATTAACTCTTACTTCCATGTCATTTGAGTTCTCTTCTGTTTCCAGATGCTCCCTAGCCTGCCTTGGCCTATGAGATCATGAGATCCCGTAGAGGTGTTACGAGTTTGACACAAACTTCTTTCCATCCCTCTGCAATAAGTCTTGGGAAGAAGCCATGTCCTTCTTTTACCTTATATTCTGGTTCAGACCTGACTCCTGTCACCTCTCAGGGGTGCATAGGAAGTATCATTTATTGCTCTTTATTAACAGCTCACTTTTATTTGGCATTTATATTCCCCTAGCTATAGCTACATTTATAATTACAATTATTGGTTGTAACCTCTCCAAATTACTGTCTCTTTAAATTACCCTGACATATTTTATTGTATTTTCTCTTTATCATGCCTGATGTCTTTCTACAGAAATTAATTTTGTTGTTTGGTTTCCTCTTTTTCTCCTTATTAGTAAATCATAGAAAACGTATATTCAACTTATTCTCATATTATACACTTTATCTTTAGCCAAAAATCTATATTTTAAAAAAACTTCAAATTTATCAAAGTAATATTTAAGAAAAAAGACAAGAGAATAAGATCATCTTCCGTCCAGCTTCCCTGGGGGAAGGAGCTGGTACGTGCTGAATCCCTTCTGCGTTTTGGGAGCTGTGCTGGATCTTGCAACCATTCTCTCACCTAATTTTAACCCAGCAGCTTTCTTTGTCCATTATTTTCTCATATACATGTTCTTACATCCTGTCTCCTGCATCTCTCCGCATGTCTGAATAGTCCTTGTATTCTTTTAAATGACTATGAGTAGATCATCAAATTATAATGATAATTAAATGTATGTAAACTTTCCTCCAGCTTATTATTTATGTTGGTTCTTTTGTAGTTCTCATGGAACAAAGTCCTCAGTCCTGATGTGTTAAAATTGGCATGATATTGTCATAACTTTATATTCATCATGCCTTAAGTTACGTGGAAGCACCGATATTAAGACATTTTCAATATTCCTATGCCACTCTCTCGTCAACAAGTCAAAATATCATTTGGGAGGAGAGACAAAAATGTAACGCCTGTCTCCTACTCCTTTCTGTTTCCTACTCAGTAATTTATAGAATTGACGCATGTGTCTGTGTATCTTTTCCCAAGCATCATCCGTTCCCACAGGCAAGGCCAGGGAAGGTCTGACATACTCCAGGAACCAGAGCCTCGTCAGCTGGTCATGCCAGGTCACCCTTCCTCACCCCAGAGTCACGTCAGCAGAGCAGGGCTGAGGCTCTCCTGTGTCCTCTGGGGCCCATCTGCTGCTGCACGTGGCTGCCGGGTGGCTCCCCGTGAGTGAGACGCTGCTCCTGCTCCAGAAGGCATAACTCATTTTGAGTGAGACAGACCTCAGTATTTTAGAAGAGCAAGCACTGTCGGGGCCCGCACATGTGTGAGAAGGCTCCAGGGCAGAGGGGGAACTTGAGTCAAGCCCCGAAGGTAACAGATGGTGAAGCCCAGCAGACAGGAGGGGATGCGGTGTCACCGGGCGGCCAGCGTACGTGGGTCCGTGCATACCACATTCAGGGAACCGGGAGGAGACCACTCTGATTAAAGGAGGGAGCTCATCTGAGAAGTTTGTAGGAGACCTAGCTATAGCGCAGAGGGGGACAGAAAACAGATGATGAAGGGAACTGAGTGCCAGGGCATGACATTTGAATTTCAGAGCATGCGCAAGGGGGTCCACTGCAGATGTCTGAGATTGTTATTTGTGAGACTTGTACACAACAATATTTTTAAGAGCTTCCGCTATAGTGATATGTAAGGGGTGTGTGTGGTGGGGGGATCAGTAAATAAACATTGACTGTAAGGATTAGGTAGGTAGGACCTGGAGTAGGATGGTGGTAGTGATGATGGAAAAGGTACCATACACACACACACACACACACACACACAAAGTATAGAATCCTTTGCCATTCATTGGCTGTGGAGTGAAAATAAGGGGAGGGCACTAAGGACAGTGTACTTATTGGGCATCTTTCAGTTGCAGGTGACAAAAATCTCAACTCAAATAGGCTTAAACAATAAAGGAAATCAAAATTACCACTTGATTCAAGCCAGGCTGAATTTTGGTGATCAAATTCTGTCACCAGCAGTCAGCAACTTTCCTTCTTTCTGTTTTGTTTTCCTCTGCACTGGCCTAATTCGTGAGCAGCTCTGTCTACGAGTAGCTTCAGGCATACAGTTTACTAGCTTAGAAACATGATTACGCTTCTTTATTTTTGTTTTTAGCAGTTTTCAGTTCTGCAGCTATTATGCCTTTATTTGTTTATTCCATTCAGTGGGATAAACTTCACAAGAGCAGGGACTATAGACCTAGAACATAAAGGAATGCCTGGCACAGTGTAGACTTTTAACAAATATTTGTTGAGTGAATGAATGGATGTTTTTCCCAAGAGCTGAAGCCAAATTCCCGGGTTCTGCTCTCATTCTTCCAGCATGGACTTCCTGACCATCCTGCAGTCAATCCTTCCCAGTCGGACATGGCATTGCATTGGCCAGGCCCGGGCCCTGGGCCCACTCTGGACTCAGGTGGCAGGCTGAGCCCCATTCAAACACCATGGAGTGACATTTAGGGAAGGCAGTGACTCAAGATGATCAAATGGAGACTCAAGATCACTTGAAACAGAAGTTTTCAGATGGCAAAAAAATAGAGTTTATGCTTACCATCAATGCTTACGTTCACTGTGCTTGTGCTAAAGAATTCCCTTTAGATAGCAATGCATAAATCAATTCAGATTCATAAACTTTCACTACCTTCTAAATCAAAGTTTTATTTAAACTCTCATTAAAATAAGGTTAAGGTACATTAAGAACTTAAAAGGCAGGTGATAAGAAGGAAATAGCACTGTATACGGATGAACATATGGACACGTCCTAAAGAAGGTATGGGCACCCCCTGCCCTGTTTATAATTTGATTTCCTTATGGCGTCTGCCTTACTAACTCAATGTGTGGAATGATAAGAGAAGTATTGCTGTGGAGTTAGTGAATTTTACCTAATTTGGGCAGTCTCTCAAAGGACATTAATCATCATTTTTTAAGTGAAGAGGTTTTCTGTACATCTGGTGATAACAAAGTAACCATTTGTCTAACTCTTTAATAATAGGTTGTGTGTTTTTCTGATAATCTGATGCTGAATAAGTTGCCTCCCTTTCATATTATCAGTCTTGGGGCCCCTTCCACTCTTCTTCTATCCTTAGGTTCCACCAACACAGTGACTAGTCTCTTCCACAGTGAAGAGAAGGTGGGAGCCACCAAGAGTGTACCTGGCGGAGTGACTTAGCACCATAAAGTCCTCTTCTGGAAGATTTGCTTATCTGTGTGATTCAAAGTGGATATTAATACCATTTTAAGTGGAACTTTCCTGCATTTTCCCCTAAAATATCAATATGTCATTCCATATACATGGTGTATTAGCTTCCTATGGCTCTTGTAAAAAAAAAAAAAACCCACAAACTAGGTGACTTAAAACAACAGAATTTATTCTGTCATTGTTCTGGAGGCCAGAAGTTCAGCATGGATGTTAGTAGTCTAAACTCAAGGCGTCAGCAGGGCCACACTCCCTCCGGGAGCTTTAGATACACATTCTTTGTTTCCTCCAGTGTCTGGTGGCTGCCTGCGTTCCTCCACCGTGGCCACCTCGCTCTTCTCTCTGCCTCCATCTTCACGTCACCTTCTCCTCTATGTGTGGCCCACATCTCTCTTTCAAGGACAGTTCTGATGGCATTTAGGACCCATCCCAATAGTCCAAGATAATTTCCTCATCTCAAGGTTTTTGATCACATCTGGATCCCTTATACCTACGGGGAACCTTCCCAGGGATTGGGATGTGGATGTGTCTCTGGGAGCCCTTATCATCAGCATGCTGCAAATGGTCTGTAAAATTCATCTCTGATAAAGGCATTCAACCACGAATACCATGTTGTTTGGTCTTTTAATAAAAATCCCTTAAGTAATGGTGTAATTTTTAATTCAGAGCTCTACCCAAAGATGCCAGAAGGTATCCTTATTTAGATTTAAAGACCCTTTCCAGAGTCAGCTGTATTCTCTTCTTTTGGCTTGTCCCATTTCCTCTACAGATATGGGTAAAATCTGCACTTCTATCATCCATATATTCATCTTTACTTCTTTCTTACCATCAGATTCCAAAGCAATGAGTCACTGTTTGACAGGCATGGCTTATGTTCGTGTTTTCCCGGCACCATTACACATGTCTGTCCTCTCGTAGTGCTCGCTCTTTTAGAAGCTGGTTTTATTCCTAAGCAACTAAGAAGCTTCCCTGCATTTGGGAAAAAATAGAATTATCTATTTTTTTTGCTCTGTTATCTGTTCATAGAACAAATAATTACACATTCCCCTCCCCTGTCTCATGTTAGATTCTAAACCTCTTGGACCTAGAACCATGTGTCTCTTTATCCCCCATAACACTTTGCATATGGTAGGTGCTCAATACACTTTTATTGACTAAGTGAAAGAATTAACATATTCAAATGAAATGCAGTTTTGAAAAATATTTCAGTTCTTTCTGACTTAGGAAGGTAAGGACAATTCCTCAAATTTATTTATTAATCATTTTTATATCCATGTGTTAAAAGTTGAGCCTTAAAGATTAGTATATCTGTGAATTCAGTGTTGTTTGTGGAAAGCCCACAGACTAATTTTGAATGTTCCACTGTCTTTTATGAGCATAATACTGAAATATGGTTTCTGGCCCAAATCTTTCATAGGCAGCATGGCCCAAATCACAGAGCATGCTGAGAGCACCTATCAGGGAGAAATGGCAAGCTGACCTTGATGCCAGGCAAGGGTGGGGGAATAGATCAGACCATAGAAGTGGGTAAGGAGGCCCCCAGGGAGGGCTAATCACCAAGACCAAGTCAGCAAGTCCAGGGAAATGCAGTGAGCCCAAGGCCGTCTGGTTGGCATCGGTTGTCAAGGTGGTGACTTGAGATGGCTGTGTGAGGGTAGCACATGGGATGCCCTGTAGGTTTACCTCACTTCTCTCTCAACCACTTTTGAGTCTTCAGTTAATTCACTTTTCTCATGCTATATTTATTCTCTGTGTTTTACAACGATTCTCCCCTTCAAACCTATAAATGTTAGTGAGGATACAACTGTATTCATTCACCCAGCTCAGCACATGACATTTTAAGAAAGTCCATTTTTGAACAAGTATGAAATAACACCAAAGAAAACATTTTATATCGTCTTCAACCATGATCTTCTAGCAGAAAAATAATATAAAATACACCTATGTGGCAATGAATCCCTACCTTTGGATGGTGGGATTAAATATGAAACAATACATATCTATAACAACCCTCTATTGAGCCAAGCACATGGAAATACAGTGGATCTTAACCAAACTTCCTAATAAGCTGAAGGAGCTTCGGACTCTGTAACACCTATGGGGCGCCCACCATATTTTTGACTCTGAATCTCAGTAGTGTACAACTCTTTCTAAGGAGAAACTGTTCACAGACTTCAAAATGATCAATAAATAAACTTAGGTACCAGGTGTGTTCTTTTATTTTGTAAAATGTATTGTTTTTATGAAGGACAGATTTCTTCAAGCCTGTGCCTAGAAATTTTCTTCATTCCAAGGTGAATCTTTGGCAAAAAAAATGTTATTGATTCTTGAATTTTCCAAAGGTGAAATTGAAAATTTCAATAATTTTGTTTCCAGCTGTCTTTATAGATTTATTCTTGAACCATAATGATATTGGAAATCATCTGAGACTATTGAAACACACAGTTGGGAAACTAATTAAGGAGAAACCAAGGGAAAGAGTGAAAGTGATATCTATTATACCTATTTACAGCATTCTTTTGAGATCACCTTAGAGACATGAATCTGCAATATCTCTAGGCCTCTTGTCTTTTAGCTTGAATGATAAAATTTAATTTAATAATTTAAAAAGATTAATTAAATTTACTGGTTAATGATGATTTTATTTGTTTACTTATTCAGTTAATAAATGTTCAGTAGAAGTTTATTGAGCATGTGCTATCTTTCAGATTCTGTGCTAGGTGTATAGCACACAAAGTTGGGAAAGATTTGTCCTCCACCTTCAAGAGCTCATGATTCCACAGGGAGAGCTAGACATGTCAGCCAGGAATCCCAAGGACACATGAAAAGCCCAGTGCTATAGTCTGGAAAGACATTGTGGTACACAAGCATCATGAGTATAGTTGGTGTTTTTATGATTTAAGAATAGTTTTTATCCAAAATTTTTGAATGCTACTTTTGAAGATGTCCCTGGATTTGGTTCCCCCTAACCCCAGCAAAAATGGGAGAATATAACATCAGGCAGATAGGCTTTGGGGGCAGTGTTCCCTAAGTGATGTCCTTCCTGCTTGGACCCTGCTGTGACCACTTGTGGTACTGTGGGACCTGTCATCCAAGTATGCAGCACAGGCTTCGTTGCCTTCTTGTGTCTTAGCTTCTTCACAGTTTTAAAATGCCTTTTTAGAAAATTTAAGTAAAGTTCTTAGCAAGCTGGATTAGTATTTCTCTATTTTTCTTATCCCATTCTGTAGCACATGTGCTGATGTCTAAGCATCCTCACTGCCCAGTGTTATCCAGAGAACGTGCTGGGGAAACCAAGAAAGGCTCTTTTGTGATGTAAACATTTGAGGGGGAAGTTTAAAGAAGCTGTAGAGAAAACAAACTTTTCTTAACCACACTGCATGATTCCATGGTCGTCTTGCTGTGCACATTTATTAACAGAAAAGAGTGGGTGTTCCCCATGTCAAGTGTGTTAAATTGCTGCTGCTCTTTTTTTTTTAATTTCAAAATATTAATTAAGGTGATACAAGTGTTTTTCTTACAAGGATATCTTGTATAATGCTTAAGTCAGGGCTTTTGGTGTGTCCATCACCAGAATAGTATTCAGTGTACCCAAGAGATAAGTTTTTATCCCACAAACACCCTCCCGCCTTCCCCCCTTCTTGGTTTCTCATGTCCTTTGTATCGCTTTGTGCCTGTGTGTCCCATCTATTAATATTAGCTCCCACTTATAAGTGGGAACATATGGTGTTTGGTTTTCCATTCCTGAGATACTCCACTTAGAATAATGCTCTCCAGTTCCCTCCGCAAAGTGGGCAAAAAACATGAACAGAACTTTTTCAAAAGAAGATAGACAAATGGCTAAAAAAAATATGAAAAAATGCTCAACATCACTAATCATCAAGGAAATTCAAATTAAAACTACAATGAGATCCCACCTTACCCTTATCGGAATGGCCATTACTAAGAAGTCAAAAAACAATAGATGCTGGTGTGGAAGCAGAGAGGAAGGAACGTTTATACACTGTTGGTGGGGCTCCATATTAGTACAACCTCTATGGAAAACAGTATGGAGATTCCTCAAAGAAATAAATGTAGACTTACCATTTGATCCAGCAATCCCACTACTGGGTATCTGCCCAAAGGAAATGAAGTCATTTTATTAAAAAGACACCTGCACTCGAATGTTTATCATAGCACAATTCACAATTGCAAAGATGTGGAATCAACCTAAGTGCCCTTCAGTTCATGAGTGGATAAAGAAAATGGGGTATATATTATAGATACTATGGGGTACTAAGCGATTAAAAAAGAATGAAATAATGTCATTTGCAGCAACGTGGAGGGATGCTGCTGCTTTATGTGTTAAAATCACAAGTACCAGTGACTCACCTATATAAATGTAACATTGTCACCTCTAGAGAATATATAGAAAAATGTTTCTGTATCAAATATTTTGACTGTTTTACTAAGCAGTGAAATTCTGTTCTCCCTGTTGTAGGATAGATGCTTCACAATGTGTTATTTTTTTTCTGTTGTCGTATCTTAAGACATGTCACTGTCTTAATGGCAATGCGTGCTTTCAGAAAAGGTGCTGTAATTCCAGTATTTCTTTATGAAATCATATTCACTCAGACTAATTATAATCAATAAATTGTCTATTTATTGTCCCCAGTATCATGTACTCAACCTAACTAGTCAGCAGGAGAGACCCTGGACTACCTCTTAGATCTATCTCATTAAACATAGTTGACATTTTGCTGAGTCATAGCAATCTAGTTAATTCTGCATGCTTTCTTTCCTTCTGTGAACTTAACAAGTTGCTCACGAGGAAAAAAAAAATATAACAAAATATGCAGTTCAGAATCTTCTAGTGATATATTCAAAGTGTAGCCTTCCTCTTTCACAAAAATATCCCAATATATGACAGAAAACATATGTTTAAAATGAATAGGTCAATAACCATGCTAGAAAATGAGAAGAGGTAGCTTTCTTATGAGAAAATATGTGGAATGCTTGGAAGTAAAATGATTACAAGATTGAGCTGAAGGATGCAGAAATAACCTTTGAGTTACTTCTGTTACACATGGGGTTACACATAGTTAGACACAAGAAAAGAGTAACCCAGGGTGGGAATGGTTCCAGGGGCTCCTCAAGTTTGGAGATGGTGGATACCAGGAGCAGGTGGGACCTGAGGGTCCTCGTAGTCTGATAACAAGTAAGGTCATCTGGATCAAACACTCCTTAACCCCCAGCAATTCTTTTAGACCAGAACTCAAGCAGCAGAAGATTACCCCAAGGTGAGAGTGACATGCAGGGGTCCCTGGGTTGAAAAGGCAGGCAATTCCCCCGCAAGGCTAGAGATACCAGATGAAAAGGAGGAGTCCTGTGCCCTGCAGGCAAGTATCCCCCAGAGACTCCCCCTGCAGCGGTCTGCAGGGTGGGTTCTACTAGGTCATCACTGCAGGTGTTGCCTTTCATGGGTCCTAGTTTCACACAGGTAACTCTGATCTGAACATCTGGCGCCGGCTCCAGCTGGCTTGTCCCCACTGGTTCTGTGCAGGAACACTGTGAGAATTTCTAGCCACAATTAAGGTTCGGGCACAGAATCTATACTCCCTCTGTGTGTGTGTGTGTGTGTGTGTGTGTGTACCTAAAGAAACTAAGCATCAAATTTAATTTAAAGTAGTCTTGGGTATACCCAGACACCTCACAGAACTGAGAAAATGTGGGACATGAGGGAATTTTGAGGGCTTATGAACTTGTTTTAGGTCTTCATTACGGTAGAGGTTACACAACTGTATATGTTTGTCAAAACTAATAGAACTGTACATTTTTTTTAAAAAATTTGTATAAATTCTCAGGAATTTTACTCTGTATCAATTATACTGCAATGCAAATATTAAATTGTTTAAAAATTAAAACAGGAGTGATGATCACCCCAGGTCCTAGTATATATATTTTTTAGAGCTGTTATTTCCGCCAAGCTGCAATCTGTGTGTTAACCATATCATGGTACTTTTCCCTGGCAGGTGACTGTGACGCCCCGCTGGTGTCTGCCTTACCTCAGTCGTCCTTCAGCAGCTCCTCAGAGCTGTCCAGCAGCCACGGCCCTGGGTTTGCGAGGCTTAATCGAAGAGATGGTGAGTCTGCTTTTTCTCATATTGCCCCTTGGTGACTGTGATTGGATTTTCATTTAACAAAATAATTATAATTGATTGATGCTTTGCAGAAGGAAATAAAATTCCAAATAAGCATATTTGTTCACATTTGAAACTTTGAGGATGTATTTGACATGAAGATATTGATCACTGTGGCTCCCTGGTCCTGCTGGGCCTCTCTTGTTCCAGCCCACATGGGCCTTGGAACAAGTCACACCTGACTTTGACAGTGTTTGAACTCTGTGTATGCTCACTGCAACATGTCAGTGTGTATGAAAGGCCTTAGAATGAGCCATGTCCTTTTGTTTACCTTGAGCTGTTTTTTCCTACCACAAGTTATATATTTCGTTGTCCCAGATTATTTAATTATCCTTCTTTGGGCAAGAAAATTGGCAAAATAAAGAAGTATTTAAAAAAGATTTTTATTATGTTATAACTACAATTCTTAGTTTATTTCGCATTATGTTTGACTTTAGCATCCATGGTGGAGAATTAAACATGTAATGGTTTATTCATGCTCCACTGTGAATATTCCATTTGTATTTGTAAGCATATCTCATGAGGAGTGTTTCTTTTACATATGCTTAAACAGAAGTGTAGAGAATTGAATGTTATCTTGCTGTGTAAATAAGAGCAAACTTTAAATACCATATAAATAGGGACGATGCATCAGCCTGGCATTTTTCAAACAAAAACTAAGGTAAAACGTCTTTGAATAAATTCTTAGAAAATTGAATTTACACTATTAACAAAAAATATTTGTAGCATATATGGAAAAGATGAAGAAAGTGTGTACTATGAATATGCTTCCCTATTTCCCTATTGCCTTCTTTCTTGTTATGTGTGCTTTTCTTGTTTTTTTCCTCCCTGTTGTGTCCCTTTGTGTTTTTAATATTTGAGCACATTAGTGCATTGCACATTGGGGACAAATAAATACATTCTGGCCTTTGTTATAGGCAATATGGTAATCAAAAATGAATAACTTCTCATTCTGCTCAATGTATGTTTAAGTCCATTGTTTCATTCATTGCTGAAATTTGGTTCTGTTTCTTTTTACTTTTATATTCCTGCAGAACCTAAGTGGATGGTCATTATGGCTGAAACAGTGATTGCGACCGGGCATAGGGGATAAAGGGAAACAAGAGTGATCTCAAGCTATAGCTCTTCCAGATGTCAAATCCTATTTTGTTTATTTTTAAAATTTCAAAATATTAAGGTGGTACAAATGGTTTTGTTACATGAATATCTTTGTAGTGCTTGAGTCATGGCTGTTTTAAGTTGCCCATCACTTGAATAGTGTTCACTGTACCTGTTAGGTAGTTTTTTGCCCCTGCCCTTCTCCCCCTACCCCCTGCTTGATTTCCAATGACTTTTACTTCCCTCTGGGCTCATGTGCGCCCATCAGTTAGTTCCAATTTATTAGACAGTACATGTGGTGTTTATTTTTCCATTCTTGAGATACTTCACTTAGGATAATAGTCTCCAGTTCCATCCAAATTGCTGCAAAAGGCATTAATTCATCCTTTTTTATGGCTGAGTAGTACTCCAGGGTATATACATGTACTACATTTTGTTAATCCACTCATGAATTGATGGGCACTTGGGTTGATTCCACATCTTTGCAATTGTGAATTGTGCTGCAATACACATTTGAGTGCAGTCCATGGAGTACTACTCAGCCATAAAAAGAAATGGTGAACTAATATCTCTTTTATTAACCTGGATGGAACTGGAGCCCATTCGTCTAAGTGAGTGAAGTATCACAAGAATGGAAAAACAAACACGACGTGTACTCACCATTAAATTGGTACTAATCGATCAACACCTATGTGCACATATAGAAGTAACATTCATCAGGGATTGGGCGGGTGGGAGGGGGGAGGAGGGGATGAATAAATTCACACCTAATAGGTGCAGTGCACGCTGTCTGGGGGATGGGCATGCTTGTAGCTTTTACTCAGGTGGTGCAAAGGCAATTTAATATTCTGTAATATTCTGAAATTAAAAAAAAAATTGAGTGCAGGTGTCTTTTTGATAAAATGACTTCTTTTCCTTTGGGTAGATACCCAGTAGTGGGATTGCTGGATCAAATGATAGGCCAGCTTTTATTTCTTTGAGGAATCTCCCTATGGTTTTCCACAGGGGTTGTACTAATTTGTAGTCTCACCAACAGTGTATAAACATTCCTTTCTCTCTGCATCCATGCCAGCATCTGATGTTTTGGTACTTTTTCATAAAAGCCATTCTTACACGGGCAAGGTAATAGCTCATTGTGGCTTTAATTTGCATTTCCCTGATGATTAGTGAGGTTGAGCATTTTTTCATGTGTTTGCTGGCTATTTGTCTATCTTTTTCGAAAAGCTTCTGTTCATGTCTTTTGCCTACTTTTTAATGGGGTTGTTTGTTTCTTTCTTGATGATTTGTTTGAGTTATTTGTAGATTCTGGATATTAGCCCTTTATTGGATGTATAGTTTGTGAATATTTTCTCCCATTGTGTCAGTTGTCAGTTTGCTCTGTTGATTATTTCTTTAGCTGTGCAGATACTTTTTAATTTAATCAAGTTCCTTTTATTTATTTTTGTTGTTGCTGTAATTGTCTTTGGGGTCTTAGTCATAAATTCTTTACCTAGGCTGATATCTAGAAGAGTTTTTCCTACATTTACTTCTAGAATTCTTACGGTTTCATGCCTTACATTTAAGTCTTTTATCCATCTTGAATTAATTTTTGTGAGTAGTGAGAGATAGGGGTCCTATTTCATTCTTTTGCATGTGGCTATCCAATTTTCCTAGCACCGTTTATTGAATAAGGCTTCTTTTCCCCAGTGTGCATTGTTGTCTGCTTTGTCAAAGATAAGTTGGATGTATGTAGATGGTCTTATATCTGGGTTCTCTGCTCTGTTCCATTGTTCTTTGTCTCTATTTTTGTACCAATACTATGCTGTTTGGGTCACTATAGCTTGTAGTATAGTTTGAAGGCTGGTAATGTGATGCCTCCAGATTTGTTCTTTTTGCTTAAGATTGTTTTGTCTATTCAGGCTCTTTTCTGGTTCTAAACGAAGTGTAGAATTATTTTTTCTAGATCTGTGAAATATAATGTTGGTATTTTGATGGGGATTGCATTGAATCTGTAAATTACTTTGGGTAGTATGGACATTTTAACAATGTTAATTCTACTGATCATGAGCATGATGTGTTTTTTCCATTTGTTTGTGCATTTTGTTTCTTTCGTCAGTGTTTTATAGTTCTCCTGGTAGAGATCTTTCACCTCCTTGGTTAAGTATATTCCTAGGTATTTTATTTTCTTCGTAGCTATCATGAGGAGGATTGAGTTTTTGACTTGGTTCTCATCTTGGCTGTTACTGGTGTATAGAAATTCTACTGATTTGTGTACACTGAAAGAAGTGCTGGTACCCATACTGCAGAAATTATTCCATAACATTGAGAAGGAGGAGGGAATCCTCCCAACTCATTCTACAAAGCCAGTATCACCTTGATACCAAAGCCAAGAAAGGATACAACAAAAAAAGAAAACTACAGACCAATATCCCTTATGAATATGGATGCAAAAGTCCTCAATAAAATACTAGCAAACTGAATCCAACAGCACATCAAAAAAATAATCCATCATGACCAAGTAGGCTTCATCCCAGGGATTCAAGGATGGTTCAACATACATAAGTCAATAAATGTGATTCACCACATAAACATAAGCAAAAACAAAGACCATATGATCATCTCAGTAGATGGAGAAAAAGTATTCAACAAAATCCAACCCCTTTCATGATAAAAAGCCTCAACAAACTAGGCATAGAAGGAACATATCTCAAAAATATAAAAGCCATAAATAATAAACCCACAGCTGACATCATACTGAATGGGGAAAAGTTGAAAGCATTCCCCCTAAGAACTGGAACAAGGGTGCCCACTGTCACCACTTCTATTCAACATAGTGCTGGAAGTCCTAGCCAGAGCAATTCAGGCAAAAGAAAGAAATAAAGGGTATCCAAATCAGGAAAGAGGAGGTCAAACTCTTTCTTTTTGCTGATGATATGATCTTATATCTAGAAAATCCCAAAGACTCCACCAAGAGACTCCTGGAATTGATAAATAAATTCAGCAAAGTCTCAGTTTACAAATCCTGTTTTGTATTAAGTACATGACTATGAAGATTCTCCATCACACAGATTATTTTTATTCATAGATCATGATCCTGTAACTCATAGTGCAAAAGCATGATATGAATCTTAATACAATTTATTTTTCATGTTAATGAAGTTAGAAAAACAGGCCTATTTCATTATTTTAGGTAGCTATCAACTAAGTTGGTTACAAATTCATTGTTGTTGTTGTTGCTTTTATGGTTCTGACATTTTCCCCCTCCCTTATGGTGATTTATGGAAAGCTATAGATTATATCTAGTGTTTTAATACCCTTTATTAGATTTAGCATGATCCATGGAAGGGTGACTAAACAAGTACTCTCATCATAAATAATTGAACATGTAAATAAATGACCCCTTGTCTCAGACATTAAAGTTTTCTTCTGGTGGAATGTAAAGATATCAGAGCCAAAAATTAGCAGGCAGAAAAAAGTAATCTTTCAGTTGTACATCCTAGTACTTTGTATCTATGTGATGGGAAGATGTCAAGGAAATAGCTGTAATAGTTACTAAAGCCCTAGCCTGAGGTGCGATAGAAAAAGGTAACTGTGGAATCAGTGAATCCCATCTGACCCACTGTAAGGGATAAAAATGAACTCTTTAGAGGTGTCTTCCTTCATGCCACTTAGATGCCACTAGTAAACTAGTTCTTCCATTTCACTAAAAGATGAATCCATTGGACAAACAAGTTAAGGCATTTACACAAGCAATGTATTTAATTTTTTTTATGGGGAAGACTCAATTTTTCCATTGCAGATTTTATAAGTTGTGAAGCATAATCCAAACTTACTTTCAAGTTGTAAACATGAATATTGGACAGATTAGAATGTAATTAATTAAATATGTTTTTGCTTTCCACATTTTCATAGAGTTTTAGTACATCTTGAATCTTAATGTGTCAGTTAATAATAAAATGCACATTCTTTAAACCAAAATCAGTGTCATTATTCTAGTAGGGTCCATGGAAGCATTTACAGGTTAAGGTGGGGTCTCAGGGCAGGAAATAATGATCATGCAAGTCTGTAACTGATCAGACCTTTGAAGGTACAGCATAATATGCCTTAATAGAATGTTTTTTTTCCCATGCACTGGGGAAATCCTGAAAATGTGTTACTATGGCCTATAATTGCATTTGAACCAAGGAAAACTTGAAGTAGTAAGCAGAATTAGAGTTTAAAATACAATAACATCATATCATTACTTCCAGAGACAATGAATGTGTGCTCTCTCTCTTTTTAATCTTTCCCATCTGCTCAGTAGAAAAGATTCCTGAGCTAAAAAGATTCTCGATATGGCTAAAAAATGTAATATTATGATTTTCTACTTTTGCCTATTGTTTTTATTTACCACCACTGAGCCTTTGTATTGCCTGCAATCACTTTTAATGTTAAGATCAAACTCTGGTACAGAGACATGACAAGCAGGAAAACTTTGTTAGATATATCATTGACAAAGATGACTGTGGCTCTTGGGTAATAAGCCTCAAAAGAGACTAATTTTAAAATTCTGGTGAGGATTTTTTTCGGGAGTGTTTTGTCCTAAAGTAACCTGCTGGGTTTTTTATGACTTTAGTACATAATGATCATTTCTAACACACTTCTGATGATGGCACCGTGCTTGTGGGACAGGTCCTTGAGGAAGAAGAGGAAGAAAGGACTTTTTTGGATGGATGTTTTCTGCTTAACTAATTACATGAAAGTATTCAAAAAATGGTCTTTGGATATTTAAGTATCCAACAGTTTTCTATTATTGGAGAATGCTTATGAATATTTAGAAAAAAATATCATAATTGTGACAATTATGTCAAAGTTGACATCAACTAATTACAAAGAAAGGGGGGAAAAGCTGGTTCCTTGTAATTCAGGGGAGATTCCAAAGTTTAGTGATAAACCCTATGCTGGCCTTCACTGAAATCTCACAACCAGTTGGAGAGAGGTGGTGTGTGAGGTGCTGGGTGTTCCTGCCCACAGGAAGGCCTGTGTCCTGTGAACATGTGCTGTGGGTCTATGGTTAAGGAAGGGCCCATCCTACATGGAAAATGGGGGACAAGTCAGGAAACTCAAGCAGGTCTAGGGAGACACTGTGTACCACAGACAGGGTAGCAGAGCGGGTAGGGCCTCTGGTCACTCAAGGCCTGTACAGGTGCCTGTAGCCCAACCTCAGGTCCCGGATGTATTGGTGATGATCTTGCTATAGAGATCAACAGAGCCCTTGTGCATCTTGTATTCCTGCCAATCTGAAGCACAAGGTAACCCCATGTCTGCAGACATTCTCTAGCTCCTCTGTGAGAGCTCAAGGCACCTTCTGGTCAGACCTGTGGTCCCCAGCCCCCAGGCCGTGGACCGGTACTGTTCTGTGGCCTGTTAGGGACTAGGCCCCAGAACTCCGCCATGTACCCCCTCCCCCAATCCATGGAAAAATTGTCTTCCATGAAACTTAGGAAAGGGTGGGGGGTGCACAGCAGGAGGTGAGCGGTGGGCAAGGGAGCAAAGCTTTATCTGTATTCATAGCTGCTCCCCATCACTTGCATCACCACCTGAACTCAGCCCCCCGCCCCACCATCCGTAGAAAAATTGACTGTCTTCCGTGAAACTGGTCCCTGGTGCCAAAAAGGTTGGGGACCACTGCTTTAGACCTCCCAGGCCTGCTTCAGGTGGGTGATTCCTTTCTCCTTTCTCTTTGGCTCGATGGAAGGAGAAGCAGCACTACCCCTGGGGTGTGAATGCACAGCTTACCCATGGCTTTCCCACAGCCTTTCCAATCTCCAAGGCCCTCTTGGCCTCCCATGTCTACAATTGTAGTTCTTCTTTGGGGGTGTGTCCCACCTCATTTTGCAAGATTGGAGTAGCTGATTCTTCTTGTTGAGGCCTCAGCTGAAACTGGGTAAGGAAGAGTCCTGCACTGAGGTTCTATTACTCATGGAAGTGTGTTCTAGGGAACCGCTAGGCCACACCATTATATAGCAAGGGATTGTTTAAAATACCTGTTAGCATTTTACTTATTAGGAGATATGAACAGAGCCAAAAAGTACATTTACTAGTTTTCCTCTCCTGAAAGTCAAAGGCAATATAAGGAATTAAATTAAGTTTGTGCCAAGTATAGAGGGGAAAAAAACAAACAAAAAGCAATCTATACTCATGTTCATGAGAACAGGCATAAGGAAAATGATGAGCATATTGTTATGATGTGTCATCATCAAAGCACAGAAAATTCGTCTATAAGTAGTTAAGGAAGTGCCTTTAAATAATGCCCGGACCAGAAGATCAAATGAGAATGAGCGGGCTGGAGAAAGTTACAAGGTTCCCTTCTCTGAGGTTTAATGGCAGCTGTTAAGACAAAAAGATGTTTTACGAGTATGTGAAGACGTGCTCACTCAATGTAAGTTTTAATTTTCAAGATAGCAAATTTGTAAGTAACACAAATCTGGTAGGACAATTGATACTGTGATTTAAGTATCACAGACCAGCTGTCCACACATTTCACCTGGACTAGACAGGAGTCTCATCCACCCACTTAACACCCAGAACCAACTTGCCTTTGCCATAGGTGATAAAATCGAGGTGTTAGTTGGACCATGCTAGCATGATGGTTGAAAGCAGATAAGAAGATAACAAGTTGCAATCAAAGTAAAGCTTTTTCATTTGTTTCAGAAACTGGTTGCACAGATTTAGACAAGCTAGCTTGTCAGCAATGCTTGTAAAAATGACTGTAGAATTTTAGTGGGTCCCAAATGGTATGTTAGACAAAAGCAACAAGTGAAATCAAAGTCTCATCTCTCAAAATGGCAACTCCCAAACTAGAAATTCCTTGTTGCAGGCATCCTAAACCAAAGTGCCAGGTATGAGCCTCAGGGAAGCCCTGAATCCCCTCATACTGTAGGACAAATGGTGAGTAGCAGGAGCCAATTTACTTTATCATATTTGGAAACTATAATCATTCTTCTACTTCCAGTGTCAAGGAGGCATGAAAACACAATTCCTTAGTTTGATCTTTTACCTTTATTTACTTTAAACTCTAACATGCAGCATTATTGGATTAGGTCTTCTCATTTCTAGGTGTTCAGATTGGCTACTTCTAGATGTTTCCCACCTCACCTTCCTCCTTATGCCTGTCTTTACCTAATAAAACACAACCAGCCCGTCCTCCCCGCCTTGTCTCCCCCACACAGCCTTCCTCCCAAATAATCATCTCCAAGTTCTTGTCTCCCGATCAGCTGCACAGCTGTCCCTGAGGGGTCCAGAGGCTGCTTGTAACTAGGGTCTAAGCCCTCCTGAGAAAGGCAGGGCAGCTCTAAAGCAGTTTAGCAACTTGTCTTCAGAAACCTTATTAATTTTTCCCACTTTTTCCTCCAAGTATTCTGTGACAGTGAAACGCCCTGATGGGTTAATTTCTGTACCTCAGATAAAGTCCTGTCTGTAGCTGAAGCTTTATAGGGGAGATGAAAAGAAAAAAACTTGGAAGGGAAATTATCTAATAATAGAAAATATAGAGCATCTACTTAATATAATTTTTCAAAATATTACTCATTAGGTTAAACATAAGGTATAAATTTTGAGCAATATCGTAATAGAATCCAGGCTGGTCAACACAGTGTTTAGGTCACGTTTACAGGAGTAGTTCATGGGGACATTTGACAGGCCTGAGCCTCTAACATGATATCGACTTGAGGAGAAAATTGACTTGTAAATATGAAGATGCTGAGGATCACTTTGCATTTCTACACCTTTCACATTGCATGACTTAAAGCTAAGAATTTGGTGGTATATCTAATGTACAAATAAAACTGAAATAAGCTGACAAAGACTTAGGGCAAGAAATAAGATTTGGAGCAGAATTGGAGCAAATGCTTTGGTAATAATATCAAAGAAATTCAGAGAAGTCATTGAAACCAAACATTTAATTATGTTTACATAATTTATTATTTCTTTTTTCTGTACCTGTTCTTGTGCTACTAAATGAAAAGATGTGAGAATTGACATATAACTTAAAGTGTTTAAAATATGGGAATTCAAATGATATCCTAGCACATAGTAAATTCTTAATATTTTGGAATGAATGAATGACCTATATTAGGAAAATAAAATCTTTATATGACAAATAAATACATGCAGTTGTAGAACTTGGCTTTCACCATGATGAATAATTGACTTTCAGGGCAAGTTAATTATGCAGTGATTGTCATTGGTTTTATTTTACTTTACGATAAATTGATCAATGCTTTGTTTAGTTAGCAAATATAGACCTAGGTGAATTAGTTTTACCTTTTGTATTAGGTCTGTTTTCTCAAGTGCTATAGCATGGCTGTGTCAAAGGAATCTGTGATTAGAGTAGAAGAGAAAATCTATTCTCTTATTTTAGGTAATTTCAACAATTAATGAACATTGTAGGGTTATTATTCCATGACAGCGTTTAAGATGAAAAAAATAGCCGTTCTGTGTATGATTTCACATGTTGGCTAAAGACACACATTTATTTGTGTGTTTGGTTCCCTGTTCCTCCTCTGTATATATTTTATTAGTAGGTTCAGCTCAAAGTTTATTTTTCTGTACTTCTAATTCCATGCTGCTTATGCTGGTTGTCATATGGATATACCTTTCTAAGATTAGGACAAAACTCCGGTGTTTTCTTTCAATCCTACCTTGTATTGTTTTTAAGCCAAATGCTAGCCTGGGGGTAAACTGATTGTAATTTGTTTACAAGGAAAAAAATACGAGGTACCGGAAGAATTTTTCCTCACCCCCTTTACCCATGAACACTTGTTCTTGTTTTGAAACCTGAAAACCCTTCAAAATCTCCCAGGGTCAAGGAAGGAGGATATATCACCAGCAGCTAAGACGCTTTTGTCTTCATCTGTAACTTTGCCAGCCCTGTCCAAAAGAGGCCTCCCCTGGGGTGGAATTGAATTTAGTTTTCAAGAAGCAATCATACAGAAAGCGCTTCCTCCCTCTTGTTACAATTTTGAAGTTACAAGAAAAGACCTCTGAGGTTTCCAAATAGAACTCCAACTGACCCCCTGTGTTTTACATCCCCACAGTGTAAGTGTTCTGACCTAAGGGAGCATTTTGTGGCTGCTCATTGAAAGGTGTCTTGGCCTCTCACAGACCAACACACAGTGAGTGTGAGATAAACACTCCTTGGTGTAAAGAGAGAAAACACAAGACTCTGCAGCTGTGAACAAACCTATTGACCCAAGCTGGAATGTTTTAATGCCCTGTATCTCTTAGTTATTTTTAGGATTTCCCTCATTTGTAAGTTTTCCACCTCAGGCTAAAGGAATGCTGGGTATTAAGGAGAAATTGGGGCAAGGGGAGGCTTTGGAGATGCAAAGCGTGGGAGATGTGGAGATGGTTTATTAGAGTCAGGGAGGAATTAGCAGCATATTAATAATGTCTTCATAGTGGCTCACGCCTATCACATTGTCCAGCATTATGTCCAAGGTCCATAGATAAAGAAGGCTTCTTACTCTGTGTGACCCCTCGATGGTCATTGTCTCCTTATTGTCTCTGGTCACACTGGCTTCACCAGACTTACGGGCCAGCTGGGGCTCCCTTTCTTAAAGAGCATGATGTAAAGGGAACAGAAAAGATAGTAAATTATGACAATGTGTGGAGACCATGAAGAAGATTTTATATTCTCTCATGATAGGTATAATTCAAAATGCTACACAATAAATTAAATACTGTATTTCCTTCCAAAGATAAGTCATACGTTCTCACGGTGTAATGAAGCTGGACAACATTGTTATTCATGGTTTGACATTTCTAAAAATCACAATGTGAATGTACAGCAATATAAACAGAAATATAAGAACCTCAAGGATGAAATATGGCAAGAAACTTATAGTTTTGGGGGTAAGGGAAAAATATAATGTAGGAAGTTAAAAGTATAGGAAAAAGGCACTTATACATTTCTGATAAGTGTGAGGAGAACTTCTAAAATAATCCCATAAATTTTGGAGCAAGACTAGTAAGAGATACACAGTGCATCAGAAATAGTCTCTGCTCAGTCTTATCCATGACACCATTGGATGAGTTGCTGTCTATTGCTGTCAAAGCTGGAATATTAATTTGAGCATAAATTTGGGTATTTTCCAAAGCCTAGTCCCTGGTCTTCCTCTCCTTTTCTTTTTCAGCACTGATATTTCCCACTGCTGGCTTGATTGTTCAGCCTTACGGTCTTACAAAAAGCTCCACGAGTTTTAGATACCTCTTCATTTCCAACCTGGCCCCCCTTTTTTTAATACATACTATTTGTGCATATTTATGGGGTACATGTGATATTTTGTTACATGCATAGAATGTGTAATGATCAGGTCAGGGTGTTTGGGGTATTCGTCACCTTGAGTGTTTATCATTTCTATGTGTTAGAAACATTTCAAGTCCTCTATTCTAGCTATTTTGAAATATAAAATACACTGTTGTTAATTGTAGTCACCCTACTGTGCTATCAAACATTAGAACCTATTCCTTCTATCTAACTGTATATTTGTACTCATTAACCAGCCTCTTTTTTCTTCCCTCCCTCCACACAAACAGACCCCTCCCAGCCCATGGGAACTATCATTCTACCCTCTACCTCCATGACATCAATTTTTTTTAGCTCCCATGAGTGAGAAACATGTGATATTTGTCTTTCTAGCTCATCTAACTTAACATAATGACCTCCAGTTCCATCCATGTTGGGGCAAATGACACGATTTCATTCTTTTTTATGGCCAAATAGTATTCCATTGTGTATGTATACCACATTTTCTTAATCCATTCATGCGATGGTCTCTTAGGTTGATTCTGCATTTTTGCTATTGTGGAATAGTCCTGCAATAAACACGGGAGTGTAGGAATTCTTTGATATACTTATTTCTTTTCCGTTGGATAAATACCCAGTAGTGGGACTGCTGGATCCTATGGTAGTTTTATTTTTAGTTGTTTGAGAAATCTCCATACTGTTTTCCATAATGGCTGTACTAATTTGCTTTCCCATCAACAGTGTAAGAATTCCCTTTCCTCTGTATCCTCACCAGCGTCTGTTGTCTTTTTAATAACAGCCATTCTAACTGGGGTGAGATGATATCTCATTGTGGTTTTGATTTGCAACTCAGCAAGAAAGTGCAGGATGAATGTCTGATAATGAGTGATGTTGAGCACTTTCTCATATACCTGCTGGCCATTTGTGTGTCTTCTGGAAATTGTGTATTCACGTCCTTTGCCCACTTTTTAATGAGATTATTGTTTTATTTAGTGTTGAGTTATTTGAGTTCCTTATACATTCTGGATATTAGTCCCTTGCTGGATGAATAGTTTGCAAGTATTTTCTCCCATTCAATAGGTTGTCTCTTCGCTCTATTGACTGTCTCCTTTGCTGTGCAGAAGCTTTTTAGTTTAATATAGTCCTATTTGTCTATTTTTATTTCTGCCTCATTTCCTCTCTGGTTATTTTGGAAAAGAATCATGTACTCATTTCTTGGGAAAAGAAGAATGCAGGGAGCCTGGAGGCAGTAATACACACTGCACACAACAAAGTCAAGACTCTAGATTGACACGCCCTTCGTATCCTGGCAGTTACTTGCCCAGGTACCAGGCTGTCTGTGTGGCTCCACAGAGCAAAGAAGGGGTGGCAGAGACACCAGCTTCTCTTGTAGCATAACATGCAGCCTTCCTGGAATGGATGTGCACTTTGTCTGTATTATTTTTTCTCTTTATTATTAGCACAAATAATTATCCCAACTCAACACACACACAAAAAAGCAATCTGTACTTGATTCTCCTGAAAACAATGCATTAGTTTACCTATATTCAGTAAATGTAAAAACATAGTTGGTGGTTTTTCAGTGAGTACAGAAAACATATTTGGCAAGTTTTATTTTTCATGCAATGTGCTAAGTATTTTGGGACCACACATTTAGTTATCTTTTTGATGTAATAAACGTACAGAGGATAGATTTTGGTGTCAGTAGGACAAATAGTTTCTGCTCCTCTGAAGAAGTGAGTGTGCTGTACACACGCACACACACACACACAAAATGGTCAAAAGTTGCTTTTAGAAAATCCAAGGATCAATTTGTTACACTTGCACCTATACTCCACGAAGACTACAGTGTATGAATACAAAATATTATCTATTAATGTTGAGTGATTTGTGAAAACAAACCTTCTAGTCATCATGCCCTCTCTCTCTGTCCATCCTCAATCAGATGCCAAATTCTGTGTATTCTTTCTTTAAAATATTTCATGCTTATAATCCTTTTGTTTCGTTTCCATGGTTCTCCCCCCACAATTCAATCCCTTCATGTTTCATGTAGATTATCTTAATAGCCCCATGACTGATCTTCAACTTTTGAAGCTTTCCTTAATTAAGTAAATGCCTAGCAAAGTCTTCAATTAATCCTCTTTAAAGCACTGTTCGTTCTTGTCATGTGCTCACTCGATTAATCTCAGGCACTGCTCCCTTGCATAAAGCAGTTCTCAAACTGCTGTTCATGAGCCGAGCCACTGAATCTTCCCTCATAATTAAGCAGGTGGTTTACTGAATTTAGAAGAAAAGGAAATATGTATTTCACAAAATCATTTTTGATCAATTACTATTTGGCCAATACTTAATTAAGAGGATATAAGGTGTCTCAGTGAATGCATTTTTATGTTTTTGAGTGTATTATTAATTTTTTTGGATTTGCACTTAGCTGTTATTACTAGATTTCACTAACTTCCTATTTTATGAAAGTGAATCAATGACTCTAAATGGTTCTTTGAGGCATAGAAACAAAGATAATAACAGATATAAAATTCAGAATCTACGATAGAAAACAGTATTAATGACCACAACTCAAATACAAATATAAAAAGCATCTTTATTAACCTGGGATAAAAGCCTCTCTGCATCTGACAGTTTTACCCAGGCAACTGAATATGAAAGTGCAGGATAAATGTTTGAAAATCGGGCTTTCCTGGACCGGTGATCCACTCATCCCTACTTCCCACTGCCTGCTATGCACGTGCTCCAGATGGGAGCATGATGGATGTTGTCAATGTTTTCAGTTAATTTTTGAACAAAACTTAGGTAATCTTATATTTTCTGGAATAAGCACAGAATAATGTTTTCCAGTGTGAAGTTGGTGAATTTTATGAACAAAAGAAAAGATATTGGAACCACACGACCATCATTCAAAGTGGCGCACCTTACATCAAAAACTTCTATGACACTCTAGTATGGACTAGAGACTTCTAAAACCCATGATAAAGTTAATATTTTGCTTGGAGGGACAAGTAGAATGAGCTATTGGTAAATTTCTTTAACATTTCTTTGCTCTAGTCATCCCCCAAAACTCTTGAGGGTGGTAAAAATATTAATACTTTAACACGTAAGGTTGAATCATTTTGTGAGTCCTGGTGCAACTCAGCTGGAAACTCAAAATGGAAGTTTTTTTACTAAGGGATGGAGGGATGTGAGATTTAAAATAAAAATAGTAACTTCCTTCATGCCACTGATGATTGCTATAAAGACTATTTCCATGTGTGGGGTGACGCATACAATCAATGTAAATGACCCAATTCCAAGCTCACTGAATTTTTTTACTGGTGCCCTCAGACCTCAGTCTTTGCTCCTAACTCAGGCTGTCATGAGTCATCCTGTGTAGAGAAAAGGACATCACTGCAGAGTTTGTGGACCAATGCAGCAAATCCTCAATTGCAAAGTCCCAAAGCATCTCCTGGGTCTGAGATAGAAAAATTTGAAAGGGAACTGAGCAGGCTGAAGGTGTGTTAATTTTTCTGCTATTTCTCAGACTAGGAAAATTCAACAGGTTTGGACTTTAGAATGGATGAGGAGTTAGACTCTGCCCTGAAGTTCTGCCCTCAAGCTGAGTCCTGAAGGTGGTGGCTTAATGGAACTCTCCATTGAAGTTTAAAGATCTAAGCATGTGCTCCCAAGTGTATAGTGGAGGGGAGACAGCCAGCCCCCAAGAGAAGCCTGCACAGCATGCCGATGATGATATGGCACATTCCAAATTATCCAAGGGCACCTCCAGGTACAAAAGGCAGGTGAGGAAGGCTGTGATGTTACAAGAGGTCAAGCAGAGGGAGGAGAAAGAAGCACCAAAAAGTTGTGGAGAGGTCTGTCCTGGCTGGGGATGGGAGGACTTGGCTCCATCAGCTGCAGGTCACCAGCCCAGAGATCAGAGTGGGGCTGACCTTCTGTCAGGGCCTGAACACACTCTCCTCCCAGCCCTGCCAGAGCAACTTCCAAAGCCAGCTGAGCCCAGAGTTAACCCTGGGTGGGGCGTTGAAGAACACCTGAAGTAATTTTGAACTGAGTATAACAAATGTAGGCATGAATTGACAGGCTTATCCCTGAACTGGACTGAGACCCCTGATTTGAATAGTTTCAGTCTCTGTATCAGCCAGAATTGGAGCTCCCATTAGGAAGCTTTCTGGGTTATGGAAAAATAAACTTATGTTTTCCCTCATTAGTCTGTGATTGAAAAATTTATACCTACAGAATGATTCCAATGGATTTGTTCAAGTGGTTTATGTCAGGGATATATTAAATATCTTCAATAGCCTGAACTTATCACTTCTAGACCAAAATGTTATGATGTTGAGGATGATTTAGATTTCTTTAAAAGATTGAAATATGATTTAAAATGCTTGCACCAAAAGAGTTTTACATTTTCTCCACAATTGTACTTATTTGAGCCAAGTAGATCAAAGATGTGGATTAAAACCCCTTTAGCCACTTTCTCCCAAGGTAAAGCAGCCAGACTTCCAGATTTTGTTTGTGGCATGCTGGTCAATACAGTGTTTGTCTGCTGAATGTAAGATGGCTCTCTGAGATTTCTGTATCTGTTGGATATTCAGAATTATCTGACAAAGCCACCAGTGCCATTCCTAGGGACCTATAACTATACATTAAGATTTTTCTACTTAAGAGATATAAAGGGTAAGGAAATTAATTAACTACCATCCATCATCGAGCTTGGTACAGGTGGTTTGGCATGGGTTTGCCAGTACTAATTTCTTTCTCACCACCATGAGTAGTAAATCATTAATATCACTTCTAATTATTATGAAACATTATTTCATTTTTAAGGTTAAAACTGTGATTAATATTCTTTCCAAATTCCTAAAATTGTTGATCCACATATAGGCCAAACACTCATAAAGTTAAATTTTTGAGCATTCATTCTCCTTACCTTTGTGCGGGGGACCCTCCGTAACCTGGCTCCCCCCTGCCTTTTCCTCCGAAGAACCACTGCTCCCGTCTTGTCCTCTGGGTGCTCATTAATCTGCCTTGTATCCTTCCACTCTCATGCTTCTATTGCATTCCTCCAGCAGGACTAACTCTCACTTCAGCTTTTTAAAATTCTACATTAGGACGTGGGTGAAATGCTTCCTATTTCCTAATCACTCCAGCCAACCAAGATCTCACCATCTTTTAAAACGGGAGTCAGCATTTCTCTTACGATTTGTGATGTTGAGCATTATTCATGTCTGTTGGCCATTTGTATGTTTTTCTTTAAGAAATGTCTATTCAAGTTCTTTGCCTATTTTGTAATAGGATTACTTGTTTTCTTGTTATTGAGTAGTTTGAGTTCCTTGTATATTTTGGGTATTAGCCCCTTATCTGATATATGATTTGCAAATATTTTCTCCCAATCCGTGGGTTGTTTCTTCACTCTATTGATTGTTTCCTTTTCTTTTTAGTTTGATGCAATTCCATTAGTCTATTTTTGCTCTCATTGTCTGTGCTTTTGCAGTCATAGCCAAGAAATCAATCCCCAGACCAATAACAAAGAGTTTTTCCCCTATGTTTTCTTCTAGTAGTTTTATTTTGGGGCCTTACATAGTCTTTAACCCATTTTGAGATGATTCTTGTATAAGGGGTGAAATAGAGGTCCATTTTCATTCTTCTGTATGTGGATATCCAGTTTTCCCAACACCATTTATTGAAGAGACTATCCTTTCCCCATTGTGTGTTTGAAGTGTTTTTATTGAAAGTAAATTGACCATAGATGTGTGGGTTTATTTCTGGGCTCTCTATCCTATTACATTGGTTAATGTGTCTGTTTTTAGGCTAGTACCATGCTGTTTTGATTGTTATAGCTTTGTAATATATTCTGAAATCCTGTAGAGTGATGCCTCCAGCTTTGCTCTTTTTTGGTCAAGATTGCTTTGGCTATTTGAGGTCTTTTACGGTTCCACGTGAATTTTAGGATTGTCTTTTCTGTTTCTGTGAAGAATGACATTGGAATTTTGGTAGGCATTGCATTGAATCTGTAGATCGTTTTGGGCAGTATGGTCATTTTCACAGTATTAATTTTTCTAATCCATGAACATGAAATATCTTTCCTTTTTTTGTGTCGTCATCAATTTCTTTCATCAATGTTTTATAGTTTTCAGTAATACAGATGTTTCATTTCATTGGTTAAATTTACTCCTAAGTATTTTATATTTTTGATTATTTATATTAATAAATGGGATTTATTGTTTTCTTAATTTCTTTTTCAGGCAGTTTGTTATTAGTGTATAGAAACACTACTGATTTTTCTAAGTTGATTTTGTGTACAGCAACTTTACTAAATTTGTTTATCAGTACTAACAGTTTGTTTGTGGAATCTGGGGGATTTTCCATATATAAGATCATGTGGTCAGCAAACAAAGACAATTTCACTTTATCCCTTTCTATTTGGATACCTTTTTTTGCCTTCTCTTGCTTAATTGCTCTTGCTAATTAAAACCACAATGAGATATTACCTCATACCTGTTAGATTGGCTATTATCAAAAAGACAAAAGCCAACAAGTGCTGGCAAAGATGAGGAGAAAAGGACCCTTATGCATTGTTTGTGGTGTTGTAAATTAGTACAGCCATTTTGGAAAACTGTACAGAGGTTTCTCCAAAAGCTAAAACTGTAATTACCATATGATCCAGCAATCCCACTACTGGGTATATACCTAAAGGAATTGAAATAGGTATGTCAAAGAGATGTCTGCACTCCCATGTTTCTTGCAACATTATTCAAAACAGCCAAGATATGGAAACAACCCAAGCGTCCATCAACAGATGAGTGGATTAAAAAATGTCGTATATATTCACAATGGAATACAATTCAGCCTTAAAAAACCAGGAGATTCTGTCATTTGCAACAACACGGGTAAACCTGGAGGACTTTATGTTAAGTGAAATAAGTCAGGAACAGAGAGACAAATACTGTACGATCTCACTTACATGTGGCATCTAAAAAAAATGGAACTCACAGAAGTAGAGAGTAGAATGGTGGTTGCCAAAGACAAAACTCTGAAAGAGCTTGCTTGTTTAATTAAGCTCTGGCAACCCATGGGGGGATCAAGTGATATGTAATTAGTTTACATGGACTGAATACCCTTATAGTTTCATTTAAATTGCCTACCACACTGCCAATAGTGTGACATTCGCAACTCAAAAACAAAATCGACAGAAAAACCCCTAAGAATAAGATTAATGCATTTCTAACTCTCTATCATTGACAACTATTCAATTTTTAAAAACAGAAAAACATGATAAACAATCTTATTATAAAGTGGCTGTGTTAGTTTTAACTTCTGTATTAGAAATGCAATATGTTTTTTGTGCATTTTAATTAATTTTATAAGAGGTCCTAATCAGCTGCTGAGTAGTTTTAAAATTGCTGCTATACTTGTCAACCTGGAGAGCTCTTCACTATTTTATTTGTACTTCACTGAAAATTAAAGTCCAATTTTATACCTAATTTTATACCTAATGTTTTGTAAAACATCACTATTTGGGATTGTTCCTTCCAGTGGAATTCATATATGTGTTTTCTGTTTACTACTGGATGACCCAGGTGCATTCTCATGAACCCATTTGATTTTTACATGTCAGTGGATGTAACAATGTGCTTTTGGTTCAGATTGAACAATATAAAATAGGGATGATGACTGTGATTGTGCTGAAAATTCCTTGCATACCATAATCTTAGCTTTTAAAAATTTTGAGTGTGATCTAGCACAGATGCTGCTTGAGTCAGATTTTTGATATCATGGAGCTAAAAAACTTTTAAAATTTTAAAATTTTAAAAAGATTTGTTCTATTTAGAAAGTTTAGCATTATGGGGTTTTAGATAACATGGTTTTTCTCCCATGTACCTTCCTCAAAGTTATGAGTTTCCAAATTTTTCATTAAGAACTAGAAATGCCCTGAATACTATAATTTCCATGAAGAATTTCACGTGTACCATCATCTCATCACTGCCTCTTTCCTATTACAGGAAAGCTGTAAGAAGATATTCTATGATTAATTTAGATTGCTTGCAAAAATAGTTTTTAACTGTTGTGTAATTTTCCCTGAACCAGAATAAGGAATTTCATGATTTAAGGTATTAATATATATGGAATTGAATTCATCTGTGGTTCAGACACTTAAAAAATGTAGATAAATTAATGTGAAGTACGTTTTAGAAAAGAGGTTGCAACAGGACGAGGACAGAGATCTGTGAAGCGTTGGGAGAAGGGCGGCTCAGGGACGTAGGAGGAGGGTGGGGTGATCACGGGACTGCTGCCCCCCCCAGCCCTACTGTCAGATTCCTCAGTGAGATAGAGGCACATTGAAAACAGAGAGCGATTATTTATAACACAACAAAAATTTAAAGTTCTTGAAAGCATTATCAGTCAAAAATATGATTTTATTACTCCTAATATACAGGAGTAATAGTTGAAATCTCTTCACGTCTCCTCTAGGAATTCCTGATTTCAAGTCTGAATGTGAATGTAATCCATTCCACTGTAATATCCAAACAGCTCTCTTACCTCTTTATGCAAAGAAACACAAAGGGATGAAAAGTTAACCATAATTGTATGATTAATTTTGCATATGTAATTTTGTAAAATTGGTAGATGTTAATATGTTCAATGAAGTATATAAATAACACTACATGTACATACATATGTAGCAGTTACAGAAAAATTGGTGCCATTGTATAACATATAAAGGTCTTGAAATTTGGGTTTGACTATTAAATCTGACTATGTTGTCATTAAGTTTACATTGATATTTCCTAGAATTTCAAATTGCTAAATCTTTCTACAAAACCAAGATTCCTAAAATATGATGGTGCATTCCCTACCAAAAAAGACAAAGAAAAAAGAAAGAAAAAGTTGAACTGCATTTTTCATTCTTCTTAACTATCTCCTTACGAAATCTATGTGATCTAAGGTTATTTAGACAAAAACTTAAAAAATAAAACATTTAGTAACTCATGCTGGTATTTGATTATCCTTTTTGCTTATCAGTTTTTTTTTCTTTTTATGGTTGTAATATCTTTAATTGTGAACCTTCATTGGGTTGGTTCAGTAGCATTTTATATGAGACTACATTTCATTTCAGTAACTACATTTTCTCCTTTTAGTGTGAAACAGAAGTACAGGAGTAGAAATGAAATTAACAGTATTGCCAGAAGCAATTTGAAACCGGCTAGGCAAAAGCATGTATGCAGTTGGTCTTCCTTTTTGTTTCCAGAAAGTGCTTGCACTAACTCTCTTTCCCAGCCAGAAGCAATACTTTATTAATGACTCAGGAGAGTTTTTATATACTGAAAACCACGAACTCTGATGTGCAGAGTCCAACCAGAGAGCAGGCCCATAGGTTTGAATGGAAATTAGCGTTACTGTGTGGGAATTAATTTCACTGAAAAGGAAAATTCAGAAACCTATGTGATTTACTGCAAATACAAAGGAAATGGAGATATACAGGATTTTCCCCCTCCACTCATATTTCTTCACCAGCCAAATATCTATCCACTTCCTTAAAACATTGACTAGGTTCCATCATGGAGAGGCAGAGAAAATATTTGCATAATGCTTCTAATTAAAAAAAAAAATGGCTCGGGCTATTTGTAAGAGTCTTTTAATATCAAGATATTTATTTCTCACTTTAAAAACCATAACTCCTAGTGAACACTTAGTGCCACACTTTAAAATCATTATGAAACACAAGCAAAATTTTTACATTGGGGAAATGAGCCTTAAATGGTTTGTCATAGCATGTGATCTTTAAATTTGAAATTTCCACTACTTTGCACAATGTAGCCTAAAAAGGAGAATATTAATAAAATGGGAAATATTATGCTTGAGGATATTGGTTACTAAATTTTTTTGTCTGTACCTCTTAATAGTTCTTAGAGCTAGTAAGTCCTATAGCATTCTGTTTTTATGCTTTTTTTCTCAGATTTGTAGCATACAACAATGTGAATACGTTACAAATGTTGAATGATTCCACTGGCTACAGGCCAAACAAGATAGTATTATCTATGCCAAAATGCTTCTTGACTGATGAAATATGTGGATTTTGATGAAATTAATCTTTATATACTTATACAAATAGCATTATGCTTCATCGGCACGTGTAACTTTATTCAATCAAAATTCATCTAAGATGGGTTGTTAGTACCATGAAGGGAAGTGGTATCCAAACAAACAAAATATTCATAAAGTTGTTACTATAGATTAGACAAGACAACAAGACATATTTTGCTGGTCTGATTCTCTCAGGTCACTTTAAAAATGTTTTTAAATTTTTTGAAATTGAGGCACAGTTTAAATACAATTAAATGTCTAGATAAAGTGTGTAGTTTGGTCAATATTTACTGATGTATATTCCTATATAACCAGAGCCCAGATCAAGTTACCGATCATTTCATCGTCCAGTTACATTCTTTCATACTCTTTGCTAATTATCTGGCCACCTTCCACCCATCATTGTTCTGATTTCCATCACCATTATTTAGGTTGGTCTGTTTTTGTTTCCTATGTCTATAATTTCCTCAGGTCCTCGGGTTCCTAGCTGTTCTTTCTCTCTCTATTTTTTAATTTCTTATGTTTGTTTAATATATAATGTACCTTTTTAAATGTACTTATCAGGAGGAATTGGGAAAAGGCATGTACTTCATCTTTCCAGAAGCAGAAGTCAGCAATATGATGGCTAATACAGTGTCCATTTGTGGATCAAATCACATTTGAAATAATTAATTATCTTAGAGGGAAATGTCTCTTTGTGACAAACTCAATTTAGTTATTTATTTGCTTGATCTATAGGAGCCTCTAATAGTGGGTGGCTCTGCACATTTGTTTACTTATATTTTGGGCCCTTGAGTATCTTTCAGCCCTGGTACTCATCATATGTCAAGGAAAGTACAGGATGATGATGATGATGAGGAGGTTGTCTATAATGAGTGACCTCTGTATACGTTCCCCTGTAAACAAAGTCAATACATACTCTGTGACTGTGCTGCTACTTAGAACCAGGTACTATAGTCATCGGAATTTTTATTGTTGTTAATCAGAAGCAATCAAGGCTCCAGCTGAGGAGTTTTTACTTTTCTTTTCAGACCCCCCAGGTAGTAAAATGTGACTATCTGACCTGAAGCAAATACAGAATTAAAACATATAGACATAAAATGTATAAAATAGAGACATAATTCAGCCAATTATTTATAAACAAAAAGTCCTAAGTGATTGATAAATCATATGAATATGTTCTTGGATGGGGATAAAAAAATGGAAGAGGAGCTGATTCTTAAAGTAATATCTTTGCATGTATGTAAATTAGTTTTATTTTCTCACCTATAAAGTGGATATGATAAAGCTGAACCACTGGGTGCTTTTGAAATAAGAAATGATAATGTACATGAAAATCCCTGGTAGAATTCTCAGCACACAATATATCCTTCACAGTTTTCCATTTCCCTTCCCTCCTTTATTTTCAAGTGCAAAATAAGTAGCAAAACTTTAATAATTTTCCCAGTGCTCTGAAGTTTAAAAGTGGGTAAAACAAGTGCCACGTTGTGTGAACATTTAGGAACAAAACAGTTGCAAAGTTCAGCATGCCTGCTGTAGTCCCAATATCAGTCTTTATATAAATAACTGCCCTTTAAAAAATAACCCCTGCTGTTCAACAAGAAATATGAAGTGTGAGAAACTTTTAGTTGCTCAGCGTGTCTTAATCCCATTCCAGTACTGAAATGCCTGTGTCAGAATGTGTGTTATGGGTGGACGGAATGATGTTTTTTATAATTCACAGACTCTGAGGCTGTTCAGCACATGTTGGGCCCTCTGGGAATATTTCTGTTGGGTAGATTCCTGACACTCTGCTTAGCTTAGGTGAGTGTCATGCCAGAGGCAGGGGAAGGAGGAGGCTGAAGTGGAGAAGGAAAGTTTGTGATGAGGGAGAGCATGAGCTGGGAGGGTGCGCCTGTTTCCCTGTTTTGTGTACAGAGCTTTAGTGACCGTAGACCAGAGGGACCATACAAAAATGTTCCCAGGTTGAATGGGAGTCAGTACCTTGACTCTACCAAAAAAATAAACACTTTTATTAGTTTTAATTTAAAGAAAACAAAAAATGAATATAACATCATATTTGTGTAGCAATTTACAGTTACAAAGTGCTTTAGTATCAGTTATCCCAGACATATGTGATATTATCCTTTCCCCACCCCCCAGACCCCCGTTTTTAAACAAAGGACAACTTTTTTATGCCAGAGAGGCCGAGGACTGTGCAGTTACCACAGGCTGGTTGATGGTGGGGTCAGCCAGCCTCCTTTGTTTTTCCATTACTGCACAGTGGCCTTCCGTCCCAACCACCAAAGCCGCCTTTAGTGAAGGCACACAAACCGCACGGTCCAATAGTGCCCAGGTCAGTGATTCTATACTTCCCACCGTTACCATTCAGCATTGGATTAAATTGTGTGCATAGCAGCACATCCTTAAAACCCAGCTGGGATTGCAGATTTCCCGAGGCTGCAACATCCAGATGAAATTCTCTGCCACTGCCAAAGTTTCATTACTTTATCAGTAATGGCTGAAAAATGTGGCTTGTTTGCATACGGATACTACCTCTTCATCTCGGGTAAAATCAAGTAACTGAAATGTGTCAGGTTTGTTAGCAGGAGCACAACTATTAAAACAAACCAACAAACTCTGATGCTGAGAAGAGGGAGGAGCGGGGGCTCCGGTTTCCTCTAATGAGAACTCGTGATCCAAGGGCAGCACCCCAGACACGCGCGGGTTCGTCCCTCCTGCCTGTGCTTCTCTCCGTGCGTTCCCACCTTAATTACTTTTCCGGACTTGGGATGAGAAAGAGTGAAAATACCAAAGAAAGATTATGAAATACAAGCTAAAGAGTGTGTCATCAATGCTGACTAACCAGGATGAGGGGAAAAACCCAACACATTTAGTAGAACCTCAGAAGTTTCAGCTGATATGTATAAAATTCCCAAGGTACAACATTCAGCCTAAGATGATGGGTTAGCTGGTAGCATCTCTTTCACCTTCTCCCAGCTCTTTTTTGAAACAATCATTAAAAAATGAAAAACAACAGAAAAAGATATGCAGTTTCAGTAGTGCTGTACCTAGGACTATTGGTTACTTGTTAGACCAAATCCAAAGATTTCCCACTATTAAATTTTACATACACTTGGGAGAGAACAGTAGACCTGGTGGATTCAACAGGAAGATGCCAAGAGATAACCCCCCTACTGGCACTTCACACCCACCCCTCAGAACCCTGGGGCCTGCCCGACCAGGAGTAGGAAAGGTCACCCTGCTACATGGGGGCTAGTTCCTCAGGTTGCCTAATCTACTCACTCCCAAATTCCTTTATATCTTTTGTACGTTTATTTGAAGATAACAGCATCCCATCAATATTGTCAAAATGATATAATGATGTGAGGGAACAATGGAAATTCACTAAAAACCTCTTACCCTGAAACAGACAAGCTATAGCCCTATGTATGTTAATTGCTTAAGCTGCTTCTGTAAGACTGCTTGTCGCCTTGTGAAACTGACTAATGGCTGCAGCTCATGCTCTGGTAAACAGCTCCCCCTTGCAGCAGCTACCTTGTAAGTTACAGTAACTTCCCTATGTGTACACTTCCTGGTATAAGCTGCTGTGTACCACCTCCTTGCTCTTGAAGTATAAAAGACAAGTCCCCCTGACCTGGGGTGCTCAGAATTTGGCAGAGGATCCCCTCTGAGCCTGCCGGCATTAATAAACCTGATCTCTCTGCATCCTTGTGTACCTCTCGGTGTTAATAAACCTGATCTCGCTGCATCCTCGTGTACCTCTCGGTGTTTCTCTCAGCAACGGGACTCCTGTTTTGCCGTTACAATGAAAATAGTTAATTACGCAGATCAGACCCTGTTGACCACTTGCTGGCTGTGTAAATCTAGGTAAACTGTTCAACATCCATACAAAGGGGTCATAATAAGGCCTTACTTTCTAAAGGCACTTTAGGAATTAAATGACAAAATCCATATAAACTGAACTCTGTGCCTGACCCAGAGTTCTCAATGCTCAATAAATATTAGTTGTTAAGTTGAGTAAGAATGGCAGTGGGCAGGTGGGATTCTATTACGTCCTAAAAAGCTGGAGGGAAGAATGGGCAGAGGGAAGAAGCTATGGGAGCAGTTTCCACTGAGGGCTGAAGAAACTCACGTACTGTACTGTCTCTGGCAGGGACTCCTGTAGATATTTCTGTAGATCATCCAAAAATAAATATTCCCTGCTGAAGGAACCCATGCAGCATGAGTGGAGGATGCCCCTGGTGCACAGCAGGACCCCCAACTTTGAACAAGAGTTGTGCCCACCTCCTGGCCATCTGGCTTAAGAAAGGTGTGGAAAATTTTAGTGTCGATCAGATGTGCAGTGTTGGTCACCAGTAATTTTTCATCTTGCCTACTGGATCATATTCCTGACTCTTCAAGTCAAAATATGGAACAATAAAAAGGAAAACAAACAACAATGACTTAAGAGTATAGATCAAAAAAGAAGGTGTTGTGCTTATGGTACATTCAGAGGAAAATGTATTTTTGAAGAAAGATTCACTACCAAAAAAAAAGAAATCTTGGAAACAATCTGAGTTCTAAAGAACATATAAACTTAAAAATCATAAGGACACAGTGGTTAAGTGTATGATCATTAATTCAAAGAGGTGCCTAATGAATACAGTTCTCTGCACTTCCCATAATAACTTGTCATAGCAAAGTGTAATGTCCCCCTTACTCATTTCTCCTCCTAGCCATATTATAATAATATCAAGCTTTTTTGAACATTTGCTTTACATTAGACATTGTACTAAAGACTTTGGGAGTAAGAGCATAATTATCAAAAAATAACCCTTAATAAGACGATATGCAATATAAGCCAGTAATTATTAATAAACTGTCTAGAACTTCAGACTATCAGAGCCTTAAAATAAGTAGCAGAAGCAGGGAAAAAATAAAAATGTGCTAATCTCTTCAGCTTGGGAATTGTTTTTAGAGTACTCTCTTTTTCTGGACATTGATTATTAAAGAAATAGTGGTTCAGGAATGTCCCCCAATTTTATTTATTAGACTGGAAAAATAACAAACATCAATAAAACATCACCAGGCATTTCTGTGTTCTTGGTTTAGATGTGGCATTGGTCAAAACAAAAAGAGTAAATTTCCTACTCTATATTCATATTCTTGAACACCTGACAGATTCTCATTATCCAAGACAGACCAAGCACTGTGTGAGGCTTTCCCTCAGTCTCCCCGTAGTACTGCCAGAGAGAGCAAAGTGTGCCATGGCTGCCCTGCCTGTAACTCATCTTGCCACTTGCTACTGTGCACTTTGTTTTTAAACTAGTATCTCCTCCCACCTACCAGTTCCTGGTAACCACCATTTTACTCTGTACTTCTATGAGTTCGACTTTTTTAGATTCCACATACAAATGAGATCACCTCACAAAGTACTCTGTACTTTGAATCATTCCTTTAAAGGTCCGTGTCTCCTATGAGACTGCGAGCACTTTGAATTCAAGGACTGTATCTTAACCATCTTTGGTTTATCAGTGCTTAATACCATACTTCTTACTGTATGAATTCAGTCTATTTTAGTCTCTTGTGTTTGGCAAAGAGCAAATCTTGCACATGGACTGTTAAATACACCAGTTCTGAAAAGTGACAGAATGCTGAATTGGTCACCTATGTCACACCATACACCTTCTGCACTCAGTGAGATACCCGCACTGCAGAATGTCAGGCGATCATCTAGCTGAATGTGAAAACAATTTAGGGCCCTTCCTTTTACACATAATTCATCTGTTTCTTTTTTTTCTATTGTAAATCTATGATCTTCTTAAATTAATATATATTTATGATTTTATAGTTTTCTACTCCAGTAACAGCTATGTTAAATAATTTCCTTCTCTTTACCATTTTTCTGCTTTTTCTGTTTCAAAACAGGAGCTGGTGGCTGGACCCCACTTGTGTCAAATAAATACCAATGGCTGCAAATTGACCTTGGAGAGAGAATGGAGGTCACTGCTGTGGCCACTCAAGGGGGATATGGGAGCTCTGACTGGGTGACCAGCTACCTCCTGATGTTCAGTGACAGCGGGAGGAACTGGAAGCAGTATCAACAAGAAGAAAGCATCTGGGTATGTCTTCTAATAGTAATAATTGCTACGTGTTGCTGCAAACCTATTAAAGAAACAGAATCTTAAGAATTACTTTGAAAGAATTTTCTAAGTCAAAGTAATGTGCCTATTTTATTGAGAACATTGAATGACAATCTTGTTATTATACTCCTAAGTAGTGTGGAAGTTTAAGAATAATACAAGTCATATATGATTTATTTTTTCTCGATTTGCTTCATAAAATAATTAAGCATTGCCTTTGCATTATTTTACATTGGCACATTGAAGTCATTCTTTTATTTTCTCTAATTGAATCTGATATTTCTGAAAGACACTGAAATTTTAAAATTCAATACATTAGCAATTTCTGTATGTATGACAAGTGCAAGAACACAAGCTTTGAGCTTGAAGAATGTGTCCTTTTTTATGCAGCCACATTTAGTAATTCATGGGCTATGGATCTCTGTGAGATTCTCTGGGATCTTTAAATGCCTTATAGCAGTGACATCATTTCTATTTCTGATGATATATCCGTGCCTCTGTGGGGGGAATCACTTTTTAACACTTGTGAATATTATAAATGTACTTATTAAAAATATAGCTATTACATAATGTTTGGGAGTAACCCATATCTGTTTCAAATCATGCTCTGCATTGATTGATAATGTTTTGTTGTGGAGAGTTTCCCTATAAGAGATATTCTATAAAAGGAAAATCTTATAAACTCTGCATAGTATTTGTAATTTGACTCTTTTTCCTCCTCTCAAAGAGTACATAAATGATGGAGGGACCCTGAGTGTTTGTGTCATCCAGTTAAGCAGTTCAGAGGAAAGCCATAGCCAAGGCAATGCCATCTGCCCTTTTTTGGCTTACTTTAAAAGGTTACGTGCCTAAGGAAGGTTAGTGTAAAGAATAAGGTTCTTATTAATTCCAAACAGTAAAAATAACAAGTGTCAACTCCCACAATCTGATCACCTGTAGGCGCTTGTTGAGCTTGACTGGATTGAGTGGTTTACTCTCCGTCACAGTGTGGGCTTCCTCTAAATGTCACTGTATCTTTCATGCCTCATCACTGTTACGGGTTGAACTGTAATTTCCTAAAAAAGAGATATTGGAGTCCTAACCCCCAATACCTCAGAATGTGACCTTATTTGGAAATAAGATCTTTTCAGAAGTAATCAAGTTACAATTACGTCAGTAGGGTTGGCCCTAATCTAATATGACTGGTGTCCTTATAAAAAAGGGACATTTGGACACAGAGACAGACGCACACAGAGGGAAAATGATGTGGCGACACACAGGGAGAATGACCCGTGAAGAAGGAAGATTGGAGTAATACATGTACAAGCCAAGGAACAGCTGAGACACTAAAAGCCAGGAGACGGGCATGGAAGAACTTCTCCCCTAGTGCCTTCAGAGGCAACGTGGCCCTGTGGACACTTTGATTTTGGACTTCTGACCTCCAGAACTTTAGCTACCTAGTTTGTGGCACTTTGTTACAGCAGCTCTGGAAAACTAATACAAGCTCTAAAGCTTAACTGTGCCTTATAGAACTAGGACATCAAGCAATGTTACTTAATGCTGTGAGGGTTCGGGACTGTCCCTTCCACCATTTTAAGCTAAAAGGTTTTTGAGGGTAGGGCTTTATCTTTGAATATCCTTCATCCTCTATCACTGTGGCTGGCTGATAGTCACCATTTAGTGGATTTGTCCTCCTCTATGACTAACTGTGCAGAATTTTGTATGGTGAACAAAATGTTGATGGTACTGAAGAGATAGAACCCACAAAACAAAGCCGAGATGATTACCGTGAGCGCTTACCGATGAGATGCAGACCAGAGGAGACCTGAGAATGAAGTGGAGCTTAGACAGGCCTTGGAGGAAGCGTTATGATGTCTGCTTTTGGAAAATAATCGAGGGGGATATTCCAGAAAGCAGAAGTAATGTGAACAAAAGCCTGGATAATGGACGAGATACACAAAACTAGTGAGCTATGACATGACTGTTCAGACTGAGATGGAGTGAAAATGAAGAATTAGATGAAAGTTGTAAAATTGCAAAGAGTGAGGGTCCTTATTCTGCTTTTTAATGACTTTTGTATTTTTTTGGGCTGGGTTTACCCGCTATCCATGTTAGTGTTTTCTATTATTAAAGATCCACACTTGCTTATCTGCAATTCCTCACTTTATTTTGGATTATAAAACACCTTTGCAGATATTTGAGTTTCTTGAACTGCTACATCAGTGTATTAGGAACCTTTTTCTCCATTTGTTCTTTGTTTCTTTGTTTCAGTAAATAAGGAAATAAGTATGGTAGAGTTTAGTAATATACTGTTGGAAAACAAGGGCTGAGTCATAATGAGCATATTTTTGACTAGATGTGTCCCTTCTGTCTAGCATTTCTCCTACCAAAGTTTTTATTCCCAGAAATAATGTTCACTAATTGATTGTCTTATATTTATCATTTTCTTAAAAGGAAGGGCTGATATTGGCTGTTCTCCAGTCTTACCATTGCTGCTTTGATAATAATTACAGAAGCTCTTATTAGAGCTTCTGCCTTTTACCTGACATTAATTTTAGATATGAATAGATGAAGTTAAAATGAGTTAACTTAAAGAGATTTATTTTTGATGCCTAAAATATTAACACTCTTGATTGAGGAAAATTAGATGTTTTTATAAGCTTATTATCATCTTAGCACAAATTCCGACTATAGCTGCTTTCCTGCCTCAGGTTCATAGGATTAACCTTCCTTCACTATGAGAACAGAGCACATTTCCAGCTGTCTCCTAGGAAGCCCGTTTCTTTCACTTTTATGTTAAAAAGGACACATTAAAAATTCATTCTTCAGTCTTATATGTTTCCTGGATGCTCTCCTTATTCTATTTTTTAATGACTTTTGTATTTTTTTGGTCTGGGTTTATCCATTATCCATGTTAATGTTTTCTATTATTAAAGATCTACACTTGCTTATCTGCAATTCCTAATTCCAAAAGCAAAGTTATTAAAATGGAAAAACCCAATCAGAACTAAATTCATTTTGCAGCAAAATCTAAATATACTGACTTTGGGGCTATTTACATTCTTTATTTACCCTGCTTAATGTGAATATTCATATGTTTTATTGCAGAAATAGTAATGTATGTGATTACCACCTAGTCACTAATATTTGTATGCATAGTATGACCTTTCTAAAATCTGAAAAACACTGAATCTGAAACAAATTTGGTACCAAGCTTTAGATAAGGGATTGCATGTGTACCTGTCATATCAATCTCTAACATTTGATTATCTAAATAGATTAATATCTTAATCGACATTCTTACTAACTATATGTTTCACGTTGACTGCTTCAAGGGCTGGACTGGTTTGTGTTGGGAAATAAATACCCAAGAAAATGAGAAATAATTGCCAGACTTATGAAATCTTCAGAGTAATAAAACCTATGTTCAAATGAGAGAACCTGTGTTACTTAAACAGGAATATGTGAATGTTTTCCTTATAACAGAACAAGCTTCACTATGTATTGTATTTTCATTTAAAAAAATGTATTTCAGGACACATACTCGCTTGATGTGAATAGTAGATATCCTCATCTGCTACATTGTTTTAAAAGGTCCCATTATTCAAACAAGGTGAAAAGAATAAATAACATAAGAGAAGAGATCAGATAAAAGATAATTTTCTGGGAAAACTACACACTGTTTTTGTTTTTGTTTGTTTGTTTGTTTGTTTGTTTTCCAGTAGCAGTAGTAGGAATAGCCTAAGAAATCACCTGACCAAATAAGAACAAATGTTCAGGTTCAGGAAGGACAGAATAGATGTTTGGAAAACCAGCCTGCCAGTGCCTGAAAAATGTCCTGGAATCATGCACAGAGGTTATATGATAACATTCTACTGAACAAAATACCAGATTAGCAATCACTGATAAACCATCTTCCCTCATGTTATACTTTTTACTCATTTGTGAGAGAATAAAGAAGCAAATCTGTAAGGAAGTATATAACTCTTTAATTCATTATGAAATTTTCTCCAGGCTGGTATTAGATATATTCAGATAATTATCCAGCCCTGACGCAGGCTCCAAGCTCTCCTCTGAGCATCAGACTCTACTTCCTTTTCAATGTCAAATAGACAAGAAAATTAGCATGTCCGAAACCAAATTCATTATTTCCACACCTTCCCCATCACCAAACCTATCTCCCCTAGGCTTCTGTGCCTCAGTAAACGTCACACCATCTCCCAGCTGCTTGAGCCAACATGCACGGAGTCATCAGTGACTTCCGTTCCTTCCCACCCCCGTTTGGTCCACCAGCACGTCCTGTCAACTCACAATCTTTGGACACATCATGGCGGATGTGGCTTCAAAGTATACGTAGAATCTGAAAACTTTTCATCACCGCCATCATTAGCCCCACAGCCCAGTTGACCTTCACTGTCACCTGGACCACTGCCAGGCTTCACACTTGGTCCCCCTGCGTCCACCTTTGTAATTGGCTTCCCATTACACAATCTGAGGAATTGTATTTTCTTTAGTTATTGCTGTAAATAACCACATATTCTATGCACCACATGAATGTAGTTGTTTTCAATAAAAGACTTATCTGATTTAGATATAAAGCAGCAACATTGACCGTATTCTCTGCTCATCTCCGGCATCACAATATTTTGTGCTACATTGTCCTTCCACTGCTCTTTTCATATGTCCAGTGAGGTCTGTCTTTTGCACTAGCTGTTCAGTCCCTCTGAGATTGTCCCCTAGATAAGGTAGCACACATAACCTCCCCAACTCATTTCTCAGGTAAATTATCTCTTCCTCATGGGATTGTTCCAGACAACACCCCCAAAGCACTCACGTGTTCACACACACACACACACACACACCCCTCCCACGTCCCCTGCCCGCCCCAGCCACCCTCAGCCCTGTCTCTTTTTGTATTTTGTATCTCCCCGTGGGACTAATTATTTCCTGTTACCATGTATGGAATTTTGTTTGTTTTCTGTATGTCCGTCCCCACTAGAGTGATTGTATGTAAAGAACAAAAATGTTCTCTGAATAATATTGTGGGAATTCATTTGTTTATCTTTTTAAGATCTTTTGGCAGAGCATACATTTTGCTATAATTCAATACTTATTTCACAAGTCTTTATCTTTTTACAAGTATTTATTGCACAAGAATTGCCTTTAATCTGATTGAAATTTAGCTTAAATATTTCTGAATGCCAGTTATTTTTGTTATCATTCTTCTTGTGGATACACATAAAATCCATAAATAATATGTCATCCAATGGTAAAAGTTATTATTATGTGGAAATATTTCTTTGTTTAAGTTATATTAGGTTTTTAGAAGTGGTTTTAGCATAAGAAGAAAGTTTTCTTTTCCTCTGTTATGTATTTCAAATATTAACCTCTTCAGTAAATATTTTTCTGCTCAAAGTTTAGAATTTGAGATCCAAAATGTATAACCATCCCAACTGGGAGAGCTAAAAAAAAAATCTACTAACTATAATGTTACTTTGGGCAAGGTAGGCATAGGACATTAGTAGATCTTCCACGGCCTGTGTGTGTTTTCCTCTAATTTTCTTCTTTGGTTTCCGGGCCTGATTGGAGCAAGCGTGAGGGGAGCTAATAATGAGAGCTGCAGAAGGAAGGTCGGATCCGCTGATCTCCACTGAGCCCAGAGGCAGCAGCTGTCTGGGCTGACTCTGCACCTGCTGTGAGGGAGCAGGACCAGTTGGCAGACTCGGCACTTAGCACTGGTAGAGACAGAAATGTTCTTATTCGCTATTGGTGGTCATTCTGCAATAATTCGAATGAATGTGTGTTGCATGCCAGGCACACAGTTAGTTGATCTCAGGGAGAAGAGAGGCTGATGGTGTGGCTGTGCAGCCACCAAGCCGTGTGCCAGTGATGGGCATCGACACAGTGAGTCAGAGCAGGTCTGAAGGACATAGCCAGTCCTGCTCTCTCACAGCAGGTGCAGTGTCAGCCCAGACAGCTGCCCGCTCTGGACTCAGACTGATTAGCTGGTATCCAGTCTTCATTGGCCTTCATTCTGCCTCTGGCTGTCCCGGGCACTGGGTTATTCAAATCACTGCTTGTTTCCTTCTGTATCTCCATGTCTTCACATGCAGCTTCCCTTCACCCAGCATCAAGTTAGGCAAATTGTCCTTGCAGGGCAAAAGGCACGTTAGCAGATCCAGTGCACACACAGAACACTCGGGAAGCTGAGAGGACGTTCTTTTCCCTTGAAGCAAATGAGCATTTCCTGACTAGGAAGCAAGGGGGAAAAAAGCAAACATTGTGGCTAACCTTGAAGCTGATACGGTGTACCCTTTATGAAGAGCTGTCTGCACATCACACTGCATGCTCTATGCTTTCCCACACTTCCACACTTAATCTTTGCACAATATTTTCCAAGGGTCATAATTTCCAAGAAGGTGAAGAAACAGTCTCCCAAAGGTGAAGGGGCTCTTTCTCTCTTTCTTTCTTAAATCCATTTCTATAATAGCAAAGGAATAAGAGACTTAGTGATGCATTTGTCCTTATGAAGCAGTCTCAGTTTTAGCCTTACTATGTATACACATATATGCATATATACATATGTGCACATATATAATACATATATACATATACATACACATATATACACATATATATGATCCACCTGCAAAGAAGAATGTAATATATATGTGTATTTATATATAATATCTAATATATATGTGTGTGTGTGTATATATAAAAAAATCCATTTGCAAAGCAAAATGTAGAAAGTACAACAACAAACAAATCCTGCTAGAATGTGGTGGCAATGGAATAGGAAACATTTCTTCAGTTGGATTTAGCATTGAGCAGAGGGGCAGCCCAAGCTTTAGAAATTCCTTTGAGGTGGATATGTACTAGCCAGGAACACCACAAGTGACACCTCTACAAACTGGTCTTTCCAGTACTCCTGGGCCGCCTTCTTCACAAACTAAAGGGCAGCATGATGTGTTGCCAACTTTGCGAGTTATTTAAAAGACAGCCTGTGAGTTTCAGTTGCAGGATGAAGAGAGACCTGCAGGGGGATGGTGGTGATGATTGTACAAAACTGTGAATGTGCTTAATGCACTGAACACTACACTTAAAAATGATTAAAATGGTAAATGTTTTGTGATACATATTTTACCACAATAAAAATACCTTTTGAAAAGCATCCCATGAGTTATTTAGTCAATGGGCTATATTAGCAGTGCATGATTTACACAAACATTATTTTACTTTTTTCTGTGTTCAAATTGGGTCTGAGTTTTAAAAAGAAAACTTTCAGAAAACTCCTGAGGTTAATAATTTTATTCTCATGTTTTTGAGCCAAGTTCAGTTACTGTGAGGGAGGAGCCCTCTGCAGCATGATGCCACTAGGAACATGGAGGTACTGTAACGGCAAAACCGGGGTAATGCTGCCAAGAGAAACACCGAGAGGTACACGAGCATGCAGAGAGATCAGGTTTATTAACGCCGGCAGGCTCAGAGGGGATCCTCTGCCAAATTCTGAGCACCCCAGGTCAGGGGGACTTGTCTTTTATACTTCAAGAGCAAGGAAGTGGTACACAGCAGCTTATACCAGGAAGTGTACACATAGGGAAGTTACTGTAACTTACAAGGTAGCTGCTGCAAGGGGGAGCTGTTTACCAGAGCATGAGCTGCAGCCATTAGTCAGTTTCACAAGGCGACAAGCAGTCTTACAGAAGCAGATTAAGCAATTAACATAGAAAGGGCTATAGCTTGTCCGTTTCAGGGTAAAAAGTTTTTAGTGAATTTACATTTTTCCCTCACAGTACCACCTGTGGAGAAGGATTTACCCTTGTTGCAGTGACCGAGGTGTTGATTCCTTAAACTCTGTGGGCAAACACATGTCCTTGAGAGATAGCAGAAAAGATTTTAACATACATTTATGTTAGGTTAAGTGAATAATTGCCTGGGAATTTTATAGAAAATCAAAATAGCAACCGTGGGTGAGTGTTTTGAAATGATTAAAGATGGAAGTAAAATACAATAACCCCAGCCTTGATGGAGAAGATCTTCCAGGTCTTTTCCCCACTTTGTGCCCTTATTCTGGTGACCTAAACCGGTGAAAGCGTTTGTGATGAAATCACGAATAGGGCTAATCCAGAACCTAACTGACTTATTCCACAATAAATGATTCTGTTTTGTCAGGGATTCTGTCCTTTTGTCAAATTTAAAATCAATATAGCAGTTTAGAATTGTTTATCATAGTGTAGGAGTTTCGATTCTTAAGCTTGCTTTAGAAACCCTGCCCAGTCCAAGGCCTTCTCAGTACAGTGTCTTCAGCATCCAGTTTCCTAGGGTCCCGTGACTGTGGTCCTTTAACTCTGGAACAACTACCTAGACTGTACAGATGTCTAGAAGAATGCCCATTTTAATTCAGCCATATTGACAAATCAGAGAAATTTGCTGGTTTAAGCAATTTTCTTCCAAGCAGTATCATCTATTTACTTCTATCCAAGATATGGATGAGCAGGGGTTTTTCCTACACTGAAACTTTAGCTATAGTGATAAATTATATCAATAAAAAGTATAACCCTCTATATAATTATTGAAAGTTTTACTCAAATAATAATGAAATATTCTAGTTTCTAATATACACATTCACTGGATATTGGTTTTCCTTTTTAGACAGGATATCTTTATACACCTTTGTAGAAAACTCCTGATTTTTTTTTTTTTTACTGTTTCATTGTGATCATGTTTTTTGTTCTTTCATCTTTACTGAGTATTCTATTTTAGGTAATATTTGAGCAACTTGCTTTTAACTGTAGGATTTTTAAAATCAATTTCATTTTAAAACAATATTTCTTTGTGGATTCTTAAATATCTTATAAATGTAAATGCACTTTTTAGGCCCAAATTGGAGCCTGGGCTGGGGCTTTAGAGTCCTGCAGAGCTGGCTTTGAAAACAAGAACCTGTTATAAATGATGTGAACTTAGACAATTTAACTTCTGAAAGTTCTAGCTTCCTCATTTATAATGTAAGCATGATTTTTGTGAGGAAAAATGAGCTAATCCATTTAATGAGCTTAACTCTGTGCTTGGCATATAATAAGCTCCTATAAGAGCTTTGTTGTTATTTTTCTCTTCTTATCTCTGTTTTAGCTCTGTTATGCTATTGAAAGCTTTTTCTATCAAACAGTATGGTCTGTTATTCTTTTATATAATTTTGCTCATTTATAGCGAACTATATCAATTTTCATAAACTGTGCAGATTTTATCTATGTAAATTTATAGAATATAATAGAATACAATATGAAGATACAGACTGAATACTATAAAACTTAAATATATACATTTATAATTATGCTTATGAAAAGGGCTCATATTGCCTAAGCTTTTTCAAATTGATTAGTCTCTAGAAGGCAAAATAAAAATAACTTGTAGGGAAAAATATCAAAGCAAATAGAAAATTTGGCTTGGCTCCCTCTCAGGAGTACACACACGTTTAAGGAGAGAAGCCTGACCAAAATCTCCATCCAGAGATTAAAAAAAATGTTTTAATACTTGTATCTCACATTATGTCATTAATACAATACTTCATAATCTCTTTCCTACTTTCCCTCTTAATGTTGCTATGATGTTCTCAAATTTTACTGATGACTTTTTTAAAAAAATAATTTGGTCTCAGAGATGCTGAATTTGGAGTTTCCTTTACTTTGTGGCAATAACAATTTGTTATATTTCTTCATTTTCTGTGACCCTGCAAAAGTAGTATTTTAAGCCCTTCTTCACTAGTGTCTATCCTTATTTTCCTGTGATATAGAGCGTATTCCAATTAGAGAAGAGAATGAAACAGGAGGTATAAAAATTAGAAAGGAAGTCAAAGTTATCATTTGCTTGCTGAAAACACAAGAAAATCACCTAAATTAATCAGTAATATCTCCCTTTGTATAAGTTATTAGTTAAAAATTAGAAGGAACAAGACTTTGGCTATAATAGATTTAGAAAGCAAAAAATACCAAAGTGGGAGATATACAAGATCTATGTGAAAAAGAAAAGGTTAAAATACCTCCAGGAGACATATAAGGAGATTTGCATAAATTCCCATTCTTGGATATGAAGACTCAATAATGTAAAGATGTTAGTCCTCTCTAGTTTAACTCATAATAAAATGAGATAATTCTAAATTTTACTTTGAAAAATGTTCATACAAGAATAAACAAGGCAAGGGGCCAGACATCAGCAAGATGAAGGAACAGGACTTTCTCCTGCAGAAATATCGCTTTGAACCACTATCCACATATGAAAACACCTTTGCAAGAGCTAAGGAAACTAGGCAAAACCTTACGGCATCTGAGTGTAGCACAGAAATAAGAAAAGACGCATTGAGGGTCAGAAAGGACAGTTTTACATTACCCATGTCACTCTTCCCCCAACCCCAGACAGCATAGTGTGGAAAGAGGAACCCTCCATGTGGGGGAAGGAGAGGGAAGTAAGCACTGGGGTTTGCCTCAGACTCTAACACCAGGCCCACCCCAGTAAAACTCAGTATTGGGCCTGCCCCCACAGCCCCGGCCTCCAGGCTGGTATCTGCAGACTGAGCCTCCAGGCCCACCCCGGTGCCAGCCTGTATCTCTCAGCCCTAGGCTCCAGAATGCCCCCAGGCTTCAGGTCTGCCCTACCACTAGATCAGCCCCCACAGCTCTAGTCATCACACTGGCACCCATGGGCTGAGCCTCCAGGCTTGCCCTTGCAAATACAGCTTCCAGGCCCACCAAGTGCCAGGCCAGTCTGTGTGGCCCCAGGCTTTAGACCCATTTTGGTTCCAGACCAGCTCAGAGCCAGGTTGGCACCCTGGCCTTAGGCAGTGGGCCAGCACTTGAAGAAAAAGGATCTAGGTAGTCCAGTGCTAGGTCAATCCCTGAAGTCCCACCTCTCCGGGTCAGCCCCTGCAGTTCCATTGTCCAGCAGACCTGGGGTCTAGGCCTGCACCCATGCTGGGCCAGCCCCCATGATTCTAGTCTCCAGACTGGCACCCAAGAACCCAGTCTCTATACTTGCCCAAGAAGCATGCTGGCCTCAGGATCCAGGTGGATTCCAGTGGACCTAGACTCTAGTGAACACAAGGTTCAGGCCACTTGTTCCAGCAGACCCAGGGTCCAGGCCAACCCCAGTAGGACTCAGTGCCATGCCAACCCCTATGGACTGAAGTTGCAGGGCTATCTCTGGAGACCCAGGCTCTAGGGAAGCCTCTGTGCACTTACACTTCAGGCCTAGCTCAGCTCCAGGCCAGCCCCCATGGACTCAGGCTCCAGGTCCATCCTAGTGGATGCAGGTGCTAGGCCCATTGCAGCACCTGGCCAGCCCTTGCAGACTCAGGTTTAAGGCCTACCCCAGTACTAGGTCAGCCCCTGTAGAACAGTCATCAAGCTGGTCAAGCATGTAAGGGCTCCAGGCCTACCCTCATGGACCCAGCATTGAGGGTCACTCCTGTGGACCCAGTCAATTTGTCCACCCCAGTGAAAGTAGGCTCCAGGCTCAATACCATGGACACAGGCACCAAATATGCCACTTGCTGACCCAAGTACCAAGGCAGCCTGCTGAAGGACTCCAATAACAAGCCCACCCTTGGTGCATGCCAGATGGACTACCCAGAATCTTTGGACAGGCTGACTTGTGAGGGACTTTCCCAAATAAAGTCAGCATGCAAAGACTAGAATAAGTACCTACTTCCTCAAATGCACAGATACCAACACATAGTCATAAGGATCAAGAAAAATCAAAGAAATGTGATACTACAAAGGAATAAAATAAAGCACCAGTAACCAACCCTAAAGAAATGAGGATTTGTGTATTTCTTGGCAAAGAATGCAAAAATAATTGTTTTAAGGAAGCTCAGCAAACTTAAGGAAAATACAGAGAAATAATTCAAAATTAATTAGGAAAAAAAATAAATGACCAAAATGAGAAATTTAACAGAGAGGTTGAGATTTTATATATATATATATATATCAGAATATGGGAGATTTGGGAGATATATCTCTCTCCCAAAACTGGAGCTGAAAAATAAGTGAATGAAATGAAAAATGCACTAGAGAGTGTCAGCAGCAGAACTGATCAAGCAGAAGAAAGAATCTGTGAACTTGAAGACAAGTTATATGAAAATATACAATCAGAGAAGAAAAAAGAATGAAAAGAAACAAAGAAAGCTTGTGGGACTTATAGGAAAACATCAAAAGAGCAAATTTTCAAATTATAGGTATTGAAAGAGGAGAGGAGCAAGACAAAGGGCCAGAAAACTTATATAAAGAAATAATAGCAGACAATTCTCCAAATTTGGAGAAAAATATAAATATCCAGGTATAGGAACGTCAAGGTCTTTAATCAGATTCGATCCAAATAGGACTACACCAAGACATACTACAATCAAACTGTCAAAAGTCAAAGACAAAGAGTATCCTGAAAGCAGCAAGACAAAAGAAGTATATCACATATAAGGGAATTCCAATAAGGCTAGCAGAAGACATTTCAGAAGAAACTTTGTAGGCTAGGGTGGGTGATCTATTCAACTTGCCAAAGGAAAAAAGCTACCAGTCAAGAATACCTTATTCAGTAAACCTGTCCTTAAGAAACAAGAGTGAAAAAGACTTTTCCAGACCAAAAAAAAAACTGAGTAAATTCATCACCATCAGAACTGTCTTACAAGAAATGCTAAAGAGAGTTCTTCAAGTTGAAAGAGACAGATGCTAATTAGTAACACAAAAACTTAAAGTATAAAACTAACTGGTAAAAGTAAGTACACAGTCAAATTCAGAGTAATCTAAAACTGTAATGATGGTGTGTACATTACTTATACCCTTATTATGAAGATTAAAAACAAAACTATTAAAAATAACCACAGTAATTTGTTAATATAAAAAGACATGAAAAACATAAAATGGGGGATAAAAATGTTGAGTCTTTCTATGTGATCAAAGTTAAGTTCTTTTCAGCTTTAAGAAGCCTGGTTTTAAATATACAATATTTTTATGTAAGTCTCATGATAACCAGAAAGCAAAAACTTATAGTAGATATACAAAAGATAAAAAGTAAGGAATGAAAGCATACCACTAGAGAAAATCACCCAGTCACAAAAGAAGGCAACAAGGGAGAAGAAAGAAACAAAGGTCTATAAAATAGCCATAAAAGAATGAACAAAATGGCTGTGATAAGTCCTTACCTATCAATAATGACCTTGAATATAAACAAATTATCCAATCAAAAGACATACAGTGACTTAATGGGTTAAACAAAACAAGACCCACCTATTAACATATGCTGCTTACATGAGACTCACTTCACCTGTAAGGACACACAGAGACCGAAAGTGAAGGGATAAAAAAAGATATTCTATGCAAATGGAAACCAGAAGAGTGCAGGGGTAGCCAAACGTATGTCAGATAAAATAGACTTTAAATAAGAAACTGTCACAAGAGACAAAGAAGGTCATTATATAGTGATAAAGGGGTCAATTCACCAAAAGGATGTAACAATTGTTTTTATGGGTACCCAACATTGGAGCACCTAAATTCATAAAGCAAATACTAATAGATCTGAAGGGAGAGTTAGACTGTTATAAAATAAAATAATAGTAGAGGACCTCCATACCCCACTGTCAGCAATGGACACATCATCCAGGCAGAAAATCAATAATGAAGCATCAGACTTAACCTACGCTTTAGACCAAATGGACCTAATGGACATATACTGAAAATTCCACCCAACAGCAGCAGAATACACATTCTTCTACAGCACAGAGAGAACATTCTCAAGGATAGATCGTATGTCAGGCCACAAAACAAGTCTTAGCAAATTTAAGAATATTGAAATTATATCAAATATCTTTTCTGACCACAACAGTATGAAACTACAAATTAGTAACTGGAGGAATTTCAGAAAATTCACAAATACATGGAAATTAAACAACGTGCTACTGAACAAACAAGGCCTAAAAGAAGAAATTTAAAGGGAAATTTTAAAACATCTTTAGACAAACAAAAATGGACACATAACATACCAAAACATACGGGATGCAACAAAAGCAGTTCTAAGAGGGAAGTTTATAGCAGTAAACACCTACATCAGAAAAGAACTATCTCAAAGAAACAACCAAAATTACATTTGAAGGAAATAGAAAAACAAGAACAAACTAAGTCTAAAGTTAGCAGAAAGAAGGAAATAATAAAGATCAGAGCAGAAATACATGAAATAGAGGCTGGGAAAAAACAATAGAAAGGATCAATGAAACCAAAGGGTTTTTTTTTTTTGAAAAGATAAACACAAAAAACAAACCTTTAGCTAGACAAGGAAAAAAAGACAGAACACCCATATAAGTAAAATCAGAAATGAAAGAGGTGACGTTACAACCAATACCACAGGAATACCACAGACTGGTATGAACAATTATACGCTAGAAGTGGATAAATTTCTGGATATGTACAACTTACCAAGAATGAACCATGACAAAATAGAAAGTCTGAACAGACCGTTAATGGGTAAGAAGAATGAATCAGTAATAAAATGTCTCCCATCAAATAAAAGCCCAGGACCTCATGGCTTCACTGCTAAATTCTAAATATGTACAGTTATTATGTATCAAAAAAAATTTTAAAGAACTAATACTAATCCTTCTCAAACACTTTCAAATATTTGAAAAGGAGGGAATACTTCCAAACTCATTTTATGAAGCCAGCATTATCCTGATACCAAACCCAAACAAGTACAGTACAAAAAAAAAGAAAATTACAGACCAGTATTCTTGATGAACATGCAAAAATCCTCTACAAAATATTAGCAAACCAAATTTAATGGCACATCAAAAAGATCATTCACCATGCTGGAGTAAGATTTATCCCTGGGATGAAATGATGGCTCAACATACGCAAATATATCAATGTGATGCGCCACATTAACAGAAGGAAGGATGAAAATCATATGATTGTATCAATAGATGCAGAAAAAACATTTGACTAGATTCAAATCTTAGGTATGGAAAGAATGTACCTCAACATAATAAAGGTCATATATGACAAACCCACAGCTAATACCACATTCAATAGTCAAAGTTGAAAACTTTTTCTCTAAGATCTGGAATAAGACAAGGATGTCCATATTCACCACTTCTATTCAACATAGTACTGAAAGTCCAAGCCAGAGCAGAGAGACAAGAGAAAGAAATAAAAGCATCCAAATCAGAAAAAAAGGGAGTTATATTTTCTCTGTTTGCAAATGACATGATTTTATGTATTAAAAACCCTAAAGATTTCAACAAAAAACTGTTGGAAATAATAAATGAGGGTGGGCACAGTGGTTCATGCTTGTAATCCTAGCACTTCAGGAGGCCGAGGCAAAAGGATCGCTTGAGGCCAGGAGTTTGAGACCAGCCTGAGGAAGAGCAAGACCCCAGCTCTACAAAAAATAGAAAAATTAGCTAGGCATGGTGGTCTTGGGAGGCTGAGGCAGGAAGATGGCTTGAGCCTAGGAGTTTGAGGTTGTGGTGAGCTATGATAATGCCACTGCACTCTAGTCCAGGAGACAGAGCAAGACCCTGTCTCCAAACAAAAAAACTAATAAATGAATTCAGTAAAGTTGAGGGTACAAAATCAACACAGAAAAATCAGTTGTGCTTATATACACTCATAATGTATATTAGTGTATTCATTAAAGAAATCAGAAAAACAATCCAATTTATAAGAGCTACAAAATACTTAGGAATAAATTTAACTAAGGAGGTGAAAGACTTGTACACTGAAAACTATAAAACATTGATGAAAAAAGTTGAAGATGATACAAATAAATGGAATGATATTCTATGTTCATGGATTAGAAAAACTAATATTGTTAAAATGTCCATACTACTCAAAGTGATCAACAGATTCAGTGTAATACCTATCAAAATTCCAATGACATTTTCACAAAAATAGAAAAAATCATCCTAAAATGTGTATGCAACCACAACAGACCCCAAATAGCCACAGCAATCTTGATTAGAAAGAACAAAGCTGGAGGCATCACATTATCTAACTTCAAAATATACTACAAAGCTATAGTAATCAAAACAGCATGGCATTGACATTAAAAAAAAAGACACATAGACCAATGGAACAGAAGAGGGAGCCCTGAAATAAATCCACACATTTATTGTCAATTGCTTTTGACAAAGGTGCCAAGAATATACAATGAAGAAAATTTGGTCTCTTTAGTAAATGATGTTGCAAAAACTGGATATACATGCACAGAATAATGAAATTAGACACTTGTCTTATACCAGATACTCAGAATTGATTTAAGACTTAAGACCTGAAACTGTGAAACTACTAGAAGAAAATATAGGGGAAAAGCTCCATGGCATTAGTCTGAGCAATGATTTTTTGGCTATGACCCCAAAAGCACAGGCAACAGAAGAAAAAACAGACAGATGGAATTACATTAAACGAAAAAGTTTCTGCACAGCAAAGCAATCAACAGAGTGAGGTGGCAACCTATGGAATGGGAGAAAATATTTGCAAACCATATATCCGATAGAGTTAATATCCAAAATGTATAAGGAACTCAAACAACTCCATAGCAACCACATCAAAAGAACGGCCAAAGGACCTAAACAGATGACACTTCTCAAAAGAAGACACACAAATGGCCAACAGATATATGAATAAAATGGTCACCTTCACTAATCATCAGGAAAATGCAAGTTAAGAGCACAATGAAATATCACCTCATACCTGTTAGAATGGCTGTTATCAAAAATACAAAAGATAAATGTTGGTAAGGATGTGAAGAAAAGGGAATCCTTGCACATTGTTGGTGGGAATGTGAATTAGTACAGCCATCACGGAAAACAGTATGGATGTTCCTCAAAAACTTAAAAATAGCACTACCATATGGTCCAGCAATGACACTACTGAGTATATATCCAAGGGAAATAAAATCAGCATGGCCAATGGATATCTGCATTCCAGTGTTCATTGCAGCCTTATTTAGAATAGCCAAGATAGGAAATCAACCTAAATGTCCATCAATGGATGAATGGATAAATAAAATGTGTTATGTATACACAATGGAATACTATTCAGCCATAAAAAGAAAGAAATCCTGTTTATTTGCAAAAACTTGGATGAATATGGATGACGTTACGATAAGTGAAATAAGCCAGGCACAGAAAGACAAACCCTACACCATCTTACTTGTATTTGGAGTATAAAAAAGTTGAACTCACAGAAGCTGAGAGTAGAATAGTGGTTACCAGGAGCTGGGGGGGTGGGGGTTGGTTCAAAAGATGTTGGTCAAAGGATATAAAATTTCAGTTAGATAGGAGTGAGTTCAGGAGATCTATTGGAGAACATGGTGACTGTAGTTAATAACAATGTGTTGTATTCTTGAAAATTGCTAAGAGACTAGATTTTAAGTGTTCTCACCACAAAAATGGTAAGTGTGTGAGGTAATGCATATGTTGAATAGCTTGATTTAGTCACTCCACAATGGCTAAATCTGTTAAACTATTGAATATGTATACATATCTCAAAACATCATGTTATACATGATAAATGTATACAATTAATAAAAAATTAAAATTTTTAAAAATCAATAAATTTTTAAAGATAGATAAGCAAGAAAATTAGTAAAAATATTTGTGATAAAGGGAGTTAGTCCTACCAATTAGAAAACTATATACTAGAGCTTGATTCTGTATTTTAGAATGCTAGATATTAACACAAAGATCAGTGGAGAAAATAATAGTAATAGTATCCATTAACAAATCCAAATACATATGCTGATATAAGATGTAGCATTTTAAGTTAATAAGAAAAAGAAGAATTAATCCACAAATGGTACTGGGACAATTAGACTGCCATCTGGAAAAAATAAATGAAGCTGGGTCCTTACCTCACTCCTTACATCAAAATAAATTATAGATGGATTAAAGATTTCAAAGTAATATATCCACAGAGACAGTACTAGAAGATGTAGGGGAAAAGTTTGCATATACAATATTGGAGTGAGCATGTATATCCAAGTAAGATGCAAAACCCAGACCACAGTGAAGGGACTAATAAATTAGATGATTTGAAAAATAAGATATCAACTCATGAATGGGAAATAATATTTTCATATGTATGACACAGTTAATTTCTGTATCTATAAAGTGCTCTTATACATCAATAGATAAAAATGAAAAAATGTAAAAATGAAAAGGCTTAATGGACAGTCCATATAAAGAAAGTTCATAAATTTATGAAATGATATTCAACCTTGCTTACAAGTTGAAGAAATGCAAATTAAAATAGCAACCTATTAGATTGGAACATACTAAAGCATTTGCTGTTGCTGGGTTGCTTAGGACAGTAATTTAAACTCTAACATAGTACAAACTTACTTTCTTTCAGTTTTATAGTTATGTGTTAAATTTAAAGTCTCTTAAAAATAAAATATAAATAGTATACAAACCTATGATATCATGAATATTATTGCTTAGCATAAGACTCAGGTTAAAAATAATCAATTTAAAGAAAAAAATTAGGTATAAGAGTTTACATATCCTGAGTGCTTAGTATGTGCAATGGACACTATTCTTTGGGCTTTGTGCATATTTAAATCCTCACAAAACTCTATGACAGAGGTACTAATGTTCTGTCCAGATAAAAACAAGGAAAGCCAAAAATACAGGCTTTGTTTATTTACCTCAATCATAGGGCTAGTTACTGGTGGCACAAAGATTCAAATCCATCCAGCCTGGCTGAAGAACTTGTACTCACAGCCCCTCACCACAACTAGGGGTGTTATAGATAGGTAGGTCTGTTACATCTCCGTACATGAGTTGAAAAACTAGAACTAAAATGATTCAATCTCAGGAATCAGTGCTTTGAGATGTTGGTGGGAGTATATATTGATACAATTTCTTCAAGAGCCATTTCACAATATCTGTACAATTAAATGAAAGTAATCAACTTGCAATGTACTGACAGGCAGTAATGTAAACAGAGGGATACTTTCAGTTCCCCTCAGTGTACAATCTACATGAAGTTGTACTTCTAGGAATTTATCCCACAATTATACTGTAATATATTCATATGTAAATGTGCATAAAGAGACTAATGGTAGCATTTTATAATAGCAAAACAATATATTGGTACAGTTCTCTATCAGGTGACTGGACAAATATATTGATACATTTATACTCTGGAATAACTTGCAGCTTTGAGAAAGAATGAGGTTAACATATTTATTCATAATAAACTTCAAAATATTTTTCAAAAGTCAAGGAATAGGATAATATGTTCTCCTATTTGAAATTCCCAAAATGAACTTATACATAAATGTACATGTAAAATATTTCTGGAAGAATACACAAGGAAAATCATTATACCATTTTTCCCCTCTGGGTAAGAGGAATAGGGGTAAAAAAAAAAGAAAGAAAATGAATGCATATATGATTTAAACTACATGGACTGTAAGTTTTTTCAATTAAATACAAAGCAATTGAGAGAATTATAAAATAATAAATAGTGCTGCTAATGTAATTCCTTTTATCCATTGACATTTCTTCAGGATGAAGGCCAATTGATAAAGCTCAGTATACTGATAGAAAACCTGAAAGTGAACGTAAAGTCTTCACCTTGGTATAAGAGTGAAGGGCAGCGAGCGGGGTGTGTGGATGTCAGTACCAGGAAGATCGAGACTTTCATCAGTTTTCAAATGAGAAAGAGCAGCCTGGCTGTCAGGAGGAAGACCCAGCTAGGGAGCCCATTAGGAATAGCACAGAAGGAATTTATTTGATTTTTTTAAAGAAAAATCCATAACGTGTATCTCATTTAGGTTAAATGTCATTCTAACTTGGTAACATTTATTAGTGGTTATAAACCCAATGGAAGTAAATATGAGCCATCAAGCCAATATTTATTTTTCAGCGGTATTTTAAAAATAAAGACCCTCATTCATGTGTTTAATGTTTAATGATCGATAGTTATTCATGTCCTGGGTCGTCCAATCTTTGACCATTACATGATGTGGCGCAGATAGCACCTGGCTAAGGGTAACTGAAGGCTGTTCCTAAAATGGCCCCTAACAAAACACCTGACCGAGTACAAGGTAATCAACACCTGTGAGCTTCCTTTCCTTTTATTACAAAATGAAGGGTGGAGATGGAATCCATTCGTGTACTATTGGCTGAAGCATGTGCAATTGCCAATATCTAAGTATTTTGACCCACAAAAACAGCAATTTCATATGATTCAAGCTAACTGAGATTTCAGGTTTGAGTTTGATTTTATTTCAGGTTTAAAATTACATATTTCTGCAGCAAAACTGTAAAGGGAGAGCAGCACCAGTTGACTACAGAAGCAGTTGCAGTTCAAACTATTAAATCCCTACCTAAGCCTTCCCCCCTTTTAAATTCATATGGTAGATCTATTTCTCACGCTAAGATCTCATGAATACAGACACACACACACACAACAAGGGTGTGTCATAAACTACAATGAAGCAATAGAAGATTGAAGAATGGGTTAAGGCCTCCCTCATAAATAGTCTACAATAAGGAAGCACAATGATGTAAAGCTTAATAAAGTAGTATTCAATATTTTATTATGCTGTAAAGTATTATTGGAATTCAAAGTAAGTTAGCTTTGCTCTGTCCTCCACTTCCTCATCAACCTGTCTGTTGCTAGACTTCCAGCATCAGAGGATCCATTTGAAAGGGAAAGATGCACACATACAAGTCTATCGCGATTTGAGTGGGTTTGCTGGGTGAACCTTGTGAATAAAGGTGGCACATCAGTGTGTTTTAATGGAAATGTATGGTTTTGCTGTTGGAATAGCCAGCTCTGCCCACCTCTCTAACCCTGGTTTTCTTCTAGGATGGCTTCCTTTTGCATTTCAACTGCTGCCACAGTTTCTAAATTTCTGCTACTAGATAAATCACTAGGGCTTTGCATCTTTACTCCCATGACCACTTCTCCAACTCTTGCTCTCCTTTGGTCTCAGGAATCCCTGCCAAGTGTTTTTCATCACATCACCTAGGAATTGGGTCCTTTGGCCAACAGCAAAGCCGTGTGTATGACAACTGGCCTCCACCTCAAAAATATCCACTAAATTATTTCTCATCTGTCATGTAAATGGCTTCTGAGATGGCTCCATTTCCAGGTGCCTTTCTGAATTACCATGAGCTACAATGGTTTGCCTAATTTTTGCCTGCTGTTATTTGAAACTCAAATTATTGTCCATTCTATCCCACAATGGTTCTATGCTGGCCTTTCCCCCAGAATTATACCTATGACATAAATTAATGCCAAATGTAATATCTATATGCTACTAACTAGAATATGTATCATTTAGACTATCTTTTTATTAAAAATATTACTTGCTCATTTCAGATTGTGAATTCCTAAAAGACGAGGACTTTGTCTTAAGTTTTCTTCATATGGAAAGAATATTAAATCATCTCCACCATGAATATTTTCTTAGTATATTCTTTTTAATAATATAGATAAGATAAATATTAATAATAGTATATTCTTAATGACCTTCTTGGATAAAATGGAATGTTCTATCTAGTTATGTCACTGCTGAATTACATTACAGAAATTTCTGCTTCTAAAGAGACATGTGCATCTCTCTGACACGTTGTAAAAATACTTACAAGAAAAGCTCTTCCTCAGAAATAGCAGGACCTGAAACAGATGGCTTCTATTCCATCCATATTGCCAATTCCTGTCTTGTCCCCTTCTAAATATGATTTGTGTAAAATCCTTTGTTTGTAGTATTGAAAACATTATTTCTCCTTTCACAAATATCCTTGTGGATTAACTTTTGGGTGCTATGGAAAAGATTCGCGTGTCCAGACACTAGTTCTGAAGTAGCTGTGAGCATGAGGAAAACAGAGAGACATTGGAAACATCAGCGCTGAGCCTCAGGATCGTGGCTATGAAACAGAAACAATCCAGAAGAAACAAAACTCAATCTGCATTCTGAAATGAGAGTATTTTTGGGATTTAAATTCCTCTTAGTTTCTATTCCTTAATGTCCTTATTAATCATTCAAATCAAATGGCTTGTCTTTCTTTCAGAGCCTTGAACATTTTGAAGACACCATGTCATTCTTTTTAAAAGAAAGAGAAAAATGACTTAAGCTGTGGAAAGAGATCCCCAGGGAGCTATTGTGCTACACTCCAGCGAAAGCTTTGTTCGCTAAACTTCTGACTGAAAGGAAAAATAAATTCAGACAAGAAAGGCTTGTATTTATTGTAGGGATGTTTGCAAAGATTATTACAAAATATCCCGAGAACTCAATGCAGATTTACTACATCCTGCTTCCCAAGATAATAAAAAGTAAAATATTCCCTCAATTTATGTTAACAATAGATTTTCTGTCCTTGAATTAGAATTACTTCATTAACTAGTTAATTAATTAAACAAGCTCAATTGAAAACTAGGTTCTCTTAAAGAGCTTGCATGCCAGTGATGCCATGTCACAATTAAAACTCCTCTAAACTGACAGGAACGAGCCCTATCACATCTCGTTAATTCGCTATAGACAAACTTCTGAACTCACACATTGAGTTCCCATATGTACTAGTACTATAGGTTTCTTTTATTGTTCTATTTAGAATCTCAGTACTGAGAGAGTTTTTTCCTCCATCTAAGCTAAATGCTTTATGCTGTGAGACAAACATTTGAAGAAAATTGTTTCTGAAAGGAAGCTACGTTTGTGTGCTGGAATCAGACTGAACAAGCTCCAGCTACCTGAATTCAGGTTCGGGAATATGTGTCTCTTTTCCCTCCCCAGTCTGTTTTATGATACCTGCTTTGAGCATTGCCTGGAGCTCCTGGTTGCCAGGGGTCCCATAGGATCACGTGTCAGATCAAGGCTCCAGAACATTCAGTGCTGGGTGGTCCCCGCCTGTTCTCTCTTCTCCTCTTCTCTCCTGCCTTCTCCTTTCCTCTCAGGTCCCCCACCCTGCCTCCCTGTGGCGCCTCACCATCCAGGCTCTTTGCGGCACAATAAACGCGGCTGGATCTGATGATCTGTCTAGGTAATGTGTTACAGGAAAAAGATTAGTGAAAACGACCAGCACATTTCCCTCTCTTCTGGCATCTTTGTGCATTTTAACAGTGGATTTCTGGAAATGATGGTCCTACCTCTGCTATCTAACCCAAGCCTGACTTGAATGCTAGGAATGTCAAACCAGGTAGGACAGAGTTCTGTCGTCAGAGCAAGCACATGTCAGGTGAACGGCCAGGCAGAGCAGGAAGGTCCCTAAGAATGCAGACGCAGAGTCTGATTGGTTGGGTTCAAATATTGGCTCCACCACTTACCAGCTGTACGAACCTGGACTAGTTGCTTGGCTCTTTGTATCTTGTTTCTTCATCTACGTAGGAGGTGTTATTACTGTGCTACACACTTTATAGGATTATTATGAGAATGAAACAAGAGTATCTGCATAAATTAACGAGAGATGGGAGGTCGTGAGTAACTGTCAGTGGAGGAGAGTGGGTGCCCGATTGCCGTGGGCGTAGGAGAGGAAATGAAGTACTGAAGAGGAGACAGCAAATGATAAACACTTTTTCTAGACGTTGGGATGCTCAGAGAATGACAGGGGGACGGCAACGGCAAGAGGGACGTGCGTGCCTGGCAGGAGAAAGCAGGAGGCGGGAGCTGGAGAGGTTGAGCGCGATCACCCGGGAAGGGTGGGGGAAATCCCTTGCCCTCAGGGGGCTGGATGCAGGAGAGACTCACGGAGTGAAGGAGGAGCAAGATCCCAAAGGGGATGGTCGGAAGAAAGATCCAGAACACAGAAGACATTGAAAAGAGACATTACCTTTTCTGAAACAGGAGGAAAAGAGCTAATTACGTATGCTTTCTTTTAAATTCCTGAAAGGGAGTTTCTGGCTGTTTTTTTAATCCACTTGATGTTCAAAAGACTCAAGTTCTGTAATAAGAGTGATGAGGGAAAGGGGGAATTGGGGTAGGGAATCTGAATGTGTGTGTATTATCAGATGTGGAAAGAAAAAAGATTTTGACTTGGAACAACGAAAGAGTCTCTAGTAATAGTACCTTTCTGCGTTGGAAACACCTGCCTGAACCACTGCCCAGCCACTTAAATCTGAATTGCAGGGGTGTGGGAACTAAGCAGTATATTAGACAATACGCCTGATTCCAATATTCAGTCGAGGTTGAGAACCATTGTCCTGGGAGCGCACAGATGCCTGGATGGAGAACATGAATAGGGTCCCCATCTGCATAGCTGGGGGATTTTCTCCAACAACACTCAACTACCCTTTTGCAGAACCTGAGGAGGCAACTGATTGGATTGACCCAGGGTTAGCATCTGTAGGGATGCTGACATGTGATGGTTTGGGTACATGAACGCTAACAAATTGGCAAAAGAATAAGTGGATGTACCATGGTGTTTACACAGTGTAGGGAGGACAATTAGATCAGGAGAGGCTGATAAAATCAGAAAGGGTCAACATGTCAAAAGCAGATACAGTATGGGAGTGAGTGATCTGGAACTGTCTAGAGGTATACAGTCAATACATAGGATATAAATACTTTGGATTACAAAGATGACACCACCATCTCAGGTGGTGTGAGGACGGCGTGGGACAGAGTGCCGAAATGAGCAGCTGGGGCTCATTAGCATCGAGGAACTTGAAGTGAAGGGGTGTCAGTGGTCTTCCTCTAGGGTCTTCAAGTTGTGGCAGTGGGATGGAGGAGATGGTGATCTATGTGAGGGATAAGTTTAGAAATGACAATGGTCAGCAAGGGTAGAGGTCAAATGATATTTAAGAGAAGAGGTATTTTCTCATTGTGTTTGTTCAGTTATTTTTGAGTGAGGAAATGCAATGATATGGAATTACAGGAGGTTCATAAAAATGCTTTCAGACCCCACTGCAAATAAGAGGAAGGAAGTGCGGAAACTGCACTGTTCCCGAGTGTTACAGGGGCAGGTTGTGTCCAAAAGGGACTGGAATTTCAATCAAGGTGTAGAACAGCGGCTGACACCTAATATCATTAATACTAAATGTTTATCATGTACCAGGCACTGTTTTAAGAATTTTAGGGGCCTGATATCATTTACTTTTCATAATCAACTTGGGATGAAGAAACGCAGGTTCAGAGAGGTTAAGTAATGTGCTCACATCACACGAGCAAAGAGTCTGGATTAGAAACCTGGGCTGCCCGTCTCGAGAGGCCACAGTCTCGATTTCTAGGCTACACTGGAATATTCTGGGGTAAGATTAAGGTATCTCTGTTTCTTCCCTCCTTCCTCCTTTCCTGCCTTCTTTCGAGTGGGGGGCGCAGGAGGAACAGCAGGAGTTGTCGGGAAGGGGGCGGTGGGAAGGCACGCTCGGCAGGTAGGAGTGCTGGGAGCGTGGCACGGGACAGAGTTACCTGAGGCTCAGCGGCACAGGATTTGAAGACGTGACCAGGAATGACAGGAATGAGAGGCCTGGGGGGATGGTGGCCTCAGGGTTCTAAAGGGAATTCTGGAGCGATGTGGTTTTGCTGCCGTCCCAGCCCAGACCGTGTCCCTGTTCAGAGTTCCAAACAGAAGCATAGATCCCAAATCGCTTGGTGCCTCTGTGAATTCTGTCTCCCTAGCGGGAGTGAAGGTACAGACAGGCGCGGCGGTTCTGGTCGTGGGGTTTGGAATTCATCAGTGTTAAGCAAAATGCAATTCCCTGCTTCATAAAGGGATATGGATTTGCTCAACTGAGGACCCCAGGGCATCTTCATGCAGAAGAGGCGAGAGACTTAGTTCTAGGTCTTTACAGTTCTTTTCACTCTGAAGCCTGAGTCCTAGGGAGCCTCTCCAGCTCTCCTGTCCTCAGGCATCTCCTTGTGTAAACAAATCTGAACGCAAGTGGCTGGTGCTAAAGAACTATCCCAGGCAGAGACTCAAGCAGGCAAAGGGGGAAAGGCTGAAAATAAAATGCGGGTGAGAGGGGCGAGGGGAAGGTGCTGGCACAGTCCAGGCCCGCAGAATGGAAGGAAGGACTTCACCCCGAATGTTCCCATCTCACCTCGCCTGCCTCCAGGCTGGAGCTGGAGGGCTTAACCAGACACATTTCTGTCTATTTATAATTTGCTATGTCACTTTACGATTTCATTTTAAATTTATTTTCCCCTTTAAACTTGCTTTGGCATTGAATTTGCTTTGGTTTTGCTTTCTGCTTTTTTCCTCCTGATTTTAGCTTTGTTAATTCCAAGTTATACCTGTTGTTCAGTAACCACTTTCCTCTTATTATTGCCATTTTAGTTTGTGTGCTGAAGGCTAACTTCCTACTTGCCCTCAAAGTCTGAGTCTTGCAGTGGTGCAAAATGATGCAGAGAAGTCTGATTGTCCTTTATAAAAATGGCAACATTTTATAATTTAAATCACATTCACCTTGAATGTGCTCAATAAATGCTGAGAACTGCTGTCCCCGGGGACTACATGTGCACACATCTGAGTTGTACTTTCACATGTGCATTAATGAATATGGCTGACAGAACTCGTCTTTTAAAATGTTGTACGATATTTAAGAAGAATGCTGCAGAAGTTTGTGTTTTTATTTTTCTAAGTCATTTGTGGTTTAAATCCTGTATCCAAGTACATAGTGCACAATGTATTATTAGGACTGCACTGTGGCTTACGCTGATGAGCACTGGGAGAAACAAATACTATGTTGGGGTGAAAATGAAGGAAAATTGGCAAAGGGCTGAGATGACCGGGTGCTATGAGCAGGTGAGTGGGAAACTGACCCTCTGCAGACTCGGTTAGGGCTAGATGCAGCTTTTCTAGAAAGACAGACTAGGAAAATATCTTCTTTTTTCAAAGTGTGTATATTTAGAGCCAAAAAATGCATTTTCTTCCAATATTATGTCTTTTTCTGTATCCTGTTTTTCAACCTAATTTTCGTTTCCCAGAGTGAAAAAACATTTAACTCTGGGAGAGTTAAGTATAATTTTGAAATATATTAAGCTCACTGAAAGTTAAAAAGAATGAAATATGTTTTAAAACGTACACTTTGCTGTGGTTTCTATGGCGTCCATAAGCACACTGGCTACGAAACACCCAGCTATCACCTTCCAGATTTCTCAGTGAATTTAAAGACCAAAAAGCAAAAACAAAACCTTCTCCTTTTCTATTCCTTTCTTATTTTCTTTCTACCTTGCTTCATCCCAAAGTGTATTTGAAGTGGAAATCATCTGAATTTTCCACAGTGCGTTATGTTTGCAGGTATGTATCCATCTTCCCTCAGATAAGATCCTTGGGGTAATTGCAGTGACCTGATACCTGCATTTTCCAAATGAAGATGTGGACATTCTAGGAGGACAAGTGATTCATATTGTAGTTTGGAATTGTGACAGGTCTTGAACTCTGATTTAGATCTTTTGACTTAAAAACCATTTTCCCCCACAAAATGCAGCGCTGCCTCCCTCAGTTTATAGGTAGGTCACCTGTGGACAGAGAAAGATCCTGGCAACTCCCAGGGAAGCATCATTTTCTACTGAAAATTTCTCGCAGGCTGGTCCCTGTGTGGTTTGCAAAGCGAGCCCAAGGCACTACCTGTGCGGAAGCAGCCCCCAGCCGGCAGCTGTGTGGGAAACAAAGAGCCAGAGAATTCTGACTGCCCTCCACCTCCTCCATGGCTGCCCTGAGGCTACGAGGCCCTGATGGGCAGCTTCTGTGGCCCCGTAGTAGTTCTCCTAAGGAGTCACAGAGCGCAAGCTCCCTGTGGACCTGAGAATGTGAGGAAGGTGCAGTGATGGGCAAGTGTGAGCCCTGGCGGGATGATATTAAAAACGTTGCTACTATTCCAGTCTTCATTGAATCTGCAAGGTATGAGTGTGGAGCTGAAGAGGGCATGCTAATATTAAGAGTTGCTAAACTAATTCAGCTTCTGATTTTAAAAATCCTACCCTATTTTCTCCATCCATTCATCCATCAGTGGACATTTAGGTTATTTCCCCGTCTTGGCTATTGTGGGCAAGGCTGCAGGGAACATGGGAGTGCTAATATCTCTTCGAGATCCTCATTTCAATTTGGGGGGGTGGTATATACCCAGAAGTCAGATTGCAGGATCATATGGTAATTCTGTTTTTAATCTTTTGAGGAAGCACATACTGTTTTCCACGGTGGCTGCAGCGCTTTACATTCCCACCCACGATGCACAGGGCTTCCCTTTGCTCCACAGCCTCCCCAACACTTGTCATCTTTTCAGATACAAAGTTTCAGTTATACAAGATGAACAAGTTCTAGAAATCTGCTGTACGACCCTGTGCCTGTAGTTAACAATACAGCGTTGTTACCATAATACAGAATACAGTATTCTACCATAAAATATGCAAAAGGCTTTTTCAATGACTATTATATTCAAAATCGGCAAAGGAAATGCTTCTTAGCAACAAGGGACCAATAGGAGGCTTGTATCCTCTAAAATATCAGCTATATTTGACTTGAGTTTTTAAGAGTTGAATAATAATCAATGTTTTTTTCACTGTTTTCATTTGGAGTCACAACATAAACAGCTATAAAATTTTTAAGAAAAATTAGGTCATGCTGAAGTATAGGGAAGAAAGAATACATACGCCCACAAATCTGACTTGAAACAGGTTCAACTTAAAAAGTATAAAACAGCTTATATGTTAGAAGTGTAATTATAAATTGGTAAAATGTGATTTTTATCATACTACAGTACATTTTTATTGCTTTAACTTGCTCAAGATTTTTTGTTGCTCAAGATCTTTTTCTGGAATATACTTGAAGGAAAGAGCTATACATTGTAAAGCTGTAACACTACCTTAGAAACACTCCGTTCGTGAACCACTTCCTCTGGCACAGGCTTTGTACTTTTCCTTTCTTTTTTTTTTTTTTCCCAGTCCACAGAACCAGCCCATGGCAAAATAGTGAAGTGGGACAAATTAGTCTTACAGTTTCTTGTTTTATTTACCTTTTCTTTGATCTGCATTTTTTTCTTTTTTTCTAAATCAATCTGAGTCAGTTGTCTTCAGGAGCACTATAAACTCTCCAAGGCCTACCTTGTGCATGCTTGTTTCCGAATACAGCGCCTGACAGTGTTCTGGTTTAATAACTATCTTGAACAAATTAGTGAACAAGGCACTAACTGATAAGAATCCCCACAAAAGGGTATTTAAACTTTAATGAGGGACTCCATGAATTGTAAAAGGCTTCAGCCCAAAACAATGAGTATTTTGATGGTGACATCTCAGATATGTGAAATGGAGGTGACATTTTGAGGAAAAGTGACTACCGGTAGTCCCAAGACCTCCAGTGGATGCCTGAAAGCATGGATAGTGCTGAACCCTATATATACTGTATTTTTTTCTATACATATGTACCCATGATAAAGTTTGATTTATAAATTGGGCACAGTAAGAGGTTAATAACAATGACTAATAGTAAAATAGAACAATTGTGACAGTATGCCAGCATCACTACTCTCGTGTCATTATTAAGTAAATAAGGGTTACCTGAACACAAACACTGTGATACTGCAATAGCCAGTCTTATAACCCAGAGGGTTACTAAGTGACTAATAGGCAGGTAACATATAGGGTGTAGATACGCTGGACAAAGGGATGATTCATGTTCCAGGTAGGAAGGAGCAGAGTGACGTGAGATTTCATCACACTACTCAGAATGGCCTGTGATTTAAAACTTATGAATTGTTTATTTCTGAAATTTTCCATTTAATACTTTTGGACCATAATTGACCACTGGTCACTGAAACCACGGAAAGCAAGACCACGGATAAGGATGGACCACTGTATTTCTGGCATACTTCAAATTACCCTTTCAAATTTGTCAGAGTTTGAAAATTGATTGTGTTAATTCAATAAATAAATCTGCAGAACCAATTGTAAAACACTCTAGGCTAAAATAATTGCTTCAGCTCTCTCATTTTTAAAAAGCATTTCTTATATGTGAGATAAATCTTTACTTTTTATCTTTTATAAAGAACACAATAAAATACATTTGCACTTCTCAAATTTGTGTTACTAAGCTTTGCAAGAAAATAGAGGAAACTGGCTCTACAATATTAAAGTAAGGAATTTTCTTCTAAAGCCTCAAATCTAAAATCTGTAAAATAATCTAGAAGAGAAGTAATAAAAATTAATACTTCTATATAAACTTGGGAATTGATCTTGCATTTCAAACAGACTTAGGTGAGGGTGATTATATAGTTATGACAATGAAATGGGAACCATAGCTAAGCAAAAGGCTTAAGGAAGTACATGGGAAGTGTTCAGTAAACATAAACTATGATGATGACGATGATTTGAATTTAGGAATATAATCCCCTCTCCTTTGGACTGCTCTAAAGCTAGCAAAAATTCAAGTAATGAAAAAATTCATTAAATTTCAGAAACTGGTTTTATTTAAGCCTCTGTTATACCAACCTGACAGATTTCTGTGGCCTAGAGGAAAAACACATTGTACGTTACCATCAGTCATTGACTTGAATGGATGTTTAAAATACACCTCCATGTGCAGGTGAAAAGAAGTTATTCAGCAGTGAGCAACCTTGTGGGTTAGAAATACAGTCTTCCCTGGATGTTCGTGGGGGATTGGTCCCAGGACCCCCTGAAGGTACCAAAATTCATGGATGTGCAAGTTTCTTATATAAAATGGTGCAGTATTTATATGTAACCTATGCACAGCCCCCTGTATACTTGTTATGTCTAGATTACTTATAATACCTAATACAATGTAAACGCTATGTAAATAATTATTATACTGTGTTGTTCAGGAAATAATGACAAGAAAAAAGTCTGTGCATGTTCAGTATAGAGGCAACCATCCATTTTTTTTCCAATATTTTGAATCCAGAAATGCAGAACACACAGATACAGAGGGTCGACTGCACTGTCCCTAGCAATCTGTCTGAAACAAATAAATATGAGTAACTCTACAGTGTATTCACCAGGAAGTTCATTGCTGCATTTGTAAGAGTCAAAATTGACAGCTCTCTAGAGGCTTATCCATGTGGAATGGGACAATCATGTTAAATCTCTCCACAATTGTAAGAGCTGCAAAACGATACAGCTCTTAAAAAGAATGAGTGAGACCCAAATACATAAAATGGAGAGATTTCCAAGACATATGTCTTTTAAGTGAAAAAGAAGTTGGAGAACACTGAGCAAAATATGATCCCATTGATGTTAAAACACACTCAGACCACAATGTACACAAGTAAAATATGTGTGAATATAATGTTAAAGAACTCAAAACACATTCACTGATGTGTATTCCTAGGGGAGAGAGAGGGCAGATTGGCCAAGATGACTTACTTATTTTACTCATATATTTAGGTATTGTTTGACTTTTTACAAAAACACATTGGTGTCCGTAAATGTAAATAATAATGATAATAGTAATGATAAAAACACTTTGTGCAAACTGTGTGCCAGGCACTGTTCCTCACAGCAGCCCTCTGAAATTAATACTATTATCATAATTTTACAAATGAAGAAACTCTGAGGCACAAGTAAGTGAAGGCTTTTGCCCAAGTTCTCACATTTAGTAAGTGGCTCCAAAGTCTTCATTATTAACCACTATGCTATATGATCCTTCAAATCGTAAAAGCTGGGCTCAGTGCAAAATGAAAATGTGAGGCCCTGTATTCAAAAATTATTAATAATTTCAAGATGGCAAAAGCAGAGAACTAAACCCAGCATTGCTGGGGCCCTTTTGAGCCTGGGGCCCCGTGGTACTGCCCAGGTTACACCCTTACGAAGCTGACCCTGCATATAATGAGTAATAAAAATATATCAAATAAGGGAGTTGAACAAAACAAAGGTCTTAAAATGGAATGGTTGTGTCAAATTATTTCTAAGATCTCTTGTGTGGTTTTACCTTAAAATAGTTAGGAACATGCTCTTTTTTTTATTATTTTAAAATATTACAGGGGTGCAAATGTTTTTGGTTACAGGAATAGCTCTTGTTATGCTTGAGTCCGGGTTATAGCGTGCCCGTCACCCAAGGAACTTGCTCTTTGGGGTTAGCCAGATCTGGGTGAGAATCCAGCTCTGTCATTGACTGGCTGTTGGACTCTGAGCAGGCCATATTGAAAGGTGACATTTGATCTGAAAACTGGATCGTAGAAGGGGCAAGTCATGAGGAACCTTTCTGAGCTTGTTTACTAATCTGTAAAATATTAAAGAATAGGAACTGCCTCTCGAGGGTACTGTGGCAGGAGGAGCTAGCCAGGAGGGGCCTCGGGGAAAAGGTCATAAGTACCCTTTGATTCTAAAATCCCAGAATTCCGATTTCTACATGTCTATTGAAAGACTCAAAAATGTACCCCACAGTTATGGCCATTTAAGAATTCTGAGGTTTAGGAGAGGAATGTCTAGAAATGAGTAAGTTCTGGATAATCCACACACCATCCGACATTCCAGTTAGATATTTATTGGTTTAATAAACAAGCACATCTGGGAGACGAAGTTGGAAAATATTGGTTGCAATTTTATGGGCCTTAGTTTAAGTATTTCCTGATAATCCATGGGTACTAGGCATTGTACTGGGCATTAGGGATTCAGAGCATAACGTGAGAGAAGACATTGGTGAGAGATGGATCAAAAATAACTATTGGAATAAGTAATACTTGAACACGATAAGTACTGCTACCAACAGCAGCTGTAAAGGAGTAATGGTGTGGCACAATGGCTGGGGCCTGGGGGGCGGCAGTCTTAGCCAGGGTGAATGAGAAGGGCAAACTGGAGAAAGTGGCATTGGGTCTGAAGGCAGGATGGGGGGAGGAGCTGGCCAGAGAAGGTCTGGGACAGGAGCACCATGGGCAGGGGAGAGGAAGAGGAGGCCAGGAAGCCAGGGCCAGCTTGAAGATTTTATGGGAGAGAAGAAAGTTCCTCATGACTAGAGATCAGTGACCACGTGGGAGGGCAGTGTGAGATGGAACCAGAGCGCCAGTGCTCAGGCCGCTTGGGGGCTTGTAAACAAGGCTGACGGAGGCTGAGAACTTGTCAGGAAATTGTCAGGCTTGTTAGAGTGATGTTGGTGATCACTGCAACATCAGCAGCAGGAGAATTATGGGGAAGAATGTCAAATTGTAAAAGGTTTAAAGGTGTGGGTGTGGAACAAGCAAAACAGTGGCTTTATATTTCTCTTTCCTGGAGAGAGGTGCTGAAGACATTCGTGAGTAGGGGAAAGAAGGCTTGGAAGTTCCACATGGCTCCCTATGAGATGGGAAGTGGGCAGAGTTGTTCTGGTTATTGTGGATAGATAGATGGGGAGGAGGGGGGGAGAGAGAGAGAGAGAGAGAGAAAGGGAGAGAGAGATGATAGAAGAATAAAAATATATAACAGCTAGTTATGGTTACATTTCTAACAGAAGTAGTAAGATCACTAGAAATAATCAACCTGCAACATTTTCTGACATGTGGCTATACGTAGTATCACCTAATTGAGACAGGCACTGTAGCCGGTTCTTAGACATTTCATTAAAAACATTATCTCCACCACGTATCGTTGTATGCTATTATTTCCCGATTTGTCTATAAATATTTTTGAAAAAACTACCCCCAATTAGAGTCAGCATTATTTTCAAAGTAAATTTAAAAACCTCTCTGCTGGACATACTTCTTGGAAAATCAGGACATAGTAGGTCAGTTAACAATGCTGTGGCCATAGATAGGATCTAGGCAGCCTGTGGGTATTTATAGTAGTGCTCAAACATCAGTGCTTAATCCTTCCTGGGAATTCAGACCAAAATTACCCACAAGTTATGAGGATCACTAAGTGGCTAGTGAAGATTCTAATATTTGAAAATAATGTCAAAAGACAAAATTTTCTAGAACAATTTGGAATTCTTGTTGTAGACTTGAGAATTTAGTGGATTGTTCCTGATTTTGAAAAGAATTATATCACAGTTTATAAAAATGTGTGTTTAAAGCACAATTAGCCTCATAAAAGTCATACTTGCAGTAAAAATATAGAGTCATGGTAGACATGTAACACATACATGTTTTTCTGGTACTTAGCCTAGGTTTGATCAGTAAGAAACAGTTCTTATTACCCATCAATTTGTATAAGCTAAATTAGCATCTCACCTAATACTTACTGGCTTCTAGTTTATTATTTATAGATCAAAGAGATTTTATCTTAAAGTTGTCTTTACCAAATCTAACTGGGAAAGGTTAGTTTTCAAGAGTATTAACATATATATGACCATTACTAATAGGAAAACTGGTTCTTTTCTAAAGTCTAATTTTAGAAAATCGGTACTGGGAGACAGATTTTTATCTTGGTTTTTATAGCCACAGTTTTTATTTTTTGTCTTTCTTGATTTTTTTCCCTCAGAAAAATCATTCAAATGGAGTGTTCTATGGACAGAATTGTGTTTCTGTGAAATTAATATGTTGAAGTTTTAACCCTCAACGTAATGGTATCTAGAGGTAGGGCCTTTAGGGAGTGTAATTAAGGTTAATTGAGGCTGTAAGAGTGGGGCCTTAATGCCATAGGACTGTGGTCTTATAGGAAGAGGAAGAGAAAGAGGAGAGAGAGAGAGAAAGAGAGAGAGAGAGATCTCTGCCATGTGAGTTCACAGTGAGAAAGTGGCCATCTGCAAGCCAGAGTGTTAGACATGTAGATATTTCCCATGTTTTTAGAGTTCTTTTGTACCATGTTAATGATTACTGAGTCAACCCCTAACTTCAAAATAAATATTTACAGAAATAGACTCCTTTTGAAATTAATCCACATATGTGGCAGTAAATTATTCTCTGAACAAAATTTGCTGTATAAACCATTCATCTGATTGCTTCTCATTGTCTACCATTGTCTCCCAATGTGAGATCATTTATTTCTAAACAGTAATATTTCATGTACTTCAGCCATTATCATGGGGAGATAAATTCTCTCTGTGAACGTTAAGTAAAGATGGAACAGAATGCAATCACTCACTTTTAGAAGGAGCCAATGTAGGCAATGAGTTTCAGCTTTAGACCTGTGAGTTCAACATCGCTAAGGCTGTTATTTCAATATATGTTGAAATAACAACACATACTTTGGATGAGTGACATGAAACAATTGATTTTTTTAAAATAGTGTTAAGTGGCAGAAAAGGGGCTGTGGAGGCTATGAAATCCTGTTGGAAAACTGGGAAAGGGAGAATGCATCCACTGACTAAGAGATCTGTAACCAGAGAAAAGGGGCCATGCAGGCAGTCACTCCTGTGGGATATTAATAATGGCAGAGCATTTGGGCAGGTCCCGTTACCCCAAACCTACCGCCCATAGAACGCATTCTCCCCAGCCTGCTCTCAGACAAGCTTCAGATTCACCTGCAGCTTAAGACACGATGGATTCCACTGCTTTACCTAAAACATGAAAGGAAAAGTTTTCTTCAAATGATATCTGAATTCACTGATATTACAACTTCAAGTCCTGTTTTCTGAAAATAATCTTCATCAAGGCAGTGGAAAGAAAATCCACATGGAAAAGGAGGAAAAAAAGGAGCAAATGTATTGAGTCCATGCTTATGTATCAGGCACTGTCTGAAATGTTTTACATTTATCACAATTAATTTTCATGAAAGCATATGAGAAAATGGAGGCTTAGCAAAGTGGGGAAACATCATCAAGCTTATTCACAGTAACTGAGTCTGAATAGAGACAGAATGGATTCCTCCATTCTGAGAGTTTCTTAGGCAGGTTAATTACATGTTTTATTCCAAACATAGAGCAACCACACATTCTGGATTCTGTGGAAGAGTCACAATTTTAAATATTCAGCAGTGTCTTCTTCCATATTTTCATCTTATTGTCAAACCCTGCGTCTCAAATTTAGAGCAGTAAATATGGACACAGTTCCTGGCCAAACCTTCTTTTGGCATCTCTGAATAAAAAGTGCAGTTATACAGCAAATATTACCATCAGTGGCAGATCCTGAGTGCACTTGGCTTGAAGCTTAGTCAAGACCAAATGGCCTTAATTCAGAACTGCTGCTAATCCCACTGTCCACGGACGCCCTAGTGGAGAAAAGAATACAAAGTGGGGGCAGGGGAGGAGATGATATTAACCAATATCTCCCAGTTTAGATGGGTGAAAGGAAAGAAGGTGGAGGTAGCTTATAGAGGTGATTTAAAAGTTTTCATAAAACTCTTAAATCCTGAAAGAACCAGAGAGAGCCTTTTACAAATATCATGAAAATGATATTTTGGTGATTCTGGACTGAAAAAGGGAAAATTGAGAGAAAAATCAGAAGACTCAAACATACAGATAATCAGGGTTATTATCTTAGAGACTCAAAACCTAGAGGTAATTACTTCTTTTTGCTAGAGATGTCTAGAAAAAGAAGTAATTTAGCCAAATAGAAGATTAAAGGCAGGATGAATTAGAAGTATCTTCTGAGGGCCCCCGAGGCCTTGGAAAAGGCTGGGGACCTTGGGTTGTCTTTTGCAGATCTCTCTCTCTTACCCTTCCCCTCTCTGGGCAGGAGAAGCAGCTGCAGGTGAGGGAAGGGTGGTGGGCAGTGAGGGGGCCAGGCCAGCTCTCTCTAAGGGGTCACACTGGGCTGGCCAGGCTCTCTGAAGCCTGAAGGCACCGACACAGGATGGGATAAGGGCAGATCAGATGGAAGGAACCTGGCACAGGGCATTTAATAACATGCTCCTTCCCTTCACCCTTAGGCTGGAAAGATCCAGTCCCCCAAGCTTCAGATTACAGAGGTTGATGCCAGGTAAGGAAGAAGGAAGAGCCAGGAGCACACACACAGGCCCGGAGCAAAGGGGAGCATGTTACAGCCTGGGTGTCTAAGTGCCATGGGGAGGCCACGGCAGCAACACAAATACCTGCAGGGAAACGGGCAGTAGAGTAACACAGCGTGGCTGAAGACAAGCAGGCTGTTCTAGAAGAAAATACAAACTTAGAAAAGATGGTCACAGTAAACCCTCAAGAATGGTTACTTTTGGGGTTGAATGAAAAAGTGGCTTTCGTTTTTTGATCTTAACCTTTCTGTATTATTTTAATTTTCTAACCAAGCATGTATATGTGATAATACTTTATTTGTTGACTTACTAATATGTTTATTTCATATGTCAACAAGGACTAGTGAGTTTATGAACCACATTTTGTTTTTTCCTTGTTATTCTCTATTTTAAAGCAAACAATAAAAGGATTTCCAATAAAAGGAGATAAACAGAATGTCTTTAAAGTGTAGACTTATAATCTTGCACTGATGGAAACAAATAAGAAAGCAAAACATTTATCCCCATATAATAAAATATGAAACTAATATATTCAAAATAGAAACTTTTTATATTACTTAAATTACCCAGGTACATTTTATTCCTATTCCTGTGGGAGTCAACTGAACATCTTTCAGGATATTGACCTCCTGGGGGTAATTGTCAGACACCCTGGATCCTCAGCTTTCTGGATTCCTGATGAACCAATGGCCGCTACACATGGCAAAGGGTGGGTAGATTAACAAAATGCCTCCTGCTTTTTTTCAATTTCCTTTTCACATATACATTTATTTTCCTTTTATTTCCAATTCAGTATTTAACTTTTTGTGCATAGTAAGCATTCATCTTGAACTTACTGTTAATTACATGACTATCGTCATTTTGGTTTAGCAATATTAGAGATTCATTTAAATGCCAAGAAAAACATTTTGATTTTTTCACTAAAACTTCCAAAACGGCTTGAAAACACAATTCTGTGGGGTTAAGCCATTTGATATTAACAGATTTCAAATATATCTGGCTAAATTCTGTTTAAATTAATGTTTTCTTTAAATGCAATATTGGCCTTTCTTATAAATGCCAAGTTTTATTTTCTATGAACAATGGCAAACTACCAGGATAATAAACATATTTCTGTTATGAACACAGGATAAGACATTTTAAAATTCTAATGTGAGAAGAAAATTTTGAATGGGATAGTTTTCATTTCACTTACTACATTGTTTCTTAACTTTGAAATGGACAGTTATGCTCTTAGGAAAAAAAACCCAAACGAAGTTCTCAAAATTAGGTTTGGGGAAGAATTATTATTGATTTAGGATTTATACATTGATAAATGTACTTCTTCTGATTGGGAAATTATTAAATTTTCAGCAAATGGCATTTGGGCTAATTTGGAGTGATTTGACATAGATAGTAGCTGAAATTATTACTGGAAAATGGAGTATTTGCTCAAGACAGCTCATGTTCTTTTAACCAGTTTTTCTTTTTTCTTGTGATATAAGCGTATTTCAAATTATTTCATACTAGACATGGTATATGCTATTCAACCAAAATTTAATGGTTAATGAAGATATGAATACATTGTCTTATTCACATATTTTAAGCACATATCATAAGCACAATTTATATTAATCCTTCTCAAAAACATTTACAGTCCTCCCTCTGTATCCACGGGGGATTAGTTCCAGGACCCCGCTTAGATACCAAAATCCACACATACTCAAGTCCTGCCCTCGGTTGGCCCCTCAGAACCCACAGATATGAAGGGCTGACTGTATTTATTGGAAAAAATCCATGTGTAAGTGGATCTGTGAAGTGTTGTTCCAGGGTCAACTGTAAATGTCTATATAGTATTTCTTTGTAAAGGTCTTAGAAAACATAAGCAGATTTGGCAAAAATCTTTCTCTGGTGACATGTTCGTTGTAACTCAAAAAAGTAAAAGTGCAAGGAACAGTTTTCCTTTCATACAAAAGGCATATTTGTGCCAGATGGAATAAGTGAATATAAGAACAGTATCTAAACTAAATTCTGTAGAACTCACATATTACCTCTGCCCTGATTAAATATGGCTTATTGAGTGTTTGCCTCTGGTGTTTCTATTTTTCAGTCCAAGGCATTTTACTTTTTTCCCCCTAATTACTTACCTTTCTTTTTTGTCATCGATATTGACAGTCTGGGAGCTTCATTTCAATTTCATAGTCTATTTGATTTCTTTTAAAATGTCTTTAGCCTTCTGCTCACATACTCAAACACACAATACTAATTGACTAAATAAATAAATTCTAAGCAATACATAAAATTAAGCAAATTATTACATTCAGAACAAGTAAGTGATATTTAAAGTCATAAATCAAGAAACTCTCACTAAACTTTAAATCTTCAGCAAATAAAAGCTCTGTATGAATACAATTTTAATTAACAGTCAGTGCATTTTAAATAACCACATCACTTGCAGAGGTAAGATGTTAAGAAGCTTGGTTTTTGCATGATCCCTGTGGGAAGGTGGGTAATCATATGAAAACCATACCCAGCTAAACCCAGAGGATTCATGCTATGGGGAAACTGAGCCTAACCTAGCCTTGCTGAGGAATATTGAAAGATGTGACTAATCACAGGTGCTAATGCACTGTCAGGGGCAACCCTAGATCCTGATAAAGAATTCTGCAGAAGTTAACATCAGAGCAAGCCTGATAAAGAAGTATGTAAAGCAGAACATCAGAGTAAACTCAATGTAATTACTGATGTAAACTGAATGTCTGCTGACTGTTTTCTAAAAGTAGGATGATGTATAATAACTGCAAGTTTAATTCCATATAAATAAACCTGAATATCCACTAGAGCTTTGTAGCCACTTGCTGGCTACCTGCATACATTCAGGGTATTTGTTTACTCAATAACAAAATCAACTAATTCTATATTTATGAATTGGCATGCTCCTTTGGGTCTTGATATTTTTTTCTCCCAACAATTCGGTAATGAGGATGGGATTCCTTGAGTGAGTCTTTCTATTGGCTGAGTTTGTCAGAGGATTTATGGCCACCTTTTCTTTTTCAAACATTTTTATTGTGATAAAAAAACACATAACATAAAACGTGGCCTCCTTTGATCACGTAAGAGACCCTGACTGTTTGCTTTAAGGTCTCCCTTTGTGCACTTTGGTTCAGCACGATGGAGTTCCTGGGAAATATTTCACACCCTCAGTGCAAATTTTGAGTTATTGTTGAGCAAGGTGTGTAATATGGGCTCTCGGTTCCCATCTGATTCAGCACAGGCTTTAATAGCAGAAAAATATGGCAAGTCCAGAATGCTGCCAGCAGGTCTCTCTTGTAGAAGGCTTATTTTAGTCTGTCATGTTTAGAATAGGTGTATTTATGAAAATTCTCCTTTGCAATGACCAGAGAAAGGCTCTTTTGAGGTAGACAAATTGGCATATTCACAGGAATTTTAGGAAAAAAATTCACCCAAAATAAATGGACTATTTGTATCTCTGGGGTGAATATTATTCAGGAAATAAACAAAAGAACAAACAGCTGTAAGGAATGAATTAAGAAACTGGAAGGATAGATTAAGAAGCTGAAATCTATTGTTCCCTCCAGGTTCTCATTCCTTCTCTGCTGTCGTTCCTTTTGTTTCCTCTGCTTCTCTTTATATTATACTTCTTTTCTTCAGTCTGGGGCCTCAGAGGAGGGAGGTAATGGTCTCTTGATGGATGGTTCTCCACGTCTGTGGACATCTGGGATGACTTCCCTATAAAAGGAGCAAATTGTCAGCCTTATTAGAATATCCTGATAGTGGGAGTCCCGGTCCTGATGTCAGCCCTGTGATTCCCCTTAAAGCAAATATGCAAAACATAGCTAAGGATCCATAAATCATTAAGAGGGAAGATCAAAGAGTCATTGAGAATTTGGGTAAGAGACTGTATCCTAGAATAAAGGCTTTGGGTTGGTGAGTGATTGCCCTATTGCCTCAGAAAAAAGATAATAAAAAAGGAGTTAAACTACTATGGCAAAATGAGAACTGAAACTACAGTGTTGCACAAACCCACTTATTTTTCATCTCAATGTGATGAAGACCAGCCCTATGCCTTTGGAGCTCTAATGACTTGGATGTCAGAATCCCCCCACTTACCTTCCCCCCAGTTGATATTACCCATCTTTAGAGTTCTTTTTCATTGTGCTTGGAAGAGTCACAAAAATTTGCAGAAGCACTGTGCAGTGTTTTTTCAATATACAGACATGGGCGTGGGGATGGACACTGGCTGCTGTGTGAAATGTTGTCTCTGGTTGACTTGCTTAACTAATAGAACAGGTGTGATGGGAGCCAAATGATAGCTTCCCTCATCAGGGAACATGTGGCCTCAGGAAGCCAACTGTCCACCTCTTGCAATAACTCAAGCTGCTCTTCAAGGCGGGGAAACCCAACGTGAGGGGGTGCTGATGGCAGTCCTTGGAGCCTATCTGCAGATGGTGACCTCTAGCAGTGCTACAATAATGCAGTCAAGAGCCAGGTGTGTCCTTGTTGCTTTTCATCAGCAGTTCACTGAAACACTTTCTAAATTTGTGGGGATCAATCCAGGAAAAGATCAGAATATATCCTTGACCTCTACTCTTGTAGCAGCCTTTTTGCCAGAAATTTCCCTACCAGGAATTGACAGGGAAAAAATAGTCGGATGGCAAGGGCAGACAGTTGATGGCAGCCATCCGGTTCAGCGAAACGTGGGGAGAACGTAAGACTGCAGTGTTGGCTGCCCACTTAGAATTATGCACAAAGGGAACACAGTTTACTGGGAGCCAACAACAAATAAGAGGGAAAGCTCTAATGGAAAGTCAATGTCAAGAAGCCAGGACATTTGGGAAAAAAGATTAAGGAAGATCCGGAGGATGCAACCTAAGTCTGAAGCTCTATTACCTCCTGAGAAATCAGACAGAAAATAATTGGCAAATGGTGCAACCTAACGTGCAAAATTGGCATCACAGGGAACCTCCGAGTTGGGAATCGGAGAAACTTGTGTCTGTTTCTTTTCCCCATCTTCACCTTTTTCTGCTCTTTTTTGTGGATCCTGGAGCCATGTATTCTCTAATTTCTTCTGACCTTTTTTTGTTTTAAAGCTGTGGGTATCTCTGGACAACCTTCTATTTATTCTTTCGCCTCTAAAATTCTTATGCAAATAGACCCTTTGTTAGAGGAACACACCTTTCTCTTGTCTCCTAAGGCACCTGGTGATCTGGTGGTCTGTTGGGAAGAGACCCACTGTGTAAACTAATGGCCACCCTATTCTGCACTCTGGAGGATATGTTTTGGGAACTCCTGGGAGGCAAGGCATGTGAGTTGCTAAATATGTGCCTTCTGGAACAAAATGAGGACAGGGAAGAGTGGCAATCTCACCTGGCAGCAGGAAAAAAGTAAGAAATTCCAAGAAATAGATCCATCCTAATTATAAGAAATAGATCCATTTTTATGAGCCCTAGGAACAGATGTACCAGTTTAGTAAAATGTATCAATTCTATTATATAGCTTACAACAAAAAAAACCTTGGCCACATGTAAAATGATCTCCTTTTTCTGTAGCCCAATTACAAGGAATAGAATCTGTAATTTTTTAAAAAAATTAGGAAAACAAGGTGTAATAAAGAAGGGACATTCACTTTGTAATACTTCCATATAACCTGTGAAAGAAGGAAGGAAAATTTGACAAGGAAGGTAGATCTCTTTATAGATTTGTACAAGATCTTACAGAAATAAATATGTTTGTGATTCTTCTGGCACCTGTGGTATCCAACCTTGCTACTATTTTAATCGCAATACCTGTGTCAACTAAATATTATTCTGTATTAGACTTTTATGTCCAGTTTTCTTTTCTGTAGTTTTAAATCAGGAACAAGGATCTGCTTTGCATTTACCTATGACAGCTTTCAATATTTGTGGCAATGGATCCCTCAGGATTTAGAGATACACCCACTGTATTCTCTAGGCATTTACTGTATAAGAGAACTTAAAGTAATTTTCCTCACCTTGGAGTTTCACACTAATTCAATATTTGAATGAGTTATTAATAGCTGCTGACACTTTATGTGTGATAAGAAAATTTAACTTTACTACAATTTTTAGCTTCCCAAGGACATAAAGCATTCCTATGTGAACTAAAATAAAACCTTAAGTCCCCCAGCTGACTGAATGGACCCGTCTCTTGGCCAAGGGGACCTCAAAAGGCTCTAAAGCTGAGTTGCTGGCCATGAGAAGTGAGAACTGAACTCTGATCTTTTTATTTTGCCCAAATTCCTTTCTAAAGGGGCCTAGTGAGTCACATGTACAAATGATAAAATCTCAGTAAACAGCTTTTTATGATGAGGTTTACTTCTGACCTGATTCCGGTATAGCATCACATGAAAGAAGACCCATATCTTAACTCAAACATTCCTTTCCACTGGTTCCTAGTCTTTGGAGAAAGTCTAACTCTTTCAGCCAATTGTCAACTAAAAAATCTTTAAACCCACCTATAACTGTTGGGCTTGCTCAGGGTGGGAACTTGAAAAATGTATGGAAAGGAATGGGGTAGGTGAAGAAGTCTGATAAGGGCCCCAGGAGGCTCCGGAGGTTGTAAAGAGAACTCAGAACTACAAAGGCTGGGATGGAGCTGGCAGAAACTGGCTGTTCCAGAAAGAACTCCCCCTCCCCAAATTTTCATCCAAACCTTCTATAAAACTCACCACTCTCCCCTTCTCGGGGTAGACACCCTTTTCAGGCTCCACCCACCTGCACCCAGGTGCCCAAAATGTACAGCATTTTACCTTGCCCCAGGCTTGCGTGTCTTCCCCTTGGCTCCGACCTAACAATAACCTGTAAGCCCCCCCTTCGAGATGGCCCGCCTTTTTGGGCCAAGCCAATGTATGCCTTCCATGTATTGATTTATGACTTTACCTGTAACCCCTATCTCCCTAAAATGTATAAAAACAAACTGTAACCCAACCACAGTGAGTCCACTTGCTCAAGGCTTCTCGGGTGAGGCTCCGGGTCATGGTCCTCAAATTTGGCTCAGAACAAATCTCTTTAAAAATTATTTTACAGAGTTTGGCTTCTTTTCCATCAACAGAAGCAAGGTCAGACATGCCCAGTCATGTTCCCCTCTGTTCTTGGAGACATCCTTTTTAACTCCTTAACAGGTCTAAGGCCGTGCAAGACAAAGCTTAAATCACACCTGCAGGTCATCAATTTACTCAACAGATCACTTGAGTTTCAGTAAATGTCTGGTGGCTTGTCTCACATCCTTATCTTAAGTGGAAACATTTCAAGCCTTTAGACAACGCTTCATTTCTTTAACCAATTACAAATCAAAGAATCTTTAAACCCACCTATAATCTGTAAACCCCCCGTCTCCCTCCCCCACATGCTTTGAGATGTCCCGCCTTTTCAGGCCAAACCAATGTACACCCTCCATGTATTGACTTAGGGTCTTACATGTAATTACTGTCTCCATGAGTGTACAAAACCAAAACTGACCTCTTGAGGCCATGTGCTCTGGGTCAGTCACACAGATTCGGCTAGAACAAACTTCTTTAAATTATTTTACAGAGTTTGGGTCTTTTTTTGTTAATACCTAAATTGCAGTATTGTCAAACCAAAGTCAAGTATTTGGCACATTTGATTGACCAGTGAAAAATAGTTCCATCCTAAAGTCAGCCTATTTTACAAATTAAGCCACCTACCACCAAAAAAAAAAAAGTTCACCAGTTTTGGGATTGGTTGGGAATTGCAATCAGTAGCTCCCTGCCTTTTCTGAAAAGGCAAAGCCTCTCACTGAGATGTTACAGGAAGCATCACCAGCAGCTTTACTATGGTCAGAAGAAGCTGACAAGCCTTCTAAACCCTTTAAGTACCTATTGTTTCCTTACTTGCACTAGGAATTTCTAACTTTGGTAAACCATCCTGTAACGGCAAAAACCGGAGTCACGTTGCCGAGAGAAACACCGAGAGGTACACTAGGTTGCAGAGGGATCAGGTTTATTAACACCAGCAGGCTCAGAGAGGATCTTCCACCAAAATCTGAGCACCCCCGGTCAGGGGGACTTGTCTTTTATACTTCATGAGCAAGGAGGTGGTACAGAGTGGCTTATACCAGGAAATGTACACATAAGGAAGTTACTGTAATTTACAAGGTAACTGCTGCAAGGGGGAGCTATTTGGGGAGCACCAGCTGCAGGCATTAGTCAATTTCAATTTCTTTCTTTATAACCTCAGTTTCACAAACATTCCTGTGGGTGTGGTGACAAGCAGTCTTACAGAAGCAGATTAAGCAATTAACATACATAGGGTTATAGCTTGTCCGTTTCGGGGTAAAAGGTTTTTAGTGAATTTCTATTTTTCCCTCATAATTCAACTTTTGCTGTCAGGAGAATAAAGGAGTTGCTAAATAGTGTGCTGACTCAAAAACTAGGCCCTGATTATAGGCTTATTGGTTACTTTTCTGTGTTGTCAGATTCTGTTGCTCTGGGGGGATGCCAGGCTATCTACAAGCCACAGAGCTCATCTGATTGAAAAGTCCCAGTTTTGACCGTAAGACACTGAACTTCCATGTACTTCATGCCTCATGCTGGTGGTGCTATTTTACAAATTCCTAAAACACAAAACTTTCTAGTGCATGGCCAGATTAGCTACGAGCAAGTCTTATTGTCCAATGCTAATGTTATTCTAGGCAGGTGGAACCTTTTGAGTCTAGCTACTCTGTTTCCAGATCCTGACCAAATAGGTGAATGTGACTGCTCTGTAGTCATAGAAGATACTCAACCTCTCTGATTTATCCGGTATTCTTATTCCCGATGCTGACAATATCATTCACTGATGAATTATGTGAGAGACACACAGGGATATATAAATGCATCTTATGCAGTAGATATTTTATAGAGAGGGCTTTTTCTCAGAATATAAGTGTAAAAATATGGTGAAATATATTTTTTGTGTTTCAAATGATTTTTTGTTCCTAAAACTAAAATTAAAAATAGCGAACAAGTATTCTAAAAGTTTTTGAAACTATCATAACAGCCATTCTTAGATTATCGGGGCTATAAACTATTTTCCATAATAGCACGTTAATCATAACCATATATATGTGCATATCCAATATCTAATATTCCAGGATAAGGTCACAACGATCATCCAGTTTAATGCCCACAGGTTCCTATGTGAAAATATGTAGATCTGGTCTCAGCTAAAATGAACAAAATAAATTCAATCTATCTGACGGTCAGTTACTGACACGTAAACATGCCAAATGAACAGATGATTATGATCTTCAATTAGAATAACAAAAACACTTAGATCATTGATTTATTAATAGTGATTCCCTAGCTAAATTCTTAGTCTGGGCAGGTTGGGATCATCAGGGATGAGAAAGAGTGAAAACACTCCCATTAAGTAAATTGCTCTGAGGTTGGTGGGAAAGTACAAAGTAATTACCGGTGAGTCTAGAGATGGAGATGCAGCAGGCGCTCTGAGCCGTCCGGGCAAAGGAAGGGAGATGCTGGTCAGTATGGCGGGACAAGGAGCCTGGCCTAGAGAGATTGGCCCCAGTCTAGTACAGGTGTCCCCGGGTTACGGGTGAGATACGTTCCTGACAACGTCTTCAGGTCAGGTTTGTATGTAACTCCCATCCCTGATGAATGGCACATATACAGTAATAATAATAATAACAATACTATAATGCTCATATGTGGTAATGTAACAGAGTAGTCACCCCTCCTGCCACGGATATGGAAGGGAAATGTTCACAGTGGGGAATACGTAGCAGAGGGAATGGCCTGAAAAAATGGCAAAAATCTTTTCTGTCTCTTTAAAAATCCTCCACTCCTTTTTGAGAACTAAAACCTGAATCCCTGCCTCAGGCCAGTGGGTGGGAGGGGCCAGGTAAGTCTTTTGTTCTTTGTGCAGCAAGAGATGGCCCAGCCCTGACCTGGTAAAGGGAGGTCCTGGGTGGAGGTCAGGGCATTGTCTTCAGTGGAGATGGGAAGATCAGAATCATCAACTGCAGTTGAACAGTAATTGCCTGAAGCTGAGAACCCACCCTATAAGAGCTCTGTATTTCTGCGTATTGGAGGGACAAGGACATTTCAGACTGGAGTCTCCATCCCTCCTCCCTTTGCTGGCAAAGTAATAAAATTTCTTTTTCCTTCCTCCCCAAACCACTTGTCCTCATTCTTCTGATTTGGCCTCCTGGACAATTGCTGAGCTTTCGGTAACAGTAATAATAATACAGTGTAATACTGTAAAAATAATAATGCCTTGTATTGTAATACTACGTTACAGAAACTTTTAAGCTCTTCTAATTCCTAGGCTAATAGGAACATTACGCTTATTTTGATCTTCTAACCAAATCAATAATGGCCTTTCCATTTCAATAATGAATCCACTACGCTGCTGAGTAATAACTGATGCTTTCACGTGTTCCATTATTTGCACTTCATCCTTTATAATTGTTCTGATAGTCGAGCGACTGACGCCTAATGCCTTCCCAGTGAATGGCGGCGTCTGGCCTTTCTCAAAAGGCTTAATTATTTCTACTTCCGTTTCTATTGCCATCACCTTTCTCTCTGTGCTGCGGGCTCACCTGGACGTGCAGTGGATTTTTGCTTTGTAGGCACGGCCACGAGGGTAAACACAGACTCACAAAATCAAATAAAAAAGTTAAGACGAAAGTGATGCTGTGTGTAAGTGACCGTATAAACAATGTAACTGGCTGCTAGCACAAAGATGCTGCACCAACTGCTTATGCCATGAGGGTTTGTTTACATGCTTGGAAGAAACTAGTTCCCAAATTATTAATTTAATTATTTAATTACAAATTATCCTCACGGGGAACTTTGGGAGCCCATTCCTAAGTACAGAATGCTGCTAAATCGGGTAATACGTAACCAAGGACTGCCTGTACTAGGAAGACGGACTCTGACAATCAGACCAATTCACTAGTGTTTACTTGGCACCAACTATGTGTTAAACCCTGGTAAAGATCGTGAGGGTTAAGTCTTGGGGACCCTAGCATAAAATTCAACACAGCAGACATTTATTACCCTTGAAGAATTCTCGATTTTGCAACAATGCCTATTATGTGCCAGAAGCAGGCTGATTGCTGAAAGTCTCCGAGGAACCAGAGATGGCACCATTATACCCTGAACTTTAGTAAAGTACAAAGGCTGATAATTATGATAGGGAAATCGAGAGCAAGAAGAGTTACTGATCAATCTTACATAGCAAATTTGTCCCAGGTCCAAGTAAAATGACAAGTTAGATGAATTACCTGCTTTTTAAAAAGGTATTTTAACATTTAATGAATGTGATCACTTAAAGTCAATAGCAATAGCTCAGTCAGAAACCCTATTAAGCTGTGTAATATATTCAATATATACAGAAGAGTAAGTGACTAGTTCTGCTCTTCTCATTATCTGAATTATTTTTTAAATGACATTTAAGTTAATCTTGTTCATACCTTGGATGCTTTGTGTTTCTGAATGATGATTTCCTCAAAGTTGCCCATGGTGAGCAGACACGAGGAAGCATTTATTTGAGTTGTCTTTTTTAACATGAGCTATACTTTGTTTTAGTCTTTTTGACTTATGATTCAAATATGGTCAATTAATTCATTTTTATTTTTTAAAAATTGGGATGTTCAAGTATTAAATGATATACAAATGTATTTTCAGTGTTTCATTTTTTAACAATTATATATTTAATTAGTTAAATACATATGTACATATACACACATATTTTTTAAATAGGGTACTCCTGCTGTCACTGATTATTCATTCATTTTTCTCTATAACAATTATTTTTGTGTATACCTGAAATAAACCCACTATTTCAAGCTATGATTTTTTTAGTGCTGGAGAAAACCTGAGATTCCATAGCACTTTATACTGTGCCTCTAGATCAACTGAGACCTCAGGTGACTTACTGTGGTTCTCACAGATAATTAATGAAAAAGCTGGCACCACTGCCCACATTTTTTAATTCCTAGTTTAGTTCATTTGATAATGCTAGGATAAGGTGAAGCCACATTGTTCTCATTTTATTTATGCTAATATACATTAATTTATGCTAATGGTTTGTAAAATATTAATTAAAATAAAGAATTCAAGTGCTTACTTTAAAATAATTAAGTACATGTGTTCATATAGCCAATTATAGATACTGATTTAAATAAGAAGCAATTTTGCATGCGACACCATTATCTATAATCCTCCAAAAATAACAGGGACAAAAACAGTACCATTCTTGCCTAATGTCACCTGCTAGTGAGGGGCTGCAGACCTAAGAGCTTGAGATGAGTCAGTCTGAGAACCAAAGGAGAAAGTCCATACACTCATCCCTGCTTTCAAGGAGTAGTACTGTAGGGATAAACGGGGAAATCTCATTAGCATGGTACTAACAATAGGTAATCACAAGTGGTGTTTGCTGTTGACTATGTACCATGTGCTCACCCTATGCTAAGAGCTTAAGAGACATATGACAATCTGGTGAGTCTTGGCTATGACTTTTCCCACTGTTCAGAGGAGAAAGCTGGTGCTCTGCGTGGTTGTGTAACTTGCCTGCGGTCACAGAACCAGTAAGTGTCGGGACTGGGACTCAGACCCAAGTCTTTCTAACTTTGCAGCCCATGTTCTCCATCATGTGACATGCCACCTACAGGAGACTCCAAAACTTAGCAAAAGCCTTCAACAGGCACAGGCACCAGCATGGTGCTGCAATGGTGACATCCCAGTCCTGTCAGTGCCCCCCGTGAGAGGGCTCTGCAGCAGCCCCTCCTGCACTTGCCCAGGTGCAGCCTGGAGAACAGAGCAGGATGAGGAGGTAGCAGCAGCAGGTTAGAGGCTCTTCAGCAAGATACTTGTGCTTACATGCCGGAGCCACTTTTTTGCTTATTTGTCTATTTGGACATCAGGTGTCCAGGTTTCTGTTAGTCACATTCCTCAAGGAGAATCGTTACGGAATGATTGGCCTGGTCTATGTGAGGCCCTGCCCTTGCCTTAGTGATCACTCATTTATTCAGAATTCCTTCTTATCTCCAAGATGACTCATTCCCCGGGCCAATATGTTTTATTTGTTAAAAACTATATTTTAAATTATGTATTTTTAAAAAATTATAATTGTTTTGTTCACATATATTTAAATTTACATATAATATTGTGTTATACCTTTCATTTTTCTTTTACTGATTAACTCTTTACATAAATATAATTATACCACTCATACTAAGGAGGTAAAAATAATATACTCATTTTTAATTTGTAGAAACATTTTAATTGCTTCATAAAATACCATCAGGGCATATGCTAAGGTCATTACATTATTAATGCTCTAATCTTAGCATTAAAACAATTTTTTCAAATAACACTTATAAATAACAAAGTGTCTTAATCAAATAGTCTTGTTACCATACCTATGGCAAGCAGCTTAATAATATCTTTCATTTGTGTAGTTCCTAAGAATTTTTAAGCCACTTGCAGAAAAATCTTCCAACAAGCTGTAAATTGGGCAAAGCAGTTATTATTGTCTGTATGTCACTCATAAAGAAGCTGAGATGCAGAGACTAAAACCTGTGTCCAGCATCAGCACAGTCAGGCAATTAAGGGAACAGAATTAGGACTCAAGAACTTGTGGACACTTTCTTACCCCAGACACGGTCCTGACGCTTAACCAGGACAGCTTAAAATAATAACAGTGTGTTGAAATAAGAATCTCTTAGTACATATGAGTGTTTGGGGAAACTACTAATAAAACTGAAGTTTCTGAAGAATTGATTTCCTTTTTACAAGGCTTTCCAGCATCTTTGTGAGCACTCACTGAAATAATGTGTGAAATTGCATAGTGCAGTGGTAGCACCTAGTAGAGATTTAATAGTTATTTTAAAATTCAGACTCATTTCTATAACTCATAATTTAAAATAAAGATTTGAGGATAAAAATCCATTAAGACAGAAATGTTTCAAGATGACAAATCTCTTAGAGGCTTCTTAAAAATAGTTGTTGTTGATGAATCTTACATGACAGTAAATTTTCTACTTATGGTGTCAATCTGTGTATTTAATACTCAACCCAGAGTATTGATGAGTTTAACATTATGCAGAAAACCAGGATATCACACGAGCACCCTCACTGACTCTGCCCTGTGATTGTTAGATCTGACCAATGTGACTGCTAAAAATCAAAGTGGGGCATTGGAAATTTTTTAGTAATGTCATTAATTTCTAAATTACTTAGAAAACATATTTACAACACGTGAGGGGACCCCAAGCCACAGATTTCAGTCACTTTGATGTTGTAGGAACTGGTCTTTTTATCTACAGGTATTCAATTTTGATATAACACTCAGTTGTAATGCCCTCAAAGACAGAGAGAATCCACATCAAACTTAAGGGATTCTGTCTTTCAGTAAGAGGGAGCTTTTACTCACACACACACACACACACATACACACACAAATAGCAGAGGAATGCTGTACAAAAATTGTTTATAATCTTACAGATTCATTATGTATATTAACTAGTTTAATCCTTACCGAGATTATCAAGTAGATATCATTTTTCAACTTTAAAAAGAAAGATGATGATTTCTGCTAAGGTCACATGCCTGATGAGACACAGAAGAATTTGAGGGACTGTGGCTTCCAAAAAACCATACCCCACATCTTCACTCTCAACAGAGCTGTTTTTTCTACTATTTATTCCAAAATGCAGATGTAAGCCTCTGCAGAAGCCTCTGCATCCATTTCCACAAAGGATGCTTATCCCTATTCCTGTGGGGGCTTCTTCTTTCCAACTTAACGAAACGGAGCAGGAACAGGTCTTTGTGTCTGTCCTTCTTTCTATTTGTATTGTTATGTGCTCACCTATGAATTCATGTCTGTCTAGAAACTCTCCAAGCAAACTTTGAATATAATGAATAAAGGACTACACTACATATTTTTCATATTATTTTACTGTAATATATAAGGTTTTTTCACTAATAAGCCCTGAATGTTATGTCAGCAAAATGCTGGTATAAATCTTCCCTTCCCAAAACATATTATCTTTAATTTCTATATTTTTAAAGAACAATGGTTCATTTGGTTTGTATCCTATGAAGTTGGTTATAATTCTATATAAGATATGAATAATATGATAGCTCCAAAATTCATGTGATCATATCTATATTCATATGTATTCATTTGAATATATTTTAATCACATGTAGTAAATGTTTGATCTCTGAAGTTGTAAAGACTGTGTTTATCTGCCCTATTCATAAATTATTAGATTATGTCTATTTAGAATTTCTTAAATATTAATCAATCTATTTTAATTCCATTAAAAATTCTTTTTGCTACATGATGCCATAATCACATTAATCAGAACTATCTTTTCCAGTGTTCATATTTTAAAACAAATTGAGAGTGAAATAATATTTGATATATAAAGACAATAAGACAATTCTGATTAGATAGGGTTTCTCTGAAAGACTTTTATTGTATCATTTTTTGTACTGAGGTTTAAAAAGCGTTGTCAGCTACAGACAAAATGGATTTTAATTCTTCAAACTGAATTTTAACGTTGGAGTTGAAATGCCCGCAGGAGCTGGTGTTGCTGGGTTAGCTGCTTAGCTGTTATGTCTTACATATTAAACCCCAGTTAGAACCTGCATAATGGGATTCAGAGTCTGATGGAAGAGCCATCTCTGCCAACCGTGCCAACAATAACCAGAGATAATCAGCTTCGGTCACAATCACAGCAGCCACCTCCAGGCAGGTGGTGGGTAGATTGCTTTCCATGTATCGCCTCGATCATTACTCCAGCCTTTAGTCTTAGGTTTTGTAGATGAAGAAACTGCAGCTTGCAGCAGAGAGGAACAGCTGAAGACTGCAGGGTTTGAAGGGGTGGAGCTGGGATATGCGTCTTTCATCCAGGTCAGCCTCAGGTGTCCAGATGAAAGGTTTGGGGCGCACATTCTTAATTTCCTCTTTGGGGTGTGCAGATATTTCACCTGGAGTTGGCATAGTGATTGTTAATTCTTGAAAAATGATGTTGATGTAGATGACACTGTAGTTGAACAAGAGTAAAATGACTAAGTATCTCAGAATTGGCATTAACTAGCAGTAGATGAACTATTACCAAGACTGTGTATTACCAATACACTAGCATCAAAATTGACCACATTCACTAAGGCACTTTCTATATTTTTGTTTCCATTTAGTTATACCAACAGAGGTCCACCGGTGGTCTGGGACTAAGCAGACTGATCTTTATTCATTTTGTTTTGTTGTTAAGTCTGGCACATTCTTTAATAAAGCAAAAATAATTAGGCAGGTAACATTCTGGATTCTTAGTTGAACTAACTGGCCTGTGCCGTACATTTAGGTTAACTGTGTACCCCAGGCACATTGGGCAATAGCCATTCTAGTGCAAGAGAGTATCAGAAAGTATACTTTTTACTCCCTAATTTTATTATTCTAAAATGAAAGTGTCTCTGGCTTTCTTGGTAATGTAGCTTTACTTGTTTGACCAACTGTAAGAAGTCTGACTTAAATCTCCATCCATTAGGAAGCTGTTGCTCAGTGAACCCCTCATCCTACCCACACACTTTCTTTTTCATATAAAATCCACAGACTACTTTGGGAAACACTAGCAAAAGGAGTTTTGCAAAGTTAGACAGCAGAAAAACTGTGTAAGGAGCAGACTCTCCGGGTGTTTAGTGTTAACTCTTCTAAGTTTTTATTTCCCTTTGAATGGCCATGACTATAATTTCTACTTCATGCATTGAACAAGTCATTGGCAAATGATCAAACACAGATTCATACGTATAGGAGCGTCAACACTTTCCTTCGTCCCACACATGCTATATTCTTAACAATCTGAAAACAGAGACATAAATTATTTAAAGCAACCTCTGTTTGTTCTCGCTCATCCTTCCTGATGTTTCGAGGGTGAGACTGAGCCAGAGCGCTCCCCTCTGCCCTGCCGCAGATAATGGCAGTATGTTCCTCTCGGGCACCGCCTGGAAGCTGGCCGCGGGAACTTCAGTTATTGGGGACAGCAGTGAACGAGTCCTGCACAGAGCTGTGCTGTCTGTGAAGCCTGATAACATGGAGTGACCACTGCGACTGAAATACAAGCCAGATGTGATCGTGCCACAGTACAGGACAGCTGTCCCACCTCCAGAGTCCTTTATGCTCCCTGCTGTAGTTTCTCACTTGCAAATCAAGGATATGGGCTGGCATTATGTCTAGGTCCCTTCTAGCTCTCTAGTTCCAGATTCCAGGATTCTTGTTGAAGATCCTGTGTATGTTATTGTTGTGCTTGATTGCCCTGCTGGATGACGATGTGGTTTCATGTGAGCATCCTCACCACTTGGAGAGGAGGGAGGGATTTGTGGGATGAACACTTTAGAAAAGCACACTTCGTGGAGGTCATCATGTTTATAGACATTTTAATGGTGCTGATGAAATTTAAAATACCCTGTAAATAAAGAAAACTTAGACACTAGTGACTAATCCAGGGACTGAAGAAATGTCCTCACATCCTTGTTAAACATTAGCAGTGTTTCTCTTAAGAAGATAGCTTTTTGCACGTTGACAAAGTGAACATACCTTGCTTATTGGCATCAGAGCTCATGACGTGAAGATGATGTTCTGCAGACACATGATCCCTTTCTCTGTTTTCTCCCAGGGCTTTCCGGGAAACACAAATGCAGACAGCGTGGTACACTATAGACTCCAGCCACCCTTCGAAGCCAGGTTCCTGCGCTTCCTCCCTTTAGCCTGGAACCCTAAGGGCAGGATTGGGATGCGGATCGAAGTGTACGGGTGTGCATATAGTAAGTGGTGCTTATTCCCCTGGGAAATCAATGTCTGGCTGAGATGTTGCAAAAGCCAAACTGTAAAAGCCAATGTTGGCATGAGATGTTGAACTTGACTTTTTCTGGCTTTTTAAATAACTGTGCAAATAGAACTGATTTTTACGGAAAGCTTTTTGTGTCTACCAATGACAATGTGGACTTTAGTTATTGTCTTTTATAGCTGAATTTAGAGGTGGACCTGAACTGAAACAGATCTGTCTTTAGATTCCCAGAGTTTAGCAAAGTACTTGCAATATAGTGGGTATCTCATAAGCCCAATAGAATTCAAACTAACAACAAGGGATGCTGTTTTTCTGAAGCTGAGATGACACTCAGTGTGGGAATACAGTAGTGATGCTGGGGGCCAATTTCTCACGACAACTCAGCTCTCTCTGCTTTTCTCTGCCAGCATGATTATGAAACCTACGGTACAGCGGTGCTGTAGCTTCACTTCCCCTTCACGTGGTGGGAGCACGTGTGTATGTATTAAGTCAGCTTCTTATCTCATCTATTAGCTGTAATAAAAGTAGAAAGGATGGAGCCAACATGAATATGACACAAACACGAAAAGCAGGCAATGAAACTGTATGCGGTACTCACACGGTTATCATTTGATGATCCAGAACATACTTGTATTATTTCTTTACATTATTATCAAAATGTTTTAAATTATTGTCAAAATGGAACAAAATTTAAAATACTCCTGTATGCAACTGGAGAACAATTCAAAGAATAGGCTGGATGGAAATGTCTTAAGTGGCTTAGATTTGGGTCAGGCTGGATTTCATCTTACACCATTTACTCACAGCCACCCCCATTCTCTGCTTGGGTGCAGCTCTAGCTTTGCAGAATATTAATTTTCTAAAGCATAATAATAATATCTGCCATCTGTGTAGCATTTAATGTCCCAGATACAGTTCTTTCCATTTTATTCCTTAACTCCTGTACAACTCCATTGATTTCGTGACTCTGCCTTTGTTTTTCAGTGTTTACATTTCTATGGCGCTAAATATAATGGTGCTGCCTTACCATCCTACTTTTTTTCTTCCTTTTATTGTTCATTTCCTCCCATCACTGTGTTCTCTGAGATCTATAACTGTGTTCCCTGTTTCAGGGGCTAAGATGTCTGATATTTAGAATTTCTCTTTGATGCTATGAAATCAGCTTCTCCTCTCATTACTCTGAAACAACCTCAGGTTTGCTGACTTCAAAGCAGAACATGCTCTTTGATGGCGATTTGCCATTAGCTTGATGTTCCTTCATGAGGAGATATTACTCCAGTTCCTTGGGCTGGAGGTCGGTACCAGGAAGATCAAAGCTCTGTGCCTGATCCCAGGAAGGGCCAGTGGGCAGCGCAGCTGTCGTGGCATCTGCTGGCGCTGTGAGCTTCTGTAACATATGCTGTTGGGTGTAAGGGCTACTGGCAAAAAAAAAAAAAAAAAGCCAAATGTACAGACAGATAATATATCACCACTACCAACTAACTCCAAGTCATTCTTTAAAAAGAATGGATCTCTACATTGTCTTTTTATCTTTAGAACAATAATTGTTCAAGTACAGTGATTTTATTTTTATTGTTGACAGTAATATAATACTTTATGGTTTATGTTAATAATGAAGGTTTTAGTATTTTCATTTGTATAATATTTCTACTTCCCTTTTAGTATTCTAGAACTTTGCTTATCCTGGCATATGATGTCACTTACAAGCAACATCTCTTCCAAGTTTTATTAATACTGTACTTTTTACACTCCATTTACTATGATATACTCATTATTCCGGTAAACATTGTGTGTTTCCACGGAGTCCTGGCTTAGCATATGTGTTTTGTTTACTTCCACTCCTAGACTGGGGTGGGGGGAGGGGTCCTCCCAGAGACCCTGCTCACCTGCACAGCAGAGCCCAGCGCCAACATGGCCCTTCTGGACACCGCTGTGTTCTCCAGGTTTTCCATGCCTCTTTGTAGGCTCCTCTTTTTCTTGCCATCCCCTAAAGGTTAACATTATCCGCAGATGGCTTCTAGGCCTTTCATCCTACTCCCAGGCTCTCTCTGAGCCTTTTATCCACATCCACAGTTTTCAATAGCATTTACATACTGGCCAATAACTTCCGAATCTACATGCTCAACCCAGATCTGAGGAGCTTCAGCTTCGGGTAACCACTTCCTCGGGTCACCTCTCCCCACTGGGCCTGAGAGCACTTAAAACTCTTTTTCTCTAAAATGGGATTATTATCTTCTCTTCTCTTCTATAAAGTATTTGCTCCTTTTCCATTGTGTTCTATCTCATAAAATGATACCAACAGCCACCCATTGACTCAAACCCGATTCTGCCTTCTAAATAGGTCTTGAATCTGTCCATCTCTCTCCCTCCAGGTTAACCTGATTTAAGTACCAGCCTCCTAAATGAATTATTCGTCTCTAGTCTTCACCTCTCCAGTCTTTATTTCATGTTATCTATAATCAGATTGATTCCTAACGCAATGCAAACTCAATTCTCCAAACATGCTGGAAGACACACTTAAGATACTAGGTTTGTTTCCCAGAGCCCTCAGACTGAAAAATGAATTTCTTATGCTCTAATGCCTGTCTAGGCCTTCAGTGGCATCTCTCAGAGTAGAAAGGGAACATCCAGGTTCTTATGCCAGAACCTGAGTCCCTGGCTCATCTGTCTCCCTTGCCCTGTGTCTAATGAATCTCCAAATTCTGTACTCTACCCCCAAATTATACTTTGCGTGATTTCAGTTCTCTCTAGCTCTACTCACCAACTTAATCCAACCCTGGTGTCACCCAGATTACTAAAATTGCTTTCCAATTTTAGGTCATTCTGTCTCTACTCATAGCTGACTACATTGTATTCTCCATACTGCAGCTCAAGTTACTTTTTGAAAGTGTAGATCTGATAGAATTGTGCCTTTGTTTAATATTTTCAGTGGCTTTCCTTTGCTCCTAATTAATATCCAGACTCCCAGCAAGGCCTGAGTGACCTTGTCCCTGAATAATTCTCCAATCCCTCCTCTTTCCACCATCCCCCACTTTACCTGCTACCTGTCCACTGTTGATTGCACCAAGCTTTCTACCGGCTCAGAGCCTCTGCACCTGTGGTTCTCCTGTTTGACATGCTCCTTCCCTATGCTTTCACCTGGCTATAAGCGTCTCATCTTTCAGATCTTAGTTTAAATGACATTTCCCAGGCCCTCAGTCTAAATTTGGTTCCTCATTATAAATTCTCATGGAAGTCTTTAGTCTGACTTCATGTGCTTTAGTCACTTTTGGTAAATGTGTCTGTATCTGTCCTATTAGTTGTCTAATTTCTTTCCTCCTCATTAGATTTCAGGGTACATGAGGTGGGTAAGATGTTCATGGCTGTAGCATCAACACCTAGTACAGTGCCAGGAACATACTGAATGCACAGTTGCTTTTTGTTGAATGAATGAATGAGCAATTCATAAAGAAAAGTCCAATAGAAGATAATGAAAACTGAATAATTAATGAATCCAAATTTCAGATTTATTTTACTCTTATACTAACAATATAGGTAAGGCAAGTATGTTAGAAATTAAATTATTATAGATTTTGTTATTAAAAACTGTTAATATCTCCAGTAACAACAGCACATATAAGACTTTACAGTTATATTTCCATACTTTCATTTGATATTTGATGTATCTTTGTGCAGTTGAAAAGGCATTGATTGATACCCAAATATTCCAAATAAGCAATCTGAGAAGCTGCATTTAAGAGACTTCAGTATAAAAGCTATAAATAATTATCAGAGACAGGGACAGTACTCATGTCTTCTGACTTCCAATTCCACATCCTTGATGGGTAATAACTGCAAAAGTTTTATAAAGGGTAATTATATGGATACTTGTTTTGATATATTGAGATATTAATTGATGGCATCAACTCTTTGCTACTTTCAGAGAGACAGTATCAAACCATACTACATTTAAACATTTAGTATTTGATTCTGTGTCTTCCTCTTTTTTACTGTGGCAACTTTAATTTTTCTTGATTTCAGGTTCTTTAAATCACTCTGCTTTCTTTTATATTAATGCAAAAAATAGAGCAGTCCTTTTCCTGCTGTTTTCTCAAGTGCGTAGTATCCTTTCCGACTCTTGAATTCCCAACCCAGTAATGCAGAGTTTACGGGCCTACATGCCACTCCATGCTAGGACTTTATTATTTTCACTAGATAATACTCTAACTTGCTTTTTTCTGATTCCAGTTTCTGTTAAATTAGGATTGGGCTTCTATTCATTTGTAACTTGTGGGAAATAATTCTTGAAGAATAAAAGAGAAAGGTTAGTGTTCAAGGTTGACTTCATAAATTACCAAGAAGAGCTTGGTTCACAACTTTTCTCTCTCTTAATGGTGGAAAATTTAGGGGTGGGTGAGAGTCTGGGAGGGAGGACTCTTTTTTTTTTAAACTTTAGTATTTAGACTATAGCTCAGATAATTAGTAGAATTCCAAAGTGTCCTTCTCATGAAGAACTCTTTTATGATGTCCCAAATGAAAACCATTTTTATTATGCATGATTCATTTTCTATTCATCCATTCTGTTACATTTTCTTATAACTTGGTCTTCAAATAGTGTTATATGCCATTCAGACTCCGTCTTATTTAGCTGTACTATTGTCAATCAGTCCTTTTCTTATTCATCAGTCTAGCTTCACTTGTAATTAAGTTTAATCATATATTTGCCAGTTTTATAGATCAAATACAGTTGCATATTGGCAGTTTCACATGGATTAACTTAGAGCTATATTCTCTATAGGAACAACAGAAGGCAGGTGGAGGTTTCTAGTAAAACAAAATAAATGGTGACTGGAGAAAATAAGCAAATTTTATTATCTCCCTTCTAAAATTTTACTTGTCCTTGATTAGATTTTGGGACATGGAAAATTTTCATAACTCATGAGATAGTCTAAGTTTTGTATTGCCTTGGTGATGTTCCTTCCTTTCTACAGTTCCTTTGATTTTCTCCGTCACTTTTTATATATCCATGTTGTGGTAGTTTGCATCTCTGGCACCAGTTCTGCAGCCCTCCCTTGCCAAGGCCTCACTGTGAGTGCATTGTGGTTCCCTGACCCTGGTGTTCAAGTTCGCCCCGTGTCTCGCTGTGGCTAATGGCAGGCAGAATTGGTGGTGTGCCAGTCCCTACACTACACCTTTCTTCCCGTTGCTCTCCTCTATGCTACTGTTACTATAGACGAACATCCCTCAACTATTTTGTTTCATTTAAATGAAGTGAGACACCCGCTTTACATATTTTGAAGCTATTTCATTAAATGCATATTGATTGGAAATTGTTTTATCTTCTTTCAAATTGATTATTTTATCATTGTGAAATATCCTTCTTCATCTCTAATATGCCTCTTGCCTGTAAGTCTGCATTCTCTGATGACAGTAGTGTATAGCTGTACCAGCTTTCTTTTGGTTAGTGTTTGCATGCAATATCTTTTTCTGTTCTTTACTTTCAAACTTTCTATGTCTTTATGTTTAAGAACTCTCTCTTTATTTCTTAAATGCAATCTGGAAATCATTGAGTTTTAGTTGGTATGTTTAGTCTATTTATATTAAATGTAATCCTGATATATTTGAAATTATAACCCTTTACTCTTTATTTTACATTTGGCCTACCTGTTCTATATTCCTTTTTTCTACTTTCTTCGTTTTTTTGGGTTAATCAAGTTTTATTTTTCCAATTTTTCCACTGTTGTTTGCTATTTTAATTTTCTGTTTTCCTAGAGACTTCAAAGTGCACCATCAACTAGTGCTTTTATCACTTTCCAAACAACACTAGGATTTAAGTTACATCAGTTTAAACCCCTCTCACCTTATGTGCTATGTTGACACACATTTTAGTTTCATACACACATGTGTATGTGTGTATATATATTTTTATATCACAAAATTTAATATTATAATTTTTTACAGTCAGTATTCACTTAAGCTTACCCAAATATTTACCTTCTCTGCATTTTTATGTTTCTCTCTGAATCAAGTATTTTCCACAAGAAAAACTCCTTTTGGTTTTTTTCTTAGCACAGTTTACTGGTGACAGATTTTCATAGCTTTTATTTGCTTGGGAAATGTCTTTATTTTATATTTATTTTTGAAGGCTATTTCAGCTTGCTGTAGAACACTGTTTTTATTTTCTCTCAGCTTTTTAAAAATGGCATTCCATTGCTTTCATCATTTCTATTAAGAAATCAGCAGATAATTGATTTTTATTCCTGTAAGGGAAGTGTATCTTTCTCTTCTGGTCACTTTTAAGATTTTTTTTTTTTCCTGTCTTTGATTTTCAGCAGTTTTACTTTGATGTGGCTATTTTAGTTTTCCTTGAACTTACCCTCTTTGGATTTCACTAAATTTCCTTTTTCTATGAATTGATAAATTATCAGTTTGGATAATTCTCCACTATTATTTCTTCAGATATCGCCTCTGTCTGTCATTCCTTTTCCTTCTTTCTGAAACTTGAATTACGTGTATCCGAGACCTTTGTGTTTTATTTTCTTCCTCTCTCTCCCTGTCCTCTTCCACCTTTTTCTCTATCTGTGCTGCAGCCTGGACAACGTGCACTGCCTTGTGTTTTATTAATATTTTACTAATATAGTCTTCTACTGTGAGCAATCACAATTGGTTGTTAAATACAACAAATGAGTTATTAACTTCAGTTATTGCAAAATAACTTCAGTTATTTTCAGTTTTGGGGATTTCTATTGATAGATTCTAGTGAAATCCTCCATCTTGTTATCTATTTTCTTGAAAATACTAATCACATTTATTTTAAAGATTGTTAGCTAACTTCAATGCCTAGATTATCTCTTGCTCTTTTCTATTGTTTGTTTTTTCTCTTGTTCCTGTTTTCGTTGTCTTAGTAATTTTGGTTGCATTCCAAACATATTGTACAAAAATCTGTGGAGGCTAGAGAGGACAAAATGGTCCTCCGAGAATCCCCATCCCAGCCTCTGATGGGCTTTTAGATTAGGCACAGATCTTAATGCAAATAAGGGTTTAGCTGACTCAATGCAGGGTCTCCGTCCTTCAAAGACCGAGTTTATACCTTATATCTGCAGTACAGTGCTTCGTTAGTCCCCACTGTGATTTGAGGGTTTTTCCCAAAACTTTTCTTTGACAATCCCTGAATTCCACTATCTGACTCCTAATTATCATGAGTCTACAGAGACTTCTGCTTAATAGCCCAGCCTCATAGTTGTCCTGCCACTTTCTGCTTGGCTTCCTACTGTCTTGCTCACTGCTCCTTGGGAATTGAGAATGCAGAAATGAGTGTTCTGAGTTTACCTTCTTCCTAAGATCTTGATGTTATCAAGTCCTGGCTGCCTTAGTAGCTCTTTGATACTTTCAACAAGATTATTTAAACTTCATTTGATGCATGAACATTTAAAAAAAAATAGAAACTCAAAATAAGAAGAAAAAGTAAATCCATGTCTGTTGGTAGCAAGTAAGTTAGAGAGCTGGAGTGTGAACAGCTCACAGTGGATCAGACTCTGTGCGAGTGGCTATTACACGACACGTCGTTACCAGGAGGACGGGAGAAGAAAGAGAAAGAGGGAAGAAGAGAAAAAGAGGAGAGAGTCAGGCCTGACAGCTGAAGGGGGAGATCAAGGGCTCTCCTGAAATGCAGAACCTGGGCCTGTTTTCCCCGTGTTCCTGTCCCCAGAAGGAAAGACCGTATGTGAGTGAACAAAGGCAAGTGTCCTAGGAAAGCTTTGCATATTTATAGATTGGAAAATTGAATATTATTAAGTTGTCATCCTCCCCAGATTGATCTACAGAATCCCAATAGACCCATCCCAATCTATTATTACACTAAAACTAATCAGCATCACTAGTCATTGGAGAAACACAACTAAAATCACAATGAGAAACCACTTTACACCTACCAGAATGGCTAAAATTAAAAAGGATAAAAACAGCAAGTGTTTGGTGAAGATGTGGAACTCTCAAACATTGCTGGTGGGAATGTGAAAATCTTACCACCACTTTGGAAAACAATTTGACATTTTTCTAAGTTAAATACGCACTTACTATGTAACTCAGCAGTTCTACTCCCGTGTACTTACTCAGGAGAAGTGAATGCATTGTCAGCACAAAGATGTATGCATGAATGTTCACAGCGACTTTGTTTATAAGAGCTAAAACCTGGAAATAGTTCAGATGTCTATCAACAGGTAAATGGATAAACAAATTGTCATACAGTTGAATACCCCACAGCAATAAGAAAGAAAAGACCGTGGATAAATGCAACAGCATACATGAATCTCAGAAACATTATGCTTAGCAAAAGAACCCAGACATAAAAGAATACACATATGATTCAATTTTATGAAGTTCTAGAATGGGCAAAACTAATCTGTAGTTACAGAGAGTAGGTCATTTGGTGCCTGGGTCTAGGTCTGGGTGGGGGTATAGGGGGATTCATACAAATGGCAATCAGTGAGTTGATATGAAATGGTCTGTTCCTTGACTTTTTGGCAATCACAAAGTATATATATACATTGGTTAAAACTCATCGAACTGTAACCTTAAATAAGGACATTTTATTATATAAAAATTATAACTCTATGAAGATGACATTCATGTTTCCATATTGGAATTAATACGTAATTTATTTAGAAAGTAAACTTCTGCAATCTACCCATTCTGTCTGATAAATCATCCTCAAGATTTAGTGTACGTCCTAACGGTCTACTTTGTTTATTAAATATTCAAATCTCTGGGTCTCACCCACAGAAATCCTGATTCATGGTTTGGTTGGGTCTCCCGTTCTAAAGTCTCCAAGTGATTACTCCCAGTTGATTTAAATGCAGGGGGTGCATAGAGCACTTTAGGAAAATTTCTGTGGATTAGTGGGGGTTTTTTTTCTTTTTTAAGTTGTCAGTGTTTGCACTTCATGGGGCCTTGCTTTTTCAAATATCATTTTCCTCTAAATGTTGATATATTTCCCATGGGAAAGATATGCAAAGCAGGATTGGGAAGAGACATGCCCCTGTTTGGAACTACAGTGAGTAATGAGAAGTAAGAGTTAAGAGTACATTTTGGATGTGAAACATGTAAAGGTAAAAATATGGTTCAAGGAAATAGCAACTCAAGGAAATAAACTATTTCTGCCTTAGCTTTTCAGAGATTTCACACTTTGCAGGAGTCTAAAGTAAGTACACTCCTTCCTTATCCATTCTTAGAAGTCATTCTGAGCCAAATATCTATTTACAGAGGCATCAATGTGAATGTGGCAGAAATAATCATATTTCAGAATATGTGTCCTCTTTTCTATACTGTATGCTCCTGAAAAGTAGTTCATTGCCGTATGCATTTTTATCTTCTACCTAGCGTTTGGAAGGCTTTCAGTGAATATTAGCTGCATGAATGAGGACATAACACATTTTAGCAAAATTACTTCTGACACAATTCTTCCCAGACATGTGAATGTTTTCTGTGACAAAGTTCTTTATCTTACAAGAATTAGTATTTGGGTACCTTGTGAACACATCTGTCCTTAGCTCCTTTCCAATATTCTTTGAGAAATGATGACATGATAATTGTACCAATAATCTTCAAGTACCATTTCTAAACTCTTACTCTCTTCTAACACAAGAAAATGAGATAGACATACTTCTAAGCAAGATTTAGGTCACCAGTGATTGCAGTGAGTCAGCTCAGGAACAAGTTGGCAGAGAAGGAGCTGTGTAAGCGGAGATGGTTGTAAATCTCTTTCTCTTTGCTGAGTAGGATCTAACCATGGGACTTAAACATCGAAGCTTCCTTGGGTTCTTCAGAAATTAAATTTGATATCATTTTAAGCTGTCCACTTTCCTATAAGTCCCCTATGTGCTCTTTTAAACTAATTTCCACCTCTTTGCCCAGTGCTCTAAAAATAATAATGAGGCAGACATTCACGAAGGGCATCCTGTGTACCAAGCACTGTTGTAAAACTCTACCGATACTAATGCATTCAACACCCACAATAACCTGGTAGGAGAGGAGGGTGTGTATTCTCACCTCACGTGTGAGGAAACGGGGACACAGAGAGGCTACGTAACCTATCCAAGACAAAACCAGGATTTGAGCCCACATGGTGCAACTCCTCATTCTCACACACACACACACAATCACACAAGAGGCCAGTAGTGGCACTAGACCAAAAGAGTCTAAATATATAAGTACAAATTTAGCCTCAATACCGGAAAACGCAGCTCTTGAGCCACTGGTGGTGAACTAAGACATAAGGGTCCGCATTGTTAATATTAATAGAGATTCAGTAGTCAATTTTATAATCTTAATTAATAAAGCTAGTAATTATAAACTAAATTCATATAAATTAGACAAGCACTTTGTACTTTAAACCAAGAGCTAAGTTTTCTCCATTCATTTTGGATGGCAGATCCTGTATTCTGAAAATGTTGAGGAACTTTGGATTCTTATTATAAACATAATAAGTGACCCTAGTTTTTAAGTATCCCACTATATTTCCTATTTATATAATTGAATTTCATACAATGGAATTTTTTCCTAAAGGTTTCTGATAAAACATATTAAATGTGATACTGAATGATATTATTTTATTTTAGAGTTTCCATTCAAATACATATTATAGTGGATTATTTGTATTGATTATGGCTATAAGAACTTTTATTTGCTATTACAAGTGTTTTAAAATGTTAAAAATATGACTTCTGGGGGATGGGTGTACTTATAAATTTGACTCAAATGGTACAAAATCAATGTATGTAACCAAAATGTTTGTACTCCTGTAATATTCTGACATTTAAAAAAATAGGATATAATGAAAAAAATATATATGACTTTTGTGGACAAATGAGGGAAGGGTTTACCTTTAGCATTACTTCTAAACACTAAGACTTGAAATTTTGCTTCTTCCGGGGGAAGATCATATTCAAGAGAGGCTGCGTGGGATTCTCCCTCACCAGTACTCAGAGAGCAAGCTACTGCTTGCTTATTGGACTATATGCTCTTTATCCCAGACATCATTTTTTTGTTTAGTTTCATATTTTGAATGTATTGACTTCACAAATCATAGTTGAGTATTTTATGCTGTTTTTTTTAAAGCTTGACTTTTTTATTAATTTGTTTCTATTTAAAAATATACATTATGAGTTAAAAGCATATTGTTAAATTTCTAGTTACAAGCATCAGCAATCACAATGGAGAGAAAATCAAGGCATTATATAGAAAGCAGAAGAGTTTCAAGGTCATTGCTTGTGTCTCTTTTACTTGATAAGTTTTTTACTATTCTATTTTGCCTGAAGGAAACATTCCAGGAAATATACTTCACATGCCTTAGAAGGTCGATACTTCTATTGCAGAGTAATAGTAGTTGTAAAGGGGATGAGAAGAAAACAAAAATAAGTTGAAATAATCCAGGCATAACCTTTTTAGGAACAAAACCTTTTTAGTCAACTAAAAAAAATAATAATAATAAAGCCCAAATATTACCATTGCCTTTAAGCAACAAAGACACAATGAGAACATAGCGATCATGGCATTGCCAAAATGTGAGAGTTTGTAGTCGGTCTTTGTGAAGTTTCCCTTAGTTTGTGGTCATGTAATAATCATAGCTGTCTTCATTTGGATGTGACAGAGAGTTTTGTTTTTTATCATGCACATATAATTAGTTATATAACAAGGAATAATTGTTTAATTTACATATATTTTACACAGAATGTGGTATTTATTCATTATGTACTTGATACATTAATTCTTTATATTAACCAAAGGTGAGAAAATCAAACTTTAAAATGTTAAAAGACAGCTGCATAAAATAGACAGTTTTTGAAATATGGTTGAATGTATAAATTTTGGATAACGTGAGTGAAATGGATAGCCATGTAAAAAAGTACTGGTAATCTCTTTGTGAAATTAAAAAAGATAAATAATGCCATCTCATTGGCTTCAATGACATCAGCTAGTCAGCTTCCAGTAGCTTCATAATTTATTGGTTTTTCGTGCATCTTCACTTATTACATGAATATATTTTTCAAAGGACAATAGCTTCTTTTTCTTCTTTCTTACTTTTGAAAAAGATGAGAATATTTTCTGGGTAATATTAATTCATTTGTATGTCTATTCGATCTACAGTTGATTTTGACAAATGTTCTTTTATATCATTAATAAAATACAACTTGTTTTTTGATGAACTGAATGTATGTGACATTTATGGTGAAATCACAGGACCCTGTCAGAAAGCTGAGAGAGTGTGGCTGTGCAGCAGTTCTGACAGCCGCAGCAGGAAGATCCAAAACAGTGTCATTAAGATGATGGTCTCTCGACAAAGCATCCAAGAGAACAAAACATGTGTGCCTGTATCAGTCAGGGTTCTCCAGAGAAACAGAACCAATAGGATGTGCTTCTCCAGAGAAACAGAAACAGAGAGAGAGAGTTATTTTAAGGAACTGGCTCACCAGATTGCAGGGACTGGCAAGTCTAAAATCTGTAGGCAGGTCGGCAGATGCCCTGAGACCTAGGGAAGAGTTGATGTTGCAGCTTGAGCTCAAAGTCAGTCTGGAGGCAGAATTCCTTCTTCCTTAGAGAATCTCAAGGGTTTTATTTTTTTCTCTCTTAGGGCCTTCAACTGATTGGACGAGGGCCACCCATATTATTGAGGTTAACCTGCTTTAATCAAAGTCTACTGACATAATGTTAATCACCTGTAAAAAGTACCTGCACAACAACATCTAGACTGGTGTTTAACTAAAAACTGGGTATGCTGGCCTAGCCGAGCTGAAACAGTACAGTGCCCGTCAGTAGTAAAATTAGCCAAAGGTTAAGAAAAATATTACATATCAACTTATTTAAAGTACAGAATCTTTACTACATGTCTAAAGCTGTATTTAATAAATATGGCATGTGTATGTATGTATCTTTTATAAACAGACAAAATCTTTACTAAAGTGAATATATGTGTAAGAATCAAGAGAAGACCAAGCTACTGGGAATAAATAAGGTATTTCAATTGAGTGACTGGTATTTAATGTAAGAGTGAGCCAGGTGCAGTGGTGCACACGTGTAGTCCCAGCTGTGCAGGAGGCTGAGGCAGCGGGATTGCTGGAGCCCAGGAGTTCCTCGCCACCCTGGGCAACACAGCAAGACCCTGTCTTTAAAAAAATAAAGATAAAAATAAAGAATTCATGTAGTAGAAATATGACTTCTTTACGGATTGTTTTTATTCAAATAGAATGAGAAGAATTAGGCCACTCTAAAGATGGGAGCCACTGGGAGAAGATTAATTAAACTATTTCTAGATGATGAAATTTGGGAAAATGTTAGAAAAGTCTAACAGTGGGAATTAGTTATATCCATTCATGGTGCCAAACAGAAAATGTATTATTATCAGTTTTCCCCTTTGATGAAAGACTAGAAATGTCATGTATGTCCATGTGTGTGTGTGATGTGGTGTGTTGACCTGGACATTCTCAATGTGCGAATGTTTGGCCATTTAAATTCAGAATTGCTCTTTAATACCCTCTTTTCTAGGATCTGAGGTGGTTTATTTTGATGGACAAAGTGCTCTGTTGTACAGATTTGATAAAAAATCCATAAAGCCAATGAGGGATGTTATTTCTTTGAAATTTAAAGTCATGCAGAGCAATGGAATTCTACTCCACAGAGAAGGACAACATGGAAATCACATTACTCTGGAATTAATTAAAGGAAAGCTTGTCTTTTTTCTTAATTCAGGTAAAAAGTGTTTATACTTTTATACCAGCAGTTTAAAAAATCTGTTTAGCTGAAAGTACATTTATTGGTACTTAATCTTTTCACAGTGAGGTAAAGTAACCACATAATTTGTCATCCAAACTAGAACACTTTTAAGAGTTAAAAGATACACTACTGTGAGTTAGTCTAGGACAATGAGTGTAAAGTAGAACTGTCATGAGAAAATATAAATGAAAGTTTAAGAGCATTACAAACAGATGCATGTAACATGTACAATGCCAAGTACAATTTATGTAAACAGCATGTATTATATTTTGACACTGTGCTAGGTGGCCACCATATTTGTGTGCATATATATAAAATATTATATATTATGATCATATATGATCATAAAAACAAGAATAAATCATTGTCAATTCATGAGATACTGCTGATAATGAGGTTCTAACAAGGAAAATATTTGCAACGTAAATATAAATGCCATGAGTAATAATAAGAAAAAATAAATTGCTAAAAAGAAATTTCAACAAAGTGTAGAAATGAATTAAAAAGGAATAAGAAAAGGTGTAAGGATGTTGTATTCAAAATGGAGAGGACGTTAGATGACAACTGTGAGATGGAAGGTTGGACGCAAATTATAATACTGAACTAACAAAGAGAAGCCATGATTTTGAACAGAAATAACTGAGTGTTTTTTTCCTTCTTTTTTAAGGCAATTCTAACCTGTCCTCCACTAATGCTCATGTGAACCTCACCCTGGGCAGCTTGCTGGACGACCAGCACTGGCACTCTGTCCTCATCGAGCTCCTTGACATGGAGGCCAACTTCACCGTGGACAAACACACTCATCATTTCCGTGCAAAGGGAGGATCCAGTTACTTGGATCTTAATTTTGAGGTGGTTGCAGATTGTATAATTTAAATGAAACTGAAACTTGAAAAAGAAACTAATTCTATAGAGAAATACAACTTTATAGCAATTCAGAACTATGCTGACTAATACATGATAATAGATATGTTAAGGTACTACTGAACCACTTATTCCTTGTAATAGGAATTAATAGGTCAATTTATTATTATAGATAATCTTTTCCAGTCATGATGTTAGGTTTAGGAAATCTTCTACAAATGAAGAGATATCAAGGCAGCAAGCAATATTATTAAATGTATTTCTTTGATATATTACATCTATTGTTTGGCTACGAACAGATTCCTGGGGGATTTTTTCTCATCTTGGTGCAATTCTAACCAACATAGCATTATCTAGAATCATGTTGAGGAGTTCACATATATACCAGTAGATTTATTAAATAATGAGAGAACCAAATGCTCACATACAAACAATTTCTTAATATTTTTAAGGGATTAACACTTTTTTGCAATCCTTTGCCCATATGTATCTAAGATACCCTATTAAATAACATCTATTCTGCCAGTTCTTCACAGGACACCTTAAAGTTCATGAAGAAGCAGAACAAACCAGGAAAGCTCTGATATTTATCTGGTGTGAATGGCTTTGGCATGTAATATTTACTGAAGACCCTAGTCCTATGCCAGATCATCCATAGTTTTATTCCCTTAATTTAACCATGTAATAGCAAAACAGAGTACTCAATGCAGAGGTTGGCAAATCATGGGCATCAGGTCAAATCTGACCATTATTTTGTAACAACAAAAATATATATATATACACACATATATATAGTCTATGGCTACTTTGGTGCTACAACAGCAGAGCTGAGTGTTGCAAAAGAGATCATATGACCCACAAAGCCAAAAATGTTTACTATGTGTCCTTTCATAGAAAATGTTGAAAATGCTGACCCCTTCCTTTAAGTTTAACACAAATGTCTGGTGCCAGAAATACAAGTATCAAAAAATGCCATTAATTATAATATAATAGAACACTTCGTTTGAGATTAGCAAACATGGAAACATGAGAAGCTACAAATGGGTTTGTGACAATTAGTGGTATACTTATTAATCATAAATGTTTTAAAAAGATAATCAGGAAATCACTAAACAATGTTATTTATGTCATTTTTCTTTCTAAGATCAGCTTTGGGGGAATTCTGACACCTGGAAGATCACGTAAAAGATTTCATGGGTGTTTTGAAAATCTTTATTATAATGGAGTGGATATTATTGAATTAGCCAAGAAACACAAACCACAGATCCTCGTTATGGTAAGGAAACCTAATGGAAAGAAAGAGAAAAGGAATTGTTTTTTTTTTCATTTAAAAAACATTTGTGTTAGGTCTCCATTTGATATAATATTTTAAAAATCAACTCTTACTTTTAAAACAGCTACCCATGTGATATAACAATTTTTATTATACATAAAATGCTATAAAGTAAATATATCTTATAGGCCATAGTTATTTCATTTTTATATGAAATAAAACAACTTTCTATTTTTGTGTAGAAATCAATTCATATGTCTCTTGTGTTTTTGGTATTGTTATTCTCAGGGGACCAGTTATTTTACAATGGAAATCCCTATTGAGCTATTCCTTAACCAATTGGAAATGCTTCCAAATTAGTTAATAAAATTCTATCAGTGTTTAAAATTGAAAATATCCAAGTTTTGGATTAAAGGGGAAGTTCATGCTTAGTTGTCAGCAAATCTTAGAAGCACATCATGGGAATATTTATTTTCATTGTTTTAAAAAGTGTTTTCTTTCCTGTTATGTGCTGGGAAAAGCTGGCACATGGGTCGTAGGGCCAAAACGTGAAAACATCTTTGGCTCTGTGCCACCAGGCCACAAAATAAATACACCATTAGGATTAGCATGAGAAAAAGAGAAAAAAAAACCAGCCATGAAGCCCAGGAGCCTTCCAAGAAGGTTAAGGAAAAAATGTAAAAAGATAGGTTTGAAGTCTAACCTCTGCTGTGGTTGGCACCATGCTGAGAGCATGCACATGAAAAATACCATCAAGATGCATGAAAAGAGAAGCACCAAAGAGTGGTACAAAGGCTCCACAGAGCTCGGGTTCCTTGGACAAGGTTAAGAAGAAACGAGAAGAGCAAGGAGGTAAATGGAATGGCCTCTGCCTAGAGTTCCTGTCCATGGAGAAACTGGAATATTAAGTGTTGCTTGAACACGAAAGAGAAAGGAGCCCTGATTACTGAAGGCGGCTTTGTTGGAGGTGCTTTACTCAGATAAAAACACAAAGATTTGTTTGGCCAGTGGGCATCCGTGTCAAGAACCTAAGGTAACACATTCTGAACACGAAGCCCCCTCTTATCTGCCAATCCTTGGCGTACAGAAGCAGCCCTCCTTCTGCCCCAGCTTCTGCGGGGTTACTACCAAAGGGGCTGTCGCAGGGTGGGTGGGACTGATTTGAGCCTTAGGACACAAGGAGCCAAGACTACTTATTTGAGGAAGATAGGCACAGGTTTTCATACACACTTCATGCTATTCTGGGTTATTGATGGATTTACCCACGGAATTATTTATTAACTGATTATAGCCAATCAGGGAAAACCACAATTTTGCTGATATCGCTGGAGTTCTGAATATCAACTTCAAAGAAACTATTTGCTAATTACATTGTATAAAGATAATAAAATGTGTAAGTTTTACATAAAAGCAAACAAAAGGAGAATTCATTCCAAACTGTGCATATGGATACATAATGTTAGATATGAGAACTCCATTCTGAGAGTTATTGCAATTTTATGTGCTCTTTATAAGAATAGGAAAGTAGTTGCTTTAATATTTAAAAGGGAAACATTTTAAAATGTATTTTGTTGGCAGAATCAGTTGCCAGAATTGGTTCATTCAACTAATAATCACTCATCTGTAGCAAGAAGTTTTGCTTCTTTGTTGTAATAGTGGTCAGCTACCCATCTCCATCATGAGGGCAAGAAATCTGCAGCTGCTAAAAAACTAAAACATGTAATAGTCCAATGATTAAATTTATACTATGGATCAGTGCTTATTACCCTTAAGATTTTGGTATTTAACTCATTACAGCAAATACTCTCTTACAATAAAAACTATTTCACATTCAGCAGAATTTAAAAAACAGCCAAGAGTAAATGTTTTGATTTATGTATATAGTTATAATGTGTATTAAAGATTATTTTTAAAATTATTTATTTATTTATTTATTTTAGAGACAGGGTCTCACTCTATTGCCCAGGCTGGAATACAGTGGTGTGATCATAGCTCACTGTAACTTCGAATTCCTGGGTTCAAGTGATCCTCTTGCCTCAGCCTCCTGAGAAGCTGGGACTATAAGCACACCACCACGCCCAGCTAATTTTGTTATTTTTTTGTAGAGAGGTAGCCTCACTATGTTCCCCAGGCTGGTCTCAAACTCCTAGCCTCAAACGATCCTCCCAACTTGGCCTCCCAAAGTGCTGGGATAACAAGTGTGAGCTGTGCCCGGCCAAGATATTTTACAATGAAAACTGAATTACGTCAGTTTCTAAAGTATGTTAGGTGAGAATTTTTTTAAAATGTGATTCAGTCTTGAAAGTGGTTTTAACCCCTAGGTCAGTGGTTCTTAAACTTGGCTTTATCTTGGAGTCACCAGAGGAGACTTAAAAGCTATTGTTACCTGTATCCACCTCCAGAGATTGGGATTTAATTGGTCTGGGTGTGGATTTTAACAGCTCTGCAGGTGACAACTGTTTAGCAAGGTTCATAACTACTAGCCTAGATTATCTGTCTTGCTTTAGTAACACTTTTTTTTCTAAGATTATTTACAGATTATAAGTAGAAATAATTCAAAGGAAATTCCAATTAGAATCTGAATTGCTGGGTATTTTCTCTGGAACTGAAATTCATATGTGTGAATAAATACCCAAGAATTACTCCTTCTTTCCACCAGCTAAAATAAAAAACAAAAACAAATACATAAAGAAAAACAGTGAGATGGGACTTGACTTACCAGATATTAAAACATGCTAAAAGCCACTGTACTAGACTCAATATGGCATTGGATAGGAATAGACAAGTCAGTCAGTAGAACAAAGCAGGGATCCCAGAAAGATTCCAGTAAACATGCAAAGTTATTAGTCCAAGGTATATGGTTCAATTCAGTGTAAAAGGGATGGATTATTTCATAAATTCTGCTGGAACAAGTAAGTGTCCATAAGGTAGAACATAAAAATGGATCACTATCTCACATACACTAAAATATGTAAATTTAGGAGGATGAGAAACAAACAACAACAAAAAATCTTTGAAGAAAATCTATGAGACTATGTATAAGACTTAGGGGGTTGTGAAACTTTTCTGATGAAGATTGGAAACTCAGAAGCTATAAGAGAAAATATAGACGTAATTGACTATATAAAAATTAATATTTTCATGCTAAACTACCATAAACTACATAGTATGTAACTGTTAAATCTGAAAAACATTTAGGACACTGTCAAAATATAATTTTCCAAAAGCTAAAAACATGACTCACACAAATACCAAATAAACATGCGTCAAAGATTTAGTCAACTCATTAACTAACGAGGGAACCAGTAAAATAGTAAAGCTGGTACAAAGGAGATTTTGAGGACTGTTGTTTAGGGAAGACCAAATGTTGCTCAGGAGAAAGACAGTCCGAGAGTGGGGAAATGTCCTATTCATTGTTATATCCTCAGGCCTAGCACAGGGCCTGGAAGACAGTTGGCATAAAATAAACTCCTATTGAATTAAATTATATTGAGACTCCTTTGCTGAGAAGTAGAAAAGCAGAGAATTTCTCACACACACACACACACACACACACACGCACACAAGCCACAGGAATAGGTTTGGCTAATTATAATAATAACTTGCGTTGAAAGATAAGATAGGTGTCATAGATTTAAGCTTTAGCAGGAAGGCTAATTTATAAAATTCCGCATTGATAAAAAGCCTTTGTAAATCTTTGCAAAATCTATCTTTAATTAGAAGCACCACTCTAAGGCCTCTCAATGTGCTCTTTTGTTTTATTTGTAGGGAAATATGTCCTTCTCATGTCCACAGCCACAGATGGTCCCTGTGACTTTTCTGAGCTCCAGGAGTTATCTGGCCCTGCCGGGCAACTCTGGGGACAACAAAGTGTTTGTCGCTTTTCAATTTCGAACATGGAACAGAGCAGGACGTTTGCTTTTTGGCGAACTTCGACGTGGTGGAGAGAGTTTTGTTCTCTTTCTTAAGGATGGAAAACTCAAACTGAGTCTCTTCCAGCTGGGACAGCCATCTAGGAACGTCACAGCAGGTAAGAGAGGTACTCCCGTAAACCTTCCAAACAGCCAGCAGATGAGTCATTCTGTAACAAGTTAATAAATGAGGCAAAGAGATACTCGATGCCCCCTGCCCCCCCCCCCGGAGGAAGGGGACTGCCATTTCCTTTCAGACTGTGTTCACACGTGGGACGCACAGCCACCGCTGAAGGCTTCTTCTGACCAAAATGACCATATATAAGAAATAAGAAATGGGCACTTTTGCAGACATAACTCCCCATATGCAAGGCAAGTGTGTCATACCCTTAAGCGCCATTTCCTGGCAGCATGCACCCCTCCTGCACCCCGAGAACTCCAGTCAGGACCTCGTGGGGCGGGCAGCACCCAGAGGTATTCACTTTCTCCCTCCTCCTCCCCTCCCCTCCTCTTCTGTTCTGTGAAGAAATATTCTATACACAGTAGGCGATAGATAGCTATTGCCTTGTAGTGAAAGATGCCAGCAAATGCCATGAATTCTCGTTCTTTTGTGGAAAGCTGATTAGTTTTCTGAGACAGCCTGACACCAGGGAGGAATCTCAGCGCCTCCACTTGCCGCCCTTCTGATATGCAAATCACAGAACCTCCTAAACCTCTGCCGTTTTCACTTGTGAAATGGTAAACCTTAGATCTCCTTTGTAGGGAACAATAGGAAGGAAATCTGATTGTGTTAGCACAATGGCCACCCCCTACACGGGCCCCCTCTTGTCCCCACTCCTCATCTAGGGCCTGTTTCTGCTGGGCAAATGCTTTGATGTGCCTGCTAGGTTAGGGGCTCAAATCCCATGAGGCAAGACCCAGTGACAATTGATAGTAACTAATCTGCTTTTGTTGTGCAGTGTGGTGTGGGCAAGTTTGATAATACAGAGCTGTTGGATTTTGCTGATTGGATTTGCAAATTTAGGAGGAGATTTGAGTCCTACACCAACATGTCTAAATTGGCATCAGAACCAAATGAGGGTTTTTTTTTTAAGATAGAGGAATCTAAGACAGAAGGCACAGAAAAGGAGCCAGACGCCTCGATAAAAACCAGGGGATTATCCTACTCAAAGAGATTCCTTTTGGCTATTTAGATACACACTTGACCAGGCTGCTGTTAAATGTTGCTGTATGAAAGCAGGATTTCGAGACCTGTGAAGAAGGAATTCAGAGGGTGGGGCCTTGTCTCAGTACTCTGGCAAGCTTCAGATGTTAGAATCTGTGTCCACCTCTGATGCAAGGTAAACTGCGTGAGATAAAACATATTCAGAGGTATATATATATTTTTTTATCTTTTCAAAATGCAAACCTATTTTCCATTTCCTCACAAATAGGGTTTTTATTTCCAAGAAAGGATAAAGTCATGACCAACACACATATACAAAATGAACATATATCCAAGATTTTATTTTACTCATTAATTAAGGAAGGAATCAGTATTGGGGAAATAATTAAAGACAAAATTGCCTACCAACCTAGTGAATCCCTTTCACAAGGTAGAAAAGAATTAGATAGTTTTGTTATTGAATAAGTATTAAACCAGACTGTGATGCACATTTCAGGCAGTCACTAATGTGATTGCAAAGACAGAAAGAAATCTCATCCTTTTATATAGCCAGGCAGATACAACCCACTACATACATGTTTTCAAGATAAAGGATAGATTGTCCTCAAGAGGACGTGATAGCACTTTTTGCTACACGTAGTCCCTCCTAAATTCACCTGGTAATTGGGGAGACCATCTGTATTAGCTTATTGCCTTAATCCAAAGGAAAACTGAAACTCCTTGTGTCTCTTTGACAAGCAGGTTGTTACAACTTGGGGCCGTGCACCTAAGTTAAACTCCCACAAAGGCAGGGAACTAGGGGCACTATCATTCTTGATGTTTACATTTAAAAGAAATGTCTTCAAGGCCCTCAAGAAAAACATTCTTGGGTTGTAAAACTAGAAAGAGGCTATATAAGTTTTTAAAAAGATTTTTAAAAGTTATTTTAAAAATAAATAAGCGGGTTTTTTTCCTTGTGGACTTACAAAGTTTGTGCCATTGTGTTGTTTTTTTTTAATTTCAAAATATTATAGGGGTACAAACGTTTTCATTACATAAATTGCCTTTGCACGGCCCAAGTCAGAGCTACAAGCGTGCCCATCCCCCAGGCACCGAACCTGTTTGGTGTGTTTACCCATCCCCTCCTCCCCTCTGCCACCTGCCCAACACCCGATGAATGTTACTTCCATATGTGCACATAAGTTTTGATCGATTAGTACCAATTTAATGGTGAGTACATACGGTGTTTGTTTTTCCATTCTTGTGATACTTCAGTTAGAAGAATGGTCTCCAGCTTCATCCAGGATAGTACAAGAGGTATTAGTTCACCATTATTTTTTATGGTTGAGTAGTACTCCGTGGTATACATATACCACATTTTATTAATCCACTCACGTATTTATGGGCACTTGGGTTGTTTCCACATCTTTGCAGTTGTGAATTGTGCTGCCATAAACATTTAAGTGTAGATGTCTTTTTAATAGAATGTCTTATTTTCCTTTGGGTAAATACCCAGTGGTGGGATTGCTGGACCAAATGGTAGTTTTAGTTCTTTGACGTATCTCCATACTACTTTCCATAGGGGTTGTACTAGTTTGCAGTCCCACCAGTAGTGTATGAGTGTTCCTATATCTCTGCATCCACACCAATATTTGTTGTTTTGGGACTTTTTCATAAAAGCCATTCTCACTGGAGTTAAGTGATATCTCATTGTGGTTTTGATTTGCATTTCCCTGATGATTAGAGATGCTGAGCATTTTTTCATGTTTATTGGCCATTAGTCTATCTTCTTTTCAAAAGTTTCTGTTCATGTCCTTTGCCCACTTTTTAATGGGGTTGTTTGAATTTTTCTTGCTGATTTTCCTGAGTTCTATATAGAATCTAGTTATCAGCCCTTTGTCGGATATGTACCATGCAAATATTTTCTCCCTTTATGTAAGTTGTCTGTTCGCTCTAATGATAGTTTCCTTGGCTGTGCAGAAGCTTTTTAATTTGATCAGATCCCATTCGTGAGTTGAATTTTATGAGTAAAAAGATTTATGTATGCCCCAAAGAGGCAGAAAAAAAATTAAAATTACGCTTTTCTAAAGAAAATGCTCTAAGAAAAGGGAGAAATAAGTAAAAGTCTCTATCTCTTTTGGCACCAAGGAAGATTTTTGTTTGATTGATTGGTTTTTTTGTTTTATTTTTTTAGATTTATGTGTGCCCTTACATCAGTAAAGCCAATGTAAAGAACTCCAAGTACCACATATTTATAGCCAGAAAAGGAATGCTGAAGTGAAATTAGAAATAGATGCAAACCTTGTCAGTATCCACAGGGACAGGTAGACAAATCCCTTCCCTATACAGAGTTTGCATCTCTATGCGCAAGTATTATTTGCATTACTATCAATTTTCTGCAAGTTAACTTCTATCACTACACAACTGTAAAGTAACCTAGTCAAAGATGAAGGTTTACAACCCTATGAAATGAGCTAATCCTTCCATTGAAAAGATATCCAGTGATCTCTTTTGCCCAATTCAAAAATTGCCCTCAATTTTTTCCTACAGTAGTTGGTTCAACTTAAGTGCTAATAAGTTGCACATATTCCAGGTGCAATGAAATGCTGAGCAAGCATTTTCTCCAGTTCTGAGTTTTACAATAACCAGAATTAAATATCATTAAAGTTCTTAAATCACATCCGGATTTTGCTTTAGCTCATGGCTTTATGATGGTATTTTGCCTCTGCATTTAAAATGTTGTAGTTTTTGATGAGAGATCATCTTCATATTCAAGCATACTTAAGATAATATCTATGTTGGAGGCAATTAATTAATTTAATAATTTCTCATTAAAATATTTATAGATACTACTGTATCTGATTTTCTTGGGAATAAACTATGGCCAAAGGCCAAATACAACCTGACAAAAAACAAAAAGAAAAAAAGAAAAATATTTGGATGATAAATAGGAAAAAAAAGTATACAGAAATCTGCTGTTATTTGTCAAAAGGTATTTCTAAAGAGAACAACATTAGGACTTTATACAATTATGAAAAGAACATGTCAAAGATTTTACCTAACTCCTTAGTTAATGAGGGAATCAATAAGATGCTATGGCAGGTTCAAAGGAGAATTCAAAGAGTCAAAGATATATAAGCAGTAAGCTACAGTGAATTTGGATATAATGTAAAACTGGCTTCTTCCATGGGATGGGATAGGGGAACAAAGAGAAGGGTCAATTGTATTTTTACCAGACAAAATTTATTTGCATGTCTATGGACAATAATCATTTACTTGCTTTCAATTACCTACAATTTACAGAGTGGTAAATGAACTCAAAGAAGGCACAGAGACCTGTACAATAAGATAATTCTAGAGATTGTGTTTAGACAATGCCTAGCTTTACCTTGAAGACATCCAGTCATCTTAGTTGATTGCAAAGTACAATTTTTTTCCTTACACATCACTATTACTTCTGTTTCAGTTTCATACATCACTGAAGGTTAAAAGGAAAAGCTGAAATATTAATATTAATTTTTAATTTCAAAGAAGTACTACATTTGAAATGCTAACAATATATTAACTTCAGGTAAATGTATGTTTGGAAAGGAAATAAATCAAGCACAGTGTCATTTTAATAATTAACAGGCTTCCTAAAACCATCAACTAAAATGCTAATCTTATAGAAAAACTTCTATTAACCTGGTGTTTGTTATGATATATATGACTCCTAAGGTAGTTTTGATCTTGGCCTAATTTTAAATATCAGGGTAATGTTAACTTAATAGGCCTCATGAAGCTAATCTCATTTTTAACCCATTTTTGGCATCTTTGACACATTACCAGGTGAAAGAAAACACAGAATACCTCCAGTGATTTTAAATACTTAACATTTAAATTTACCATCAAAGACAATTCATTATGTTATCAAATTATTTCACAGGATCAACTTCATAGTTAATACTAAGAATCATAGAAAAATGTGGCTGTGAATGTAAATATATAAAGAATGGTGTACGTATACATAAAGTACAACTCCAGTTCTTTCATAAGCATTTTTTTACTCAATATTAAATACGAATTTTTAAAAGAAGGTATAATGATACCTGTAATCACAATGTGTTCAATCAGAGAACACATGAACATATGTCAAAGGTTTTAACTTGTTGATTAATGAAGAAACCAATAAGATGTTACAATCAGCTCAAAGGAGAATTCAAAATATTAATACCACACATACAGGCAGATCAGGAATGCTGAAATGAATTTACAGACAGATATGAAATGGCTCAACAACCAATTCTACCCCAGCAGGCACAAGTAATTTGCATTTCTATTGACAAAAATCATTTTGCGTTACTGTCAGTTCTGTACAATTTACAGAGTTGTAAAATAGCTCAAGACAGTGAAACAGTTTACCTGAATGGGTGCAGTAGACAAGACACTCAGTGATCTTTCCCCCCATTTCAAATGGTGTTGTACCCCATAAATATTTTTTAAAGCCTTTCACAGTTATTCTTGACACAATTTTATCAACTCATTTCCCTGATTCTTTTAAAGTATTTTTGTTATTTTCAATGAAGCAAGTAAATTTTGCATTTGAAGACTGGATTAAAATGTGTGTTTTTTATCCCATTGGTAAAGACTTTTAACACATATATTTGCTAATTAAAGTTGAGGTGTTACTTTAAGCACATTATCAGAATTTGTTACAGTGACTTTTTAGAAAGAGTAATATCTTCCTTCATGTGTTATTGTCATAATAAATGAAATCCTTTCATTAAAGAAAAAGGTGGTTAGTTTTTTTCTCAGTGACCTATCAGCACCTATATACCACTCTTCTCTGATTTATTCAATGATCTGAATTGAATTGTTTTCAAATATTTACAAAGTTGGTAATTTAGAGTTGTCTTTGATCCCATTGTCTCTAGGTGCTGGCTTAAACGATGGGCAGTGGCATTCTGTGTCCTTATCTGCTAAATGGAGCCATCTGAGTGTAGCAGTGGATGATGACACAGCTGTTCAGCCCCTGGTGGCTGTGCTGATCAATTCAGGTGACACCTATTATTTTGGAGGTAAGTGACGGCAACTGAACTATTAATACATTGGCAGTGGAACCATTTTTGTCTCTATTACCTGGCATCCAGAGTCTCTAGTCATGTTTAAACCAAGTTAATGCTAAGAAATGACTTATCTCTTTCTATGAAATAAATACCTTTGAGTTTGTAAAGAACATAAAACATTCAATTAATTATTCTTTCCAAGAAAAAATAAGTGTCTGCAGAAAGTTTACTTTCTTTTTAAATAACTTTTATTTTCACTTAACATTAAATGAAAATCTATTTTAGCTACACATAGTAAACAAGAAACAACATTCAAACATTAAATATTATATCACAATCAAATCTCTACAACGGATAAATAAATGTATACTTCTAACAGCTTGTAAAAACAAAACAAATCATATTGTCCAAAGTCATTGGCTTACATAAAATATTACTTATGATGTATATTTAAGTCATACATCTTAGTCCATACTATTGAATCATTATTACACAGCTTAGTTTATATATACATAGATAAATAGATATTTTTTAAATGGGAAGGGAATAATAGAATGTACAAAACTGACTATGAAGAATTTTCCAAACATTGGCAATAATAAGCAAATATTAATTAATAGGAGGCAAGCATATGAAATGAGTCCATAGTGTAACTGTTGTTATGCTGGTGCAAAGAACTGAATATTTGTATTCCCCCAAGTTCATGTTAAAATCTTAACCCCCTAAGGTGAAAGTATCAGGAGGGTTTGGATGGTGATTAAGTCATAAGGTGGAGCCCTCATGAATGGAATTAGTGCCTTTATAAAAGAGGCCCAACAGAACTCCCTTGCCACTCCTGCCCTGTGAGGTTACAATGAGAAGACCAGGGCCAGAAAGTTGGCCCTTACCAGACACCACATCTTGGACTTGAACTTGGACTTGCTAGCCTCCAGAACTATGAGAAATAAATGTTTGTTCTTTAAACCACTCAGTCCATGGTATTTTGTGATAGCAGCCCAAACTGACTAAGACAACTGATACAGCAAAAAAAAATGGAAACAAGTGAATTTTTTGATTGGAAAGGAAATTTGGCTTTTTTATTAAAGGAAGCACTAAAAACAATAACAAAACCCCTGCCATCAGTCTTAGAATGCTTCTGTGAGACATTGTGTGAGTCCAGAGACTAGGCTTACACCTGGAATTCACAGTTGAGAGAAATAATCATGTGAGGAAACATGTCACATCAGGTCATAGACACTTGTACATTAAAGCATTCTGTTATCATTCCATATCACCACATATATGATAAGAAAACTCATTCTTGAGTAAGGAAGTTTTCAGTGAAGTAGGAAATTCCATGGTGAATACATATGTAGATGGGTGCTTTTCACTATACACTTGGTAAATACCTGATCACTCAAGTGTCATTCAGTGAATTCAGGCATGTGTAATTCTTACTGGAAAACTAAATACATCTCTCCTTTCTTATAGTAATTTAAAATTATATATAAACAGAAATATAGATCTAGTAGAAGGACTTATTACATGCAATCCTATATATTGCATTCTGCCTCATCAGTATTTGCGGTGTTTCACATGGCATATGTACCTTTCCATATATACAACTATATATATTCAAAGACTTCACTGAGCTGTCCTCTGCCATGTAAATTAAAATGGCCTGAAAAATCCCAGAGCATTCACAACCAGTTAGGCCTCATAAGTGACCTTAACCCTGCTTGATTTGCAAACATAAGCAAAATTTAACTGGGGCTATTTCTTATAAATGCCTTTATTAAAGAAAAATCAAACTTAAGGCTAACTAATCAGAAGCCACTAACTAACTTCTATAACTAGGGACTTCTCAGCAAGATAGATCAAATAAGGCAACTGTATAACTGTAACTAACCAAATAAATATATATACATATATACATATATATACATACATATATATACACCTATAATTTTTTTGCTTTACTTCTATGTTTACCCTATAGAAGCCTTCCCCTTCCGATCTCTTGAAGAAGCCCCCAAACACCTTCTCGTTTGAAGCTTCCCAATTCCTGCATCACTGTTAGCTCAAATAAACTCTTTAAATTTTATTTTGCCTCAACTTACTTTTTAATAATATGTACATTTATATCTCTAGTCAGATGCTTTTTTTCCTCTAGGCAGACACAAAGTACACTTGGAGAGCTTAAGATTTTTAAGGTTTCAGTAAGTAAATGTCTTAATTTATCTTGAATGGATGATAAAATAAGGAGTCCTCAGAAAAATACAGCTCTGCATCCCAACCTTTTCAAAAGAACACAGTTAGCTTTAGGAATAATAGGCTGTCCAAGACTGTTAGTGATCTGAGAAATGCCACGTGCAGATGATGTTGAATTAAGGGTTTTCAAGTAAAAAGACCAAGATACCCCTTCTGTCTGCTCTCAATTGACACAAATGATTATCTCTAATAAAATTTTTCTAAACCGAGCACAAAGGAACAGTAAACAGAACAGGGATGGTCTTTATTAAGTTGCTGACTGAAATCTGTGTGACAGAAACAGACAATGGAGTTTGATCCACACTGTTTTGTTTCCATAAGGACTAGCCCAGATGGAATAGGTCCAGAAAGAAACTACTGAAATAAACAATAGAAAATTTGGAATATTGAGCTCTTTGAGAATGTATACTCATTTACATTCCCATTTCCTTCAGAAAATACTTGATGCTTCTCTGAAGACAAATGTATGAAAGCAAAAAGCATTTCGTGAAGGAATTGGTAATATTTTGTAGCAGGCAGAGTGACTCTCAAAGATGCTCTAATCCCTGGAAACTGTGAATATGTTACATGGCATAAGGGATTTTGCAGATGTAATTAAGGTTACATACCTTAAAATAGGGAGGTTATCCAGAATTATCCAGATGGGTCCAATGTAATCACATGAGCATGAAAGAGATTTGGCTCTGATGGGAGGCGTGGCAGAGGGGAAGTCAGAGAGATTAGAAGCAGGAGAAGGTCTCCATGTCCAGTTGCTGGTGTAGGAAGTGGGCTGGACACGGTGAGGAGGCGCTGACAGGCCGCAGCTGACAGGCAGTGAGAAATTGGAACCTCCTACAACCACAAGGATCTGAATTCTGCCCAAACCTGAAAGTGCCTGGAAGTGCCTTCTGCCCCAGAGTCTCCATTTAAGAGCCCAGACTGGCCAACACCTTGATTTTGTCTTTGTAAGACTCTAAGTTTTCAGTCCAGCCCACCTGCACTCATAAAGTGGGAGATGATAAATGGATGTTTTTAGTACTTTGTTGCAGCAACAATGAAAAACAGATACACATTCCTACCTCCATCTGAATCTTCATTTATATACCTTCCATTCAGTTCAAAACACTTGGACAATGGCCAAAGGGAAAAGGTTTTCTCAAACACACCCTGAGACTATGCTGAAAAATATATACATAAGAGCAAAGAGGCTCAACAGAAAGTCAAAACGCCAGAAACAATTTCTGGTTTTTGTTTTGTGGGGTTTTTTTTTGGGTTATGTGTGGCGTCAGAGCTAAAGTAACCTACATGATCGGGAACCAGCAGGAGAGACGGTGATAGAAATGGTGAGGCTGAGCCAAGAAATGGTGAGGCTGAGCCATGACCACGTGAATGTACACACCCTGTGGATTCCCATGTCCCCTTTGATCCAAAAGTGTGAGAAGTGCTGTAACCTGATAGAAACAGATACACAGCAACCACAGCCCAAATATGCACGTGCACGGGTAAAGCTGTACTTGTTTCAGGGATGATGTTATGGATTGAATTCTTCCCCCCCGCAAATTCATATGAATGTGACCCTATTTGGAGATGGGGTCTTTGCAGAGGTAATCAAGTTAAAATGAGGTAAGTTGGCCCCAATCCAACATGACTGGTGTCCTTATAGAAAGGGGAAACGTGGCCACAGAGACACACACACACACAGAGGGAAGACACTAGGAACACACACAGAGAACACCACGTGAGATGGAGGAGTGGACTGTCACACCTACAAGGCCAGAGCGGCTCTCTGGGTTCCTTCTTGACCCCAGCCTGCTGCTGTGTGGAGAAGGAGCTTGGGAGACCTCCCCCAGGGTCTGAACCTGACCGAGGCCCTACCACTCTGCTGCTGCTCCTCTGTGAATCCCTTGATTCTTTTTATTTTAAGATATTTCATTGACAAATAAAAAATGTGTATATTCAAGGTATACAAGGTGATGGTTTGGTATAGGTATACATTGTGTACTGACTATTACAGTCTAATTAATTAAAACATCTATCACACCACACATAGTCACCATTTGTGTGTGGGGGGGGTAAGGACATTAAAAATCTGCTCTCTTACCAAATTTAAGTCAATAATACAGTGTTATTAGTTACGGTCACGATACTGGATCCTTTAATGGGGATGTAGAGAAAGACCGTGAATTATGGACTGAATGCGCATCTATTGGATAGGCTTAAATAAAAGATCACCTTTGGGGGCACATTTCTGGAGCTTCCCTTCATCACCTTGCTCTATGGAATTGTCACAATGCTAAAGAATCGTTGTTACCTTTTCTTCTGTTTTATGTGCTGGTTTTATTGTACCATATGGGTGTTCCCCAGAGCACTGGCTCCTCCAGAGCATATTATCAGTTTCCCACTGCCTGAAAGAAAGACCATGTTTTGCCCAAAGTGACTAATAGTTTAACTCAATCAGTTATTGCAACTTCCTTTTATTGCCAAGTGATAATGCAGTGAAACATTTACTAAGTTAGGGAGCATGTCAGCCTTTCCTGGACAGTAGCAAACAGAATATTTGCCAGCTCAATGACTGAGGACAAGCAAGAGACATTGCAGCCTAGGAGAGGGAGCTTGGAGGGGGGAGGTTATGGAGGGGTGTAATAAATCATCTTCCCTGGGATGTTCATGGGGAAAGTCTTTGGTCATTAGAAATGTCGTTTAACTTTGTCAATAACAAAATATATTTGCTAACCAATGTCTGAGTTGCTTCCTGATAGTATGAACATAGTTTTGCATTTTACTACTTTCTTTGTAGAATCATTTTGAAATTATAATGGAAATAGCATAATGTGGAAGTAAAATTCATCCTTAACATTGGCTGTGGGCACACAAATTATGAATCCCATTGTCTAAAAATTGGCAATCCCTCAGAGAAAACCTTCCACAGAGCAACTGTGAAAGTGGAGAATGTCAGTCTTCAAAGTTCTGATTTTCTTTCTTCATATTCTGAGATGTGCATGTCTGACCCAAGTCCTTTCAAGACATTTGCTGCACCTGATAGATTTTATAACAATCCTAAGGAACAAATTATCTTAAAAACAAATAAGGCAAAATATCCAAGACCTATCATTTCAAAAGTAAAAGATTTAGGAAACTCTAAGAGGGGTAAGAAGGAAAATATTCAATTTTTTAAATAATACCAAATAAAATTGACTATTGGAAATTATTTGCCAAATTGTGAATACAGTATCACCATTTATGGTTTAACATTCTACATGTGAGATTTAATAATGCTCAGTTATTAAAGAGCACATTTCCATAAATATATACATGCTAAATGTTATGAATGCTTTTGAGTTATTTTTATTCATATCATAATTTTATTCATTTTTACTGTGAAATAGATCATATATGTATATTTAGAATAATATTACTAAATTTTTTCAAAAAATGTATGTTTTATTACATGAATATATCATATTTTATCAGTTTTACTATCCCATTTTGCTATTGATAGACAATTTTATTTTTTACTTTTATTTTAGCTGTTATAAAATTTACGTTTATAAATATTCTCAAAAATGTCTAGTTTTTCCAGTGAATTTTTTTGAATTTTTCTTAAATGTGCCTATTTAACTGAATTCACCCATTTGTATAGTAAACTTGGGAAACACCAGATCTAACCACCATTTTTAGCAGCATAAGTTGGTTGTTAAGTTGAGCTGATGCACATGAACCCGAAATAGATCATTTCTGCACATAGAAACAGCCTTTAATTCAGCTAATATTCATGAGTAATTTTAGTACGTTCAAGACCACATGATCCAAATTCTTCTTGAACTCTGTGCAGTGCATTGAAAGAGACATAAGTCTTTTTTCTGTTTTCTCAGCAAATTTAATTCTTGGGATATTTCTGCTAATATGGTTTCCTATGAGACATAGCATCACTAAGAATCTAATAAGTGAAACTAAAAAGATTAAAATTAATTGAAAAGAGGTTTGATGAATAAAGTACAGTATTTTCTCCCTAAGTAGCTTACAAATTTAGAATAGCCTCTATATTGTACAGCTGCAGACACTAATTTCATTCCTACAGTATAATATCAACCATTGATTGAAACTAACCTACTCATCTGTATATTTTAAATCAGAGTAAGAGCAAGCCTTTTCAGAGAGGAAGAATATGGACTGGTTTTTAAATAAATAAATAATAAACCAGGTTAAAAAAAAACAAATGAAGAAAAATACTCCATCAATTTCCTAATGCCAGATAAATGGAATATGTTATCTGTACCAAAGAAAACTTGAGAGAAAGACTTAGAACAAATCATTGGTGGACATGGATTTCTGCATCTCACTAAATTTATTATGGTAGAAAGTTTAATTCACAGAAGCAGACTTCTCTTCTGGACTGTCATTTGTCCTGTTCTTGTTTTTTTCTCTTTTCCTAGTCTGAGACTTCATCTTTTTGAAGTTTTCTTCAAACAGCGCTCTGCACTGTAGCAGGTTGTATGTATATGTATCTTGCGTTTTTTGCATTCTTGTCTGAAATTGAGGATGACTGAATGTCAAATTCTTTTAAACTTACTTTATGGAATCTTTCTGCTGTTCAGTACCATACCTCTTTCCACGATGTTGGGAATACAAAATTAACTGTCGTGTGGACAATCCCCACATCCTCCTTGTGGGAAACCTGCCAGATGTAGAACTTGTAGTAACGCAGTATTGAAGTCTGTAGTGAAGCTGGACCCTAATAGTTCCCTTCTGGTTGCAATGACATGAAGTGGCATTTTCTTGTCATCCTCAGATGCATACACAAATGAAACAAACCTGGGTTGAAATTTTCTTGGTTTTTAATATCTTTATTTGTTCAATTTCATAGCTAAAAACATGAAGTACTTTATGATTAGAACTTGGCCTAAAAGTTCCATAACTTTTTCTTGGGTACCTGGATTTATTTTAGTTTTTTTTCCTAACAGAGAGTTATTAAATTCATTTTATTTAGGAATAACCTAAGTTATGTGTCAGGAAACACCATATGATAAAAGGAATATTAGCAGAACTGTTGATATTTCTAGAATTCATTGCTCAAAAATATTTATTGACTTAATATCTCTTGTCTTACTAATGCTTAATCACCTTAATATTGCATAGTATCTTATTTCCTCCTAAGGGACTTTAATCACCTTAATGATTCGAGATGAAGTAAACTTTTACAAAAGTTGATTAATTTTAGCTGTCAATCTCTGTCAGAGGTTTGTTACAGTTTAAACTTGTCTACTAAATATAAAATATAAATGATTTCAAGTTAACAAAATTTTAAAAATTAAAGGCATTAATTAAGCTTCAAGTCTTCGAGTATATAGTCAATATGCTAAAAAACAGTTATTTTAATGTGGAGACTTTTTTAGAAGAAAATCAGAAGTGTAGATAAAAGAGATAAAGCTTCAACTATTCAAATAGAAACTAACCTACATTTAATTTTTGGAAATTGTTATTTGGAAACAATCGATAAGGCAAAGAGGACTCATTGATATAAAACTACATGTAAGTACTGGATGGGTAAAATTCTATATTTCTTTTTTTCATTTTAATTTAAAAACTCAGAACCGTTATAGAGAACTCAAGCCCCAAGTGATAAATATTGACATATTATTATCATTCTTTAATACCTAATATTTAAGTGATTGGAAAAATAAAGTAAGAAATTGTATCTAAAAGCTTGAAAGAAATAATGTTGGTGGAATCAACATAAGCAAGCTTCTTTTTAAAATTGAGGCAAAAAATAAAATTTTCAAAAGCAAACATTTCATAATATACAATTAGGTTAATTATTAATTCAATTTATGATGTCTTTGGCATGAAGCCATTATGAAATGAGGTGCCTCTTTCATGTTTGTGTATTAAAATTAAGTATTTACTTAGATAAGAGGTAGACAAACCATAGCTCACAGCTTGTTATTCTATAGACCCAAGTGAAGAATTTTTTCATATTTTTAAAGGGCTGTAAAAAGTAAAACAAGAAGAATATGCAACAGAAACCATATGTGACCCACAAAACCTAAAATATTTATATCTGACCTTTTACAGAAAACTGTTGTATTCATCTGATTTAGACAAATGCCTTGTAATTTTATTTCGCATTAATATGACTCTCCAAACAGCTGTCTTTAAATAGGCATTTTACAATTATTGTGTTCTCTTTCTTTTCCTTACCCATTTCGCGAACTTTGAATCACTTCCATTGTTAGGTTATATATTGTAGCTCATAGAGGGTAGTAGCAAGTTCAAGTCACTACCTTTCTATATGCTTGGACTGATGTGGAGGCAATATTGCTTAATTTAGGTCAAAGTCATGCCCTCACCTCTACTTCTTATAAAAGTATTGCCCTTTTGAAAAGCCCAGAGTAAAGGCAAACAGTGTTGTAAGCATTTCCATTTGTAATCACAGGGGCCAAGGGCTTGGTATTCTGAAGGTTTGCCGAAAAATCAACTGGTTAAAGGCAGACTAACTGGCAAAAAGGCATGTAAATTTATTTACTGTATATACAAGGGAGCCTTCAGAATGAAGATGCAAAGACACAGGGGAAATTGTCCATTTTTATGTTTGGGTTCAACAAAGTATGGACAGCCATGTAGAAATATGACTGGACAAAAAGGGTGTGATCTAATGCTAATAGACTAAGAAACCCACCAAGGCCTGTCTGTCTAGATTCTTCTTGACCTCTCTGGGCATGCATCCCTCCTGGATGTTGGGCAGGACTCTCTCTGGAATGGGGGTCTGATGACCTACAATCAAATAAGGTAGGTCAGATAATTTCTTTTTGTCCAGTTTTTATATAGAAAAGCAGAAAGAAAGTTAGACTAATGTTTTTAGGCTTTATGGCTGGCTTAGGGGAAACGGGGTTCTGGTTTCTACCTGCCTTGGGGAAGAGCGATTCTAGTTTGTATGGCTAGCCTCGGGGGAGAGTGGAACTGGAGACAGGAGGGCAGGGGAAAGTCAAAGAAAAACTTTTGTTTCTGAGGCCTTCATTTTGGGGTATTGTTTTCTGATCCTTAACATAATTTAGGTGAAATTAGTTAATGGTTGTGATGAGACAAAATAATCAAATGTCTATTTTATTTCTTTCCATTTATAGAACATTCTAAATTGCTCATTTTTAATTGACATCATTATGTACCATAACAGTGTGGTGGGTCCTGTTATTGTTTCCGGGCAATCAATGGGCTCACTGCCCAATGCGCATAGAAGCCAATAGCATGGCACCAGGTTTTGAGAAAAGAAAAGCTTTATTGTGAATCGACTAGCAAGGACACAGGAGAAAATGCTAAAACCTGTCTCCCTGAGCTGGGGGCCAGGTTGGGATTTATAAGTATAGGGTAATGAGGCGTGATCTGACTGGATCCTGCCGAGCAGTGATGCCAGGGCTTGATCTGATTGGATTCTGAATCCTACCATGTGGTGTCCACTTCGTAACTCAGTCAGTGCTCCTCAGTCCAAGCTCTTAGGTTCTGCCCGTGGTTTCACACTTGGTCCATCCGGGCATGCTCAGGTGACGCCCTTCACCCTGGGAGCCCACGGCAAGTGAAAAACAGCTCACGACTTTGTTACGAAAAAAGTTGAGCCAGATTGGTCTGGTGCAGTTACACTACTTTTTGGGTTGTTAAGTTGTTAACATTAGAATATGGTCTTTGGTGATATATTTTACTAAAGTACCTAATAAAAAATATTACTAGAAAAGAAAATCTAAGTATATCTGCCTAGTCAGTAGGAAAAAAAATGTTTTTAAATATTCCCAAATGCACACACATCGCAACAGATAAAAACACCTACAGAGTAGATATTTAACATGTTTTAGGTAAGTGGGAGTACCCAACTACATTTTTTAAGTAGCATTTTTCACACTTCACAAATCCAGTATATCCTAAATAAAATATGGGCTGTGATTTCAGTTATTTTAATTTAACCTGCATTTTAATTTCTTTCACTTATGCTACATGATGTTGAAATGCATTATTATTTTTTAGATGAGATTTCAAAAAATAACCCCATTAAAAATGGGCAAAAGGCATTAACATTTTTCAAAAGAAGATATACAAATGGCCAAGAAACTTGTGAAAAAATGCTCAACATCACTAATCATCAGGGAAATGCAAATTAAAACCACAATGAGTACTACCTTACTCCCTGTCAGAATGGCCATTATTAAAAAGTCAAAAAACAGTACATGTTGGCACTGATGCAGTGAAAAGGGAATACTTATACACTGTTGGTAGGAATGTAAATTAGTATAACCTCTATGGAAAACAGTATGGAGAGTTCTCAAAAAACTAAAAGTAGATCTACCATTCTATCCAGCAATCTCACTACTGGGTATCTACCCAAAGGAAAAGAAATCAATATATAAAAAGATACCTGCACTAGTATGGTATTGCAGCACAATTCATAATAGCAAAGATATGGAATTAACCTAAGTGTCCATCAACATGGTTGGATAAAGCAATTGTGGTATATATACACAATGGAATACTATTCAGCCAGAAAAACAGGATGAAATCATGTCTTTTGCAGCAACTTGGATGGAATTGGAGGCCATTATCCTAAGCAAAGTAATACAGGAATGGAAAACCAAACACCTCACTTATGTTCTCACTTATAAGTGGGAGCTAAGCTGTGGGCACGCAGGGCACACAGAGTGGTACAATGGACATTGGAGACTCAGAAGGGGGGAGGGTGAGAGGGGCGTGAGGGGCGAAAAACTACCTGTTGGTGCCATGTACACTGTTCGGGGGATGCGTACACTAAACACCCAGCCATCACCACTATACAATTCACCCATGTAACCAAAAACCACTTGTACCCTTAAAGCTATCAAAATAATAATTTAAAAAATAATAATAAAAAAGAAAAACTTCTCTTCACTTGGGTGTGCAATAATTCCTGTTATAGGAATTTTAAATCTTAATTTTCCCCCATACTTTTTATTCTGAATTCCAGGTATTATCTTATTTTGATCAATTCTCACTTGGGTTCCTCATCCCCTCTCTAGTGAGTGGTGCAGCTGTGTCACAACTTGTCCAAGTCCATTCCTCAGGGATCTGTAAACAAGGGGAAGCAGCAGTCTTTGTATAATAAGTACTTTGGAATAGTTTTGTCATAGTTGTTGATTTTGTCCTGTGTTTGTGTCTCCATATTCAGGCTGTCCGGACAGCAGCTCTGGCTCTGGATGTAAAAGTCCCCTGCAGGGGTTTCAGGGCTGCCTGAGGCGCATCTCCATTGGGGACAGAGCGGTGGATCCCATCTCAGTACAGCAGGGGGCACTAGGGCATTTCAGTGACCTCCAGATAGACTCGTGCAGCATCACAGACAGGTAAGGGCTGCCCTAGGTCATCTTAGCATACCTGTTTTCAAAGTTTTTTAGGTTTTTTTTTAATGGTAGACAGCTGGAAAATAAAGCACTTCACTCTCTCTTTTTTCCATTATCTTTCCAGAGGGAATGAACTAGTCATATTTAAAATGAGGATTAGAAAACTGCATCTTAATTGAATAAATAGCATTTTTCAAATGATAGTATTTTATTAGAAGATATATACCATATGAATTTTAACTCAACATGATCCCAGGTTACTCAGTTCCTAGTTATCAGCCAGCTTTTGCAACCCTACCCCAGTCAGGTGGGTGATATTTTCCCAGGCAGGGGAATCTGACAGGTTGCTGCTCTTCATCAGCCACCCAATACTACCCCTTCTGCAGAGAAAATAAAAAGCAACCTGTCCTTCTAGAAAAGTTTGAATCAGAGATGGATGAATATGTGTGCATAATGACATAGACTCAATGAAATATGGAGAAGACAACACCCACATTTAATTTATAAAAATTAAGTATTATAACCACAGTTACGCTGCCAGTTGTGTCATATATTTATAATGATTTTGGCTGAAAAGAAACCCTGATTCACATCTGGAAAAGCAATGATATGCCTATGGCATATGATATCTATGATATGCCTTAGTGCCATCGCTTTGGTATCTACTTTCAACAAATAGATAAATGCTACAAATTAAAAAATTAAAAAGATATGTCTACATATGGTAGACCTTTCAAAACAACTTCTTCATGGAGGAGAGTCTGTTAGTCAATTCTATTTTGACTGTCAAATTATCATCTCCAGCTAAACAGGTTGTAATTTATAAACCATACTTAGTGATATATTAAAAGAACATAATTCCTATTAAGTAAAAAAATTCATTCAAACAAACTTGATTCATTCAACACCAATTAATTTTCCCCTGTGAACATTCTGTTGATTTGTAGGAAAAACTTAATTCAAAGATGAGGAGTGTATAAAGTAAGAATCTGTTCAATAAGTCTCACTGTTGACCTTGGGAATAGAATTCTTGGCTCAAGCCTAGGACTGCATTCACTAGTCATCCCACACCAGCTCCGGAACTCCATGCCGTGGTCGTAGGGAGGGTAGTTGGGAAGGCTTCTGGTTGCTTGCACAATGGGAGTTGGCTCTCTGGGCAAGGAGCAGCCCCCACCCTGCTGTCTGTGGATCGAGGGGTGATGTCCAAGGGCCCACACTGTGAGTGACAAGAGCTGTTAGCTCAGCTGTGACTCAAGTGCGACTTTCTTTGCTTGTAAGACATTGTTGTGATATCTTGTCCATTACTTACAAAATATGATATGTTCACAGTATATCTGCTATGAGAATATATCCCAAAGCTGCCTTTTTACAGAAAGGATCCACATTGCCTGCTTTGTGCATGTAGCTCAAAAAGTAAAAAGCTATTTTTTTACTATTATAGGCTGTTTTACTTTTAACCCTAAAGTTTCAGGAGTTACACTGGTGTCTAACTTGGTCTCTAAGATCCCGTATTTTTAAAAGGATTCTGAAGTGTATCCCGAGTTACTTGTAAAGATGTTCAACTAAGCATGTGTATGTGAGCCACAGTTAAACTTCAGCCACAATGTATACAGTATCTCAGATACGGGTTTTAAGAAAGCACTTTTAAATTCTTTTCAAATAGGACTGCAAACGGAGGTTATTCACTATATAGAAGTCTCTATAGTAATATAGAAGTCTAGCTCCCCCTGAATTTTATAAAAGAATAAAAATTAGAAAACTTTGGTGCACAAAATGAGGTTCCACAGTGTTAAAATTAAAGGCCTTTGCTATTTCCTTTATATTCAGTTTGGAAATCCTAAAAGTGCTGAAAATTCACTTTTAAGTATCCTGAAAATAAGCCTGTAAACATCTATTAGCTTTTTGTTGTTGTTAAAAAAAACAAAACAAAATTATTTTAATTCACAAAATAGAAATATATGTCATTCAAATACCAAACCTCAAAATTCTACTTAGGGACAAATATGGGGGTATGAAGTTATCCTTTTTAATCAAAGTTTTAGGCTAAGCAAAAAATAGCAATGGGCTGTGTAGATGACAGAGCCACAAATAATGACTATTTTATGTTTGGATAGGTTTTAACTTCTAAAATCACCTCTTACATCAGACTGCTATGATCTTAAGGTGAAAAAGCCTGGTCTTACCTTTGCCCTATATGCCACGTGACAGAGCTTTCGATGGGGCTTCTGTGCTGAGTTGCCACCTGGAGCCCCCTGAGCAGGGAGGACTCCCTCCGTCCCACCACCCCACTGTGCAGGCCACCTCCCGCACCTGCCCTCCCTCTGTCCTCCCTCCCCTGTGCCGGTCCCCTCTGTGCTGGCTGCCTCCTGTCGTACTACATGTAAATGTTTCATAGTTGATACTGTGTTTAGGTGAAAAAAATTAGCATATACTTATTGATATTCTCTTGACCATGCAGGAGTTCTTATTCCAAAATATTTCTAAGTAAAATTACATTATCCCTGTTGGTATCAAACAGCAGTGGTTTTTAATCTTTTTTAAAAATTTGTGGAATCTTCAAGTCAGGTATGATCTTAAGATGTTCCATTATGTTAAGAAGGAGGAGGAAGAAGAAGAGGAACAGCTGTTTTTTAAAAAAAAAGTGACGTGGAGGTGGGCATCCCCCACCCCAGCCTGTCAGCCACCCTCAACGGTGACTCCGGCTCCCCACTGCTGAGGGTCCCTTTGATCAGTCCACACAGGCTTTGCCATACCCTGGGGCCCTTGAAATATTTGAAAAGTTGGCATTCCGATTGTCCATAACGATTTTTCTCTGAATGCAGACTTAACTCTCACTGTAATTAGTCAAACTCTTGACCCCAAGCTCATGGGTGTTGCTGGAGAGGCAGGATGATGGGGTGTTGGGGGCACGGCCAGGCCAGGGATGCTGTGGTCTCTTTTGTCCAGCCCCTCAAAGGATCCCTAAAGGGGCCAAACACAAGCCCTTGGGGCTCCCTGCCCGGCCTTTCTCCTCCCATCACAACCTCCCAGCCTCTCCCTCGCTGCTCTGGGCCCCGGCAGGCAGGGCCTGGCGCTCGTCCCCGCCTTCCAGCACGGATCACTGCCGCCCTCACAGCCTCCCTGCCAGGGCCTGGGCCCACAGCCTGGAAGGCCAGTGGCCTGTGGACCTTCACTCCCTCTTACGTCCTTCACCTCAGTCTCAGTGGAGGAGGCAGGCAGAGGCCAAGATCCAACCCTGACGAAGAGGTGGGCAGTGGCGTTCGGCCAGGCCTCTGGGTAAAGCTTCCAGTGGGCCGGCACACACTGCTGAGTTCCGCAGCGCACCCTCCTCCCTGCCTCCCAATCATCCCGGGAGTCAGGCGGGCAAGGACAGCCACCCCAACTTCACAGTGGGGGCAACAGAGTCCAGGGAACTCTGCAAGTGTGACACCTCCAACTTTGTTCTTTTTCAAGATTGTTTTAGCTATTCTGGGTCCTTTGAAATTCCCTATAAATTTTAGGATGGATTTTTCTATTTCTGGGGGAAAAAAAAGCCATTGGGATTTTGATAGGGATTGCATTGAATCTGTATGTAGATTGCTTTGGGGAGTATTGACATCTTAACAGTATTAAGTCTTCCAATAACTGACTCTTCCTTCTAAATCTAAAAGGTGACAACAAGGAGACCTAAATTAAATGTTCTTCAAAATTCCTGAACCTATGTTACTATGTGACTGAAGATGCTCCTGTCCCATTCTGCTCCCTCTGTCTCTCCCTCCATGTCTCCCCTTCTTTCTTCTAAAAATGTCCACAGTGTAGTAATGGAGCGTGGCAAATTTTATGATCTTATGTGTGTAATTCATTTTGCTAGCCACACGTGAAGTTATCATTGTGTCACTTCGGGCAAAAAGAAAAATAAGATGTGTTGAAAATTCAGCTGTCACAGATACATAATAATCAGGTGTATGTTCATGGACATATTTATCTAAAATTTATCTGTACGATCAGAGAACCTCGACGGCAGACCCAGTAATTGCATGTCATGTGGAATCTTCTGATATACGCTTTTTTGTCACATTAACCTATTTTTAGTAAATAAACACTTATTCTATGATGATTGAAAAGGGGAATAGCAGTTGTGTCTGTTTTCTTTTAGGTGCCTGCCCAACTACTGTGAGCACGGGGGTGAATGCTCCCAGTCATGGGACACCTTCTCCTGTGACTGTCTGGGCACAGGCTACACAGGCGAGACCTGCCATTCCTGTAAGCCCCACACCTCATTGTCCTCGTTCCCGTTATGATTTATTTGTCATTTCATTTGCATCAGTTGTTTATTTGTATCTGCATATTTGAAATCATGCAAACACATCAGACGAGGTATTTTAGCGCCTAATTAATTTCTCGTTTATTTTTAATCCTCCACCTCATTTAATACGAGGGTGTTGAGGTGGTGCAGAGACATATGTAGTACTAAGTAGGGTAGAAAAAAGAAGCTGGCAGGCAATGGGAAAATAAGTACAGGAAAATGAGATACAGTCAAGGATCAAAATTAAATTAAATCAAGAATGCATGATGTAACATCTTGTTGCATTGCTTGAGTTGGGACATACTTTGCATTCTGAGAATCTATTCAGTCAAAGAAAGGTAGGAAAACAATCAGTTGCCAGGCTCTCAATGTTAAATTTAATAATATTAAAGATTTTTTTAAAAATCGCTGAATGGCAGTGCTACATGGTAAGGTTTTAGAAGAGGCAATTAGATATCAGCTAGAAACTAGAGAACCTTTAACGTCTCTTACAACTGTGATTTTCCTTGGTGATGACTGCAAAGTTAACTATTACAAAAGTGTACATTTATTGAGTGCTTCAATATGCCTGTCCTCTTCTAGTGTTTTGCGTGTGTTAACTCACTTAACCCTACAGCAGCTCCCGGAAGAAAGTACTATTATTATCTTCATGGCAGAGTTGAGGATAGAAGGAGGTTAAGTAACTTGACCCACGGCTGGTTGGTGGCACGAGTTTACCAGCCGAGCTAAGGAAGTTGGCTCCAGGATGCCCGAAGGGTGGTCCTCAGACCAGCGAGCATCAGAACCACCTGGGAACTTGTTACAATAAAGAATCTCAGGTCTCACCCAAACCTACTGAATCAGAATCTCTGGGGATGGGGCCCAGGAGTCTGTTTTAATCCACCTTCCATGTGCTTCTGATGTACAGTGAAGTATGAGAATGACGTCTAAGGGATGTTGTATTCTAATGCTCCTCTACTGCCTCTCCCGTGTTAAAAACCATCTGTCTTTACATCCTCTGTGTATTTTAAAGGTCATGCCATTTTATTGACCTCTAGTTTGTTAACAATTAGAACATGACAGAATTCTAAAAAGCCCATTTTTTTCCTGTTGGTTTTTGTATTTTGTTTTAACTTTTAAGGTTTTCTTCTTTTTGTGTATGTAATGACATTTCTGAACAACTTCTCCTTAGGAACAATCTCCCCCATCCCTGGGTCTTCAAGAAAACGGAGTAAGGTACAAAGTCCTCAGTTCCACCACTGACCTGCTCATACTGAGGTCTTACTTGAAACTTCTAAGAACTCTTCCGTGAGACTTATTTAATTTGATTTTCACAAAAACTATAGAAGGAAGGCAGGGTGTGGATTTTTGACTGTATCTCACTTTATACATGCAAATGAAGCTAAATGAGAATCCTATACTCCCAGCTCTGAGGTTCTACAAAAGATCTGGGCAAAAAAAGAGACAGTCCATGGCCAATTCTGTTGCAGATTAAAATGTCAAGTATGATCTTAGTACTAGAAGGCTTTTTGTTTCTAAAGCCATTCCACTTTTTCTAGGAGTTGGGTGGCCTCTAAAACCAAAGGCTGAATGCCTTGAGAAGGTCACAGAGTTGGTGCAGGGACCTGATCTTGTACTTCTGTGTATCTTCTATCCTTGGAGCAGAGTTTCTTAGATAAAGCGGATGCCTCGTCGTGTGTTGCTTGTCAACTCCTTTGTGTCCTCCATTATAGCCAGCATCATCTCTTACGTGTTGTGTTTAATGAATGAGTCATGTTAATGCATGGTTATTCACTGTAACCAAAACACAATTCCAAACAATTCAGAAGGAAAATATCAGAAGACCGCAAAAAGAAGCATTTCAAATGTCAATCTGTTGTGGTTTTCAAACAGATACTCCAAGCAAAGGTGGAATTTTACCAAGCCATTAACCATGAGTCTAGATTGCGGAACCTAGTTATAATAGGTTATTTTTGTTTTGGGCAATTATACAATTAGTACATGTATACATTGTCACTTAAAAAGTCAAACAATTCACATAAAGCAAAAGTTCTCCTAATCACCCTCCTCAATATTTGTTCCCTATCTAAACCCACCCTGTACCCCAAATCTAACCATTGTTACTAATTTGAGTGAATCTACTAGGCATTTATAAATAAATGTGTCTGCTTAAGTAAATATATAATGAGTTGCAAAAAAGAAAGTAAAGAATGACAGAAAAGTAATCCATCCTACTTAAGTCTCCTTCTATGAAATTGTGAAAGGAACACCATTGATTTGGGCCAATTCACTGTGGAACAACTCTTGTTTGACAGTTGACCACATTTACATTAAGGTTGCTTAGTTTTAAGATTTTTTTCTTGCAAAGAAACAGTTCTCTAAATCTCCTATTCTGTGAAATGAGAGAAAAATAACTCCCCTACCTGTCTTTGGGTTTTGCCTTAAGTATTTGAAAATATTTTTTCAGTGAATATTTATGAAAGTAAGTGTGGGTAATTCAGTCAATGTAAAAATGTCCTTCTTATGATGGCACAAATATTTTCCCTTCTCTTTCCCATATGATGGTTTCTTTTTCCTTAAATTTCATCTGTTTACTCTGTTTGTCCTCCCCAACCTTGTCTGTAGAGATGCCAAAATGTGCTGATACAGGTGAGGCTGATACTTAGGGCTCTCATGAGAGGGTCCAACAAGGCTGGCATCCCTCATGTAGCTTCTTCCAGGAGCCACTGTCATCCTTCAGCTTCTTCAAATGTGTGCTTTCCTGCCAGTCATCACGTTACTGTGCTAATCCTTTTAAACTTATGTTAGGCATTAACGATGTCCATCACCTGTAGGTGTTAATTCCATACCTTGTACTTGGGAAGACATTTATTTTCACAATAAAAATATTCAATGATTTCAGAATAAGTTAACATTATATAGGAACATCTTTCAAGAAAATTTTTTCTCTCTTATTTTGAATTTCAATTGTCTTGAATTGTCATTTGCAGAATACTTAAGGAAGCTTCTTTTTTAAATCGATTTTAAATATTTTCTAATGAAGAGAGTTTGCTAGTTTGTAAATGATATTTATCTCATTTACTAGTTTGTAAATGATATTTATCTCTTTAAAATATTCCTTTGTAGGTTGTTTTTAAGTAAGCAGAGGATATAATTAAATAATTTAAATTTAAAATACTTCATTTAAAATACATAATTTAAAATAGTTCACAGCATGCTTATTGGATTTTACCAGATTATTTAGTTATGTTAAAACTAATGTACTTCAGTTATTACAGGTGGAATAAAGGTTTCTTCTTTAATTACAGCACTTAATTCTGAAGTATAGTTGCCACAAGTTTGAAAAGAATTGTGCTTCAACAGCACATAGGATTAGGATTCACAGATTTCCCTATAATACCTTTTCAAGTCTTTTATACTGTACTTCAGAATTTTCATGCTTCCTTGCTTAAAAACAAAAGAGAACGTTTACGTAGAGAAAATATAATCTCTAGACATTGCCAAATGACTGTCTATTGAAGATGGTACCACATTCCCACTATAACCACGTCTTCATTTTTAAACACCAATGCACTATTTCCTTTTTCCCCCAAGTAGAAATATTCTATATACAAAATATTTATTCAGCACTTTACAGCATTCAACATTTAAATACATTTTGACTAGGTAATTTCCTTCTCCTTTGTTAATAAAAATACATTTAATTTTAAAATGTCATTTTTTCTTCCATCTAATCAAATATAATGTCATATATATTAATAAAAAATGATATTGAGTAATATGTATCATATGTCTGTAATTCAGAAATGGAAACCTTTTGGATACTAATTAAAAATATTGAGGGATCCATTCTGTTTCTGATGGACCTTGTTCTCCTTCAGCTCTCTACGAGCAGTCTTGCGAAGCCTACAAGCACAAAGGGAGCCCTTCTGGGTTTTACTACATTGATGCAGATGGAAGTGGCCCCCTGGGACCATTTCTTGTGTACTGCAATATGACAGGTATGTTAATAACCTTTAAATGCATTTATCTGCTGTTTACATATACGGTCAGAATAGACCAAGGAAAAATTTACCTAGTGTCAGTGTTATTAAAACACGCAGTTTGATAGTTGTGTACTAACAAGTAGAAGTATTAAATATGTATTTGTTAATTTTGTTAACAAAATTTTTTTGTAGTTTTTGTTTACCTAGGTCAGATTATAGGCAAGATTTGACGCTTTTCCAGGGCATCGCTGCAGCTCTTATGCTTCTTATAATGCATCTGTTCACATGCATCACAATAAAATATAAAGCTTTGATTCTGTCATTTACGTATTTTCTAAATTTAGAAAAAAAAAGAGGTCTTTAGAAGTGCTAAGAAATAACATATATGTGTTAATGTTTTATGTATGTCTTAGATAATTTAGTGATTTGTATGGCACATAATTTTTTCATAATTGAAGTGATTTGATTCTTTGGTTATCTGATATTATCAAACCACTCCTGGCTTAGATATTTTTACAAATGAACACAGCTTGATTATAGAAAATTGCAGTACAATGTCTTTTAGACAGTTAAATTTTTACAGAAATTTGTTATCACCTAGCACTTCCAACTCTCCAGAAAGTGGAAATGTGGAATAAATAGTTCTCCTCCATTGCTCTGAGAAAAAGTTTCAAAGTTTCATAAATTTGGACAGTAACCAAATGGGTCAGCAAACACCAAGGAGGAAAAAAAAAACCCCAGACAACTGAAAGTACATAGGAATTAAAAATGCTTTAGCAAAGATTGCCAAAAAATATTCAAACTTCATAGGGCAAGTTTGGAAAATTCAGAGCCACCTGTACAGCATGTGCTGAAAATAGAGAAACAGAAGTCCTGCCAAGAGATACCAATTTAAAGTAAGAAACCCCATAAACTGGTCTCGAATGAAATCAAAGAATTCAACCAAAGTCGCAAGCAGGAAGAAACTTTGTTGTCATCATTTTAAGATGAGGAAACCAAAGCTCAGAATATTTGGTTATAGAAGTATCTACTGACAAAGTCTAGTTAATGACAAAGGAATCACTAAATCTGATCTCTTTTCTCCCCTAGAAAGGGGTGACCTTCTCTCTGGATGCTGCATTGCCCCATAGTCAATAAAATATTCTCTAGTTATGTAAATCAAGCAATAACAATTATAAAATGTGTAATAGTCAAACCACTATTCCAATTTCTTGAAATATATATACAGTAATTACCTTCAAAAAACAGTGGTGGTTTCAGTCCAGCGTGGTTGGAGCTTGGACGTAGGCACTCTGTCTCATGGACAAGTAAAAAGCTGAACGAACTGAAAAATCCACAAATCTTTTTAGATCCAGCAGAGAAGTGAGGTCACAGAGCAGACCTCTGCCCCGGCAAATTACCCCCCAGGCAGGCAAATACATACAATCACAACTTATCCCTGAAGCAGAAATCTTTGGGGAAACCAGTACCAAAGCAGGAAAACCTAAACTGAAATTGATGAATTGCTGACGCTCAGTGTGGACAAGCCTGAGACTTAAAAACTCCAGGGGGACCCAGTCACAGAAGGGTCCCCACACTTTTGTGAGTTTTACCTCTAGAAGCTTCTCTAGAAGGTTCTCACAGTGAACATTGGAGAAAAATCTCTTTATTCTTCCAGAAGGGGGAGGTGAAAAGGAACCATTCTGAAGTACACCAGAGCATCCTGTGCTTCTTAACAAGGACTTCCCTCAAGTGAAAATATTTTCCGAGGACCTAAACTACTGTTTTGTTCAGAGCCTAACCTACCTGGAGGAAGGGAAATACCCAACCCCAGCCCCCTCTAGCCATCCTGTCCCACCTAAGGGTGGTGGTGATGAGAGAGGGCTGAGAAGCACTTGTGAGGTTCACAGTCCAGAGGCACAGGCTCACTAAAAGATTGAGACCTCGTCACAGAGCTATAGAACGCTTCCCTTCCACACATCTTACTTATATTACTAAAGGCCTATTTACAGCACTTACTGTTACCTAATACATCATGTCTGGCCATCAAGAAAAAATTTCAAGGCATATTAAAGGGCAAAAAACACAGTTTGAAGAGACAGAGCAAGCATCAGAAACAGACTCAGATATGGCAGTGATGTTGGAATTATCCGACAGGGAATTTAAAACAACTACACTTAACATGCTAAGAGCTCTAACAGATGACAGCATGCGAGAACACATGAGCAATGTGAGCAGAGAGATGGAAATTCTAAGAAAGAAGGAATGCTAGAGATCAAAACAGATCTGTAACAAATGAAGAATGTCTTTGATGAGCTCATTAGTAGACTGGACACAGCTAAGGAAAGAATCTCCAACCTGGAGGTATCACAAAAGAAACTTCCAAAACCAAAAAGCACAGAGAAAAAAAAAGACTTTAAAAAAATCAGAATATCTGAGAACAGTGGTACAACTACAAAAGGTGTAACGTGCATAAAGAGAATTTTAGAAGGAGAAGAAAGAGAGGAACATAAGCAATATTTGAAGCAATTATGACTGAGAATTTCCACAAATTAATGTCAGACACCAAACCACAGATCCAGAAAGTTTAGAGAAAACTAAGGCAGGATAAATGCCAGAAAAAAAAATACAGCTAGGAATATATATTCAAACTGTAGAAAATCAAAGGTAAAGGAACAATCTTGAAAGAGGTCAGAGGAAAAGAAACACCTTACCTAAAGAGGACCAAAGAGAAGTATTCTATTGGCCTCTCTTCAGAAACCATGCAAGCAAGAAGAGTGGAGTGAAATATTTGAAGTGTTGAAAAAAAACCCAACTTAGAATTCTGTACCCTAAAAAATTATCCTTGAAAAGTGAAGAAATACTTTCTCAGACAAACAAAGGGGTCAGTTCTTCAAAAAGAGATAATTCTTACTGTGTGTGCTTCTAACAACAGAGCACTTTGCATCTTGATGGATCTTATTTTCTTTTTGTCTTCCTGGGCACATGGGAATGGGCATACTAGATGCTGGGGATTCATATGATATATTGAGCACATTTTATTATTTAAATACAGATGATCCCCAATTTCTGATGGGTCCACTTACAATTTTTCGACATTGTGATGTGAAAGTACACATTCAGTAGAAACCATACTTCAAGGACCCATCCGACCATTCTGTTTTTCACTTTCATGTAGTATTCAATAAGTTATGTTAGATATTCAACACTTTATTATAAGATAGCATTGTGTTAGATAACTTTGCGCAACTGTAAGCTAATGTACTTGTTCTGAGCACATTTAAGGTAGACTAGGCTAAGGGTGTCACATGCATTTTTCACTTACAATATTTTCAACCTACCATGGGTTTATTGAGATGCAACCCCATTGTAAATGGAGGAGAGTCTGTGCTGCTAATCCCAATCAAATCATGAAGTTAAATTAGCTTAATTTCATCAGTGGAAAAGAACCCAAACTCTGTGAAATAATTTAAAGAGGTTTATTCTGAGCCAAGTATGAGTGACCATGGCCTAGAGCCATGCCCAGGAAGCCTTGAGTAAGTGGTTTTGCCATGGTGGGGTTACAGTTTGGTTTTATAAATTTTAGGGAGACAGGAACCACATGTAAAGTCATAAATCAATACATGGAAGGCATACATTAGTTTGGCCTAAAGAGGCGGGACATCTTGATGTGGGGCATTACAGGTTATAGGTGGGTTTAAAGATTCTTTGATTTGTAATTAGTTAAAGAAATGAAGCTTTGTCTAAAGGCTTGAAATGTTTTAAGTTAAGATAAAGAAGTCTATTAATCAGAGACAAACCACAGAACATACACCCAGACTCAAGTGATCTGTTAAGTCTGCAGTCCCCAACCCCCAGGCCACAGACCGGTACTGATTCATGGCCTGTTAGGAACTGGGCCACACAGCAGGAGGTAAGCAGCGGGTAAGTGAGTGAAGTTTCATCTGTATTTACAGCTGCTCCCCATCCTTCGCATTACCGCCTGAGCTCCTCCTACGCCCCTCACACACACACACACACACACACCACCCCCTGCCAGCGGAAAAATTGTCTTCCATGAAACTGGTCCCTGGTGCCAAAAAGGTTGGGGACCACTGAGTAAATGGATGACCTGCAGGTGTGGTTTAAGCTTTGCCTTGCATAGCCCTAGGCCTGTTAATGAGTTACAAAGGATATCTCCAAGAAGGGAAGGGGACATGAGGAGGCATGTCTGACCTCCCGTCTCATAGCCAGCAACTCAGCTTTAGAATATTTCTGGGGTCCCCTTGGCCAAGAGGGGGTCAATTCAGTCAGCTAGGGTGGCTTAAGATTTTATTTTAGTTCACAATTTTCTAAATTGGATATTTATTTGAGCTACAGGGGCTTGAACAGGGATCACCTAATACTCACCCTCCTTGTAGGCCAATGAGACAGGCTCCAGTGAGTGAGAACATACATGTTGTGTCTCACTCAACCAACCCCTGAAACCCTTCTCAGATTTAGCCACTGTTAAAATTAATTTCCTCAGGTCCAATTCAGGATTCAAACTATAGGGATCTTAAAGTATGTGCTTTTCTGTTATAATGATTACTTAAAATTTTTAGGCTTATTTCTTCATAACTATAATATAGGGGTTAGATTAAAGGCTCTTTAAGATCCTTTCCAGCTCCAGTATGCTTATAATCTATTAAAATAAATTATGAACAGTTAGAGAAACATAACAATTATCTGTGTTGTTCCTTGGGTCTTTTATTACTGATATAATAAAGAGTAGTGACTTAAGTGGAATTTTATAAACAGAAACATATATCTCATAATGTCCCCAGATTACTATTCTACTCTTCAGAAAAACAGTTTTACAGATATATTCTCAACACTTCCCTTCTTAGTACTGAGGACATTTTCTATTTCTACATTTTAACCATGCATGCTGCCAATCTGCCAAACCGATCACCAGCCTGTGTGCTGCAAACCATGGACACCTGACAACAAACGGCACATGATCAATCATCCTCAATGCCTAACTTAGTGTCCTGTAAGGTTTCTCTAAATTTGAGTCAGTTGACAGGAGAAACCTGAAGGTGAATGTAGAGTAGGTGATGTACAGAAAATAATGCCAGATTTTATAAATTCTAAAATTAAGAAAATATACTTAGTTAGAATATTATTAAAAGAAGAATCTATGGAACTGAAATTGCTGTAGGAATACTTTGAGCCTCCTTTGGTGAGTACAGTGAGCCAAGTGACCAATTAATTTAAAATTGCATTTGTTAATTCACAGATTCTTTCTTACATGCTACTCATTTGTGGGTATTATGTCTTTGCTCTCGGTATGTTCTGTGACTAAGGGTATATTCCGACACTTCTGGTTTTCTTGTCCCTCTTTCCTTGGGTCTCTGTTTTTTGTTGATGTTTTGATATGTTAGAAGTGTGTAAGCACAGTAAGGCGGTTAAATTTGTCTCATGCACGTTTAGCAGCCAAGCCATTAAAAAACTTGATATGTGAAAGAGTGGAAGGGTGGTTTCTCAATGTAAAACCTATTACATAGTTTTGATTCTTAACTCTTAAAAAAATCTCCATGTGAATGTTACCCAGTCTCTCCAGGTAGGAAAATTCCTATGGGAGATGTCCATTATACTAAATATATCTTTGTAGAGGTTAAAGGACCAGATAGCACCAATGTAGTAGAATCAAGATGACTTCAGGTCAGCTTCTTATCCACCAAATACTGCATAGTACTGCAAGTATTCATGCAGCTGGGTGATGCTTTATGCTGCCTGAGGTCCGTTGTTGGCGACATCAAAGAATCCAAGGTGTGTTTCTTCCCTTATGAGATTGTGAAGTTGTTTTGTTTTTTATTTCATCAAAACAAATATAAGTAATCAAAGTGACAGAAATACACCAGAAATTATGTCAGCAGGCAGTCAGATGTGCAGGGTTACCACCTAGAATAGTTCTGTTAGATACTCAAGGCATGTGGCTCTTCAGTGCTTGGCCACTGATTGGGAAGCTGACACAACTAAACAATTTCATTTTAATAGAGCTGATTCCTGTTGTATTCCACGAGTATGTGGGTCACATCATCCCAAAATGTGTCTTTTATAAATTTATTTGATAATGAGAGAAACAGACACACACACAGATGTGGAAAATACAGATAATTTTTAACAATGTATGGGCAATAACAGTTTGTCCTCATGCTTGTGTAGAAGTAAAAAATAGTTTTAAGAACTAGAAAGTTATCGCTCACGTTATATACTTTTAGACATGATGTCCCAGAAGTCTGAACATCAGTTCCCCCAACATATTTTCTCTCAGAGGCTGAGTTCTGGCTAAATACATTGTTGTACAAATCCAACCCTCAAGATCGCTGCAAACATGCTGTAATATGAATTTCAATTAACACGTTAATTCAAATAAAAGACGCTTCTGCTTTGCACATTCCTGCCGGCCTCTGCAGCCCGGTGATGCCTCCTCTCTGCCCGGTTTCTGCAGCAGACGCGGCGTGGACGGTGGCGCGGCACAGCGGCCCCGACGCGGTGACGGTCCGAGGCGCGGCCCGCGGGCCCCCGCCCGCGGCCCCTTCGTCGCGGCCGGCGGGGGGGGCCGCCGGGCCTGGCCGAGCGCTGCGAGCAGCAGCTGGCTCTGCGCTGCGGGACGGCGCGGCACTCGGACCCGCCAGGTAAGGGCCGGCGCGCGGGCTTGCTGCGAGGGCGGGCCGGGCAGACGCGCTGCGTTGCCAGGGAGGAAAGGCCAAGGTCAAGCCGGGGCGCTCACTTCAAGGCCCTGACCCTGGCCCTGGGCGCTCTCTCAGAGTCCCTTCCCGTCCTTGGTTGGACTGAAGAGCAATAATGAGCGCCCTCCTGACAGTTGATAGACGTTCAGCGTTCATGTGCAGGACTAGTGACGTGTGTTTTTTTTACTTAATCAAGGGGAATTTTGCTAGTAACATTATGACTTAGCTTTCTGTTGACAATTAGGACATAATGGCTATAGGGTGGCTTGAATCTAACCCACTTGTTCCCGAAAACCAGAGGGAACCAATAAAGCCTCCCTGTACTCTTCTCAAAATCTACCTCTAAATCCACCTGTACCATTTTGTTTTCTTCCCTTTAGAGTTATCTCAGTATGCCGGGATGTCACTGTTTATTCCCCAGACCCATCCATGCCCACTTTGGTTGAGGAGGAAATAATTACTGACGGTATTACAAGATTTTTTCAGCTGGTCTCTCATTTTTCCCAAATGATCCAACATATATATCTTCATACGTGCAAGTAATCCTTAGGAAGCTCTGCTTGCCTCATAACCCTCTTCTCTTGAGTCAAAGGCACATTTTTTCCTTCCTCATTCCAGGAATTCCCATAGTCACCTACAGAATTCCCCACTGCTCCCCAACATAGGTGCCGAACGGTTTACCGCAAGTACTGTATTATTAGTTAAATACCGAAGCTTGCCTTTCATCTTTTAAAATTTAGCAATCAAAAATAGTATATGTTAGTAGCATAAGGAAGCCACTCTCAAATTTCACTGTTAAATTTTCAATCCATAATCCTTCGTTAAGTTGAAAAGTGGTCTGTGACTGTTACCTGGAGGTGGGCCTGGCCCCGCCTGTACTGCCTTCCCTAATCTGCATCTCTCCTGGCCAGTCGGCCCCAGGAATATGCCAGACCCTGTTCTTCCCCAGGCCACACACTTCCTGCCACTTCCTCCACATGGATGGCCTCCCCCTGCCTTTCACTCTCTTAAATCTTACCCATTGTGCTAGACCTGTGCACAAGGGACCCACTTGAGTCCCTTCTCAAGGTGATCTGTCCCTTCTTTGGACGCCTGTCAGTCACTTTGGCCTAGCAAAAGAGCAAAGGACTTGTTCCGTGTCCACATCTGAAGTTCAGATTCCAAGTCTGTCATTTAGCAGCTGTGGAAATTTAGTTCATTGCTTAACCTTTGTGAGACTCACTTTCCTCTCAAGTGAAACGGGCCCCGTAGTACTGATCTCGTAGGATTTCCTGCATAAATGAGATAACCTACGGAAAGTTCAGGAAGTAAGAAATTCTCGTTCCCAGCTCTCCAGTTTTTTTATATTTATGGATGGCGTTACAAAATTTAATTGTATGTTAGCCCATTGCTATTGAATTTTAATCAGTAAGAAAGATAATTACAGCAATCTAAACCAGGACTATGGAACAAAACACATTGGATTAGTTAACCAGGCAATGCAAGGCTAAGTGCAGAAACTGAGCAACTCACACGGGAGTGAACCTCTAATGGAACTGGAAAACCACGTCACTTAGCAAGTCAGTAGGCAAGCAGCACGTGTGGACTGGCCCACAGCCTGGACACTGCACAGGTCAGCAAGGAAACCCTCCCACGGGCTAGTACTTAATGCATGCATTTGCTGGCTGTTACCTATCTGGCTTTATTTCTAGGTATAAGGATTATTCTAAAACAACAAAAACAAGTTCTTAATTTGGAGAATGGATCGTTGAAAAAAAATATGAGTTTGTAAAACTACTTTAGGAACAAAATAGTGTCCCTTTTCTATGCATGCTCGATATACACGCATTCCTTATTTGTATGTCTTATGGCTACCTTGGCAAAGCTGCCACTGGAGAGTTTTAAATATAAACTTAATTTAGACAAACATCTGGGGTGGACCTGATATTTCCAGGAACTCCTGATTAGGGTAGAGATGAAACAGAAGGATAGTGTAGCCTAAATTTTCTCTATGATAAGAGAGTTCTGACCTGCTTTGCCTTAGTAGTGGGCACAAACAGGTCGGGAGGAACTTTAATCTTATACTCTGTAGCACAGTAAAATGAAGTAGCATCTGACTCTATATTGTACTGATGTCTGTGTCCTGTACCCAGAAATTGTGATTTAATTTGTCTGGGGTGTAGCCTGAGCTTTGGAATTTTATTTTAAAAGACCTCCAGGTGATCTTTTGGAAACTCTTGGGCTAGGGACTGAAATAATTGAAGAAATTGAATATCCTACTCCAGTCATAGATAATTTCCCTATTTCTTCTCTTTTGAAAAAGAAAATATATTTCTTCTTTATAATTTTGTTGGGGTTTTTTACTGAACTTTTTAAAATTTTGAGATAATTGTAGATTCACATATACTTGTGAGAAATAGTAGAAAGAACCTGAGAACCCTTTACCCAGTTCCCTGCAATGGTAACATCTTCCAAAACTATAGTACACTATCACAACCGGAATACTGACTTTGATACAGTCAAGATTCATAATATTTCCATCAGCACGAGAATCCCTCATATTGCGCCTTAATAACCACACCTACTGCCCCCTGCCATTCACCAATCTGTAACCTCTAGCAGCCACTAATCTGTTCTCCATTTCTATGGTTTTGTTTTTAATTCCAAGAATGTTCTGTAAATGGCGTCACACAGTATGTACCCTTTTGTGATTGAGTTTTTTCCACTCAGCATAGTCCTTTCTAGATTCATTTGCATTTTTGTACATATCAATAATTTGTTCTTTTTTATTGCTGAGTAGTAATTGGTTGTGTGGATGTACCACAGTTTAACCATTCACCCACCAAAGGGCATCTGGTTATTTGCAGTTTTTGGCTATTATAAATAAAGCTTTTATGAACATTCATGTACAGGTTTTGTGTGAATATAAGTTTTCATTTCTGTGGGATAAATGCTCAAAAGTACAATTGCTGGATCATATGGTAATTGCGTATTTATTTTTATAAAAACTGGCCAAACTCTTTTCTAGAGTGGCTGTACCGTTCCCATCAACAGTGTATAAGGATTTCATTTCCTCCGCATCCTCATCAACATTTGGTGTTGCCACCAATTGTTGTTGTACTTATTCTGAGAGGTGTGCAGTAATATCTTTATTGTGGTTTTAATTTGCATCTCCCTGGTGTGTAATAGTATTGAATATCTTTTCACATGCTTATTTGCCATCTGTATATGATTTACGGTGAAATGTCTGTGTATTTTTTTTTAATTCCATTTTCTAATTGGTTTGTTTATTTGTTTGTTTTGTTACTTTACTTTTGAGTTTTGAGTTCTTTATATATTCTAGATACCAGTCCTTTTTTGGATGTGTGATTTATAAATATTTTTTCCCACTCTGTAGCTTTTCTATTCATCCTCTTAATTGGGTGTTTTGTAGAGCAAAAGTTTTAATTTTGATGAGGTCCAATTTATCATTTTTTCCTTTAATGGATTGTGCATTTGGTGTGAACTCTAAAGATTCTTTGCCTAGCCCTAAATCCCGAAGATTTTCAATTTTTTTCTAAAAGTTTTACAGTTTCACATGTTACTTTTAATTCCTTGCCTCATTTTGGGATGATTTTTTTATAAGGTATCAGTTAGGTCAAAGCACTTAGGTGTGCACGCTCTCTCTCTCTCTGCCTTTGTTTTGTTTTGGTTTGGTTTTTTGCCTAAGAATGTCCAGTTGCTCCAGAACCATTTGTTGAAAAGGCTTCCCTTCCTACATTGAACTGAATTTTCTACATTGTCAAACGTCAATTGGACATATTTGTGTGGGTCTATTTTTACGTTCTACAAATGATTTCTATTCTTTTAAATTTGTTCAAGTGTTTTATGGCCCAGAATGTGATCTAGCTTAGTGAATTGTGCATGTGTATTTGGAAGGAATATATATTCTGTGGTTGTTGAATGAAGTATTCTATAAATGTGAATTAGATCCAGTTGATTGATGGTGCTGTTCAGTTCAAATCAATCCTTAATGATTTTCTGCCTGCTGGGTCTGTCAGTTACTGATAGAGGGGTGTTGAAATCTCCAGTGTTAATAGGGGATTTGTCTCTTTGTCCTTGCAGTTCTGTCAGTTTCTACCTCACGTAGTTAACTCTTCTGTTGTTAGGTATATACACATTAAATATTATTATATCTTCTTGGAGAATGTACCCCATTATCATTGTGTAATGCCCTTATTCATCCCGGATAATTTTCCCTGTTCTAAAGTCAGCTTTGCCTGAAATTAATATAGCTACTCTGGCTTTATTTTGGTTAGTGCTAGCATGATACATTTTTCTCCATCCCTTTACTTTAAATCTGTTGTTTTGTATTTAAAGAGGATTTTGGTAGACAACATATAGTTGGATCTCGTTTTCTGTCCACTCTGACAGTCTCTGTCTTTTAATTGGTGTATTTAGACCATTCACATTTAAAGTGATTATTGATACTTGGCTTAATATTTACCATATTGTAACTCTTTTTTATTTGTTGCCCTTTTTTTTTCTTTTTTCTTTTTTTAAATTCCTCTCTCATTTTTTCTTTTCTGTTTATAATTGAGCATTTTATATGATTCCATTTTCTCTACTCTCCTAGCATATCAATTATACTTCCTTTTAATTGTTTTCATGGTTACCCTTGAGTGTGAAAATATATATATACACGTATGTATACATATATAGATATAACAAATTTACTTTCAAATAACACTGTTCCACTTCATTGATAGTGCAGCTACTTTATAACAAAGTGGTTTCAGTTCTTCTGTCCTATTCCTTATTACATTGCTATCACTCATTTTGCTTATCCATAAGCTATAATCACCCAATACATTGTTACTATTATTATTTTGAACTAACTGTTGCCTGTTACATCAATTAAGAAAAAGACAAAAGATTTTATTTTACCTTCATTTATTCCTTCTCTAATGTTCTTCTTTTCTTTATGTACCTCTAACCTATATCGTTTTTCTTCTTTCCGAGGACCTTCTGTTAACATGGCTTATAAAGCAGGTCTGCTGGCCACAGATTCCCTCGATTTTTGTTTATCTGAAAAAGTCTTTATTTTTACTTTACTATTTAGGTTAATTATACTGGATATAGAATTCTAGGTTAGTGTTTGTTCTCTCGCAACACTTTAAATATTTCACTCCACTCTCTTCTTGCTTGTGTGGTTTCTTACAAAGAAATCTGACGTAATTCTTATCTTTGTTCCTCTGTAGGTAAGGTGTTTTATTTTACTCTGGTTTCTTTCAAGATTTTCTCTTAGTCTTTGATTTTCTGCATTTTAAATATGATTTGCCTAGGTGCAGTTTTTTTTGTATTTATTGTGATTGGTGTTCTCTGAGATTCCTGGGTCTGTGTTTTGGTGTTGGTTACTGAATTTAAAAAATTCTCAACTATGATTATTTTAAATATTTCTTCTGTTCCTCTCTCTCTCCCTTCTTCTTCTGGTAGTCCCATGATATGTTACATATGTTACACTTTTTGAAATTGTCTTACTGATTTTGGATATTCTGTTTTGTTTTTTCATTTTTTATTCTTTTTGTTTTTAATGGACGGTTTCTATTGACTTCTCTTCAAGCTCACTGACTCTTTCCTCAGCCTGGTCCAGTTTACTGATGAGCCCATCAAAGCCAGCCTACATTTCTGTTACTGTATTTTTTTTAATCTCTAGCAGGGAAAAAATTCTTTTAGTTTTCTTTTCTGTTAAAAAATTTTTATTTCCATTTTATTTTTGAAGGATAGTTGCTCTGGGTATAGAATTTGTAGCAGACAGTTCTTTCATCCCCAAAAAACATACGTCCTTCCTTCTGGTCTCTATGGCTGAAAATGAGTCACCCACTGCCATGAAACCACCATTTCTCTGTAGGTAATGTGTTACTATCAGCGGCTTTCAGGATTTTTTCTCTGTCTTTTGTTTTCAAAAGTTCGATTATGCTGGATCTTAGTGTGGATTTCTTTGCATTTATCCCTTTTTATATTCAATTTCTCAAATCTGTGGATTTATGTCTTTCACCACATTTGGGAAGTTTGTAGCCAACATTTTCTCTTTCAGCCCCACTTTCTTCTTCACTCTTTTTGGGACTCTGGTGACACAAATGTTGGATCTTTTGTTATTGGTCCATAGGTCCCTGAGGCTTTGTCCTTTTTATATTCAGTCTATTTCTCTTTGTTGGTTAAGTTGGATAAAATCTATTGAACTATCCTCAAGCTTGCTGATTCTATCCTGTCTTTTCCACTCTATTCTTAAACCCATTGAGTGAGTTTTTTAAAAGTTATGTTATTTTTCAGTTTTGTAGTATCCACTTGACTTTTTAATACCTTCTGTTTCTTTGCTGAGCTTTTCTTTTCATATGTTTCAAGAGAATTAGAAGTTGCTTATTGAATCATTTTTTTAATGATGTTTGCTTTTAAAATCTTTGTTAGATAATTCAGATTCATCCTTGGTGTTGGTGTCAGCTGATTGTCTCTTTTCAACAAATTATGGTTTCTGGTTTGGTGTGATGAGTGATTTTCCCAGTGATTGTATTGTAGATAGTTCTTTTGGCAATTATATGAGGAGACTGTGGGTCTTATTTAAATTTTTATTTTAGCATACAGTCACCTTTTTCAGGTTTAGTGTGCAGGTTTTAGCCTATTTTTATTTGATTTCAATGACAATATAATTTTCAGAGCTTGTTGGGTTGTTTTGATCAGTTTGGTTTATCTGTGCTGCTTGGGCTCCCACTGCTCCCTGCAGGTGCTGCTTGGGGGGAAGAAGGAGCTTCCCTAGACTGGGATGTGTGGTGCCTCTATGTGGAGGAAGGGCAGCTTAGGCCCACTGGGATGAAGGGTCTTCCAGGGCTTGTGACTGTAGTGGTGGGTTCCACCCTGCATCTGAGAGGTAGAGGCATCTGTTGTTATAGAATACCCTTTGCTGATGTCTCCCAATCTTTCAGGGTCTCTGGCTGAGGGTGGGAGTCTCAGGCCCTGGAGAGGAAGAGCATTTCCCTGAGGACTTATTATCAGCTTCATTTCCACTTAACCCCTTTGCCATTTTTTTTTTTTTGGCTGTGTTTCACAATGCAGTATCAGTAGGACTCCCATGCCATGTGAGGGAGGAACGATCCTCTCTGGGCCACCTTACGTTGCTAGTTTGGGGATCAGACTACACCAGACGTGTGTGGTCTGTTGTGTGGGAAGTTGTAAGATGCTATGTAAACCACTATAGTTTTCCTCCAGTCCTGGGGTCCTAAGCAGTTAATCTTCCCCTTCCCATTTTTCAGAATCCCATTTGGTTGTCTTTTGTATTATTTCCAGGCTTTATAATTATATTTAGTGGTCAGAAGCAGGGACGGACAAGTCTACACCATCCTCATCAGTCCAGAAGTTCTCCGTTAAGTCATTTTTGATAGTTCTCTCAATTCTTTAGTATACTTTAAAAACATTTGAGCAGAACCAAAGATATTTACTATTACTAAAAAATATTTTTTTACTACTTTATAGGGAATATGGGAGATTTAGATGTAAACTTACACTTGTACATTAGGATATAGTTTTTTGCTCTTTAAATCTATGAAAGTTTATTGGTGAAGTAAGTAATTTTTAAAATAGTATTATAAGAAAAGAATATTATTTTTTAAATATCTTTCACTTCCTAGTGACAAGCTTTCAATGTATATTTAAAAGATTCTTGATATTGATTCCTTTATAAACTTACCAGAATTGCTTTTTTTCTCTTTCTTTCTTTTTTCTAGGGAGTAGGTGGGTGGGCGGCAGTAGTGGTGATGAATACAGAGATCTTACCTATGAATGAGCTGTAATTGAGTTGTAATAAGTGGTAAGGAAGAAACTAGCATAAGTTCCAGGTATCAATTCAGGGACCAATGGTAACAACCAATGAATTTGAAAAACAGCACCAAATGGTCGAGCATGTTTGAAAAATTGAATGAGTTAATCCATTTCCGATTTCCTCTTGCCCTAATGCTGTGGTGACTGCAATTTGTCTCCTTCCACCCCCTTCCTCTCTTTAAGATGGATGACCTACACACTTGCTTTTTTAATCACCCTAACTTCACTGTGAGGTGCACTCTTATCCTAATATGCTGTTCTGTAGAACGAAGTCAGTGTCTGGCTGTATCATTTAGTCATTGCTGGTGCTGAGGAAGAGACGGTGCTAAACATCTGCAGTAGCCAGAGCTGTCGCTGACCCAGGGGCACTTTGTTTCTGAGCATCGATTCACCTCAGGCATGAAGGCCTTCCAGTGTCATTTCTTTAGCCTCCAAACAGAATCAGGCCATCCAATGCAAGAAAACTCCTTCTTCCAAAAAATTTATAAATCCTGTCAAGGAGTACCATACCTTTCCAAATGTTCAACATACTGCTAGCGTTCTTAGCAAAAAGATGTCATGAGATAAACCAGTGTCTCTGTATAACATTAAACTTTCTCAATAAGTATTTCATCATCTCAAGCAAATTTTATCTTTAGTGTATAAATTACTCTGGTTTTTATTTTGATGGCAAATTTTTTTGGAATGTTATTTCTGTGGAGAGTATGTAATATCATGTACAAATAAGTTAAGGACTCGTTTTCTAATAAAAGAAAAATAGACAGGAATCATGTAAGCCTAGATGTTGAAATATTGGGGAAAAAAGTTGGTTAGCATGCTGAAAGAAACATCTTCGTTGCAGAGGTGGAATATAACTCCTGAAGTATATTTTCATTCTCTCTCTGTCTCTCACACACACACACACTTTAAACCTGGGAGTAAAGGGAACTGTACTGGGGTGGTGGTAGTGGGGAGCAAAGTAGATGTCATCTTTCTCATACTTTTTTTTTCAGATGGAACCCCACTGAGCTGGTGGGTTGGAAGAACCAATGAAACACACACTTATCGGGGAGGTTCTCTGCCTGATGCTCAAAAGTGTACTTGTGGATTAGAAGGGAACTGCATCGATTCTCAGTATTACTGCAACTGTGATGCTGACCGGAATGAATGGTGATTTCCACATGATTTCCCTGCACAAAAATGTAGTTTTTATTCCTTAATTATGCGTAGTTAATTAAATATCAGACAAGCTGGTACAAAAAGGTAACTAGATTAAAGTATGTTCAAGCAAGTTAAGAATATGTTTTGATGAAATATGATAAATTAATCTAAAGATTAAATTTCATGACCAAAGATTTACTATAATATTTCACTATGAATACTATATAATATGCATTTTATTTCTCCTAAAATAGAAACACCTGGTAAGTTTTCCACTTATTGGAAATCAAATGTCAGTCCTTTGGAAGTTTAATTTAATTAATCAATCAAGTATTCACACAGTATACTCACAGCAGCAACTCAAGGGTGAATTCCTCCAAATCTTTGTCATAATAGATTTGGGATATAATACTGCACATTATGTCATTCTTTTAGAAATTCGCAGTAAACATTAACACATTAGAACTCTGAGAGGTCCTGCATAAAGGACTGTGTTTATTTTGTGTAATCGACAATTTCCCACACTCATTTAACTTTTCTTTAGTGCAATACCAAAGCTTTAAGAACCAAGTGTTCTGTAGACCACACTTTGAAACAACTAACACATAGAATTTCAAGGATTTGAAAATTGTACTTCAAGCTTTCTTTTGAGCACAAGAATTTTCTCATGTAGATTGCGTGCTTCTTTCTGTAGAAGTTGTTTTTGAGGTTATTTTTGGAATGTGTATTGGTCTTGTTTTTTATTTTATGTGAAAATGTTTTAAATCTCTGGATTCATGTCCGCAAATCAAAAACATTGTCATAAAACAACTAGACCATATAGACAACATTCTTTTTTAAAAAAAATCTCAATGGTCAATCAGGTGTGAATATAGTTGATTTGGCTATAAAATATCTAAGCAGTAATTTGATTCCAAAAATTGAGTTTACCATTTGGACTGCATGGTAGTCCACTTACTTAGTTGGCATAAATAAAGGCTATTTTGAATCAATTTAAAAAATATTGTTGAATTTGAAAAATGCACTTGAATAGACTGGAGATGTCAATAGACTATGTACTATATGCTCGCATGGGGATTATTTCTACTCTTCCTCCAGTTCAAAATTACAAAATCATCATATAGATTTATGAGACACTCCTTTTCGATATTTTGATGCACAGTCCCAATATAGCTTTATCCCATTTAAAAAAATGAATGCAATTTTAGTGCAGTGAGTAACAGGAAAAGAAATCTGACGTATAGTTTTACATTTGGCCACCAGTAATTCCCAGGTCTTATATAACTTTCTGTCAATTAAAATATTTTTGTAAAGGTTGAGATGTATATTATAAAATATCTAGTATTGCAATCTGATATTTGTTAACTTTGGGCTCCATATGAGACAAATTTAGCCACCTTCAAATCTTCTTGCAGGGCATCTCTAACAATCCTAGAGATTTTCTTTCCCACTGTTCCACAAAGGGCTCCTGCCCATGTCTAGCTCCTGGCTCTTTAGGGTACCTACGGATCACTGGCCTGTCCCCACCCCTATTCCCTACAGGTCAGAGAGGAGAGATTTGGCAGGTCATTGTAAGAAAGCCAGAATTATGTATATTCTCGTGGCTTTATAATGTGGTTTGAAGAATGTTAAGAAATTTATTTTTCTAAATAAAAGTTATAGAACATTCGATTAGTATTAAGTGCATACTTTATTATAGACTTCTCATTTGCTTGGCGTAGTAACCAGAGGAACATACCACATGGGGGATATAACTGTTTGTATTGAGTGACCTTCCTATGTACTGAGTAGTGAGGCAGGGGACAAAAACCGAGGTGGGTCTGGGTCCTCTGACACTCTTAGCTGTGTCAGCTTCAGTTCAGTAGAGTAAAGGGCTGCACTCGTGTGACAGAAGACCTGGGCTTTTCATTTGGAGGAAAGTTTAAGAGGCAAACAGATTGAAAAAATTAAATCCTATCCTAATTTCAGAAGTGGGGATTGTGGAGTCATTTGCTTTTTAAGCTTATTTACTTTGAAGCTTCCAGGAGACAGATCTTATTCAACAGTAAGAATATAACCATTCTCAAATTCTGCCCCAACTCTCGTAGAATATGTTTTGTAAATATGGATGTGTATATGTGGGAGAAGGTTGGAGAATTCCAATTTCTATTTTAATTTTTCAAATGTAATTAATTTTTCAGTCACTTGTAAAAATGGGATTCTAAAGATTTTATGATTAAAGTTATAAATAAAGATAAAAATATCTATAATTATAATATGGATTAGGATGTAGAAATAAGAACCTAATCTTAGTTTTTGTTCAAAGTCTTTCCTCAAGTAATTACTGAGGTGCTTAGTAAGTTTTTCCTGGTGAGAAGTTTATAATAAAAGAATATTATTCAGGAATGGAAGTAAATTGAAAGCTATTTTGCTATCTCTTCATAACCATGTCTATTAAGGTGAGCAGCAATATTGGCAATATAAACTGTCACCATTTTTCCATAAGTTGTTCCTATAATCAGCAGCTCTTTCTAAGGCATATTATATGAAAACAACAATTTATGATCAGACAGTACCCCAGTTAGAGTAAGAATTTTCTATCAAATTACTAATTACAATATGTCATAAGTTTATTATAAAAATAAATATATTTAAAGGGTACTATAATAATTTAAAATATTAAACTATACTCCAGTCAATTATGGATATAAACATATAGTGAACTATGTTTAAAGAGACATATATATTCTCTAAAATATACGTACAACATATAATTCAACTATTTTCAAAAATCCACAAGTTATTTTGATAGTTATAATGATTGCACATGTACTGTAATATTATTTTACTTCTAAGAATTTAAATAGGACTTTCGTGTGATTATTTCAGATCCCTTTAAAAAATAAATACAAATAAAAAGCATAAACTAAGATGGCTTCAATATATCCAACTGTACCAATAATCACAGTGAATGTGAGTGAACTCTTTATTCATTTAAAAGCCAGACAGACATTATGGTATTAGGTTTTTAAAGAAGCTATAGCTTGTTTACAAAAGATAAAACATAAGCAAGCACTCAGTAAAGTTGGAAGTAATAGAATGGAAGATTAAATGCAAACCCCAAAAACAAACAGGCATAGCTGTATCATATCAGACAAAGACAGAGAGCATTATTGGGGATAAAATTGGACCCTATCTAATGCTGAGGTTAAGTCACTAGAAAGATCTAACTACACTGGTATGCATCATCAAATTGTTTAAAATGTATAAAGAAAAAAATTAACACATATGCAAAGGGAAAGTGACAAATTACCCAAAATAGTGGGATAATTTAATGTAACATTTTTGGTAATCAATAAATGAAGCAGATAAGAATATTATAATACTATCATTAACAAACTTGATATTGCAGCCATATACATTTATACAATATATATCATTCTTAAGCAAGTATAGAACATTTTGCAGGTGAGTGGAATCTTAACAAATTTTAGAGAATTGTAGTGATAGAAGCTATATCCTTAATTGTAATTTGTTATAAATCAATAACAAACATATAGTTCTTAAAAGCACGTACATTTGCCAGTTAAAGACACAAAAAGAAATGAAATACGTGTAATACATGGAAATGCCAAAAAGGTTAGAAAAGAAGAAACCAGGCTGACAGACACTGTAATTAACATGATGGTGAATATAGAAAATTTGAGATAATATAAAGAAATACTATCAGGATAAATGAGAGTTCAGTGAGTTTGCTGAATTTGTGATCCGTCAGCAGTGAGAAATTACTTGAATTTCTATAATATCAGAAAATAATTACCATTACAAAACCCAGTAAAATTATTTGCAATATTAACAAAAATGTAAAGTTCTATGGAATAACTGCAATACCTTTATGAAAATGATAAAACTTTATTAAGAGAATTAAAGACAACCAAATAAATAGATTGATTCACTACTGTCGTGGATAATATGACTCAATATCTTAAAGCAGTGGTTCTCAATCAAGGGTAAATTTGACCCCCAGGGGATATTTGGCATTGTCTGAACACATTTTTGTTGTCACAAAGTGAGGGGAGTTGTTTCTACTGGTGTGTAAGAAGTAGAAGCCAAGGCTGCTGTTCAACATCCTGCAAAGCACAGGACAGCCCCCACAACAAAACATCATCTAGTCCAAAATATCAATAATGCTGTTGATATTTGAGAAATCCTCTCTTAAAGATATCATTCTCCTCAAATTAATCTATAAATTTAATGAAATTCCAAAAAAATGGCAAGTGTTCTATTTATTTGTATAGATCGCAACAAGCTGATTTTAAAATTAATAGGGAAACTAAGAATGAAAGCATAAGCAAGATAATTTTTAAGCTGGAAAACAAGATAAAGAGACTAATCCTATCAAGACATGTTATATTGCTGTAGCAGTTAATGCGGCTTGAATCAGCCAAGCAATAAGCAGATCGACCAGTTAAACAGAAACTTGAGAACCTGGAAATTTTTTCAGTGGGTTAGTTGTGGATCATAATGATTTTGTTATTACTGACCTACTCCCCTGAAAAATCATTAAAAGTTAAAGTTGACTCAACACTTCTCTTTTAGCTTTCTTAACAAGCCCCCAAATTTATAGCTCTGCTTTGCATCAGATGAATTCCCCTGGCACACAATGAGTAGTAGCTTTTAGATTTTGTACTTCCTGGGAAAGTATAATTTCTTGAGTAATAGGAACTTTTAAGTGAAAAGTGAAATTCTCTTACTTAACTTTTAATAGTGCCACAAGAAATGATTGTACCTTAAAATACAATATTTCCAAGTTTAGACTATAGTATAAATTTTAGAAAATAATAGGAATAAAAGAAGAAAAATAAGATGTCCCTATTAATTAGGAAGTTTTGAGGAAGTCTGATAACTATGACAAATCTGCAGTATTCTATTTGTAATCCGCAAAGATTGGGATCTGCCTATACCAATAAGAAATTGGTGAAAAATGTTGGCCATCCTAATTCTCAGGTTGGGAACACCATGCTTTCCAAAACAACTGGGGAAAAAAAAAAAAGACCTTATTATAGTATCTGCCCTAATGCACCTGAGATACAATATGGATTCCCCTCACACATTCCCAGTATTTCGTACACGCTTTCAGTGTTAAAAATGAAATGAAACTTGCAGCTTTAATGCAAAATGGGTCTTTAAAATTCAAACATCCTCCATGAATAACTAATAGAAGTATATTTCTTCTACTAGGCTATCTTGCTAAAATGGCAATCACAGAAGCTGAAATAGTTATTTTTGATGCCTACTACATTAATAAAAAATTTCCCAGACCTACTTCATTCCTCAGGAGACATATTTCTAGCTTGTCTACCATTAGTCCACTCCAAAGCTGAATGGTAATGATTTTAGATAATCCATGCTCTATTCTATGCATAAACATGAATAAAAGAGTCTTAACTAGGGTAATGCAATGGGATTTTAGTTTGATTTTAGAAAATTTTTTTAGAAGTAATCTTTCTTTACCTTTAAATATTTCACATTTTCCAGGATATTTAATACATATTAATTTATATCTCTTTATGTGCATTATAGGTTGCCATTTTTCTTACAGGATGAAAATGTTAAATAAATAAAATAGTCATTTTATTTTAGTTTTATCTTTTCAAATTTGAAACTTTGATGCCTGAAGTCTTTTATAAAAAAAGTTGGTTAGTGGGTACAAAAATACAGTTAAATAAAAGGAATAAGTTGTAATATTCGATAGTGTAGTTGGGAAATTATAGTTAACAAGAATTTATTGTATATTTCAAGAATTACACAAAAGAAGAATTATAATGTTCCCAACACAAAGAACAGATAAATTTTTGGGGTTATGGATATTCCAATTACCCTGATTTGATCATTACACATTGTACATGGGTATAAAAATATCACAGTACCCCCAAAATATGTATAACTATGATATATCAATTAAATTTTCTTATTTAGAAAACTTTATTTTGCAAATACAAAAGGATTACAATGATTAAATATTCGTTATTCTGATCTTTTGCCACAAATCCAAACAAAGGAAGGTTTTGGAACTGAGCAATTTAAAGAAAAAGTATTTACTAGATTCTATAGAGATTCTATATCAGAATGAGGAACTGGATAAGAGTGTTTTGTCTGTAAATCAGAACACATATGCAATTGAGGCATAGATATATAATAAGATGTAAGCATAGGTATATAAATGTAAGTATAAGTATTTTTTTGCAAAGAGGACACAAGTGCCTTTACCTTCACCAGAGAGGAAATGAGGTGCATAGCTGGGATCAGGACCCCAGGGACTCCCAGCTTCTCCTGCAGGCCCAGAGTAGTGTGCATTTATTCCCCAGTCACTTACACATAGAATGATGATGATGATGATGGTAATAACAATTAATGTTCATGATGCCCAATAGGCTGTATGCCTTTATGGGCAGAGACTGTATTTTTTACTCTGTGTTCTCTGCCTGGCGCACTGCCTGCCCCACAGAAGGTGAGTGCTGAGTGACTGGAGACGGCATTTCACAGGGCACTTTCACATGCATTAGTCTATGTTTACTAATAAGGGAGTTGTATTTATTTTGGTTTTGAATCTGTGGAGTTGTTTTTTCAATTTATAAAGTTAGCAAGGAAAGAAATACCCAATAACTGTAGAAGGACTTTTAAAATTAATGATGAATTAATATTCTGTGAAGTAAATATCTAAATCTAGTGTTACTATTTATATTTGTAATTACTAGTCATTCAGATATTATCCTGAGACTAATTTTAGAAGAGAAGTTATATGCTTAATTATTGTGAAAATCCCATTTTTGCAAAATGACCACCCTTCTGGATTGTCCCCCTTTCTTCTCTGTGTTCATGTAGATCAGGAATTAGCAAATGGGTCAAGAGTTGCTCAACTACTGCTTGTGGGTCAAATCCAGCCCCCTGGACTGTTTTTGTGTGGCACATGAGCTAAGAATATTTTTTACATTTTTAAATGGTTGAAAATCAAAAGGAAGCCTATTTTGTGACATATAAAACTTGTATGAAAATCAAATTTCAGTGTCTATAAATTTTCATTGCAAACACTGCCACGCTTATTTGTTATTGTCTGTGGCTGCCTGCACACTCCAGAGGCAGAGTTAAGTAGTAGCTACAAGAGGCTGCATGGCCTGCAAAGCCAAAATCACTTACTTTTTGGCCCTGTACAGAAAAAGTTTGCCAAACCCTGATTTAGATTCATCATAGTCTCTGTTCTCTCAAAATATTGAAAATGTTTTAAAGTGTTCAGTTAAGTCCTTTAATGTTGGTTTCAAATTACAATAAGATCATAGCGAATTTTGTCAGTATGTTAATCAGGATAATTTTTAAGGGTTTTGATTGTTGTTTTTTAGGACCAGTGACACAATAGTCCTTTCCCAAAAGGAGCACCTGCCGGTCACTCAGGTTGTGATGACAGACACAGGCCAACTGCATTCAGAAGCAACGTATAGCCTGGGGCCACTGCTCTGCCAGGGGGACAGTAAGTGGCCAGAAAACGCTTTCTTTTCATAACATGTTTTGGTTATAAAAGAGTAGATAAATGCCCTTATTTTGTCCAGAGAGAAAATTGGTGGCAATACTGGACCAGGATGGATCTAAAAAGATGGGTGTCATAAAAACACTGTCTGTACTAAAGATTGATATTTCCTTAGTGAGGAATTAGTTTATGGAGGATGAATTATCTTTGTTTTAACTTATTACTTGGTTGGCTGGATTTATTGTCCATTTATTGTATTTCTTCCAGAACAGTCATTAAGTGAAGTATTTCCTGAGTTTGTGAATGCTTGGGGATATTTATTCATTAGCCCTTACTTTCTTCAGACAACTGTAGTGGTATAAAATTATTGGGACACAGTTTCTTTTTTCAGACCTTTATACATATTATTTCATCATTATATGGTACTGAGCATTATATTAATCTTTTTTACTGTAACGTTTTCATTCACGGTTGGATTCCGTGGTCAAGTTTTCCCTCGCCCACCCAGGGCTCATGGACACTACAGTCCCAGAAGTCTTTCAGGTTGGTGAGGATCTGCCTGTTGCCCTAGTACGTGAACAGCAACTAAGCCAGATGTAAAAATCTTATTTCCCTGAGAAAAGTTTTAATAGTGTTTCTCATACACTAGCATTGTCTGTTGCTGTGGAGAAGTGTGAGACTAAATTTATTTTGATTTACTTCTCTTCCCCAGTATGTGGAGGATATTGCTGAGAGAGGTAGTCTGGCGTGGATCCTGAGCACCCCTGCACAGTCTTGCTGGGGTGCCAGACCCCACGGCATCTCTAGCCCCTAATACCGAGCAGTTTCTGTAACCAATCGTGTAGGCCTGCAGTCCCCAATCCCTCCTTGTAAGGACCCTCCCCCACACCGCACAGCAAGGGGTGAGTGGCAGGTGAGCAGAACAAGCGAAGCTAAGCTTCACCTGTATTTACAGCCGCTCCCCATCGCTCGCATCACCGCCTGAGCTCTGCCTCCTATCAGATCAGAAGCCGCAGTAGATTCTCATAGGAGCGGGAACCCTACTGTAAATGGCACATTTGAGGCATCTACGCTGCTCAGTCCTTGTGAGAATCTAATGCCTGGTGATCTGAGGTGGAGCTGGGGCCGTGATGCTTGCCCTGGAGAGTGGCTGCAAATACAGATTATCATTAACAGAGAGGTTTGACTGCACAATAAATGTAATGTGCTTGAATTATCCCGAAACCATCCCCACCCCCATGGAAAAACTGTCTTCCATGAAACTGGTCCCTGGTGCCAGAAAGATTGGGGACCGCTGGTGTAGGCAACTAAGGAGGTCAAAGAGAATACAGCGCCGCTGTCAATGACCGCACACTCCCAGAGAGGAAGAAGACTGGTTTGTTTGCTACTTGCTCAAAAAGTCCTGGACACTGGTCCCTGGGTTCCTCATCTGAGATGCAAACCTACTATGTGTGTAGCAAAGACCTGGGCCCGTGGATCACATTGCCCTGTGAGATGTGGAGATAAAGGGAACTGATGCACATACTTTAATGCTCTTGCTGCTTGCTGTGCTGTAATAAAGTTTCTTGACTTTGACCAGAAACGTTGTGTTTTCTATCAGCATCCATGAAAGTGCGGCAAACTAGACCGTTAGCTTGCAAGTAGCGTGAAATCTCTGATTCTTCACAGTTCTTGACAGATATGTTACCCTTCAATTTCAAAGCTTATCCAGAATATGCCTCAGTGTTAATTATTGTGTGTTAATTTTTCCTAAAATAAAGCATGCTTATTCTGACCTAAATATTCTGACATTCTCTTCTCCTTCAGGAAAAATGGTCTTATTATGCTTTTTTTTTTTTGAGGCAGGGTCTTGCTGTCTTGCCCAGGCTAGAGTGCAGCGGCACAATCATAGCTTACTGCGAACTCTCAAACTCCTGGGCTCATCACTATGCTTTAAATACATTTTCTGTTTCATGTGTTAGATTCTCTGCGTCTGGGACTGTATGTTGATCTGTTTTCCTTTGCCCTCCGTACGTTTTCTGTTTTCTCCGATTAGTCTCTTTGTCCCGCTCTGCATTCCATGTGATTATCCTAAGTTTCCCCTCAATTTCCGTCGTTAGATATCGGCTGTATTCATTCCATTTCTAGATATTTCTGATTTATCTATTATTTCAGTGATGATTTTGTTTGTATCTCTATTTTATTTTTCCTTAAAAATCTTTTAATGTATTTTAAAATTATCTAATCTTTTAGCTCTAGTTTTACTGAATTAGTGTTTGTATGTTTGTATTATTCTCCTACTATGAAACTCTCACAGGGATTTTCCTTCCCTTGGGCTGTGTTCTTTCCGATCAGCTTTTTCACATACGTGTGCTATGATCTGTCATGTCCTCCTTTCCTCCCTTTCAGTCTACCTCGTACACGCTCGTTCCTTCCTCCCTTCCTTCCTTGCTTCCTTCTTTCTTTCACAGTGTGCGTGCATAGTTGCTATGCTTCTTTATCTTGTTTATAGTTCAGACATTTAATTTATTTATATATAGTATACTTGAATTCTTCCTGACATCTGTCTCTTCATAATCAGACATGTATTTCTGTCCCTTCTAAACTGTAATCACAGGACTAGAGTCTGTCATTCTGTCAATTTTTTCCATAATTTAAGATCCCAAGTTGGTGAGAGAGGGGTCCGTTGAGTTGTGTCTGATTTACTGGCTGTTCTCTGTGCTGTTTTATCTTCAAGATTTATTTAAACGCCTTGTGCCGGTTGTCACATCACAACACGAAGGGTGTATCCTACACTTGTGTCAGGATATCCACAGGCTTCAGATTCTTCCCACAATCCAGCATTAACCCCTGGAAATTTGGAGCTTTTCTTTCTTCCTGCCTGCTGAGATTTTAGCTTCGAGCACTGATATGCAGGGACTCTGCACTTTTAAGATTATTTCTAGATTATTTCCTCTCTGGCAACTCCCCTCAGCCCCTCACTTCTCCCCAAATGTGGGTATAGTGGTGTGATTCGTCAGGATACTTCATTCACCTTCAGTTTCTTGGCAAGACTTTTGAGGATATGGAAAGGGTAAGCATCATGTTTAAAATATCCCCTACTGCAAAAATCCCTTCTCTTTCCCTTTCCTTATTTTCACTTGTATTTTCTTTAAAACAATATTTCTTAATTCTTTTCTCGTCCCTTGGGCAGCTGGGGCCGGTGGGGCCTCCAGGGATGGGGTGAGGGAATTGACCACTGGGGTCGGGAGACTGGTTCCATGCTGGGGAGTGAGCAATGTGTGAAGAAGTTGAGGAGGATGGGAGCTAGTTTTCTCTAGGAGTTGTGCACGTGGAAAGGAGGAAAACTAAAATGAACCCTGTGGTGCTGGGTTGGAAAAGGAGGTATTAGTGTGAACTCATGGATTTTAGTATATTTATCTGTATAATAGACAAAAATAGAAGAAACACAGAAGTGTCTGTATGTGTGTGTGTGTGGTGTATGTGTAGAATACAAACACACATATTTCCGAGCTCTGACTACTGAAGGGCCTAGCAGCACTGATACCCTAGTAGCAAAGAGATATCTAGCATGTGAATCTGGGCTTCTAAACACCACTTTCTTCCATTCCCCACTAAAAGAAACCACAACTCCTTAGAGAAATGGTTGATTCCAGAGATGGGGCAGGGCAAAGATAAGATACGCCTGGATCATCTTGTGGTGAAAAAAAGTAAAAATAAGCTAAAAAAATAATGGGGTCTTGTTAAAAGGACATGAGAGGCAGCTTAAAGGAGCCCCCATTGACCACGTTTGGGACAATGTAAGCATCAAAATAAGTTATAGATTACAAACCATTGAATAGAATGGAAATCCAAGAGTGATATTGATGTAAATAAACAAATAAATCAATAGAAAGTCAAGAGAAAAGCTCTTTCCGACAGAGGAATGCCAACCAATTAATGTAGAAGGAATGATGGAACTTAGAAAATCACCACTGGCAGCCACAATAATAATAATTCAATCAAGAACTATCAATAAATTATAAAACCAGTGGGTGACAGTTTGAAAAAGTGGGTAAGGTTATGTTTCCATAGCCTTAAGTGTCAAAATATGGATGAATTACAGAGAGAAAATATAACTTCATATCGGAAAGACTTGACAAATACCACTTTACGAGGCAATCAAAGCAAACATGACAAGCAATGGGGTAATCAGCGTTGCCTGCCTCCTGCTGTGATACACCGAGAAGAACACAGAATCACCTCGGTGGTATTTTTGACAAAAATGCATAACATGAATCTCATCAAGAGTATGCCAAACACGTCCAAATAGAGGAACATTCAACCGAAAAATGCTAAAAAGGAAAAAAAGTCATAGAAAAAAAAAAGATAAGAAAAGGCCAGCAGACAGTTCTAGAATGGAGACCGGAGAAGTAAAAGTAATGTGTAGTCCTACAATGGATTCTGGAATAGAAGGAAAAAAAACAGGTTTTTTTTTTTTTGTTGTTGTTGTTTGTTTTTTCTATGGAGGGAATTATTACGACAGTTTTCTTTGTTTGCAAGAAAGAAGACGAGAGTCTGTGCTCTGGCTTCTAGAGTCATGCATCCAACTGCCTCCTTTAAATCTGCACTTGGGTGCCTAGCAGATATCTCAAACTTAACACGTCCCAAGAAACTGAGCTACTTCTCAAACCTGCTTCAAAATTGTTCCCCATGTCAATTAGACCAAAAACCGTGGCGTCATCTCAGGCTCCATCCTTCTTCTGACATCCCACGCCCGATCCATCAGTCGGTTCCGTTGCCTCTGACGTCAAAAGGATTCTGAACCCGGCCTGTCTCGGCGCCGCCACTGTGCTGCTGGCGCGTCTCATAACTCGTCTCGCTGCTTTTGCTTTGCCTTCCTGAGCCTTTTCTCAACACAGAGTTCCAAGCCTCAAAATAGTCACCGTCTGGCTGTTGATGTCGTGACGACATAACATGAATGTTCAGAACCCCAGTACAGGATTCTATAGATTATTAATATACTTAGCGGTAATAATCCTGGAAGTATAAAATGTAAATGTTATTTTTGTTTCATGTTTTTTTTTTCCTTTTGTCTTTCTTTTTTTGTAAACAGAGTCATTTTGGAATTCAGCTTCCTTCAACACGGAGTCTTCATACCTTCATTTCCCTACTTTCCATGGAGAACTTACTGCCGACGTGAGTTTCTTTTTTAAGACCACGGTTTCCTCTGGCGTGTTCATGGAGAACCTGGGAATCACAGACTTTATCAGGATCGAGCTGCGTGGTGAGTTGCCCACACTTCACAAGTCATGGGATGCCCATTATTTAGCAATAAAAGCTTTAACTCAACAAAATTTTAAAGTATTGTCATTCTTACTTTATAATTGTATTTCCTTATTAAGTACTAAAATTCTATGATTTTGGTTAATCATTTTTATTTTTAAGAGAAAATAAAACCATGAGGCACGAAGCATGTAATAATTCATTAAAATGTTATACCTTCTCTTGACTATGCCAAGTATGGTCAGAGCGTTAAACCAAACTCATCCAATCATTTACTGAATTAATATTTGACCAGAAGTATTGTTTTTCATGTGCCCGAAGCTTAATTTATTACTGTCAAAATTTAAATTTAGTGTTTTTAAAAGTGGATGAGGTTTTGAGCCATTTTTAAATAAAATTACATAAACATATAAAACAAATACTATTTGGTATTCTAGCTATGGGTACATATCTCTACTATTTAAGACTTAGCAAGATTGAATAGTAAACGGTAAAGATAAATATATTTATCTTTACCGTTTCGTTTTGTTTTGTTTTGTTTTCCCTCCAGTTTTGTTTTGGTTTTATTCTCCTCTCCCCCAACTGAGAGTAACATTTTTCTGCATCAATGTCATTGTCCCCTTTCATAATGAGCATGTCATGATATTTTCCTATGTCTACACAAGTCTAAATTTTCTCCCCTGTGAATTAACTTGAGCAATATTCATATATAATATTTCCAGCTCCCACTGACGTGACCTTTTCCTTTGATGTGGGGAACGGGCCTTGTGAGGTCACGGTGCAGTCACCCACTCCCTTTAATGACAATCGGTGGCACCATGTGAGGGCAGAAAGGAATGTCAAAGGAGCGTCTCTTGAAGTTGACCAGCTCCCTCGAAAAATACAACCTGCCCCTGTGGATGGGCACGTCCGTTTACAGCTCAACAGCCAGCTCTTCATTGGTGAGTGCTGTTGGTTTAAAATTGAACTTGACGTGAGGACAGGCATGGACCAAGAGAAAATCAGAACTATAAAGTACTGATAGCAATGATTCCTACTACTATTGGCACTATTTGTTGATAACTTAGTTGGTTCCAGGAACTTGCTGTGTGCTTCTTGTTTGATATGTCATTGTATAGGTATTATCGTCACCTGTTTATAGATGAAATAACCAAGCCTCAGGGGGTGGAATAACCAACTAGCAAGAGGGATCTAAACCCCTGATAGCCAATCCCCAAGATTATTCATATGACAGAGGATTGGCATTTGTGACTTTTGTCACAAATTTTATCAACACTAAATTTTATCAGCACTATTAGTGTGATAATTAGAAATTTTTATCCATTTCTTCAGTTTCACTTCTCAGTAGAGTTATAATTATAATTGGGACAGAAGTCACCCAGTGTCTGCTCAAGGACAGACCCCAGGAGACCTGGGTGGCAGAAGCAGTGCAGTGTGTCTACTCATGGGAGGCTTTCAGGAGCCCAGTCCTGGTTTTCCCCACTGCGTCCTCCCTTCTGCTGCTCTGTCGTCACCTGCTTCTTGTTCATAACCAGGTCTTGCTCCTTTATTCTTGCAGTCCATTTCATGTAAAGGTTATAGCTATGGGCCATGGAAGTCTGTCCTTTAGTTTGTTTATTTACTGTTTTATCATTGTTTATTTTTCTCAAAGGGAAAAATATATTTTGTTATGTGACTTTTCAAACTACTCCATTCTAATTTAGGAACCAAGCAGATTAAGGAAGTAGCTCTCACTTACTCATTTCTTACGCATTTAAAAGCAAATAAGGACACGCCGCAATTAAAAACTGGACTAAGTCACAAATTATCACACAGCCTACTATACAGGAGGATACGTACAACTTCTGGGTACTGAATGCTACACAATGAGTCTGTGTGAGTGGGTGTGTGAGTGTGTGTGTGTGTGGAGAGGGGTGTATATACCATGGCTCCCTAAAACCTGGCTTCAAGCCTTGTTAGTTCTTATATTAGGGTGACATGAGGCCTCGTCAAAGGACTTGAAACGATCAAACTACCTGAAAGGAGGAACACACAGATGAGTCAAATTAAGGAACTTAATTTTCTCACTTATTATCCTAGGGATTATTTAATGGAATGCCTAGGAACAAAATGAGCATAAAAACTCAGCTAGATTATACATTCACATTAAGATAAGGTTTATAAAACTGTGGTGGATGAATCATTGGCTTCAGAATCACCCTTAAAGCTGGTTGAAAATTCAGATTTGGAGCGAGGCATGGTGGCTCACACCCGTAATCCAGAACTTTTGAAGGCTGAGGCAGGAAGACTGCTTGAGGCTGGAAGTTCAAGACCAGCTTGGGCAACATAGTGAGACCCTGTCTCCAAAAGAAAAGTAAGAAAAATTAACCAGGCATGGTGGTGGTGCGCACCTATGGTCCTGGTTACTCGGGGAGGCTGAGGCGGGAGGATTGCTTGAGCTCATGAGTTTGAGGTTGCAGTGAGCTATGACTGCACCACTGCATTCCAGCCTGAGTGACAGAGTGAGACCCTGTCTCTAAAAAAATGTAAAATAAAATAAAATTCAGATTTGGGCCCACAAATCAGGATCTCTGGAAGGAGCCTCAGGAATCTGCATTTTCCACAAACTCCAGGTAATTTTATGATCCTGACATGGAGAATTATTGCCTTCATAATGGTGTTTGTCCCCACACAAGTGTAAAACTCTCTAAATATTTTCTTTAGCATTCAAGTTGGACCTGATGAAAATATAAATGTATGTGTTACTCAGTTCATGTTTACCTCTGTATCCCCAGAGAGGGGTGGATGGAGTGAGGGACAACTTGGATGAGACCCTGTGGGATTTCACCCCTTCTGACTTCCCTTGCTTTGCTTCTCAATCTCTTTTCACACTTTATTTTGGGAGTTCATCAAAATAAGGAATTTATCTACACATATTCTTATTATTGTAAAAATGTTGAAAGTTCATACCTACCCATGACAATGCACATTATTGTTCATAAACAAAAGTAAAATGACATTGATGTGGTTTATATTTTGTCTGTGTAAAGAGACTAATGTAAAAATCTTTCTTAACTGAAGTTAAATCAATATTTTTTAGAACAAATATTTGCCAAGCTCACTATGCTTAAAAGTTACGTGAATAACGTTTTATTTGATGTCATTTAAAGTTTCATGATATCTGATAACAGTTTATATTTTCAAAATTTTATATGTTCACAAAATTTTTTGACAAATTGCAATTTTTGCCACTCTCCATAAGGCCTGAGTTTGACATGGACATAAAATCCTGAATAAAATACCAAGGAACACGTTTCTATTTGCAGTGTTTCCCTTGTAGGGGGAACGGCCACCAGACAGAGAGGCTTTCTGGGCTGCATTAGGTCTCTGCGATTGAACGGGATGGCCCTGGATCTGGAAGAAAGAGCCACAATGACGCCAGGAGTGGAGCCGGGGTGTGCAGGACACTGCAGCAGCTACGGACACTTGTGTCACAATGGAGGGAGATGCAGAGAGAAACGCAGAGGGATCGCCTGTGACTGTGCCTTCTCTGCATATGACGGGCCATTCTGCTCAGATGGTAAGTGTGACCAGGGAGCAGGTAACAGAGAAAATGTGGGAAACTTAAAGAATATGAAGAACACTTCTGGCACTTGACAGTACAAAGAAAGGATAAAACTGAGTAATTATTTGAAAGAGAATCATTTCGGTTCCAAATTCCTCTATTGAATTTGGAAAGTGTATGACTATTTTTGAAAACCTAAGGCTATTGGTCCTCTCTGGATTTCTTATTTGGAAGATCTCTGTGTTACCTCCTGTCTTCTGTTCAGTGCTAATCCTCTGGAAATGATATGGCTTTCAAAACTCTGTCCTTGGGTTGTTCTGATTTTGAAATCATTAAAGCATGGTTTTTAAAAAATTTTTTTTCTGTTTTTAGAGGTGGGGTCTTGCTGTGTTGCCCAAGCTGGACTCAAACTCCTGGTCTCAAGCAATCTTTCTGCTCATTGTTATTTATGACAATGACCTGAGGTGATGCAAAAAGACATTTTAAAATTGCCTTTTCTTATAAACCTAGCATATTAACTAGGAAGGGAAATGCATATTTAATAAATATTGATATATCTTTAATGGGATCATTCAGACACTTTGCTCTAAGATGTTTAAGTATCTGTTCTTAAAGGAGTGTAGTGGGGTATCACACAGCTTCTGCTCAGGTATAAGTCATATTTTGAAAGGATGGAAGGGACTGGTTTGGGTATTAAATATAATGTACTAACTTCTGGAGTATGCTTATATTTGTAATACTTTTAGGATATTAAGTCATCAAAGCTAAATTTAATAGCTTTTTAAGTATGTCTGGTCTGTCACCCATATATCATGTTTAGCAGCACAACAGGCTTTAATTACTATGTAAATTGTGTGAGCTTTCAAAAGAATTTTGAAGTTAGTTATCTATAATTCATTGAAACTTTCAAAAAGCCACCTTCATAAGTCTTCTGTTAGTCCTCTTGAATGAATTATAACTTAAGATCTATCTGTGATAACAAATCACATATTTCTGGTACAAATACAGAGCCCTCTTCATATCTGACGGTCAACTTCAGGGTGACCACTTCTTCATGAGCACAAGTGTTGATTTCTAAATAATTCCCAGTCCACATTTGCTAAGTGCAATTTCAATGTTATTTTGTTACCTAAAATTATATTAGACATAGAGATTGCATTGTAGGTGAAAGGGAAATGGCCCTCCAGGGGCTACAGGGTAAATTATAGTTAGATTACTTTATCTAATAAGAATGATATGGATTTTCACCAAATTCTTTATATTTTATGGAAATAGAAAGAGTGGAATAGTATTCCAAGACAATGATCACCTCTCAACATCTTCCTTTTATTTATAAATATATTTGGGGTCTGTGTGTTTGTGTGTGTGTATGTGTGTACTAAACATATTTTGGGAGTTAATCTGATATAAAATTAAAATGTCAACCTTTAATAAAATGTTCTAGGAGAATCTGAAAAGCTTTTCATCATCTCTCAAAACACTGTAGACATCACTTTGGATTAGCTTTTATTTTCTGGGAAGGAATAAATCTGAGAAAGATCTTTAACAGAAAAGAAAATTGCTAAATTCTGATTTTGAAGAGAGGTTGGTCTTCTAATCATCTTCTTCCTAGCTACTGAAAGAGATCTGTTTCATGCTACCTACAAAGCAATAGATTTTTAAAGAGAAAGTAAAATTTAAATTTAGAAAACTTGGTACTCTGAGAGACACTTGCAGAGACACTTGCAGAATGGCCATATAGAGAGCTTTGTAAACCCTTTCCCATGTAAAACAGCCATAACTGATAAAAATTATTATTTTTAAAAAAACCCAACTATTTAACGTCTCTAGAAAATGTCCTAAGGGAATACATCAAATGAAGAAACATTTATTAATCTTGGTGATAACAGTAAGAGTTTGAGGCGTTAAGCCAAGACCCCACTCCCTGTACCTCCCTATCCCCAGCTCAGCATGATGGAAGCTCTACTTTATGTGGGTATAGCCAAGAAGCCAGAGGTTTCCTTTCTCCCCAGCTCCTACTCCAGAAATACTGCTTTACCCCAAGATTGGGTGCCAGCATTTCTCATCACCCCCAGCTTTGTGTGGCTGGAGTTCTATCCAGGCAGAAGCAGCCGAGAAGTCTGGGGCTTCCTTCCTACACGAGGTCCTCATTTCCAGGACAAAAGCTCTTCAGGTGTGGCAGCTTGAGAATACTGGGTCTCAGTTGCTTGCTTATAGTGTAAGGTTTGCACCGCCAGGAGAGGCAGGGCAAGAGGTCACCACACCCAACCTGTGCCCTACTTGTAAGCAAAGGTTTCACTCCAGAGAAACAGGCCACTCTCCCTGCCCACAGCTGCAGAACAGTGAGACAGAGGTTTGGAAACACAGAGCTCTGCCTGTAGCCCTTCCCAAATGGACTGATTTCATTTGAAACAGAGCATGGATAAGTCTCAGCCTATTGGTGCTTCTGAAAACAGTGAAGATTCTGGTGGTAAGTGATTAAGAGGAGGTTGATAGCTCCAAGAGAGCAATAAATTAAATCACAGACCAACTAGAAGTTTAACAGAAAAAAAGCAGGGAATGAGACAGCTAAGACGACTCCTCCTAGAGTCTAAACAATTTTCAAAGACTGGAACCAAGACAAACTCAGCAAAGGGCCTGAATTTAATTGGATCAGACTGTGGAGCAATTTATGCCCTGGAGCATTACTGAATACAATAAAGCAAACAGCAGACAATAAGTGGAAGCTAACACGTGGGTGTGATACCAACAAAGGCAGATGGGTTAACACAGAGAATAGGTAAAGAAACAGTCAAAGAGAGCCTTGGGAAAACAGGTGACTGTGCACATGCCCGAGGGTATACTCTGCGAGGAGTGATGTCAGAGGCTGCACACTCAGGGCAGATAGACTTCACTGAAATTGTCCAGCCAAGTCCCTAACTAACAAAAAATCAACAACAGCAGCAGCAGCCCTGGGGAGAATCTATATCCAGAAGTGTTATAATATATTATCTACAATGCCAAATTTTCAACCAAAATAAAAAATCATGAGACATTCAAAGAAATAGGAGAGCGTGATCCATACATAAGCGGAAAAAGCAGACAAGAGAAACTGTCTTTGAGAAAGTCCAGATACCAGACTTAGCAGGTAAAATTCCAAAGCTGCTGTTATAAATATGTTCAAAGAACTAAAAGTAACCATATCTGTGGATTGAATGTTTATGTCCCCCCAAAATTCATATGTTAAAGCCCTAATCACCAACATGATGGTATGTAGAGGTGGGGCCTTTGGCAGATAATTAAGTTTAGGTAATTAGGTCATGAGGGTGGAGCTCCTGATGGGATTAGTGCTATTATAATAATAAGAAGAGTTCAGAGCCTTCTCTCTCCTCACTATGTGAGGCTATAGCAAGAAGGAGGCCATCTGCAAACCAGAAAGAGGGTTCTTACCAGACACCGAATCTGTTGGCACCTTGGTCAGACTTTCCAACCTCCAGAACTGTGGGGTGTCGGAGGGGAACTTTGTTGTTTAAGCCACCCAGCTTATGGCATTTTGTTATAGCAACCCAAGCAGACTAAGACATCGTGCTTAAAGAAGTGGGAGAAAGTATGATGACAATATCTCATTAAATATAGAATTATAATAGATTAAAAAAATTTAAGAAGAACAAATAGAAATTCTGGCATCAAAAAGTACAATAATTGAAATGGAAAATTCATTGCAGAGACTCAACAGTAAATTTGCACTGGCAGAAGAAAAACTCAGCAAACTTGAAGATGGATCAATAGATTATGTATCCTGAAGAATAGAGAGAAATAATAATGAAGAAAAATGAACAGCATCACAGAAGTATCAGACGTAATTAAGCACACCAACATATACATAACTGATAATATCAGAAGGAGAGGAGAAAGGGTCAAAAAAATTTTGAAAAATAATGGTTAAAAATATCCCCCAATAAATGAAAATCGTTAATCTACACATACAGAAGCTCAATGAAATCCAGGTAGGATAAACACAAAGAAATCCATGCCTAAACACATCTTAACAAAAATGTTGAAAGCCAAAGTCAAAAAGGAAATCTTAAAAGCAATAAGAGAAAAATAACTCATGTACAAGGGAACATCACGATTAACATCAGAAACAAGGGGAAGCCACAAGTCAATTCGATGACATATTCAAAGAGATAAAAGAAGAAAACTGTCATCAAGAAACTTACACCCAGCAAAATTATCTTTCAAAAATGAAGGAATAAGATCTAGTGTTCAGTAGCACAATAGGGTGACTAACATTAATAATTAATTGTATATTTCAAAATAACTAGAGGAGTGGAATTGGAATGTTCCTAACATAAAGAAATGATAAATGTCTAAGGGGATGGATATTCCAATTACTCTGATTTAATCATTACACATTTACTGCTTTATCAAAATATCATGGGCACCCCATAGATATGTACAACAATGTAGCCATAAAAATAAAAAAAACTTTTAAATGATGGTGAAATAAGGATATTTCCAGATTTTAAAACGGAGACAATTCATTGCCAGCAGGCCTGCATTAAGGAAAACAACAAAGACCTTTCTTCAGTATGAAGGGAAGTAACCCCAGAGAGTGATTTAAATCTGCACAAAAATCAAACAGCACTAATAAAGGTAAGTTTGTAGATAATTATAAAAGAAAGGAAATGGCATATTTCTTATCCTTTCTGTGCTTAACTGATTTAAAAATCAATTGTGTAAAACTACAAAAGAGAATATAGAAATATATAATATATATTTGTATTGTTGGGCCTATAGAAATACAGTATATTTAAAAATAACAGCACAGAGGAGTCAAGTGGGAGCAAAGCTGTAGTGAAATAAGGAAATGACACCAGATGGCAACATGACTCCCAGGAATAAAGAAAAAAGAACCGGAAATGGTAAATAAGAGAGTTAATATCACAAAGTCTATAAATACGCACTTGCTCTTTTTTCATTTATCAGATTTTTTAAAAGACATGAAATTATATAAAATAATAATTATAACAATGTAGGGTTGGGTTTGGTATGTATAACAATAGCTCAAAAAGATGCCAAAGAAAGAGAGCTACATCGAAGTAACTTTTCTGTATCTCACCTGCATTAAGTTAGTATAAACCTGGAGCAGATTCTGATAAGATACATATTTTAAGCCCCAGAGCAATCACTAAAGAAACTAAAACAAAAAACTATGGTGAAGCATATTGAAAGGATTATATACCAAAACCTAGGATTCCGGGATCCCAGGGGTGGTTCAACATATGAAAATCAGTCAATATGTTATACAAGATTAATAGAATAAAGGGAAAAATACATGAATATCTTAATTGTTGCTGAAAAATTTAACAAACTCCAGACCCTTTCATGATAAAAAAAAAGCACTCAATGAACTAGGAATAGAAGGGAACTTCACCAATATGATAAAGGCCATGTATACAAACGTACAGCTAATATCATATTCAGTGGTGACAGCTTCTTCCCTAAAATCAGAAACATAACAAGTATGCCCAGTCTCACCACTTTTATTTATCATAGTACTGGAAGTTCTATCCAGAGAAATTAAGCAATTAAGCAAATACATTGAAAGTCAGATATATACCCTCACATTTATGGTCAATGGGTTTTACAAGAGTGCCCAGACAATCCAGTGGGGAAAAGATAGTCTCTGGGACAACTGGATATCCACATGCACATGCAAAAGAATGAAATTGGGCCTCTGTCTAACACATACACAAAAATGTACTCCAAAGGTATTATCAACCTTGATGTAATAGCTAAAACTATAAAATTCCTAAAACATGGGAGAAAGAAAGAATAGATAAGTTGGACTTCATCAAAATTAAAAACTTCTGTCATTCAAAGGGCTCATTTTCAAAAAAGTGAAAAGACTACCCAAAGAATGGAAGAAAATGTTTGCAAATCATGTATCTTGCAAGGATCTAGTATTCAAATTACTTAAGGAGCACTTATAACTTAATAATAAAAAGACAACCCAATTAAATAATGTACAAAGCTTATAAATAGATATTTCTTCAGCAAATATATACTAATGGCCAATAAACACATGAAAAGATGCTTGGCAACATTAGCCAGTAAAGAAATGCAAATCAAAGCCACAATGAGATACAACTTCATACCCACAGGACAGCTATAGTTCAAAAGAAAGACAATAACAAATGCTGGTGAGAAAGTGAAAATATTGAAATTCTCCTAATTGCTGTTGGGAATATAAAATGATACAGCTATTTTGGAAAAAATATTGGCAGTTCCTCAAAATGTTAAAGATGGAGTTATCGTAAGACTGAACAATTTCACTCCTGGGTATATATTCCTAAGAGAAATGAAAATATGTGTCCACACAAAAGCTTACATATGAATGTTCATAGCAGCATTATTCGTAACAGCCAAAAAGTAGAAACAACCAAATGTCCATCAGCTGATGAACAGATCAACAAAATGTGGCATATCCATACAAAGAAGTATTATTCATCAAAAAAAAGGGATAAAATGCTCATACATGCTACAACATGGATGAACCTTGAAAATATTATACTGAGTGAAAGAAGCCAGACACAAAAGACCATATGTTGTACAATTCCACTGATATGAAATCTCCAAAATAGGAATCTCTATAGAAACAGAAAATAGATTGGTAGTTGCCTAAGGCTGAGATGTTGGGGAGAAACAGAGAGGGACTGCTAACGGGTAGAAAAGGCTACTTTTTGGAGGGGTGAAAAGTTGGAGGATGGTGAAAATAGTCTAAAATTGATTGTGATGATGGTTGCACAAGTCTGTGCGTATACTAAAAGACGTAGAATTTTATACTGTAATTGAGTCTATTGTATGGCATATTATATAATATATTATATTGTATCTTAATGAAGACGTTTTAAAAAGTAACGTTTTGGGAAAAAATTGGAACCCAAAGATGAGAGTGGTTACCTTTAAATTATTCATTTATACTGGAGAATTAATTAAGGTGAAGATAATTTGGAGAATTAAATGAAATCTCTATTAAATTTTATTCAATTCTGGGTTGTGAGCATATTGGGATTTGTTACTTTTTTCTTCTAAGTCTGTTTTTTAAAAAACTTTAAAAAGTGAAAATAAAACAACACAAGAAAGCATTTTGCTATTATTTTATCTCCCAGGGTATTTAAGGGTTGGATTCATTCTCTAAATATACTTAAAACAAGACCCTTGGACTTATATTTTGTTAACAAAAATGTATTTGTCGTTCCAGAGATTTCTGCATATTTTGAAACTGGCTCCTCAGTGACCTATAATTTTCAGGAACATTACATCTTGAGTGAAAACTCCAGTGCCCTTGCTTCTTCATTACGTAGGGATGTAACCTTGACCAGAGAAATGATCACACTGAGCTTCCGAACCACACGAACTCCGAGCTTATTGCTGTATGTGAGCTCTTTCTATGAGGAATACCTTTCAATTATCCTCGCCAACAATGGTGAATATCTTTTGTGTAAAGGGGAAAAAAAACCCTGAGTTAGAAAAAATAGGACTATAATGACACAGGTCTTTCCAGCATTCAAACTAAAAGTAAAGAAAATTGCATGCCCTCCACATCTTTTGATTTTTCAGTACTATACATAATGGTTATCATCACAGCTTGCATTTCAAGATTAAATTAAGATGCTTTTCTCCCATTACAAATTTGATAATTTTCCAGATTTGATGTGAAATTATACATCTTATTATTGATAGTATGTCTTTATTACTGCATGACGATCATCAAAATGCGATGATTTGAAATAAGATATCTGGAGATATGACAGGTATCCCTGCTCATTCTAAGCAAAGTAGAGGAGTATTAATGTGGATGTTATAGTAAAACTACACAAAAGCCAATTTCCCTAAGCAACTGATAAATACAATTGCTCTTTATCTCATCAGTGGTTGAGAAACCAGTTATATCATTTTTATATAAAAAGAAAAGTGCAGTGACATTCTCTCAAACAGTGGCAACTGGACATTGCAAGGCTTTCACAGTGGAACAGGAAGGCCAAGCTTTGAGGTAGTGAGTCAGCACAAAAATTTAATTTCTTGAAAAAACTACAGGATCTCTTGACTAACAGGGTCTTCGTATAAGCTATAAGAGAGTTACAGGTAATGGGGGTGCATCTAGGTAGGAGTGCAGTTTGTGTGTTAGAAGATGTGGGTACTATAGAAACCTTGTCTCCTGACAAAACCTTTTCGCTTTCTCATTTTTTGATTAGGGCAGAAGACTTTAGAAAAAAATTCTGGCTATAAAAACAATTTTTAATCATGCACATGTCAGTAATACATTAAAATAAGTCTTATTAAAAGAAGTCAGAATTATAGAAACTGAATGTTGATGCAATATTTCATGGAGTTTCATTTCATAAAATAAATATCATAGTCATAATGAATTTAGATCTGAGTTCAGAGATTTCACATGTGCAATTTAAACTTCTTCATTTAAGAAAGATTTGGGAAGACTGCTTATTATCAATACATTTGGTCTTGACTTTTAGAATAGTATAGTTGGACTCAGAGTTTGGCACTGGAATAGCACATAAGTAATCACTATTCCAGGAAAGATGACTATGGGGTGCACCCAAATCTATGCTAAATAGATTCAAAAGTGCCTGAAGTCAATAATAATAAAAGTGCTCTAGAATCTGCAGTAAGAGTTTTGTAAAATATTTTAATATTAAATGTCATTTGTTTTTTCTCTTTAGGAAGTTTTCAGATTAGGTACAAGCTAGACAGACATCAAGATCCTGACACATTTAACTTTGATTTTAAAAACATGGCTGATGGGCACCTTCACCAGGTGAAGATTATCAGAGAAGAAGCAACGGTCATGGTAGAGGTAATGCATCAAGGTCAAAGTCAGACTAACTACTATTATGACTCTGAGAATGAGTAACATAATGCAAAAATTTGATAATAAATATTAATAAAACAATAACCCATTCAGTGTTCCTCTTCCATAAGTCAAGGATGGGAAGTCAAATACAGCCAGGACTTGGGGAAGGAGAGGTGGTTGTTTATTTTGTTTGTTTGTTTATTTAGCAGTGTCATTCTGTCAAAGTTATTAATATTTTACCATTTAAAATATCGAAATGTCCTTATATGCTTTACTCAGTAGGGAAATGTTCTCTGGTTTATCTTGGTGACTACTGGTGGAATCTGTTAATTGATATTTCAGTGGGAACCTGCCCTGTTCTGATTATAAAACAACAGATACTACAGCAATTCAAACGTAGGTTAAAAAGTACACAAGATATTCATTTAAATGGGAATATGCAAGAAAATAAACCTGAGTAAGAATAGAGTAAGTAAATTATACATCGTCACTGGCATTTAAAGGAAAATATACTTTAAATCTGTACATAGAACAGCAATTCTTGGCTGTTTGTTTCAAGTTTTCTCCATAGAATAAATAAGTTTTTAAGGTTAAAACAGCTGATTCCATCTTTTTTGTGGATTCTTCCAGTTACAGTTTCTTCCATTATGAAGAAGAGTAAAGCCAGGGAGGGAATAGGCAGTGGGTGGAGTGGTAGCTGATGGCATCATAGGAATTGCTTATAAAATACCTTCCCCTTCTAAATGATTAATTGTTTGAAGGTGGTTTCCTGATCCTTTCCTGTGGTACTTACAAGTGATTTATTTTTATCTTTTTTTCCTGGTCTCCCTTTGCTTCCTTATCATTAAAATTGCACTTCCTTTTGATGTTTGCTTCTCGTGGGACATCTAATAGGTTAACCAGAGTGCAAAGAAACAAGTCATCTTGTCATCAGGGACAGAATTCAACGCTGTCAAATCCCTCATATTGGGAAAGTTTTTAGGTAAGTGGAAGAAAGATCTTTTCCCCCAAAAACATCAGATCCTAAATGTCATGTTACAGATTCTAAAAGCATTCATCATGCTGAAAGAAGCTCCTTGTCTTACTTGAATAATAACTTCCCAGTGAGTGACAATCAAGATGCAAACGGTACTCTTGCCTGAGTGTACATATAATCATGAGTAAGTGCTGCCTGTGAGACGTGCAAGGGTGTTCCTGGAAAAATACTTCCACACTTAACCTGTCACTTGGCAATCATGCATAATGGATCATGATATTTTTATAACACTTCTTGAAAAGTGAAATGTTATCAAAGCAGACACAAAGTTCACAGATTATGCATTAATCAGCATCAACTCCAAAGACCTCCATTCAATGATAAAACTAGGTCTGAGTTGAAGACAAGAGGAAAAAAATGTTTATTTTCTTTCAGCAGATGAATACAGTTGTAACTCTGTCCCTAGTCTGGCTTTGCCTGTTGTTTGTGTCCTTTATGAGTCTGGTATCTAAAAGGAGAGGTGAGGCATGTTCATAAATATCTATTACACAAGGTAGAATGTTACAATAATTGTATATCATATTGACAGGAAAGCATTTTTAGAAGCACAGCTCAGCTTTAAACTTAATAGCATAGTAAATGAGGAAAATAATCTTTTTAAAAGATTATGTAAATCTACTCAGAAAACAAACTATACTATATGTAATATGAAAAGAATCAAAATAGAATAATAATATTCATTATGTACATTTTTGTTTTCCTCCAAATAAATAAGTACATGGAGTTGGAGATGATACGGGCCCAGACGAATGTTGCACCTGCAGTGGGTTTGCACTGCAGCTGACGAACACTGAGCTTGGGGAATCCACCGATTTTGTAGCAGGTGGTAAACGGCCTATTCTTTGTCCTGGAGGGAAGCATGACCTCATTCCTGAAGGTTGCTTCCTTCAAACACAGCCTTGAGAAATGGCCTGGGTAAAGTGCCGTCAGGGTGTTGCATTTCTGGGCAAACCTAGCAAAACATGCAGACACTCAGAGCCAATGGTGGATTGCCTCTCCCAACATTATAAAACAAAAACACACAAAAAGCCTAAAAAAATCAAGAAGATAGGAGATTTTGTGTTTTTTTTTTCAAGAAAGATCAACAATTGATTATATCAATTAATGCCTCTTTATCTGTAAAATGAGGATGCTGGACTAAATTATTTCTAAGATTCTCTTTAGTGGAAAATTCTAAGATTTTCTAACTTGATCCATTAACCAGGATTCAGTGGGGTCACCAATGTCTTAAGGTCTTTGAAATTATAAGTCAGCCAGACCAATGCTATCCCGTAGAATTTTCTGTGATGATGAAAATGTCCTATATCTGTACTATCCTATATGGTAGTCCCTCAACACACTTGAAATAAGTGTGTTTATAAGCACTGGAAATGTGGCTAGTGTAACTGAAGGACTGAATTTTTATTTTGTTTAATTTTAATTGATTTGAATTTCAGTGGTCACATGTAGTTAGTGTCTACTATATTGCACAAGTGTAGAAGACTATCTACTTATCTAGTTATTTCCTTCTTTAGTTCAACCAATTGGTACCCTTCTGTGAGGTCAGATGTCTGTCTATTTGGCATGACTTCAGTGGGCTGGGAAGGCAGTCCTAACTCAAATATTCTTTTTTCTACAACTTGGAGTGCTAATGTTTCAAATTCCAGATTAGAGATCCATTCCCTTGGCCTAATGCCTTGCCTTCTGTTAAAATACACATACCCTTGAGAGTGTTAACAAAAATCATAATCAGGGATTCATGCAAAAGTAAATTTACTCAGGAACAGGCTTTGATGGAGGAGAAGAGAGAATTGGAAGGGGCCTAGATGCAGGACCACAGAGGTGGAGAAAGCACAGAAAGGGAGGCCAGATGGGCAAACATACATTTTTGATTGGAGCTAATCAGCTAAGAGGAGCAAAAGTGAAGGTCTGTGATAGTGTTGCCATATCAAGGTAATAGGGAAATAATATATATACACATATGTCAACACTGTAGGAATTGAGTTTTACTAAATATTCATCCTATGATGAATAATTGCTAGCAGTGCTGGTTAAAAGCTGGGAGTACAGAATTGCCCTTAAATAGTCAATGTTTTTATTCAGCGTTTTTAAGAGTTAATCTTCCCTAAAATTATGACTCTTCTCTAAAATACAACAATGTAATGTAAAGTCATCTTGTATTGTATCATGTCAAGGAAAAAAATATCTGACACTTGTTAAAACAGTAAAGCAGACTTTATTCACAACTATCGAATAGGTGTAGAAACTACTAGAATGGGATTTTGCAGTAGGGGAGAGAGATTGGGCTCAACTTCAAATACAACAAGGAAAAGTGGGGATTCATAGCCAAGGAGCAGAGTAGCCGGGGTAGGAGAGTCAGTGGATGGAAAATTACTAAGAAGGTAGGGTAATTCTTGCTAAACTGACCTAACAGGATTCTTGGTGAAGCCAGGCCTGGTGATCAGACATGGCCGGGGAAGGGGGATGTGGTGAGGGACGAGAAGGGTGATCAGCTATTGAGGTGGGGGATTCACTTGGCAGGATTCTTGCTAAACTGGGCAATGCAAAGACCAAAGGTCAGGGCTAGTTGAGCTAAAGTTGGGTCAAGAGGAGAATCTTTGTCAATCCTGTCAAAGTTCTTTCTTAGGAAAAAGAAAAAATCAATTATATAAAGATTCTTGAAATAGAATAAACATAATAGAACAAAAACAAATGAAAGAAAATTGTAATTCTAGTCAGGAACTAAACATATTAGGGTAAAACCAAAGAAAGGAGGGTAAGGAGGGAAAACTGAGAGAAGAAAAAAACTTTCCAAGCCTCCCCGTGGGGAAGAACTGTTGTGGGACCCCCTGGGGGAGGGAGGGGAGAAAGAACCCATCAAGGGGAGGGGGGTGCATGGCCTGTGGGAAAAGCAGAGCATGTTTTCGGGTAATGGCCTACACGAATGCTTTCCGTTATGAGTGCTAGGGAACTTGAACTCTCAAACTCACAAAAGGAAAAACGGGAAAAATAAGGAAACTGGTTAAACCAGCAAAATAAAGAAAAGGAGATGAAAAGATGAAATAACCATGTAAAATAAACAGTGTAAGATAAAAAGAATAAAATTGATATAGCGGTCGCTACTCTAAATGTGAATGGATTAAATTCTGTCATACTAGGTTAAAAAAAAAACAGTTAAATGCACTTATGATATTGAAAAAGAAGGAGTATGCCAAGAACTAGCAGGTAACAGCTGACAAATTTAAGAAATGAAATATTACTGTCAGACACGATCGAAATTAAGATTAGAACATAATCTGATCTTAAATGAGATAAAGAGGGACATTATCTGGTGATAAAAGGTACAATTTATTAAGACAGTATAAATCATAAATCCATATACATCAGACAAAATAGCAGTTGAGTAAAATAAGCCAGAACAATTAGAAAGGATTTCTAGAGCTCTGTCTTCATCTCCAGGAGTCATTTTACTGTAATCTCCCGGGTTATTGGCTAAAATTAAATGGCAGAGGGTTTCTTAAATTCATGTCAACTGCTTCCTTGGGAGGCTCTGTTAATTGCAGAGAGCCGGCGGTCTGCATTTGAACCGACCACGGTTAAGAACCTGCCTCTCATGAGCCTGGCAATGGAAATGGTTGCCGTCGGGTGCAGGTTCTGGCCGTCCTGTCCTCGGGATGACAGGACAAGGGACTGCGAGGGCCTTTCCGGTTGGCCACTGCCGTGCCAGTGCGGGGCGTCCCTGCGCTCCCGTCCTTTCTCTTGCGCCCTGACGCCGTGTCCCGCTTCTTTTGCCCGCAGAGCCCCCCGGCGCGGACCCGGACACGCGGCGGGCAGCGGCGCGCGGCTTCACCGGCTGCCTGTCGGCCGTGCGCTTTGGCCCCGTCGCCCCGCTGAAGGCGGCGCTGCGCCCCGGCGGCCCCGCCAGGGTCACTGTCCGCGGCCACGTGGTCGCCGCGTCCCGCTGCGCGGCGAGGGGGCCTGGCAGCCCGGCGCGGGAACTGGCTCCCCGGCTCGCGGGGGGCGCAGGTGCGTGGCCCCTCTGCCCCTGGCGCACTGACAAACTTGGCGCTTCTTTCAAATGTGTGACTTTCTCAAAAGTCTTCTTTTCTCGCCTCCGTTTAAAAAAAAATTTTTTTTTGCAATGTGTTTATTTTTAATTGATAAAATTTTGATATATGTGTATATCGTGCAATGATTGACTCAAGCTGACAAACATATCGTTCCCCCTTTTTGTACTGTAGGTCGTTCTGGACCAACAGATGAGGGGGAGCCCCTACTTAACACAGACAGAAGCGACTCTGCGATCATCGGAGGTAAAAAGGCTTCGAATGAGCTAGTCCTTGGCATGTTTATCACTTTGACAGTGGTAAATTAGTTAGCATAACAGGAAAATACACCTAAGAATCAACACTCAGTGGTGAGGTCAGAGGGGTGCTATATATATTGTGTTGATTTTCTGAGGTATTATTTACTGACTTCATCTTCCCTGGAAATACTTAGTAAGAATTTCACTGAAAGATAATTTTTAAAGAACAATTACAAAACAAATAATGAAAAGTTTTAAATTTGAAAATAGCTGCATTCCCTAGGACCTATGAGATATTTCCAAAGGAAATGAATGGCTGTTTGCACAGAGCTACAAGTAATTATGTCAAAGCAATGGAAACTTACTCTAAGCTAATTATCTGAGCACATACTTTATGATACTTTCTAGAATGGCGATTTACATGGGTTAGATGCTTCCCCTGACAATATTTCACTTATTAAAAAAATTTTTTTAAATACACATATTATTTAAAGTGAATTATTTTGAAGTGTACAGTTCAATGGCATTAAGTACATTCACAATGTTGTGCAGCAATAGCCGCTATAAATTTCACTTTTAATCATACTTTAGAAAGAATTAGTCTAATAGGCTGCGTGTTTTGTGATTATTTTTAATTGAATAAAAGTAAAATTAAACACAATTTAAATATAACTTCTTGGCAATGTAAATGGTGTTTTTTTCTGAAATATAATTTATCCAGAGCTGGTACAAAAAAAGCATTTACCTTTCCTCATTAATTAATTAATTAATTATTGAACTGTTATTTGGTCTCTTATTCTGCATACTCTCCATAGTACATACAAAGGTAAGCTGTTTTTTCCTCCAGAATGGTAGAAAACAATTCAGACGTTATGAGGTTCGGACTAAATTTCAGTTGAGGATATTAACATTTCCATCACTATGTCAATTCTTTTACTCTTTGAAATCAATAAGGTAAAAATTAAAAATACATGACCTGATGAACAAAAACTGTTTTTAAACAGTTTTCTGTGAGAATCTGGTCAATAATGTATATCTAAAAGGAATACTTCCGTGTTGAATTTTAAATCAAATCCAATCTTAAATCAATCCTGATATTTTAGGAGAAGACTTTTCACTGCAGTGCAAAAGCAATTTCAGCATGCTCAACATTTTGAGTAGGTTCAAAAGTCCTACAAATATTTGCACAATGGCAGAGTTAGTGCTGGCCTTCAGTGAGCAAGGGTAATGGGCAAATTGATAACAGAATTTGTTATCTGGTTAAGATAACAGAAGCACTTATCTTTAGAATTGTATCGCTTTTGGTCCAACATCATTGGGAAGGTGCATTGAGTAAATGTAGGAATGTGATGCTGTTAAACAGTAAGTCTTAGCAGTGGTCTATTCCCCTGAGAAATGCTCACTTGGTTTCTCAAGGAGGGAATGGACAGAAAGAGTGTATAGAAGGCTTTCCCCGGCCCTTCACAGAGGCAGTTTGTGTTTTCTAATAGTTACTACCTGAGACATAAATTAATATTTTTGTGAATTATCTTAAATTTATGATGTGGGCAGTGAAAGTATCAGGGAGGAAATATAATTTCTTCTCAACCCTCGTAAGTTTGTAGTTGAAATTAATGAGAGAAAAACAAGCAAGTTTATCAATGTGTGCAGTATCACAGCACGTGGGAGAAACCTCAGCAAAAGGTAAGTCAAAACAGTGGCTTAGAACTCTGGCTTATAGAGCATCTTCAACAAAGAACAATACATTTGTAGAGAAAGGACACTGGAAAGCAGTTTTAGGTTTCCAGAGGCGAGAAACTGTGGAAAGGTAAACATATGGGAAGAAACTAATGGAATAACATTTGTTTGCAGATTTCTCTGTTGCCAGCGCTGAGCTGATAAAAGTTGTCGCCAGTGGAGGAGAATTTACTTTCTGTCCTTAGGTGGAAAATGAGGGGGATTGGAACACTGAGGGGGCTCTTCCTCCATTTAGCTCTTAATTGCCTTTAGCTCAAATATATTTATGTCAAAAAAGCTTATTTGGGGTTACATATTTTGGCTTCCTTCAAAAGCTTGTCTTTTTACATATTCATTTGCTTTAGCATAGATTTGACTTCCATTCTTTAAGGATGTGATTGCTTCAATAAGCAGCTTCCAGAGGCGTGGCTTCCTTCCTGCTTTAGCACCTGGCTGTGAACTAAAGCCAGAAACAATTTATGAAAGTACTGGTACCCAGGCCTGCTACTCAGTTATCCAGATTTACTGGTTTCTTGTGCAGCAAGGGTTGAGAATCACTAGCATCGCTAATGGTGTCGGTATTTTAGAACATTTATACCTGGCTCTTTCAAATAATCCACATTCCATACAAATAAACTTAACAAATGTGCCTAGAATATTTTTGGTAATAGAGTTTGATTACATATATGTTAGACAACTGCATTTCAAAAGTATATCATCATAGAAGTATTTTTAAAGATTTCATTAAAATGTACCCATTTCATTATACTAACAGTGTCATTTATGATGGTGCTAAACACTACATATTTCCAACTTGTTAACTGAAGGATGCATATGGTGTTTGAGACTTGTATGTGTTTGTGCTGCTAATGGAAAAAACCCAAAGTCTGTAACATAATTTAAATAGGTTTATTCTGAGCCAAATATGAGTAACCAATGTCCTGAGGAGCCTTATCCAAGAAGCCTGGAGTAAGTGGTCACAAGGCAGTTGGGTTACAGTTTGATTTTATACATTTTACGGAGACAGGAACTGCAGGTAAAATCATAAACCAATACATGGAAGATATGCATTGTTTTGGCCCAAAAAAGCAAAAAGCAGTGTGTGGGGGGGAGGGCTTCAGGTTATAGGTGGATTCAAAGATTCTTTGATTTGTAATTGGTTAAAATGAAGCTTTGTCTGAAGACTTGGAGTTAGTAGAAAGCAATACTTGAGTTAACATAAGGGAGTCTATTAATCTACCTTATACTCAAAGCTAATTAAGCTACCATACACTCAAAGTGATCTGTTAAGCAAATTGAAGGCCTTTGGCTTGCATGGCCTTGGGTCCAGTTTGCAATTAGTCTAAACTCCAGAAGGGAGGGCTTATGAGGAGGCGTGTCCCACCTCCCTTCCCTTCACGGCCAGGAACTCAGCCTCAAGATTTTTTTGAGGTTCCCTTCTCCAAGAGGGGTCTGTTTGTTGCTTGTCCCCAGGCCAAATCAGTGAGAAGGAAGAATGAGGACAAGTGGTTTGAGGAAAACAAAAGAGAAGTTTGTTGCTCTTTTTCAAAACTTTACCTCTATCACACGGTCAGTCAGCAGGAGGCTTAGAATTTTATTTTTAGTTCACAGAGCTTTTAAATCTGAAGACGTTAGCTGAAATCCAATTACCGTATGCCTTTAGGAAAAAAGCTTAACACAGCCATATCTAAAAGTTGTAGTAACTCAGAAATACATACCATATTATAAAACCACTTGGCCTTAAAATTCCTGAGTTTTGATGTTTCCAATTTACGGTATAGGAGATGGTTGTTTTATTTTAACCTAACTTATTAAGCAATGATGTCTGTGTAGGGGACACGGGCAAACTTCCCCTTTGCCCTCTGAAGGTCCACTGAAAAATCAACTCACAAGAGGAAATCAGTAAGAGAAAAGGCATACAAATTTATTAACGTGGACATGGGGGAGAACCACAGAGTGACTGCTCCCTAATGGGGATCAGAAGCGTATAGACCATCTCAAGGTTACAGAAAGAATAGGGGCTTGAATACTGGCAAAACAGGTTATGGGAGGTTGGAGAAGAGGCTTGACTAGCAAAGGTGGACTTGTTAGGTAGATGAAACCTCACAGGTAGCAGCCCTCAGAAAGAATAGATGGTAAATATTTCTTTCAGACCTTTAAAGGTGTCAGACTCTCAGTTAATATTTCCTAGATCCAGACAAGGGAAGGGCTCTGAGAATACCTGGCCTGAATCAATGCAGATTTTCTCTAAAGCTGCAAATCCCCCCCACAAAAGGCAGCTTTGCAGGGCTACTTCTGTCTGCAGGCCTTCTGAACAGCCATCTCAAAGTATGTGAAAAAAAGATATTTTGGAGTAAAATATTTTTATTCCCTTCATCTGCAAAGCCTCTGGTTGGGGCAAAAATCACCACTTATATTCTGATGTAACCTTTTTTTTTTTTTCTTCCTTCCCTAGGTGTCATAGCAGTTGTGATATTTATTTTGCTGTGTGTCACTGCCGTAGCCATACGCATTTATCAACGGAGAAAGTTACGCAAAGGAAATGAGTCGAAAATCTCCAAAAATGGAGAGTGCTAACATGGCTCTAAAAAGTAAGCTTGGTGTGCAAAACACAGTCCGTGAAAGCCAGAGTGCATCCTGTGATTGGCGGCTGAGGCTTAATCTATCACTGTGACTGCTTGACTTCCCCACTCTTGCCATCGGGGCGCACACAGTGGGCGCAGTGCCGCCAGCTGGCTGGGGACAGGACCACAGCGTCTGAGTGCTCTGGGAGGCCCCCTCCCCCTCAGCGAAACACATTCCTCCACTGTCAGTTTAGGAACAGTGGATTAGGGATGGTCACGCATCCCTGTTGGGTAGTTCTCCCTTTTCAAATGCTCTCTTCCGAAACTGGTTTCATTTGTGTAATAATTGTGGGTTTTAGATGAGAAAATGGCTACGAAACTTTGGTCCTACTTTCTTAAAAAATGTGACAGAACTTTTGTTCAGATGTAAAAAACAAAGTTGCACTCTGGTTTTTTTGTTACTTGTAAACTCATCTGGGATCCCTTTTTTGGTCCTCTGCTGATATTCATAACACAGGAAATGCTCCTTAGACCACCTTCACTGGCATTTCCATGTCCTGGAATCCAGAGCCAAGTGGCTGCCAAAGCTGAACAGCCCTTTCTGTTCCCTGTCTGATGGTCGGTACAGTGCAGTAGAAGCCTGGAAATATTACTGTTATTTTTGGTGTATTGCTTTTTCTAATTGACAGTTTTTAATCATTTTGATAAATTTTAATGTTGAAATTGATACTGAATGTTAGCTATTTAATTTTGTAATGGAACAGAAAATTGATAGGTAACAAAGTGCATAGAGGATGTCAATATAAGACAGTCTGCCTATTTTTCTTTGTAATTGTAATTATAGTTTTTGTAAATTGTGATTATGTTTTTAACTAAATTTACAACCAGATATAAGCACTGCTTCTTACACTGAAAGAGTTATCTTTTGTTTATATTATAATAATACCTGAATGAAACATAATCTGAGTTTATTTCTCCCAAATACTGAGAGATTGTTAGTTTTTGTTTATCATTCTATATTTCTATTTTCTAAAGGTTGTTACCAATTTGCCTTTAATTTCCTGTGACTGTATTATGTTGTACACTTGCAGTGGTCCCCAACATTTTTGGCACCAGGGACTGGTTTCCTGGGGGCAGGGCGGAGCTCAGGTGGTACCCAGCGGCTGTAAATATGCTCATCTCCTGCTGTGCGACCCCCCCACCCTACCCCGACTCCGTTCCTAAGTTTCATGGAAGACGATTTTTCCACAATGAGGGGGGCGGGGGCAGCGGAGCTCTGTGACCTGGTCCCTAACAGGCCACAGATGGGTACCAGTCTGCTGCAGCCTGGGGGTTGGGGACCGCAGTTGTACAGAACATCTTTTCAGGTTTTTTTAGGCAATTTTGCATAAACAGAAGAGCTCTAATTCCTTTTCTAAATTTTGAGCTGCTCTAGGCATATCATTGCATGTTATCCTCTCATCTAATTGCTTTTAGAATTTAAACTGAAGACTGCTCACTCTAAGGAAAGACAGCATTTATATGATCTGTTTTAAATCTGCCATTCTAATAACAGCTTTATGAGCATTGAGGCAAATTCTCATAGATAACCCAAAATAGAATACATGCTGTTAACTGGAACATGTCTCATTAAGGTTTATACACACATTAAGGTAGCAGGAGAGTGGAATTAACTTTATGGAAACAGTTTCAGGAACTAATATTGACACAGTGGTTATTTGATAATTGCATGGAACCACCATTTGGATTCAATAAGCCAATTATGTAAAAACAATGATGCTACACTCTTCATATCCCAGATACCAGCTACTTGCCAAGGACTACTTAGATCAGATTGTGTAGTTTGTCCACATCAGGGCAAATTGAAAATATACCAATTCAGCATTACTATTACATAACTTAATTTCCATCTTCTCATTTGTGTTATTTGTGAAAGAATGAATGTAGATACTCTGTGTCTTAAGTCTACTCTCAACAAATGATCTCTTCTCAGAATACTACATCTCTACTGATGTTTATTTAAGTGAATGATAATGGATTTTTTTATTTCTACTGTATTACTCTCTTAATACAGCAAATTATGAAGGACACGTCTTGATGAATGACATACATTTTTGTTTTTTGTTTTTTCCCTCAAAGACCTGTCCAGGATGGGGAAGGAGTCAAAAAAGATATTTCCTTTTATTATATATATTCACTTTTATTAGTGAATGTAGACATCGTGTAATCACTAAAAGTTTTACAGACACTTATTTTATTCCACAGAAGATTTTGATAGCTGAAATTTTACAGGGTGATAGAGAATAAAACACTACAGCCCACTGCTCTCTGCACTTTTTACAAGACAGCAAAAGATGCAACAAATTGCACTGATACATCATCCCCTGTCACTCTTCTGTACTGATTGTTTTTTTACTTTATCTTCTTATTTGAAAATAAATTCATCTTTGAAATGAAATAAAAATATTTGAAGGAAAGTTGTATAAAATTTAAAGTATGCAATTATGTGCTTTTTCCTAATTGATACAAAACAAGTACAGATAAATGCATTCTCTATGTTTGTGCATTGCTTGACCCTCTTTGGTATATTATGAGATTATTAAGATTTGTTGATTTTTTTTATGATCTGATGTCTACTGTGTGGTAAGTTTCAAATTATTAAACACCAAGTGAAAGAAAAAGAGATAAATATTTACTAATTGCTAGAAATAAAAATGTACGTGAATGTATATATTTAAACTTTTGCCAGAGAGCAACCATTTCACATTCAACTTACTAAAATCTGGATTAAGTACTATTTATTGGTGCAGAGAACTTAGTCACCAAACATTCTTTAGATATATAGATGCTAGTTGCAAGTAGCACTCTTCTATAAAATAAAAGTATAACGATTTCCCAAGTTTGGTTTTCAAATAAAAAAATAAAGTAAAATATAATTAACATTCTTCATTTGAGAACACTGAAATTTCTGATTCTTAAGAATCTTCCAAATTCTAATATTAAAAATAGAGTGGTTAATATGACATCGAAGGCTTATCTCTGTAAAATGGTGACATTGGTGGATGGTATTATCTTGATATTATGGTCCAAATTCATATTAGGAAATAACTCTAAATTTTCATCATTTCCTATGAGTTATTTCAAGCACAAACTTAATATATTTTGATAGTAGTTAATTCTTATATATGACCTACTCTACCCCATGACTATATACTATGAAGGATCATGGTAAAGTTAAAATATTTTCATTCAGACTGTATGACCCTTCATAGTAATAGAAACATGGGGTAGAATAGGTCATGTACATAAGATTTTTTGTTTTACCTCTTCTCTCAGGTTTATAGATGAGGAAACAAAAACAAGGATGTGAGAGTTGATTTCTTCTGGGGTACAGTACTAATAAGTTGTCATGCTTGGACTAAACTAGCACTTTTCTCTCTTAACTTCACTCTGAAGGGAAGCCCACCTTACTACCTTCCCAGTATAATTTAGCAGAGTAAAAAAACATGTTAGACTACTTGATATTCTGTCTGCCAAGACTGGCCAATAGTTCTGGATCTTTGTTCACACATCTTCTCTGAAAGAATGTTTAATGGAAAATTGATTTTGATGGCTTTTTTCTTTAATAAAATATTTGTTTTCATCATGTATAACTAGAAGGTAAACAAATGCCCAATTTTCTTAAGTTATTCTGGAATCCATAATATAATCACCACAAATGAATTATTAAAATATTCTTGAAGTTGGAAAAAACCAGAATGGACACATTTTAAATCAATACATGATTAGTGTGCTGTTTAGCTTACTACCTCATTGGCCAATTTTGGGCCAGAGGAGAATATGCATAAACACTGTTTTAGCAACTAAGTTTAAAGAAAGAACCAGTTTTTTATTAAAAAAAACTAATTCAAAGAATCATAGAGTTTTTCTATTGGTAAAGACATTAAATATCAACTGTGACCCTTTCTTCTTCCTTCACGTTGCTCCTAATGGATGCAGCTCAAGCTAAGCTCATTGCTGATGCATCATGAGAACAGCCACTAATATGGTGCACTTGAGTGCAAATGTGGATAATGTTCAAGAAGGGTAAAGTTGCTCTTACTAGTAGCAGAATTTATTATGCATTAATTATATTGTTGGGAAAATAGGCTGAAGAACTACTTACTTTAGTAATTTATTTTCAAATTACTGATAACATAGTTTTTGCCCATAAATTATATTTTTGCATTTTATTGTATCATTATTTATTTTAAAATTTAAGGTTCACAATGTGCCATTTTCTCTGTGAATAAAAATGTCTACAATCACAAGACTTACTTTTAGTTCTTGCAATATGAAAATTCATAATTTAGCTAGCTTGTGATGGTTACCTAAACATTTAAGAAAGCTGTTAAAATAGAAACTATATGACTACATAAGCACTTTGGATGACTAATACCACATTTTAGCTCTTTAAATTACCAGGCATGCAAAGAGGCAGAAAAATATGACCTATAATGAAGAGAAAAATAAATTAATCAAAAGTGACTCAGAACTTACACAGATGTTAGAATTATTAATCAAAAGTATTTAAACAGTTATTATACCTATATTCTATATGTTCAAAAGGTTAGGATGTTACATGGATGATATTAAAAATGTTTAAATCAAATTTCTAGAGATGAAAACTTTAACATATGTGATAAAAAATACAATGGATGGGATTAATGGCAGATTAAAATTTTCAGAAGAAAAGAAGATAAAGCAATAGAAACTGTCCAAAATGAAACAGAGAGAAAAGAAAAACAAAAAACTAAAGAATAAACAGGGTATCAGTGAGCTGTGAGACAATTTCAAATAGCCTAATCTATGCATAATTGGAGTTCCCAAAGGAGAAAAGAGAGTGGACAGATAGGAAAAAATATTTGAAAAATAAAATGGATGAACATTTTCCATATTTGGTGAAAACTATAAACCCACAGATCTAGGAAGCTCAACAACCTCAAGCATAAGTAATAGTGGGAAAACTACACCATGACATATTGTAAGCAAATTGCTTAAAGCCCAGAGTGATAAAGAGAAAAATTTTAAAAACAGCCAGAGGAAAAGACATATTTTACACAGAGAGCACATGCAAGAATGATAACATATTTCTTTTTGGAAGCAATGCAAGTGAAAAGGCAGTGGAGCAACATCTTCCATGTTTGAAGTGAAAAATCTTTCAGCTGGAAGAAAAATAAAACTGCCTTCCCTAGATTTCTATATCCAGCAAAAACTTCTTTCAAAACAAGCTGAAATAAAGACTTTTTTGAGACATATAAAAGCTAAAATGATTTACTACCAGCAGACCTGCACTATAAGAACAGTTTAAAAGTCTTCCAGGAAGAAGGAAAATGATACCGGATAGAAATATGGATCTGCACAAAGGAACGGAGAGCACTGGAAATATAACTCCATAAGAAAATATATCTTTGTATTAATTGAATATCTTTAAAAGATAATTAACTGTTTAAAATAATAGCAATATCATGTGAGGTCTATAGCGTAAGTGAAACTGCGTGACAACCATAGCACAAGAGCCTAGAGAGAAGATATGGAAGTAACAGTTTGTAAGGTTCTTATGCTATACGTGAAATTGCATAATATCTGTTAAAAGTTGACTGTTATGAATCATCTTTAAGTTATAACGTCTGTACACGATAGACCCTAAAGCAAATGCCAGAATAACAAAACAGTAATACCTGATAATACAATAAAGTAGATAAAAATAGAGTGATAAAAAATATTTTGAAAGTAGACAAAAAAAGATGAAAAAGGGAAAAAAGAACAAACGGGACAAATAGAAAACAATCAGCAAGATATAAGATAGAAATTTGATAAGTTTCATTTTAAAATTAACAACCGCTCTTTAAAGGCATTAGGAGATTCAAGCCGCAGACTGGGAGAGAATATTGGCAACACTGTGCTTGAACATTGTGTGCTTGTTTTCAGAACGCAGTATGTAATGACTCTTACTGCTCAATGGGTAGAAAGCAAAAAATAATAAAAATAGTGGATAGAAGGCAAAACGACAAAAGGGGCTATACCAATGGGCAAAAGTCACACAAAAGATGCTCAATGTCATTATTCATTAAGGAACACCCACTAAAATGGTTAAGATTAAAAATATTGCCAATACCACACGCTGAGGACATGGAGCAGTTGTAATTCTCACACGTTATTGTTGGAACGTAAAATGCTGCAGTGCTACTGGGAAAACAGTTTAACATTGTTTTATATAATTAAGCATACATCTAATCTATGACCCAACAACTCCAATCCTAGGTTTTTTGAAGAGAAATAAAAATTTATGTCCACTATAAGACTTACACAAGAATGTTCACAGCATCTTTATATTATCCAAAAATGGTAAACTACCTAAATGACCTTCAGCAAGAAAATGAATAAACACATTGTTTTATATTCACAAAATGGAATGCTCCTCAGCTATAAAATGTCCAAACTACTGGTACCTGTAATGAACATGGCTGAATCTAAAATACTTGATGTCAAATGAGTAAATCTAGACACTACAAAGTACATTCTGAAGTTCTAGAACAAGCAAAAGTAAGATGTAGTAGTAGAAATCACATCAGTGGTTGTCTGGGTGTGAGGTGGGGTGGGAGTTGACTGCAGAGAAACACAAGGAAACTTTCTGGAGTGATGGAAATGTTCTATATCTTGGTTGATTATGGCTACATTGGTGTAGACATTTGTTGAAACTCATTTAATTTTATATTTGGACTCTTACATTTTGTATATAAATTATACCTCAATAAAGACTATCCATGTGTATATATGATGTGTGCATACATTTTGATACATCGTCTATCACTTCATGTATTATATCACATCATATTGTATTTATATAACAGAAAAAGATGGAAAGAATATGCTGTGTAGATCTCCCAAAGGGGGAGATTGTAAGAGATTATCTCTTTTATTTATGCTGTTTTCTGCAAATATGCATAACTCTTAGTTATTACAATACAAATTTCAAAACATTGTGATATTTTCACTGTTCTATAGATAAATTCCTATTTTCTGTGTTATGTAATAAATTTTAAAAACACATAGTGGGAAATCTTCACTGTTATATTAATTCCCAAATGTTCTATACTAGGTAATCGCATGATGAGCTGCACATTCTGCATCCCACTCCATGTCAAGCATCATGTTCACATCATTTTCCTACAGTCTTCCTCAGTCAGTAGCTACTTGACCTGCCGATGACATTTTCATCCATCCTTCCAGAGAAGCTTAGAGAAACAGCTAGAGACAGGAAATATATCATGTCTATACCTTGTTCATTTTGTCCTGGAATTGTACATATTGAAATATTGTGAAGATTTTGCTCCATTTTTATCAATATGGCTACATGCAATTAGATTTCAACTCCACCTCACTTTCAATTTCCAGGAGGCATCCGATAGTTTATTAGGAAATAGAAGTGCAAAAATGCTTGCTGCCTGATTCTCAGAGCACAGCCTGAGATTAGAAATATTCGAAAGAACGGTAAACGGAAGAGTCCTGAGTCTCTCCCAGCTCCTGGCATGCGTGGAAGGGATGGCCCAGGGATGTTGCAGTGAGATGAAAGAGGTAGCACTAGCCACGGGCCCACTAGGGTCAGAAGCAATGTAGCTCTGCAGTATAAACATCAAATGATAACGTAGACCAGGAGGTCCAAGTAGGAAGCAACTGAGACTGAGAACAAGGGTAAGCTGAAGTGGGAGGTGTCACCAGGGAGGGACCACAGGTCCTTACGATGCTGATAGACCAAAGCATTTAATTACATCCAACAGAATATAATGCCATTTCAAAACACCTTCTGTTAGGACAACTTCCAGGGACTTTAAAAGGTTGTTTTCTGTGTGATGATTATTGAGCCTGGTGGAACTTTTTCCAGCCTGTGAGAGGCTGATGCTCACTTCTGGAAAGTCTCTCTGAGGGATAAGTGATGAATGCTTTCTCTCATACTTTTCTGGTAGAAGGAGAATATTTCAGGCCAACAGGATGCAGGACCTTGGTTATATATGTCACAGTCAGATGAATGATTTTGGTTTGGCTGTTCCAAAGAAATATGGGACATACTGTCCTAAAGAAATCTATCTTTCTAACTATCTATCCACAGTCTTTCAATGATCCCGTAGCAAACAGTTAATGAAAAACAACAACAGAAAACAGTAACAGCACACCTGCTAACCTTTCACCATTTGTAATTTGCTAAGGAATTTAGACAAATCTATTGCAAAACAAAAAAATCCATCAATTTTTTTTCAAATAGCTTTTACCATTAATCAGAGTATTCAACATTTCTCCATTTCTATATGGACTTTCTGAACCTCACTAAATCCAATTAATAAAAACCCAAACTCTAAAGATGTTTATATCAACTTCCTGGTATAAATCTAAGACAATAAAATATGCCTTTGTCTTTAATTTCTACAACTTCACTATTTCTACTGCAAGTATGTCAAAGATGTTTGTACTATTTTCGAATATACCACATTTTTAATTGCCACACAAAATTTTTCTTGCTGTCCTTCACAGGTCTCCAGCTGCATCCACACTGACAAAAGGAACAGTGGAGGAAACATGACTCCTCTATAAAATCTTAAGCTGTTCTTTTTGCCCATATAAATACACCTTTAAACTTGCTCCTAGCTCTCCAGGATTGCTACTTCACTTATTTGTTGCAATGACAGCAAAATACAATTTTTGTTTGACCAATAAAAAAAGCAAATAAAATATATGTTTTCCTCCACTGGGTTCTGGGTTGATTAAATTCAACTTATTATTGATCTTTTATAATAAAATTGAGGTTATATAGTTAAATTTTCAAAAAAGACTTTGACATATAGAAAATTTAAGCCAAGGAAAATAAAAATACGAAATTTCAAAAATACTAGCTCATCACATAATGTTTACTTAAATTTGTTTAGCATCCTGGAGAGAGTTTTAAATTGAATCCAGTTCTTTGTACTGATATATATATCAGTATATATATATTTATATATATATATATACACACACACACAATAAATTTACCTAGCAATTGGAGGGGAGTGGTTTCAAAAACCTAATAAATGTTATACATAAATATTATACCAATTTTTAATTCAAGAGTCATTCAATAAAAAGAACTGGGTTTTGAAATTACCATGCTGGATAAACAGACAACTACTGTATTTAATTCTAGATAAGCATTCTTACTGCCAGAAGACACACATATTTTACAAGGCTCTTTCTCTCAATTTTGTGAATAAAAAGTATCTTTAAACTGCCATTACTAGTATCTTGTTTGGTGAACGCTCTTTGACGGGGTGTGCTCTGTATTTCTATCTGTGGTTATATCTAGAGGAATTGTATCAAGATGGACAAGGCTGGTCACGTGGAAAAAGAATTCCCATTTGCTGTGAAAAATGAACTCTGCATAATGGATTTTCTGGGCTAATTAGTTAAGCAGCATGGATATATCACTGCAACACCAAACCTAGTGATTTGAAATAAAAAAACCACATTGCCTAATTTAGAAATATAATGAGAATACATATATTATTTAAAGAGATGCTGCAACAATAGATGGCTGATGCCCAATTTTCGGTATTTATAAGGTGCATGTAATTTCTTTTTGCATGAAGCAAAATTCCAGCTTTCTTATGTGGTATCTAAGAAAGGCAGATTAACTTCCTCTTTTGTAATTTCTGATATCCAATGTGCAGTTAAGTTCTTGGTTGTTAGGAGCATCTATACATTCCCCAACTCAGAGTAACTACACTAGCTATTCTTAGCCCATGAAACCACAGAACACTGTAAGAGACTGTGTGCCCCAGTTCTAGTACCTTCTTTTTATGACTTTCTTTCAAGTCTCCCTTTCTCCCTGCTCATTCTCCCAACAGGGACTTGACTCTGCAGACTTTTCTGTTTAAAACTCTCTGCTCTACACTGCTCCATCCACCCCTTTTATGCTAACTAAAGCCTCCTCTACCTTCAGATCCCAACCTAAGAGACACTTGTCTCGGGGCACTTTTCATTAGCCCTCCAAATCTGGCTTCTTCATAAAACCATCGTAGGGATCATTGTTCTTTTTCATCAGCATGGATGTCTCAATTTACTGATGTGATAATGTGACCAATGTGTGCCCTCTGGTGAACTGCAAGAAATCAGAACTCTTGCTCACTCAGGACTGTATTCCTGTTCCCTTCCAAGTGTGTGGGGATGAACCAGCAGGCAAGTCCAGCACTGCTGTACGGCTCCAAATCTCTGCAATCAGAGAATCTGGAAAGATATTGATTTAACTTTGGCACATTCGTTAGGTCTTTCTCTTTTCTTTTTGGGTAGCAGTTTAAATAACATAAGAAAAAGGATACGGGGAGTTCAGGGAAAATACTTTTCTTATAGGTGTGTGGGGCCACTTAATGACTTAATCAAGCCCTAAGTAGGGACTTCATAAAGAATTTTGAACTTTTAAGAAATATTTTACATAATAGAGTAAAGTGTATCTTATTTTGTTGGTGGAAGTCATGCAAAAAGTTCCATTCTAGGCAAGTGTTCTCAGTTTCCATGGAGAGAGGATAAATTGGGAATATATATGTTTTATCGGGAGAGATTTGGGTTAAATATTAGGAAGAATTACCTGGCCAGGAGGTTGTTATCCACTATTACACTATCTCCTTTTGGGGGAATAAAGGATATAACATGATTTAGGAAGAGTCTTAACCCAGAAAGAGGTAACTGGATCAGACTACCATGAAGGTTTCTTTGAGATTTCTTCAGCATATAATTCTGAGATTTGGTATAAGTATGTCATTCCCAATAACTAGGTGTAATTTAAAATTTGTAAGAAGTTCTACATATGTGCTTGGTGATTTTAAGGGTTACTACTTATAATCATTACTAAGACCACTACATAACTATGTCCTGCAAATAATCTAAAAAGAAAATCATTCTAATTGTCACAAATTATATGAGAATAAAAGTGAATTTAAAATCTTAAATAACATTTCAGATATTGCTCAAAAATACATTTCTGTGTGCTGTGACTAATGACCCTCTCTGTGTGACTACTGGAGTTATTGAAAGTCTTAGTATTAATCAAACTTACCATAATTAATTTCAAATATTTGAGTAGTCAGTTTTAAAATATTGAAATTATTATCTGTTTTTCAAAGTAAACTTGAATGTTATTTAATCAAAATGACTCTGAAATAAAATCATAATAATATTAAAATAAGGAATTAAGGATGATGAATTTAGACAATAGGGATATTAGAAGAATTGCAAGTCTTTGCTATTCTTTAGTAGTGAGTAGAGTCTTTCATCCAATTACTATTATTTCCAATTACAATTTTGAAAATGTAGGAAAATACTTTTCCTACATTTTAGACAGTATATTTCTTTTTTGAAAAATTGAACATGTGACAAAAAGGAAAATCTTTGTCAAAATGTGTATTTTCATATTTTCTGTAGGGTACTTTATATCATATTGTAAAAGTATGTTAATAAAGAGAGGTCTATAGTCTGCAGAATACATAATATATACCCTAAACTAGCTCTTAAGACTGATAAACTTCTTTTTTAATACTTTTATTTATGCAGGCACTGCTTAACGGGGCACTGGATTTTCAATGCCATTTGCAATATTTTAAAATAATACCAAGCCCCATTTTGAAGTGAAATTTGTGTAAATGAAGGTACATAGAATACTTGAGATGTAACTGCTAGTTTGAGCTCTTTATTATTCATATGTAGTCATTTTAAAGAAGAGCATTTATCATCTCAACTAAGAATGAAAGACGTTTTAAATTTCTAAACCACCAGGGTAAAGTTTTCTGATTTGTCTTCTTTGACTAGGTTTCTCCTTGCCTTCAAATTATACCCAGGATGAGAGTCTTCTTGAGGATAGGGACTGGATTTTTTTAAATCTAAATCTCTAACATCCAAACAGTGGCATGCCACATTTAAGTAGCATTCAGTACATAAACAAATGCACACATTCATGAAATATTAATATATCCCCAAATTGTTGCAAATACTTAATAGAAATGTGGAAGACAAGAAGAAGGAATCTACCCTTTGGAACAAATATAATTGTACATAATATTGTTAAATATATACTCATATGGGGATTATAAAATCCCGGAGATTGTCCTAATGATTATATATATTAAGTCACTAAATCCTTACAACAGCTCCATGAGGTGAGTTCCTCATATCATTCCCATTTTATAGATGAAAAAACTAAAGCAGAGCTAGATTAAATAACCTGCCTAGGGTTAGTCACTTAATAAATGACTGAGCTGGGATTTGAACTCAGGAAGTCTGGCTCCTATCTGACTCTAGAGGCCAGCCTCTTAACCAATAAGCACTATTGCCTCTCATAGAGATATTATTTTTGGTTATTGGGATAATGGTAGCAAAGAGACTCTGTAGAGTATTATTGCATAAAAATAATTCTAAATACATGAAATTTCTCTGGAGAATGACTTTCTCTTATTTCCTTAATGTTTGAAATAATTTATGCCAAATATGTTCAGTGGTTAAGAAAAGATATTAAGATATTAAGAAACGCCATAAATCAAGTACCACTCTATTAAGCAAGTATTATTTAATTGTTACAAAAGCATTTTCCTAAGAGGAAAAAATTGTACTGAAAATTTTGGATATTACAGGACAATTTGAAGAATAGTACAGTGCAGAAAGAAGCTACATTTTAGTGGGCTAGAGTTACATAAAATCTATGCAACAGTTCTAATTTTGTGATATAACAATTTTCATTGAAATTTTCAGCAGCTTACAAATGCTTCATTTGAAAATAATGGAGGATTAAAAGCATAAATTGGGAAACTTATTCTGTGATTAAGGAAGTTTTTTGAATGACACTCATTAAAAGAACATTAGATTGTTTTAAATATATTTTTCTTTCAGCATTCAGTTGCCAAGTCATTTAAGGATGTTCTGGAAATTCTGGCATAAAACCCAGGAGATGACATTATTTGCTAAAAGTTGATATATTATGAGAAAGAGTGAATCCGTTTACAACTGTAGCCATGTGAAAATTAATGAAGTTATTTAATCCCAATTCCAATTAGCCAAGTATGAGACAATCAAAGGCAAAGAACTAGTGAAATACTGGAAAAGAATTTTCTGATACACAATTAAATTATCATTTTGCTCCAATGGACAGGAATAGGGTTGCCCTTGGGGTTCACCTTTAAGCAGACCATAAAATCTAAAATCATTGGTAGGATTTATAGAGAATAGACTCTGACATTAGGATATAAAGCAGATTTAATTGGGTAGCACAGATATAATTGTCTTACCTCATGGCTAAGTATTTCTGTGGAATTGTATTTAATAAAAAATAGAACCCAGCCATCAAAAGCAAGTAAGAGGTACAAAGGAGTCTTATGGACCATGTTAAAGGATATACAATTGAAGACCCTATGTCACAATTCTTCAAATCCTTTTAATTCTTTGGTCTTCACCAGCTCTAACTGCTGCAAAGCCCTGCAGTTGTTCCCTCTCAACTCTTAGCCTGACCTGTCATTAGTATGTAGTTTTCTGCTGCTTCTGCCTCTTGGTCTTCATTTTCTTCAAGCTGACCTCCCAGTCCTTTTTAAATGAAAATTAACCAATTAATCCAATATTGCTCTTAGCAAGTCTTCATTTACTTGGGTCCCTTCTCTTGAAGTTATACCTCAAAAGCCCAAGTAATTATAGAGATCTGTAGTCTCTAATGTTGTTATCATGTGGCCACCCTGAAAAGTGACACCTCATCAAGGAAACCTTGATAAGCATTTTTCTCTGAAAAAGTCCCCTCAAGATTGTAAATTGTAAACAGAGGAAAAGATTGTAGCAGTGCTTCTGGCAAGTTCATTACACATTCCAGAATTGCTCAAGTTTTCTGTCACCATTTGAAGATCACCAAAAAATTGGTAACTGGGCCATTTCCTTTGGACATGCAAAAAGAGAACTACCAATAAGTGTGTCTCAGCTCAGGCTGCTATTTAAAAAAATCACAAATTGGATGGCATAAACAACAGACATTTATTTCTCACAGTTCTGGAGGCTGAGCAGTCCGTGACGGAGGTGCTAGCTCCTGCTTGGGTCTGCCTTTTGGCTTGTAGTCAGCTGCCTTCTCTCCAGGTGCTCACATGGCCGCCCCTCAGTATGTTCATGTGGAGATAAGATCTCCAGATCCTTGGGCGGGTCCTGGTGCCCCCACACATTAGAGCGGTGCAGGGAGACACAGGGGAGAGGTCTCAGACCTGGAGTCAGGTGGTGAGGAAGCCCTTGAGTACATATCCCACAGGAGAGTGTGGTGGGGTGCTGAGGAACAGGGATCTGTGAGCATGGCCACCTACCTCTGGAGAACTGCCATACTGGATAGGGGTGCGACATTTGGAGAGAAATGGCCTAGCTCCTGGTTCCATGGCAACCGAATGCCTCAGGTATGCTGGTTGAATGGATGCTGTAGCCCTTCCCCCCACTCATTACAATAGGGAGCGCAGCTTGAGCCAAGAAACTCGTGAGCAACTGCTTCTCTCCAGTGGGAGCGTGTCCCTGGCTGAGGTCCCTGTGGATAGAGGGGCCCACTACTCTCCATTTGGGGACCTGTGGTGGAACAGGGGTGCACAATTTGGGAACCCCCTGCTTGCCAGTGTTTCACTGAGATGCATGCTAGTGGGTCAGACACACAGACTGGGGGAAGTTAGGGAGCTGGACTTGGGTGGTTGGTGAGGGAACACACATGGACTGATCTGACGAGAGTGTGTTCTGGGGTTCCAAGGAGCAGCGATTTGGGAGGGTGTTCACCCCTCCCCACAGAGAAACTGCACTAGTGGACAAGGGCAGAAAGAACCCAGCCTGGGGCCTTAGCACTCAAGCGGTTAGGCCCCTCCCTTGGGAATAGCCTTCCTGATTTGGAGAGCTTGTCCTGAACCTCATCCCAGTGGCTCCCCCTAGCAGCCAGAAAAGCAACTGCTGAGCATTGCCGAAGCTTGGCAAAGCCTTTTAGGCTCCTGCAATCTGGCCACAATCTGCTTTGCTCCTCCTCCCACCTCAGTGGGAGTAGACATCAAGCAACCCCCTGGGAACTACCTGGTCCCTCCTAAAGCTTGGGACACTCAGGTGCCCCACCTGGGGAACCAGAGCTTACCACAGGCACAAAAAAAATCTCAGCAGCTGGATTTTCCACACAAACATCATCCAATGACAAAGGGAACAACTCTATAACTTGGCATAGCACCTTCCAAGTCAAGCAAACAAGGCATGGCTGATTTGTACTCACATGTACAACCTGTCATCTCAGAGATTAAGTGGGGAAATGCAACCCATTTCACATTGCTGGGGGTTGATCTAACCTGCCTGAACACCCCATAGACAACTTGGGACCAGCACTCCTTTCCCAGCCACAGTTAGGGATTGATCTTCAGGGATCTTGAGACTGGCCTGCAAGCAAGGCCTACTGCCCCCAGGTCTCTATTGAGAGGCCAGATGAGAAGGAATCAGTGAAAGAGCTCCAGAAATATGAAAGATCAGAGTGAGAGGACACCCCCTAAAAGAAAACAATAACTCCTTACCAATGGACACCAACCAAAGTGAAAATGTTAAAATGACTGATAAAGAATACCAAATATGGATTATAAGGAAGCTCAATGAAATACAAGAGAATATATGGAAACCCAACACAAAGAAACCATAAAAACAATACAGGAAATGAATGAAAAATTCACTAAAGAAATCGAATTATTAAAAAAAACAAACAGAACTTATGGAAATGAAAAATTCATTCAAGGAATTACAAACACAGTGGAAAGTTTTAAGAATAGACTAGATCAGGCAGAAGAAAGAATCTCAAAGCTTGAAGACAGCACCTTTGAATTAAATAAGTCAGTCAAAGATAAAGATCATATAAATAAGAGGAATGGACAAAGCCTACAAGAAATATGGCATTATGTAAAGAGGCCTAACATAAGAATCATAGGCATCCCTGAGGGTGAAGAAGAAAATACACAAGGGTTGGAAAACCTATTTGGGGGAATAATTGAGGAAAGCTTCCCTGGTCTTGCTAGAAATTTAGATATCCAGGTACAAGAAGCTCAATGAACTCCAGGGAGATTCATCACAAAGAGGCAATCACCACAACACATAGTCATCAAACTGGCCACAGTTAACATAAAGGAGGAACTACTGCAAGCCGTAAGATGAAAACATCAGGTAACTCACAAAGGAAAACCCATCAGACTAACTGCAGACTTCTCAACTGAGCCCTTACAAGCCAGAAGGGATTGGGGCCCCATTCTCAATCTTCTCAAACAGAATAATGGCCAGCCTATAATTTTGAATCAGGAAAAACTAAGTTTCTTATATGAGAGAGAAATAAAGATTTTCTTAGACAAGCAAACACTGAGGAAATTTGTCAAGACTAGACCTGCCCTGCAGGAAATACTCAGATATGCACTATACATTGATCAGCACAATAGACAGCCACCAGTGTTAAATCACTGAAAAGCTAAAACTCAGAGCCCATATGCTATAATGGTTCAAGAGGTAAAACAAAGCAATAATGTTCTACCCAACAGGATGAACAGAAATCCACCCCACTTATCAATTTTTTCAATAAATGTGAGTGGTTTGAATTCTCCATTCAAGAGACATAGGCTGGCTGAATGGGTAAAAAAATACAGGCCAAGAATCTGCTGTCTCCAGGAAACACATCTAACCAACAAGGACTCCTTCACTCAAGGTGAAGGGATGGAAAAAAATATGCCAGGAAAGTGGAAGTCAAAAGAAAGATGGCGTAGCCATTATCATATCAGATGACACAGACTTCAAATCGACAGTAGTAAAGAAAGAAAAAGATGGTCATTACATAATGGTAAAAGGAGTAATTCAACAAGAAGACATAACAATCCTAAATATTTATGCACCTAACACAGGTGTGCCCAGATTCATAAAGCAATCCCTAATAGAGCTAAACAAGGTGATAAACAGCAGCATCGTAATAGCCAGGGACTTCAACTCCCCACTGACAGAACTGGACAGATCCTCCAAACAGAAAATAAACAAAGAAACCCTGGACTTAAATGGGTCTCTAGAACAAATGGGTCTAACAGACAATTACAGAACATGTTACCCCAAAACTACTGAATATACATTCTTCTCATCAGCACATGGAACATTCGCTGAGATTGATCACATCTTAGGCCACAAAACATGTCTCAACAAATTTGAAAAAAACCCAGAAATTATACCATATATCTTCTCAGACCACTGTGGAATAAAACTAGAAATCAACTCCAATAGAAACACTCAATTCTACACAAAGTCATGGAAATTAAACAATCTAGTACTCAAAGATTATTGGATCAAGGAGGAAATTAAGATGGAAATCAAAAGATTCCTCAAAGTAAATGACAAAGGGGACACAAGTTATCAAAATCTATGGATTTCAGCAAAAGCAGTCCTAAGGGGAAAATTCATAGCCTTAAATGCCTACATCATAGAGACAGAAAGATCACAAATCAACAATCTAATAAATAGTTTCAAGGAATTGGAAATGGAAGAGCAAACCAAGCAAAACCTAGCAGAAGAAAAGAAATAACTGAGGTCAGAGCAGAACTAAGTGAAATCGATAACAAAAGAATTATACAGAAGATTAATGAAACAAAAAGTTGGTTCTTTGAAAAGATAAACAAAATTGATAGATCTTTCACTAGATTAACTAGAAATAGAAAAGAAAGGACTCAAGTAAGCTCAATCAGAAATGAAAAAGGAGATGTTACAGCTGATACTAGAGAAATACAAAATATCATCTCTGAATATTATAAAAATCTGTACACACATAAACTTGAAAATGTTGAAGAAATGGGCAAATTCTTGGAAATAAAAAACCTCCCAAAGCTAATCAGGAAGAAATAGAACTCTTGAACAGAACGATAACAAGCAACAAAATTGAAGCAGCAATAAAAAATCTTCCAACAAAAAAAATCCCAGACCAGGTGGTTTCACAGCCAAATTTTATCAGATTTACAAAGAAGAATTGATACCCATACTTCAGAAATTATTTAATAACATCAAGAAAGAAGGAATACTCCCCAACTCATTCTATGAAGCCAGTATCACCTTGATACCAAAGCCAGAAAAAGACACAACAAAAAAAGAAAAGTATAGACCAATATCCCTTATGAATGTAGATGCAAAAATCCTCAATGAAATTTTAACAAACTGAATTCAGCAGCACATCATACCAAAAAAATAACCTATTATGACCAAGTGGGCTTTATCCCAGGGATGCAAGTATAGATCAACACATGTAAACCCATAAATGTGATTGACCACATAAACAAAAGCAAAAACAGAGATCATATGATCCTCTCAATAGATGCAGAAAAAGCATTAGACAAAATTCAGCACCCTTTTATGATAAGAACTCTTAACAAAATAGGCATGGATGGAATATATCTCAAAATTATAAAAGCCATATACAAGAAACCCACAGCCAACATCATACTGAATGGGGAAAAATTGAAAGCGTTCCCACTTAGAACTGGGACATGACAAGGATGCCCCCTGTCACCATTTTTATTCAACATAGTGCTTGAAGTCCTAGCCAGAGCAATCAGGCAAGAGAATGAAGTCAGGGGTATCCAAATGGGGAAAGAGGAGGTGAAACTAATGCTCTTTGCTGATGATATGATATTATATCCAGAAAACCCCAAAGGTTCTGTCAAGAGACAACTTGAAATGATAAATGAATTCAGCAAAGTGTCAGGTTACAAAATAAATGTACCCAAATCAGTAGCATTCCTATGCACCAACAACAGTCAAGCTGAGAAGCAAATCAAAGACTCAATACCTTACACAATAGCAACAAAGAAAATAAAATACCTAGGAATATATTTAACCAAGGAGGTGAAGGATCTCTACAAGAAGAACTACCAATCACTGAGGAAGGAAATTGCAGAGGATGTAAACAAATGGAAAAACATATCATGCTCATGGGTCAGCAGAATCAACATTGTTAAAATGTCCATACAGCCCAAAGTGATTTACAGACTCAATGCAATCCACATCAAAATACCAATGTCATTTTTTGCAGATCTAGAAAAAATAATTCTATGCTTCGTGTGAAACCAGAAAAGAGCCCGAACAGCAATGCAACATTAAGCAAAAGGAAAAAACTGGGAGACATCACTTTACCAGATTTTATGCTATACTACAAGGTCATAGTAACCAAAACAACATGGCACTGGCACAAAAATAGAGACATATACAAATAGAAGGGAACAGAGAACCCAGATATAAAACCATCCACATATAGCCATCTGATCTTTGACAAAGCAGACAGCAATATACACTGAGGAAAAGAATTCCTATTCAATAAATGGTGCTGGGAAAATTGGATAGCCACATGTAGAAGATTGAAACAGGATCCTTATCTCTCACCTCTCGTAGAAATTAGTTCAAGATGGATAACAGACTTAAACCTAGGACATAAAACTGTAAGAATTCTAAAAGAAAATGTTGGAAAAATTCTTCTAGTTATTGGCCTAGGCAAGGAATTTATGATGAAGACCCCAATGGCAATCACAGCAACAACAAATATTAATAAATGGGACTTGATTAAATTAAAAAGCTTTGGCACAGCCAAGGAAACAATCAACAGATCAAATAGACAACCCACAGAATGGAAGAAAATATTTGCATGCTATACATCTGATAAAGAGCTAATAACCAGAATCTAAAAAGAACTGAAACAAATGAACAAGAAAAAAATCAAACAACCCCATCACAAAGTGGGCAAAAGACATAAACAGAAGCTTTTCAAAAGAAGATAGACTAATGGCCAGTAAACATATGAAAAAGTGCTCAATGTTTCTAATTATCAGGGAAATGCAAATAAAAACAACAATGAGCTATCACATAACTCCAGTGAGAATGGCTTTTATCAAAAAGTCCCTTAACAGCAGATGCTGGTGTGGATGCAGAGAGAAAGGAATACTTATACGCTCTTGGTGGGATTGCAAATTAGTACAACCTCTATGGAAAACAGTATGGAGATTCTTCAAAGAACTAAAAGTAGACCTACCATTTCATCCATCAATACTACTACTGGGTATTTACCCAAAGGAAAAAAGTGATTTTACCAAAAAGACACTTGCACTTGAATGTTTATTGCAGCTCAATTCACAATTGCAAAGATGTGGAATCAACTCAAGTGCCCATCAATTCATAAGTGGATTAATAAAATGTGGTACATATATACCATGGAGTACTACTCAGCCATAAGAAAAAATGATGAATTAATACCTTTTGTAACAACCTGGATAGAACTAGAGACCATTCTCCCAAGTGAAGTATCACAAGAATGGAAAAACAAATACTACATGTATTCACTATTAAGTTGGAACTAACTGATCAACACTCATGAGCACATACAGAAGTAAAACACAATGGAAATCAAGCAGGTGGGAGAGAAGAGGAGGGAATGGGTGAAATCTTACCTAATGGGTACAATGTACACTACCTGGGTGATGGGCACACTTACACTTTGACTCAAGCTGCACAAAATCAATCCATGTAACCAAAACATTTGTACCCTCGCAATATCCTGGAAAAAAAAAGATCCCTAGCTCCTCTTCCTATAAAGGACACTAATCTCATAATGAGGACCCCACTCTCATGACCTAACCTAAACCTAATTACCTCCCAAAGGCCCATCTCCAAATACCATCACATTGGCAACTAGGGCTTCATCTTAGGATTTTGGAGAGACACAAACTTGCAGCTCATAACAAACTGTAGCTACAGTTAGCTTCACTAAATGAAATTTTCTATTTTGTGAGACCCTTTTGAAAATTTTAAAAGTTTTAACTTCTTGAAAATGATCAAAAATATTTTACCAGGAAAAAAAGAGAACTCATTTGGAAAGACAATAGGTACTCTGCTCACAAGTAAATAATCTGAGGTGCTTAATGAAATATTTGGGTTTTTTTTCTACTTTGACGAGTAATGTAGGGCCTCATATCATGGGGAATAATTGCATTTTGCCTCTTTACACTCCTGATATGTGTTCTACCAATGGGCAGGAAAGTAGGGTTTTCTACTGCAGTGAAAACTGTGCCTTTTTTTTTAAACCCTGTGGTTTCACAGGAAGACAGCTCTTTCTAAAGTGTAAAACTTGAAGAACTAGACTGAATTCAGATTTAAAACAACACAAGTCAAATGAAGAGGTACTAAAAACCATGTTAAAGCATATGCTAGTGATGCCTCACCCTACATCCCCCAGTGTTCTTGAGTTCAACAGAAAGCTCTAGAAATTTTGATGTATTTCCACCTCAAGAGTCTGCTTCTGTCATTCTTCCCAGGGAAAAGTTTTCCTATGAAAATTGGACATAAGAAAAACAGCTCAGAATTGTGTGTGTTGGGGGGCAGTAGGGTGGTAATGCCCCTGGAAGCAGCATTGACCAAATGGGGGATAGAAGTCAGTGGATAGGAAGATTCTGAGGCAAGTTTCATGGGGTGACTGAGAGAGACCCCACTGGAATTCACTGCGTGGTGAATAACATCCCACAGCTGTGACTTTTCACATAATGAATTGCTAATAGGTTTATTGTATTGTGTTTGTGCCCTCCTAACATGATCTGGAAAAGGGGTTGAGGGTGAAAATCCCCATTCCCCATGTTTGGGTTTTTGATAAAACAGCTGTCTACCTCTGGCCAGTGGAGGCCCTAGAAAGAGCATGCCAGTCCTACTCCCCATCACTGTGATATTGTCATATGTTTTTCTCCTTCTAAATCTGAATTAATTTGAAAACTCATTGCCAAAAATAAGGTTTCCAGGCAGTTAAACTTTATATAATAAAAAAGACTTTAATAAAATTAATAGGAAGTAGGAATTTTTAAAATATTGATGTATATACTGCTTATGATAAAATAGGTACAAAACTAAACTATTACTTAAACTTTATATTAAAACGTATGGAGTACTAAACATCATTTACTATTTATTTTCTCAAATGGAAGTATCAGAATCATCTCTGGGACTTTTTAAAACTATACCTCCCTGCTGGAAATGCTGATGCATCCTACAGGTGTGTTCCTGAAGGTGGAAGCTATTTCCACAGTGAGGCACTGTTACTGATATGTCATCCCTCAAGAGGAGTATTTACAAGGAAAAATGAATATGTACATTTGATAATGGCTATGTGTTGTGTCATTAAAAAATTGTGCAGTTTAATACATTGGTTAATTAAATACAATATATTTGCATATTATTTAATGTGGTAGTAAAGGTAATTATTTTAAAAGTAAGGTTAAACTTTTTACTTTTTAATTCTATGAGATCAACTCTTTTCTAGCTGCCACAGAGGATACTAGAGGCTGGAAAAGGGAAAGGGAAGACAAGGAAAGGGAGAGATTTGTTAAAAAATACAAAATTACAGTTAGATAGGAGGAGTAAGTTCTAGTGCAGGGGTGGGGAACCTTCAGCCTTAAGGCCACATGTGGCCTTCTAGGTCCTTAAGTGTAGCCTTTTGATGAATCCAATTTTACAGAACAAATCCTTTTATTTTTATTAATACATTTTTGTTCATCTTTTATATTTTATTTTGTTTTTAAAATGAATGTATTTAAAATACTAAAGAATAAAATAAGTTTCAAAAAATTAATCCTCCCAGATTGACCGGTACAATTAGAACATTAGTAAACCATAAGGGCTAAATTGACGGTTGTTATGCTTATGATTTAGTTCTAACTTCCCCTGCCTGACTGGCACCACTACCACACAAGACTGGTTTGAAAGAGTTTATGGGGGTTGAGTACACCAGTCTGCTATTAGCTTTTGACAGTGGTGCACTGTGTTTATGTTTGAAGTGGATTTGTGAGTAGTTGCACAGCTGGACAGTATTTTTTAATTCTGTCTGCTTAATAGCCTATCATGTCAAGGAAGACCAAGAGAACGCTGAAGGAAGAAAAGAGATTTTTTAATGAGGATTGGGAATTGAAATATTATCTTGTTTCTGCTAAAGATAAGATGATTTGCTTGCTTTGAGATACTGCAATAGCAATATTAAAGAAATTCAATGCTTATCAGCCTTATAACACTCATAAGGACTACAAATATTTTAAATTAGAGGGAGAGGCACAAAAGGTTGTATTGCAGAAATTAAAAGATGAAAAGCAAAAGCAAAGATAATTCTTTCAAGCAGCAATAAGACCTGGAAATAATGCCACTGAAGCAACTTATAAAGTAGCTTCTATACTCAGAAAAAAAGGGAAGCCATTCAGTGATGCAGGAATTGTGAAAGAATGCATTGTTGAAGTGGTAGGATGCTTATACGCTGATAACCTTTCAAAGTACAAACAACTGCCTCTTTCAAGGAGAACTATAACTGATCGGTAGCATGAGTTAGCCTTCAACTTAACAGAACAACTTCACACAATACTTTAGAATGAAAATATATATTATTCAATCACTTTGGGTGAAGCAACTGATACTACTGACTCGGCACAGGTTTTATACTTTATTTGGGTCATAACATAAGATTTTCCTTGCTACGAAGAGTTACTTGTTTTGGGCACTCTTATGAACAGAACACAGGAATAGATATCTTCAACAATTTTCAACACAAATGTGGTGAAATTGGACTGAATTTGGTAAATTTATTAAGTGTATGTATAGACGGTGCACCTTCCGTGACAGGAAACCATGAAGGGTTTATTGCACAGATTAAAAAAAGTATTAACAGATCCAGAGGCTCTCATTTCTTTTCATTGTATCTTACATCAGCAAAATCTCTGTGCCAAAGTTACTATTTTAAGTGACACTTTGCAACAAGTTATAAGTATTGTTAACTATATTCATGCAAATGCAACATGGCATCCTCAGTTTTGTAATATGCTAAAGTTGAACCATGAGGTATTCAGTGTGGATTTGCCATATCATTCTAAAGTGCATTGGGTATCACAGGGACTGGTATTAGCCAAATTTTATCTCTGTAAGAACAGATAGTTAAATTTCATGAAGAACAGACTCAGAAATGTGAATTATTGAAAGACAATTCCCACAGGAAGACAGCATCTCTGTGTGATACCACGTCAAATCAAAATGACTTGAATGTTTCTTTGCAAGGTAATGTCTTGCAAAGTCTAACTCTATATATGACATGTGGCAAAAAATCCAAGCAATCTTTTTTCAAAAGATTCTTCACAAGACAATTCTTCTTCACAAGAAAATTTCAGATGAACATTTTCCCCAGTTACCAAAGGTCATTGATGAGCAGGATGATATATGTGAATCATTTGAAGAATATGCAGCTGTTATAGACCTATTAATTGGAGAATACAATGAAAGGTTCACTGACTTTGAGAATGATGACATGACACTCAAATTAGCCTTTCAGCCTCACCTAGTTGATATCACCAAGGCACCTAAAGAACTACAGATGGAGTTGATTGAGCTCTCAGTAGATGACATTTTAAAGTCATTGTTTGATGCTACAAAAGATCCAATTGAAATACGGAAAAATGCAGTAGAATACCCATGCCTTCAGAAACATTCCCGAAAAATGCTTTCTTGCTTTTTAACCACTTATTGCTGTGAATCTACATTCTCTTATCTAACCCAAATCAAGATGCCCTTAAGGTCACAAATGACTGACACTCATCTAGAGGATCGACTGACACCCATCTAGAGGATCAACTGAAACTGCCGACCTCCATGCTGCAACCAAATATTCAAATGCTTTCCAACAAAAAGCGGACACAACAAAGTCATTAAAAGGTTAGTCAACTTTAACGTTAATAAATAGTTTTCATTTTTTAAAGTTATTATAGTAAGTACATAGTAGTTAGATTTTTACAAACTAATGTATGTTTTAAAGTATACCTAATTGACGTTTCTTGAATGTGGCCTTATTTGATTAGAGCTAAATTAATGCAGCCTTCCAACATGAAAATGTTCCCCACCTCTGTGCTAGTGTTTTATACCACTGTAGGATGACCATAGTTAACAATAATGTATTATGTAGTTTCAAATAGCTAGAAGGAGGATACTGAACGTTCCTAACACTTGGAGCTCCAGTGGCACAATCGGTCAGTGTGCGGTACTTACGTGAATGTTCCTAACACAAAGAAATAATTAATGCTCGAGATGATGGATATGCTAATTACCCTGATCTGATCACTGTACATTATATGTATCATAATATCACTATGTATGCCATAAATATGTAGAATTATTATGTGTTAATTAAAATTTTTTTAATTAAAAAATTTTAAAAATTAAAAAATAAAGTAACAGTATAAAGTCAATATAAACAAAATGACTGTAAAAGAAACAATAGGACAATTAGAAATGTGAACACTGACTAGATATTTGATAATATTAAGGAATTATTGCTAAATTTCTTAGGTATAATAATATTATGGTCATGTTTTTAAAAATAGTCTTTATCGTTTAGAAAACCATACAAAAATATTTTCAAATAAAATGATGTCACGTATTTTCTTAAAAAATTAAATAAATAAAATAAAATTAGGGTTAAAAGCTTTAAATTTATCATCTATTTGAGTATTTGTGTTTCACATACACATGTATATGTAATTAAATTAAGTCAATAATTTAAAAAGTTTGATCTTTGAATATAAGTATTGTGCTTTGGTCATGATCTTGAATAATTTTCAGCAAAAATTTCTCACTTCTCAACTTCTTCTTGCTCTGTTTCCTTTAAATATTATTACCCTACAATAGGCAGCCAAAACTAATGTCCAAGTTTCTAGTTTTCTCTAAAACTCTGGGTCTCCTTTTTATTTTGGTTTCTTTTCTTTTTTTCTTTCTTTTATAAATTCAAGCTCTAAGTTTATGGTAATAAAACGGTTACACTTAATGGTTAAATTGGTAAAATTTTATGTTGTGTGTATTGTTTCACAATAAAACATTTGAGATATATAGTTATGGACAAATAAAGACCAGTGTCAAAAAAAGAAAGAAGAATACAAGGCTGAATGCTCTTTTCCCATATCATTTCTTGGGATTGTGTTTGCAGCACCAACCTTGAGAGGTAAGATAATGTCTCCATCTGGTACAACAGGCAGACTTGTTTACCACTTAATATAAAAGCAGTAGGTTCCCCAAGTTCAGTGTTCCTCAGCAGCTGCACAAATTTATTGCATGTCTAACATTGGCTTGGGCCCCTCTGCTTTATCCTTGTGGAACTTGGGGGATACAGAGAACTGACACAAACATGACAACTGACACTAACAGTGCCATGAGTAATAAAATCCTTTGTTTCTGTCCCAGGATGCTTGTATTTTCTGCCTATCCATTAAACAGTAACAGACTAATTTATTAGCTTATGAGTGGGATAAAATCTCAAATCCTGACTCTACTCTTCCTTCTTACCATAGGTGACAATTATTTGTACCTACCAACTGTTCAGACTTTAATTATGCACCTTTGTGACTGGATTGAAATTCCTCTGCTGAGCCTTGACGTCACAGTAAAATGATCAAGATATATCGTTTGGATATCTGTTATAGAATCTGCCTTTATACCAGTGCCTAATTCTCCTCAAATGGTTAAACTGATAGGTCTAGTGTTAATATGCAACCTTGCTGAAGTTTTAAGGTTTAGATATCTCTTTGAGATTTTTTATGATGTCAACGTGCTATGTAAACAAGTGAGTTTTCGAATTTTCTTGGGCACTTCAATCAAAAAATTAAAATAATTTCCCAGTGCTGGGTTGGTGGAAAAATAGAGAATACCGTGTTAAAGTCATGCTATTAGTCCAAATGATAAATAGAAAATATTCCAAGAGTCATGAATACAATGAATATTTGCATCTTCTGGTTAAATATGTTTTAAAAATACTTTACTGGAGGTCCTTGAACTCCACCTCCTCCCAATTCTCCCTGGTCACCTTCCTCACCCTGAAAAACAACAGGAAAAAGCACACAAATGTTATTCTAGCAAATGAACATAGAAATAGGTTCAGTCTAACTCAATATGTTTTAAATTCATTTGGCATCCTCTGAATTATTCTACTGTCTTAAATTATTTTATATGGGTAAGCCTTATTAATTATGGAACATTCAGAAAATACAGAGATGTATACAAATAAATTAGCCACCCAAATCCCACCATTTAACTATAAATGCCAATAACATTTAGATGCTATCCTTTCAAAGTTTTTCTAAAGAGAGGGAAAGAGGGAGAGAGACAGAGAGAAAATATACAGGTTACAAGTGTGTGTCTAGAAGGGGAGTATTAAAAAAATGACCATACTATGCAAACTTTTCCATAAGCTACAATATTTTTAATCATTATTTTCATTTTAGTTTTTCTTATTATAATTTTTGTATTATACACAATTTTTAAAATGTAAATCAGTCTTTTTTTTCCGTTGGTTATACCTTTGACATCACTCATAGAAAAGCCTTTTCTACCCCCAAAATAAAAATTCATGTATAAAAAAATTAAAATAATTAATAAAGACTTTGAGGGCAACACAACACTCAGGAATCTTAGTTATTAAGATTAAAGATCATAATTTAGTTAATATACTGAAAACCAAAGAAAACTCTACATGACTACTATATAAAACTAGCGACCCTTACTGGTTTTTCTACCAGCTGGTGATACCAATTGCTCACACTGATTTTATTAACCCAAGGGACTTACTCAAATGTCAAGAAAATTGCAAAGAAAATTTCCTAGAAATGCTTAATGGGTAATGAAAATATATTGTATCTGCACTTAGGAAAAAGTGTAGGAAAAACTAAAAAAATAGGCAAAGTTTGAAATCCCTGCCTCAAAGCCATTTGCAAATAAATTTTATTCAGTTACCAAATTGTAAAGTTTTAAAAAATAATTTAGCAAAGAAGGAACATTTTCTGGTTTTATTGCAGCTTTCATTTCAGCTAAAGTTCTACTCCTAGATAAAATGTTAATGTGATCTTATCCCAAATTTCTCATAAACTCTCATTTTGTAAATGTTACAAGAAGGCACATAAATCTTGGCTTGAAGTCTCCTGACAGATTCTATATCACTGAATTTATATCTTGTCAGGTATTTACACAATTAATATATGTGCAGAGTCATATGCACAATTAACACAAAGTGCCGTTTTCAAAAGGGACATGACTGGACACATCCCTAAAGGAGAATAAGTTTATTGGAAGAAACACCACTCAGCATGTGAACTATGCTGTAAAAGATCATTTTGAGTATTTTCATTGCAAAGAGTCTGTTTAAACTCCATGACAAACACTAGTGAAGACATGGTTCTAAGGGTAAAACTGTTTAGGTTCCTATAACCTGGACATCCAGACCCATGTAAAATCTGGCCCTGAGGATTACTAAAAAGCCTCCAGAAGCACACGACTTCCAGGAGTAGACAGCTCCCTCCAAGAGTCTATAGATCAAGAAGATGATGTTAAAAGTATATTCAGCCATATGTAGCTTTCACTCAAGACATTTCAGGTACAAATCTATGACTGGGAAAGCATGCTTACATTTTGATTTCCATACTGTTATTTGGATAGCCCTCCTTTTCTCACTGTTTTCGTTTTGTCCTAGTTCAAGGTATTAGGCTATAAAAATTGAAATTCTAATCCTTGTTTCTCCTTTTTGTGACTAATTTCATTCTGATAAACCCTGTGAAATCCTGGCAACCCTCTAGAACTCTAATGATGTTAAAATATCTAGATACTGTGGCTAACCCACAGGTCCTCCTACATTAGCTGCTGTTGCTGATATTTTTCAGAGTCTCATGAGGAAGAGAATGAGACACGGAATTGGATCATAGTTGAATCATTAGTTTAATCATTAAACTATGATCCAATTATTTTCTCATAAAGCTATATAGAAAGCATTGCATAATTTTTCTAAACTTAATCCAAGATTTTATTCTTAATACAAAAAAATCAATTAAATTCAGTCAACATTTGAAAATAATATTTACCATAAAAAACATCCTTGTGTCTCCACAATATATTAAGATGTCCTTGTATTTATTCTCCTTATGTGAAAATCATGACTTTTCTATTATCACATTAGAACATGACCACTGTTTTGGGCATGTATCTGACCTTCCATGTGTGGAAACAAACCATTCAGTTGTTCATATTTTATTGAGTCAATGTAGTAATTTATAAAGAGGAGCTCAAGACATGAGAATTTACTATTTACATGTATGTGTATGCATGTGTGTTTCTTTGTGTGTATGTATATAGGTATTTCTACCTTATCTAGTTGTTTCCCAATTAACACATGTGAATTTATTCTTGACTTTGGACCAAATAGTAAACAAAGCACCTCAGATTTTAGCAACTCAGCAGAATAGCAGAAATATGTTGAGTAGGATAGTCCTAAAGAATGGATAATTGACAATTTAATGGACTTCCCATGCATAATTTTTACAGTACCTAAGATATCTTGAACTTGGATAAACATTAGGTAGCTAAGATTGATTTAATTGATCCTTGGGAGTTATCTTCCTTGTTAAACAGCTAACACCTAAAAAAAAAAAAAAAAAACTTAGATACAAAGTGAACTCCAAATTTTTCTTAGACTACTTAGGATTATTCCCAAACTTTTGATCTTTTTCAACTTTCCCATATCTAGATCCTTATATTTTGCCTCACAGCCATCACCCTGAGCTGACGTTCAACTCAGAGTATGGTGGTGAAAAGAAGGTAAGACCTCCACGGTAAAAATCTGTTCTTCTAGGAGTCGGATTTTAACCCCCAAAAAAGAGGAAATGAGATACTTTCTAAAGGGAAATGATGTAATCTTGTTTAATTATATGCAGAGTGGCAATAGAAAGGCACTGGCACATAATACCTAAACACAGCTTGTCCCAACTGAACTCTCAAGCTTTTTCAGATAATCTAAAAATAATTGAAAGTCTATTGACTGTCCCAGAAACTGACCCCTTACGTGCCTTCCTGTCTCAGCATACTCAGGAAGAAGAAAACTAAACTCACTGCTCTCAGACTAACTTTTTTTTTTAATTCCCTCTCCTTTTTTTTTATAAATACAATTTCCACCTCTGTTCAATAATAACAGTCTATTGATTGTTCTTCTATATATATTAGAGAAAACTTACTTGATAACTAAACTGCCTTGAGATATTTCTGACATGAAAATGCAGTGTATAAAGTTTCATTTAAAACCAAAAAGACAAGTGTAGTCCATTCAATTATTATTTGGGGACAAATATCTGTGTCTGTGGACAAAACTAATATTAGACTCCTAGCTCCCACAATTTTGACATATAAATTGCAGTTGAATTTTATAATTTTATATGTATTTGTCAGAAGCAAACAAAAAATATAATAATTTCTTAATAAAAATTATATATCTTTATGCCAGCTGTCTCACCAATTAGAAAAATGTCATAAAATGAGATGGGATGTTGGGTGGGGGACCGCTTCAGTACTCTGTGCTTAAGATGAGTGTCTAAGACCAAACGCTAGCTAAAAACAGAGAATAAAAGGGGTACGTATAATGAAGGGCAACTTACAGGATTTAATGATCGATTTAAATTGGACACAACACACATCAAAGTTAATATTTATGTTCACAAAATTTGATGATTCAAGGTATTGTACATTTCACACTATTAGAGTATGATGGTAAAGTTAAGAGATGGTAAACCAGATAGATTTAAATATTACCTAAATATGACTGTGTACAATCTGCATGAAAATGGTGGTTTATTTTTCAGATGCCTCCTTTTTTTTTAAGGCCAGAAGGTAAATATTAATACATGTAAGTACTTGCTTTTTTTCCTTAATGCTTCCAGGATATTCTTATCTGGTCTTAGAATAATATAGTATCTGGGAGCAAAGATATAGCCTAGTATTCCAGCACTGGAAGTCAAGATGGAGAATATCTCCATGGCTACCATGTCCTTGCCCTTGGTGCTATGGTACACAGGTAGGAAGGTAATCCAGACACTACAAAACATCAGCATGCTGAACGTCAAGAACTTGGCTTCATTGAAGGTGTCAGGCAGTTTCCTGGCCAAGAAAGCCAAGATGAAGCTCCCCAGGGCCAAAAAGTTCAAAAATCCCAGGGCACAGTAGAAGGCAGTGACAGAGCCCTTATTGTACTTGATGATGAGGTACCACGCTGGGAGTGTGTATCAATATCAACGAATGGAGGAGAGATTCCAAGCAAATTCTAGAAATACAGGGTATACCAAAAGTCACCATACATGGGGAAAATGGGAAATTGTAGCTAAATGTACCTTTATTTACAAAATATTTATTACAAAATTTTACAAAATACAGTACTTATTTGGATAAGGTAACAGATGAAAATGACTGAGCAAGATACTCCTGATCCCCAAAGCCACCTTGTCTTTCTCCCTGGTATTGTGGCCTTGAAGGCCATAATCACGGTGATAGTTTTTGCTAATACAGTTGAAACGACCACAGTGAACATGATTGCAAATGTTATCTGTTGCAAGATACAAGTGGCTGTGTTCGGACGACCAATGAAGAATAAGGAGCAGAGGAAGCACAGGAAGACAGAGAGGAGAAGGATGCAGCTGAGAGTCTGGTTATCGACCTAGACCGTGGGTGTGTGTCTGTGCTTTACAAAGACCAAGCTCCACGGCTGTGAGGACAGAGAAACAAAGAGCTTCGCTGGCCAATTATGTCCCCAGTGCATCTTCAAAAGCCAGGAAAGTCATAACCTCTGGGAGGCAGTGATCTCTCCCACTGTTTGGATACTGGTTATCTGGGCATTTTGTACATTCATTGGAATCTGGTGGGAAAAAGAGTGAAGGCTCATTATCTCAGGTTCTAAAATGATTCATTTTTTTCCACAGGACTGAAAAATGATAATATTCATCATCTTAAGGCACATCATCTATCTCTTCTCCATACATAACAAAATTATGAGATGCTACAAAGGGACTAATTTCCAGTTTAGCTGTGTCTATCCTCTTCTCATTTTTGCAGAGAAAGATGATATACCTCTCATTTTCTACATAAAAGTACATGGTACCAATTTTCTCTCCAGGCTAAACCCTAAATTCATTCATTCATACAAGGAAGTTTTAACTGAGAACATATGGTGAGCCAGACCCTTAGTAGAACTCTAGTGATAACTTAGTGATAACTAAGACATAATTTCTTCTTTTTATTAAAAGAAAAAAAGAACTCAACTCCCACTAGGGTGATCAGGAGACAATAAGTTGCACTGGCCCCAACACTGGACATTACTCGTGACTTTTTACTTCACGTAAAAACCACATCTAAGACATCAGTGAATCCTCTTGGCTCTCCCATCAAAATATTGCCTGATTCCTATAATTTCTCATCTCTATAATTTTGCACAGAGCAGGCAGAGTTATTCTTTAAAAGTCAAATCAAATCATTTAACTGCCATGCTTAAAGCTTTCCAATGACTTTTATTTACACTTAAAATAAAATCAAAATCTTCACCATGTTCCTAAACCTCCGACCTCACCTCCTACCACAATTTCTCTGAACTGTTTGTTCCAACCACCCACATTATTTGCCTTGATTTACTTCATTTGATTTCCAAACTCATGCCCCAGGGCCTTTGCACTTCTGGTCCTTCTACCTTAAATGCTCTTTCCTCAGAATGTACCAGGACTCATTTTCCTGCCCACTTTAGTCAGGGGTTAGCACAAAGGTCATGTTCCCTGTGATTTCAGCCCCATGTGGTCTAAGCAGCTTTCTCTGTCACACAATCCCATCACATCCTGGATCTGAGGGTAATGAATAATACAGATTATAAAATTAAAACATATTACATGAGTGATCAAACGAATGATAAATGAAGGAAGGAACGGCACTTTGTAGGTCTAACCAAAATCCTAACCAATTTTTCTATTAACAGGGAAGGTGATGAACAGTTGGAGACAAATTCTTTGTTGACTCTTACCTGTCCTGTTGGAAATATCACCTCACAGATTTAACTGTACTCTGTGTCATTTAACTGACAGTTAAAACAACATATAGCTTTTCCCTTCTGTGGGGTTTTCCTAAATCCTGGACTACAGTTCTGGCTGCACACAGAGTGGGGAACCTGAAGAAAATAAATTAGGGATAGGCATTGGTAATAAATTTAGAATAGATGAATTATACAATTTCTTAAAATTAACAGTATTGTTTTAGTTGGAATATTATAATCATGTACAATACCCTTTGGAACGATCTGAAACATGCACATTGGAAAATAAAACTTAAGTAGAAACAAAAGCAATGTTTTTGATAAAAATAAAATAAAATCACATTTCTGTATTAGAGGCAAATATCCAAATAGCCTGAATTACATCTACACAAAATGGATGAGCAAAGTGATTGAAAGCACTATATTAATTAATTGCACAATTATATGTATAATGACGCTGTCTCTAGTATTAAACCAATAATATTGTTACACATATCCGGGCACTCAAGATATTTTGTTTTGAAAACTAGCCTAGACTTTTACTGGCAATAACTAGATCACATGTGCAGGATATGAAACACTTAGAAGTGCTAGAATTCAACAAAAGCTGACAAAAACATAGCCTGGTTCCAACAATGTAAGAGAAACCCCAGGGCAGAACAATTAAGAAAGAACAGGAAACCATAACCATGAAGGTGAGGTGCAAGCTAAAGCTGTCCTTGCAACCATTGACAATTAAGGTGACCAAGGAGACTTGGGTTTTAATGACCAAAATTGAGGGGAAAGGGGACAAAGACTTAAATTTGATCAAGGTAGAGGTGAAACTGAGACAACCCACAGAGCTAAAACTATTGAAGGCCCACTTTTCCGAGGAAACGATGTTCTGGGGGAAAAAATTCTTCTTGCCAGCAAAGGGAGACGATAAGGTAACTTTTTAGGCTCAGCTTGGAGTCTGGGTGGCCAAAGGGAAAAATGCCTCTTCTGAGAAATTTTTATTCACAAACTTGCCTTCACATTGGTTTGGAATTCAATTTTAAGTGTATTTGCATAGGCAAGAAAAACATTGAGTGTGTAAGCTAAATATCTGCCGACTATTAGCAACTCAGGTGATTGGATGAAGCACAGGCAAATCTATAAGAGGATCTAACCCTTGAAATATTTATTACTCACCAACGAAGTTACACAGAAACTAAGGTCAAACCAATACATAAATCACAATATGAAAAGTCAGAAGAAACAAAGAGCAGAATAAGACCAAAAGGCATTTTGGCCTTGTAATTTTCAGATATAGAATATATGACATGTATATGCTTAAAATCTTTAAGGAAACAAAATAGGAAATCAAATTTGTAAGTAGGAATTGAGAGATGATCAAAATCAACCAGGAAGATTTTAAAATAAATAAAAAATATAAATATAAGTACCAGCATTAGAATTACGGGATGAGTTAATTAGTACATTAATAGCCATAGTGATATCTGAAAAAATAGTAACATGGGACATTTTTGTATAATTTAGACAGATCACATAAAAATACAAAGAAATGATAATATATATGTAATAAAATCAAGAGACATATAGAGTAGAATAAAAATGTTGAAATTATACTGGTGACTTTTTATCTCATGAATTGAAGTCAACAGGATATAAGGATTAAGCATCTGTCTTTATATATACATAGTCCAATTCAAACATAAACTGTGGAGTTGAACCACAAAGAGATATTGACAAATCCACCTCCATGATGGTAGATTATTATTCACTTCATGAATAAAGAGATTAATGAGACATAATTCAAGGAAGAATGCAATTAATTTAAGGAACATAATAAACAGGCCTGATATAATAAACACACATAAAACTCTGAACCCCCAAGTTAGTGACAACTCATTCTCCATAAGTACACATAGACCATTTATTAAAACTGATCATTTATTGGCCAAAGAGCAAGAGTCTTTTTCTGTAATGCAATTAAATTAGTAATCAACAATAAAAAAATCCAAGACTCTTATATATTTAAAAAAATTTTTAAATATATTTCTAAATAACTCATGGATCAAGAAGAAATAAAAATTTTAAATATAAAATACTTAAGCCTATATCATAACTTAGAACATGTATGTATGAACTCCAGAAGAAATACAAAATTAAAATAATGATAATTTAAATTAGAGTTAGTTGTTAAAAATAGGGTCACAAGATACACATCAGATCTATGTGGTTTTTATACTCAAATAATGGAAAATGTTCAAGACATGGTAAAAGTTCACCTTTTAATAAATAGGAAAAAGACTCAACTCAATTTAAGAAGCTAGTATACCTTGGATAACAAAGCAAATCATAGAATGGGAAAGTAAAATTAGAAGCCATTTTCACTCAAGAATATGGATACAAATACCCTAAATAAATATTACCTGCATACTTCAAAGTATTTAAAATACATCATGGGAGGGGGAGGCATGAACAGGTGGAGCACAGGGGACTTTTAGGGCAATGGTACTATTTTGTATGAAACTGCAATGGTGGATACATGACATAACTTTGTCAAAATCCATAAAACTTTACAACACCAAGCGTGAACCCTAATGTAAACTATGGCCTTCAGTTAATAATAATGTATTAATATTGGTCCATCAACACATGTACCTCCCTAATGCAAAATGTTAATAATAGAAAATATGGAGAACTGGGGAAGGGAGAGGTATAAGTGAAATCCCTGCACTTTCTGATAGATTTTTTAAAACCTGAAATTAGTCTAAAAAATAATGTATATTGGCTGGGTGTGGTGGCTCATGCCTGTAATCCTAGCACTTTGGGAGGTTGAGGTGGGAAGATCACTCAAGGCCAGGAATTCAAGACCATCCTGAGCAACACAGCGAGACCCTGTCTCTACAAAAGATAAAAAAAAAATTAGCTGGATGTGGTGGCATGAGCTTGTAGCTTTAGCTACTTGGGTGGCTGAGGCAGGAGGATCACTCAAGCCCAGGAGTTTGAGGTTGCAGTGAGCTATGTTGATGCCACTGCACTCTAGCCTGGGACAGAGCAAGATCCAGTCTCTAAAACAAACAAACAAACAAATAAATAAACAAACAAAAACCAATGACTATTAATAAAAAAAAAAATTAGTATCAATTTCAGTTTATCCCAGGAAAGCAAGGATAAGTTAATAATATAAATATGTGTTAATTTAAAATTAATTTAATAAGTTACACAAACAAATCATTGAAAAAAATCATATGAATTTTTCGTAGACACTAAACTAACTTGTAACTCATAAAAGAATTTCTGACTAACCTTAGAAGGGAATTTCTTACCAGAAATATACAGACAGCATCATGGTAAGATGTAACAATTATTCCATTTGAAAGGGGTATTGCACAAAGATGAAGATTATTATCACTTATATTAAACATCAAATAGTTCCTAGACAATGAAATGTCAAGAGAATAACATAAGAATTTGAAATGAAGAATCAAAACTCTTATTATTCAGAGACAGTATCATTGACTATAAAAAACTAAGATGATCTTAATCATTAAAATAAATAACTCAGAAATTACAAATATCAAAAATGTGTTATGTTTTATATACAAATGAAAACTTAGAACATTTAATTTTAGAAATATTGTTACTTGATAAGGCAGAGAAATGGGATAGAAAAATCTGAGAACCTATACAGTATTATGGTTAAGACCATGGATTTTGACAGGAGACTCCTTTGTTTCAAATTGTAACCCTATCACTAACTGCACAATAGTAAATTACTTAATCTCTCTCTGCACCCCACCTCTCATCTAAAAAATGGAAATAATAATGGGACTGACTCGTAGGAGAGTTCTGAATATCATGATTAACACACGTAGAGCCGTTAAAACAATGCTCAGCGCATGGATAATGCTATGTAAGTGTTCACTCTCATTATTACCGTCGTCTTCGTTATTATGTAATTTAATGTGTTCTTTCTCTGTCTGACGATCAATGAATAAGAAATATTAAGCAAATACAGGCATGAGATGTGAGATATACACATCAACTGTGTAGAGAGTTTAAACTGGATGAAATTGTTTTCATGAAACAACTCTACTCTGGTATCCATACCAGTAAAAAGCTACCTTTGGAACTGTGACTAACCTCTTGAAACTCAACGGCCTGTTCTATCATTTCCTCACCTATGGTAAGATCTTGACCATGTGGAGCCAGAGGGACAAATTCTCCTGCCTTCACCTATTTTCAGTCTCCAAGACAGACAGCTGCCCTGGAAGGACTGTACAAACTCCTTCCCTGGCCATATCTTCTCTCAGTTCCCAGAGAAAATGCCCACCTTCCATGTCATCTGAGACAAGCAGCCCCACCCAAGTCCTGCTAATATGTCACGATAGTTTCACACCATACCAAAGGGCAAAGAGAATTCCTTGGGAGCCACCTGATACAGAGATGGAAAACGTCCCTTGTCACCCAGTAAAGGATCAAAAAGAACGTAACTAACCTGGGAGGAAAAGGAAAAAACTATCCATTTGTATTCAGAAGTGATTTGAGGGAGAAGGGTACAATAAAACACAACCTACTTTCCGCTCCTAGAAAAAATGCAAAGCTGTCAAGTAAATTACTAGAGGAATTGATAAAGGTGTGTGAAGGCAAAATTTTCAGAGTTTTTCTTAACAAGAGTTAAAGTTTTCTTCAATTCATTCATGAGAAAACCACTGGAAGATACAAATTCTGGTTTGTAGAACATTGGAAGAGCAAAGTTTCATACAGCCAGTGGGAGAAAGACAAGCTAAAATAAAATTTCTATGTAAGATACAAAAAGGGTTAATATTATATAGAGTGATAAAATTGCAAACCGGGTTTTCTTCTCTACCAGCCTCCCCATCCCCGTAAAACATCCCACTTCACCAGATCTCCCTACAAGCTAATCTCCAGTTCTACAGGGCTGTAAAAAGTCCAGTTCCGATTATTAGTCAAGCGCACAACCCTCGAGAGAGTCAGAGGTGGTCAAGAATTCTTAATAGATATAGTAGTTAGAAAATAACAGCATGATATTAAAGAATAAAGTAGTTATTATTTCACCTTTTTAAAGTTGAAGATAATATATTCTTTTTTTCCTTTGGAAAGGGGTAGATGTGCTTATTCTTTTTTTTTTTTTTTTAATATATCATCTTCCCTCTGGAAATTCAATCTGGAAAGTAATTGTTGATATAGAGTCCCTGAGCTGGTGTGGCTTTGTCAATCGGAGATGCCCCAAGGCCGCCCTTCTCGTTCTGGGTCCTCCTTGCCCCAAATAAACACTGACGGTGCAAGGGGCTTTCCGTCACCCTGGGGGACATCAAAGACAGTTCTGAGCCACCTTTTGTTGACATGCCTTATGATAACAGCAAAGGGCATGCAGTGTTTTCTCCGACTCACCCCATCCCATCCCACCTGTGGGAATTTGTAGAGTTCTAGAAATGTCTCCAACTGAAGAACAAATGCTGAAGTAATTCCTTCAACCACTGCCACAGATTTGCTCTGTGTCTCACAGGTATAATTTAGAATGTTCTCGGCCCCTCCTGACAGCCAAAACAGAGGGCTCCCAATGATATTCCAAAGACACGTTGGGTAAGAGAAGCGGGGAGCTTTTTTGAGCTCCTTGATGGCAAAAACCAAAATATACACATAGTGTTTGTACAGCCACCTGCGTTGGGAGGGGACTATTGGAAATGACACGTGTCTGGAGAGTCTCCTAAAATAGCAAAAGGCATATTTAGAGGACAGACTCTCATGCCTTCCATTCAATGTCTGGCAAGATCCATCTCCACCCTGACCTGAGCATATGAAAATGAGGTGCAGAGACTCAGCAAGCCCTGAATTAACTGAGCACCAGGTGGATGGATCAGTATTCGAAGAGAGTACAATTAAAAGAGATTCAAATTAATAGTGGGTTGGGTTTCAAAAGGGTCATCAAGTGCAGGGCATCAAGGCATCTATTCACTTTGTTTATCAAGAGACTACTTCAAGGAGTGGCTGAAACAGAAACTGAAGGAGAAAGTGGGTGTGGGGTAAGAGAGGGTGTTAAGGACACAAGATCAGAGTCCACAGAAGTGACTGGGTGGGACACGGTGGGACATGGAATCAGACAGGGCAGGTACAGAGGGGGAGCACATTTTGGAGGAAATGGGTTGGGTTGTGGAGGCCCAAACATCATTGTGTTGAGCCTCAGGGGTTAGAAAAGATAAATCTGGACTTTAGGATTCTTAGGAAAGGTGTTGGGGAAGCGCAGCATTGTAATTGATTCTGGGAGAAGCGTGAAGAGGCAGACAACCTAGCAAGCAATGGAAAATATAAAAGTATTATGGCCTTTAAAAACATTTTATATCATACAAACACCTCAAGCAGGGCTGCCAGAGAGTTAAGTTCAATTTTTCTTCATTTTCTGACTTACAGGCAGCCTCATTTCATGTTTAATTTTGGAGTATCTCTTCTCTAAATTGCAGTATATGCACAATTCCAACAAATGTTCCAATAGATCAAGGAATGCCTTCAGTTATTTTGTTAATTCTCATTTTCAGTGCAAAAGTCAAATTCTTAAATGTCTTAAAGAGCTAGAAGTGCTACAGGAGGGATTCAGATGTAATAAAACTCCCAGATTCTATGGTAGGCTTAATATTACATATAATATTGCCTGTGATATTCTCAAGCCCACTACTAGATAAAGGCCCTTAGAGATCAACAGATGCTAAAAGAGAATTTCCCCCTATCTACATAAAAGCCTGATGGCCCCCCCCCCCAGGCAGGACAATTGCTTTTTCTTCCTCTTCCTTCGGTTTCCCAATCCTCCACCTCTCCCAAGGCACAAGCTGAAGTTTCCTTATCTGCCTAAAGTCCGACCTACCAAAGAAGAAAACAATGACCTCTGGTCCCTTCCCTGAGTTTTCATTAACAACCCATATCGCAGGAAGGAAGATTAGTCTGTCAAGAAACCTGGACAGACTTTTGTCACAATCATTGTCCACTCTGCAGGCCCAACAGACCTTGCCCCAGACCATTGTTTGTTCTTCAAGCCCATTGAATTCCCCTAAAAATCATTTACTATCCACCTAAATCCATCCACTCTTCTCCATCTCCCTTTCCCCTAAGAAATAGGGTATATAAGCATCTGTACCCCATTGGGATATTGGGTGATTACTCTGTGGTTCTCCCCGTGTGCACAGAAGTAATAAATTTGTGTTTGTTAATCTCTTATTAATGTGCCTTTTTGTGAGTTGACTTTCCGGCAAACCTTCCGAGAGCAAAGGGGAAGCTTTCTCTCTTCTCCTTTGTCCCTACACTACAATAAGAAAAACACAACCTCAACAAGTCTTTAGTAATGTGTCTCAAACTGGGAAATTTGGGCAGGATACTTATAGGGTTTCAGAGACTGGGCTTACAAGGAGCAGAACAAGTTGAGAGTAATGACAGTTTATGACATAATAGCTCTAGATTGCTTGAGACAGCTAAGTAAGGGTCTTAAAGCAAACCTTGATAAGTAAGCTTTTAGTCTTAATAAGTAAGTTGTTTATTTGGTTCAGTCTTTTTTTCCAGAAGCACTTATTTCCTACAACAAGCAGTTGTTGTTTTGACTTGTTCTCAGCACTGTTCAGCAAAAATAGGAAATTATGCTTTATCTCAGGATTGTTTAGCACAAGATGGGAAAAGTATGTTTGGCCCATGAAATGTTTAACATCATGACAGGGAAGTATGCATGTTCATAGTATTGTTTAACACAAGGACAAAACATTATTTTCAGTTTAGTTCTCATAAAAATATATAGCGCAATAGAAATTACTAGGGTTTAGATGAAGGACATATTGAGGTTAAAAGCAAAAACAAAATTTAACTCATAAATTGCATACACACAAAAAAACACTCACATGTGCACATGTAAATTCATATTAGTATAGATGGATGCATGTATCAGTAAATACAGGTGTTACTTAGACCTGTGGGATAATCTCCATGCCCTTTCCTAAATCCCAGGGGATTATAATCTTACCCAACAAATCCTTCCTCTGTATTGATTTAGATTTTATAAAGACAGAATGATATTTAAATTGATAACTCTAATTTAGACAGATTAAGATAACAAATTAAAATCTTTTGAAAAATAGCTGCTTAAACATCTTCATTGTTTTTAGTGATTTTATTTCAAAATCATATGGACTTCTGAGGTGCTCCCTGGTTACCTTCTAGATGACCATAAACAAGGGTTTTTTGAGGTGTCAAAGACACGGCAGGCAATTAATGTTTTTATTTTTGCATTTTAGCAATTATAATTATAAACTGCCTTGAACCCTTGTGCTGAAAAGAAAGATGTTTTGGGATAGTGAGAGTTTTGAGGCATTAGATCTGAATTTGAAGAAAGGATTTTCCTCTGTACCAATTCCCACTTGATTTCTTTTTCTTCAGTAAGAGTACTCATCTTTGTGCTAGTAAGGAAAAAAATAATCTTTTCAAGCTAACAGCATGAGATTTGGGAGAACTATAAATTTATAGCTAAAAATGTATAGCAAATGTCTGTTATAAATTGATATTTAATAACATTTTCATGAATATTTTGATCTCCTATGAATGTGTCCAAATTTCATAATGCATATTAAAACATTAAGGGATTTTAATTGAAATAAGAAACTTGAATTCAGAGCAATATTTAGATATAATCCCAGAAATGAACATTAGTTACCGAGAAGCAAAACTATTCAGAGAATCAAATGGGCCTAGAAATATTTAGTGTTTTGCCGTGGATAATGTAGCATTATTTGCAATGAAACTTCAAAAATGCAGTGGGCAATCTTGATTAACCTAAATTATTAATGAATTGTGCCCAGACGGATAAGAGCACCCGCCAGCTTTCTAGATAATGACAGCCATCCACTGAGGAGAGGAACTGCCTACCACAGCGGGGAATAATGACTGAGAACTTTATCATAAAAACCCAAAGCCATCCTAGTGAAGTTTGAGAGATATTTGAATCATTTACTCCTTCGTTATTTTAATATGTATTCAGCCAGTGTCTTTTATGTGCGCAGGCACACAATATTCTAGAAAGAAGTTTTATCAAAGTAAGACAGATTAAAATTCCTGCTATAATGTTATTTGCAATGCATTTGGGGGAACATATTTTTAAAAGGTAAGATACAGATGGAGGATTCTGGGAAGATGGTGAAGTAGGGAGTACCAGAAATCTGTCTCCCCATGTAGATAATAATTGCACTGGCAGAATCTGTCTGATGTAACTATTTTGGAGCTATGGAGACTATTGAAGGCTTGCAACTTCCAGGGGGATACTGTAGGGTAAATTGTAGTTAATTTTTCTACACAAATACATTCCAAAATAACAGAGTGTAAAAATAATGCCGAAGCTCAGTGTTGGCAAAGATGTTGGAAATGAACACTCTTTATGTGACTTCATGCCCTGAGTTCTTGTTTCTAAATACTTCCCTGTAACCTGCAGTGAGGAGGTGGAAGATGCTATCTGGATCCATACAGCTGGGTTCTGATGGAGATTCCATGCTTGCCTCAGCCCTAACGCCACCAGGAGTGACAGCCAAGGGTGTAACTGATACTAGAATGGAGGGAGATTTCAAATATAGAAAAGATATTCATTTTTTTCCTCTGCTAGAAATAGAAGTAAACCAATGTTAAGGAAATAAAGGGAAAAAAACATGCAATGGCATAAACTTCAAAATAAAAATGAATTTTTTTTTTTTTGGAAATCAAGTACTCACTGGTCAAAAAATACCTCTGAACGTGGACCAGCATATAAATGATTCCATTGCATCCCTGGATCGTTGGCAAATGTATAGATTTGGGGAAAAGCAGCAATAGCAAGATCCACATTCCTGTAGAAACCAGGCTTCATTCTCAAAAAGCATAGGAGATTCTGCATTTGGCACACAGAGGCAGGAAGGTGCAGGAGCATGAGAAGGAAAAGCAGGAAGACATGGCGTCACACCCATGTCTACCATGGCTGCCTGCAGAGTAGGCCGAGCTCAGCCCGAGAGAAAAATGATAACCATAGTGTGAAGGTCTAACTGCCCTGCCCTCCACAGAAACACCATGCAGTGTACGTCGTGCGGTGTCCAGATCTAGGGTGATGACAGGTGCATAAAGCAGGTATGTATCAATTTTCGCTGTGCTTAGAGATGAACTTACATGCCCTAATTGTGGGTTAGAGATACTTCTTGGCTGCTTTGCTGCCTCCGGAGGAATTCCTTCCCCTCACCCCAGCTCTGGGGTATCTTCTGCCCTCAGGCCTAGCACCTGAGCTGAGACACTTGTTTTCCAGCCAGGTGAAAAACACAAATGGAAAAATATGTTGATTGCTATTTTTAATCATGGGCCCCATGAATTCAGCAGGACCCTAGGGCCCATCAGGTGCTGAAACAGCAGATCCTCCCAACCTTGCACAAGGGCAATTACCAGGTCTGTGCAATGAGTGGACAGTCATTGCATCACGAGAACACCGTATGACGTGACAGGGTCAGAAAGGGTCAATATTGGGGGCAGCTTATATCTTATATTGATATAAGATATATATCATATATCATATATATATCATATGATATCATATATCATATATATAGATATGTAATATATCTATATATATGATCTATATAAACATTTTTTAAATGATTGGAAGTTTTATATTTATGTGGAAAGTTTAAGTAATTTGTTATGAAGTCTTCATTTCCTGTTTTCAATGTGCATTCAAACAACATGTTCTCAGTGGGGTTTACTCATTTTTAACATCATGGTACTTGTTCAAATTTTCAAGCCATAAAGTCGTAGTTGCTCTTTGAACAGACACCGAATGTGTTCGACATAGCCTACGTGACAGAGACTCTAAAACGAGAGTTGGAGACCATTTGAGGGAAAATTCTGCACTCAGTTCAGAGAATGCTTTGAGATGATGTGTCATACTGTCCATGAGACAAAGACCAGAAGGGACGCTGTCAAATAACAGAAGAGTCATGTGATTGGATTAGTTAGTATGAGTGGAGGATGAGGGAGACAGGGTGGGTCAGAGGGGAGAAGATAGACCAATGAATCTGGTAAAAAAAGGATGCCCCTCTGTGGCCAGAGCATGTGCCTCCTATCTCTGAGCACACTGTTTATCCTAGGCCTTGGTTCAGTCACATGCATGGTTAGAACCTCCATTTTACCATAAACTCATGGGCACAGAGTAGGTCAAATGAGCATTCTATTTTATTTCAATTTCTAGTGTTCTTTCACACAGAACCTTTGGTAAATATTCCATGGAGAGGACTGAAATATTATTGTTATTGAACAGACAATATATAATGGGGGAACATTTTTTCTCAATATTAGCCAATTAGTATTATATATATTTTTCATAAACAGAGAGGTTTAGGCTTGGTCTGTTTCTCAGTGATAATATCTGGCCAATGGTTCTCAACCAGGGTATGATTTTGCCCCCCAGGGGACATTTAATAATGTCTGGGAACATTTTTGGTTATCATAGTAGTGCTGGGTGGGTGCTGCTGGCATTTAATAGGGAGAGGCCAGAGATGCTGTTAAACATCCTACAATGCACAGGACAGCCGCCCACAACAAAGAATTATCCAGCCTAAAATGTCAATAGTGCTGAGTTTGAGAAACCCTGACATGTCTACTCAATGATGATCTGGCAACAGCTAATAAAGTCAGAAATTTAAAATTGCATTGTATGACTATTTAGAAAATGTACATGATTATAACTGGGTCATGAAGGCTATTAATAAAGATAAACAAATAAAGTGGGTTTCATTTAAATAGCAAAATAAAATCCTCTTCCCCGCTTATCATCCAACCAAGAGAAAGCATTTTACATTCCAACATATGCAATAGCAGTGCTTTTTTCTAGTCATTTAGGAATAGCAAATAGTTGATCTTACAGTTGTTATTGAGTAAACAGACAAGTCTTGGTCAAAAAAACAACTCACTTAATGATCCCTAAATAAAAATTTTGCAGAGAAATTGTCCGAGTCATTCAGATTAAATATTTATTTTAATAAAGTCTCTATTATTTTCACTGGAACAAGTCAAGCATTTTTTTGTTCTGGAAGCATCTATCCCTCTTCCAGATAATATATATTTTAAAGTAAATGAAACCACCTGGCTGCTGTTTCATTAACCTTTCATGATGTGCCTGCCACTCTGCATTCAGCAGTAACCAATATAATGTTTCCTTGGGTAAAACTAAAAGCATATTTATTTGAAAAAAAAGTTTCCTTTTTAATTTAATTCAAGATCTACTTTTTGTATCAAATTTATACATTTTATTGCACCATTTCGTCTTCCTCATAATTTCCTCAGCAAAGAACAGCTTTGATTCATGAATTTATCAGATTGTTAGAGATTTGGGGGGACTTAACTGTCACAATTTAGAAACAAGTCATAAAGCCCTTAGTTATTCCAGATGTGCATATTCTATGCTCATGATTTCAGATTAAGTAATAATCAAGATAGTGAGTAAACTTCAAGTGTTAAGCCTCTTGGGTTTGGGGTTTGTTGGTATTGACAAAGATTGCTTGGCCAAACCTTAGTCAGGTTCCTGAACGTTCTCCTAGGCCCAACTATACACTTCCTTGTAAAAATCTAGCTTTAGCAAAGAACCCTGCTAAGTCAGTTTAGCAAGAACCTCCCACCCTTTATATCTGATCACCACTGATATCTGAGCAGGTTCCTCATTCTTCACCAACCCCCAGGTGATGTCTGATCACCTAACAAGAATCCTGTTAGGTTGACTTAGCCAGAATCCTTCTCACCCCTGATGTTTCCTCTTAGTAATTTTCTATTGTAGGAGTCAAGGCCCATGACCCCTTGGAGGTTTGCTAAAAATCACTGACATGAGGCAGATCGATTAATAGGAGAAAAGGCATGTGAATTTATTTAACATGTATACACAGGAGGCTTCAGAATGATGACCCAACCCCCCCCATGGGTGCAGAAGCTTACATACCATCTTAGGATTACAGAAAGAATGGGGGCTTAGAGCCTGGAAAAACAGTTATAGGAGGAGGGAGAAGAGGAATTCTGTTGAGGGGCAATAAATGATTACGAGGGAGAATTCAACGGGCTTGAAGAACATGCAATGGTCTGGGGCCTGCGGAGCAGACAATGGTTTATAACCCAAGTCTGTCCAGGCTTCTTGACAGACTTTAGACTTTCTTCCTGCAATGTGAGTTCAGTTAATGACAACGGAGGGAAGAGGCTGGAGGTAACTGTTTTCTCCTTTGGTAGGTCCAGACTTCAGGTAGATAAGGGAGCTTCAGAGAACCCTACGCTTTGGGAGAGATGGTGGGGGTGGGAGAAGATGGTCAGAGGGACTTTAAGGCTTCTTCAGCTCAGCATGTCAAAATGCCACATTTCTGGGTCTTGGTTTCTGAGCCCCAACACTCTTCACTGACCCCCACCCTGCTCCTTGGCTAAAAATTCCCACTTCCCCATGCTATATTCAGAGATAAGCTTAATCTCTCTTCCCCACTGCAAGGCACAATTGCCATGGTCCCTATACCTAGTGTGATAGTCCCGAATAAAGTCTTCCTTACCAAGCTTTAGCAAGTATCATTAAATATTTTTTTCTTTAACAATATTTTGCTCTTTTTTTAACTATTTCATTAGTCTAGCCCATCTTGACTAACTATGATGAACACACCTTCCCTTGTATATAAAAAGAGCAAAGGACTCTGGGCTCCATGAGAAGTGGATCCCACACCCACTCCTGGACCCTAGAGTGAATGGCTGCCCTTTCATCATGCACCACGAAGGCAGCAGCTCCAAGCCCCCTCAAAGATCCCTTCAGCACACCCTGTATTTCAGTTATCTATTGCTTTTTAAAGTAAGAGACCAGAATATACCACCCCAAAATATGCCTACTTGGCATAAAGATTATTTTTAACTGATTATTTTAAGAAACAGCAGATATAGGAGCAGCTCTAAAAACAGTACAGTTGTCTTTTTCTAAGACAAAATGTACATTTATAAAAGAAATCTCCACTTGTAATGGTGTCTCCTGCTCTGTGCCAGGAAGAAAAGGATGACTAAATCACTAGAAATTCTTATCAATGAAGAAAGCACCAACTTAAATCTGTATAACAAACTTTACCCTTGTTTGCCTTGCTTTTCCCGGTCATGTCCCCATAACTTTCCACCCCACACTCTTCTTTCTTTGTTTCAACTGAAGATGGTATTTAATCCTGCAGTCTAAACCACCTCTTTCAGATTTACCTATTTTTCTGGGTATCTCCCATGTATACATGAGGTATATATGTTAATAAACTTCTGTGTGCTTTTCTCTTGTTAATCTGTCTTTTGTTACAGAGAGCCCCAGCTGAGAATTCAGAAAGGACATAGGAAAAAATATTTTTTCCTCCTCTACAGTAAGAAATCACCCAAAACTTAATGGTTTCAAACAAGAACCATTATGAGCAACAGATAGCTAAAACTAACTGTAGGGAAGGGAAGAATTTTCCTCTACCCTCTGAGGGTTTACTATCTTAGTCTATGAAATAACTAACGAAAGAAGAAAAGGTAAACACATTTATTACATGCTCAGGGGCATCACAGGAAAGAAAAGTGAATACCCACAAAAACGGTGAGATTTAGGAGATTATATACCCTCTTCTTGGACAGAGGTGAGGGCAGAGGTAGGCAACTTATTGCAACAGAGGGGACGGCCTGAAAAATGGCAAAATGTATTGAAAGCTATTTCTTTAAAACCTTCTCCCCACACTTTTTGGGAATTGAAACCTGCATTCCTGCCTGGGGCCAGTAATCAGAGGGGCAGGGGAGTGTCATTTGCTCTTTGTACCATAGGAGATGGCTGGATGGAATTGTCCAGGCAGAAGTCCGGGTGGAAGTCACGAGATTGTCTTTGTGGGGGATAGGATGGATTGGAACCATCAACTGTAGTTAAACAGCAATAGCCTGAAGCTGAAACCCCTCCCTTTAAAAGCTTTGTATTTCTGCTTATAGATAGGAAAACGGTACTTTAAGTTGGGAGTCTGCCTTTTCCTCATTCGCCAACAAATTAATCAACCTCCCTTTCCTTCTCCTCAAACCATTTGTCCTCATTCTTCTGTGCACCCTCAGGGACAAGTGATAAACTTTTGGTAACATTAGGGGAGAGGAAATGATTTTGGGGAAAGATGAATGGGCACTCAGAAGAACAGACGATAGTGGGTGACAATGTTTGTGTGGGTGTGGTGCTGACATCTAGTCTCCTCCCTGTGATAAGACTTAATCTTCCCTGGTTATTGAGCCTCCTGGGAGGAGATTGATGACAATTGAGGTTTCTATGGGGAATTTGTTTTTATGCAGATGAGGGAGGGAGTTCAGAGAAAGCCTCTCCCTACATTCCCTGTTTTTCAAGTGTCTTCAGTTCTAAGTAATCAATATAGCAAAGCAGCATATTTTGGGGTGGCGTTTCCTGACTTCCTTCAAAATATAAACATCAGATATATAGGTCACTGATGTTAAAGTCTACCATGCCTTGGAAAACAAGCCTCCTGACTCCAGGGGACCAAGCAAACTTAGCTGTCAGTGGTGACAAGACAAACAGAGGTTAGAGGTCTTCTTTCCAGCTGCCATGGACACCTCCTGATTCTTGTGATGCCCTCAGGGGAGGATGCTTTCCCCTCCAACCCCCTCCTGCCAAAAAAGAAAGAAAGAAAGAAAGGAAGATTATGATTGAATTTCTTGCCAGTTAGAATGAAACTCAGAATCATTAATTTGATGTAAAGAAAATAAAATAACATGATACTCGCTGGTGAAATTTTAGAATAAGATTCATACCCTCGACAAAGACAAACAAGATTTCTCAATATACAGCTTTGTGTATAATGTTTATTTTATCCACTCAAAGCTAACACTATAACATTGTATTGTCCTTAAATTCTTTTATATATCAACAATAGTGTAATAATATAACAGGTAGCAAGTATTTTTGAGCACTTAACAAATTTCAGCCTCTGTGTTAAGCACTTTAATCATTTAATCCTTACAACAACCTTATAAAACAGATGCTATTATTATATCTGCTTTATCCATGTGGAAATGGAGGCTTAACTAGATGACAAGGTTTTCCCAGTGTCATCCAGCTAGTGACTCACAGTTCCAGCTCGGGCCTTGTGTCCAAACCTGTTTTCCCAAACATTACATTACATGGCTTCACAGATAAATTTAAAGTAACATTTTTCTCATCAAAATAATTCAATTTTAAAATTATTACTTTTAATTGACACCCAATAATTATACATATTTATGGGGTACAATGTGATGTTGCAATACATGTATACTATGTGTAATGATCAAATCAAGGTAATTAGTATATCCATCACCTCCAACATTTATCATTTCTTAGAGTGGGAACATTTAAAATCTTTTCTTCTAGCTATTTGAAAATACATCATAAATTATTGTTCAGATGTGGAAACGGTCCTATTCCCCAAAAGGCTTGGCTATAGCCCCATTTGGCTTTGAGCTGCCAACTACCAAAACCATCCTCTGCCAAGGGGTCCAGGAGGAACCACACATATTAGTGCCGCAGTAGACAAGCCCCCTGACATTGGTCTTGGCAGTGGACCAGAAAGTTATCCTGGAACTCAGCTTCACACCCCTCAGCTGTGATCCTAGCTTAGTACGCTCACATAATAGCATAGAAGGACACTCATCTGTCTGTGCCACTGGAATGGGCTAGCCAGCCTCCGTCCCACAGCAGATGGTAAAACAGACTTATTTTGGCTCTAGCCGCTCTCTGTCACAGCCTAGGAGTAATCTAGCCCATAGAGAATGCTGCGAGACTCACTCCCCTGAGCCATGAGGACAGGCTTGCCAGCCTCCTTCCCATAGCCAATCCTGAAGGGGCCTGTCTAGCTCCAGCCCCTCTTGGTTGTGTGGAAACTACTGGGAGACTCGCCCATCTATGCCAACAGGACAGGCTTGCCAGACTCTGAACCACAACAGATTCTGTCTTGGCTCCAGGCCCTCTCTGCAGCAGCCCTGGATCTATCCTGCCTGTGCAGGAAACTGCTGGGAGACATACCCAGATAGGCCTCCTGAACTCTGTCCCACAGAAGTTCTTGAAGGGGCCCTGACTCTCAGCTCAAGTCCCTCTCAGCTGCAGTGTGGGGGCAATAACTGCTGGGAGTATCACCTGCCAGTGTCACCAGGTCAGGCTTGTCCCACAGCAGATTCTGAATTAGCCCTGAAACTCAGTTTCAGTTTCTCCTAGCTGTGGTGTGGAAGCAGTTCTTCCCAGCTGAGATCCCACTGGGAAGCGTGTCCCTCTGAGTCCATGTGGCAGGCTTGCCAACCTCTGTCCCACAGTGGATCCTCAAACTGCCCTGGCTCTTGGTCCTGGCCCCTCTCATCTGCAGACTGAGAGCAGTTCTACCCACCTGGGGACCCAGAGAAAAGCACGTCCCTCAGTATCCTTTCAGGCTAAAGCCCTGACCTCTGTCCCATCATGGATCTTGAAATAGCCCTATGAATAGGCTCAGAAATCTGCTGGGAGACATACCTATCTATGATCCTAGAGACAGTCCTAAAGATCTCAGTCACGGCTGTGAACCCTAACACTACTTTTGTGCATCTCAGCCGCAGACTGGGGAGTATGATCATCCCAGAGACCCACCCAGTGATCCAACAGGAACTCTCACAAAGACCCTGAGGAAGCCACACCATCAGCGCACCCAGTAACAGGCCTGCTGTCTGTGTGCTCTGAAGCAAACCCTTATCCCAGTGCTAATCCCCCAGACCAAAGTCCTGAGGACAGTTCCACCCCCCCAGGGAACAGATAAGACCCACTCCCAATAGATCCCCTGGGAACAGGCCAGCTAACTCCTGTCTCTACTGTGGACTTAACAGAACTTAGGGAATGCAGCAAGCAGTCCTAAGAGGGAAATTTATAGCAATAAATACACACATCAAAAAAAGAAGAAAAATCTCAAATAAACAACTCACTTTCTACTTCAAGGAACTAGAAAAAGAACAAACTAAGCCCCAAGTCAGTAGAAGGAAGGAAATTACAAAGATCAGAGCAGAAATAAATGAAATAGAGACCAGAAAGACAATAGAAAAGATGAATAAAACTAGGAATTGGTTCTTTGAAAAGATAAACAAAATTGACAAATCTTTAACTAGGCTAAGAAAAAAAGAGAGAATATTCAAATAAATAAAATCAGAAATGAAAAAGGAGATATTAAAACTGAAACCAAGGAAATACAAAAGATTGTAAGAGACTATTATGAACAATGATATATCAACAATTTGGATAACCTAGAAGAAATTAACAAATTCCTAGAAACATACAACCTACTAAGACTGAATCAAGAAAAAATAGGAAATCTGAACAGTTCAATAATGAGTAAAGAGATTTTTAAAAATCTCCCAACAAAGAAAATTCCAGGACCAGATGGTTTTGTGGTGGAAGTCTACCAAGCATTTAGAGAAGAATTAATACCAATCCTTCTCAAACTCTTCCAAAATTGAAGAAGAGGGCGTACTTTCAAACTTATTTTATGAGTCCAGCATTACCCTGATACCAAAGCCAGACAAAGACACTACAAGAAAAGAAAACTATATGCCAATAACCCTGTATGTAGATTTTTTTTAAATCCTCAACAAAATACTAGCAAACTGAATTCAACAGCACATTAAAAGAATCGTGCACCATGATTAAGTGGAATTAATCTCTGGGATGCAAGGATGGTTAAACATATGCAAATCAATAAATGTGGTATACCATATGAACAGAATGAAAGACAAAACCATGTGATCATTGCAATAGATGCAAAAAAGCTTTTGACAAAATTTAACACCTTTTCATGATAAAAACTCTCAATAAATTAGATATAGAAGGAATGTACCTCAACACAACAAAGGTCACATATGAAAAGCATTCAGCTAACATCATATTCAATGATGAAAAGTTGAAAACTTTTTCTCTAAGATCAGGAATAAGACAAGGATGCACAGTCTCATCACTTCTATTCAACATATAGGGGAAGTTCTACCCAGAGCAATTAGACAAGAAAAAGAAATAAACAACATCCAAATAGGAAAGGAAGAAGTAAAATTGTCTCTGCTGATGACATGATCTTATATATTAAAAACTGCAAAGACTCTACCAAAAAACTGTTAGAACTGATAAATTAATTCACTAAAGTGGCAGTATCCAAAACAACACACAAAAATCAGTAGAGTTTCTTTACACAGAAAAAGAACTACACGAAAAATAAATTAAAAAATCAATCCCATTCACAATACCATCAAAAATTTAAAAAAAAAACCCAAAAACTTAGGAATAAATTTAGCCAAAGAGATGAAAGATCTGTACACTAAAAACTATAAAACATTGATGAACAAAATTGTAGATGACATAAATAACGGGAAAGGTGTCACAGGTTCATGGATTGGAAGAGTTAATATTATTAAAATGTCAATTTTTCTCAAAGTTATCTACAGATTCAATGCAATCCCTATCAAAACTCCATCATAATTTTTCATGGAAAAAGAAAAAACAATGCTAAAATTTGTATAGAACCACAAAAGACCCTGAATAGTCAAAGCAATCCTGAGCAAAAAGAACAAAACTAGAGGCATCACACTACCTGACTTCAAAATCTGTTACAAACCTATAGTACTCAAACCAGCATGATACTATCACGGAAACAAACACATTGACCAAGGGAACAGAATAGGGAGCGCAGAAATAAACCCACACTTTTATGGTCAATTGATTTTTGACAAAGGTGCCCAAAACACTCAATATAGAAAGAACAGTCTCTTCAAGAAGTGATGTTGGGAAAACTGGCTATCCAAATGCAGAAGAATGAAATTGGACTCTTATCTTATACCATAGACAAAAATCAACTCAAAATGGACTAAAGACTTAAACATAATACCTGAAACTGTAAAACTACAAAAGAAAAGAATTGAAAAGAATTCTTGAGAATGAATTGAAAAGAATGGAAAATAATTGAAATCAGTATGCAGAAAAGATGGCTGTATTCTCATATTCATTGCAGTGTTATTCGCAATAGCTAAATTGGTCCAGGTAAAGATTTCTTGAATTTGACCACAAAAATACAGGCAACAAAAGCACAAATAAACAAATGGGATTGCATCAAACTAAACAGCTTACATATAACAATGAAAACAATTAATACAGTGAAGAGATAATCCACCAATTGGGAGAAAATATTTACAAACTGTACATCTGATAAGGGGCTAATATCCAAAACATATAAGGAATTCCAACAACTCAATAGCAAGAAAACAAATAACCTAATCAAAAAATGGACAAGGGGCCTAAAGAGACATTTCTCAAAAAAAGATATACTAATGGCCAACAGATATATAAAAATTGCTCCTCATTACTAATCATCAGGGAAATGCAAATTAAAACCACAATGAAGTATCACCTCACACTTGTTAGAATGATTGTTATCAGAAAGACAAAAGATAAGTGTTAGTGGGGATGTGGAGAAAAGGAATCCTTTTGCACTGTTGATGGGAATGTAAATTAGTACAGCCACTATGGAGAGCAGTATGGAGGTTCCTCAAAAAACTAAAATTAGAATTACCATATGATCCAGTCATCCCATTTCTGAGTATATATTCAAAAGAATTGAAGTCAGTATGCAGCAAAGGTAGCTGTATTCTCATATTCATTGCAGCGTTATTCACAATAGCTAAGATATGAAAGCAATCTTGATGGTCTACCATCAGATAAATGCATATAGGAAATGTGGTATGTGTACACAATGGAATATTATTCAGCCTTTAAAAAATGAAATTCTGTCACTTGCAACAACATGGATAAACCTGGAGGACATTACGCTAAGTGAAATGAACCAGGCACAGAAAGACAAATATTATATAACCTCACTTATACGTGGAATCTAAAATAGTCAGACTCATAAAAATAGAGAGTAGAATGGTGGGTACAAAAGGCTGTGGGAAGGGGTCAAGGGGATAGGGGATATGTTGATCAAAAGGTACAAATTTTTAGTTAAACAGGAGAAATAAGCCTTAGCAATCTATTGCATAGAATGATGACTATGATAAATAATAATTATTGTATATTTCAAAATTACTAAAAAAGTAAATTTTCAATGTTTTCTCCACAAAAAAGATAAGTATGTGAAGTGATGGATTTGTTAATTAAGCTTGATTTATTCATTTTACAATGTAAACATATATCAAAACATCACACTGTACCCATAAATATAAAAAATTGTTATTTTTCAATAAAAAAATTTTGAAAAGCTCAAAAAACTAAAAAAAAAACCACAAAAATTAGCAAACAGCACACACACATACACAGCACACAATGGTAACTATGTGACGTGATGGATGTTTTAATTAACTTGACTGTGGTAATAATTTCACAATGTGTACATATACCACTTGTGCACCTTGAATAGATATAATTTTTATTTGTCAATTATACTTCAATAAAGCTGGAAAAACATTAGCAAACTGAATCCAACACTGTGTGAAAAGAATTACAACTAAGGGGGATTCATTGTGGGTATGCAAGTTTGATTGAACATTTGAAAATCAATTAATACAATCCCCCAAATCAACAAGCTAAAGAATATAAACCATATGTTCATAACGATATCAATAGATACAGACAAAGAATTTGACAAACCCAATACCCATTCATGATTTTAAAATTCCCAGCAAACTAGGATAGAGGGGAATTTCCTCAACTTCATAAAGAACATCTACAAAAACCCCACAGTTACCACATAATCAATGGTGAGGATAGATGCTTTCCCACTAAGATCAGGAACAAGGCAAGGACGTCCCTTGTCAGCATCTCTACTGAAGTCAGACCAGAAGACCTAGCTAATGCAATAAGACAAGAAAAGGAAAATAGGTGTATAGATGAGAAGGAAGAAATAAAACTCTCTTGTTTCACAGATGACATGACTGTCTATGTAGAAAATCTAAAAGAATCAATAGCAGGAAAAAAATTCTGGAACTAACAAGTGATTATAGTAAAAATTCAAGATATTACATCAAGAAAAGTCAATTGCTTTCCTTCATGCTAGTGATGAACAATTGGTATTTGAAATTAAAAACATAATATCATGATATTAGCACTAAAGAAAAATAAACACTAACAAAATGTGAACAAGACCTATATGAGGAAAACTATAAAACTCATATCAAAGGCGACAAAGAAGATTCAATAAATTGAGAGACATTCCATGTTTGTGTATAGAAAAACTCAATATTATTAAGATGTCACGTTTTCCCAGTTTGATCTATAAATTTAGTGCAATCCCAATCAAAATCCTTATAAGTTATTTGGTGAATATTGTCAAACTGATAATAAAATTTACATGGAAAGGAAAAAACCTAGCATAGCCAACAGAATATTGAAGGAAAAGAATAAAGTCAGAGGACTGACTCTATCCAACTTCAAGACTTACCATGAAGCTACAGTAATCTAGACAGTGTGGTATTGGTGAAAGAATAGACAAATGGTTCAAGGGAACAGAATGATGAGTCCATAAATAGATGTACACAAATATAGTCAAGAGATCTTTGACAATGTAGAAGGGAAATTCAATGGAGAAAAAAATCTTTAGAACAAATTGTGCTGGAAGAACTGGACATTAATGTGCAAAAAAATTGACTCTAGACACAGACTTCATTTTATAAAAATTAACCCAAAATGGATCACAGACCAAAATATAAAACATAAAAACTATAAAATTTCTATAAGATATGTTATCTACAAGATGATGGAAGGGAAAGTCTAGATGACTTTTCATTTGGTTGTGACTTTTTACATCCAACACCAAAAACTTGGTCCATGAAAGAAAAAATTTATGAGATGAATTTCATTAAAATTAAAAACTTCTAGCCGGGTGTGGTGGTTCATGCCTTTAATCCTAGTAGTCTGGGAGGCCAAGGCAGAAGTATCTCTTGAGCTTAGGAGTTCAAGATCAGCCTAAGCAAGAGTGAGACTTTGTCTCTACTAAAAATAGAAAAATTAGCTGGGCACAGTCGTGCATGCCTGCAGTCCCAGCAGTTTGGGAGGCTGAGGCAGGAGGGCCCCTGGAGCCCAGGAGTTTGAGGTTGCAGTGAGCTATGATGACGCCACCGCACTCTACCCGGGGTGACAGAGTGAGACTCTGTCTCAAAAAAAAAAAATTAAAAACTTCTACTCTGTAAAGAGACTATTCAAAGAATGAAAAGACAAAAAATTGGGGGAAAATCTTCGCAAAACACATAGTTGATAAAGGACTGGTATCCAGAATATATGAAGGACTCTTAAAACTAAACAAGAAGAAAACAAAAGATCTAAATAGACACCTCCCCAAAGAAGTTATACGGATGGCAAAAAAATGCTTAAAAGTTACTCAACATCGTATGTCATCAGAGAATTGCAAATTGAAACAACATGGAGATGTTATACACCTATTAAAGTGGCTAAAATTTTAAAAACTGACAATACCAGTGGCTGACAACGATATGGAGCACCAGAAACTTCTCATTCATTTTTGGTGGGAATGCAAAATGATACAAACACTTTTGACAACAGTCTGACGATTTCTTACAGGCTGAATGTAGTCTTGCCATATGACTCGGCAGTTTCACTCCTAGAGATTTACCTAAATGAGTTTCAACTTATGTCTACACAAAAATTAGCATATGAATGTTTATTGCAGCTTATCTATAATTGCCAAAAGTTGGAATCCACCAAGCTGACCTTGAAAAGGCGAATGGATAAACAAACTTGGTACATCCATATATTGGAATATTAGTTAGCAATAAAGAGAAATGAATTGTCAAGCCACGAAAAGATATGACGAAACCTTACATGCACATTGCTTAGTAAAATAAGCCAGTATGAACTGGCTATATACTGTATGATTCCAACTATAGGACATTCTGGAAAAGGCAAAACTATACAGACAGTAAAAATACCACTAGTCGCCAATTTGTGGGTGCAGAGGAGGAGAGGGATGAATAGATGAAACACAGGGGATTTTTAAGCCAGTGGAACAATTCTGTATGATACTATAGTGGTGGATACATGGCATTATACATTTGTATAAAACCCATAGTGCAGTACAACACAAAGAATGCACCCTAGCTATGGACTTCATTTAATAATTTACTGGTATTGGTTCATCATTTGTAAAAAATGTACCACACTAATGCAAATGCTAGTAATAGAAGAAACTGTAATGGGGAAGAGAAGAGGTATATGGGGACTCTGAACTATCTGCTTAATTTTCTGTAAACTTCAAACTGCTCTAAAAATAGTCTATTAATTTTTTTAAAAAGCCTACAGTCTCCAATGATAAATGCTGTTACCCCCAAATATCATTTCCTTTTAGCTGAAGGTCTCTCACTTTTTCACTGAAAGTGCAAGGTGTCCTTCAAAATAAATATATATGAGCAAACCATCTGCAAACACACTGGAGAGTCCAATTACCAACATCTCTCTCTGTCTTGCATTCCAAGAGAAAGGATGGGTTGAAATAGATCTCCTCCAATGGCTAGTCAATCATTGGTTAAACACACATCTTCCAGATATGAACATGGGGAATTAATTCTCTTTTTTCATGTCCAGTGAAAAATTCAGTAATTTAAAATAAAAAAAAATCCCTTTAGAGGAAAATAAGTGAATTTAGAATTATTTCTCCAGAGTACACTCATCTGAGGTCCATTTTCTTTTCAGAATGCAAAATTCTCTCTGATATTGCAGCTGATTCTCTTGGGCTTTACTATGATTTCTTACTTAGAGAAATGCCCCTTGATACATCTTAGCGTTCCCATCGCCTCTCAGCTGGTAGAAGGCAGAATCAGTACACACCTTAAGATATTCTGGACAGACTTCTAATCTCACCACATACACATGTAGGGCTGAAGAAATTGTGAGGAAGGTGAAAACATAAGGTTAGCCAAGGAATTGTTTGTTCAAAGTTGCTCACATAAGCAGATTTTATTCCAGGAAAAGACTCAACGGTCGGATTCCTAAGTATACAAGGAGTATATTCCCGAGTATTATAAGGTTTGCTGCTAAGTATGCAGTTTCTAGTCTGGAGTTTCCTGGAAGGTCTCCAGTCCATGTTTGGCCATTAGACAGGCATAGATTCTAATCCTAGCTCTGTCAGTTCCTGCCTATGTGACCTCACCCATATGCTGGAAAAATGATTTTCTTCCTATTAAATTGAGATCATCATTTTTTACTCACAGAGCTGTTACAAGAATTTGAGCCAGGGAGTGTGATGTCTCTAGCATGGTGTTCAGCATTTAAAAGAAAAATTTTAAAATAGCTGTTACTATTATTTTCATCTTCCATACTGCCCAGTAGTATGCCTAGTAAATACTCAAATGATTTGTGAATGAAACAATTAATTTATCCTAAAAAATGGAAATTTTATTTGCTTTGCAAAATTGGAAACTCTTCCCTCTCTCTCTGGAGATAAATAGAAATAAAAGAGTTTTTTAATAGAAAAAGGGAAATGAGGAAAGGGAGAAATAGTCATAGCTATTGTTATTGGATGGTAAAGTCCTAGTTAAAATGGTTAGTTGTCTTTTTAATTTTTTATCTGATTTAGACCAAATAAAGGTAAAATTCTGGTAGCCGGAGTATGAATTGAGCAAAATAAGGTAAAGTATTAGTTAAGATTATAATATAAAATTTATATAAAGAGCTAGTATTGACTATTACATCCTACCCTAGTTACCACCACTTTTAACAATATTCAGCTGATCATTTTCCCTGTTTAGGTCCCATGCTTACACCTGCTGTGATGGTCACAGTAGAACCCCTTGAGACAAGCCATCTTCACTGTGACCTGTTTCTCTGGGATGAAGGCATGTAGCTCTGTCTGTTACAATATGTACATGACAGGCATTTAGCGTGAGGAAAGTGCCCTAACTTAAACAAAAGATGTCTGGCAGGCTATGACATAACGGGAAGATCCTTTTTCAAGTCAGAGAATTTCCCTATTTGAAGTCATTTCATCATAGCCTGTTGAGGCCAGATAGCACATTAGGTCTCTTTATTCTACTGGTGAAGGGACTGAGTCTACAGAAGGGTTGGGCCACCTTCCCTTGCTTTGCGTATGAGGGAATCTTTAGCTATGCCTGAGTCCGGGTGCGTGACTTTTGGATTCTGAAAGGCTGAACTTTTACACACAGGATCCTTGGTCTGATGAACAGATGATTCAGGATATTGATAATCACATTACACTTTTTCTTAACTTCATTCAGCATTGCTTTTTAGTCCATGCTTCAGTGTTCTCAGATCATTCTTGGCCTTAGACACTAAGGCAGGGACAGTCCCAGTTCAACCACTTGCTGGCATACAGAATTCATTCACCATTCAACAAGCCTTCACCCGGTGTACACCCATGTGCCAGGCACTATGCTAGGCACTTTGATGGAGCAGTAAAGAGAAAGACATGGTCCCTGCCCACATGGAGCTATCAAATCAGCTGTCAATCCAATGGAGGAGAGAAAATAACAAGGAAACAACTTGATAAACAAGCAAGTATAAATGATTTCAGTGCTATGAAGGAAATGGTGCAGCGAGAGACAATGGGCGAAGTGATGGCAGCTTCCTAGAGACGAGCAGCTTGTGTCTGGGAAAGCAGAGCAGAGGGCATGTACATACTCTGGCCTTACTTCATGGGGACTCATGATTTATTTAAATGTCATTTCAAGCCTCAATAGAACATGCTGAAAATTCAAATTCTTTTTCCCTCAACTTCATTAAAATATAATTAATAAATAAGAATTATATCTATTTAAGGTATACAACATGATGTTTTAATATACATATATATTGTGGAGTGTTTACCACTCTCAAGCTAATTAAAATATCCATCACCTCACACAGTCATCATTTGCGTGCATATGTGCTGGTGTGGTGAGAACATTTGAGATCTACTGTCAGCGAATTTCAAGTGTACAATACAGTATTATTAACTATAGTCACTATGCTGTACACTAAATCTCCAGAACTTATTTATCCTGCATAACTGAAACTTTGTACCTTTTAGCCAGTATCTCCCAATTTTCCCCATCTCCTAGCCCCTGGCAACCATCATTGTACTCTCTGTTTCTATGAGTTTCACCTTTTTTCAGATTCCAGATATAAGTAAGATTGTGTAGCACATGTCTTTCTGTGCCTGGCTTATTTCATTCACTAAAATGTCCTAGGAGTTTATTCACATTGTTACAAATGAAAGGATTTCCTCCTTTTTCAAGGCAGAATAATATTTCCTTGTATGCCTATACCACATTTTCTTTGTCCATTCCCTTGTTGACAGACGCTTAAGTTGTTTCCATAACTTGACTATTGTTCTTAATGTTGCAATGAATAGAGGAGTGCAGATATATCTTCAAGATAGTGATTTCATTTCCATTAGCTATATACCCAGTAGTGGGATTGCTGAATCATATAGTAGTTCTATTTTTAATTTTTTGAAGAACCTGTTTTGGAGGAACCAACCATTAGGGAAACCTATGTTGTTTTCCATAATGGCTGTAATAATTTACATTCCCAACAAGAGTGTACAAGGATTCCCATTTCTCCCATCTTCACCAACACTAACCTTTCACATTTTTGTTAACAATCATTCTAACAAGTATGACGTGACACCTCATTGTGGTTTAATTTGCATTTTTTAATGACTAGTGATTTTGAGCATTTTCATACACCTGTTGGCCATGCATATATCTTCTTTGGAGAAATGTCTATTTAGGTCCCTTGCCCATTTTTTAACTGATTTGTTTTCTTGATATTGAGTTGCTTGACTTTCTTATATATTTTGGATATTGGCTCCTTATCAGATGTTTGGTTTGCAAATATTTTCTCCCATTCTGTAAGTTGTTTCTTCACTCTGTTGATTATTTCCTTTGCTGTGCAGAGTTTTTTGGTTTGATGTAATCCCATATGTCTATTTTTGCTTTTGTTGCCTGTGCTCTTGGGGTCATGTCCAAAAAATCATTCCCCAGGATTATATCAAGAAGACTTTTCCCAATGTTTTCTTCTAGTAGTTTTACATTGTCAGGTATTATTTTTAAGCCTTTAATCCATTTTGAGTTAAATTTTGCATGTGGTGTGAGATAAGAATCCAATTTCATTCTTTGGCATGTGGCTATTCAGTTTTCCCAATACCTTTTATTGAAGAGACTATCTTTTCCCCATGTGTGTTCTTAGCACTTTTGTTGAAGATCAATTTACCGTAATTGAGTGGATTTATTTCTGAGATTTCTGTTCCATTGGTCTACACATCTGATGTATGCCAGTACCATACTGTTTGATTACTATAACTTTATAATATATTTTTAAATTGAATACCATAATGCCTTCAGTTTTGTTTTTCTTGCTAAAAATTGCTTTGGCTGTTTGGGGTCATTTGTGGTTCCATTTGAATTTTAACATTGTTATTTCTATTTCTGTGAAAAATGCCATTGGAATTTAAATAAGGATTGCATTAAATCTGTAGATCATGGGTAGTATGAACATTTTAACAATATTAATTCTTCCAGTCCATGAACACAGGATATTGTTCCATTTATTTGTGTCTTCTTTAATTTCTTTCATCAATGTTTTATAATTTTTAGTGTGCAGATCTTTAACCTTCTTGGTTAAATTTATTTTTAAGTGTTTTTATGATGCTATTGTAAATGGGATTTTTAAAAAAATCTTATTCAGGTAATTTGTTATTAGCATATAAACAACTGATTTTTGCATGCCAATTGTGTATTCTGAAACTTTATTGAATTTTTGTACTCTCATAATTCTTTGGTGCAGTCTTTAGGAGTTTCTATATATTAGATCATATCATCTGCAAACAGAGATAGTTTAACTTCTTCCTTTCCAATCTGGATACATTTTATTCCATTTTCTTGTCTACTCTGGTTAGGACTTCCATTTCTATGTTGAGTAAATGTGGCAAGAGTGGGCACCCTTGTCTTGTTCCTAATCTTAGAGGAAAAGCCTTCAACTTGATTATTTAATATGTCTTGGTGAAGATCTCTTTGTGTCTAATCTATTTGGGATTCTTTGGGTGTCATGAATCTGTATTTTCATTTACTTCTCCAGATTTGGGAAGTTTTCTGTCATTATTTTCTTAAAGAAGCTTTCCTCCCCTTTCTCTTTCTCTGCTCCTTCTGGGACTTTCATGATGCATATATAGGTTTGCTTGATGGTGTCTCATAAGTCTTGTGGGATTTTTTCACTCTTTTCATCCTTTTTTCCTTTTGTTCCTCTGAATAGGTAATTTCAAATGACCAGTCTATGGGCTCACTGATTCTTTCTTCTGCTTGATTGAGTCTGCTGTTGAAGCTCTCTATGGAATTTTTCAGTTCAGTCATTCTGCTCTTTAGCTTCAGAATTTCTGTTTGGTTATTTTTAATGTTTTCTATCTCTCTACTGAACTTCTCATATTATTCATGTATTGTTTTCCCAATTTCATTTAGTTGGCTATTTGTCTTCTTTTGTAGCTCATTGAGCTTCTTTCAGAAAATTATTTTGAATTTTTTTCAGGCAGTTTATACATCTACATTTCTTTAGGGTTGGTTACTGATGATCCATTTTCTTCCTCTGGTAGTGTCAGGCTTCCCTGATCATTTGTGTTCCTTGTGGCCTTACATTGGTATCTGTGCATTTGAAGAAGTGGGTACCTCTTACAGTCTTTATAGACACTTCAGGAGGAAAATCCCTTTACCGGTTGGCTTATCCAGAGATTCCGGGCAGGCCAACTGGCAAGACCCACAAGTAAGCTTGCTGTGGGATTCTTTCAGTTGTACCTGGGTCAGTAGGTATGTGGCCTGGCACCTGAGTCCATAAGAGTTGGCCTGGTGCCTTGGCCTATGGGGGCAGGGTCCACTGGGGTGCACTTTGAACTTGGACTGGATTCTGGGTCTGTGGGTATGGACTGGTTCCTGGGGCTGAGGGGGCTGGCCTGGTACCAGGGTCCACTGAGGTGGGCCTGGTGACTGAGTCTGCAAGGATAGGCCTGGAGCTTGAATTCACAGGGGCTGGCCTGGATCCTGGGTCACAGGGGCCAATCTGGCACAGGGGTGGGCCTTAAGCCTGAGTCCACAGGCTCTGGCCTAGGAATAGGCAAGCCTGGAGCCTGGGTCCATGGGGACAGGCCTGATACTGAATCTACAGGGACCAGCTGTACACCAAGGTCCACTGGGGCAGGCTTGGTATGTGATTCCATTGGGGAAAGCTTGGTAACTAAGACCATAAAGACAAGCCTGGAATTTGGGTCCATGGGGACAGGCCTTGGGCTGGGGTAGCCCTAGAACCTGGGGCTGCAGGGGTCATCCTGGAGCTTGAAACTATGGGTGCCACCCTGGCTCTAGATGGGCCTGGAGCCTGAGGTCATGTGAGTTGGCCTGGAGCCTGGGGCCACAGGGGCTATCCCGGTGCAGGTGGGCCTGGAGCCTGGGGCTGCAGGGACTGGCTTGGTACTGGGGTGATCATGGAGCCTGAACCTTTGAGGGTGGGCCTCATACTGAGTCCACGGGGATCAGTCTGGCTCTAGGATCCACTGGGACAGGCCTGGCACCTGATTGCATGGGGACAGGCCAGGTGCCTGAGACCATGACGGTGGTCCTGGAGCCTGGGGCAGTGGAGGCTGGCCTAGTGCCAGCATTCACTGGTGGGAGCCTGGTGCTGGAGTCCATGGCAAAGGCGGGTGCTCACTTCTCTTTCCTTCCCCCATGAAGAGTGTGTCTCTCTCTGCACTGTGCTATGCAAGTTTGGGGTGGATATCACATAGGTAATGTGAAACTGTCCTTCTTCCCCTCTTCAATGTGCCTTTTCTTATTTTTGTACTCTACCCAGGTGTTGTACTTTCCCACCTATATTCCTTAGTTCTTGTGAAGGTATTTTCACGGATGGTTGTTCAAGTTGACTTTTTTGTAAGCAGATGAGTGGTGGAAACTCCTATTTCATCATCTTGCTGATGTCATTTGAAAATTCAGATTCTGTCTTATAATGCTGGTTTATGGACAGCCTTACAGAAGCCAGTCCTATAAAGAGAGAGGGAATGAACATATTCTAAGCAGAGGGAATAGCAATTGAAGGAAGAATTCAGTGGGTTCGAGAAACTGAAATGGTGCATGTAGAACTGAAAGTGACAGAGGCCAGAATAGGTAATGGTGGAGAGGTAGAGGGAGGGACTCAGCCAGACGTGACCTTGAATGTCATGACTTGTACGTAAAAACAAATACATGGTCTCATATGTTACTTTTTTTTAACATCAAAACTTACAAAATCATTTCAAAAGTTACTAGGTGACTGAAGCAATTCTGAAAAAAGTTGTAGACCTTTTAAAGAAGGTTATTAAAGTAAATAAGTGAGAAAGTTCCAGATTTTAACTGTTTTCTAGAGGTTTGGTTTGGTATAAATTAAGATATTACATATTTGGCCTGCTTGCACTGGATATTTATTAATACTTACAGATACGCTTTCCCTCTGAACTGGTTCTATCATGTGTGTTCTAGTAGGTTTTATAGGTCCACAGGCAAATACATCTGGTAAATGCTAATTCTACACAAAGGTCTTCTTCGAGCCCTTAACCTGGTAAAACATATTTAAAATCTCCAAAAAATGGTATAGAAATGCAGCATTTACTACATTTACTTGGGCATCACTCACTCTTTTATTGAAATACCTTGAAAGATTAGATTATAGGGAAAAATCTCTGGCTATATTTTGGTTCTAGTAGATAATAGGGACTATACAACAAATGTCACTGTAAGGGTATTAAGTGTTGTAGTAAGCCATTTCTTTTATGTTTTCTGTTGAATTAATTTAGAAAATCTTACTCTGAAAGAATACTGACGAACTTTTTATTCATTTGGCCAGAGTGAGTAGACTAATTCAACCAGCTTATTTGGATTTTTGTTCTAGCAAAGGGGTTTTCGCCTGGCTGTGGGAGCAGCACAGGCTCGCTCGTGGCCTGACATAAGGACAGAGCCAGGAGCTGCTGCTGGGCTCCCGCTCACCTTAGTACATTTTAGCAGAGCTAATGCCTGGAATCCACATGGATTATAGCAGATAGCATATTAAATAGGCTCTACTTATGTTGACCAATTATTTTCAAAAACACTACCTCAAACCTCAATGGGACATGTTGAAAACTCAAATTCTGTCTGGTAGCACCAAGATTAATGAATATCTTCTAAGGAAATGTTTCATCAAAGGGCCTTCAATGAAGATAGCTGGAAATAATTTATTAGCTATCCACCACTAAATATTATGACCATAGTTATGCTATGGGATAACAGATCATAAATAATAATAACAAAATACTTGAAATAATAATTAAACACTTGGAAGTTCTTCACAACTATGACATGTCTATAAGAATGCAATCTATATTTAATTATTTAGTGCTAGTCATCACAGGGTAATTAGGTTTATCTTAATATGCTGACTGACCAGTTCACAAATTCTTCTTAAAATTCACTTCAAGTTTGAGAACGAGTTAAGAAAAAATTATGTCCCCTTCACATATTCTCAGACCACACACTTTAGCTAGTGCTTCCTACAACTGTCGTGGTCAAGTTGGACACACAGCTGAGGGCCATGAAACTGGGGAGACATGCACATGGGTCTTACTGCCTTTTTCTGAGCATTCTCACCTTCTCAGAGTGGTTTTCTTTGGTTCTGGCCTCATTTCTTTCAGAGGCCTGGGTTAAGTGATTTGGCTAATTTGGCTGCACACAGAAACTCTTTAGGGTTTGATGAAGTTTACTCACTCCAAGTTTAATATTGGAACCAAAACAGTGAGCAAGACTTTACAGCTATTGGTCATCTGTGCTTAGGGAGGGCAGACCTGATGTGATATCCAAAATATCATTTTGTTTTCATTATTCTCTCTAAGGATGTAAGCTTCAAAATATGGCAAGATCTGATGATTTTAAGAATTTATGCCATGTTCTAATCTTTCCCAATTTGTCAGAAAGAGCCCATGGGAATCCTGGTTTCCCTGACTCCAAAGCCCACGTACTTTGTGCTACATACTCTTGAATCTGTCTTTTTCGTATTAGGTTTAATGTCACTTGAACTGATTAAACAAATTTCAGAAACCTTCAATAAATTTTAAGTAAACTGAATCAAATTATGGTCCATTCTCTCAAATTTGGGTTTTCTTTCTTCAGTTAAAACTAGTAGTGTTTTCATAACAGTTTAACACAGAAAGCAATTTCATAAAAAAGGAGTTCTTTTGTCAAATTATACATCTTCACAAATGTAATACCATCCCCAAAACATGTATACTTTCTTCTAGACTAAGGCCCTTTAGGGTTATATAGAAGGAATCTTCACAGTATAAATATTGTAACCATGTTGTTGGCCAGATTGCATTAACTGATACTTTAGTAGACATGAGTCAACTGAGTACTCAAATGTGTCTATGAAGGACAGATGGCAAGCAAATACCTGACCATTAGAACTTATTAGTCAATATAAATAAAATTTTTCTCTTTATCTTTCTCTGATTACCAGAAAAACCTCCTCTTAGTTTATTTTGGAAGAAAATTGAAACCTACATTAAGAATAAAAGATTTTTTTAATATAAAATGCATCCCTGAGCAAATACATCATAGGAAAAATGTTAATTGTAAATGAGCTGTCATTCCTACCTAAAATTTAATTTATCTGAACACAAACCTTTGTAGCCAAGCACAAAAATAATGCTAATTTTTATAGCCATGAATAGTTAATGCTGTAAAACCTGTCATATTTGGTTTTAAAATATTCCCTAGAATGTAGTATTTCATTTCTATGACATTTCATAGGAATACAAAAATGCATACCTCCCAATATTTATAACACCACAAAAATCCTTCAGGTGTGATATTTTGGCAAAAATAAAGCAGAAAGTTCCAACTTTTGAATAAATTAATCTTAAATACTTTTTTTCTACAGTTAAAAAACAAAACAAAAATTCTGGTGTCAGACTAGAGACATATTAAATTGGTTCCACATTCTCTCTTGATAATTCACTTTGTTGCATTCTTATTGAAGGAACAGTATGTCAGTAAAAACTTGCTAATATTGCTATACCAATTGAAGTCATTGCTGTGAACTTTAAAAAATTTAATATCAGCATTGCATCATTAATTTACAAAAATGCAATTAGATTTCTGCTGTTATACTCCTGTATCTGTGGCTTGCTTTTTGTCAAAATTTCCAATCCTCCTGTGTGCCTGGGGATGGTTTGCATGAGCACATATCTTATCATAACTATTATTAGAACCCAAAATCCACAGCTTAAAATGGATTCATGCATCTTTTCTCTATATTGATATCATTTATACCAAACACATGCTTTTTAGCAGAATGATCAAGTAATTCATATTAAAATTATCAGTTGAACAGTTTATAGTTCTATCCACTATAGCTTTATCAAAATGTGAAATACATCTGAGCCTCTAACAATTATGTATTCAACAACTATTTAATGGGCATTAAGTATATACCAAACAAAGTTTCTGCTATAGATGGATACAGCTGATTGTTTCAGTGCTATAGAAATGAGGGTACATTTAAATTAAGATTTTGGCAGAGCTGGTGAGAATGGGGCATGACATAGTCATATATTCCTGGAGTTTAATCTACAACTTCACCAAACCAACCAGTGGAATTATAAAGAGACTCCATCAGGGAATTATAGTGAGTAAAAGGCAACACTTGGAAAGCATAGAATTAGGTTTCAATATTGCAAATGCCACTAACTAAATATTTTACCTTACAGAAGCAAAATAGTGGGCTTGCACAATGAACAGACTAGTCAGGTAGAGGGTTTAGAAAAAAATTCCCTTCAGTTCTGAAACTTTTATAGTTCTCTGAAGAAGAGATGTTCTCAAGGAATGGTTTAACAAAATTAATTCCGTGAAATATTCTTCCCACAAGATATTCATGTTTATTCTCAAGAAATTTTAAAAGTCGTGAGTGCCTTTTTAGAGAGTCACAATGAACACTAGCATATTAAAGGCAATGAGAAACATTGAATTTTGTTTACCTTAGTGTTTGTCATCTTTGTTTATCACTAAGACTTTATTATTATTAACACCTAACAACAACTTTGGATTAGCATTCTACAGAAGACATTTTGGTTATTGTTACTTGTGTTGGTTTGTTAATGTTAAGGTAACAAAGTACCACAAACTGGGTGGCTTAAAATAAGAGAAATTTATTTCCTCACTGTTCTGGAGGCCAGAAGTCCAAAATCAAGGTCTTGGCAGGATGGAGTCTTTCTTGGGGGCTCAGCAGAAGAATCTCTTCCATGCCTTTATCTTAGCTTCTGGTGGTTGCTGGCAGTTCTTGGAATTCCTTGACTTGCAGCTGCATAATTTCAGTCTCTTCCTGCATCATCACATGGCCATCCGTCCTCTTGGTGTGTGTCTTCGCATGGTGTTCTTTCTGTGTGTGTCTCTGTGTCTCTTCTTCTCTTATGCAGACACCAGTCAAAAGTACACTATAGCTGAATTGACACAGACCAAGTGAAATAGACATTCATGCAATTATGTGAATGGTTCTTTAAAGTATAAAGATGATTTGTCATTTAAAGTGATGTCCAACCCTACATAATCCTCTACCAATTTCCCACCAAGGTCTCTTTGAAAATCATCCTGGCCAATATTCTTGGTTACAAACAACAAAAAACTGCTTACCACAAATAGAATGTATAGGAAAGCAATCAGATCAGTTGCAGAACTTATGAAAAGAGAACATCAAACTTGAGCTGGAACCAAAAAACTCAAGTGAGGGTAAGATCCCACATCAGGAATGGTAAGCTTAACATGGCACTGGTTGCACATTCCAAGTGCCTCCACAGCTATTAGAATGGCTAAAATTTAAAAGTAACCATACCAAGTGTTGACAAAGTTGTGGAGCAACTGGAATTCTTATGCACTGCTGGTGATAATGTGAAATAGTATAACCACTTTGGAAAGATTTTCTTTTTCTCTAATAGCTTTGTTGAGATATATTTTACATATTATAAAATTCACTCATTTCAAGTGTACAATTCAATGATTTTTAGTAATTTTACCTAGTTTTCAATCAGCACTATAAGTCAGTTTTAAAACATTTTCATCCCCTCCTCCTAAGATCATTTATGCTCATTTAAGGTTAATTCCTACTTCCACCCCCAGCTCCAGGCAATGATTAATGCACTTTCTGTCTCTATAAATTTGCATTTTGTGTACATTTCATAAACATAGAATCATATAATATGTCATTTCTACTGTCAGGCTTCTTTCCCTTAGCATAATGTTTTTGAGGTTCATCCATGACATAGCACGTGTCTGCAGTGTGTTTTTTTTGTTGATGAAGAGTATTCCATTATATGCGTATATCACATTTAGTCTATCCACTTATCTGTTGATAAACAATTTATCACAAAAAATTTGTCCGCTTGTTATGAATAGTGGTCTGTAAACATTCATCTACAAGTTCTTTGTGTGGACATGTGGTTTAATTTCTTTTGGATAGATACCTAGGAGTGAAATTGTGGGGTTATATAGTAGTTTTATGTATAACTTTTTGAGAAACTGTTCAATTGTTTTTCAAAAATGTCTGTGCCATTTTACATTCACACTAGCAACATGTAAGGGTTCTTGTTTCTCTACTCTCTTGCCAAAATTTGTCATTTCCTGTTTTATTATAACCATTCTAGTGGATGTGAAATGTTGTATCATTGTGGTTTTTATTTGCATTTACTGATTGATTATTTTAAGCATATTCATGTGATTGTTAGCCGTTTGTATATCTTGGTGAAATGTCTGTTCACATATTTTGTCTATCTTTTGTTAGGTTGTTTTGTTAGGTTGTTTCTTTTATTGAGTTGCCAATGTTTTATAAATATTTTCTCTCACTCTGTGATTTGTCTTTTTTTTTTAATTGGTATCTTTTGAATTGTAAAAGTTTTGAATTTTGTCCATTTTATTTCTTGTTTTATTTTGTGGATTATGCTTTTGATGTCGTATCTTAGAACTTTTTTCCTAACTTAAGGTCTCAAACTCCTTCTTTTATATTTTCTTCTAAAAGAAGAAACTATTCTTACAGTTAGCTCCTACACTTAAATATGGTCTATTTTGAATGAATTTTTATGCATGGTGTGAAATGAAGGTCTAAGTTCATCTTTTTGCAGTGACTATCCAATTTCCTCAGCACCATACATTGAACAGACTATCTTTTCCCCGTTGAATTGCCTTGGCACTTTTGTCAAATGTCAATTTTATATATTATAAAATATATAATCCATATATATATGAATTTGTTTCTAGACTCTCATACTGCTACATTGATCTATATGACTATCCTTTTTCCAGTACCATATTGTCTTGGTAACTGTAATTTTATAATACATTTTAAAATTGGGAAGTGAATATCCTCCAACTCTATTATTCTTTTTAAAAATTGTTTTAGCTATTCTAGGTATTTTGCATTTCTATGTAAATTTTAAGATCTGCTTGCCAGTTCCTGCAAAAGAGCATGTTGGAATTTTGTTAAGGACAGCATTGAATCTATAGATCAATTTGGTGAGAATTGTCATCTTAAAAATATTGTCTACCAATCCATGAGCATGGAATGTCTCTCCATTAATTTAGAGCTCCTCTAATTCCATCAGCAAAGTCTTATAACTTTCAGTGTATAAGTCTTGCACTTTTTTTGTTAAATTTATTCCCAAGTATTTTATTCATTTTATGATGTTATGAATAAAATTAATTTTATTAATTAATTATTAATTAATTTAAATTTAATTTTCAGATTGTTCATTGCATATAGAAATACAATTGATTTTTCTCAGCTTTATTGAGGTAAAATTGGTCTACAAAAACTGTACATAATTATCATACAATTTGATGAGTTTGGGCATGGTATATAGTCGTGTTACCATCACCACAACCCGTACAGTTGATGTTTATATTGATATTGTATCATGAGAACTTGCTATATTTATTTATTAGTTCTAAGATGTTTGTGTGTGTGTGTGTGTGTGTGTGTGTGCAATCCTTAGAATTTTCTACACACAAGAACATATTTTCTATAAATAAAGTTTTATTTCTTCCTTCAATCCTGGTGTCCTTTTTTCTTCTTTTCAGTTTGGATACCTTTTTTCCCCTGGCCTGATGGCACTGACTAAACCTCCACTGCTAGGTTGAATGGAAGCAGACATCCTTGCCTTGTCCCCAGTCGGGGAGGGAAAGTAAGTCGTCTTCAACCACTAAGTATGATATTTGCTGTGAGATTTTTATAGATGCCCTTTGTCATCTTTATCATGTTGAGGAAGTTACCTTCTATTACATGTTTGTTAGGAGATTTTTATCATGACTGGATGTTGTATTTTTTTTTCTTTCTTTCTTTCTTTCTTTCTTGTTTTTTCTTAGAGACAGGGTTTTTCTCTGTGGCCAGAGCTCAAGCCATCCTCCCATCTCAGCCTCCCAAGTAGCTGGGATTACAGGCACAAGCCACCACACCAGGCTAGATGTTATATTTTATTAAATGCTTTTTCTACATCTGTTGAGGTGATCATATAGTTTTTATCTTCTATTTGTTAATATGGTATGTTACATTAATTGAATTTTGTATATTAAACTGACCTTGCATTCATGGAATAAAATCTACTTAGCCATGTTGTTTAATCTTTTTAATATGCTGTTGGATTCAGTTTGCTAACTTTTTTTGAGAATTTTTATTCTATTTTTATGAGAGATATTTGTCTATCATTTTATTTTATTGTATGGTGATTTCTTAAAAAGTTAACATACATCTATGCTATTATCCATCCATTTCACTTCTAAGTATTTACCTAAGAGAAATAAAGCATATGTTGTTGTAAAATATAGGTTTTATTATTATTTAAGTATGGCAAGGCCAACAGATAAGGAGGTGACTACCATGGCAAAGATTGTTATACTCACACATCCCAAGAGAAGAAGATATGCCATATAGGGGCCACAGGGAAGCTCAGATTGGTTAAGAAGCAGGGTGCAGGGAGAATAACCATGGCAAGAGCCTTTATTGTGTTTACCACAGGAAGGAATGAGTGAGACAGAAGAATCAGATTTAGGATTGTCTGGTTTGAATAGTTTTAGCAGGCTCTGGGGTAAAGAGGCTGTCCCTTGTTGTCTGGTACCTGACTCTGGGGTGAGTAGGGTTGGGGAATAGTGGCCCAGTGTGTACGAGCTCAATAAAAGGTCGTTAGTTATATGGATTCTGGACTGATTAGTTTGCTTATGAAAGGTGCACTCCCAGATACGTTGTCTGCTAGCTCTAGGGATTAGGTAGCCCTGAGAGAGGCAGTGCCTCCAGGGTCAGTAAGGCACTAAGATGTCAAAGCATTGAAAATACAGAATCAGAAAACATGATTAATATAAATGTTCATATAACTATTTGTACACAAATGTTCATAGCAGCTTTATTTTTAATAAAATTGTAAAACAGCCCAAACGTCCATCAACTGGTGGATAAATAACCAATTTTAGTATATACATCCAATAGAATATTACTCAGTGTTAAAAAGGAATGAACTATTAATGCAACACGTGAGGAAATCTCAAAATAAATATGCTAGGTAAAAAAAGGCAGAGAAAAAGAGTACATATTATAAGATTATATTTTTATAAAATTCTAGAACATTCAAACTGATCTATAGTGACAGAAAACAAATTGGTGGTTGCCTGGGAATGAGAAGCACAGAGAAGGGTGGGATCAGGGATTAGAACTAGGCACAAGGAAACTTCAGGGAGTGGTAGACATGTTCCCTATCTTGATTTTGGTGTTGGTTTCATAGGTGTATACTTGTGTTAAAGCTTATTAAATTGCACATTTTATACATGTGCAGTTTATTGTATGGATCTTTTGCCTCATCAAGGCTGTTGATAAAAGTTTTTTTTAAATAAATAGCAAGGCGAGAAATTTTTCTACCTGTAATTCAGGCTGAGACGGACAAAGTTCCTTGTTGTCTTCATTCCTAAAGTAATAACAGTGTACAGATCTGCTTGGATATCTACTGGCATCGCACACTCAAAATATGTAAATCTGAACTGAAAATGAAGGACTGATTTTTAAAGAATAAGGCTGGTGGTATGCAGCTAAAAGGGATCTTTAAAACAAAAGAGGAAAATGCTCTGATTTATAGCATTTGCTGATCTCTGTGGTATGAAGACTCATCATGGATTTTATTATAAAGACTATTCTAATACCTGGCTGGTACAATTCCTAAAAATTTAACATTTGGCTTTTACAGTATGAAGCTAGCCAGCTCCAGCACACCACTGAAGACTCTGTCAAGGAGAAGGGATGGAAAAAGACAGTCTAGAAGCAGGCTGGGGAGTGATACTGGTCAACCCTTAGAAATGGGATCCTGCAAGATGTGTTGAGGACAGCAACTGTGACTCTGTATTGGGGGTGGAAAAGTAGGAACAGCCTAAGATAGCCAGAGGACTCAGTAAGTGATACATTTTTTACAGACTTAAATGCTAAACTGAAAATTCTGGGATTTATTTTGCAATTCATATTTAGTAGGTTATCCTAAGAAGCAGGATTAAAGGAGAAAACTATTTGGTAGCACTGTATAAATTAGATTAGAAGGATCACCTAACTGGAGGGTGGAGTAGTGTGGAAATTTTCATGATCATTTAGCCCAATATGTGGTGGGGAGGGCTTCAGCAAAGACTATTTTCATTAAATAAATGTGGGGAAGAATTACATGTGAGTATTCTGTATCCATTTAAGACATAGGTTGTAGGGTTTTCAGAGAAATGATCTTATTTCTTATAAGTCACTGTGGTTCATTCTCTATTTCAGTCTATTTCACACTGAATATTCAATGTCTTCATTGTACAGTGTCAAGATTTCAGTGCAGAACCCCCTTCCCCTAGACCTGCCCTCAAGCCACTGAACTGAGCCAAAATGCCAGAGGTTGTATATTAAGTTTGGACTCTATCTTCTGAGCATTGAAATAATCATAAACCATTGATACCATTGGAATAATTGGCACTTTTTTAAACATGTGGTGACATGATCAGGTTTCCATCTCAAAAATAACTTTGGATACAATGGAGATAATAGACAAGAAAGGATCAAGAGTATGTGCATCCATGGGGGTGATGGTAGTGATTGAGTGGATACAGATAAATTCTAGAGGTAGAATTGACTGGTTGATTAAATAGACACAAGTGTGAGAAAGACAGAAGAGTCAGGAATGCCTCTTAGGTTGCTCATCTGCAAAGGTGGTGGTCATTTTTTACTCTCTTTGAAATTGAGAATGATCACCAATATGGGGTGAGAGGGGAAATGGTGACTTTGGTTTTACATATTTTTCTCATGCTTTTTCTCATGTTTTTAGAGTCTATGTTACTGTTTCTGGAGAAACCTTGATCTCTGAATTATAAAAATGTGCTTGGTAGAATGCTTGCTAAATTCGAGAAAGGTGATAAGGAGACTACTTTTTTCTAACAGCATAGTACTAAACCATCCTGAAAAATTATTTTAAAATGTCCCTTTAACCTTACTTTTCCTTTGTTATACCTCAAAGTAGTAATTTACTCATGCTTATCTTCATGACTGAGTGGGAGAATTTCAAACTCAAGATGACATTTAAAAATAATATTTATCATCAAGAGAGTTAATTTTTAAAACATGGTTATGAACAAGTAATATATTATCTGAAAATAATTGTCTGTAAGATGATTTTTATTTTAATTGTTAGATTGTCATCATTACAATGAGAGAATCTCATATTATTTGACCTGAGGTGAAAATTCCAGCACTTAAAATATGAATAAGTAAAGGCAGATAAACAGTAAAATGGCTTTCCATTTAAATCTGGGTAGAAGCATCCTTAGTGATTTTGAGTAGGTGGTAGTGATTTAGCTTATCTATAAAATGTTTACTTAAATATTCATGAAAAATAAAACATAACCTAGGCTTTTAACTTAATGATAAACAAAATAACTGAATAACTGTAAAGGATTTTTACCTTTTATCTCCATGCCTTTTTCTCCATGAAAATAGTCACAGATATGAACACCATGGCAATGTCAGAAATTAAAGTGAGATTTACCTTTTGATTCAAATTGGTGAATAAAAGAAAAATAACAAATACAAGGTTATTTCAGAAAAAAATAATGTGTCAAAACAATGTATTTTTAAAGAAAACTACAGACCGATATCCCTTATGAATGTAGATGCAAAAATCCTTAATAAAATACTAGCTAACTGAATTCAACAGCATATCAAAAAAATAATCCACTAGGACCAAGTGGGCTTCATCCAAGGGATGCAAGGATGGTTCAACACACATAAATCAATAAATGTGATTCACCACATTAAAAAAAGCAAAAAAAAAAAAACACCATATGATCATCTCAGTAGATGCAGAAAAAGCATTCAACAAAATCCAGCACTCTTTCATGATAAAAACCCTGAACAAACTAGGCATAGAAGGAACATACCTCAGAATTATAAAAGCCATAGATGACAAACCCACAGGCAACATCATACTGAATGGGGAAAAGTTGAAAGCATTCCTCCTGAGAACTAGAACAAGGCAACGATGCCCAGAGTCACCACTCCTATTCAACATAGTGCTGAAAATCCTAGCCAGGGTAATCAGGCAAGAGAAGAATATTAAGGGTATCCAAATTGGGAAAGAGGAGGTCAAAAACTATCACTCTTCACTGATGATATGATCTTGTATCTACAAAACCCCAAAGATTCCACCAATTGTCTCCTGGAATTGATAAACAAATACAGCAAAGTCTCAGGATACAAAATCAATGTACATAAATCAGTAACATTTCTATATACTAATAACAGTCAAGCCAAGAATCAAATCAAAGACTTAATATCATTCAAAATAGCTACAAGAAAGTAAAATACCTAGAAATATACTTAACCAAGGAGGCGAAAGATCTCTACAAGGAACTATGAAACTCTGAGGAAAGAAATCGCAGAGGATACAAACAAATTGAAAAACATACCATGCTCATGGATAGGTAGAATCAACATTGTTAAAATGTCCATACTACCCAAAGTGATTCACAAATTCAGTGCAATCCCCATCAAGTTACCAAAGTCATACTTCACAGATCTAGAAAAAATAATTATATGCTTCAGTTGGAACCAGAAAGAGAGCCTGAATAGCCAAAGCAATCTTAAGCAAAAAGAACAAATCTGGACACATCACATTACCAGACTTCAAAGTATACTACAAGGCTTATAACCAAAACAGCGTGGGATTGGTACAAAAATAGAAACATAGACCAATGGAACAGAACAGAGCACCCAGATATAAAACCATCTAGTTACAACCAACTGATCTTTGACAAAGTAGACAACAGAATACACTGGGAAAAAGAAGCCCTATTCAAAAAATGGTGCTGGGAAAATTGGATAGCCACAGGCAGAAGAATGAAACAGGACTCCTACCTCTCACCACTCACAAAAATTAATTCAAGATAAATACAAGACTTGCATCTAAGGCATAAAACCATAAGCATTCTAGAGGAAAATGTTGGAAAAACTCTTCTAGATATCAGCCTAGGGAAAGAATTTATGAAAACAACACCAATGGCAATCACGACAACAACAAAAATTAATAAATGGGACTTGATTAAACTAAAAAGCTTCTGCACAGCTAAGGAAACACTCAAGAGAGCAAATAGACAACCTACAGAATGGGAGAAAATATGCTCAAGCTACACATCTGATAAAAGGCTAATAACCAGAATTTACAAAGAACTCAAGCAAATCAGCAAGAAAAAAACAAACAACCTTATTAAAAAGGGGGCAAAAGACATGAACAGAAGCTCCTCAAAAGAAGAAAGACAAATGGCCAAAAAAAAAAAAAAAATGAAAAAATGCTCAACATCACTAATCATCAGGGAAATGCAAATTAAAACCATAATGAGGTATCACCCCACCCCAGTTAGAATGGCATTTATTGAAAAGTCCAAAAACAATAGATGCTGGCATGTATGCAGAGAGAAAGGAGCACTATACATCATTGGTGGGACTGCAAATTAGTACAACCTATATGGAAAACAGTATGGAGATTCCTCAAAGAACTAAAAGTAGACCTACCATTTGATATAGGCAAGCCCACTACTGGGTATTTACCCAAAGGAAAGGAAATCATTTCATCAAAAAGACACCTGCACCAGAATGTTTATTGCAGCACAATTCACAATTGCAAAGATGTGGAATCAACCCAAGTGCCCATCAGTTTATGAGTGGATTAATAAAATGTGGTATATGTATACCATGGAGTACTACTCAGCCATAAAAAGATGAATTAATACCTTTTGCAGCAACCTGGATGGAACTGGAGACCATTATCCTAAGTGAAGTATCTCAAGAATGGAAAAACAAATACCACATGTACTCGCTATTAAATTGGAACTAACTGATAAGCACACAAGTGCACAGCGGGAAGTAAAACTCAGTGGAAAGCAACCAGCGGGGAGAGGGGAGGAAGGGAAGAGAAGAAACCAACCTAACAGATACCATAAGCACTATTTGGGTGACAGGCACAGCTATAGCCAGGACTCAAGTATTACAAAAACCATCCATGCAACCTAAAACATTTGTACCCCCTTAATATTTTGAAATAAAAAAAGATATATTTTTAAAATCTTGCACAATTTTTAATTAAGCCAAAAGTAGAAGTGACTTTTCTCTGACCCAGAGAAACTTGCAAAAGTCCTACAGAGATTTAAAAAAATCACCTCCTCTGAAGATAACTTCCTCTGAAGTGAGTCTGACACAGAAGATGATTCAAACTCACTCCGACTCAGACATTTAGTGACTCAGAGATGACATTTCATTATGTGTCAGAGACAGGATGAATGATACCTCCGAGCAATGATAATAGAAAAATGAGTCTCTTATCTCTGGATAAATTAATGAGAATCAGTATAAAATAGCACACAGGATTCTCATGCTTTGCATTTGTGTAAATTCTACTCCTTTTCCTGTGTGAATTAACACACTTGCAAAGTGCTGAAAAGAATGTGTACAGTCATCACTTCATTCCTATATGAAAATTACTTGTGAGGAATTATCTACTAAAACATTTTGGTACATATGTCATATTTTAGTGGTTTTTAAAAATATTTTTATTTCCTTAAAGTTCTGTCCTCAGATCATATTTCACTCAGAAACTAAAAGGGTGTTTATTAATGATAATCTAGATGGAGATGCTACTTCTTTTTTTAAAATTTTGCTACCTATTTCTTAACATCTAAAGCATGTTTTTATGTTATACCTGGCCCCTAAGAAAATAAATAATCAATATTTGAGTTTTGAAACACAATTGTGCTGTGTTCTGATCAAAGCATATCTGCAAACATTCCTTTCATTTAATCAAGTAGAACATTCCAATTTTCATTTTTCAAGTTCAAACCTTTGCCATATTTCTAGTTTCTCACTGTCATTAGGAACTTTGCATGTGTCTAGATGTGACATAGTTTCTCAGTAAAATGTTAGCATATAAAAATAATGCTGGTAATGAAACTATTTCTGGAATGAATAAGAACACACCAAATGTCTCATAATATTATGAAAGTAAAGCTTAAAGAATAAATTTTTAATATTAAAAGAAATGTAAAGAGAGGAGAAAATGCTTAGAAACCTGACAACAACCAATGTGATCTATTATTAGCAAATCTTTGTCCCCAGGCTTTAGATGAAAGCTTCCTCTGGATGTTGTAGTACAAATGGGCAGGTAAATAGTAGAAATATTAATAATTGTAGGTAACTGAGAACAAAATTGCCTCTCATGCATTTTCTCAGGAAAATATACATTTGAAACTTGCTTGAGACTCTCTCAAAATGGGAAGTGATAGCACCTACGATATTAATTCACATTTAAATTATTGATTTTGGTAAGTGGCTTTCCTGAATCTCAATTTCAGTTTTCCTGGTGCATAAGAAATGCTCAAACCTCAATCCTGTATTTGGAACGTTCTAAGAAAGGCAAATGTTAGGCAGGTGTAGGGTGACTTCAGGGTTAAATCCTGAGTAGCCAGCAAGATGGAGGCAGCTAATGAACCAGGGATTTAGGAGCAAGAATGCCTGTTCCGTGACGTGGGAGTCAGGCAGGTGAAAACTGTAGAGTAGACAAGAGCGCCCAGGGTCTCTGGGGCCAGGTCTCACAGTGTCACGTGTCTTCCTGGATTTCTGAAGTGTCAATGTCCAGGGGCAACCAGTACTCTTATATAAAGGAATAGAGTTCCTAATCAATTGTTGTGATTGCCTCCCTATTACAGATCTGCAATGACAGCTTTGCTGATTTCAGTTTTGAACCCACTTAACCCCTAAGAGTAAAAACACTTTTACTGGCCTTAGATGATGGTCTCTAGAAAGCTTTACGAAATAAATTTTACTGAAGTCTGCATAGTTCCTGTACCCATACTAAGTGTTAATTTGAATGTTGATTATGGAATATTTCGTAAGACTGTCTAGAAAAAGCTGGCACATCTGGATTATATGGGAAGAAGAGGCCTAGTGTACTGGAATCGCTCTTCCAGAGCAGTGTGTGTCAGTCACATGTGCTCACTCAGCACCTTCCTAGAGCCCAGCTCCTGCTGCAGGCTCTGAAGGGATACCGCAGGAGACTGTGGCTTAAGGCCTGGCTCCCGCCCTTAGGGATCTCACGATCCCACTGGGGAGACCTGAGCCACCACTTGCAAAGACAGCAGAGCCTGAACTAGACCCAGGGTCTGGTTCCCACTCTGCTTCTCTGTGAATCAGCATTAACCACTTGATATCTCTGGGGCTCTTTCTGTTAAATAAGGGACTAGATTTCATGATTAGCAGGATTCTTCCAAACTCTAAAATCCTCTTTCTGTGATGGCAAGGCAGCATATAATTAAATTTCGCAGTGTGATAATGTAGAGGCAGGAAGGGTGTGATACGTTGCCTCACCCATCAGAGGGGCCACAGCCGGCGCTCCTACAACAAAAGACAGGTTAACAAGAGAAAAGCATGATAAATTCATTTCATCAAAGTTTTATGTGACATGGGGGTCTACAGAAATGAAGACCCAAAAACATGGGAAAAACTCTCTTTTTATGCTTAGGTTTGGTGAGGAATGGGCAGCTGTGCAGGAATGTTATTGGACAAAGGCTGCGATCTAATGGTAACAGGCCAGGGTGGGCACCCAACAAGGCCTAGCTGCTCCAATTCTTCTTGGGCTCTCTGTGTAGCATTTCTTCCTCCCCAGCATAGGGCAGGGTTCCACTGTAACGAGGGTCTTTATGAGCTACATCAGACAAGGTGGGTCAGAGCATTTCTTTATGGGCAGCTCCTACATAGAAAGGCAGGTAAGATTAGAATGGTATTTCTAGGTGTCCTGGCTTGCTCTGGGGGAGAGGGATTCCAATTTCTATCAGCCACCTTGGGGAAGAGGAATTCTAGTTTCTATGACTCACTTCAGAGAAGAAGGAGGGGCAGGAGACGGGAGGGCAGGGGAAAGTCAGAGAGAGACTTTGCTTCTGAGGCCTCCAATCTCCTGTAGTTCAAAGTGCTCTGGATGCCAAATCACCATCCTTTGGGGTACCATTTTCTGAGCCCCAGCAATAATGATCATTGTGGGAAGTCAGAGAATGGGGAGGCTGTGTGAGCTGAAAAAGCAAAGAGAGGAGAAGATGTCAACCAAAGTCAGCTTGGACCACGTGGCAGCACCTTTTTCTTCCATTTCGTTGAACGTTTGTAAAACTGAGCATTCAGACAAACCGTATCATTCCTTCGGTAAACACCTCAAGCTCTTACTATTGTCCTAAGGTTCAAAACACTTCTCCCCTCTCCATCTTGTCCCTGAAAAGATGGATATATATTTAATTAAAGGATAAAAGGCAGAGAGAATGGGAAGCATGACTTTTTCCTCCCATCACCAAATTTCTAACTTTGTTGTTCTTCCTGCCAATGAACTATCTATAGGTCAAACCATACTCCTACCAGCTGGATGGTAAAATTGCCTATTTATTTGATTCCCAGATTGGGGAAGAACTCCAGTGCTTTCTCTCCTCACTTTACTGGCACTGAGAAGAATGTGATTTCTTACTTGTACTCTGATTAGCAGCAGGTAGAAGAATAAACCTAATGTTACAACTTTTCTCCCTGCCAACTACTGCTGCAGATGCTGATTCAGCTCAGAAGTGAAAGGAATAGTTCCCATTGTATGGAGCTATGGATTTATGAAAATTGCTTCCTTTGATAGGCAGCCAGGCATGAAGCAGCCTTCTGCTTCTATTTTCAGGAAAAATACTGAGGGGTAATGGTGTTAATAGAAGATGTGGCTGTGTTTCCTGAGTTTAGATCTAATTGCTTCTAGAGCACTGAATGGTTCCTATAACTGAAGACAGAAACCGTAAAATGTATTCAACATTCTGTCTTTTGTAATTCCTTTAAGTAACATGTTCCACATGAAGAATCTAGGGTTGCGTTGGGTATAGGAAGGAAATCGGAAATTCACACGGAGAGAGGTAAGTCAAGGTGTAAATGTTGAAGCTGCCTTCGCTCAGTCGGTTCTCTTGGAATTTATGGCAGAGGCTTAAAATTGTTTTCATTAATGAAACCTTAGAACATCATAACAAAGGGTTTTGATTCTTCCCATTAGAAGTGAGAAGACTAACATGCTGCTAACCTTAAGCCTCATTTTTGGTCTCCATTAGGAACAGATTCACAGTGGCATGGAGGAAGCCTGGTCTAGACTAAGTGCTACGAGCCAGGTGGCTCCGCTGAGGTGGGTGTTTGGAGGAGCAGAAAGTGCCCTGGGCCCCCAGTCAGAGGAAGAGTCAGGGCTGTGCCACCAATAGGATAGGGGAACACAAACAGGTCACTCTGTATTTCTGGGTCATGGTAGCCTCATCTGTGACAAGAGTAGGTGGGAGTGGGTGATTCTTGCTGGAGTTTCCCCTGTTATTAACATCTGCTGGCATATATGTTACAAGTGATGAGCCAATATTAATACACTATTACTAACTAAAGTTCATAGTTTACGTTAGAGATCACATTTTGTGTTTTACATTCTACAGGTTATGAGACATGCATAATGACACGTATCCACCGTTACAGTGCCATGCAGAATAGTTTCACTGTCGTAAAAACCCTCTATGCTCTACCTATTCATCCCTTCCTTCCCCCACAGGCCTTGGAAAACACTGATCTTTCTACTGTCTCTACAGTTTTGCCTTTTCAGAATATCTTCTACTTGGAATCTAGTTTGTAGCTTTTTCAGATTGGCTTCTTTCACTTAACAGTATGTATTTAAGTTTCTTCAATGTCTTTACATGCCTTTGCTAGCTCATTTCTATTTATCTCTGCATAATAATCCATTTTCTGGATGTACCACAGATTATTTATCCAGTCAGCTATTGAAGATCATCTTGGTTGCTTCCAAGTTTCGGCAATTATGAATAAAGCTACTATAAACATCTGTGTGCAGGTTTATGTTTGGACATACATTTTCAACTTGGTGTTTACCATCCTCTGGAGTTCAATTGCTGGATCATCTGGTAAGAGTACCTTCAGTTTTGTAAGAAACTGCCAAACTGTCTTCCAAAGTGGCTGCACTATTTTGCACCCCCATCCACAATGAATGAGGGAGTTTTTGTTAACCCACATCTTGCCCAGAATATGGTGTTGTCAGTGTTTTGGATTTTAGCCACTCTAATAGGTGTGTAGTGGTATCTCACTGTTACTTTAATTTGCATTTCTCTGATGACATATGACGTGGAGCTTCTTTTTGTATGTTTATTTGCTATTCTGTATATATTCTTGGGTGAGATGTCTGTTTAGATCTTTCATTCATTTTTAAATGGGTTGTTTGTTTTCTCCTTACTGAGTTTTAAGGATTCTTTGTCTATTTTGGATACCAGTCTTCTACATATATGTGTTATGCAAAGATTTTCTCCCAATCTTTGGTTTGTCTTTTTATTGTCTTAACAGTGTTCTCTCTTTCACAGAGCAGAATTTGTTAACTTTAATGAAGTCCTACTTATCAATATTTTTGATGGATTATGCTTTTGGCATTGTGTCTAATAAGTCATCACCAAAACCAAGGACACCTAAATATTTTTCTATGTTGCCTTTTAGGAGTTTTATAGTTTTGCACTTAGGTGTATGATCCATTTTTACTTAGTTTTTGGGAAAGGTGTAAAGTTTGTGTCCAGATTTACATTTTTACATGTAGATGTTCAGTTGTTCCAGCACCATGTGTTGAGAAAATTATCTTTTCTCCATTGCATTGCCCTTGCTTCTGTGTCAAAGATCAGTTGGTCATTTGTGTGTAGGTCTATTTCTTGGCTCTCCGGTATCCATTGATCTATTTTCCCATTCTTTCACCAACACCAAGATCACTATCTTGATCAGTGTAGCTTTGTAGTAAGTTTAGAAGCTATGTGGTGTCAGGACCTCCAAATTTGTTCTTCTTCAGTATTTGTGTGTGTGTGTGGCTAATCTAGGTCTTTTGCCTTTTCATGTAAACTTTGGAATCAGTTTGTCAATATCCACAAAATAACTTGCTGGGATTTTGGTTGGGATTACCCTGAATCTATAGATCAAATTGAGAAGAACTGACATCTTCACAATATTGAGTCTTTCTATCCATGTAATTAGAATAACTCTCCATTTATTTAGATCTTCTTTGAATTCTTTCATTAGAATTTTGTAGTTTTCCTCGTATAGATCTTGTAACATCAGAACAACGATGCAGAAATGTCACTGTTTTTGTTGAAGAAAACAATGAAAGGTATGTGCTCATTAAGAGCAATATTAGCAGATTATTATAAACTCTGGGGGTTTTTTCTCTTAAATATCTATGAATGGATGAAGACAAGATGTAAAAATAGCTACTGTTAAATTGTGTTAGAAAATATCAGAAATGACATGCTCTTAAGGTTGACACAAGGAGAAAGAAAACATGCTCTGCTTGCAGAATTTTCTTGGAAAACTGCAAAAAAAATGTCTTTTTCAAAGTTGTTAAATATTTTTAAACAAAAATCAACACCATCATCCTTAAACATTTTTGTCTAAATATTAATCAAGTAAAAAATGAATTAATTGATATTTCCTATCCCCCCAATTTTAAGTTCTATCTACACAAGAATTGAGACATGGATCTTATTTTATGACTTGTTTTAGCAAAATAATTGTTCACATAGCAACAAAATGAATTTAATTGGAGTTTTCCCTGCCAAAGATTGTAGGTTCCCTCATTTATAGGAACTCTGGGCACTTATTTTTTTCTGTGTCTCTGGAAAGACCCTGCATAATATCGGGCTTACTTTGCTCAGTGATTGTCAGCTCTGACTTGATTACTTATTAAAGCAACCTGAAAAGCTTGTAAAATACTGATGCCAGGGCCCCTCCCCCACAGATTATGATTTGACTGGACTGTGATAGGGCTGGAGCATTAGGATATTTTTGAAGAAGCCAGACTTGAGAATAATTGCTAACCACACAAAAAATATTAATTTATTGATTACCTACAGATGTTTAATTGAATTAAACTTTTGTCTGAATTCTCTGACCAGTTTTGACAAAGCATTTCATCTACCTCATGTATGTACAGACTCACTTGTCTGACATAAGAGGAAAGTGTTGCACAACAATTTTTCGCGGGTCCCTTACATTTCTGCACATCTTGGAAGCAGAGGCTTTTTGTTTCAGACTGTCTCTTCAAGGATCTTAATGTCTCCTTCAGGAACAAAGAGTAGGCATACTTGCTGATCTTTATAAAACGTTTGCATTCCCTAAGCTCAGGGCTCCTCTGCTGTAACGCAGCTCACCGCATGTGCACACATCCATCTGAGTCCCCCCACTTCGCCACCATGGGACTTGGAGGCAAGAAGAACTATATGCTGATGCTTATTCTGCTTGTTGGTCCATGAATAATAAAATCCCTTTTTTGTACCCTGTGAGTCTCATGTCTTCTGCCAGCATCCATGAAACTGTGGCAGGCCAACTTGTTGGCTTGCAAATAGTGTAAAATTTCAGACCCTTTATGGTTCTTGCCAGAAAGATGAGTGTTAAATTGGGTAAATATTCTTGAAAATGTATTCTGAGAGATTATGAATGGGAAGAACTATTAAAAAGACATAAAATAAGCGGAGATATGGGGTGTCCCACCTGCTGGAGGTGTAGAGTGATAGAGTGAATGTAGCTTCTGAAAAGCCACAGCTTGCCTGTGATGCCATATTACAGAAAGTCATTGCATTTTGCAAGTACTTTGCATTGGTGTTTTCTCACAGATGAAAGAATAATTAGCAGTCTAAGGGTTTAAAAAGTGGATGATTTTCTCCAATTCTGAATCTTTAGCTTTTACATTTCCAGTTACTGAAAATCTGAAAAAATCTATATTTCTGTAGAGTAGCTAAATATATTAGTGTTATATCATATTATTAGGGAAATTTTGTGGGTTAAACCTATTGTTTAAGTGCCATAACTAAAGGTCACGTCACAGTAATTACAATCTTTAGAGTGTAGTTTTAAACTAGACTATCTATTTCCTAATGAAGCCTAATGAAGAAGCAACATTGTTAGTTCAGATGAGTCCAGACAAAAGTTTATTTCCCCAGAAAGTGGATTACAGATACGTGCACACATCATCAGTGATGCACATTGATGCACAATGGACACAGCAGTCCATTTAATACACTTATATGTAACACAATGAAAATAAAACAAGATGTCTACCCTTGAGCATGTAATAATGATAATGTTTTTAGAGCATCTACTGTATACCAGACACTGTGGCTAAATGCCATACAAGGCACTATTATAATCTCCAATGTACATATGGTAGAGCTGAGTCTCAGAAAATTTAGCTTGTTCAACATCACATAGTAAGACACTAAGATGCAGAACCCAGGCTCTTAACTGCATGACACCCTATTACATAGGTCCTACTAGAGGAAACAGACCAGCCTATCAACCCCACCCTATACCCCATAAATGAAAGACACCGCTGAGCACACTGTCGAATGGAACCTCAGAAGCTCCTCCCAAGTGACTGCACTTATTTACAAGGGAAATTGGAAATTGTTGCTGTGGCTCACAATATTTATTGGAAACATTAGAGTGGAAGAAATAAAGTACCAGTGAGTTTGACATTTCAGAACATTTTGGCTTTTGCCAAAGGTATTTTAAATTGCAAGTGAGGTTTTAGCAGTTAGTGAAAAGATATATGGCCTGAATGCAGGAGATGAGTTCTGGGGTCAATGTTGATTTTCTTCCTGGTGAAGATCTGTGCTGGGGAAGCACGGAGTTTGCAAAGCCATTCCTCCAGATTTGTGCTATTTATACAAAAACAGCTATCCTTTCCCGTGGGTCTCAATCACATTATTGGAAAACTTGCCTTCTTTATTTAAAATAATCTTTCTAAAATTGTATTTTTTCAATATATTATAAAAGAGGTGAATCCGGGAAAAGTGTGTAGTAGAAAATTTAACTTGGACATGTCATTAGGCTAAAATATTGAATTAGTATTTTTTTTGAAGGTTCAGCATGGACACAAGAAAGCTACCAACTTTACAATCTGTAAATCAGATGTTGAATTCTGGCCTGGGCTCTTCCTCATGGAATGACCTCTAAGGTTTCTCATGAATTTAAGAGAATTCTTGTTAGTGTCTAGCATCAGGCTTTTATTTAAAAGCTGATCACTGTTGTTCTTATTTGTCATTGAAATTTTGATGATGGTGGTGAGGTGGTGATGATGATGATGATGATAAATTGTTTAAATATCTGGGGAATGAGAGAAAATATTGGAAGTGTTGAGTTACAATTCTGTTCCTACACAAGCTACGCAAGAAGAAGGCAGACCTTTCCCTCAAGGTGCATGACTATTATTAAAGAAATAATATGTAAAGAACTGCAAACAGTGAATATGTGATAAACTTTTGAAGTGTCCTTTGCAAATATGTCCATAGGAGGGATGGGCTTTTGCTAGAAGGATTCACATTCATCTGGGAAACTCAATTAAATATAAATAATTGTAATAAAATACCTTAATAATGTTTATCCAACTACAAAAGCCAGTCTTATAAACTAAAATGCAAGAAAATAGACACATTTTTATCTTGACATATTGTTTCTTGCCTTTAGAATTTTATAACAAGGTATCGTGTTTAAACATAACATTGGCATAAAATCGCAAAACAAATATATCAGTGAAATGGTTAAAAGCTGTTGCTCTTTCCAAACACAGGTGCACAACCTAAAGATGCCTAATTTATAAAAACTTTGAATCTATATGAGATTAACTAGTTAATCTATTACCATACCTAACTGATGCACTACTGGTACAGTTAACTTTTAAAACAGCTGAATTTTGTAGCACAGAGTTACAATATTTCAGAGATCCTAAAAAGCTTGTTTGAAATGTCTCTTTTGATTTTAATGATAGAAAAACAATGACAGATGATGACTATTGTTTCCATGGTAATTACATTAATTAGAAGTAACATTGACAATTTTTCCCAGGGGATAAATATGCTTTAAATATGGTGGAGTCTCACATCTGGGAATGATCCAAAGTGAGCCCCATTGCCCACATTAAACTGAATGATTCCAGTGGAGGTGAAGTATCTTGCTCTTTGAAATGTAACACATTAAAATATTTGTAGGCATGCCAAATGAATTCTTGTCAGAAATTTGTTTTATTGGATAAGTGGGGAATGATACTAATCAGGCAGATAAAATAGTTAATGTTGTAGTTTCCCAGTCTCCTGCTGTTCTACTATAGAACAATGACTAGGTTTCTATTCTAATGATCAATAGTATCCCCTGCTAGGCTTAAGAGGGGACAACAGCCCAAAAAGACAGCCTGAGTCAGGAGGAAAAGAGACTTTCAGACAGGAAGGCACTGAGGGGGTGGGGAATAAACCCAAGGAATTGCTTGTATAAAGAGGATTAAATGTGGAAATAAATTAATATGCTTTTCTCTCTTGCTGTTCCTCTATAAAGTCTTTCCCCCATTTGTCCAAAAGCGTCCACTGGTAAAGTAGGAAAGAAAAATAAGGAGTTAATGTTCAACTTTTGACTTCCACAATGGGATTTTTGAGCTCTTAGCAATATAATAGAGTTGAAAGAAGAAATTTGTTGAGAAAGAAAAGGGTGCAACAAATTCTCAATCTTCCCTTGCATATTAAAAACCAAGTCAGGCTTACTCAGAGCTAAGCATCTTGCTGTAAGCCATAAAGTGGAAGGTATGAGACAGACATGGAGTTGAAGACATGGCCTTCCCATAGAGGGAAGAGAGGACAGAGTTAGAGGAGACATGGCTAGGTTGTGTGCCTGCCTGGACCCTGAGAAAGACCCAGCACACACTCCAGGCCACGGGACTGCAGGACACACCTATGGAGTCCCCAGTAACACAGGATCAAGGACATCCCTTAATCTACAGTTTCCTAAAAGCAAGCGCTGTCTCTCTCTCTCTCTCCCCCTCCCACCCTCCCTCTCTGTCATCTCTCTGTATATATCTCACATACTCTAAAGTCCCACTTCACTTCTCAAATGGGACTTCTTGTTTTATTTTGCATACCAAGGGGTAACTCCTGCATTTTCTGCATTCAAGGAGAACAGCCTACATGTCAGATCATATATTATGTTTATATTTTCCTGACTCCCATTCATGAAGATCTGCCTGCCTTTTATTAACTTGTTTTCTTGTCAGCTTCTGTCAAAAAAAAAAACCCAAAGAAACCCCCAAATCTTCAAGACTCACAGACACCAAAACATACTATTTTTTTTTCAACACTGGTTTCGAACATTGGTGAAGGAAAGTTTCATTTTCCCCATAAAGCTTACACTGTGAAGATACACACTCCCTGAGTGGAACAGGGGTTTTCCCTTCCCTTCTGAGTGACATGGAACTTTTGGAGCTCTAGAGGGCCCTAGAGAGACTCTAGTCCAGCATTACAGATGGAAAAACTGAGGCCTGTAGAAGCCAGGGACTTCTAGAAGGTCCTGGGGGAGTAGCAGAACCTGGACTTACACGCAGTCCTCTTGACTCCGAGAACAAGTGCCATTGACCATGCCATATCTACCTTCACTATAGCACAAAATTCGGGGAAAGGGCAGCATCTGTAGGATCTGGCTGGAAAATATGTCAGGAAAAGATTACAGATCCACTAATGGATCCAGTGCTGCATTTGAAGATGTATGTTAAACAGTCAAGCACAAACCTCAGCTACTGAAAAAAAAGAATTCTGACCCAGATCAGGTACATTAGCATCCTGGTTTGTTAGTTACATTTGCTAAATGACTCTTCTAAATTCAACTCTGAAGACGCTCCAAGAGTTACTGGTGGTTCTGAATAGAGATTGTATCTATTTGGGGCTTGATTAAAGGATAAAAGGGGTCTGTTAATAGTTTCGCACTGAAGGAAGAAAAAGATTTTGTTTATGGGAATAAATAGTAAACTGAGCAAAGGAGCAAAGGCAATACAATGGAGAAAAAATACTCTTCTCAAGAAATGGTGCTGAATTAACTGGACATCCGCATTGAAAAAAAAAATGAATCTAAACACAGACCTTACACCCTTTACAAAAATTAACTCAGAGTAGGTCAGAGACCTGAATGTAAAATGCAAAACTATAAAATTCTGGAGAATAATATAGGAGAAAATCTAGATGACTGTGGACATGGAGGTGACTTTTTAGATGATCCGGATGATCTAGCAACTGTACTCCTTGGTATTTACCCAAAGGAGTTGAAAACTTATGTCTACACAAAAACCTGCACATAAATGTTTACAGTAGCTTTATTCATAATTGCCAAAACTTGGAAGTAGCCAAGATAATCTTCAATAGCTGACTGGATAAATAAACTGTGGTCTATCTAGACAATGGAATATTATTTAGCATTAGAAGAAATGAGCTATGGAGCCATGAAAAAACATGAAGGAACCTTAACTGCATATTACTAGGTGAAAGAAACCAATCTGAAAAGGCTACATATTATATGATTCTAAGTACATGACATTCTGGAAAAGGAAAAACTATAAAGACAATACAAAGATCAGTGGTTGCCAGTTGTTACAGAGGAGGGAGAGATGAATAGAGCACAGAGGATTTACGAGGCACTGACACTATTCTGTATGATATTATAATGGTGGCTACGTGACATTATATATTTGTCAAAACCCGTATAATGTGCAACACCAAATGTAAAGCCTAGTGCAAACCATGGACTTGGGGTGATAATGATGTATCAATGCAGATTAATTGTAACAGATGTACTTCTCCAGTGAGGGATGTGGATCATGGGGGAGACTATGCATGTGGGGACACAGGAGAAATGGGAATTCTTGGTACTTCCCACTCAATTTTTCTGTAACCCTTAAACTGCTCTACAAAATAATGTGTATTTTTTTAAAGTAAACTCAGTTTAAAACTAACATTGAGACTTGATCATTATTTAAAAAGGGAAAATGCTTCCAGTTGAGACTTCCTGGGTTTTATTGGTGTTTAATAAAATTAAAAGCCAATGATGAAGAAAGTTAATGTCTGCCATAGGCTGGATATTTTGCAGTGACTTTCCTTATAGCTTGTATATTTTAAAAAGTAAAAGAGCCTTTATGGATAGTGAAAACTTAATGAGAATTACTGTCTCATTAGATGCTATCACAGGCATTTAAATAAGTTCAAAGGTCTATGCTTTACCAAAAGAGTGACTATTCTAATTCAATTATATTGAATATTTTGGTGAAACATAGATATTTTTAAAAAATAAACAGTCATGAACCAAAAAACCCAAACAATTTTACTTTTAAAAATGCAAATTAATTAAGCATGGTTAACATGCTTAAGAGACTGATCAAACCCCACACTCAAGGTCTAGCAGGAAGAAAGGCATGCCCATTTTCAGACATAAAAACTATTTATCTCAGTCTTAACTATACAAGACAAGATGTCTAGCTTAAAAAAAAATTACAAGCCCTACAAAAAGGCGAGAAACACCACATTCTCAAGTGACCAAGCAATCATCAAAACCAGACTCAGATCTGACACAGGTGTTAGAATTTTCTGATAGGGAATTTAAAATAACTATGATTCATACTGTAAAGGCTCTAATGGAAAAAATGGCACCATGAAAATTCAGATGAGTTATTTCACCAGAGATATGGAAACTATAATATGAAAAAAATGGAAATGCTTTTTTCCCATAAAAACCGTGCTAACAGAGATAGAGAATGCCTTTGGCCGGGCGTGGTGGCTCATGTCTCTAATCCTAGCACTTTGGGAGACCCAGATGGGAAGATTACTTGAGGCCAACAACATGGCAAGACCCCGTCTCTACAAAAAAGAAAAAATTTAATAATTAGCCAGGCGTGGTAGTGTGTAGTCCCAGCTACTCGGGAGGCTGAGGCAGGAGGATGGCTTGAGTCCAGGAGTTTGCGGTTGTCGTGAGACAGGATGACACCACCGCCTGCCAACACAGCAAGACACTGTCTCAAAAAAAAAAAGTGCCTTTGACAGGCTCATCAATAAACTCCATGTAGCCAAGGAAATAATCTTGCATTTAAGGAGGGGTCAATAGAAATCAACCAAATTGAAACACAGAGGAAAAAAAAAAGGAATGGGGAAAAAATAGAACAGAGTATCCAAGAACTATGGGACACCCACCCTATATCCAGCACGCAATCTAATATAGATACACTTGGAGTCTGACAGAAATACGTGAAGAAGTAATGTCCAAAAATTTTCCAGAATTAAGTTAACAACAAACTGCAAACCACAGATGCAAGAAAATTAAAGGATGTCAAATGGGAAAAACCAAACACCACAACCTAGGCACATCATTTCCAAACTATGAAAAACAAAAGCCTCCTCCTCCATATTGCTATACTTTTTCTTAAATTTTTTTAAAATTTAAAAAAAAATTTTTCTTTTATTTGAGAATATTATGGGGATACGACACTTTGGTTACATATATTGCCCATGCACTGCCCGTGTCAGAGCTACAATCGTGGTCATCTCCCAAACTGTGCTCCCCACATCCATTCAGTGAGAGTTTTTCCATCCCCTCAACCCCCCTCCCTCCTGCCCGCCCCCTGATGAATATTATTGCCCTGTGTGATGTAAGTGTTGATCAGTTAGTACCAATTTGATGGTGAGTACCAGTGGTGCTTGTTTTTCCATTCCTGTGACACTTCGCTTCGAAGAATGGGTTCTAGCTCCAACCAGGATAATACCAGATGTGTTAATTCACTATTGTTCCTTGTTGCTGAGTAATACTCCATGGTATAAATATACCACATTTTGTTAATCCACTCGTGTATTGACGGGCACCTGGGTTGTTTCCACAACTTTGCAATTGTGAATTGTGCTGCTATAAACATTCGCGAGCAGTTGTCTTTATTATAGAATGTCTTTTTTTCCTTTGGGTAAATACCCAGTAGTGGGATTGCTGGGTCAAATGGTAATTCTACTTTTAATTCTTTGAGGTATCTCCATATTACTTTCCATAGAAGTTGTACTAATTTGCAGTCCCACCAGCAGTGTATGAGTGTTCCTATCTGTCCACATCCCCGCCAACATTTGTTGTTTGGGGATTTTTTAATATGAGCCAATCTCACTGGAGTTAAGTGATATCTCATTGTGGTTTTGATTTGCATTTCCCTGATGATTAGAGAAGTTGAGCAATTTTTTATATGTTTGCTGGCCATTTTTCTGTCTTCTTTGGAAAAGTTTCTGTTCATGTCCTTTGCCCATTTTTTAATAGGGTTGTTTAATTTTTTCTTGTTGATTTTCCTAAGTTCTGTATAGATTCTGGTTATCAGCCCTTTATCAGAGGTGTAGCATGCAAATATTTTCTCCCATTCCGTAGGTTGTCTGTTCACTCTAGTGATAGTTTCCTTGGCTGTGCAGAAGCTTTTTAATTTGATCAGGTCCCATGTATTTATTTTGGTTGCTGCCGTGATTGCTTTGGGGGTCTTCTTCATAAATTCTTTGCCTAGGCCAATGTCCATAAGAGTTTTTCCAACATTTTCTTTGAGAATTCTTATGGTTTCATGTCTTAGGTTTAGATCTGTTATCCATTGTGAGTTGATTTTTGTGAGAGGTGAGAGGTGTGGGTCCAGTTTCAGTCTTCTACATATGGCCATCCAGTTTTCCCAGCACCATTTGTTGAATAGGGAATCTTTTCCCCAGTGTACGTTTTTTTGGAATTTGTCAAAGATCAGGTGACTGTATGAGGTTGGTTTTATATTTGGGTTCTCAGTCCTGTTCCATTGGTCTACGTCTCTGTTCTTGTGCCAATACCATGCAGTTTTGGTTACTATAGCCTTGTAGTATAGTTTGAAGTCTGGTAGATAGATGCCTCCCAATTTGTTCTTTTTGCTTAAGATTGCTTTGGCTAGACGGGGTCTTCTATACTTTTTTAAAGGAAGTAAATGAAAGACCTTCTCAGAAGGCTGTAAAGCTATGACTTTCTGTTGCAAAGAACAGAGAATCCACTTAAACATGAAATAGAATGGACTGGCTCATATCAATGAAAAGTAAAAAGATAAATTTTCTAATCCCGAATATGCCTGGATTCAGAAATTAAATAGTATCATCAGGATTCCCTAACACTCTGTCTCTAACCTCTGCCTTTCACTCTGTTGGGGCTCAAAAACCAATACCCCCAAATGTGGCACTTTGACAAGCTGAGCTAAAGAAGTCTCAAGGTCTCTCTGAACTTCCCTGCACTCCTGTCTCTCCCAAAGCACAGAATGAAGTGGTTCTTTGAAGTTCCCTTATTTGCCTGAAGTCTGGACCTACCAAAGAAGAAAACAATGATCTCTGGTCCCATCCTCGAGCCTTCATTAACTAAACTCGTATCACAGGAAGAAAGACTGAAGTCTGTCAACACACCTGAGCAGACTTTTGTCACGAACCGTTGTCTGCTCTGTGGGCCCTACAGACTTTGTCCCAGGCCACTGCATGTTCTCCAAGCCTGTTGGATTCTGCTAAAAATCATTTACTACCCCCCTAAAGTCATCCCTACTTCCCCATCTCCCTTTTCCCTAAGAAGATGTGTATATAACCATCTGTATTCCACTGCATGGTGGGGCAATCATTCTATGATTCTCCCCTATGCATGCTAATAAATTGGTATGTCATTTCTCCTATTAATCTGCCTTTTGTGAGTTGATTTTTCAGCAAACCTTCTGAGGGAAAAGGAGAAGTTTGGGCCCCTACAACTCTGTTGGCCAATACAGTGTGGTAGTGAAGGATTCAATGCAGAGCCAAAAATCCAAAATCCAATGCAAAGTTTTGAATCAATGGTTAGGTCATGTCAAAGATCCTCCACTTCAATCACTAAAGCTTTAAAATGCTCTGGGAGTGGTTCTTAACTAGTGATGTTCATCAGAATCACATGGGGAAGCCATTTCTGAAATACAGATTCATAGATTATATGAATACAAGGATATGTCTCAAAGATGCACATTTCCAAAATCTCTCCATGTGATTCTGACATCCTCCCTTTTTGTGAGCTAAATCTTTAAAATCCTGTGTACCTCTTAATGTCCACTCAAGAGAAGGCAATATCAAAACCGTTGTAATAAGATTTGCATAATTATAACCCTATGCTAATCAGTGTCTAGGTATGCAGATTCCATGAACAGTTTCCAGAAAAGCAACATGTTCTGGATATTTATTACATGTCTAATACATGTTTATGACATGTTTAAATTAAATGAGCTCTCTTTTAGGGCAAACAGAACCAGTGACTTTCAGAACATGATGAACTTTCCAACTATAACCCCCACCAAAAAAGCTTAACATGACACTAGAGTCTAGAAATTATTTTCTGCACTGAAATAGAATTTGCATTATTCTGACAGTGAAGCATTTCTAGGTACAAAAAAGCATCTGCATTGCACAAATGTTCAGGCAAGTATCTCCTGGAAAAGAGTATCCCAGAATGACCCTGTTTCCTCTGCGATGGGGAAAGGACAGGAGAATAGAAGTACCTGAGCACTGCACTGTAGGCAAGAAGCACTATGTGGAAATGACTAGATTTGGGATCTTGGAAGTTATGGGTCATTTCTGGGTCTCATACTACCATATATAAGATGAAGGGTTTGGAATAGATGGCTGCAAGCTAAAGTTTCTATCAGCAGGTGTTCTAAATGTGTTGATTCTACTTAGGGGTAGAAAGCTGAGCCAGTGACTTCCTTTTTCACCCCCTGATTTTTGCTAGCCTTTTGCTTTACTCTGTACCGATTTCCTCTTCCACAGTTTTGTGACAATAATGTTTAAAAAAGCTGGTTGGCTGGAGAAAGCATGGCAGATAAAGTGAATTCTAGTGGAAAGAGTGAATAAGGAGAAGCTTTGCAGAGGAGTTGACTGATGAGTGCAGGCACCACAGGAACTCCAAGCATGCTGGAAGTTTAGGTTGCAAGGATGGAGATTTAGCAAAGAGAAGATTCTCACAGGCTTTGTGGCCTGTGTTAGGGATTTTGGGTTTTATCCTTGGGCCACAGGATTGAAATGGAAATCATTAAGCTCCCTCTGCCTGTCCTGGTCCATCTGTCCAAAAATGACCAGCTCAAAGCCCCAGTATCTCTTGCCTGATGCCTTTCTTGATTACTTGCTAGGTGTACTCTCCTGAAACAGTGACTTGGTCAGACTTTCCTTTTTAAAAAGGATATCTCTAATATAGAAAGTTTGGAGGGAATCAGTGCTAAAGTCAAGAAGACAATTTGGCAAATTATTGTAAATATTCAAATATTCAAAAAGTGTACTGCTTAACTGAATATTGGGGGTGGGGAGACAATGAAAGAAAGCCCAGGGCGACCCTATGTCTGACTTATGTAACTGAGGGGCCATGATGCCAGTCATTAAGACAGGGATGTCCTCAAATTAGTTAACTTGAGGGAAGAGAGATAACAAGTTCTGTTCTGTGTATTTGTTTTAGAGATGCTTGTCTTTGGTGCTTAGCTATTTGGATGGCATCTGCTCAGGAGACAGGGCTTGGCAAGAGATTTGGGGTTACCACCAACTGAGACCAATGGGTAGTTTAGATCCTCCTTGTTCAAAATGTGGTACAGCATGGATATCATTTGGAAGCTTGTTAGAGATGCACAATTTCAGACCCCCATTTCAGATCTTTTAAACAAGAATCTGCATTTTGGAAAGATTCCCAGGTAATTCATATGCCCGTTAAAGTTGAAAAGCACTAGTTTAGATTGGGGGGAGAGGGGGTGAGGTGGTAGGGGCTGTATCAGTAAAAAGAAGGTCAAGAGTGGAGCACTAGAAACACCAGGACTCAAGAGGCAGGAAGAGGGGTTAGCAAAGGGAACCAAGGAGGCAAGTTCAGAGACCTCAGAGGAGGGTGAGGAAAAATGGTATCATGGAAGCCAAAGAAAAAGAGGATCACAGGATGAAAGGGTGGTTGACACCTGAAAATCCCAGAGTCAGATAAACTCAGATCTAAATACTGAGCAGCTGATGGCTTCAGTATTTCTAAGCGTGTGTAGGTCAAAGACCTAATGAAGTAGGTGAAGGCCTCACTAGGAAGTGATGGGAGACTTTTCTTTTGAGACGTTTGGGCTTGAAGAGGAAAGGACATGGCTGAGGGAGGGAGAGGGTGAGTTGAGAGCAAGGTCTACGATCTAGAGGTGGTTTCTCTCCCTTCATATGGAAAAATTGTCAGCATGTTTATAAATTGAAGAGATTAAAAATATATAAAAGGGGAAGACTAATGTTACCAACTGAACAGCATCTGGAATAGGACTGAGAATATAATGTGAGGATGGACTGGCTTTGAGCAGAAGGGTTTTTCCCTGCAAGACTTCTGAGATTAGGAGACAAGAGCATGAGCATGATTGCATGCAGATATGGTCTTCATGTGGTTGGTTGGTGGTTTTAGGGCATGGTATTGGCAAGATGAGAGACTGTCTGGCTGACAATCACATTTTCTTTGTGAAGTGAAAGGCAAGATCTGCTGAGGGGTGGGACGAGAAGAGATGTGCAATCCTTAAACAGCACAGTGGAGATTTGGTAGAGCCCATGGAAGAGGATGCCCAGAGGTCTATAAAGCTGCCCCCATGGCCCGGGCATGGTCAGGGACTGCACATCACATGAGCACCAATCTAGACCCACGGGTGGATTCTTCTGGCAACTCACCATAGCCCAGGGTTAGGAATGGGAAAAGCTGGGGTTGCCTCAATCCAGTGTGGAAGTTTGAATATTATGTGGAGCAGAAGGACAGTGGGTTGAAGTGCGTGGGGGGTGGGAAAAGCAGGGTTGGAATTGAGTTCGTATAGAATAAATTGAAGCTTTGAGGGGAAGGTTAGGGGAGTGGAGGGGCTGGAGGGATAACTGAGATGAGAAGTGGGTGTGAGTTTAGAGTTTGGAATTTAGGGGACTCGGTCCAAGCACTGCTGCTGCCCGGGGTGCGGTAGGTAAAGAGAACAGTGAGGAAGACTGAACATACTGGGTCCCAAGTTGGAATTCTGGCAGCTAAGAAGTTTAGATGTCATTCTATGGACACCAGGAGCCAGGAGACCTCTGCACATCTGAGGCAGGAAAACCTCCGGAAGTGTGGGCTCCAGTTTTCCAGTTTCCAACCACTTGACCTGCCGTGAGTCGTGTGACCTTGGAGCCCAGCTGTCCTCATCCACTGAAGTGTAGGTAATAATTCACTTCTCTACTTCATTTTAACCACTTAAATATGCAGTGAGCAGCTAGGAAGCTCAAAAATATATCTCAGTAGTCGTCAGAGCTGCCATGAAGACCATGGAAATATAGGTCATCATTCTCACAGTCTGTCTGAGCAGACAAGGCTACCACATTTGAAATATATACAAGAGAGTACATAGATTGGGTAACCGCTAAATTACGAATACAGACTATGACGGTCACAGAGGCTCATGTGACTAAGGAAATCAAATCAAGGGGAGGTGTGTAATCAAGGCGTCTGTCCCGCTGATAGATAATTTTGAATGGGTAGAGGAAATGCAGATGGGCATCTAAGACATGAGCAAGTGCTGCAAGGCATGAATGGACATGGTGTGTTTGTGTGGAAGGGCAGGGAGGGGCCGAATGGATCTGAGGTGCTGAGCTGAGGTGCATTAATTGATGCATTTGTGAGGTCTAGTGAGGTCAGTTTACGGAGGGCTGTGGAAACCTGTGAAGAGAAAAACTCACAGATAATAGAATAAGATAGTTATCAGGTCTAAGCCAGAATGAAAACTTTCTCAGAATAAAAGCAATAGAAAATATTACAAAAATAAAGTTAAATGCATACAAATGAATCTGTATGAGAAGACTAGAACTGTATCAGGAACACAATAATGTTAGGAACTATTGCAACAAATACTACCACCATGAGGGTTACTCTCTATACTAAGTAAATAAATCATTTCAAAAAATAGGAAGAAAATCAAGACCAGTAAAACAGAAAAGAAAAAAGATGTATTGACAAGATCACATATGAGACAATATCTAATATCTAATAACATAGAAATGTAAATTACAGTAGTTCAAAGCACCATTTTATGTCTAATTACTCATAAAATAGCTATGAAAAGAGAAGCCTTTTATGGCCACCTAGTGGAGAATGGGGTGCACATGGGGGATGCTTGTGATATTGTAACCCAGTGGCTATGTTCAGAAAGTAACATAGAAACTCTTTATAATTTATAAAAATGCCATACTCCTTTGATAAATACCCTATTACCAGGAATTTATCTTAAGACAAATTTTTTTAAAAGGTACTTTTAGAAGGTATTCATCATTACATTGAAAAATTGGACATAGCCTAAATGTGCAACAGTAAGAAAATGGTTAAGAAAATGTTAACACTCAACATGAAATAAATTTATTTTGTTATTAAATGTAATAAATATGGACAGTTGGCAGAAACACAAAAATGTCATATATGGAAAAAGCAAACCACAAATCTCTATGTGCGATGTTGTTAGACACGTGTAGCATATGTCTAAACACAGACAGAGAATTGAGTACTACTATAGGAGTGGGAAATGTGACCTTCCCTTCTCAACGTCTCATTCCTGAGAAAAGACGGCCCCCAAGGACCAAGGCATCTGAAGAGATTGCTCTGGCATTCTACCAGGACTGTTGCTCCATTTTCGTCTCTCCTATATTTTGGTCTGAAAAACTCTTTTCCTCCCTATTTTATTTTTTCTCTATATAATGTCATGAAAGTATCTGCCTGTGTCTGTTGAATTTTACAGAGGGCTTTATTCTAGATTGTATTTTCTAATCCCATTCACTTGTTTTCTTAACTCAACCTGTTTTGTTTTGTAGTTCATTTTACTTACTTATTATGGTAGCTCTGATTTTGAATAACTATTGATGATGTCACAGTATGTTTTATAAGTGTTCTGAAATCAAGTAATAAGAGATTTTTTTAAATGACGGTGAGACAAGTTTCTGACAAATGTCGAGCTTGAGAAGTAATGAAGTATATAAACCTTATGTTCTACTATGTAACCTTTTGAACTGAATGCAATTTTGACATGAAATGTTCACATAAAATGACAAGAGAACTTTGACATTTCTTTATGTATCCCTGGCTCCCAGAAACAATGTGTAATGCAGTCTGACCTGCATATTCTTGGGAATTTGAAATAGGTTTCATTGTCTGCTCTTAGCCAAAAGTTAATCCTTATTAAAATAGCCCAATATATATGGGTTTTTTCCTCCACTATGTAAATTCAAGTTCTCTACTAGCTATCCACACATAGAAAATTAAATAGAAAATTTTTCTTCCCTTAAAATCCATGAATTCTACCACTGTGGGAGAGTCTAAAGAACCCAAGCTTTGGAATTACACAGCTGCAGGTTCAAATTTTATAGTCTATTTCACTGCTCAAAATTAGGCATGTTTTCTGGCTAGCCTCTATGACCCCATCTGTAAAAACAGGTTCCTCTGTGGGTTAAGTGAGGTAATGGATAGAAATGGCCTGGCACAGTGGCTCCCAAACTTTGTTGCACATTAGAATGACCTTGGAAGCTTTTAAAAATCCCAATGTCAAGATTGCACACTATACCAATGAAGTCAAAATATCGGGGCATGGGAACCAGGCATCAACATTTTTTAAAGATTCCCAGGTGATTCCATCATGCAGCAAAATTTGGGAACCAGTGCTTAGCACACAGCAGCTACTCAGCAAAAGTCGACTTTCTTTTTCTTCTAACGTGTGGTTTACTTGCTGGCTTTTGAGTAGTACTCTCTTTTCTAATTTTAATTCTGTAAAATTCAGCAGCCAGAGTTATGCTGCATAGGTAAACGTCACGCTGACGTCTTATCATAAACAGTCCTTTATGGCAGTGGGAAATAATGAGGAGCTATCCAATACCCATAAGTAAATGGTGTTGGCAGTGAAAGCAGCCAGAGGAAGACCCAGAGTGAGGTAGAAGCTGACCCATGCAGCAAACCTTCACCACCCATTAGGAGCTGAGCATTAGCCTATTTCTTGCAGCCTGAAAGAGCCCTAACTGGGGTGCTCAGTAAGCAATGGTTGAATTACTTATTTCACAGCTTATCCTTAACAAAATTATTTTTAATATGATTCTAAAATCTGAGCTGTACTTTGAGCTTAATATTTTGAGGTAATCTTAGCAGCAGGTGTTTATTTTTCTTGGAGAGGAGAATGTTGTTGGCTCCACTCATCAGAGTTCTTAGCTAGCTCATTCAGCAGTGACTCAGTCATTCTTCTGGAAGATGTAATGAACTTAGCCCATCAGTCCTAAAAACACTGGCTCTAGTTCTTTGCTTTTGGGAAGCATCCATCTGACCCTGTATTGCCGTCATTCCCTTTCTGTCTGTCTTCCTGTGTCAGCCAATCTATCGTTCTGTTTTGTGCCCTATTTCCAAATCACTTAACCAGAAGATAAGCATATAAAAATGGTAAAAATAAATTTAAACTTAAAAACTAGGAGCAGGAAAAAATATAAACTGAAATAGAGAGAAAATACTAAAAGTGGAGAGTTGTGGAGGGGTTGGTATTGTGGAAGTCACAGTAAAAGGGACACCTAACTAATATAAGGCTCTTTTCATCAAAGAGGAAAGGATATCATTTTCTCAGGAATTTAATACTGTTCTAGGACTTAGGTCTAAAATTTCTTAGGAGCGACTTCTAAGGGGCTGAAGGTGTGAAGCAGTAACCCTATTTTTTTAAATGAGTGATTCTAGATCATGGCTTCTATTTTTATCTCCACTCTTCTTCCCTCACCTCTTGTAAACTCCCTTATAAGCAGACGATAATAATAAAACTAAAATGTGGAGAGGCAGCATGGATGGCGTGGTGATCAAGCACACCAAGTGTGAAGCCAGACTTCTCAGCTGGGACCCCAACACTATCTTCATTTCCTCATTTGAAAGGCCAGGATGATACAGCCCTCCAACATAGGGTTGCTATTTAGGGTGAACCTGATGAATAGGGAGGATCATCTAATTTATCATACAAAGAAAGACTCCCGAAAATATCACCCTATTTTGCTTGTGTTTTCTAATATGCTTTGCTTGGCATATTTAGAACTAGCCCCCTTGTAACTGGAGTCTAAAATCTGTAGTTTAGGGCCATTGTGGTTATATTTTGTCCATATAATAAACAAAAGTGCATTGGTGCCTAAATCATTGACTCCTGCAAAATACAAGCCATTGCCTGGAAGTTAATGCCTCAAACCTGCTCCACATTTACACATGGTGACCTAAGGAATGCGCAAACTGTATATTTCCTGGGTTGTCTTTTTTTCTGTTAAATCAATGAATAGCAAGTATTTGGCCTGCATTAGATTTCTGTTGAGCAAGATTATTTCAGTGTTATATGGGCATTAAGATTTACTACAATTTTAACGTACAGTCCTAACGATGCATCCACAAAACACCCCTTCGTATTGTTTGAACAATAAGAGTACATGCCACACATATGTGGAGGAAAAAAGCGCAGAGCTTTTAGTGCTAGAAATTGGTGGTGTTTGAGCTCAGAAACTGATACCCCAAAATATGGCATTTTGGCATGCTGAACTGAAGAAACCTCCAGGTCCCTCTGATAATGACCCCTACTCCCAAAGCATAGAATAAAGTTATTCTCTGAAGTTTCTTTATCTGCCTAAATCCAGACCCACTAAGGAGAACAAATGGGTTTTTTCCCCTCCCTGCCATCTCGTTATCTATTGCAGAAAAGAAGAACAAGAAGGTAACCACAGCCGAACAGACCCCTTACAAGATAACATCTGTCGCCCAGACTCATTCACATTTCAAAGACAACTATTGTATTTACCAGTTAATCTCTGTTCCTCATCCATTCATTCTTCCCAGTAATTATTTCTTTCCCCTCAACAGAATTCCTCTTCCCCCCCCCATAACCTGTTTTTGGCCGTGCTCTGGGCCCACATTCTTTCTGTAACCTCAAGATGGTATATAGACTTCTGCATCCCATCAGGGATTGAGTCTTCATTCTGAAGGCTCACGGGTATACACGTTAAATAAATTTGTATGCCTTTTCTGCTATTAATCCGCCTCATGTCAGTGATTTTCAGCAAACCTTCAGAGGGCCCCTGCAGTGGCCATTTAAATTTTTCACTTATATGAACTAAAATAAAAGCTTAAGCCCCCCCCCCAGTCAACTGAATAGACCCCCTCTTGGCAAAGGGGACCACAGAAAAACCTTAAAACTGAGACGCTGGCCATGAGGAGAAGGAAGGTCAGACACCCTTTGTTTTGCCCCCTCCCTTTTGGTGGAGTTACCCTTTGTAACAGTAAGATACTAAATCATAAACAGGCCTAAGGCCATGAAAGGCAAAGGTTAAACCACACTTGTAGGACATCAATTTACTTAACAGATCACTTGAGTCTTGGTATATGTCTGGTATATATCTGGTGGCTTGTCTCTGATTAACAAACTTCCTTATCTGAACTTAAAACATCCCTAGCCTTTAGGCAAAGCTTCATTTCTTTAACTAATTACAAATCAAAGAACCTTTAAACCCACCTATAACCTATAAGCCCCCACTTCAAGATGTCCCTCCTTTTTGGGCCAAACCAATGTACACCTTCCACGTATTGATTTATGATTTTACATGTAGTTCTGAAACAGCCCTTACAAATTAATAAGGGGCGCAAGGCGAGAACTGTGGTAAGGGGCTAGCTAGAAATAAGGCACAGGCCTAGCTAAAAATAATGGTAATAATTAGCCACTGTCCCCCTGTTTGCTTCTCTATAATTGCCACTCTGGAGCCACACAACTGGTGGTCATAAATTTTCTTAACTTCTCCCCATAGCTGGTGTCCATAAAGATTCTTGACTTTTTCCATAGATAACATCACTTTTTTGAAACCTAAAGGTAGTTTTTAAGATATCTTCCAGGCCCTGAATTCCAGTGGATTGGTTGACCCACCCAGACCAGCGGCCCATACCAAGAAACCGACTCAACTGGAATTGTGACCCCAGGGACTGAAGCAACACAAGAAGATGATTTCTACACCCCTATAATTTTGCCCCAATTAACAAACCTAATTGCCTAATCCCTTGCCTGCCAAACTATCCTTAAAAACCCTGACTCCCAAATTCTCAGGGAGGCAGATTTGAGAAATTTCTCCCGTCTCCCCACTTAGCACTATGCAGAATTAAAGCTCTTTCCAGGCTGTAAAACCTGCTGACTCAACAGACTGGCTTCTTCTTGGGCAGTGGGCAAATGAACCAGGTTGGGTGGCAATAGTTCTGTCTCCATAAATGTATAAAACCAAACTGTAACCCAGCTGCCTTGGGTACATTTTCTGAAGACTTCTAGAGGGCATGCTTCCCTGGGCCATGGTCATGCACACTGGGCTTGGAATAAACCTCTTTAAATTATTTTACAGAGTTTGGGGTTTTTTTCCATTGACACTTATCAGTAACAGAATAGATTACTTCATCCAGAAATCTCAAGTGTATTTTAGATCCAGGCCTTAAATATTTAAACTGTCTTATCTCACTGCAAATTCACACAACAAATGACCTTTACAAAATTGCAATCTTTATGCTTTAAGTGAAACTTGCTTTCTGTTGGTCACCACAGTGGACACCATGTATAACTGGGCTTTAGTTGTAATTGTTAGCGGTGGAGCAAATCTGGCAAAAATCAATTCAATTGAATTTCATGTTCACAGATGCTTTGAGTTTTACAGAAGCTGACATTCCACTTTCAAGTGGATCAAGACTCAGGCTAATTTTCCACATTCCAGTTCACCCAACCAGTCCATGAGTATTTCAGAAACTTTCCTATATGAGCAAATAATATAGACCCATTCTATGTCAAGTAATCAGTTCTTAGATCTAAAAATATAACTACTGTTGCCAAATTCCAAATTCAGGCTTGTGTACCCGACGTGCAGCTAAAGCCAAACACTGTGACACTGGTGCCAGAGGAAGTTTTATTCTATTTAGCCAAAGTGACAAGGTGGGAGAGCAAAATCTCTCAGATCCATCTCAACAAAGAAATGAAACAGGGAGTTTTCTGTGTCTAGGGAACAAGGCAGGGGGAATTTTAGGCAACTAAAGCGGGGAGCCTGTGCTGCTTTTAGTCTCAGATAATACCTCGAGTACCCAGACTTCTGGGTGTCGGCATCTGGTAGCAACTTTCTCAAGATCGTTCATTCCTTCTGCAAAACAAACTCACAGATTTTCCTCAAGACCCTGGAGTTATCTCCTCCTGCTTGACAAAGAACCAGCAGTTAGTAATTACGGCGGGAACAGGGGTGCTGGGCAGGAAGCAAGCGGTTAACATGTGCAAGAAAACAAGAGCTTAGTCAAATTTGACATTATTTCCAGTCATTAAAAAATGCCAGGGTACAAAAATCTCAGTGGGCCCAGCTGCACGATTACTGCGCTAAAGTAGATCAATGAAAGAGGATGCACTAGACATAGGAACAGGAATAGGGCAACATATGGACCATTTCTGGAACATGAGAAAGGGACTATTTATGAGTTTATCATTTACAGTAATTAAGGCCATGGCATTTTCACATATCAGGTCCAGAATTTCAGAGATCAAAGCAGCTTCATGAAAAAAATATATACTTTTCCCTCTTATGCTTGAAAATGTAATAGGCATCATTGTAGTAAAGTCAAGAAACATGTCTCAGTCTTCTTTTGTTTGAAACCCTGAGCTAGCCATTTCACACCTTTAATCGATTCACAGGCATGACTTTAACTACCACTCACATCCTGCTTACTTTTAGATATGTGTTTCTAGTCCAGACATTCCTGCCAAGCCGCAAACCTGAATATTCATGTATCTTCTGAATTAACTCCACTTGGCCTTTTCTCGGACACCTGAGATGCAGCCTGCCCTCAATTCCCTTAATCATTCTTCTAAATCCTCTTCCTGCCCCTGAATCCCCCATCAGTGACTAGCACCATTCTTATCTCCTGACATTTCCTTCTTCCCACCCTCCAACCTACCTCCTCCTGCCACGATTAGGTTCTCTGCCTCCACATCCAACAACTCTTTTTATTCTTGAATTCATACCTCCTCTCTTCCCACCTTTACTATTACAACAAAAGTAAACTGTTCTCCCTGCTTCTGTTCTTGCTTCCCTCTAACACTTCCCTAACAGTGATCTTTTAAAATGTAAATCTAACCCTGTCTCCCTTACTTAGAAATCCCTTAAGGGCTGCCTGAAGCTTTCAGGGAAAATGTCAGTCTTCTTAGTGCGGCACAGAAGGTGCATGTTGGTTGAATGTTGAGTGAATAAAATGTTGAGGTTGCATAAGGTAAATTAAGGACCCCTTAAGATCCCAGAAGTCTAGCATCCTAGATGCAATTCTACTACGGTACCAGGACCCTTTCTCCACCCCACTCCATACACTGACCCCACCCCAACTACTTAACAATCCATAGGTTAACATAAAGAACACAGAGACCTACCAGTCTTAAAGAACCTTGGGATACTTTTGTAATCTCTTGATTCTCACAGTACCTTGAGTGCAGCCTACTCTGTATGAGACTTGACTCTCAGAAGCAAACTTTATGAATTATTTTAGAGAGGAATCTAGTCATATTAGAACATGTTCAGTCCCCTTGCCATCCAGCCCCTCACCATACAGTAACACTCCACGTGCCATAGCAAATGCTTCCCCCATAACAAAGCCTTAACAAGGGGCAAAAGAAGAGGCTTTTGATGCTTATCTTGGGAGTCTACATCTCCTACATAATTCATTATATATACGGATACACACACACGTTGGGAAGCAGAGAATGATACCCCAAAGTATGGTGCTTTGACATGCTGAGTTCTTTTGAATGAAAGGAAATTGATGGGCCTTGGAAGCTGCCTCAGAACCAAGAACTTTCTAATCTCTTGTTTCTCCCCTTTACAACTCTCAAGAGCAGGGAGGGGCTTTCTGGAAGTTTCCTTATCTGACTACGGAAAACTTCTTCCAAAAGAAATACAATTGTCTTAAGTCCCCCTTCCTAGGAATATCACAAAATAACCAGGAAAGATTAACCACCAGAGAAGAAAAGAGACTAAAAGTTGTCACCACACCCAGACAGATTTTCATCTATCCTTCTGAGGGCAGCTGCAAGAGATTACCTAAGAGACTTTATCTGCATAATGACAACCGTTATTCACAGTGCAGTTCTGCCCTTCATCTTACCATAATTTGTCCCATTCAAATTCCAAAGAGAATCATTTACAAGCTAATTTCTGTTCCCCAGACCCATTCAATTCTCCTGAAAATTATCTTACTACCTCTCAAAATTGCCTACACCCTCAGTCTTTCCTTTCCCCTATGAAGAGAGTGCTGTATAAGCCTCAGCTATATGTCATGTGCACGTACATTTTTATAAATCTGTATGCCTTTTTCTCCTGTCAATCTGTCTGTTGTCAGTTCATTTCAGCAGGATTACTCAATTATCAAAACTTCAGAGGGCGAGTTTAAACTTTTCTACATCTATTAGTAACCGTTTTTGCCATAATGTCCTAACCATTCCAATGTCTATGTGCTTGTGTGATTCAAATGAGCTTCATTCTCTCCTTGCCTAGCACAGGACAAGCTTCTATAGCTCATATTAATAAGTGTGATTCATACCTAGAAATCATATAAAAGATGTTTAAAACTAGCCCTAAATGTGAGGCATTATATTGGTCTAGACTCATTTACATTCTGATAGGTCAAAATTACCTCAAAGTTGTAATTAGGTTTATTCTACCATATTTAGAGAGGGAGATAAAAATGTAATTGCATTCTTAATTTTTTTTTCATTGAAATCAATTAAAACAAAATTCAGAGCTTAAGGGCACACAATTCAACCATCTAGATGTAGCTGCATGTGAAATGCAGTTTCTGAACTGCTTTTGGCTAGTAGAGAAGATTCATTTATTAATTCCATTCCTATTCCATTTATATAGTCTTCAGGCTATATAACAGTAAAGAAAAAAGCTGTATACAGCAAACAATGGTGTTCTCATCTTAAGGCACAAACATTTCCTATTGTCATTTCCAGTGGGAATGTTCCAGAAGCAAGTTTTAGGTCAACTGTTTCTAATTTGTTTTTAATCCCTTTGAAATCAAATCATAGGTTGTTTTTTAAATAAAATGAGAAGTATAAGTAAAGAAATCATATATAAAATTATAGGTTGGACATCAAGCTCAAATATTAAATGAGACAAAACAAGAAAATCAATTCTCCCTTGAGATTAAGAAAGGTGGAAAAAACGTACCAGCACTAGGAGGATGGTGGACACAGATTTCCTCCTGCTTGGTTTTATGTATTTAACAAACACACGTCCTGCCTACTATGTACCAGGCATTGATCTAAGCACTTTAGAATATTAATTTATCTTTATAGCAACTAATGAGGTTTAGATATTATTATTTCACCCATTTTTAGATGGGCGAGGAAACCACATAGAGATTAGGAGACTTTCTCAAAGTCATACACCTGATAATTGACCAGGCTGGGCTCAAATCTCAGGTGTCTGGCTCCAGAGTCCACATTCTCAGCCACTGTGCCATGCCACCTCTGTGCCCCTTTTAAAAATCACTAACTGAGCACCTAAAATATGCCTGGGTATGGGATTTGCCAATGTTTTCTCCAAGTCAGTAGCAAGGCCTTTTGCTTTTGTTTCAGTGTTTTTTGAAATCCAGTTTATCAATTTTTTTCTTTCATGGATTATGCTTTTGGTGCCTTATCCGAGAAATATTTGCCCAATCCAAGGTTTATGTTTCATTCTAGAAATGTTATAGTTTTAGCTTTTATGTTTAGGTCTATGAACCATTTGAGTTCATGTTTATATATGATGCAGAGTATGGAGCAAAATTCATTTTCTGTGTATCCAATTGTGCCAGTACAATTTGTTGCAAGGATATCCCTTCTCCTCTGAATTGCCTTCGCACCATTGTCAAACATCTATTTTCCATATACATGTGGGTTCTAGGCGTATTTTTATCTCATTTTACACATAGAGAAATAGAGGCTTACTTAACTCACTAAAAGTCACACAGAAAGTAGACTCTATCTGATCCCAAATTCATTGTTCTGGGACTTCACCAAGTTACTGAACTTCTCTGTTTGTCTGTTTGCTCAAATATAAGATGAGCATGAAGTCTAATCCCAACCCGACTGGCTGACCAAGCTCATTTCTTACCCATTTCTTATTGGTTCTTGTCAGACAATTCAGGCCTCATGTCCTGGTTTTCTATTTTTAACTTGAAACCCTTGTTCCTGTGCCCCAGACAGAGAGGACTGGACAGAAGTGGACCTTGACCCAGAGGAATTGAGGCACTGGGTGGGCTTGGCCCCTCACGTCCCCTTCCAGTAATTAAACTAGAGACACCACAAATGAGTTATTTAGTGTTGTTAGCAGCCTCTGAGTGGAGCTTTTCCCAAGTTCTTGGTGATCATGGGGAAAAGAGTTTCAGGACGCACCACATAAGCCAAGCAAGCAACAGCTTTTTTGTTTGTTTGTCTGTTTTTTATCGAAAATGAAAGTACACTCTCTAAGAGAGCAGGCAGGCTCAAAAAGAGCAGCGGCGGTGGGAAGAAGTGGGTTTTGGTCTTTTGAAGTCTTACTAATTGAGGGGAGAAATATTCAAGGCTAAGAGATTGGCTTTTACTAAGAATTTGGGTAAAAATTCCTAGAATTGGGTTCCCTCCCATTTTTATACTTTATGTGGTTGTCTCAGAACTGTCATGATGATTTCAAGGGTGGAGAAATTTTAAAACTGCAATTAAATGATATTAGAATTAGCCAAAGTTCATGTAAGGCGGCAGAGATAGTTGACAAGCCAGTTGAAGCCACTTCTTGCTTGTGGTTATCAGCCCTTCTAGTTAGCTTCTGCCTGAGGGTTGTTTACTTTAACATCTGCATCTGATCCTCAAGCACCTGCATCTGGTCTCAGCCCTGTCTCCTAGTTTTCTACTCTAAGAGTGTGAGGTGCCTGAATGAGTCCTGAGGAAGACCCCTGGAACCAAGGCTTTCAGGAGCCATCATGATGGGGACCCAACAAATGAGTACTGAGAAAAGCCCCCTGGCTGGGGTGCTCAAGAGAAAGGAGCAGCCACATGGAGAGATGCTGAGATGGGGAACTTTAGCCCCTGGGCCTCAGTCCTTTGTTCCAGACACTTAGGAGGCTTCGTCAGCTTTCCTCTGTATCTTTCTGATAAATTCACCTCATTTTTTAGCATGAGTTAGTCTAAAAGGATTATTGTTATCGAATGATTCCCTAAGACAGAGCGTTTTTGCAAAGATTAAGCATATTTTAATAAGGATATATTTAGGTTGAGCAATATAAAATTGCAGATGTATGACCACTATTTACTTAAAACAAAACAAGCAGCAATTTCATATGGTTTAATCTAGTATATGTTGAAGTGCTTAGCACAGCACCTGAAATGTCAGTCACCTCACTAGCCTGGCCCTGTCAGATCCTGTCTTTGTTGGAAATGTTGGTATATTGTTCATCATTAACATTTTTGCATTAATTTTGATATTCTAATATTACATTAAATAATTATTTACTTTAATTACTGGATTTTTTGATGACCCCTTAGCTTTACACTGCAGGCGAATGAGGCACTTGCTCACCAGAGCAGAATCCTGGCCCTAGAGCAGGGCTCATCCTTAGCTCATTAATAGTGTAATTGTTTGTTGTATTATTGAAAGTATTCATCAGAAATAACTGGAAGGCAATTGCCTAGTCCTGTTGTATTCAGTGTACTTGATTCATTAAAAGACCATCTTAGAAAGTAGTCAACACTATGAAGATAGAAAATTGCCCACATATCAGTACCCACACAAGATATGCAATTTTTTAGAGTTTCAAGCTGTCAAGTCTTAAAAGAAAGGATATATTTTTAGAACGTGGCCTTAGGGAGGAGTTGGAAAAGAACAAACATTAATTTAATGTCTATTGCCTGCTAGGTACCATTCAGGTACATTGCAGATGTTAACTCATTAAAACTCTGAACTTCTCTGAAAAGTGAGTGTCGTTACTCTCACTTTAGAGATAAGAAAACAGAGTATAATGAATAAATCAAGATCACAAAGCAAGTAAATGACAGAGCTAAATTTTAAATCTGCATGTCTTTGATTCCAAATATTTTCAGAGCACCATGCTGTCTCTCATTTAGTTTGGAATAATTTTGTGTCACTCTAGATTATACTTCATACTTTAAAAATCCTAGGAGCCATAGAGCCTACGGCAAAACAATCCCCCTTTTCTAATAAGTACTTTACGTAATTCTGGGATTTATTCTCCAGATTGGGAGTCAATTACCAGGCTATTGTGAACCTTCACATTTCTGACTCATATGAGTTACAAGCAGCTATGAGATGCTAAGATGAAGCTCATTCCTATGTTCATTCGGTCATTCATTCAACAGGTGTCTGGGACCCCACTGCCTGCCTCGCTCTGTGCCAGGCCCTGAGAACATGACCGATAGCCCCTGCCTCATAGGACTTACAATGCAGGGAGACGCTGTGTGTTGAAATAACTTGTTGGCTACTAAAAAAAAAATGATACATGTGGATTCTTCTGTCACATGTCACATCCAAACCAATCCTGGAAGTATAAAACGTAAATGTGGAAATCAAAACACAAAAGAACTAGGAGAAAATTAGGAAAATCTTTGTGGTTTACATGTAGACTTTCTAGATATAACACTGAAAGCTAGAAACCATAAAGAAAATATTGTAAGCTATAAGCTACTTTGACCACAAAACTCTCTCATCTAACTAGTAAAGCTGTATGTGTGTATTCACTGCTCATCCTAAGTCATTGTTTGCTTTATCACAGCAGCAGCAGCCAACTGTTGCAAACACAAAAGTTGTCAGTACAATTTTAATTGCTCCAACTTTCCTACTTTGAAAGTTCAGGTTCTGTTTTTCACAGTGTAGTGTTATACAACCCTGCTGAACTGCTTACTGTGATCACACCAAGCAGGAACAAAGCCTTCTTCCAATTTATCCTCCACCCTGCTGTGCAAAAAAGTCATCAGGTCGGAGAGAAAGGAGAGCGCGTGCATTTCAAAGAACCATAGCTGGTGTCATTGGAGACTTCAGCATGTCTTAAAATGTTCTTATTTCCTCAGTAAATGCTGAATAAGCACAGGCCTACATGCTTTAGCACAGCACACAACCTAGTCTAAGCTAAAGGAAATCAGGCAGTGACTCCAGAAGAATGTTATCATTTTAACATGTTCAAAGGGCTTCTATGCATTTGATGTGGAAGCGCAAAGGCAAGCGCCAACATTAAGTTCAAGACGATGTCCTTCCACTGTACCTTGAGTGACCTTTGGCAGGTGGGGCACTGGTGACACTGGCACTTCCTCCCCCACTGGCCACATAAATGCGAAGCCAGGTCCAACCCCAACTGCTGGTCCTCTTGTCTTGCCCTTCTCAGTTAATGAAACAGCCATCCACTCAAATCCTCAAGCCAGAAACCTGTAACTGTTCCTCTTCGCTCTCTCCTGAGCCCTCACATCCACTCTGCCTCCTAAACACAACCCACTTCTCATCAACTCTAAACCGACTTCTGGGCTCCAAGCCAGGATCATCTGCAATAGGATGCAGCAGCCCTAACTAGTCCACACCCCCCACCCTGCCCTCAAGCATCAAGAGTAAGATTTTAAAAACACAAATCGGATCATATCACTCCCATGCTTGAAAGTCTTGGATTGGTCCCCTGGGCACTTAGAATGACACTTCAATTAGTGGTGGCCTCTAAGACTCTCCATGGTTTGGTTCTGACTAGGTCTCTGACCTTTATGATCATGTAGCTATGAAACAGCATTTTAATCAATTATTTCTAGAACCTTACAGTGTATTTTTAGGAGTATTATATATAATTGAGAACTCTACTTTAAAGAATATTTACAGAAATACACACACACACATGCATATACATATACATATCTCCGATTATATTTTAGGGAATGCATTCACTCACGCCCCCATAGGAAGCATACAGCACCAGGCTTCTCATTGTCACATACTCCCCTTTACAGAAGGAGCCCAGAAACAATTGTTACCTCCTCTCAGAGGGCAGTTGACAATCCTTGCAAATGTTATTCATTTAAACAGTTTCTATCTTGTGTTTTTGTTTGTTTGGGGTTGTTTTTGTGGTTTTATTTTTTATTTCAGGATATTAAGGTGGTACAAATGCTTTGGTCACATAAATTGCCTTTGCAACGCCTGAGTCAAAGCTGCAAGCGTGCCCATCCCCCAGTAGGTGGGAGTTTACCCATCCCCTCCTCCTGACAGCTTCTATTTTGGCAAAGAAAGATATTGTGAGAGGTTTAGAGCACTTGTCAACTACCATTCAAACATATTTTTTATAAACTCTGTGTTCTTTAAAAATGAGGGGGAAAAAACGATTAAGAACTCTTCTCATCTTGAAGAAGACAAAGAATACAGTCTGTCCAAATTGTAAATTCAAAGGCATATTCTCTTATTCAAATTACCATTTCTATTGTGTGGAACTCTGCTTTCACTCAAGAGAAGGAAAAGTGAATCTTTTCAAAGGGAGGACTGTGTAGCATTTATGTTCTCTAGAAATTCTCTTTGATGAACCACATTGTCCATATGATGCCAACACCCTTCTTAGGGTGTGAATTGCAGAGTTCATCACATAAGTGTGCTGAGAAGCTTGAGTATGTTTGCCAATGACTTTAATATACAAGAGTGTATGTTTTGGAAATGATAATGTTCATATTTAGTAAGCACTTACTATGTGACAGACAGTGTGCTGAATGTTATACAAGGATTATCTCTTAGTACAAGACTATATTATTTATATTCTTATTTTACATGCAGGATGAATGAGCCAAGATTCAGAGATTGAGCAACATGTACCCAGACACCGATCACTTACATTCTATGCTCTGCTGCACCAACATATTAGCATAGATCCTAGACTGTTTGGATTAACACCTGCACAAAACCACATATAACTTGTCAGGGCTTAGAATACGATACCCTAAAATAGGGCACATTGGCAATGAACAAACTGCAGAAGCACAAAGGACACTGATCTCTCCCCGCCTTTCTGTGTGAAACATGATTATAAATGATTTCTCTGACCTTCCTCAGGCCATAAGATCCTCATTCCAGAGGGGTCCTACCCCATTCCCAGGGGAAGGAATGATACACAGAGAGGCCAAGAAGAATCTCAGAAAACAAAGCTTGCTAAGTTCCCCCCCAGTTTATTACCATCAGATCATACGACATCCAATCACACTTCTATATAACTGTTTATTCTTTATTGAACCTACGCATAAAAATATGCAGTTTTCCCTAGATCTTTGGGTCTTTGTGAAACTTCTTGTGTCACATGAAACTTTAGTTAAATAAATTTTGTATGCTTTTCTCTTATTAACCTGTCTTTTGCTATAGGAATGTCAGGCACGACCTTCCTGATGGGAGAGGAAAAGGTATTACTTTTTCTTTCCTACAAACCTCATAACACTGCAGCTCAGTTGGAGCCTTCCAAAAAAAAGAAAAAGTAACATGCCAATTTCTTTTAATGGGGTTCAAAACATGTTACCCTAATATACAGCCCCTCGGCATTTGAGGAAACTACAGAAGTAGGAAGATCACTCTCTGACCCTCCCTTTCCCTTCTCCCAAAAAGCAGGTCATGTTCTGGCCTTCCCCTGAAACAGGTAATAAGATCCTCATTTGAGAGGTGTCCCCCTATACCCAGAGAAAAGGAACATCCTTATCTCTGTAGACGCAGGGACACAGAGAAGAATCTGAACAAACAGGCCTTGCTAAATTCCTCCCAGTTTATCACCATTAAATCATACCCACTTTGTCCAATTATATCTCTCCACCGCTGGCCACTTCATCAAACCTAGCATTGGCTCTTCATTTTTTTTTATGAAGTCTCCTATGTCATGTAAAACTTACTATATTAATTCATATGCTTTTCTCTTGTTAAGCTGTCTTTTTTTATAGAGGCCTCAGCCATGAACCTAGCAAGGGATAAGGAAAAAATATTTCTTTTCCCCTGCACTTTGAACTAGCAATGACAGAAAAAACTCACTTTGAAGTTGAAAAAGCACATTGAAGTCTCTGAAGAGAAGGAATCAGAGCTTTAATTTGTTTTGTTCTTTTTATTTAGATCTTACTTCCGTCCTGGATCATTGCCGTTCTTTCTGCTATTTCTCTGGTCCCAGGCCACTTTTTCTTACCTCACAACTGTTTTATCAGCTCCTTAGGGCCACCCTTCAGTGACTTTCTTCTCTAATCTCTCGTCTATCCTATTGGCAACTACCCCAAAGCCCTCATAAAAAAGAGCTCTGCCCATCATCACTCTCCTGCCCTTGTTACAGCTGATGGGGATGCTGGTCAGGTTATTTTCTTACATGCTCATCAAGAAAGGGCTTGATTTCAAAATAATGAAAAACATTGAGCTAAAATAAATTAAAATGTGAGTTTATGCAGATGCTTTATAAAGAAACACAACTACATTCACAATCTCCGTTTTTAATAATAAAATGCGGGTTTGAGCCTGGCTTGTGCAGGATGCTGGCCCAATCCTCTGTTCCGCTTTGGATAGCCACGCTTGATGGTTGAGTCCTGGAGCAATTACCTTGTGAGAATCTTTAAGAACAATGTAGGCTAAGATGAGAAATGGAAACCAGCCAGTGCCCTGACCTTAAAAATCAAGAACAAAAAAGCAGAACACCTGCTTGTCCATTGGCATTCACAGGAACAGCAGCTGGGGTACAGTTTTAAGGACTCTGGCCTTCCTACACATCAACCACCCTAAATACACAGAAGACAAAATTGAGAAGAGCTACAAGCATATCCAGGAAACTCACTTAAGGGTATCATTCTCTCTCATAATTCATTTTTTAATTTTTATCTGTGGAATAAATTCTCAAGACGTTCTCTTATGTAGAAGAGCTTCTATCTAATGGAAATGGCTGTTGAAGAGGAGGGATGATTCCCTGGTAACTGGATTTTATTCCTGAGCAAACAGCAGTATTTGAAATCTCTGGCATCTTACTTGGGAGGGTGGTGACAAGTTTAATACATCTTTTCAGATAATGTTTTTATTGAAACCATTTTTTGTCCATTAAACATAAATAGAACCCTACATAAAAGGAGGAAGTATTTACAGCTACAAGAAAAATATACCTAGTGAAAAGAATATTAAGTTATCCAACTCTCCCATCTATCCATCCATCTGTCCATTCATTCACTGTCCGTATACATTTACTAAGATTCTGTTATATGTTGCGCACCGTGATAGATGTTAAGAATATCAAGGTTAACAAGGTGTATCAAAGTTAATATATGCTTTTGTCTTTTTCAAAGGGATTTGATTCATGGGAGGAGCGAAATCATTTCTTACCAACCCTGGTGATAAGTGAGTGATTAGGTGAGAAATACTGGTTTCAGTCACAAAAAAAAAAAAACCCACAAAAAACCTACTTTTAGACAATTAGAGCAGCTGCCTCCAGGTTCATGTACAAGCCTTTGCCCCTTTGCCCTCATGACATGGGTATAGAAAATGCACTTGTCTATATCTTGTCCATAATCAAGCCTCCGATCCGGCTCCTGCAAGAGCCCCCATAAATAGACACTCATACCCCGAGTATTCTGTGTTTCTTTAATGTCAGATATCACTTTCTGTTCTGCATTCCAGTTATTGCTGTAAATGTATTTTTTCCCCTCATCAACTATTTCTTCAGGGCAGGGACTATGTCTTGTTCATTACTGTCTGTTGCCCAAGATCCTGTCCATAATAGCTATTCTATCAATATTTGAAAAATAATGAATTACTGTGAGAGAGGAAAGTGTGTGACAATGCTCTGGTGGCAGGATTTGACTTGGAAAAGAGGAAGAAAAAATTTTCACCCTGAAGGATAAGGAGAAATAAAGAGAAACTGGTATAGAGAAAATGATGTGGGTTTTTTTGACTGAGAGTAGATCAAATAAAATGATGCTTCAGAGACGCTCTTGCTGACACTTATTATTTAACCACAACATTGATTTAACTTGAAAAATCACTCTCCACAAACTTCCTAGAGGACACAACATAATTAGGAGTATTTGGTGGCTCAACTCATTCTTCTTTAATCCTGCAGCCTTGATAGTTCTGCCCACAAAATGTAACTCTAATTTTTTTTTTTTTTTAGTTTTCCACCTACTTTTTCAACTCTTTTTGAAAGTATTAAGATCCAATCTAGACTAGTGAATCATACAATTTATTATTTAGTATCAATTATGTGACTAACTCCTGACTTCCTTTTCATACTGTTATATCTTACTACATGCAAGTTTTATTTGCAATTATACATGCTGGCCAGAAGAAGGGGTGATGCCTAAACAAGAATCTGTAATTATACTTTTAAGCTTTGATGTCACAATTCCTAAGAGACTAATAGAGCAGATTGTGCCTTCACCCCATCTGACAAAATTGGGATTGACGGGGAATGCAGCTGTATTTCCTAGCGGTCAAGACAGCCAACTGGGTCTGTGCCTGGTATAACCCACCCCTAGGAATGAGACTGCACTGAAGGAGAGGCGCTTGCTAGACTTGTGCTGCCGCCTGCCACCCGGACGAGCACAGGGGCCTTTCCCAAGGTAGAAACATCCCTTCCAGAGGTAGAAAAGTTTGGGTAAAACTAAATGATAAGGGAAGAAAAGGAAGAATAATAGACGAGAATAAAGAAATGAATAAATGGGTTATGCAATGAGAGAAGCCCATTATTACATTGGCACCTGTGCATTAACTATCTTTTCTTATTTTGTGTATTCTTGCTGCTCTGGTCCTTGAGTTCACTGACTGATTCCTGGAGGTAGCAAACGTTCACAGAAGCACGCCTTTCACATGTGAACCAACCAACCCAGAGCCCAGAGCTCTTAACTATTTCCTTTATCAAACTCTCTTACATCAAGCCAATTTTCCTCTGCCCTAAACCATCCCAGGGCCAGGAGCCAGACAACTCTGGTTGGCCTCTACACCCCAGAACTTACTGAACTTATTCAAACTAGCCAATCCTATGCCTGCTTACCTTGCCTTACCCATTCCTTCCTGGGGAAACCACAATACAGTCTCTTGCCCACACTTTCCTCCTCTCTACCAACCAGGGTGCCTCCCCACGTGGCCTGCGTGGCATGGCCTGGCCCTCCTCTCAGAAACGTGAATAACAAACTCTCTTTTCAATGAAGTCATCTCCTGATCTTTTAGTTTCAACTGATTCCTGAATAATAATGAAACCTACATTTTAAAACACCTCCAGAGTAGCTCAGAACCAGAGATGATATTGTCTCTTAACACAATTATACTAGATGCCTGAAAGAGTGAAGCCAAGACCACTTTTGGAACCTTACAAGGTCAAATGGAAGCCTACAAACCTGAATAACCAGAGGTCATTAGGCCTAGTGTGGTAGAAAGTCACTGGCCTGAAATCACAGTAATTTCCAGTAATCTCTGGACTAATTTCCCACTTTTCACATTCATGATTCAGTGCTTTTGGGATGCTTCTTTATGCCTGGGATGCCTTTATGCCTGAAATTTTACTTTAAGCCCCCACATAACAACAATAACATTATTAAGCCTATATCAATGCTAAGGTTTCACATTTATGTCTCCTGCAATCGTCCCAGGAACCCTACATGATAAGTAAAAGTAGCTCCATTTTAATAAGATAGAACCTGAGGTACAGAGAGAGAAAATGATTTGACCAAATCACAAAGCTAGTAAGTGACAGAACTCGAGCTATTTTCTTCAAATTCAGGCTCTATATCATCATTCCAAAGCCCCTCTCAACAGTGTTAGACTCTCACGTCTAACCAAATGACATTATACAAACTCAAATGACTGCAGAGTACCGTTCTTATAGGATAAAAGTGAACACGTGTGCGTGTGTGTGTGTGTGTGTGTGCGTGTGTGTGTGCCACAAAGGTTTTTGGATTGAGTCAAAATGCTTTAATTGAGGGAAACCTTGGGTGAACCATGTATTAATAGAAACAATTTGAGACTCTCTTTCAAGCAACTTGTCCTCCATTCTAAGATATCACCAGACTAAATGTAGCAATGCCCTACTCATAAAATGTGCATAATTGTTTTTTAAGAAAGTTAAAATAAAGTATATCTCAGTAAAATTTGAATAGTGTCTCTCCTAAATTATGAGATTTGGTTTGTGACTATTGGTTCATTACAGGGGTAGGGAACATGTGGCCTTCTAGGTCCTTAAGTGTGTCCTTTTGACCAACTCCAAATTTTAAAGTACAAATCTTCTTATTTTTATTAATATATTTTTGTCCATCTTTTATATTTATATTTTATTTTTAAAATGAACATGTTTAAAGTATCAAAGAATAAAATAAGTTTCAACAAAATAATCCTCCCAGATTGACTGGCACAATTAGAACATTAGGAAGCCATAAGGGCTAAATTAACAGCAGCTACACTCATGATTTAGGTCTAACTTCCCCTGCCTGACTGGTGCCACTACTGCACGAGGCTGGTTGGCGAGAATTTATGAGGGGTCAAGTATGCCAGTCTGTTATCAGCTTTTGACAACAGTGCATTGTGTTTATGTTTGAAGTGGAATTTGTGAATAGTTGCAGAGCCCAACAGTATCTTTTAATTCTGTCTGCTTAATAGCCCATAATGTCAAAGAAGACCAAGAGAACGCTGAAGGAAGAAAACATTTTAAAATGAGGATTGGGAATTACAATATTATCTTGTTTCTGCTAAAGATAAGATAATTTGCTTGCTTTGTGATACTGCAATATCAACATTAAAGAAATTCAATGCTCATCAGCATTATAACACTCCTAAGGACCACAAATATTTTAAATTAGAAGGAAAGGCATGAAAGGTTGTGTTGCAGAAATTAAAAGATGAAAAACAAAAGCAAAGACAATTCCTTTAAGCAGCAATAAGACCTGGAAATAATGCCAATGAAGCAACTTATAAAGTAGCTTATATACTCGGGAAAAAAGAGGAGCCTTTCAGTGATGTAGAAACTGTGAAAGAATGCATTGAAGTCATAGGATGCTTAGATCCCAATAACATTTCAAAGTACAAGTAACTGCCTCTTTCAAGAAGAGCCATAACTGATCGGCAGCATGAATTTGCCTTCAATTTAACAGAACAACTTCATACAATGCTTCTAAAGGAGAATATATATTATTCAATCACTCTGGATGAGTCAACGGATACTCTGACTTGGAGCAGGTTTTATACTTCATTCAGATCATAACAGAAACTTTTCTTTGCTATGAAGAGTTACTCACTTTGGGCACTCTTGTGAACAGAACACAGGGAATAAATATCTTCAACAACTTTCAAGATAAATGTCATGAAGTTGTACTGAATTTGGTAAAGTTAGTGAGTGTATGTATAGATGTTGCACCTTCCACAACAGGAAAACATGAAGGGTTTATTGCACAGATAAAAAAGTATTAACAGATCCAGATGCTCTCATTTCTTTTCATTGTATCTTGCATCAGCAAAATCTCTGTGCTAAAGCTACTATTTTAAGTGACACTTTGCAACAAGTTATAAGTATTGCTAACTATTAATATATTCATGCAGGTGCAACACAGCATCATCAGTTTCGAACAATGAGGTGCTCAATGTGGATTTGTCGTATCATTCTAAAGTGTGTTGGCTATCCTAGGGACAGGTGTTAATCAAAATTTTATCTCTGCAAGAACAGATAGTTAAATTTTATGAAGAACAGAATCAGCAATGTGAATTATTGAAAGAAGATTTCTATAGGAATGCAGCATTTCTGTGTGATATCATGTCATATCAAAATGACGTGAATATTTCTTTGCAAGGTAAAACTAAGTCTATATATGATATGTGGCAAAAAATCCAAGCATTTTGGAAAAAGCTATCTTTTTCCAAAACACTTCTTCTCCAAAAGGAAATTTTGGATGAACATTTTCCCCAGTTAGCAAAGGTCATTGATGAGCAGAATGATATATGTGAATCATTTGAAGAATATGCAGCTGTTACAGACCTATTAATTGGAGAATACAATGAAAGGTTCACTGACTTTGAGAATGATGACATCACACTCAAATTAGCCTTTCAGCCTCACCTAGTTGATATCACCAAGGCACCTAAAGAACTACAGATGGAGTTGATTGAGCTCTCAGCAGATGACATTTTAAAGTCATTGTTTGATGCTAAGAAAGATCCAGTGAAAATATGAAAAATTCAATAGAATACCCATGCCTTCAGCGACATTCATGAAAAATGCTTTCTTGCTTTTTAACAACTTATTGCTGTGAATCTACATTCTCCTACCTAACCCAAATCAAGATGCCCTTAAGGTCACAAATGACTGACACCATCTAGAGGATCGACTGAAACTGTGGACCTCCATACTGCAACCAAATATTCAAATGCTTTCCAACAAAAAGTGGACACAGCAAAGTCATTAAAAGGTTAGTTAGCTTTAACGTTAACAAATAGTTTTCATTTTTGAAATTATTAGGTACATAGTAGTTAGATTTTTACAATTATAATGTGCTTTTTTAAGTATATCTAGTTGAAGTTTCTTGATTGTGGCCTTATTTGTTACAGTTGAATCAATGCTGCCTTTCAACATGAAAAGCTTCTCCATCCCTGGTTTATTACATTGATGAAGAACTCTCACAATTAACTTTTAATTTCTAATCAGGCACCCACCAGATTTGCAAAAACTGAAAAGGTGGACAGCATTAAGTCCTGACAAGAGTGTGGAGCAATCTGGGTACACATACTGTTGGAGGGGGTATCCATTGGTACAACCACTTTTAAAAACAATTTTTATAATTTTTATTCAAACAATGGAAGATATACATACTTTATGCAAATCTTCCTCTCTTAGATTTGCTTGCTAGAGAGAACTTGCATCAAGAGACATGTACATGGATATTTACTACAACAATATTTGTTTGAATAAAATGAATGAAAATATTTTAGTGTACATCATCAGTAGAGTGGATAAATAAATTATAAATATGCACACAATAGAATGCTATATGGTAGTGAAAAAGAATTAATTGCAGCTACTTAAAACAATGTAAATGAAAATCAGGAACATAATATTAGATGGAAGAAGTATTGCTACATGAGAATACATGCAATATGCTTCCATGCATATAAGATGCTAAAATGTGGAAATCTAACCAATATATTATTTAGGATATAGTATATGTAAACTGGATAGGGAAGGAAGCTGGCATAGTAACAAAACAGCATTCATAAAATCTGTATAACTTACATACAATAACATAATGAGCATGAATGTATCTATTCAATTTCAGAAACAAACAAAACTTCTCATTGTCTACAAAGCCTTCTGTGTACTCCTTGATCTTACTCCTTTCCTTCAAGTGAGAAGAACCACTGTCCTCAATTTTATTTTGCCATGTATTTTTATTCATATGTCCATAATATTATTTTATCATTTCTACAGATTGAAGATGTCTTTGACAACATTATGTTTATTTATTTGTTTCCAGCCTTTAGGGCCTATGCATACACTCTATTTATATATATACAGTTTTACCTTGAATGTAATACCTATTACATGAATAATATTCCATTCCAAAATCGTGTCTATATTCAAGGAATTAGAACAAGAGCAGAACAAACTCCTTTTTTGTCACTACATGTTAGAAATAAGCCATGTTAACATGTCAGGTATCTCTTGGTGGATACGAGATCACTAACGGCAAGTAACTTAAGCAGGTGATTACAGGGAGCCATATTTAACTCAGTAAAAGAAAGCATGTTTTAAATAAGACTTGACAAGCCACTGGTTGAGTCTCTGACCCCAGAGCTGAGCAGCGGCCACGCCAACGGAGGAGACAGATTCTCCCTCTGTGACAGGTGTGTAGCTCCTGCCCCAGGAAGAGGCTCCTCACACCTGAGTGCCTGCCATAGGGAGAGGAGGGGAGAGAGGGGGAGTCCAGGCCTCGGTGTCCTTCCTGCACGTGAGCATCTCTGCTCCAAACTGCTTTATTCACTACACTTATAAATGAGATCTCATTTGAATGACACATTCAATGAGAATATCCACTTCTTGCATATTATGATACCCCATTTAAATTGTCACAAGGATAATTATCCAAATAATAGTATATGTGTGGCTAAATTAAAATAGGTAAGTAATATATCTTGATGAATGCTTCCAGTCAATTAAGACTAAGCAAAAAAAAATCCTGGAAAAAATATTTTTTTCAATTACCCAAAATTGTATTTTCTTTTTTAAATTTTTTAAAATTTTTATTGATACATAATATCTGTACATATTTATGGAGTACATTTAATATTTTGTTGCATGCATAGAATGTGTGATAATCAAGTTGGGGTATTTGGAGTATCCATCACCTCAAGTATTTATCATTTCTATGTGTTGGGAATATTCCAGTCCTCTCTTCTAGCTATTTTGAAATATATAATACATTATTATTGTTAGTTGTAGTCACTCTACTCTGCTGTAGAACATTAGAACTTATTCCTTCTATCCAACTGTGTGTTTGTACCCATTAACCAACCTCTTGTCATCACCCCCCCAAACACACACACACACACCCCCATCCTCAGCCTCTGGTATCTGTCATTCTGCTCTCTACCTCCACGACATCAAATATTTTGGTTCCTACATATGAGTGAGAACATGTGATACAAAAATTTTCTGTACATTTTTACTGTTTCCTAAATAAAACAAATTTTAAAATGATTAACATACAGTCATGATATTTATTCCTGAATTATAGCTTTAATCTAAAAAATAAGGAAAAATACTTTATAGTTAGTTGACCGACTCACACTCCTGTATACAATTTATATGTGCACATACACATACACCATTAACCATCGGAAACCCATTTCGAGCCTTTCAAAGCATTTAGTTCAAACAAATTACACTCAATAATAAAATTTTATTATTTAAAAATATCTGGTTTTTATTTTTTTCTATCAATCCTCAAAAACTATGTAAACTATTAATAATAAAAATGCAGCTTAAAATATTTCAGATTTGTGGAAATTGCATCTTCATATGTAGATGGAATTTCCCATGCTCTAGGAATTTTCCCAAATATAGTAATTACTTTGTGTAGGCCAGCAATGTCACCTATTTATTTATTCAAAGATGACTAAGAAGTTACCAGTCAACTTTTGCATTTTATTTGAGGTTTTATTTTTAGCTTAAGAGTTGAGATATAAATGAGTCGAACCAAATTATTAATATGAAATTACTATTTCAGAATCAGTTGTTTGTGAATACTAAACCATCAGTTATATTTGTTAGATGGCTGAAAACTTGTCATAGCTGAAAATACCAATTAATTTTCAATCATAAGGAAAGGCAGAAATGCCCATCTGGACACTAAGAGAATCTCTGTGGGCTCCCGCTCACTGCATTTCAATCAAAGTTAAGATGAGAGAAATGGCAAAATAATTAGGCCTCTCTGAAATTCAGAAATTTGTGAATCTTTTCAAAACTTCATTAGATTTTAGTGATGTATCACATTTCCAGATTGGACGGACCATAGTGTATTGCCACATCGACTGATATCACAGAAAATGTTCAGTGATTGGAAAAGTTTAAATACAAAAAGTATTTCCAGTAACTCTGACTTAATTGGTCTTGCACTTGCCCACAAAGCAGTCAATTAGCAGTTTTTGTGAGTAGTGCACAAGTGGCTGGGCAAGGCTCACTTCAGTAATGTGAGACCATGACAAGTACCTTAGTTCCTAACGGAATCGATAGAGTGGCTGATAAAAGAGGATTCTGAGTCACTCAGGGACTAGAACGTGGATCTTGGCATTATTGTTCCTTTGCACTTACTCGAACAACTTAGACCACACATCCAAAGGAATTAATAGGCCAATGGGCAATCCAGGAGTGTCTATGTATCTGCTCATGAAATTCGTTTCAGGCTCATTGAGGTCAATGCAATAGAACATTTAGAATAGATCTCAGAATAGCACGGTCAGGAAAGGCCTTCGTATTTTGTTCTAAGTGTGATAGGAATATGCTGGAGGCTTTGATGCGAATTGTCAGTTAGAAAGATAAATTGGGCAGCAGCAGAATAGACTGCAGGGGCAAAACCAAAGGCAGGGACCAGGTGGGGCCCACGTCTGCGGCCCAGGTGGGAGAGGACGGTGGCATGATCCAGGGCAGTAGTGGTGGTGAAATGGGGTAAGATTTCAGGAGGAGACTTAAGTCAGAGCCTATAGGTTTTACTGTATACATTTGAGGAAAGAGAAGTACCAAGGGTGACTCGAACATTTTGGCCTGAGTGAGTGGGTGGATGACTTGCTGCTGCTTAGACTGCGAACGTTTGAAGGGAAAGAGATTTGGGGAGGAAAAAACAGGAGTTTTTTTGGCCGTGTTAAGTTGTATGTGGCATTGAGACAACCGAGTGGATGTGTTAAGGGGACAGAAGACTATGCCAGCCTGGAGCTCAGAGGAGCAGTTATGGAAGGGAAATCCTGTGCAGACACCAGGCTGTGGCTGGGATATAAGGCTATCAGGTCAGGTAATACCACACGGCACGTGAGTGAGGGATGGGAAGAGGCCCAGGGCTGAGCCCTGAGGTCTGCCAAATTTTAGAGGAAATCAAGGCCTCAGCAACAGATTTTCAATGTCACACCCCTTTTTTGCTGTAATTCCATTTGCCCCACCTCAGCCCCCAACCACCTGCCCTCATATGCACGTGCTGAACAGTGGGAAGAACTGCTGATGGGAATTTTTTTTTAAGTGTAAAAACAGCAAAGAAAGAAGAGCCTATTCCTTTCAAAGGAAGAAGCAGGGATGATTTTGCTCCTTGGGTGTTTAAGAGAGTAGCCAAATCTGGTCCTAATGCCAGGTTCAGGCCCTTCCCTGAACCTCCACCCACTGACTCTGAAGAGCTTGCACAGGTCCAGGAACCCTTCAGTAAGAAAGGGTTCCTTTGTGTGCAAAGTACAACGCTTACCTAAAGGTTAACAGAAAACCCAGACTGAACTGGGTTAAACAGTTATATTTCACAAGCAAAAATCTGAAAGAGAGAACATTTTAGGGTCAGCCCATCCCAGGCTCTGAGGTGCCATCAAGGACCGAATGTCTCCATCTGTTGGCCTTGCCATACTCAGCGTGCACCTTGTCCTCAGCCTTGCTCCTCTCTCATCCTAAGGGGCTGCAGGAGTCTGGTCTTCACCTGAGACAGGACAGCACCAGGGCAGAGAAGAGTGAACCGGGTCTCTCCCTTTATTATGTCAGTGAGAAACTCTTCCTCAGGGGCTGCCAGACCCTTCCTCATGGTTCAGAGGCCAGAGTTTGGTCACAGGCTTCCCCGAAATCAACCAGGGGTGGTGAGGCCATCATGACTTCATGGTGATTTTGTTCCTAGGCTGGAAATTGGATCATGTTCTCTTAGCACACCTGAGCAAAAGCGGGGCTCTGACAGCAAGTAAACCGGGGCAGGGGTAGGGGCAGGGGTGGCGGGGGGGTGGGACACAGCTGCTGCGGAAGAAGCGACAGAGTAGGCTCTAAGGCTGAGCCTCTAGCCAGGATAGCCAATGTGTGTTCCTTCTGGGGAAAGGAAAGTGAGGTCATTTGGGGGCAGGGAGTGTGGAAACCAACTCTGTGTACACTGTGGAATACGTGGTGGTGAGGAATATGGACAAGCTGGGAGATACAAGGCTGAGATCCCTAGACACCCCCTACCCCAGTTGAAAAAGTCTGTCCTTATAGGTGACAGATTCTTGGTTTGAGCAAACTTTAATCAGACTCCTGACTCTCCTCCTATGCCCACCTGTGCACTTCCTTATAAAAATCCAATTTAACAAGAACCCTGCTAAGTCAGTTTAGTAAGAACCACCCCACCCAATCAATACCTGATCACCCTCGATATCTGATCAGGTTCCTCATCCCCCACCACCCCCAGGTGCTGTCTGCTCACCCTGCCTGTCTTCAGCAAGAATCCTGTAAGGTCACTTTAGCCAGAATCCACCTTATCCCTCATGTTTCTCTCAGTAATTTTCTACCCCCTGAGCCCCATCCTCCCCTTGGCTAAAATCCCCACTTGCTCATGCTGTATGTGAAGCCCAATCTCTCTCCTCCACTACAAAATCCCATTGTGGTGGTCCCTATATCTCTCTCCATAACCCCCTCTTGAATAAAGTCTCTTTTACAGTGCTTTAGCAAATGTCATTGAATATGGTTTTTCTTTTACATAGGAGAGAGAAAAGGGGGGCCTGCCATATGTGGCAAATTGAAACATGGCTATGTGTGCATTTCAGCTTGTGATATATTCGTTCATTTAGCCAATGAACACTAGTTAGACACCTAGTTGTGCCTGGAAATGAGCTAATTGCTGGGCATAAAGTTCATAGATCTATAGAAAGATACAGACATAGACATAGATCTATATCTAAAGATCTAAAGATGTAGGTCATACGTCCAGAGACAGACATGGATGTTCACTCAGGTGACTACAGAGGGGCAGGCAGAGCTCTGGGAAAGCCCAGAGAAGGGGGAGACAACATTCTTCTCTAGGTATTGGGGTCACACCACAGAAGGGGCTACATGTGATCTGGGACTAACAAGTGGTTATTTACATGTCTAAGAATGGAGAGAAGAGCATTGAGAACACATAAACACAACCCCAGGCTATGAACTTAGTGACTATATGTTTTAACACTTTTCCTACATTGACTGCAAATATATCTGCACTTCATCTTATGATGTGCAAAGAGAGGATGCCTTTCTGTCTGGTCTGGATATTAGCTGAAAAATACCATAAAAAGACAACTAAGAAAATCAGCCAATATTTGGCATAAAAATCAAGCACATCTAGCTCCATGCCTGCTGAGGCTGCCTGCCAAGATTCTCCCATAAGAAATAATTCTATTAATTTTCAATGCACCACTAGTTTTTTTACTGATTCTGCCAGAAAACATCTGTTCTTTCCATGACTTGTCAGCAAGTTTATTCTTTTTAATTTTCACTTTGTGGCATAGATTGTCTAAGTAACAGGTGAGAGGAAAACAAGTTGCTGCCACTCAGTGGTGAGGTATCTCCCACAGCAGGGGTTCCCAACCTGGGGCGATTTGACATCTCACGGGACACTTAGCAATGTCTGGAGGCATTTTTTTTTTGATTGCCATAACTTGGGGGAGAGAAGTTGTTGGCATCCTGTCCAGTTTAAATTTCTCTCCCATGTTCAATCACTATAAAATGGAAGCCCCCTCCTCCTCCCTGCACAGGGCAGACTAGAGGGAGTGACCGTGTGTGTGTGTGTGTGTGTGCGTGCGTGTGCTGAGAATGGGGAGGGGTCTTCTACTCACACACCCCTCTCTTTCTTTAGCAGGAGGGAACAGAGCTATCTCCTGCCTTAGTTGCCCATGGTGGGTGTAGTCCTCTTTCTTGACTGACCATGGGTTCTTTTTGTGTGACAGGCATACAGATGACCATTCTTTCGTGGGACACGCCTATAATCCCAGCTACTCGGAAGGCTAAGGCGGGAGGATTGCTTGAGCCCAGGAGTTTGAGACCAGCCTGGGCAGCGCGGTGAGACCAATAAAACAAACAAACAAACAAAAAAACCCAACCCACAAATGATCATTCTTTGCAAGGACCTATGGGCCTGGGGTCTCATTTCTGCAAAGTTATTTGGCTGGACGATCCTTCTCAAACTCCACATCTCACCCCTCCCTACTTCTCACCAAACTTCCTTCCACAGAGATCCCCTTACTCAGCAGGCATTTGTGTGAAGAGGAAGAGGCAGAAGCCAGCAAGATGGCTCAATCTCAGCCTCCTAGTGTGGTGTTGCTAACTCCACAGATACACGTGGACCCATGCCACTCCCCACGATAGAAATGCAGCTGCCCTTTGATATGCCTTTCTCAACCCTACATGTTCTCTTCTTCTGCAGCCTCCAACCTCGGTGGTTCATGTCTCTGCCAGGTCTGTAACTTAGCAACTTCCCAAAGAGATACTCACCAGTTTCCAGCTTTGGGGTTTAGGGTCCCAGTTCCTAGGATTAACCCATTCTCCTAGGGCTGCATCCTTTGGCTTTATGGAAGTAAGCAGGACTAGCCTCTTTCCAGGAACATGGCACTCCCCAACCAGGTGACCATTCCTCTGTCCTCGGCCCTGCCCTAATGTCCACCATGGGATAAGAGTCCAGTGGGAGGGCTTGCTCTGCTGAACTCAAGCCTCCCAGCACATCTGGGGAGCTGGGTGTCCTGAGAGGTGGCAGTAGCCTGGATGTTCTGAGCCTTAGCCACAAATCTGGCACAATTTTTTAAAAGTCCCTCCGTACACACAACACATCCTATTATTCACAAAAGCCCTGATTATAGAAAACATTATTTATTTTCCAGCAATTTACATTATTACATATTCCTTCTCTATTTCCATCCAGATGTGTATTCACATGCAAAATCTAAAACTATAAAAGAAATGTCTATACTACCCAAAGTGATCTATAGATTCTATGCAATCCCTATTAAAATACCAACATCATTTTTCATACATCTAGAAAAAATTATTCTTCATTTCGTATGGAACTAGAGAATACCCCATCTAGCCAAAGCAACCTTAAGCAAAAAGAACAAATTGGGAGTCATCAGTTTACCAGACTTCAAGCTATACTACAAGGTTATAATAACCAAAACAGCATGGTACTTGCACAAGAATAGAAGCATAGACCAATGGGACAGGACTGAGAACCCAGACATGAAACCATCCTCATACAGCCAACTGATTTTTGACAAAGCAGACAGAACATACACTGGGTAAAAGAATCCCTACTCAATAAATAGTGCTGGGAAAATTGGATAGCCACATGACTGAAGACTGAAACAGGATCCTCACCTCTCACCTCTCACAAAAATCAACTCACAATGGATAACAAACTTAAACCTAAGGCATGAAACCATAAGAATTCTAAAAGAAAATGTTGGAAAAACTCTAATAGACATTGGCCTAGGCAAAGAATTTATGAAGAAGACCCCAAAAGCAATCACAGCAACAACAAAAATAAATAAATGGGACCTGATCAAATCAAAAAGCTTCTGCACAGCCAAAGAAACTATCACTACAGTGAATAGACAACCTACAAAATGGAAGAAAATATTTGCATGCTATACATCCAATAAAGGGCTGATAACTAGAATCCATACAGAACTGAGGAAAATCAGTAAGAAAAAATCAAACAACCCCATTAAAAAATGGGCAAAGGACATGAACAGAAACTTTTCAAAAGAAGATAGAATAACGGCCAAGAAACACATGAAAAAATGCTCAACATCTCTAATCATCAGGGAAATGCAAATCAAAACCACAATGAGGTACCACTTAACTCCACTGAGAATGGCTTTTATCAAAAAGTCCCAAAACAACAAATGTTGGTGGGGATGTGGAGAGATAGGAACACTCATACACTGCTGTTGGGACTGCAAACTAGTACAACCTCTATGGAAAGTAATATGGAGATACCTCAAAGAACTAAAAGTAGAACTACCTTTTGATCCAGCAATCCCACTACTGGGCATCTACCCAAAGGGAAAAAAGTCGTCCTATAATAAAGACATCTGCTCTTGAATGTTTATAGCAGCACAATTCACAATTGCAAAGATGTGGAAACAACCCAGGTGCCCATCAATACATGAGTGGATTAATAAAATGTGGTATATGTATACCATGGAGTACTACTCAGCCATAAAAAACAATGGTGAACTAACACCTTTTGTATTATCCTGGATGGAGTTGGAGCTCATCCTTCTAAGTGAAGTATCACAAGAATGGAAAAACAAGCACCACATGTACTCACCATCAAATTGGTACTGATGGATCAACACTTACGTGCACATATGCAAGCAGCATTCATTGGGTGTCGGGCAGGAGGAGGGGGGAAGAGGGGATGGTAAATTCACACCTAATGGGTGCGGTATGCACTGTGTGGGGATGAGCACGTTTGTAGCTATGACTTGGTCAGTGCACAGACAATATATGTAACCTCAACGTTTGTATCCCCATAATATTCTGTAATAAAAGATAAAAAAAATTTAAAAATAATTAAATAAACTATCTGCACCTTTAGGAAAAAAAAAGGCTTGCTGCTCAAGCATCAGCCTTTTCATGCACAGCTCTGAGCGTGAGAGAGACCAGAACCCTCATCGCCTCTCTCACAACTTCCTGAAGCTTCACTTGGCCAGATGTGGCTCAAGACAGCCTTCCAGCTTAATGGAACTCCTTGTTAGATGACTGATGCCTGGTGCGTGAAGCTTCTAAAGACTTTCTTCCCTTCTAAAATTTATGTGCTTGAGTGAAGGAAGGTGAGAGTAATTAACATAATTGCACAGCAATAACTTAGTTTAGGTGTTTCACACTTTACTTTTCTAAAAGTAGGCAATAAGAAGTATTATGATTTATGAATGAAGGAGTTTTTTAAAGTATTATAACTTTATTATATTCAGAAGATACATATATTGGAGAGATTTATATTTTTGTTCTTTTTTGGCATCTGTGTAGTCAATTGATTTTCATTTGAATTGCTTTTAAATGCCGTTAGGCTGAAGTTTTGAAAGAATCCTATGAATTTGTTCCATAGGTACTTAAAGTACTAAATTGGTTACAGTTCAAAGCATTTACCACAGAATTCCTTGAACAGATTCTGTCCGTACAAAATATTTATGCTAATATTTTCTCCCATTCCATAGATTGCCTTTTCATTTTGTTGATTGTTTCCTTTGCTGCACAGAAGCTTTTTAGTTTGATATAATTCCACTTGTTCATTTTTGTTTTTCTTGCCTCTGCTCTTGGTGTCATGTCCAAAAAAATATCATTGCCAAGACCAACGTCAGGGAGCTTTCTCCTTCTGTTTTCTTCTAGGAGTTTTATGATTTCAAGTCTTTAATCCATTTTGAGTTAATTTGTGTGTATGGTATAAGATAAGGGTCCAATTTCATTCTTTTGAAAACCACATAAGGGTTTAATATCCAAAATATAAAAGGGACTTATACAACTGAGAGCAAAACACAAACAACCACTTAAAAACATGGGTGAAGGACCTGAATAGACATTTCTTAAAAAGACATACAAATGGCTGCCAAGTATATGAAAAAATGCTCAACATCACTAATCATCACAGAAAAGCAAATCAAAACCACAGTGAGCTATCACCTCACACTTAGGATGGCTATTACTAAAAAACCAAAGGATAACAAGTATTGGTGAGGATGTGGAGAAAAGAGAACCCTTGTACACTGTTGGTGGGAATGTAAATTGATACAGCTGTTATGGAAAACAGTGTGGAGGTTCTTCAAAAAATTAAAAATAGAACTACCATATGATCCAGAAATCCCACTTCTGGGTATATACCCAAAGGAATTGAAATCAGGATCTCAAAGAGATATCTGCTCTCCCATGTTCATTGCAGCATTATCCACAATGGCCAAGATATATAAACAACCTAAATGTCCATCAACAGATGAATAGATACAGAAATTGTGGTATGTACACACAATGGAGTATTATTCAGCCTTAAAAAAAGAAGGAAATTTTTCCATTTGTGACAACATGGATGGACCTGGAGGGCATTATGCTGAGTGAAATAAGCCAGACACATAAAGATAAATACCATGTGATCTCACTTATATGTAGTATCTAAAATAGTCAAATTCATAGAAACAGAGAGTAGAATGGTGGCAATTGGGCACTGGGGGTGGGAGAAATGGGGAGGTGATGGTTAAAGGGTACAAAGTTTCAGTCATGCAGGATAAATAAGTTCCAGAGATCCACTATACAGCATAATGAATGTAGCTAACAACACCGTACTATATACTTGAAATTACTAAGAAGGTAGATCTTAAGTCAAGTGTTCTTACCAAACAAAACAAAACAGTAATAATAATAAAGGGGGCAGTAGGAAACTTTGGGAAGTGATTGATATGTTCATGGCCTTGATGGTGATGGTGGTTTCACAGGTGTATAGTTATTCCAAACTCATCCAGATGTGTACATTAAATATGGACAGGTTTAACAAAAATGACAAAAACGGAAACAAAATACTTATGCTAGACATGCCCTGGAAATAAAGTAAAAGCTGCCCGCTCATCCTTGGATCTGTCAAAACTTTAGTCACCAAGTGAATGTGTTTATCATTTATACAAACCACGCACCTGGAAATCTGTTCAAATATTCTGGATAAAGACAATAACCAGATATTAGAGTTTCTATCCTCCCATTTTCTTTGTCCCCCACAAAACGTAGAAAGAGTAACGCAGGTAAATCAGAGGTATTGAGGACATCAGGAACCAATGGGGTTAATGAAAGGGCCTGAATGTTGGCCCTTCTCTCTGCAGTCTTGGATTCTCTTCACCATCATAGGCTCATTCTGTGTCTCATATGGGGTTGCTTCTCGCAAATAACCCAAAGTAGAAACACAAAATATAACTGTATTGGTGGCTTCTAATGACACAGATTCTGTATTCTATGAACAAGCCGCCTGGGAAAGCGGAAGGAGAGTGGCGTTCTCGTTGCTTAGTGAGGAGATGGCTCTACTGGAGCTGAGGGCAGTGGCCTGATCTTGAAGGGTTTTCAAAGCCATGTGGAGAATCCAGTCAATTCATGGCTTTGGCTCTAAGTGAAGGTCAGTGTTGCAAACAGCCAGTGAGACACAGCTGAGGTCGTCATGTAATATGGCTGAGGCACCGTCTTCCACCCTGCCACAGACCAGTATTTCTCCTCGAACTTGTCTCCAAAAAATGCTGCCCCTCCCCTGATTAAATGATGTGTTTTTAAATTATGGGCAAGGGGGATCTTGTAATGGACTCTTTTTCCTTATCCACTCTGCCTACCAAAAACTCAGTGCTAAATTGCTGTCCTATAATCAACAGCTGTAAAAAAATTTTAAGGCCTGTCATTGTGGCTACCAACTGGCTCTAGCATTTTCTGACTAATCAATGCTCATTTTCTTTGTTCTAATTTCCTTCATTTAATCTTATAGTGCATACAGAGTTCTATAAATTGTCTAATATTAAAAATGGTATGGAATATAAATATATTAAAAAGCATTTGTATTTCATAAGGTAAAAAAAATCAGTTCTTTGTTTACTCTTGTACATGTGAATAATATAAATGAACAAGTGGCACTTTAGGATGCCACATGCAGAATGGACAGGGAAAGTTTAAAAGATTGGTCCAGGAGATCAACCAGAAACACATGCATCCATTAGAATATCTAGATGTGGGATGAAAAAGACATGAGATATGGTAATGGTTCTTGATTTTCCCACAAAAATGTGCAATTACCCTCCAAGAAGTACATCAAATACTTCCTCTTTATTCTCCTACAATTCAGTTTTGTGGTTTCTGTTCTTACATTCAAGTCCTTAATGTCTAAGTTGAGGTGTCCACATTTTGTCCATGAGGTTAGGGAGCTCATATACATTCCTGAGTAAGCAAATGACATGGCAAAATGTGTTTAAGAACATTAATCTAGTGACTCTGGAAGAGATATGTTGGAAGATTAAAATTGGGAGTAGACTGGAAGAAGGGTAATCAATTTACAGATCATTTCAACAGTCTAAATCCACCAGAGCCATCATTTGTTTCTAGTGTGCTCATCTTGATTCAAGTCATTTAGAATGTTACAAACAGTTGGTTCAACCAACCTACTATGCCTGGAATTGTTTTCTCCTGGACCACAAATGTTCTCTCACTCATTCTCCGCCCCTACTGAGAGCAGAGTTCGGATAAGAGTAGGAATGTTTATAGGGTGACAAGGACCAGACCTGAGCGTGGTTCTGCCACCTGTTTCACCCCATGAATGTTCCAGTCACAACCAAGCCTAAGGAGTCTTCACAGGATGTGTAAATCCAGCTTCAAGAAGTGGCCCTTATGTTTCTGTGTATTTTCTAAGGATGGAACGTAGGAAGTTAGAGAAGACGAACACTTTGCAGCAGAACTGTTGCAGGATGAGATGGTCCTCTTCCTCATGGTTTACCCGCCAAACACACATTTTCACGGGGGCTTTGCTTTGTCAGCCACGCAGGGGCAGTTGGAACCCATAGACCAGGCATATCCAAGTGATATTTGGAAGTAAGAAGTGGCATGACCCCAGGCCATGATGAGGGTGATGCAAGTGAAGTGCCTAGGACACAAAATGGAAGGAGATGGCCACTTTCAGGGTTGTGCAAGTGCAGCGCACATCCTTAAATTTTGTGCCCTACCTGTCTAGACTCACCTTCATCTCAAAACACATCTAAGTTTCCAGCAAGAGATAATGAAGAGAAAGTTAGTGATGTAAATGGCAGAAATGGGATAGTCAAGAAAAAGAACAACTTTATGTTGGAAAGAATTATGTACGGCAAGAACCTGTTGTGTTTGATACGACAGCAGGACTGCCTGCTGGGTAGGGACTGGGGTTTTCTGATTCTTAGAAGCAATGGTGGAAATGTAGGGTTCAGAGGCTTTTGCTTACTTTTTCTAACTCTTGCTAGTCAGAAACATTCTGTAATTTCACTTTTTTAACCTTTGGATTCATCCCATTTTAACATCCTTGTATGTCTTAAAAACGTTGAAGATCAAACCTGATTGAAGTCGTGTTTTTCTCTGTTTTCATCATCTGACATCAATAGACTGATGCGGTGACCTTGCGTGGTGCTTCTTGTGTTTGTTGTTAGTTTCAAAGCTTAAGGAAGTTGGTGAGTGTCTTTCCCATTTCTTTTATTTAGCTGCAGTTTTTCAAAAGTTGGCAGACATGTTTGATACAACATTATCAAACAAGTCATCACTGTGGACATTAGAATGCCTTCCTTTATCTTCGTGTTTTTCATCTTTATTCGTTAGGCGTGTGTGATATGCATTCTTGTCCTTACCATTTTTTAGGTTGTGAACTTCATGATGCACCATGCAAGGGTGGCCCACAGTTTCAGATGCGTGATCAAAGCACCACTGAGCTCATACTGCTCATTGATGATGCGTCCCTTCAGTGTTGGATGAGATCAATTATTTTCACCTAGGCTACGTTCTGCCTTCTTGTTTTCCTCTCCTCATTATTTACTTTTCTGCCTATTCGTTTATGTCAAGAATTAATCTGTGTCTTTTTAATTATGACCCATACTAATTAGAGCAATATTTCAATGATCAATTTTTAAAAGCATGCTCCTTTCAGTTATAAACATTTCCCCTGTTAGATTCATATTTCTATACCCTTCAGGCATATTGCAGCTAATCAACCCACAGCACACACATTCCTGATAATGTAACGGCAAAAACTGGAGTCACGTTGCCCAAGGAAACACCGAGAGGTATACGAGGATGCAGAGAGATCAGGTTTATTAACCCTGGCGGGCTCAGAGGGGATCTTCCACCAAAATCTGAGCACCCCTGGTCAGGGGGACTTGTCTTTTATACTTCAAGGGCAAGGAGGTGGTACAGAGCTGCTTATACCAGAAGTGTACACATAGGGAAGTTACTGTAACTTACAAGGTAGCTGCTGCAAGGGAGAGCTGTTTAGGAGAGAGCTGAGCTGCAGCCATTAGTCAATTTCACAAGGCGACAAGCAGTCTTACAGAAGCAGATTAAGCAATTAACATACATAGGTCTACAGCTTGCCTGTTTCAGGGTAAAAGGGTTTTAGCGAATTTCTATTTTTCCCTCACAATAACTCTATCTCACATTTGGTTCAGTGTCCTTTAAAGTCTGTCTTATAGAGGGATTCCCATTAAAATTAAAAAGAGTTTTGAACTTGGAGTACAATCAAGTCCTAGAATGCTGGAGCCAGAAGAAAGTTTTTAGGTTATTTTTATCTGAACCCTCACTTTGTGGACACGGAGACCAAAGTGTCCACAGATGCTCACCCCAGGTCAGACAACAAACTCAGGGAGCCCGTGCTAGATTGCAGGTCTCCTGACTCCCATTCTAGGAATTAACTCTGAGAAGAGAAAAACAAAACAAGACAAAAACTGTAGTCAGTGTATTGATACATAATGGACTCCTTGTGCATACATTTATACACAACATGTAAAAAGACAACACAATAAGCTTGACCTTAATTAGGGTGAGTTAAATATAAGAGTTCTTAAAATGTATCAAATGAAGAATGCATGATGGCAGAAAATATAATTGCTTAGTAAATGCATAGGAAGAGCTTTTCAGAGAACTTGCTAAAAAGGTAGACTCCTAGTACATTTTTAACATCATATTTCACAAAACAAGTTTATCTGAAGAAAGAGTAGTAGTACGATACTCTTAACAACAAAAGAAGATACTTTTAACATTTAACACACTGAACTTACTATTAATGCTGCTGTAGGGTGGACCAGGAAAAGACACTTATGCCACTTGATATTTACGATAATTACTTAAGAGAAGCCTTTAATTGGGGGCATGGACAGTGTCTTATTTACTTTGTAATTGCAGTGTCTAACAGGGTGCCCCTGGGTAATACAGAGGCAACACCCTATCAGTAGCTATTTATGGATAGGTTAGAAAAAGGACAGAATGCATAGATTAGAGAAAGAAACATCAACAACTCAGAACAAATGGAAGAGAAAGGAACCAGTGTGTAAAGAGATTAGTGAGCTTTGGGGCCTGGGGGTGGGGAGCAAAAACAAATTCCACCTGCTTCATTAATTTTGCATATCAACCCTGCTCATGAAGTTGGATTTAGATTTCATGTAGGAACCATAAATTAAGTTAGAGAACTTAAAGCGTATCAGTGTGGTGATGCAATAACAGGATAGAGAAAATTTAGCAATCATTTTCAACCCTTGACATATTCTCTAATGGAAAAATGTATTAATAGGAAAAAATGTTCCCAATCCAATTTGGGTAGGGATCATGTTGACAATTTCTGGTACATTGTATGTAGAAAAATAATTAATAGTGTCTATTAGGTATTTAATATCTTCCGGCTACTGTAGTGGAGGTTTTGAATACTCATGTAAGCCTCACAATCTTCAAACAATAAAATAAAAATAATAGTCAAGCACAGTGGCTCACGCTTGTAATTCCAGCACTTTGGGAGGCCGAGGTGGGAGTATTGCTTAAGGCCAGGAGTTCAAGATCAGCCTGGGAAACATAGCAAGAGCTCATCTCTTAAAAAAAATAATAATAATAGCAGCTGTAATTTATTGATTGCTTACAGTGTACCAAGAAATACTGTAATCAATATTTTATATGGATTCTCTAGTTTACTTTTCTCACTAAACTCCATGAGTTAAATACTATTATTCATTTTGTTTGGAGAAAAAGGATGAAATAGTTGCAAAGTAAAGTTCTTAGGCAGCATCAAATTATTTATAAATATTTATTATGATGAGATATTCAGCCCATACTTGGCAGAAGTCTGAACCTCAGGGAGACAAGATGAGAACATCTTTTGTCCTTGGGATGTGTCCAGGAGTATTTCCCTGGACTGTGAGGAGAACCACGTCCCGTTCCTGTGTTTGAAAGGCCAGAGCTGGCCTGGACCATGAACTTGCCCAGTGATTGTGCAGGCGCTAGGTTTGCACCCAGGGCGCTTTCCAGACAGGAGCGGGAGCAGCCCTGCTCTTCCTGAACTCTGCCCGGCAACAGGGTCCAGCTGCCCCAGGGGTACAGCTGTCAACAGCTGTTCCTCCATAGGCTGTCATTGCTTTCCCAAGTGTCAATACTTTGGAAATTAGTTCCTGCTGTAACTGAAGGCAACATGATTTCATTTCTATAAATAAGGGCAAAGTATAGAGTTTGTACTTAGTTAAATTAGCTTTTTCTCCAATTAATTTCACTCAAATGTTATTTATGTATTTTTGTAATGGCTTTTCATTAAAGGAAATAACTATTTCTGGAATTTGCCACACTCAAAAAAAATCTTGTATGAATGTGAGAAATAATATTAAAGTATTTTGGTTTAAAAAAATTTGAAACTACATTATTAACGTATTTGATTCCTTTGAGGCAGAGCCTAGCACCTTAACAAGAAAATGACTATTTCCCAATATCGCCGGTGACGTAGTGTGAATGAATGCAAACCTGCCATTTTTGTTATATGTTTTCAGAATCACACACACCAGTAAGTCATGCTCCTTTCTCTGCACTGTTTCCCATCATCCAGCCCCGTCTGGCAATGCAGCCTTTTCTGGCCCCAACAATCTCTAATTTTTACACTTCTTTTCTGATGTATCTTCACTCCTAAGAGGCTCAGTGTTAAATTCGAACGCTCTGTATTACTGGTCATCTTCTTTGAGGGGAAAGATGGTTTGACTTCATTCAGTCTTCCACAGGTGGCCATAAACCTGGAAATACATATATATAACTGAATATCCATAAGTGGCTTATTGATATGCCATTGCAATACATGATATATTCAGTGGTGTTACACAAGATACTCAATGGTGTTGATTAGTAGTAGCGATGAAAAGTTCAACACACTGCAAAATTGGCAGCAAACATGGTGCCTTTAGCCAGCATTTTCATCAATCCCTGCGCTTGCATCTTTAAAACATGCTTCAGATGATTTGTGCCTCTGATTGTCATTGAATAAACCCTCACCTTTTGCATACTCCAGAGGAAGTAATCAATGTGGTTCTGAGCTGAGGAGCATGCAACCCACTCCACAGGACCACATTATCTATCTCAGTTTTGAAAATTATCAACCACCTGGTACACCCCTGAGTGAACCTGGTGCACCTTGGGCTGGAAGCACTCCGGGGGGCTTCCCCTAGCTTCTCATGCGTGGGCATTAATTGCCACTTAACATGGTGAAATATGTTAAACATTTGTTTGTTTTTCCAAACTTTTATCCACCCTTTGTTAAACAGAGTGCCCATCCTGTCAGTGAGACTCAGTCATGATTTTCCAAGTAAACAAAAGGCTCAAAGAGTTAGCTCAGCAGTCAGCCAATTAATCATAAGACATGGGCTGAGTTTCTTCCATATAATTTGGTCCAAACGGGCAAAAGAACTAGTCATCTCTTAGTGACTTTTATGAAACTGTTACATTATGTGTAGTGATAACCACCTTACTTGCTACCTCAGAGGTTTTACACATTGTAGCAACAAACACAGCACCACATTTTCCCTTATACTACTGCTTTTTAAAGTGTGGTTCCTGAACTAGCAGCATGGGTACCACCTGGGAATTCATTATAAATGCAAATTTTCAGCCTCCACCCCAGACCTACTGAATTAGAAACTCTGGGATTGGGGCCCAGCAAATTGTGTTTTATTTAACAAGCCCTCCAGGTGATTCTGATGTATGCTAAACTTCAAAAACCATTTTCTAACATCTCCCCAAGACAGATATTAATGGAGAATATTAGTTTTACACTTGGCTGCCTTCACACTGAGCCACAGTATGACTACAGTCATGTGCATTTGATTCACAGGCTGCTGACATCAGGAAGTGCTCCATTTAATCTTCAAAGTAAAGCTGAATATGTGAGCACACACTAGGCAGATGTTTATGCCCTGCAGCATGAAGAAAACTAACTTCAAATTTTTAAATCATTGGCATTTTGGCTAACTGTATGTTCTGAGGAATTAGGCCACATGTGAATAAAATATACTCATGAAGGATTGGATAAAATGTCTAATCTCTATCTTAGAACTCATGAGATTCTGAAGTTTTAAGGTTTTTTGTTTTTATTTTTAGTTTTTTTCAACTAAGCAGGTATAAACTTTTAGGACAATATAATTACTGGGCACAGAACTTCTATAACACAAAATAGTTCATTCATTTAAAAAATTTATTTAGTTATTAATTGATAAATATATAACCATAACCTTATTCGAAGATATCTCTCTGAGTAGATATGAAAGGATGCCTTCTCATTTTGAAGGCAAAAAGAGAAAGGCATATTGATTCTAACAAATTTAACAAATAAACAGATATTCTGTATAGAGCAGCACACCACTTTACCAAGAATATAATATATATATTTAAAATATAAATCCATTGCTAAAATCTCATGATCAAAATAAAGATAAAATCAGTTTGAAAGACTAAGTCCACCCTGCTTTTTTCTTTACTTTTCTTTTTTTTGGCAGCTCTAAAGTATAAAATATATAGGCTTGGTTCACTTATTACTTGCCATTTACTATAATCAGGATTGGGGCAACCAAATGGTAAAATAGCTAAGTCTTTAGGAGAGGAAGGGTGACTATTCCTTCATCCTTTTATCTTGGATTTTAAACTCTTTCTCTCTATATATGATAATGATATATATACACATACATATATATGTATTTCCGTGGGTTAAAGATTTGGCAACAGGTGTAATTAAGACACAGGGTGACGTGTGAGAAAGCATGGGAGTGAAGAGACCCAAGGTGTGGCCAACTCTCTTTTCCACGTTGTGTGTAGGTAGGAATGTCATCAGGCATTGCTCCCTCTGAACAGCCTAGTTTTTGCCCATCTCTTCATAGGTGCTGCATGATGCTCAAAGTCTCACATCAAAATTCTCTGCCCCTTGCCTCTGTTTCCAGTACCCCTCAGCTCATGCCTCTGACTCACATTTGCTCTTGCACCGTGCTGATCATTTCCAATCATCGATTTTCACTTCTGCATCCTGTAGTGCTTGGAGGCCTCATGTCATCTGCTCTTGAGTTAGTCCTTCCCATCTCAAAAAATAATCTTAAGCGAACTGAGACACACAGCCAATATTTTATGACATGATTTTTCCCCCTTTCTTTGTATTCGAACACCAGGCACAGGCCAGTATAGTTGCTGCTCATTAAAAGTCCATGGGGAAAAAGATGAATTTTGGTAGTAGTTTCTCTAAATTCTTACATTTGGGTTTCTACAAACTCTCTCTGAATTCTAAGTTTGGGGAAGAACATTTTGAAGCTGGACATGGGATTCACCAGCAAACTGAATTAGACTATCTCTACCTGTAGGTCCACAATTATGACAGCTTCCAGAACATCTGAGTCGGAGGCCATGAGCACTCTGCACACAGCCGGTCAGTCTCAGGTTGTGGGCTCAGGAAATCTTCCAGGACTCACTGTTTCCATTCTTCAAACTCCTTCAGCATTGGCTGCTTATTGTTCTCACTCAATTTGCCCTCCTATCTGGATATAGATCTCATTTATCATATTTTTATTTATTCTTCTGTTCTCAGGCTGTTTTGCCTCAATACCTAGCTGCAAACCTTGTGGAATGATGCCATATAAAATGGTTACCACCCTCTTCCCAAATCGACAGCACTTTCAACCTCTCTGTCCTGCTGAGATAGAAGTTTACATACCAGTTTAGAGATCAACACAAACTTACCAAGAACCTACATTGCTCTAATCAAATGCTCAATCACACTTTAACAGACCTTAATACTTAAGTAATTTTAATTGCTGACGTAGTTTTCATGGAAAGCACTCAGGCAGCAGCATTTATAGAGGACATATTTGTGACCTTGTAAGAAGGCTGTGGACATCAGCTAAGAACATGACTATCATTTAAGCACTTTGATCTAATGGAACCAAGACATACACTGATGCATGCATTAAAATTCTTATAATCCATGACCTGTGATGGTATCGATTTGGGCAGCTACATTTGGGTAGCAGAGGGAAGACGAGACTTAGCCAATATGTGGTTTAATCAAGACCCGATAAAATAAAGAAACATCCTAAAAGACGGTGGTAAAGTGAATCAAAACACTTGAAAAGACTTTCTAGGTTCTGTGTAACCAAGATATGGTCACAGACTGAGATAGGAATTTAATACGTTGATACCAGTGATCCTGGGAACACCAGTGTTCTCCCATGGTCCCTGACTTCACTTTGACACCGAAGTCCTGTGGTTCTCATCTTGCCAGGAAGTTTGTTCAAGCAGTTAGAATCACCTCTCTTAGTTTTTCCTAATGTGTTAGCGGAATTAACTACTTTTGACACTCCAGCTCTTATGTCAAAAGACACTTTTGTGAGCAATGAGCAGAACAACACAGTGTAGACTTCTGGTTTTCTTAACCAACTTCAGCCCAAGGACAGGTTATTTCTGACCTAAAGGTCTCCTTAGACTTGTGACTCCTCCAAATTGGGCTATTCCTCTAGGGAAAATGATGGGCTGAGTTTATGCTTGATGGTATCAGGCCAGAAATTTCTTGTTTATATGTGTCAGAATGTTTAAGTTCTTAACATTTTCTGTTAATTAACAAAACATATATATATTATTTGCCAAGATTTATTAGATTTGTAGTCTGAGAAATAAAGACAAGAATTGTATGGTCAAAACCCAACTGCTAGGACTACAGTAAATTATTTAGCATCTCTAAGTTAGTTTTTATTTTTACTTTTTTTTGTGGGAAATAGGCTGACTTTTAGGTTGCCTGTGTGCATTAGAACTAAGGAGGATAAAATTGGCAGAGAGAAGACTAGAACACAAGGCAGGACTGTCTCATCCTTATTCACTCAGGACCAAGCTCAGGTTCTTTAGGTGCTCAATAATTATTTTATGTATAAATGAATAGATACTTGAGGTAGATACTCTATAAATGTAAAATCTTATTATCATTGCAGATTTTATTACTGTTAATAAAATTTCATGAAAGATATAGATAGGTTAAATCAAATTTGTTTGGGATGAGCTAAGAATCATTGGCTTTAATATTTAATTTTCACTCATGGATATACAATAAAAAGGGTATTACTGTTTTAGAAGCACTATATCCATTTGAGGAATTACATGTGACTAATGATCATTGATTTTCCTCACATGTCTTGCTATTCCAATCCTCCTGCCGTGGAGGATATGGTTGTGGACCAGACACACCCTCTGAGCGTGAGGATGCGTCTCTGAGCCTTCAGTCAGGTGAGACCCTCTGTTGTATGCTGTCTAATAGGATGGTTGGTCATATGTAGACAACCCATGGCATATAGACCAATATAGAATGTCTGTTACTACCTGTCCTCCTGTAATGATCTAACCTGTCCACTTTAAGCAAAATTCTCTCTTCGTTTTTTAATTTCATAATTTCCCTCTTGCCTATTTTACTCCCTCAATACATCTCCTTCCTTTGATCTTTTATATTTTTCTCCTGCTATATCTTAGGACAGCTAGTGGTATCTCTGGACAGTATTTACCCAAACTGGGAGTATCTTAGGGTTAGGAATAGTTTACAGTGTTGGTCTATACTTAATGCAGGCATGTGACAAATACATATCTAGTATATATATGGAAATAGCATTAAGGATACAAAGATTGGATTTTACATAATATTTGATAACTTCAATGTCTAAGAGAAGAAGCAGGCAAGAAAGTGGTGATCACAGCATGTCTGGTCAGGGCTGGGGCACCCAGGATGCTGAGGAGACCCAAAGGGGCAGATGTACAGAATGAGAAACCCTGATAACTGGGTGGTTAGCAGTGAGTTTGTACTCATTTTGTTTTGAAAGAGATTTTCCTACCATGCCTTTCCTCAGATAAAATCATTCAACAGCTCCCCATTTTTTGAATAAATTTTTAAATGTCTTCATTTCAGTGTCATCTCCGATATGACCTCCACATCCTTCCAGTCACGTCTTCCACACCTGCTGCTACTCACAGCCAAATGTCGCTCTTCATAGTTTTTCACACATGATCCTCATTTTCCAGCCCTGACCCTTGCTATGCCTAAAAGGACCTTTCCTCATATGTACGCACATACAATACCGGAAATCCCAGGTTAGATGGTACTTCTCCAGGAGGTTTGCTTTAATTCCCCCATAGAGATTTCTCCATAGGGAAATATTTACTTGTCCTCACCAATGGCGTCAGAAGAGGTGCGAGTCACGGGAACAACCCTGACTCCCTGAAACACGTGGTTTGGGAAGAGGAAGGATGAAAGGGCGAAGGATGAGGAAGCTTTGATTCCTGGGGAGCCACAGGGTCACCCCTGCTGTGCTGTGATCACTTACTAAAGGTAAAAGTGACCGGTGGAGTTTAGAAGTGGTATAGACCCAGCTCCCAAAGACTTGGCTCACTGATGCATAAGGGACTGAAAAATAATAGGGAAAAAGGTGAAATATACAATCCCTTGGCTAATGTTATCTATAATAGCTAAAATGAGAGTAAAAGAGAGTCAGTACTGAGACTGGACTAAGCTCAGATGTTGGTCCATCTGAGCTATGGACACTAGTCCCAGAGCTGCCCTCAAAAAGGACAATTGTGCTGGGACAACAGGCAGTACCTCTAAGACCTGTAGTCACCAAAAAGGGAGTCCAGGTAGGAGAGGGCAAAACCAAGAAAATACTGAAACCAGAGGGTAGAGTGTGAAGGAGTTAACTCATCAGCTTCCAGAAGAGTCTTTACTAAAATGAATGTGAGGGTGACTAATTTAGGGGGAGTGTCCCTGGTTCTGAATGCAGAACTGCTGAGGAGAAGAGCATGTTTGGGTTGATACAGGATCCACGGCTCACTATGGAACAATCACACATCACCATATATGACCCAGACACATAGCAAGTTATTCCTTAGGGAACAGGTAGCCTAGTAGACCGAATAAAAGACACTACAAAGTTGTTTACCCTGAGAAGGAGGACTGTGTGACTACCCCTGTAAAAGTCCATTGGAACACCCTGGATGAAGCAGTTGGTGTGCTTTTTATGTGAACCATGCTGGACTGGCTGTATAATGATCTGGATATTCACCCATTGGTTATTCCTCTCATGCAGGCATGATAAATGCTGTGACTAAGGGGACCTCTTTGGCATAATCACCCTGTGTAGCTTTACTGCTGCAAAATCAAGCAACAGGCCAAGAACACTTATTGGATTTGCTATCTCAACCTCCCCTCATGGGTCTTAGAGATATAAACCAAAAAAAGTGAATTAATTAACAAGAAAACAGAGAAAGACAGAAAGGAGAGTCAAGGGACTCATTTCAGCAGGGCAGAAAACTTTAGATGGTTGTTTAAAAATGGGATGAATAAAGCAAACATTAATGGGGCTAAACAAAGGTCTTAATGTGGCTCTCTGGGAGGTTGGGTGGGCCTGTGGGAATCCCTGCAGATCCCCTGCTCACAGGAGCCCCCATTAAAGGGCCCTAAGCAAGTCTGCTTTATTTACCCTAGTTTGGAGGAATTTTAAAAGTCAGAAAACAAAGATTACAGTGAGAAACCCAGCCTGGAATCACCTGGACAAGGGTCAGGATGATTAATCAAGATAAAGTTTACGGAGGGGCCGGGGTCCCTCTGCTGGAATGTAAAGGCTTGTGTGCATGAACGGGTAATGTGGTCAGAGGGTGGAGAAGAAAAGTTTCTGGGACTCCTTGACATGTGCACTCGGTGCACTGTGGTACCAAAAACACATTGGTTAAGCCTAACAGGGGCTGTGGTTAAATTGAGAGAATGTAGGAATGTAAGGGTTGATAGGATAAAATAAGAGTTTGGATGAAAATTGGAATGTATAAACACTCTTTATGTGAAGTGGCTGTGTCTCTTTTACCTGAATATATTATGGGGATGGACATTGTATCTGACTGGGGAACATTTCTGCTACCTAGTGTTATAAAACAAAAGGCCTGTAAATTCAGCCTTTAGGAAACGTTAATTAGACATGCTAAATGGGAACCAATAAGATTGCCCAACCCTACACATTAAAGAATAAAAACTGGAGTGCTGGTTGGGGCAATTTCTCTGCACAATAGCGCTGTGTGGAGCACAGACTGAGGCTTGTAGCAAAAGCCTATGATCACCTCCCAGCAACAACTACTTGACTTTGGAACAGAGAATTTCCATTTGAATGGCAATTACTAACTTGTGATCAGACATTAATTGAAATAGCTCCTATGACTGAAGGGCATAAAGAAATCTTAAAACCTGAAATGTTATCACGCCTTGGGTGATTTTGCAGAAATGCTCTAATAGAAAGGACAATGATCACAGAAGTTCCATAATAAAATGGAATTGGTTTGTACCAGAACATGTTACCTTGTTCCTTTCCTGCTGCTATAACAAAATACCTGAGACTGGGCAACTTATTAAAAACAGAAATTTATTTCTCACAGTTCTAGAGATTGGAAAGTCCAAGATCAAGGTGACGGCAGGTTTGCTATCTGCTGAGGGCCCTTTCCTCATAGGTGTCCTCACATGGTGGAATTCAGAAGGGCAAAAGCCCTAAGCTTCCCTCCAGCCCTTTTATAAGGCACTAATCCATTCATAAGGATAGAGCCCTCATGACTTAATCATTCCCTAAAAATCCCTGCCTCTTAATGCCTCTACAATGAGGATTAAGTTTCAGCACATGAATTTGGGGAGATTCAGACCGTAGTACAGGGGAATGTAAAAGTTACTCCGTGTATTCATGAGCAGGTAGACTCTTTTCCCCTCGGACTGACTTTGGGGCCACCTGAAGTGGCCAGGCAGAAAGGCCACGGGAAATTGGTCTATTAAAGGAATGCCTCTCTGGGGCTTGCCCTGTGGAAATCACTCTAGGAATTTGGGGGGTGCATTGAAGTGGGACATGTCAATGCCTGTTGGAAGAACCCCCTTCTGGGATTAGAAGATAATCAGGGCCAAGTGGATATGCTGGTGTGCTCACTTGAGGTGGTTACCTGTGTCCATGAAATGAGGGGGCATTTCGGGGGGGTCACAGCAATGCAGGGATGAGCTGAATTAGACTTATTCCTTTTGTACTTTCTGAGGCACAAAATGCCAATACAGACTGCTCTCTTTGCCAGCAAGAGAGACAGAGACTATAGATGGCTATGGAGCAGATTCCCTGGGAGAAAAACCCTGTGAGTCGGAGAGATGCCAGTAGCCGTGGGGGGCTACAGATGGGTCCAGACAGGAATAGACACTGACTCTGGGCTTGGGTTTGCTTACCCAGTGGTAGATGCAAATGTTCAGAGTCCTTCAAAAAGAACCAGAACAGAAGATACTGCACCACTTCGAACCAACAAGTCACGTTTCTTCAGTTCAAGAAACAGTCTTTTGTCCTCACAGTAATGGTTTGAGAGAGGATTGGAATGGACAGTTAAAACGTTGCTCCTCTAAAATGGGAGAAGACACAGGAATGGAGGGCTGGCTTACATGCATTTTCAAGTGTGTGCTGACACTCAAAATGAGGGGAGCCAAGGGAGTGGTCCTACTGGACAGACTCCTCCCGTTTCCTGAGGGGCCTGAGGAAGAGAAAGTAGAGGAACATGCTGCTATGACTATGCACTTCTTCCCATAGGGGGGATATGGTACATTTTTCTTTCTTCTCCACATCACCTCACATTTCTTTTACTTACCTGCAATGGTGGTACCAGGACCAGGGCTGCAACTGTAAGTACCAGAAGAAGGAATAATTCCTAAATAAAAACTGTAACTATACTTTTAAACCTGTATGACAAAATCCCAAAGGGCCAGATGGCGCATTGTGCCTTTACTCCATCTGGCAAAACTGAGGTTGACAGGAAATGCAGATGTGTTGCCTAATGGTTGAAATATCCCTTATCCTATATGAATGGGGGCGGGTTGAGGGAGACGCACTTGCTAAAATCATATTGGTGCCAGGAATCTAGACCTGCCCAGTGGCTGAGCCTAACATGCCTTCCAAATGTGGAAAAGTTTGGGCATAACGGGAGAGATGGAGAAATACTAACTTATGCTAACAATGAATATTTGAGGCACACAATGAGGAGAATCCAATATTACATTCATGCTTTAAAAGAGACTCAGGGCAAGAGATGATATTGTCACTTGGCTCAATTATACCAGATGCTGGAAAGGGTGAAGCCATATATTGCTGAAAGCACCCTTGCTTGTGGAATTTGACAGAATTGAATGCCGACCTGTGTGGCTTCACCCTGGGTGACCTTTTGGTTATACAACATGATGGTGGACTGGACTAATTAGTAATGACTGAATGAGACTCTAGGAACATGCCAACATTTTTTGACTCTTATTTTTCAGGTTACTTTTACCATGTTGCAATATGGTCAAACACTGGCATTGCCGGTAAGAATATAATACTGATAACAGTCAAATGTATTGGGAAATTGAGTGAGAAGCTTCCTATCCTTACCCCACATTGGTTCCTCCAAATTTTAGGCATATAAAAAGAACCATTGCTAAAGGCCTCAGGGGAGTCTGTTGTGTAATGAAGAATCTGACTGGCCTTTGACCCTGGTTCCTGGAAGATGCTAAAACCTTGGAAATTCCCAAGTGGTAGGCGTGTCATTCTTACTCACGAACTCCTTGGATCACACCAGAGTTATGCTAAGGAGATGACTTGGGATGGAGGTAGACCATGCCAGAAAGAGCAGCCACATGACTGCAGGGTCAGGGCTTTGAGACACATGATGTACATTTGACCTCACAATCTCTGGTGAGGAGAGGGGGCTGGAGATTAGGCTAAACCATGTGGCCAATGATTCAGTCAATCCTGTCTGTGTAATAAAACCCCAGTAACAACTGGGGACACCGAAGCTCAGTGAAGCTTCCTGGTTGATAAACATATTGATGCACTGGGAGGGGCACAGAAGCCTCTGTGTTCAGGATGCTCCCAGACCTTGCCATATATGTCTCTTCTTTGGCTGGTCCTCATTTGTATTGCTTATGATAAAATAAGTACTAAGTATAATATTATATCATAATATCAATATCATAAGTATTTCCTGAGTTCTGTGAGTTGTTCTAGTAAATTATCAAACCCGAAAGGGTCATGGTGACCCCCACATTTTTAGCCAGTTGTCCAGAACTGCAAGTGGACAGGGGACACCTGAAGTGTGACTGGTGTCTACAGATAGGGCAGGCCCTTAAACCTGTTAGTCTGAGACTAACTCCAGGTGGTAAGCACCAGAGTTGTAGTGCAGGACACCAGTTGGTGTCAGAACTACAATTTCACATGGTTTTTCAGCTATGTTACAAATCCCCACTGGCCTGTAGGCTCCTTGAGAGAAGGAATCATATTTTACACTTCTTTGCCTTAAATGTAGTAAAAACTTAACAGGTGGATTAATATTAAAAGGTGTTTGCCAAAAAAAGATTTATTTTGCTAATCACCAGCTTAGTTATACAATGTTGTCATTTGTTCTAAAGACAGGGAATAACAGAATTGAGGCTCAGAAGGTGAGGAGATGTGCCCTGGAGAGTGAGTGGGGCCTCTAATTCCAGCAGCATGTTGTAAATCCCAGCTCCAAAATGCACCACCTGTAAGACCTGGGGCAGGTTATTACACCTCTTTAAAACTCAGGTTGCTCACTTATAAAATGGAATAAATATTAATTTTAGGCACTTTTGTGGTGATTATGAGATGTAAAGTCCTTAATATAATGCCTGGCTCCATGCTCAATGAGGATTAATTCATTCTAACGGCTAAAAGAAGAAATTGATTCAGGGAAATATAAAGATTGGTATCTTTAAAATGTGGTTTGGTGGTTTGGGATCCAGTAAGTACTGTTGTTCATCTTTCTATTTCTTTTTAATTGAATAAGTAGTAAACCAAAACAATTATATCTTGCTTAATGTTTTAAAATGCTTCCATGATGCAGACCAAACTTAAAAATACAAGAAAAGCTGTTTGAGACACCACCTTAAACAATCACACAATTAAAATTCTAGTTTCTCAGATGCTTACATCTTTTAATAATTATTTTCATCCTTTAGGTCCATGAAGAAAGACAAGAGAAGTTTAAAACAAATTAAGAGGCAGCAAATTAAAAAGAAAGTGGTAAAAATTTAGAGGGAAGAAAACCATATCCACTCTTGACATATACTCCAGAATAGCTGTATTCTCTCTTCCGATATTTACATCTTTATTTGTGAACAAAATTATTCATGCAGCTGTCTGTCCATTGACATTTCAGAATTTTAAAGGTAGAATGTAAATTAGGATACAAATTAGGATGCAAAGCCCACAAACCACTCAAACAAGTGGAAGTGAAATTATACTCCCACCTGGTGATTATTACTGATTCATCAGTAGAGGCAGAATCTGATCATTTCAAAACTAACTTGACACAGATTCCTTACAGGTGCTTAAAAAGTCAAGTTTCAAAGCTGTTAAACATGAGTAAAGTGTGTCAGAACTTCATAGAAGGTATTTTTCACCATATTAACATAAATGAGTTTTTTTCAAGCTAGCAGAAATATAAAATGGGGATTGGAAATTAGATGCAAAATTTCATGTTAGAACCCATTTTTGACAGCCAAGTAAGCAGATGGCCACTAGTGGTTGTGAACAGGGAAATCCAGAGGCAGAAGGACTGTGTTCAAATCCCACTGTACTGTGTACTCGCCGGGCTCCCATCTGTGTCGACCTTTAGATGCCTCAGTGTTCTCACCTGTAAATCAGAATCATAATAGTACCTACCGCACAGGGTTGTGCAGAGGATTAAATGGATGATTCTATGTCATTAGTATAATGCATGGCACCAATGAGGCCCCAGGACAGGTTTCAATTGTGATCCTGCATATTCATCTCTTAAAAAATGAAGACAGTTGTTTCAGAAATTACCGTGAAATATACTATTAAATTTTCAGACTCCTAAGGTGATGATTTAAGTTGAAAGGCTGTAGACGTACAGTGAAGCACTTGCTGACAAAATGGCTTTACTTCTTTATGCACTCATGAGCCCCCATGCGCATTCATTTTTCCTGAAAGATATAATTTAATTGCATATCTCAGATGATAAATAAAGGATGCTGAGCACCAACCCACTGTGCAGACCGAGGGTTTTCTTCAATGTCACAGGGCTGAGCTTCTAGGATGTCATGGGAATGGGCACACATGAGGCCAAGACAGTGTTGTGGGTGACCACCCTACTTTCATGAGCCTAAGGAGAGGGTGGGATCTGAAAATAGACCTCAGAACCAGGCTCACCCTGTCCGATGGTTCTGTAGCCCAAAGTGCACCAGGGGGAAGATAAAGGCCTAACCCTCCCTGAGCAATGGGGATGAACCATCAAGAACTATGTGAAGAGAACAGATTGTATATGAAAATAAGCTCCAGTTGTTTACTTCAGAGACAACATTGTCCTAACATATAAGCATTATACATGTGCATGTAAAAATTACACTGATTATACTATTCATAATAGCCAAAAGGTAGAAACAATGCAGATGTGCATCAATGGATGAATAAACAGAATGTGGTATATCCACACAATGGAATATTATTCAGTCATAAAAAAGAATGAAGTGCTGATACAACATGAATGAACCTCAAAAACATTATGCTACACAAAAGAGGCCAGAGACAAAAGATCACATAATGTATTAATATGATTCTATTTATACGAAATATCCAGAATAGGTAAAGGCATAGAGACAAAGGTCAGATTAGTGGTTTCCAGGGGCTGAGGGAGGGGAAAAGGGGAGAGATTTCTTAACATGTATGAGGTTTCCTTTTAAGGTGATAAAAATGTTTTGGAACTACCTAGATAGACATGATGATGCACAACATTGTGAATGTAGTAAATGCCAGTGAATTGTACACTTCAAAATGGTTAAATTTTGAAGGATAAATTTTCCTTCAACTTAAAAAAAATGATTTATTTTATCAAAGCAGGTCTGTAAGAATGAGCAATGCTTCCTATGAGTGTCAAACCTCTCCTACCGCAGATCACATGAGTCCTGTAGCTGCTTGGCATGAAGTTAGACCCACAGGTCTTCATTCTCTTGTAGAGTTTTCAGAGGCCAAAAACATCTTTACTGCACCAAGAATCCCCCTCACCACCACCACCACCAATCAATATAAATGCTAGGTAAAATACAAAAAGCGGCTGTTTGCAGGTATCAGAGAGTGATCAAGAAAGCCAGGGATGGAAGCGCCAGGAACCCAGAGAGAAGGGAAGAGCGTCGAGTTGAGCGGGCTTTCTGTGGTATTTTCTGCCTTTTCAGTGCTGAGGGTCTGAGAGATCCAGCAGAACATGTGGTTCAGGGATTCGACAGTTTCACTTGTCTGGGAGGTAAAACTGGAGTTCAAGGCTACCAAGGCAGAGACGACTGGAGGCGCTAAGATCCTCACAAGAGGAAGGGACCTCTGAGCTGTGTCCCAGGGCGTGAGCAACAGTCAGTGAGGCAAAAGCGCTGGAGAGAAGGTGAGGACAGAGCGAAGGCACAGCTCTGAGAGCATTTGGTGGCCCAAGAAAATCCACCAAGATCCTGGAGAAATCAGAACCTCCAACAAGGAGGGCAGGGCCTGGGCCCTGTGTGGCAGTGGTGGGGGTCCCACATGGGCACGAGGACAGCTGAAAGGACCAGCTCGAGATGCTCCCGGTTGCAGGTTATGGTGAAACACACACCGCCCAGCGGTGTCGTAAGCCCCAGGGCCACTATTTCTAGTCCCTGACATCCGCCCACCACTGCTGTGGTTTTGGCTTCTACCCAACTACTTGTCCCTGAAGACTTCCTTCGCCTGCTTCCTTGTCCACCCTGTCCACGTTTGCAGTCTTCTCCCTGACTTCCTTCCCAGGGTCTCAGCCGGCCACTTGCTTCCTCGACTGACAGGTTGGCCCGTCAGTCACCAGCTGAGAGCAGGACCCTCCATTCACCTGGGTCCGGGGGTCAGAGAGGCCTGGAATCCCACAAGCAGGTACGAAGGGATCCATGTCCACTCCCCGACATTATGATGAGAAACAAAGTTTGCCTGAGGGGAGGGACGATCCAACTGATGGAGAAGAAGCTGACAGTATGGCACTGAGATGCAGTGACACTGGCAGAGGACCCTTTGCCGAGCAGACCCATCTAGGCTCTCGAACTGAAGGTGTCTATGACAGGGGAAATAGTAAAATAGTCCTGAACACCACCAGAAGTAGCTACAGAGGCTCTGCCTGGTGGCCAGTGAGAGACCACCACAACATCCCGTGCCCTGATCAAGCGTCCGCAGGCTGGGGGCAGGGAGGGAGCTATGGGGTGAATGTTGCTGAGGTCAACCCAGAACTGCTTCCTTGCAGGGCACAGGCACAGAGCTGCAGGTTCCTGCCAAGTGCCTGGCTGGCTGCTGGGAGGCTGCTCTGCCCCGTGCCCCAGCCCACCTCACCTCTTAAGAATCCGGGCAGGAATCTCCCCACTGGAGAGTGGTTATGTAATCTTCATACCTGCCTGGAAGGGGGAAAGGGGAATGCTGACCCTTTGTGAGATTCCAGGCCATAATAATTAATTAATCTAGTAAATAATAATTAATCTAGTAAGCTCGGATCTGAATAACCTTTATATGAGTTTTCTTTTAATGCTCAATATTTGTTAAAGGGAATAGTCTTTAAATTTAAGCATGTGCATGTATCTGGTATTTGTGTGTACATACACATTCACACACATGTTGTATGTTCCATAGTATAGTATAGGAAACTAGGTGAATGGGTGGTCCTGCAGGGGTGGACAGGGAGAGGGCAAAGGAGGCTTTAGGGACAAGTGACAAGAGACAAGGGCAGGTTATGTACTTAGAGGGTCTATCCTCCATCCATCCGTGAGCAAGGGTGGCCATAAGAATACTACTCACACTCCAAGTCCTGGGCCTCATATATTAAATGACTCTTGGTTTTGTTTGCCTGTAGTTTTTCTTAGTTGAGTTTCTCGCTAATTTTCTACCGACACAGAAAAAAATGCATGAGGACCCTTAGGAAAGGAATCTCAGGAACGAGGGGACAACTCCAATGTGAAACTTGCTCTGAAATGCACATGGTAAAAACCTTAGTTTTGTGTTTCTTCAAGATGTGGCTTGGGGTCACCTGTGAGGCTGTGATGCCCTCCCGTCCCCAGCAAAGCAGGTAACACTGCCCTGGAGGGGTTCTCCACTCTGCCTACACATGGGATGGGAGGTTGGGGGAGAAGGGAGAGGACTCTATGTCTAGGCGATTTTCTAACAAGAAGAGGATCACAAAATCCTAAGATTAATCAACCCCTCGGTTCTGCAGATGAAGAAACTCACACGCCCAGGCCAAGTGACCTCTCAGGACCATACAGCAAGGGAGTTGACATAATAATTGTAATATGAGTTAGAGTTAGCTAACACTTATTATGGGCTGACTCAGTCCATAGCACCTTACATAAATTATGTCTTTTAAATCTAGGAATTGGGTACTACAATCATTATTCGTAATTTAAAAATGATGAAACTAAAGCCAAGTGAGATTAAATAATTTGCCCAATTTTCTAAACTCAGCAGTGGCAGAGCTAAGCATTCCACCCAGGCAGGCCATCTGGGTACCTTCCGCTTGCCAACCTGACCTTACGCTGTGTGCAGAGGACAAAGCCTGCCGTTCCCCACAGCTCCTTGTGAGCATGTGCAGGTTTCTTCGGTCAGCAACATTTGGTGGACCTCACCTTTCTCAAAACAGTATAATTCATTTTCAGCCTCCCTTCCCCAATTTAAAGGAACCAGTATTAGGCTCTGTCTATTCAGCAATCGAAGTCAAAGGGCACTTATCCAGAGATTATTTGTCTAGCACAATAAGTACTTAAGTGCACACAAATCAAACTGTTACACACACAATAAAACAGTAAATAGTCAAGAGCTACACTGTGCAAAACAAAAAGTACAATAATAATTAGTCTAGTAAACTTAGCTTTGAATAACCTTTAATACATTGACTGCCACACTAGAAAAAAAAATTTTTTCCTTGGGCCACCGTGTTTCATTACGAAAGTAGAATAAAAACTTTGAAAACAAAATGATACTTTCTAATTTAATGAAAAATTTGTTATTTTTTATTGTTCTCTGTGTCTTTTTCAATTAAAATAATCTAAAAACTTGAAAATTAGTAATGTAAAAAGTAGTGTGAAAACTTGAAAAGTAGTTCACAGGGGTAAAGTGTTTTTCTTGTCAGGTTTAAGTGTAATTTAAAGGTAAACATAAATAGAAAAATGAAATTTATTGACTTCTATTCATTTAATCCATGTTTTTAGAATCAAATTGTCAATATTAATTGTAATAATAAGAACATCAACAGGTAAGATTTTCATGAACCAACTGCAGGATTTTGCCCAGGGGGCCACCCTCATGTAACATGTATGCTACAACATGGCAGTGTGAGTTGCCTGCACACCACGTGGCTCCCAAGGTAAAGAGATGTGTGAGTTACATATGCTTCATGAGGCCCTAGGCTCAAAACTAACATGAGTTAAATACAACTCACATGACAGTTAATGTGTTAAATGAGTTTTCTTTGAATGCCTAATATTTGCCAAATATTTACATCTAAATGTATATGTATGTATCTTGTGTTTGTGTATACACACACACTCGTATATATTTATTCCATGTTCCATAGTATAGCATAGGAAACAAGGGAACACATCAGCTTTTGCTGTCTTCATGACAAGCTAGAAATTAAAAATTAATTAATTAATTAATTACTGAAATATAACCTTGTAATTACTAAGCAGACATTAATTTGACTTTAATCAACATGATTATTTAGAGTTCATTGAAAAATCTATATTCCTTTTTTTATACTCATGAATCTTAACCAATTATGAAAAAATATAAAACAAATAGTTTCTAAATAGATACAGAATTCAAATGCAAATTTTCATGAATTAACTTTTGGATGTGGCATAGTATGTAATGTAATTAGCATTTTGCAAATGTTGGGGTGTACACTTATTAATGGGGTTAGTTGATAACTATAAATGCAGTGAGGTTGACAATGATTTTGATGAAAACTTTCTTCTTCTATTCTTCTTGCTAGCTGTGTGGCTACAAGGGTATGAACAAAAACAAGGAAAAATGGATGTTTTTCTGCTTAGTGCCAATAAGCCTCCATGGATCTAAACAGGGTCTGTTTCATCAGGACAGAGGTAAAATTTCTCCACGAGAGCGGGTCTGTGCACACAGGTGGTCTCTGGTTCATCCGCTCAGAACGGTCAGGTGGAGGCTTCTGAAGAAACATCATTGCATTTTCAGTGCAGCTCTTCTGGTTTTGTTCCATTTTTGGACTCAGATTTTTTCCTTTAAGAGCCCCATACGTCACAGTAACAGACTCTAGTTTGAATTTGCATTAGTTGTTTATTTTGTTTTGTTTTTGCCCAAATAAGAAATTGCACATTTTTCTTTGCACCGTAAAGTCAAAAAGCCAAAGTGGGAATCATTATAAATGCAGATTTGAGTTCCTGTTTAGCTCCTTGTTCTTGGAAATGTTTCATTGCACCAGAGTCCTGTCAGACATGGTAACGAAGGCCCTGAACAGAGAAAAACATCAGAGACTCCCCGTATGAGGAAAACGTGGACTTTCATCCTGAAAAACGAGTGTATCTATAACAACATCCTCAAATGTGCAGAGTGCTCTGATCAGTGCTCCACAACCTCCCTTTCTAAAAATGGCTTCATTATTCACTGATCTCACATGAATGGGATAAATCATTACAAAGTAGGGGCCTTGCAGCACAAGAGATGAGGTGCACGTCATCCTCCAGGTGTGCAAAGGGGTCATGAGGAAGCTGCCAGCACCTGCCTGTTTGCAGGAGCTCAGACTCCACAGCCCCTCTGCCGGCCAGTGGTTGGTCACAGCTCCAGACTCACACACAAAGGCAGCAGCATTTCTTATTGAAGACAGGGTACAACAGCCAGCAATCACCCTGGTTCTTGTGTGCATTATCTAATCACCACCAACAGCCCCCTGCGGATTGAGCCTCCAGTTTGGCTCCAGCATGGTGGGGACATACCCTGCATGACTTCTCACTCGCTCAGAGTCAGCTTCCGTCCAGTCCTTGGAATGGGAAAAACCAAACACTTTGATAATACAAAACAGCAACCCCCAATTGTGCTATTCATACTCCAATTTCTAAAATTCTACACTACAGCTGTTGAAAAATTTTAATGTTTATTTCACTTCCCAGAATCAGCAGGGTAATGGACGTTTCAGCAATAAACATAACGAGCAACACATGAAATCTAATTATCATCATTCCAATTTGCAACACTTAAATAAATTATTACCCTGAGTTCCCCCAATACTAATTCTTAAATTCTTGTAAAAATGTCAACTCTAGAAAGATCCTTTCTGCTTCCAATTTTTTCTAATCCAATCTATTTTCTACTATTTCTTTAGAAACAAAATAACGAAATGCTCCATAATCCAGCTGTATTTACAACAGAGTGAGCTTTCTGACACCCTGTACACCAAGTGTGCAGAGCAGGAGTATCCACGAAGCACAAGAGTGGGACAGTGTCCCCATGATCACAGATGGAGGATGCCGGACACTCTGTAAAAGGAAACTCAGAACTCCACGTGGGACTCTTGACACAGACCCCAGGTGCTGTCACCATAAGTGTCACTCAGAGTTTCTGAGGAGCGTGACGCAGTAGGAAAGAATAGTTCCCGTGATGTCAATGCCCTGCCTCCCTCCAGTCTCAGTCCCCCTGAGTGGCTCTAGAAGTTCATCTCCCCTCTCTGGACCTACTGACCCTATGTCAGATGCCCGGGAAAAGGGAACACAGACTTGATGACGATTCCAGGTGCAGAGCTCACTTCACTCTACTCCCAGGCTGCTGAGACAGGCAGGAGCTCCGGGCTTCTTGGATTCCAGCACAGTTAGCAGCACAGACCCTGGAGCCCCAGGTTCGAGCCCCACTCTGCCACCTGAACTTGGGAAAGTTATTTAACCTGCCTGGGTCTAAGTTTCCTCATCTTAAAATAGTGGTAATAATAGAACGTCCATTGCACATCTGTTATGTGAATTAAATGGATAGCACCTAGAGCAGTGCCTGGCCCATAGGACTTAGTGTGTTAAGAGTGTAGGTGTTGGTATTAGTCCACATCTACTCTCTTCTCTGACCCCACCCCAGCTGCATATGTGAAGAACTACAATGGGAAAAAGAGAAAGGATGAGCGGTGAGGGGCAGTGGTTGCCACGGGTAGGTCCAGGGAATATAATCCTTAAGGCATTCTGGGTCAGAAATAATGAGATAGAACAGAGCTAATAATTCCAAATCTGTATATTTTTTAACAAGCTTTTATTTAGAGCATAAATGTGCCAAATTTTGTCCCAGGCACTTTACATATATTTAATCGTTTAATCTCCTCAAAACCCATGAGAAACAGGCGTGGTGTACTATTATTATCTACAGGAAAACATGGTGTAAACTCTAGAGAGAGCCTCTGGCAAAAGGATTTCTGTAGTCATTAGACATTTTTCAAAGCCTTTTCAAAGAAATGAAGCCAGTTTTACGAAGTGTATGTTGCTCTAAGTGTGATGAAATTAGCTGTGCATCTAAGAGTGAAAATAGGAACATTGAAAATGAAGGGATCTTTGGAAAACAATCCCTCCCCCTTTTTGTCTCTGTGTTTTTGCATGATGGTGTTTTTTGGAGTAGTTCTATAAGGCACGATTCTGTTCCTTCCCAACACAATATTTACAGCAAATGGTAATATTTTTACCTTTTCTTCCTTCTTTCCTCCCCGCAAGTTTACTCTCTAGAGGGAGAGAAGACAATTCGTGGTGTGATGCAAGGTGATCTCACAGGGCCAGGCAGAGGGAAGCACAGGGCCTCACAGGAGTGCATGGGGTGTCCTCACCCTTGGGGGGCAGTGGGCGGGGTGACCACACAGACACTGGCTTGGTGCTCTCTGAGGGGGTAGGGGGCGAGGGTGGAAGTGCATTCCAGGTGCAGGGCAAAGCAGAGAGGCAGGCACAGCCTTGGGGCAGGGCATAGTGGGGCGGGGCATGTGCAGGCCATGTGCCCCTTGGAAAACCTGCTCAGGGGCTTCTGAGCCTCCACCTGTTCAAGAAGAGAAAAAGGCCCGGGTCAAACAAGCAGAGGAAGAAACTGCAACGTTTGAAATAAGAAGATGGTCAAAGTATGATTTCACAAATCACACAGTTTATTGTCATGCAAAGAAAATTTTTTCTTCTCTTTAAGGTTCACAATGCTTAAAGAAGGGGACAATAATATGAGCAAAGCTCACAGGGAACATACTCAATAGATGAGGTACATTTAGCCACATAGTGAGTTCCAAGATTATTAAGGTCTAGTTGCATAACTAGGATTAGGAAGGAGGCCTCTGTGGAAAGTAAAGACTAATTAAAGCTTGAGGTGGAGCTGCATACGCAGGGTTCTGGGAGGAGCTGGTGTGATCACCATAGTGGAGACCACAGAAAAGCAGGCAACCTCCCTCCCTGGGAGCTAGACGGTGCTGGTGCTGGTGTTGTCAGGCCAGGCTTCAAAGCTCCAAGGCCTGTTATTCAGGTAGCAAACTATGTAAGTGTTTGGAATCATTTCAAAGCTACATAACAAAAGGAGACTGAGTGGGAGGGCCCAGAAAGGCAGAAGACAATAGCAGACAGGGACAAGCCCAGGCAAAACCCTGTGATGGCAAAAACCTGTGGTGGTGAACTGAATAAATGTGTACAATGTCACAAAGAGACATATTCTAAGGCTGCTTAGGTACTGTTTAGTGCCCTAAAACATGGGCCCAGGGCTCTAAGCTTGGAGAAAGTGTTAGATAGTGATGTGTAGTCCCTGTAATTTATTCACACTCAAGTGAAGAAGGCACAGTGGAAAATCTTTTGAAAGTAGTTGCATTAGTCTGCTTGGGCTGCCATAACAAAGTAGCACGGACTGGGTGAGTTAAACATCAGAAATTTACTTTCTTATGATTCTGGAGGCCAGAAGTCTGAGATCAAGGTGTCAGCAAGGTCAGTTTCTTCCGAGACTTCTCTCCTTGGCTTATAGATGACCATTTTCTCCCTGTGTCCTCACATGGTCTTCCCTCTGTGCATGTCTGCGTCCTAATCACTTCTTAGTAGGACACCAATTAGATTGGATTAAGGCTCACCATGTGACCTCATTTTAGCTTAATTGCCTCTTCAAAGACCCTACTGCCAAATATAATCATACTCTGAAGTCCTGGGGGCAAGGGTTTCAGCAAATGAATGTTGGGGTAGGATATAATTCAGCCCATAATAGATAATTTTATTAATTAAAAACGGTAGTTTTTGTGTCACGTTCAAATCAGCCTAGTTGTGCTAACTCCAGCTGGGGAGCCCGGAGGTTTCAAAACGACTCAATGGCCAATTAAATGCTTTCAAAGTCACGGTTTATTGTGAGGCTTCCACACACCAACAATCATGCAAATATATTCAACACACACAGGCAGTAATAAGAGAGGGGGAACAGGAGGCAACCACGCTGACTGATGAACCAGGCAGGCCTGGCTTTTTCTTGAACTGCCACCAGTGGGGGTAAGGGGACAGGAGGTCACCGCTCTTCTCCAGGCACAGCTTCAGGGGCCGCTGCCGAAAGCCCCAGAATTCTCAAGGGCAGAGCTTCTGTGGGCATCTCAGCCACGGCCGTTTTCTTTGCTGTTTTTATGGCCCTCCATAGGAGTGTCCCTGGCCATGATCTCAGCTGCCTTTTGGTTTCACTTTCTCGTTGGGTCTCGGGGGTGCCTGGCTGCAGCAGGTCTTATCACCCCAGTTCATCATAAATATGCTTATCACTTTGAGGGGTCAGCAATTTCACAGTGGGCTGAGTCACTTGTCAAAAGCGACTCCATTTTGAGACATTTAAGACCACAAAATGTTATTACGTATCAGTAGCCAACAGGCAAAGCAGCAGTCCTCCCTCGCAGCTGGGGATGGTTTTAGAGGATCTGTTCTGTAAACCAAGGCACTTTCTTGGGTTAGCTCTTCCAAAGCTGCGACTTAGGTATAAGTAGAAAGAAGTTATTTGGCCCATGTATTAGTCAGTGTTCTCCAGAGAAATGGAGCCAATAGAATATATTATAGAGAGAGACAGTGATATATAAGAAGAGATTTATTATAAGAAACTGTCTTATGTGATTATAGAGTCTAAGAAGTTCCACCATCGGCCATCTATAAGCTGGAGGCCCAGGAGACCTGGTGGTGTGGTTTTAGTTCAAACTTGAAGGCCTGGGAACCTGGGGAGCCAATGGTGTAAAAAGTGTCCATTCAAGTCAGAGTCCTGAGAACCAGGAGCACCAATGTCCAAGGGCAGGAGAAGAAGGATGTCCTAGCTCAGGCACAGAGCAAATTCACCCTTCCTTTACCTTTTTGTTCTACTCAGGCCCTAAAACGATTGGATGGTGCCCATCCTTATTGGTGAGGGTGATCTTCTTTACTCAGTGTACCTAGGCAAAGGCTAACGTCTTCCACAAACTCCCTTATAGACACACCTAGAAATAATGTCTACCAGTTATCTGGTCATCCTTTAGCCCAGTCAAGTCGACACACAAAATCAGCCATCACAACTGAACACCTCAACCCCGCTCTTCAACCCAGCAGTGCTATTAAAAATGGTATGTTCTCCTCCATTTGTTTCATTCCATTAACCTCAAAACCCCAACAGAAGTCTCCACAAATGTGAGAATGAGTTAGAAGGAAGCATCCTGCCACTTACTTGGCTGTGTCCTATGTGCCAATCTGTGCTATACCACACCAGGTCATTTGACACTCAGAAAGAATGATTTAGGCATACCCCAATCCAAAGTTCAGTTCGAACACTAGATAAAGCAAGATAGATTAACACAGATTGCAGAAGCTCTTCCTTCCATACGTTTACAATATACATTATTAGAAGGAATAGAATGAGTGTAAATGTTCTGCTTAAGAAAACAAGGCTTTGACCCCAATGTTCATTCTTTTGTTACATTTGTTGAGCACCCACTAAGTACCAGGCACTGTCCTAGCTGCCAGCATTAAACAGTGAACAAGACAAAGTCCCTGCCCTTATGGAACTTACATTTAAAGTGAAGGAAACAAGCAAGAAATAAACAAATACGTACAAAATTGTGAAAATTAATTTTATGTGTTAACTTGACTGGGCCACAGGATGCCCAGATATCTGGTTAAACACTATTTCTGAGTGCGTCTGTGAAGGTGTTTCCAGAAGAGATTAGCAGACTGAGGAAAGCAAACGGTCCTCTCCAGTGTGGATGCACAACAGCAAACCCATTGAGGGCCCAAATAGAGCAAAATGGAGGAGGAAGGTTGAACTCTCTCTGCCTGACCTCCTGAGCTAAGATATCATTCTTCCACTGTCCCCATAGTGGGCTTACACCATCCATACTCCTGGTTCTCAGGCTTTTGGACTAGGACTAAATTAAACCACTGGCTTTGCTGGCTCTCCAGCTTGTAGACAGCAGATTGTGGTGCTTAGCCTTCATGAATGCTTGTGAGATGGAAAATAATAAAACTCACTGAAAACCTTTTACCTTGAAAGGAGAAGCTATAGCCCTGTTTATGTTAGGTTGCTTAATCTGCTTCTGTAAGACTGCTTGCTACCCTCCTAGTCACAGGAATGCTTGAAGGCCACAGCTGTTGCCAGAAAGATAATTAGTGACCCAGCTTATGTTCCTGCACCAGCTCCCTCCCTGCAACTCTCTTATCTGTATGCACTGCTCTGTGCCCTTCCCCCTTGTTTTAAATTATAAAAGACAAGTTCCCCTGACCAGGGGTGCTCAGACTTTGGGAAAAAAAACTCCTCTGAGCCCGCCAGTGTTAATAGTTAATAAACCTGGCCTCTCTGCATCCTCGTGTACCTCTCGGTGTTTCCTTGGACAGCGTGACTCTGGTTTTTGCCGTTACTCTTGAGCAATAAATTTCATTATATATGTGCGTATGTGTGCGTATGTATGTTTGCGTGCACACACACACACATTTCCTATATCCTATTGGTTTCGTTTCTCTGGAGAACCCTAATACAAAAATGGAACATCAGGTAGTAGTAAGCACTCTGAAGGAAAGTAAAGCAAGGTAAGGAGAAATAATTATAGTGGTAATATTTTGAATAGGTTGTCAAAGAGGGCCGTTTCTGAGGAGTAACATGGGAACAGAGATCCGAATAAAATGACGGCCAAGTCATCATGCGATATCTGGAGGAAAACTATTCTCAGCTGAACACCTGGCGTGTCTACTGTTTTTCTACTTGGGAAGAAAACATAGTTTACAATAATTTGGAATGGAAGATGAAATATTAGACATCATGAAGTTAACCTTCTACTCTAGACAAACACAAGAGCTGACAAGCTTTAATTTACCTTTCTCGATACCCATTGACAGGGGAGAGGAAATAGATTTTTAACATTGGAATCTATTGTTAGTGGGCACCTACTATGTACCACAGTGTGAGGCTGTTTACATATACAATTTCATTAGGTCCTGGCAACCACCAAATGCAGAAGGAATTATGATTTATATTGTGTATATGAGGATTCCAGAGCTTGTCCTGTTTCCTGATGTCTATACCCTTTGCTGTTATCAAGGAGATGCTCTACAGATATATCCTGACATGATTCAAATTGGGAATAATTATTATTTTTCTCTTTAATCTGAGACTAGGCTAAGAGTCATAAAATGCCATTTCCCTCATATTGATATAATGTTTGCTCTGTATCATAACTTTGTTTTCAATGGTGTATTAGAGGGCTATTCTATAGGGATATTCAATGAATCATTCACATAGTATGTTCTGTGAATTATCATATATAATCATATTGTTTTTCTGAAAATCTGTTCTCAAATAGGAGAAAACATAGATACGTGCTAATAATTGTGCTTCTTAAAATACACACTAGCTAGCTTTAAAGTTCTATTCATACCTACCAAATGTCAGAAAGATTAAAAGCTAAGGTTGTAATTCCTGAAAATAACCTCTATTCTAATTTTCCTACATTCAGAAAAATTGTATTTTAGTAGTGGTATTAGTTTCTTACTCCTGCTCACAAATTACCACAACTTGGCACCTTAAACAACAAACGTGTTATCTTACAGTTCTGCAAGTTACACGACCAAAATAGGTCTCACTGGACTACAGTCAAAGTGTTGGTAGAGCTGAATTTCTTTCTGGAGGTTGTAGGGGAGAGTCTGTTTTCTTGCTTTTTGCAGATTTTAGAGGCTGCCCACATTCCTTGGCTTGTGGCCCCAAAGCCAGCAATGACCAACTGGCTCTTTCTCACAGAATCACTCTGACTCTGGACCCCTCTTTCTCCCTCTTCCACTTTTAAGGACATTTGTGATTACATTGCATGCACCTGGGCAATCAAAATGTGATTAGCAACCTTAATTCCACCTGCAAATTTAATCCTCCCTTGCCACGTCAGGTAACAATCACAGATCCTAGGCATTAAGACGTGGACGTCTTTGGAGGACCATTATTCTGCCCACCATAGTGATTTTCACTCTAAGTTATTCAATTAAATTTTGCTTGTGGTCATTCTCTGAAAAAACTCAGGTATTTTGATGGATTGCTATGACTAGAGAGGTACTAGATTTTTCCTCCCAAGGTCTGAATGTAATCTGCACAGCTCTTCCCTTTTTTATTTCCAGTATATACAACATATTTCCATTGATTTTAAGGTAAAAATGTGCAATGCAACTTAATTCCTCAGATGCGAAATGTAGCATGATAGTCTCTTGAAAATTTTTTAAATAGTATAGAATTTGGGAGGGGTTAGACCTGAAGGCTTCAATATCTATATATTTCAGAGTCTCTGAAGAGAATCACTTCCCTGTCTATAAGTCAGCATTTTCCTATTGATTTAGCGGCACTGTGAGTTTGGTAGAGTTGGGTGGCTTGCTGATAGTTATTTCTTTTCAACTTTGCCGACTATAACAATTTCTTGTCTATTTCAGTGGTTCCCGGCAATGCCTAAAACAGCTTTAAAGTTTCTAAGTCATGTTTCAATAAAAGTAAATGTCAGTGCCATGAAGTTATAAAGCGATTGTAAGAGGGAAGTGCTACATGGGAGCAAGAGAAGATATTGACAACAGCAACAAAACCTGGTTTTTTTTCCTCTTGATACTTTGTTCTTTCCTCCCACTCTAGCACATGGCCTCCTGTCAAATGGGCCACTATTGCGGTGGCAAGGTAACCAACTGGTGGCCTAGAAGGGGCCAATTCACTTTGTGTAGAGTCTGGTTTCCTTGATTACCTATGTAGATCATTGCACAATTATGCACTGACGGAGCATCTAGCATTAATGGTTGAATAGATGCTTTTGTTTCTGAACAAATATATTAGTCCTTCCGTAGCATTGTGTGGTTGTTTCTCCTTCATGGAAATGATCATAGGCTGTTTTCAAATTCTCACAGATTTTTATTTTTTATTTATTTTTACAAATTTATGGGGTACATGTGCAATTTTGTTACATGCATAGATTGCATAGTGGTTAAGTCAGGGCTTTAGGGTATCTATCACCTGAAAAATGTACATTATGCCCATTAACTAATTTCTCATCATCCACCACCCTTCCACTCCCTCACCCTTCCCAGCCTCCATTATCTGTCATTCTACTCTGTACGTCTATGCAAACACATTATTTTAGCACCCACTTGTGAGTGAGAACACGCAATATATGACTTTCGGTGCCTGGCTTGTTTCACTTAAGATAATGGCCTCCAGGTCCCTCCATGTTGCTGCAAAAGGTGTCTCACAGATTTTTAAATACTTACACACACACACACACACCCCTTTGTATTTGCCTACACAAAACTAACACACCTTTGAGAAAAATTAACATAAAGGAAACATGACCATATCCAATACTGGACATGGTGTAGATGCAATATGCAATCTATGAAGTAGACCCAGGTATTTTAAATTCTCACCTCATTCTCAGGTTTACTTATTAGACCCTAGACCAAAAGACTCACACTGATGTGTCCCCACAGATGTCATCAGTCATTCCCTTGTCCCACACCCTCTGCTCTGAAGTCTCCCTCCTCTGGAAGATATTCACCTGAGATATTTCAGTGGCTGCTCATCCTGGAAGATCAGGTGACAGGAATCACCAGTTCATCCTGCTGACAGTGACCACCTGCCAGCCTAGAGGGTGGGGAACCTGTGGCCTTGGGGCCACATGTGGCCTGGATATTTGACTGTGGCCTTTTGACTGAATCCAAATTTTACGGAACAAATCCTTTTATTAAAAGGGGTGCAGCAGAGAAAGACAAAGCTTTTCTTGCCTCTTTGATGCTTAAAAAAGAACAATCTTGAAATCAGAAGGCCGCAACTCCAAACCCCTAACCTGCCAGTCCCCATTGCGGGCTCTGACAGTATTTATGGTCAGTGCCACACAATTTATACTTATTGCTCTCAGGTGCTTTGTGTAACACTGTCTCCTTCAATTTTGATAAACCTATGTTTCTTCAATGTCCCCCAAAATGCATAGGATACAGTACACAAAATATTATTTGATATTGAGACTTCAAGGGAATTTTTCTCTGATTTAGAACAATGTATGAGATAATTTTGTTTCAACCCTTGCTACCAATATTCATATATATAAAATGAACTAATGAGCTTTGGCCTCTCTCAAAATTACAGTTTGGAAAACTGGGTTCTTCCTACGAAAGATTTCAAATCTCCTCCCTTGGTTAACAGCAACCATGCTTATTAGGGCAGGAATGACTTGTTATTTCCTTTTGATCATTCAAGCTGGGAGCCTCAGCCTTGTCAGGCAAATTATAGCAGAGTTGTGGGGCTTCCTCTTTTCATTGTAGAGGATGGAACCCTGAAATCTATTGAGCAACAATTCTGAGATTTAATTTGCTATGTACTGAGTGAATTCATTGAATCTATTATTACTACAAAGTATTGTAGCCTAATCTTGCTTTTCAAATGCATTATAAATTACAATACTGCAGTTTAATTTCATTCTGCTTAATAGAATCCTCCTCACTTTTCACTGTGTAGTAAAAACTGATGTCTGTAGTGGTCTCTCCTACTGAAGTGTGTTCCTAGTGACTTTTGTTCTTAGATTTCCAGGGACAGCAAGGAAAAGACTTTTCAATGTGCCGCATTATCTTCTTACTTGGAGTCAATGCATTCTACAAATGATAATTATTCATACCCTTATAAAACAAGCAAAATTATATTAAAAGTCATAGCTTTTAGAGGCATTATCTAGCCGGAAGATATAAAATGATAATCACTCCCTAGAATCAAAATGGTTGAAGCATAATTGATATTTTCTCTACGTGAAAAATTTCCTGAGAACACACCACTGGGACACTGGCACTGCCGATGCTGTTTGTCATAGTCAGTCCTTCCCATGAGCTTGTCTTTCTGTTAATTTATCTTGTCATTCAACCAATTTATATATTTGTAATCCAAGTACATAAATACTGAGGAGTGGCAATTTTATCAATTTTTTTAAATTTAAAAAAGCCTTCATCTTTTTCAGCTTACTTACGCTACGTAAGGGTTTTCTGTTGTCAAGAAAAATACAAGCAAAATATCTTTAAATCTTCTGATCAGTCATAACATTGAATAACACTCAAAAACAACAGGTAGTGAGATGAAACATCCTGAAACAGAATAATTTTTAAAAAGTGAGAAGAGGAAGCTGCAATTCCTAGATTTTTGTTATCGTTAGAATATCTCACTTTCTCACCCCCACACAACAGAGTGAGCAAAAGGTATTGTTGCTTTTAACAAAGGAATAGACTTCTTAAGAGACCCCCAAGAATTTTTTCCTTTGTTAGTGGGAACCAACAGTCAAAACATGAATTAATCTCCTCCATTAGATAAAAGGACTTGAGTTAATAACCTGACTGAGACTAGGGGCAAAAATAGAAAAAATAAACATAACACCATAATTATTATGCTATTCATAATTGGGAAAGAATTAGTGTTATTCCTGCATGGTAAAAAATAATTTGGCTACAAACATAATAAAGAAGAATCCTTAATTCAAAAGAAATCAGAACGATGTGTCACATGAGTTTTCTTTTTTTTCCCCCCGGGAATAAATTTTATTATTGTTAATATTTTGATGTTTGTTTTTAAATCTTTTGTATGCACATACACCTTTTTATCTTTTTTTTTCCTTTTATTTCAGAATATTATGGGGGTACACCACTTTGGTTGTATATATTGCCCATGCACTGCCCGTGTCAGAGCTACAATCGTGGTCATCCCCCAAACTGTGCTCCCCGCATCCATTCAGTGAGAGTTTTTCCCATCCCCTCCACCCCCCTCCCGCCTGCCCGCCCCCTGATGAATATTATTGCCCTGTGTGATGTAAGTGTTGATCATTAAGTACCAATTTGATGGTGGGTACCAGTGGTGCTTGTTTTCTTTTTTATATTGAAATATATTTATACTTTTGTATCTTTGCTCTCACTTGGGAAGACAGACAATACACATGGACAGTCATGCCTCAGGGATACACTGAGAGCTCAGCTTACTTTTTACAAATACAATTATAAAAGCAGATCTCTCAGATATCTACTTTTTAAAAATCCATTTTAATACAATATTTAGAAATCTAGTCCTCTGCTCAGGGAATAGACAAGCCTTTATAGAAGATGGGATTCACTTGTTTCCACAATTAGCCTTAAAGGGACATAAGGTTTCTAAAGAAAAATTTTAATTTTGTCAAAAACAAGTGAAGTACTTAGGCCACCTAATATCTAAGGAAGGACTTTCTATTAACCCAGATAGACTGAAAGGAATTTTAGTTCCTCTGCCACCTGGAACCAAGAAACAATTGAGACGGTTTGGGGGACTGGCAGGATGGTGCAGCAATTGGATCCCAAACTTTTCTTTAAAAGCCCGGCCCTTGCATGCTCTCTTAAAAAAGGACATGCCAAGGCCAGGCACAGTGGCTCATGCTTGCAATCCCAGTGCTTTGGGAGGCCGAGACAGGAAGATGACTGGAGGCCAGGCGTTTGAGACCAGCCTGGGCAATATAGTGAGACCCTGTCTCTATGAAAAATAAAAAAATTAGCCGGGCATGGTGGCATATGCCTGTAATCCCAGCTACTCGGGAGGCTGAGGCAGGAGGATTGCTTCAGCCCACAAGGTCAAGGCTGCAGTGAGCTATGGTTGTGCCACTGCACTCCAGCCTGGGCAACACAGCAAGACCCTGTCTCAAAAAAAAAAAAGTGTCTAAAAGATGTATCAGGAAAGAAAAGAAAAAAAGAGGACTTGCCAGACCCCCCTCTAGATTGGACAGAAAAAAATTGACTAATATTAGAAATGATCAAAAATGACCTTGCTAATACCCCCAGCTTTGGGGCATCCAAATTATAACCTTCCATTTTCATTATTTGTACCTGAAACTGATAAAAATGCTTTAGGAGTCCTAACTCAAAAAGATGGAAACCAAAATAGATCCATAGGGTATTAGAGCCAACAGTTAGACCCTGTAGCAAGAAGACTGCCATCTTGCATGAGAGCCATAACTGCCACTGCTTTGCTAGTTAAGGTAACTAAAGAAATTGTAATGGGGACACCCCTTACTGTTTTTATCCCACATTCTGTGGAAGCTTTGCTAAACTCGCACCACCCTCAACATTCAGTTAGTAGACCAGCTTCATATGAAGTTGTACTTCTTTCAGCTTCTCATATCCACCATCTTTAGGTGTAATAGCCTAAATCTTGCAACTCTTCTGCCTTCATTTTTAGATGAAACACCACAGAATTGCATAACCCTAACTAATCAACTTCTCTCTCCTAGAACTGACCTGAAAGAGACTCCCCTCACTAATGCTGATTTTGTTTGGTTTACAAACAGATCTTTTTTTTCTTTTTTTATTGTAATATGTCCTAATTTTATTTTATTTCATTTTTTAAAATTTCAGAATATTACGTGGGTACAAACATTTAGGTTACATATAATGCCTTTGCACCGCCCAAGTCAGAGCTACAAGCGCACCCCTCCCCAGACGGTGAGCACCACACCCGGTAGGTGTGTGCTTACCCATCCCCTCCACCCCTCCACCTGACCGACACCCAATGCACGTTACTTCCATATGTGCACATAAGTGTTGATCAATTAGTACCAATTTAATGGTGACTACATGTGGTGCTTGTTTTTCCGTTCTTGTAATACTTCACTTAGAAGAATGGGCTCCAGTCCATCCAGGATAATATAAGAGGTGTTAGTTCACCATCGTTTTTTATGGCTAAGTAGTGCTCCATGCTATACACATACCACATTTTATTAATCCACTCATGCATTGATGGGCACTTGGGTTGTTTCCACATCTTTGCAATTGTGAATTGTGCCACTATAAACATTCAAGTGCCGATGTCTTTATTATAGAATGTCTTTTTTTCCTTTGGGTAAATACCCAGTAGTGGGATTACTGGATCAAATGGTAGTTCTACTTTTAGTTCTTTGAGGTATCTCCATGTTACTTTCCATAGAGGTTGCACTAGTTTGCAGTCCCACCAGAAGTGTATGAGTGTTCCTATCTGTCTTCATCCCCGCCAACATTTGTTGTTTTGGGACTTTTTGATAAAAGCCATTCTCACTGCAGTTAAGTGATATCTCATCGTGGTTTTGATTTGCGTTTCCCCGATGATTAGAGATGTTGACCATTTTTTCATATGTTTCTTGGCCATTAGTATGTCTTCTTTTGAAAAGTTTCTGTTCATGTCCTTTGCCCACTTTTTAATGGGTCATTTGATTTTTCTTGCTGATTTTCCTGAGTTCTATATAGATTCTACTTATCAGCTCTTTATCACATGTATAGCATGCAAATATTTTCTCCCATTCTGTAGACTTTTCCTTTTTATTATTATTTGCATTGAGAGAAAAAATATATGTCCTAACAAGAAATTCTAATCATATAATTAGTAGAAATACCAATAGAATTATTTTGATTAATATAGATTTAAATTACAAATTAAAAAATAATTTTAATGACGTTATTGTGCTTATACCACGTTTCAGACACTGGACAACGAAAAAAACATTACACTCAAGATACACACAGAATTGTGGATTTAATCACCACAGTACTACTACAGTGTTCTGAGGGAAAGAGAACTAACACACATGGGAAATGCAAGTATTTTAGTTTAGTTGATTTTTTAAATCTCTGTAGTCTTGTAAACCCACAACACCTAGCACAGCACTAAGTAAGGTAGTTTCCCCTCTCTCCCTTATTCCAGACACTACTCTCTCCAAATGACATCATTTCAAGGGGGAAAATCTTTCCACTTAGAGAAGGACCATTCTTTAGTTAAGAGTAGCCATGCATTCCTGCAAGAATCACCAACTAGATGCAAATCTGTATTGACTGACTTGAGATGCCGCATCATGTAGGTGAAATTAGATCGCCTGATGTGGCAACTTAACTCTGACACTTTTTAGTTATGTGACCTTTAGTAAATCATTAAGCCTCAGTTTCTCCTTTTATAAAATAAGTAATAATATCTACGCCACTATGTTAGCTAACACACAGGTTCAGCTGATGTAAAAAGTCAACCAAAAAACCACAGCTTAAATAAGATAGAAATCTATTTCTCTCCCGTGAAGCCATTAGAGCTAAGAAATCCAGCACTGCTATGGCAGCTCCACAGTACTTGGGGCCCAGGCTCCTTCCACCTTGTTGATCTCCCAGTGTACTTCCCTCATTTACATGGTCTATGCCGACCCATCGCCATGTCTTCCGGATCTGCATCCCAGGCAGTGGGAAAGGGAAAGGGGAAGTGAAGGGTTTACATCTTCTCTTTAAAGATAAGACTGAAAAGTTGCATTCACCATTTCTGTTCATATCTCATTGCTAGAATTTGGTCACATGGCCGCATCTAATAATGAGGAACCTGGGAAATGCAATCTTTAACTGTGTGGCTGTGTACCTAGATAAAACTTAGAAGTTCCATGACCAAAGGAAACAGAAGAGAGTGGATGTTTGTCTATAACAAGTAGTCAGCCACATCTACTTTTCATACAGTGCTGTGCATAACAAGATATAAGACAGAACTCTATTGAGCACTTTTGTTATTTCACAAATGCATAGCTCCGACTTCTTTCTAGTCCCTGTCTGGACCGGCTGTGAGGTTCGCTCCTGGTTGGGACTCCTGCAGGCCTGTGGTCAGACCATCATATGAGCTCATGAGATGGTGGTTACAAGAATCATTTAATGATCCACGCCAGTAAGTTCACTATTTAATCAATGACTTGCAGTTTTGCATCCTTTAATGTATATTATTGCAAGACTTAGTCTTTTATCAAGTTCATAATCCTATTTATCTTTGATTTTTGTATTCAAGCAAAAAATAACAAGAGAGCGAAACCATTTACTGTTTAACAATAGAAAGCTAGCTTGTGCCATCATAGCTCAGAAAATGTTGTTGGCAAAACCAGCAAAAATTATAGTTTATTTTTAAAAGTCATCTTTACAAGGTACAGCTGTTGCCCATGATATCTATTCATAAGCCATTCATAAATAATGGAAGGAATGTGGGGAATAGCCGTTCTTTCATAGCTGATGTAGGGCATACCAAAGGGTTATTTGGCAACCTGTGAACCTAGAGCCAACTGAAAAAATGGCAACATTGAAATAGTTTCCTTTTTTAAAAAGGCATGAAGCACAGCTATAATAAGTTATTCGCAAAAAGGCATGTAAAGCAGCTACGATACCTAATTTCCAAAAAGCTTCGAAGCTTGGCACCAAATTTCTACCCATAGCAGCTTTGAATGTAGCCTTCAAACACAAAATGCGCACCTGGACTTACTTCTACACAGAAGAAATAATCTTAGTTCCTCAAGAACAACTAATATTTTACGAAAGTAGGAACACTGACTGCTTGTTTCCCTGAAATCTATCAATCATCCTTTCCTGCTCCAATCACCATTAAGAACGACACACTTGGAAATGTCAACAACAAATCCCATCCCTTTCCTGCTGTCTTAAATCTAACCATTAAAGGATTTTAGCTCTCCATCTTCACTGGCAAGCGTTTAGAAACTAATAGTGTTATTGAAGCCTTTCACTCTGTAGAAAGTATAAAGTGAAACAGGCTAAAGTACTGAAGGAACCAGCATGGTCAGGGACCATGGACCTGCTGACTGTCCACCAGAAGAGCACCAGCATTGGATACTCCCCTTCTCGTCTGCCTCCAGAAGAAACATATCAGCAGGTCACATCACCAACCCATTCACAGACATGCAGCCCATGGAGGACAATAAGAAGCCAGTAATAGCTGTAACCCATCTCTGCGGACATGTGTCTTTTTGACTTAGATAATAAATTACCACCCATCTAAGTGACAAATGGTTGGGGTTACTAATTGTTCAATTTTTTGTTTGTTTTTTCAGTTAACACACAGAAGAAAAATAATAATAAATAAACCCAAAAGGCTTGAAATAGCCAATCAGTATAAGGGTTTCCTGGATCACAGTAAGGGTAGCTACCCTGAACACTAGAGGCAGCCTCCCCTCTCTTTCCTACTTTCAGCCTATCAATAAATATATAATATAAGCACTAATATAACCCCTTTCTGCTTGAAATAGTTAGAATGTTTTTTTTTCTTCCTGAGCGAACCCTGACTAATGTGTGGTATATTCTCTACTCCCGTAACTCAGAAAATGGGCAAGTGAACATCTGTGTTTTGTTAAATAATTCTCACTTTTTTTAAAAAAAGGCACAAAACTACTGCCCACTGGAGATGGGTTAATATGCACAAAGTGTTCTTTACACATAAAGACCAACACATATGTTTTGAATCTTCTACAAAGGTTTGCATTTTCAAGATGTAAAACCTTGCAATGCAATCCAGAAAGTAAAATCACTGCTCTATTTTAACTCTCTTCATGACATTTATTTTATGCTTTTTAAACTTATGACATTAAAATGTGCTTCATACGGTGAATCCATATATTGGTGAGAAGGGAGATTTGGGTTGCCTCATCTGAAACTTCTTAGTACTTTATCTCAGTGGTTCTTAACTTTGATAAATAATATTTACTTTGGCTGCTTTAAAAAGATGGGGTGATTTTGACCCAAAAACAATCAAACCAGACTCTCTGGGAATAATAGGTTAGCATCAGTACTTTTTAAAGGTGATACCAGTGTATATCCAAGGCTGAGAACCACTGCTAACGCCAGAGCCATCTGCAAAGGACCTTGCCTACCTGAAGCCCAGAGGATCTGGTGTCCTCTCCTACCTAACACATCTACAGTTCTTCGGCACATTGCTAGCTACTTTCTCATAAAGCTAAAATGCAGGGAATAATGAACATGCTTTCACAAATGAGACCATGTAATGGTAGCTCTAGCAGAGTATGTACTACAAACAAAAACAAACAAACCAATAAAAAAAGCCAAAGAATAGATGTGCAGGAAACCAAAAGCATAGGAGTGGAGTTAATGCTAGGCCTAGGATGCCTGCCTTTTGGAAGCTTATCAGTTCAGTGATTTGCTGTTAGAGATCCTAGAAATGAACCTCCTGAAGGAGGTTTGGCATAATCATGATATATGCCAACTTAGAAATTGCTCAGTTGATTGAGACTAAAGGTCATCAAATGTGACGATCAGAACTGAATTTACAGCAGAATTAACTCTCTTTCACTGTGGTTACCTCTGTTGATCCCCTAAAACTGTGACTTATAAATACATGGGTAGATTCTTGCCATAAAGATTACTACTGCACAGTTCTGTTTTACATATTAATTCTTTGTTAACTCTGAAATTTACTTTTTTGTTACCCAACAGACAAAGTAAATATACGTTGTCAATTGTGTCGTGTGTAAAAATGACCCAATAAAGTTTATCAATCTCTGATTTATTTGTTCTATAAGTATTCCAAGTTCATACTTCAGTCTTATACCACAAACTAACTTCAGTTTAAGAACAGAAATTTTTCAGACTGTAGATAAAATTTTCCATAAAATTGTACCTTTAAAGACATTCATAAGTAAGCATTGATAAAATTGCAGGCAAATTGAATTAAAATTATGAATCTATGTAGGCACTGCTTATCTTATTTACCATCCCAAAATACATAAAGTGACTCTCCAAAATCCAATAACAATTTAAATATAATTATTAAACAAAAAGTTTTCTTTTTATTTAACTAGAAAGTTATAGGGACACACTGAATCAATTTGATTTTATTGATTTTCCCTATTGTGTTTCTCTTTTAAAGTTCATTAATTTCTGCTCTTAATTATTGTATTCCTTTTGTTTGCTTTGGATTTAATTTGGTTTTCTTCTTTCTAAATCCTTATGGTGAAACCATACCACTAATTTCAGACCTTTCTTCTTATCAAGTATAAGCATTTAATGCCATAAATTTCCCCCTAACCTTACTTTACCTGCATCTCCCTAATTCTGATATTTGATGTTCCATTTTCATTGAAAATATATTCTAATTTCCCTTGTGACTTCCTTTTTTGCCTATGAGTTCTACATAAGTGAGTCATTTAATTTCCAAACATTTGGGGGATTTTCCAGATAGCTTTCTGCTATTGATTTCCAGTTTCATCCCACTATGGTAAGAGAACATACTTCATATGATTTCAATTCTTTTAAACTTGGTGAGGTTTGCTTTATGGCCCAGTGTATAATCATCGTGGTGAATGTTCCACGGGCACTTGAAAAGAATAGCAGTACATTCCCACTATTGTTTGGCGGAGCATTCTGAAAGTATCAAGTTGGTCAAGTTGCTGAACAGTGTAGTTCTGGTCTTCTATATCTTTTACTGATTTTCTGTGCATCTGTCCTATTTATTACTGACACAGAAATGTTGCCGTCCCATGCTATAACTGTGAATTTTTCTATTTCTTCTTTCCATTCTCAATTTTGCTTTATGCATTTTGACGTTCTGCTCTTAGGTGCACACCCCTTTAGGCTTGTTGTGTCTTCTTATAAAGGGGCCTTTTTACACTATATGCACTATATGTCAGTTTTATCTCTGGAAATATTCTTTGTTCTGAAGTTTCTTTTATCTAATGCTCATATAGCAACTGTTTGCATGGCATAAACTGTATTTTTCCATCCTTTTACTTTTAATGTATATGCCTTTATATTTAAGGTGGACTTATTACAGATGGATTATAGTTGATTTTTGCCTTTTTATCTAATTGGATAATCTCAGTGTTTTAGTTTGTATGTTTAGGTAATTTAAATTAAATGTGGCTACTTATATGGTTGGATTTTAATTTACTATTTTGCTTCTTGTTTTTTATTTGTTTCATTTGTTCTTTATTCTTTTTCTACCTGATTTTGGATGAAGTATTTTTATGATTCCATTTAATCTCCATTGTTGGTTTGTTATTTTTGTTATTTATGCTTCTTTTAAAAATATTTTAGTGGTTGCCCTAGGTTTACAACATGTATCTTTAATTAATGACAGTTTACCCATTAAATAATATTATACTGCTTCTCATATTGTGCCAGTCATGATTCTATCAGAGAAACAGGACCAATATGAGATTTTATGTTGGTGAATCTGTGTGTATAAGAGTTTTTATTATTCTAATTATTTGTTACAGGGAATTGATGCTACATAATTGTGAGAGCTGCTTAAGCAATCTGGGTAGGCTGTTGTCTTCCTGTCTGTTTCTGGAGTTTGAAGTTCACAGGACAGACAGGTGGGAAGGAAATATGGATGTAAAGCAGAAGAGAGGAAGGACATGCTCTGTCCCAACAAGCAGGAGCCCCTGGGGATGAACTAAATCCAAGTCAGTTCTTACTGTTCTGATCTTGATGCTGTCATGGAGCTAAGTACACACACCTGGTCTAGCAGTTGGAGATGCTAAAGGAGTGTCCAAGCAAGGTGGAGCTGTCACAGACCTAGCCACTGCTCCTGGCCAACAAGGTGAGTCAGCAATCAGCACCAGAATGCAGAACCTACAAGACCAAGAACAGATGAATGTTACTAAAGATGTAACGGCAAAAACCAGAGTCACACTGTCAAGGAAACACCGAGAGGTACACGAGGATACAGAGAGGTCAGGTTTATTAATTGTTAACGCCGGCGGGGCCCAGAGGAATTTTTCCAAAGTCTGAGCACCCCCGGTCAGGGGAACTTGTCTTTTATAATTTAAAACAAGGGGGAAGGGTACAGAGCAGTGCATACAGATAAGAGAGTTGCAGGGAGGGGACTGGTGCAGGAACATAAGCTGGGTCACTAATTATCTTTCTGGCAACAGCTATGGCCTTCAAGCATTCCTGTGACTAGGAGGGTAGCAAGCAGTCTTACAGAAGCAGATTAAGCAATCTAACATAAACAGGGCTATAGCTTCTCCTTTCAAAGTAAAAGGTTTTCAGTGAGTTTTATTATTTTCCATCTCAAAGAAGAGCAACTTTTTGGCAGTCTTTGGAGCCTTAATAAACTCCCTGAGTGCAGCTGTGTTTTTCTACTCCTGGTACTGAAGACAGTGCCTTAACTCATAGATAAGACTCAGTGACTTGAATATCCCAAAATATATAACATCTTGTACTTAACAGAGTAGTTTCCCAGACATCATCCAACTTGTGAGGGAGCCAGTGCAGGTCCATTTATATTAGTTTTATATGAGAAGGAAGGGAGACTCAGAGCAGCTGAGTGATGTGTCCAGGACCATGGCAGGCAAGGGAAAGAGCTTACATCACTGTTAGGCAGGCAGGATGATTCTCAAACTCTGTGCCCAACAGAACATCTATAGACCATTACTTAATAAAATCAAACCCTCATTCCATGGCCTTACCCCAGAATTACTGAGTTAGAATCTCTGGAGGTAGGGGCCAGGCATCCAAAATGTTTAAGCTCCATGTAATTGGGATGTGCACCAAAGTTGAGGACCACTGAGGCAGGACTTTTAGGTAGAATTGGAAAGACGGTTTGGGGCCAGAAAGTGGAGGCCTTGGTCCCTGAGGTGGTGGCTCTTGGTCATTGGTGCATAAGAATCACCTGGGGCCCTCCCACAGACACCCTAGTTCAGTGTTTCAGGGATGGAGCCAAAAGTCTGTATTATTAAAAAAAAGTGTACCATGTACTGCACTTGATAACACATCTCTAAGGAGCTTTATTCTTTTGGGAAATAGGGAATTGCTGAAGATCTTTTGAGCACATGCTTTATATTGTAACGGCAAAAACCGGAGTCACATTGCCCAAGGAAACACCGAGAGGTACACGAGGATGCAGAGGGATCAGGTTTATTAACGCTGGCGGGCTCAGAGGGGATCCTCCGCCAAATTCTGAGCACCCCGGGTCAGGGGAACTTGTCTTTTATACTTCAAGAGCAAGGGGGGGAGGTACAGAGCGGCTTATACCAGGAAGTGTACACATACGGAAGTTACTGTAATTTACAAGGTAGCTGCTGCAAGGGGGAGCTGTTTACGGGAGCATGAGCTGCAGCCATTAGTCGGTTTCACAAGGTGACAAGCAGTCTTACAGAAGCAGTTTAAGCAATTAACATACATAGGGCTATAGCTCCTCCGTTTCAGGGTAAAAGGGTTTTAGTAAATTTCCAATTTCCCCTCACATATGTCTCCCTTCTCTAAATGTCCGAGCATTTATCTAAGAATTTCTCAAGTATTAAATGCTTCTAGACATTTTAGTTCTCTCTTAGTGTCCATTTGTTTAACCATCAACCAGGTATGGACCCTGTTCATTTTTTATTGAGGATATAATCTAATAATACAGTAGGAAGAAAGGGTTCCTCCCTTAATATAATATGATCTTTATGTCCCTCTGGAGAAAAGCAAACATTTTTTTTCTTTTTTTTTAATGCTTCATTTAAAGCAAATTCAATAATAGTCTTGGTGTCATCCCAGAAAGCACCTTAGAGGTCTGAATACATGTACATTTTGATGATTTCTGAAGGTTTTTTTTCCTCTCTACAGAGAAATCAGATGTTTTCTACTAAAAAAAAAGCCCATATTTTTCCTTTGCAAGGACACGCATGCAATGTACAGGGAAAGTCTCAGTGTGTACCATCTTGCTTTCTTATGTTCATTTGCTAGGATTCCTAAGGAATTAATAAAATAAAACCCTAAAAAATAGTCTACGGGTGTCTGAGTGTAATAAGGACAAACGCACGTGCATTTGCATATGGAGACAGACAAAATTCCATCAAAGCTGTGCCCTCTTTACACGCGTTCAGGAGATGAGCATGGTGTATTCAATGAGAATATGATTAGTCTAGTACATGAATCTGCAGCAATAATGAGCAGCAGACAGAATGACAATAATAGCGCTGCTTAATTCTCACATTTATAAGAAAGAAGATCAGCTAATGAAGCTGTCAACCAGTGGCTGTGTTGTCTGAATTATTATTAATATTAAGAGGAGTTATGTTAAAAATTTTAATTACATGCAGTATGACAATAACAAAGGTTATTCATCACCAAACAAGCATTTTCAGTATCAATGAAAGGCCCCTCCATAGCAGCTGCACTAGTAAATTCCAAAAGCCTTTCTCAGTTTGATGCTTTGCATGGGGTCTTTGGCAATGACGTGGAACCTAGTTAGAGAGAACTATGTTTGCAGACTGGAATTTTTTTCAAATATAATAACTGTAAATATATTTTTCAATGATATTCCTTAGGAGATGATTCATGGAATTTGACAAAATTAAATTATTACAGGAAAGAGCAGAGCTTCCTTACCCAGATAGGTGTTGCCATAATGCTTCCTTGGAGAGTTCTCAAAGTTATACCAGCTTTTTGTATAATTGTGCTTGTAACTTATGCTCTTATCTGGAGTTTTGCTCTAGATTGGAAGCCACAAATTTCTTTACTTATGATTTAAGAAATACTTTCTCAATGTAAATGACAAGCCCCACCACCACCAAAAGAAATGGGTGATTCAATCCACCCTAAACACTCTAAAAATGCTCTAAAACTTTTGGATATGAATAGCCCATTCCTGGGGGAAAAAGCTTACCTTTGTTTCATGCCTGTTGAAGGAAAATAGTAAAAAACACTTTTTCTAAAAATTCATATAGATACAATCTATAAGAAGAACATTATAAAGAGACACAGTGATGAAGGCTTATAAATAGAGTTAAAGGGGAAAATGTATAGTTATTTAACCTTCTATCTAAGATGTTTTTTGTAGCTTATTTGCACTTGTGATATTTGGTTGCAGACTCAAGTGTTGAAGAAAGTGGGTATAATTTATTAAAGTTATAAAAATTATAAATTTAGTAAAATTTATAAATATCTCATAAATCAATTGATGTTTTTATTTCCTGGGGCTTCAATAACAAAATACCACAAACTGAGTGGCTTAAATAACAGAAATTTATTGTCTCACAGTTCTGGAGGCTGGAAGTTCAGACTTAAGGTGTCAGCAGAGTTGGTTCCTTCTGAAGGCTCTGGGGGAGTATCTGTTCCATGCCTCTGGCACACCTGGGCTTGTGCATGGTGCTGTCACTGTCTCTCCACGTTGTCTTCCCTCCATGTGTGTCTGTCTTTGGGTCCAAATTTCCTCTCTTTGTGAGGACACAGTCATATCGGATTAGGACTCACCCTAACAACCTCTTCTTAACTTGATCATCTGCACAGACCAAATAAAGTCATATTTATAGATAATGAGGGTTAGAACTGCAATATCTTTAGAGGGGTGCAAAATTGAACACATAATACATGCCGAGGGGCCTCTTAGTTTAGATATGACTCTGTAACTTTCTGTTTATTTTTTTTATTGTAAAAAACACAAAACACAAAATTTACCATCATAATCATTTTTAAGTGTGTAGTACAGTAGTGTTAACTATCGCACACTGTCGTGCAACAGCTCTCCAGAACTTTTCCATCTTACAAAACTGAAAATTTATACCTATAGAGTAATGACTTCCCTTCTCCCCTCTTCCCAACCCCCAGCAATCACTCTTTGACTTTTTGTTTCTAAGAGTTTGACTAATTTAGATACCTCATGTAAGTGGAATGACGTAGTATTTGTCTTCTGCAATTAGCTTATTTTACTTAGCCTAATGTCTTCAAGGGTCATTCATGTCATAGCACGTGTCAGAATTTCCATCTTTTCTAAGACTGAATAGTATTTCATTTTATGTTTATACCACATTTTCTTTGTCCACTGATGGACATTTATTTAAGTTGCTTCCATCTCTTGGCTATTGTAAATAATGCTGCAATGAATACAACAATGCAAATATCTTTTTGAGATCTTATTTTCAATTCTTTTGAGTATATACCCAGAAGTGAACTGCTGGATCATATGGTAATTCTATTAATATTTTTAATTTTTTGAGCAACCTCCATCATACTGTTTTCCATAGCAAGCACACCATTTTACCATTCTTACCAAGAGTGTGCAAGGGTTCCAATTTCTCCACATCTTCACCAACACTTGTTATTTTCTGGGGTTTTTTTGATAGTGACTATCCTAACAGGTGTGAGGCGATAGCTCATTGCAGTATTGACTTGCCTTTCCAGAATGGTTAGTGATGTTGACCATATTTTCATATGCTTGTTGACTATTTGTATGTCTTTTTTTGGAGATATGTTTATTCAAGTCCTTTGCCATTGTTTAATTGGGTTGTTTGTTTGTTGTTGAGTTGTAGAAGTTCTTCATATGTTCTTGATATTAACCCCTTATCAAATATATGGTATGCAAACATTTTCTCCCATTCCATAGGTTATCTTTTTACTATGTTGATTGTTTCCTTTGATGGGCAAAAGATTTTTAAGTTTGACATAGTCCCATTTGTCTATTTTTGCTTTTGTTGCCTATGCTTTTGGTGTCATTACCATGAAATTATATCCAAATCCAATGTCATAAAGTTTTTCCCCTATATTTTCTTCTAGGAGATTTATATTTTCAGATCTTGTGTTTTGGCCTTTATAGAACTTCCTATACTATCTTGAATAGAAGAGGCAGGAGTGGGCATCCTTAAACCAACATCTCCCCAATCACCACACCCCCAGTCCCTGTTAACCACCATTCTACTTTTTATTTCTATGAGTTCAACTTTTTTCACATATAAGTGAAATCATGTGATTTTATCTTTCTATGCCTGGCTTATGTAACTTAATATAATGTACTCCAGGTTGTTGCAAAGGACAGGATTTCCTGACAGGACAGGATATTCTTTTTTTTTTTTTTTAAGACTGAATTAGTACTCCATTGTGTATATATATCATATTTTCTTTATCCACTCATTTGTTGATGGACACTTAGGTTGATCCCATATCTTGACTATTGTGAATAATGCTGCAATGAATATGGGAACACAGATATCTCTTCTACATACTGATTTCATATCCTTTGGATATATATCCAAAAGTGAGATTGCTAGATCATATGGGAGTTCTATTTTTAATTTTTGAGAAACCTTCATACTGTTCTCCATAATGGCTATACTAGGCAACAGTGTACCAGGGTTCCCTTTTCTCCATGCCCTCACCAACTGTTGTTATCTTTCATCTTTTTGATAATAGCTGTGCTAACAGGTGTGAAGTGACATCCCATTGTGGTTTTAATTTGCATTTCACTAACTATTAGTGATGTTGAGCATTTTTTAATATACCTATTGGCCATTTGTAGTTCTTCTTTTGAGAAATATCTATTCAGGTCCTTTCCCCTCCCACAAACTTCCTTCCCTTTTATTGGGTTATTTGTTTCCTTGCTATTGAATTGTTGGAGTTTTGTATGTATTTTTCTTATTAACCCCTTATCTACATGGTTTAAAAATATTTTGTCCCACTCTGTAGGTTGTCTCTTCACTCTGTGTTCATTTCCTTCAATGTGCAGAAGATTTTTATTCTGATGTTATTCGTTTTTTTCTTTTTGTGTTAAACAGAAGAAATAAGTTCAAGAGATCTATTGTACAACATGGTGACTATAGTTAATAACAATGTATTATATACTTGAAAATTGCTAAGAGGGTATATCTTAAGTGTTATAACAACAAAAGAAGATAAGTACGTGAGATCATGCCTATGTTAATTGGCTTGATTTAGCCCTTCCACAATCTGTACATATTTCAAAACATTATGTTGTACAACATGAATATAAGCAAATTTTTATTTGTCAATTTAAAAGTAAGTAATAATAATTTTTTTAATAAAATAAATTAAAAAGAGTGGATATTCTTGCCTGGTTCCTGATCTTAGAGGGAAAGCTTTCAGTTTTTTGCCTTTGAGGATGATATTAGCTGTGGGCTTGTCATACATGGCCTTTATTATGTTGAAGTAATTTCCTTTTATTTCTAGTTTGTTGAATGTTTTGATGATGAAAGTGTGTTGAATTATGTTAAATTCTTTTCATTCATCAAGTGAGATTATCATTTGTTTTTTGTTCTTCATTCTATTAACGTGGCATATTACATTCTGGCCTGTAATGTTTCTACTAAGAAATCCAGAGTTTTTCTTATGGAAGCTCCCTTGTATATGATGAGTCAATTTTCTCTTGATGCTTTTAAGAATCTCTCTTTGACTTTGATTTTCAACAGTTTTTTTATAATGTGTCTCAGTGTGGGACTCTGAATTCATCTTAATTGGAGGGTTTTTTTTTTTTTTTTTTTTGGCAATTCCTGAATTTGGATGTTCATTTTCTTCCTCACTTGGGAAGTTTTAGGACATATTTCTTAAAATAAAGTCTCTGCCCTTTTCTTGCTCCCTTCTCCTTCTGGAACTCCAATGATGCATAATACATATATTGGTCCACTAGGTGGTGCCCCATAAGTCCCATAGACTGTCTTCATTTTCCATCATTCTTTTTCCTATTTAATCCTTTAACTCAATAATTTCAAATGGCCTGTCTTTGAGTTCACTGATTCCTTCTTCTGCTTGATCAAGTCTGCTGTTGAATCCCTACAGTGAATTTTTCAATTCCATTATTGCATTCTTCAGCTCCACAATTTCTATTTGGTTCTTTTAAAATAGTTTCCACCTCTTTGTTAATATTCTACATTTGTTCATGCATTGCTTTCCTCATTTTATTTAGTTATTTATCTGTGTTCTCTAGTAACACACTGAGTTTCCTTAAAACAATTATTTTGAATTCTTTGTCAAGTAATTCATAGATCTCTATTTCTTTAGGGTCATTTCTGGGGATTTATTTAGTTCCTTCGATTGGGCCATATTTCCCTGTTTTTTTTCATGTGCCTTATTCTTTGCTGTGATTTGTGCATTTGAAAATACCGCCACCTCTTCCAGTCTTTATGGACTGGCTTCATACAGGGTAGGACCTTCACCAATCAGCCTGGTTAGAGATTTAGGGGGTCTCTCAAATATTTTCTGGGGATGCCTCTTCTCTGAGCTTATGTGAGTAATTTCCTGATTAGAGATGTTAACAGTACCTTTTCCAACACTTTGTAATCTCTTGGTTCTTCTGGTGTCTGTCTGCAGTGCTGAAAGTTCTCTGGTGAAATAAGCTGCTAAATACCCTTTTGTTCTTTGTGGCCCATAAGCATCCAAAGTATTCTGGTTTTGTCAATGCTCCAAGTCAGGTAAGACAGATCCCTACCCTTGGGTAACTGCCACCCCCTCAAAGCTGGAATGTTGGATGCATGTTCCACTCTTCTCTTTCCCTTCCAAGGGAGTAGCCATGAGTGGAGCACTTTCTCCCAATTGCACAGAGCTGTGCAGCTTCTTTGTGGTGATAAGGTTCTCTGGAGCTGCATCAAGCCACGGAACTCTCTTTTCTTCTCAAAAGCCCCCAGATATTCAGATTATGCTGGTTCCCCATCACTATTCTGCCAGGTAAAAGAAAAACCAGTCCCTAAGTAACCCCCTGAAAAACTGGAACATTAGACATATGTTGCACTCTTCTCTTTTCCTCTCAAAGGAGAAGCCATGAATTATGCTTTTCCTCCCAATTTTGCTGCATGTGCCAGCTGGGAGGAGGAACTATCATGACTGAAATAAAATGTTTTTTCTTATCCATTTCAATGTGGCTTTTCTTGGCTTTGAGCTTTCTTGGGGTACTACAACTTAACTTGTTTCTGGAGTTCTCATAAAGGCTTATTGTTGTTAAGTCAGTTTCTCTGTGGATGAACGAGTCCTGGGACTTCCTATTCCACCATTTTGCTGACATCACTCTGCACTTTCTGTTTATTTCTAAACAAATCCCCAGATGCTTCCTCTTTCCCTGAAAGCACAAAGTCCACTTAATTCCATCAGTTATACATTGCAAGGAGAAAATCAATGAGATCATGTTCTACAAATCATTCTGGCACTTTATTTTGCTTCTACTCCAAAGTAATAATTTCATGGCCAGCAATGGATTATGATGTCTTCCTATGTGGAGAAAAAGTTCAAAAGGATGGAAAGGGAAAACTCTACATTAATGAAAGTTGCTCCAATTTTCTTCACTAAAAAAAACCACTGACTTTAGAATCAGACAAATAGTAGACTAGCTATCAGCTCATTTACTCAGTATAGAATATTGGGCAATTTTAAATCCCCTGAGTCTTCATTTCTTCAGTAAATAACATCACCTTATTCATAAAGTTGATGTGAGTGTTCAATAATGTATGCAAATTTCTAGCCTGGAACACAGAACACAGTAGGCACTCATAGTAGGCACTCTCTTCCTTCTTCAATTAGCCAGATTAGATGAAAACTATTGTTGGAAGGAATAAATCATGTAAATAAATTCAGTATGTACCATATACATATGAAAAAAATGTATAATCCAAAGCAAAATTTGCATGTGCTTAAACTTGCAAATGATATCTATTATCAATTGTACATTTCTATAAACCAGCTGCCTCCTGCCGACTAGTTTAGTTGTCCCATGCTAAATAAATATCACTGTGAATTGGTGTTTTATTTTTTCACTTCTAACTGGAAAAGTACTTTAGAAAATAAAGACTGAAAAAAATGCCAGGTGTTTGATAACTGACTAAGAAATACCTGGCAGGTTGGATAGATATAATGAAGGATGCTGACCAGAAAGACTTTAAATGTGTAGGAAGAGGAAAAAAAATCATAGCTGACATTTTGATATCACTTTCATCTTTGCTACAATAAGCAATAATAAAAGACATGAAGACATTGACTTATCTCTAAATGTGCACAGTGCCAAAAGAATTTGAGATTACTTATTAGATTTGAGCCTTAAAAATGTGTAAATTGTGTATTGACTCAATCTGCCACTGATTTTTTCAATATGATTTTTTAAATATCAAAGAAATATTTCCAATTTGAATAATTAATAAAATTCACCCTTCCAATCCCGACATTCACTTAAAGTACCATTATCAGTATCTGTCTACTCACATTACCAAGCTAAGTGGCAAAAATTAAGCTAAAGAGTCTAACTAAATAGAAATGATTTTTTAAAGCTCACTTTAAAACAAATCATCTCATTAAGGTTTTGTGTTGCCTGTTCATGGTGGTATAGATGTTCAGCACAAAATGTAACATGGAGAAAGGGCTGAGTCAGACTACGAAGTTATAGCAAATATACCACCACCCCCTTTATTAGAAAACTCTGCAATCAGCTCTCTGTGTTAAGTATCAGCTGGCTGATGGAGCAAACACACAAAAGCAAACTGGTTTTAAAGGATTTAGTGCTAAATTCTATAACAGTCTATATTGTAATTTATTTTGCCCTAGAAAACTTCCTTTGAAGAGATATCAGGGAAAAGGGAGAAAGCAGTATTACCAGAGAAATTACAAAATGTATTATAAATAACATACAAATATGTGCAAAAGTTCATTCATTCATTTGTTCATTCACCTTCATGCAACAATTGTTGAGTACCTACTATCTGCCAGGAAAGATCTCATGAGACAAAATCTCATGGGTCATACATATATCTTAGTGAGCAAGACATAAAATATAGCATAGATAAGTAAATACATAAGATAATTCTGAATAGTGATATATGCTACAGAGAAAGTAACCTTGTGCCATTGTTTTAGCTTGATAATAAAACAGATAATATACTTTATTAAGCAGGTATAAAGAAAGGCTAACTTAGGTACTTTAATCTATATCATTACTGTAAACTGTCGAACCAAGAAAAAGCCTTCCTCAGTTGGATTCCTTGCCTAAGTGACCACATCCACCTTTCATATGAACCACTTGACTTACTCACTAAGAGAATTTGGTTTATTCTTTGCAAATGTTGAAGATAAAATTACAGTTTTTTGAAGTACAGGATATAAAAAAGAATGCCTTCAAGAAACGATGCTGGTGATAACAGCAGTTCTTTTGCAAAATTTCTACCTGATTGTGAGTAGCCTATGCAATATAGAAGTTGCTTTGGGGATCAAGAAAAATCTTTTGAAATTTAATGTTTTTTCTATTCATAAAAACATAACCAGATGTATATTTTCATTTAAAAGTTCTTCTCACGGTTTTCATTTATAGTAAATGTAACAATATGAAAGGATAAAAAGAATATAAATTGGTAAAAAGCCTCCCTCAAAGAAAAGATTTAGGAGCCCCTTCCTCTTCCAAGACAAGTAGGCTCTGATGAGATTTGATTGACACTGTCAAGTCTGTGCACCTGGGCTGATATTCTTGTCTGTTTTTGGAATTGGAATATGAATTAGTGCTGACAAGCCTGAAATTCTTCAGCTGTTTAAATGGAACAAAATTCTCAGTCTTGCAAATAAACCTAATTATAATAAACAATAAAAGTATAGCTCAGATCATAGCAACTGGGGTGCAAATTCCTATCCAATAGTAAAAAGACACCAACAACCTCCATGTAAGTTTTTGTGTTTATTTCACCAAAGAAAGGAATATGGCAAGTGAACATTAAACACTGTTGCACATGTAACTAGGAATCCTCCACATGATTAAAGAGAAGTGGCCCCCATGACATGGGTAGCTCCATCAGGGGCCTATCCCCTTCTCAGAAATGAATGAGACCAAGTATTGTTCTAAGCAGGTGGAGGCCTTACTATATCAGTGAGAGAAATTTTTAAAATAGAAATTTGAAGTGCTGGATAGGATTGCATTTTTTAAATGCTTCAGTTGATCTGAATTCTTAACTCAGAGTACAGAAAGATCCTGTGAAATGCCCCTTTTCAAAAAAGGGTGCATATTTCAATTTTTAGACAAATCATTAGACATTCTTCCCTGTTAAATCCATAAAAATAAAGTCTATTTCATCACTATTAGATGAATTCTACAAAGGGTGATGAGGCAGCCCAACACTGGTTGCTTGTATAGCCTATTGTCATTTTCATGAATTCATAAACAAATTTCTGCCTGAAAAACCAGACTTTTACAAATCTTCAGGCTAGTTGCATCTAAAAAATTATACACAGCTCTCTGACAATACATTTCTCTAAGTGAAATCACAGAATTGTGCAAAAAATATTTGGATTCAGCTTCTAGGTCATATTTAAGATAGCAAACCTTCCTACCAACCAGACTATGATGGTAAACCAAGGCTAAGAGTGATAGAAGTATTTTTTAATATCAGATACTTTTTTTAAATTTTAGAGTATTACAGGGGTACAAATATTTTGGTTACATGAATTGCTTTTGTGCCATTTGAGTCAAAGTTGTAAGTGTGCCCATCACCAAGATAGCGTGCATTGTACCTGTTAGGTGTTAATTTACCCATCCCCTCCTCCCCCCTCCCACCTGCTTGATTTCCAATGAATGTTATTTCTATATGTGCACGTAAGCATTGATCAATCAGTTCCACTCTAACAGTAAGTACATGTGGTGTTTGTTTTTCCATTCTTGTGATATTTTGCTTACAAGAATGGTCTCCAGTTCCATCCAGGTTGTTACAAAGGGTATTAGGTCACCATTTTTTTTGGCTCAGTAGTACTCCATAGTATACATATACCACATTTTGTTAATCCACTCATGTATCAATGGGCATTTGGTTTGTTTCCACATATTAGCAATTTTGAATTGTACTGCTATAACATTTGATTGCAAGTGTCTTTTTTATAAAATGTCTTTTTTCCTTTGTGTAAATATCCAGTAGTGGGATTACCAGATCAAATGGTAGGTCTACTTTTAGTCCTTTGTGGTATCTCCATACTACTTTCCATAGAGGTTGTACTAATTTACAGTCCCACCAGCCATGTATAACTGTTCCTTTCTCTCCGCATCCACACCAGCATCTGTTGTTTTAGGACTTTTGGATAAAATCCATTCTAACTGGAGTTAGGTGATATCTCATTGTGGTTTTGATTTGCATTTCCCTGATGATTAGAGATGTTGAGCATTTTTTCAAATGTTTATTGGCCATTAGTCTATCTTCTTTTGAAAAGCTTCTGTTCATGTCTTTTGCCCACTTTTTGATTGGGTTATTTGATGTTTTCTTGCTGATTTGCTTGAGTTCTTTGTAGATTCTGGTTATCAGCCCTTTATCGGATGTATAGCTTGCAAATATTTTCTCCCATTCTGCAGGTTGTCTATTTGCTCTATTGATTGTTTCCTTGGCTGTGTAAAAGCTTTTTAATTTGATTAGGTCCCATTTATTTATTTTTGTTGTTGCTGTGATTGCTTTTGGGATCTTCTTCACAAATTCCTTGCCTAGGCTGATTCTATAAGAGTTTTTCCAAACTCTTCTTCCAGAATTCTTATAGTTTCATGTTTTAGGTTTAAGTCTGTTATCCATCGTGAATTAATTTTTGTTAGTAGTGAGAGGTGTGGATCTTGTTTTGGTCTTCTACATGTGGCTATCCAATTTTCCCAGCACCATTTATTAAATAGGGATTCTTTTCCCCAGTATATGTTTTTGTCTGCTTTGTCAAAGATCAGATGGCAATAAGAGGATGGTTTTATATCTGGGTTCTCTGTTCTGATCCATAGGTCTATGTGTTTTTGTACCAGTACCATACATCTTTGGTTACTATAGCTTGTAGTATAGCTTGAAGTCTGGTAAAGTGGTGCCTCCTATTTTGTTATTATTGCTTAAGATGGCTTTAGCTATTCGGGACCTTTTCTGGCTTCATACGAAGTGTAGAACTATTTTTCCTAGATCTGTGAAAAATGACGTTGGTATTTTAATGGGGATTGCATTGAATCTGTAGATCACTTTGGGTAGTATAGACATTTTGACAATGTTGATGCTGCTGATCCATGAGCATGATTTGTTTTTCCATCTGTTTGCATCCTCTGTAATTTCCTTCCTCAGTGTTTCATAGTTCTCCCTGTAGAGGTCTTTCACCTCCTTAGTTAAATATATTCCTAGGAATTTTATTTTCTTTGTTGCTATTGTGAAAAGTATTGAGTCTTTGATTTGATTCTCAGCTTGACTGTTGTTGGCATATATGAATGCCACTGATCTGTGTACTTTGATTTTGTAACCTGAGAATTTGCTGAATTTATTTATCAATTCCAGGAGTCTTTTTGCAGAATCTTTGGGGTTGTCTAGATATAAGATCATGTCATCAGCAAAGAGTGATAGTTTGACTTCTTCTTTCCCCATTTGGATGCCCTTTATTTCCTTCTTTTGTCTGATTGCTCTGGCTAGGACTTTCAGCACTATGTTAAATAGAAGTGGTGACAGTGGGCAACCTTGTCTGGTTCCACTTCTAAGTGGGAATGCTTTCAATTTTTCCCCATTTCCCTCACTCAGCTCAAATTTCATACAACAGACACTCTCATAACAGGGTGAGGGTTAACTTATTTTAATGGCATATTAAAATACAGCTCTGTTGTATTCAGCATAAGAGAAAAAAGCAGATGGTTAAACTAATCTGTGGTGGGATCTCACCATCAGAACCTGGATGGTATGGATTTCAATAAATTCTTTCATTATCAACAACAAGTTTGAGAAATAGATGAGACAGGACCAAGAACTACTATTTTTTTCATTTTATATGTAAGTGCCATTAATTTTTTTCCATAAAGCCTCTTGATCTAACCACTGACTACATTATTTAAATTTTAAATTTCAAATTAAAACAAGTATTTTTATTTTTTTATTTTTTGGCCAATTTAGTTCCTCAAAAATTGGTTTAAAAGGGGCCAACTTAATTACCATCAAAACATGTATTTGTTTTTATATAAGTGGAGGCATGCTGTTTCTTCTGTATAAAATAGTTTAGACCAGAAAGCAGTACTTTCATATTTAGTTTCCAGTGTGCCATGTATAAATGAGAAGTGCCCTGTGTCATTAAGAAATTTCAGTAAAATAGAAGATTTTTTACAGTTCCACAAACAAGTTTGAAATCAGAAAGAAATCTTGAGGATTCAAATAGCAAAGTGACTTATAAACTACAAATGTGCTCAAATGCATAATTACAGAGTATATGGTAAAAATGTAGATGCATGCTCTCTCAGTGTAAGCTGTCACACCATGTCACGCCATTCACTATATTACCTCTGCTTTCACTAATATTTTTAAAGCTTTTCTTGCAAACAACACCCCTAGTCACCTACATGCATTTTAAAATGACATTTATCTGTATAAATTCTTTATTTTATTTTTTAATTAACAAATAATAGTTGTACATATTCATGGGTACACAGTGATGTTTCAATACACACAATGTATAGTGATCAGATATAATTAGCATATCCATTATCATCGACATTTATCATTTCTTTGTGTTAGGAATGTTCAATATTCTCTTTCTAGCTATTTGAAACTATATATAATAATATAATATTGTTAACTATAGTCATCCTACAGTGTTACAGAACACTAGAATTTATTCATCCTATCTAGCTGTAATTTTGTATCCTTAAACATATCTGTCCCTATCCCTTCCTTCCTACTATGCTTCCCATCCCCTAGTATCTTCTGTTCTACATTTTACTTTTATGAGATCAACTTTTTTTTAGCTTCCACATGTGAGTGAGACCATGCAGTATTAAACTTTCTGTTCCTGGCTTATTTCATTTAACATAATGTCCTCCAGTTCCATCTATGTTGCCACAAATAACAGGGTTTCATTCGTTTTTGTGGCTAAATAGTATTCCATTTTGTCTATATACCACATTTTCTTTATCCATTCACCTATTGTTGGACAGCTAGATTAATTCCATCTCTTGGCTATTGTGAATACTACTGCAATAAACATGGGATACAGATGTCTCTTTGATATTAATATAATGATTTCCTTTCCTTTGGATAGATTTCCAGTAGTAGGATTGCTGGATCATGTGGTAGTACTATTTGTAGTCTCTTGAGGAAGCTCCACACTGTTCTCCATAGTGGCTGTACTAGTTTATATTCCCATCAACAATGTATGGGAGTTCCCTTTTCTCTGGATCCTCACCAGCATCTATAACTTTTTGTCTTTTTGGTAATTGCCATCCTAACTGATATGAGATGAGACCTCATTGTTGTTTTCATTTGTATTTCCCTTATGATTAATGATGTTGAGTATTTTTTTGTATATTTCTTGGCCATTTCTATGTCTTCTTTTGAGAAATGTCTATTCATATCATTTGCTCATTTTTAAATAAGAGTATTTGGTTTTTTTGCTGTTGAGATGTTTGAGTTCCTTGTACATTCTAGATATTAATCCCTTGTTGAATGAGTGGTTTGCAAATATTTTCTGTAGGTTGTCCTTTCACTCTGTTGATTGTTTCCTTTGCTGTGCAAAAACTTTTTAGTTTGATATAATCTCTTTTGTTTATTTTTGCTCTTGATGCCTGTGCTTTGGAGGTCTTATTCATAAAATCTTTTCCCAGACCAATGTCCTGAAGCATTTCCCGTTTTTTCTTCTAGTAGATTTATCATTTTGAGTCTTACATATAGGTGTTGTTTGATTCATTTTGAGTTGATCCATTTTTGTATAGGGTGAGAGGTGGGCATCTAGCTTCATTCTTTTGCATATGGATATCCAGTTTTCCCAGCACCATTTATTGAAGAGGCTGTCCTTTACCCAATGAGTGTTCTTGGCACCTTTGTCAAAAATCAGTTGGTGATAGATAGATGAATTAATTTCTGGGTTCTCTATTCTATTCCATTGGCCTATGTGTCTGCTTTTATGCCAGTACCATGCCATTTTGGTTGCTATAGCTTTGTAGTATATTTTGAGGTCTGGTAGTGTGATCCCTCCAGCTTTGTTCTTTTTGCTCAGGGTTGCCTTGGCTACTCATGGTCTTTTGTGGTTCCATACAAATTGTAGAACTTTTTTCTATTTCTGTGAAGAATGTGATTAGTGTTTTGATAGGGATTGCATTGAAACTGTAGATTACTTTGGGTAGTATGGTCGTTTTAACAATATTAATCCTTCCAATCCATGAGCATGGGATCTCTTTCTGTTTGTTTGCATCCTCTTCAATTTCTTTCATGAGGGTTTTATAATTTTTCTTGTAACGGTCTTTCACTTCCTTGGTTAAACTTATTCCTGGGTATGTTTTTGTAGCTATTGTAAATGGGATTGCCTTCTTGATTTTTTTCACCTAGTTTATTGTTCATGTGTAGAAACACTACTGATATTTGTATATTAATTTTGTATCTTGCAACTTTACTGAATTTGTTTATCAGTTCTAAGAGTTTTTGGTAGAATCTTTAGGTTTTTCTATGTATAAGATTATGTCACCTGAAAACAGGGACACTTTCACATCCTCCTTTCCTATTTAGATGTACTTTATCTCTTTATCTTGCCTAATCACCTGCATGATTCTTACTGGATATCTACTAGGTACTAGGCTGCTCCATTCTAGGTGCTATAAGAATGAAATCCTGCCACAAGGAATTTATAGTCACAAGGGGCCATCCCTAAGGCAGAGAGTTAGCCATGAGAGATGTGAATAGTACTAAGTATCCAAGGGGCAAAGAGGAGGGAGAGGTGAATTCACAGGGCTGGGAGAAGTAAAGAGAAGCTTGGTGGGGTAGGTGGCATTTATAGGCCATGGGCATTGGCTAGGCTTTGTGTAGATAGAGAAGAAAATAAAAGGTTTTTCAGATAAAAGAACAGTGCACTCACAATATGAAGGCAAAAAGACTCCATGGTTGTCTACAAAATAGCCTTCAGACCAGTGTGACCAGAAATACTAGGAGAACTGTCTGAAAAAATAGCATAAATAAGATAACAGGGACCAGGCTAAGGTTGGAACTTTAGTCATTAGACCTTGGAGACCCATCAAAAGATTTTGAGCAGGGTTATGTCAGATGGGTACCAAATACCCTCAGAATCAATCTCTGCTGGATTCATTATATTTTAACCTCTTCACCAAGCCTACCATGAGTGAGAATGTGAGTAGCTAAACATTATATTCTAACATATTATCTCCAGGTTTCACAGAGAAACCAGTGCAAGCTTCTGCTTTGACTATGCTCAGCAGTTTGTCATTCATCTGAAATGCTCCAGTGCACAGAGTGGGGTCAAGCACATTTCATGCACTTGTTTAACAAATAGCACTCAGGAAGCGTATTTTATGATCCACTTTACAGTATCATAATGTAGAAACAAAACAGTGACTCTGAATATGGCAAGATAAAACTATTTATATCGGGAGCAAATTTAAGTTACCCACTTTCATTATTCAATCCTTAGTTTGGATGGAACAAGTGAATGTTGAGATGGTCCTATTTCATTTCTTTTTAAAAGAAGTAACAGGAGGATTATCATATGCAATACAACATTTTTGGCCTGGGTCTTTATGAAATCTCTAAATACCTGCCACATTTTAAATACCACAGGTGCAAAACAAATGTATAACTTTCCTCTTACACAATTTTCTATTCATATTATAGAGAAGCAAAGCACAATATAATAGCAGGAGTTTGATTCTCTGAACAGAAATTATATAATCTAAGCAAAAAATTCAATAACAGCTTTTACACAGATGATAAAAACCTGCTGAAAGATTAAAAGAGTAATAGCAAACAACTGGAACTTGTACACAGAGTTGGAAATAGCCTCTGCAAACCAATATCCAACAATGTAGTTCCAATGTTTTCTGTTTGACTCAAAAATTCTATAATTATCACAATTTTTTTGGTAGAATGTGGACTACTCAAAATGTTCCAAATGCAAGAAAGTAGCTTTAAATAGAATGTTTTATATGAAGTAATCTATACTATTTACTACATATGTTTTCAAAGAAAGAAACAATGGTCACATCTACCATTATTCATATGCTTTGCAATTTTTTAGGTAAATTTTTTTTATTTCAAAATATTAGGGGGTTTCAAATATTTTAGGTTACATGGATCGTTTTTGTAACAGAAGTGGTGACAGTGGGCACCCTTGTCTTGTTCCAGCTCTTAGGGGGAATGCTTTCAACTTTTCCCCATTCAGTATGATGTTGCTTGTGGGTTTGTCACATATGACTTTTATAATTTTGAGATATGTTCCTTTTATGTCTAGTTTGATGAGGGTTTTTATCATGAAAAGGTGCTGGATTTTGTCAAATGCTTTTTCTGCATCTAGTGAGATGATCATATGGTCCTTGTTTTTGCTTTTGTTTATGTGGTGAATTGCATTTATTGATTTACATGTGTTGAACCATGCTTACCTCTCTGGGATGAGGCCCATTTGGTCCCGGCGGATTATTTTTTTGCTGTGCTGTTGAATTCAGTTAGCTAGTATTTTATTGAGGATTTTTGCATCTACATTCATAAGGGACATTGGTCTGTAGTTTTCCTTTTTTGTTGTGTCCTTCCCAGCTTTTATTCAAGGTGATACTGGCTTCATAGAATGAGTTGGAGAGGATTCCTTCCTTCTCAATATTATGGAATAATTTCTGTGTTATGGGTACCACGTCTGCTTTGTAGGTCTGATAGAATTTGGCTGTGAGGCTGTCTGGTCCAGGACTTTTTTTTGTTTGCAAAGTTTTTCACTACTGATGTGATCTCCCTGATCATTACTGGTCTGGTCAGTAGTTCTATTTCTTCTTGGTTGAGTCTTGGGAGGTTGTGTGTTTCCAGGAACTTGTCTATTTCCTCTATGTTCTCTAGTTTATGTGCATAGATATTTACATAGTATTCATAGATGATGTTTTGTATTTCTATGGCATCGGTTGTAATGTCACCTTTTTCATTTCTGATTGAGCTTATTTGGATCCTTTTTCTTCTGTTCTTGGTTAATCTAGCAATAGTTCTGTTGATTTTGTTTTTCTTTTCAAAGAACCAAATTTGTGTTTTGTTAATCCTTTGTATTTTTGTTGTTGTTGTTGTTCTCCGATTCATTTAGCTCTGCTCTGACCTTTGTTATTTCTTTTTTTCTGCTGGCTTTGGGTTTGGTTTGTTCCTCCTTTTCTAATTCATTGTGGTGTGACATTAGGCTATCAATTTGTGATCTTTCTGTCTTTTTGATGTAGGCATTTAAAGCTATGAATTTTCCCCTGAAGAATGATTTTGCTGTGTTGCAAAGATTTTGATAGCTTTTTTCCACTTTGTCATTCAGCTCAAAGAATTTTTTGATTTCCATCTTAATTTTGTTTTTGACCCAATAATCATTTAGCAGCAGGTTTTTTAAATTTCCGTGACTTTGTGTAGGTTTGAGTGTTTCTCTTGTGATTGATTTCCAGTTTTATTCCACTGTGGTCTGAGAAGATATGTGGTATGATTTTGATTTTTTAAAATTTGTTGAGACCTGTTTTGTGGCCTAAGATATGATCAATCTTGGAGAATGTCCCATGTGCTGCTGAGAAGAATGTGTATTCTGTAGTTTTGGGGTAGAATGTTCTGTAAATGTCTGTTAGGTCCATTTGATTTAGAGTTTGATTTAAGTCCATTATTTCTTTATTTATTTTCTGCTTAGATAATTTTTCAAGCTCTGACAGTAGGATGTTGAGGTTCTCAGCAATTACGATGGTACTATTTATTTCTTTGCTTAGCTCTAGTGAGATTTTCTTTATGTACCTGGGAGCTCCTGTGTTGGGCACGTATATTTTTAGGTTGTTACATCTTCTTGCTGTATAGCTCCCTTTACGATTATATAATGACCCTCTTTGTCTTTCTTTACCTTTGTTGGCTTAAAGTCAATTTTATCTGATATGAGAATGGCTATACCTGCTCTCTTCTGATTTCCATTTGCATGGAATATTTTTTCCCAACCTTTCATGATGAGTTTGTGTGCATCCTTGTGGTTTAGATGTGTTTCCTGGAGATGGCAGATATTTGGGTTGTATGCTTTGCAATTTTTATATTTGTTTGTATTCTATAACATGTTCCCTTCAAAGTAGTGGAAGCACGAAAAGAACAACAATGAAAATCTGAAACACACTCACAATTTTTTTTACCAGTTAAATACACATATTAAATCAAGATACACAGTTTAATGAAAGGTTGTTGGACAAATCAATTGTTTGATTCAACGAGTAGCCAGTGCATACAGCAGCCTCACGGGCAACCAGTTTAGATCGTTCTTTTGGATGAGCAATCTGAAGCCTCCAGGAGACTGAGAAGTGTCCCAAGGCTCATTCAGTACAGATCTGGGAGAGAAACTGAGAACTTTAGACCTCAGGCTGAGTGTTCTCTCCACAACACAGCAGTAGAAGGGAATTGGAAGGACCCTTGTTTTTATAATAGTAGCTTCACTGTCATGTGCTTCATAAGAAGAAGAGTCTTAGGGAGAAAAGTCACCACATACATGTGCAAACCAAGATTTTTTTCAGTGCTTTTTAATTAGAAAACTCAATAATGTTGGCAAATACGTAGATTCATTCCTGGAGCTGAGGCAACACAATCTAAGTGAAAGAGAATCTGGGGGAATATAAAGGAGAGTATTTGGCTGTGAATTAATCAGTGTGGGGAGGCCACAGTCATCAATGATCACCGTAGCCTAAGAACCTCCTACATTATACTACTTTTTTGGCTGTGGAGACAGGCTGTTTCAGAAGGTATGTGCACAACTACCGAGGGAAGCAGGTTTAGGTGAGCCTTTTGCAGGGGAAACTGATATAGCTCCCCTGCGGTACCATCTCCTCCCTTGGTAATCGATAATCCATTTGTGATTAGTCCAAACCCATAACCATCCACTTTTCCCATTTTATCTGTTCTTTCACTTCCCTATTTGAGGGAAGATCCTGTGGTTTAAATTACTCTGACCGGTAAATGCCAGTCTAGCATCAGCAAACCTAGTGGGTTGACATAGGCTACTGGCAAACTTCAACCACCAGGGGGCGCCCGAAACCTGCGGTGGCAGAGATTATGCGTTGGTCAAAAGCAAAGACACGCTTACAGCAAGCACATCGCTCCGTGGGAAGGGAGTGGGTGTGATAAAAAGACAGTCGCTTATACCCTCTGAATCATCTTTGGTTTTCATGTCCTCTCTATTTTGTCTCTTTTGGAATTCCAAGAAGATGCTATGCTAGGATAGGACAGGGTCTCACCTCCTACCTGAGACTCGGAGCTGGAGGTCAACAATCCTAACCTGCAAGTGTGGGCCTGCAAGGTTGCGGAGCAGGTTCGGGGAAGGTGGGCAGGCTGCAGGGGGCAGTCCTTGGGGACTGGGCTGCAGAAAAAACACAATAAAAGGCAATGCAGTATTTGGGACATACTTATACTAAAAGAAATTATTTGTTGTTTATCTGAAATCTAAGTGTTAACTGAGTGTCTTGAACTTTTTAGTTTCTAAATCTGGCAACCCTACTTGGGGATCACAAAAAAGAGGTAAAAAATCTCAGGCTACCAACATCATTTTTTGCTGATCTAGAAAAAATAATTCTACGCTTCGTGTGGAACCAGAGAAGACCCCGTCTAGCCAAAGCAATCTTAAGCAAAAAGAACAAATTGGGAGGCATCTATCTACCAGACTTCAAACTATACTACAAGGCTATAGTAACCAAAACTGCATGGTATTGGCACAAGAACAGACACGTAGACCAATGGAACAGGACTGAGAACCCAAATATAAAACCAACCTCATACAGTCACCTGATCTTTGACAAATTCCAGAAAATGTACACTGGGGAAAAGATTCCCTATTCAACAAATGGTGCTGGGAAAACTGGATGACCATATGTAGAAGACTGAAACTGGACCCACACCTCTCACCTCTCACAAAAATCAACTAACAATGGATAACAGATCTAAACCTAAGACATGAAACCATAAGAATTCTCGAAGAAAACGTTGGAAAAACTCTTATGGACATTGGCCTAAGCAAAGAATTTATGAAGAAGACCCCCAAAGCAATCACGGCAGCAACCAAAATAAATACATGGGACCTGATCAAATTAAAAAGCTTCTGCACAGCCAAGGAAACTATCACTAGAGTGAACAGACAACCTACAGAATGGGAGAAAATATTTGCATGCTACACCTCTGATAAAGGGCCGATAACCAGAATCTATACAGAACTTAGGAAAATCAATAAGAAAAAATCAAACAACCCTATTAAAAAATGGGCAAAGGACATGAACAGAAACTTTTCAAAAGAAGACAGAATAATGATCAGCAAATATATAAAAAATTGCTCAACTTCTGTAATCGTCAGGGAAATGCAAATCAAAACCACAATGAGATATCACTGAACTCCAGTGAGATTGGCTTATATCAAAAAGTCCCAAAACAACAAATGTTGGCAGGGATGCGGATAGATAGGAACACTCATACACTGCTGGTGGGACTGCAAATTAGTACAACCTCTATGGAAAAGAATATGGAGATATCTCAAAGAATTAAAAGTAGAATTACCATTTGACCCAGCAATCCCACTACTGGGTATTTATCCAAAAGAAAAAAAGACATTTTATAATAAAGACATCTGCTCTCGAATGTTCATAGCAGCACAATTCACAATTGCAAAGTTGTGGAAACAACCCAGGTGCCCATCAATACACGAGTGGATCAATAAAATGTGGTATATGTATACCATGGAGTATTACTCAGCAATAAGGAACAACAGTGAATTAACACATCTGGTATTATCCTGGTTGGAGCTAGAACCCATTCTTCGAAGCGAAGTGTCACAGGATTGGAAAAACAAGCACCACTGGTACTCACCATCAAACTGGCACTAACTGATGAACACTCACATCACACAGGGCAATAACATTCATCAGAGGGCGGGCGGGCGGGAGGGGGGTGGAAGGGATGGGAAAAACTCTCACTGAATGGATGTGGGGAGCACGGTTTGGGGGATGACCACGATTGTAGCTCTGACACGGGCAGTGCATGGGCAATATATATAGCCAAAGTGTTGTACCCCCATAATATTCTGGGAAAAAAAATCTCAGGGTGTGCTGTGTTGGAGAAACGGAGATTAATACAGCAAGAGTCTGGGCTGGGAATAGAGAAGTGGGAGAGATAAGAATGCTCTTTACTGCCCGCCTTGGATTCAGGGCAATGGACGTTTCACAGTCTGCCTTGGGCATATTAAAGTCAAGCAACATTCTTACGATAAGCTGAGTTCCATTTTTAGCACATTGTATTTTGGATGGTCCAGTTAATACCTGATACACAATTACCATATTGCAGTGCATGAGTTGTTTGCACTAATATCTCTCCAATTAAATTGTAAGTTCTGGTATGTATGTGTGTGTGCTTTGGAGGGTGTCCATGGCACTTTTATCTTTGTATACCCATATCCTTGCAAAATGCTAGGCACATACTTGTGTTAGCTAATTTTTGAAAAAGTTTCAATTAACACATTTACTAATTAATCACAAACTCGGTATCAGCCAGTACTAAACCAGGGAAGAAGGCACTGAGCTACCTGTATGGACAATATTACATGGAGGTTCTGTTGTTCTTTCTGCATAAAAATTTATCTCCAGAAATATGTTTTTTTCTGAGGTCCTGGCTTTTCCAGTAACAAAGACAAACCAAGGGTGTCCAAAGTTGGCATGCAGAGTGGTGGGGCCTCTTGAAACCTTTTCCTGTGTGGAATGATTAAAGGAAGGGAAGATTGAAAAGAGGAATTAGGAAGTCATTAGGGACTGTGATATTTCCCTACCACAGCCAGTTGGTTCTGACTTTGCTTCCAGAAGCTCAATTTTAACAATCCAAGGTGCCCAATAATGAGACAGGTGGCCTCACAAACCAGGAGTTCTGGTCACTGGAAAAGCTAAAGTACATTCTAGGGGAATAGCCACCAAAGTTGTTGTAAAATAAATATCTGTGTTTGGGAAGAAGTTAGAATTAGGCATCATTTGAAGGTTTGTCTACATTTCAGTGTCTGTGGTTCCAGGTGAACCTGTCCTGTTGCTGCCCTCACCACTCCCTCTTCCTCAAATCAAGATGAACATAAAACCAAACTGTCCAATTGCTTACCATACATTATGGTGAAAGTATAACTCACCCTTATAATTACTGGAAATAATTACACTTACATGACTCTCAATGGGCAGATGAAAATATTTTATGCTCTGGCTCTATCAGAGGACTGAGGTCAAATGTGACAAGAACAGGCTCGGCTCTGCCTGGGGATGAAGGACCTGCCTCTCACGTGCACCACAAAGAACATGGGCTTTCAAACATATTCTGACTCGTCTCTACCATCCCCTGTAGTTCAGGTCCCAGTGAGGCTTGTTGCTCCCAAGCTCATGTCCTGCCTTATTTCCAGTGACAACATTTCTGGCAATAAAAGGATTTTATAATCTTTGCATTTGTATAACTGTGTTTGTGTATATGTCTAAAATTTAGTTGTTTTTTTAGTTTTTCAAGATACTTTATTGTGTATTTATTCATTCTAAAGCAATAAATAGAAACATAACAGAATAATGATGCAAATGCCACTTACAATTGAAGATTCAAACATCCAAGGTTGGCATGTTCTCATTTATAAGTGGGAGCTAAGCTATGGGTAAGCATGGTCATACAGAGTGGTATAATGGACATTGGAGACATTTGGTTTTAAAACGCAAAATCAGATTAGCTTTAAAGTGATTTCATTATGCAAGCCATCCTGTGTCTCTCCCTATGGAAGTGTAGATATATGAGATTATGATTAAAGAAAATGGAACACAGTAAACTTGAAAATCTTGACTGAATCATACAAGTCTGGGAAAACTCCCTCACTCCTCTTTCAAATATTTTATTTAATTTCCTTATGGTATTCACACTCTCATCCCCTAGTGTGATTTTGTTTTATAATCAGTATTATCAATAATAAATTGGCATAGTTAATTATAATGAGTATTGTAGGCAAATCTCCCTGCTTCAATAAGAAATTTAATTTACTCTTTTAGAAAACAAAGGATGTTTCCCCTAGTGATACATATAACTACATTTCTTATTAAATGATTTTAGCTCTCTTATGTTTTCTAAAGATTTCATTTTGCAATTCAACAGTACTTAAAATAAGACAGTATTCAGTTCAACATCTATATTAGCTTGCTAGTACTGCCATAACAAAGCACCATAAATTGGGGGGCTTCAGACAACAGAAATATATTCTCTCATGAGTTCTAGAAGCCAGAAGTTTAAAACCAGGGTTTTGGCAGGGTTGGTTTCTTCTTGGGGACTCAGAGGGAGAAGCTGTTCCATGCCTGTCTCCTGCCTTCTGGTGGTTCCCAGCAATCCTTGGCATGCCTTGGCTTGTAGCTGCGTAAGTCCAATCTTTGCATGGTTGTCACATCATGTTCTTCCCTCTGTGTCTCTTCTTATACGGACAGGAGCAGTTGGATAAGGACCCACACTGATCCAGTATGAGCTCATTTTAACTTGATTACACTGGTAAAGACTCTGTTTCCAAATCAGGTCACATTTTGAGATTCTGGGTGAATATGAATTTTGGAGGGAAATCATTCAACCCACACAACATCCCTTTTCTGAAACTAGTTTCTAAATAATGATTCCCATTATATTTTCCATTTATTTCTAGTTTCTTATATAAGCCCATTGGTCTGGTGGTAGATAAAAGGGGGTGGCTAACCAGTTTCCGTGATCCTGTTAGCATCCATCCCTGGTTAAGCTTCCTCTCCCTCCCACTCTCTTTCACGGCCTTGGTAATTGTTCAACTGTCGGAGAACTGATGCTAGGTGGACCTGCAGTAGAGCCTGCCCTCCGTATGTCAGTGATTCATGCAGGTGAGCAGGGCTCAACCAGAGCCTTAACCTGAGATGCTTTTTCCTGGGAATTAGGCAGAAAAGCCTTTTATCCCTCATTAAAAAGCCTACAGTTCCAGCTGCTATGGCTTCAGCCTTATGAAGAAGCTGGTCTAGAGAATAAAGTCAGCATAAGAGAGTCATACGTGAAAGATGAGAGTACCAACAGCATTCACGTTCCTGATTTTGAAATTAAGGCCAATTTCACATGACCCTTCCCCCAAATCCACATTTTTAAGTGTTTGTTAATCTCAAGTGAAGAATTCTGCCTAAATAAACATTGGTATCCTAAAGGGAAGTGTTGTATATTCACTTTCTAGGACTGTCATAACATATTATCATAAACTGTATGGCATAAAACAACAGAAATTTATTTTCTCATAACTCCAGAGGATCAAAGTTTGAATTCAGGGCATCAGCAGGGCCATGCTCCCTCTAAAGGCTCCAGGAAAGAATGCTTCCTCAACTATTCCTAGCTTCTGGCGGTTGCCAGCAATCCTTGGCTTATAGCTGCGTCGCTCCCATCTCTACCTCCATGATCACGTGGTCTTCCCTGTATGCCTCTGTGTCTGCAAACCTCTCTCACCTCATTTCATTTAAGGCCTACCCTAATCTAGTATGGCCTCATCTTAACTTCATCACATCTGCAAGACTATTTCCAATAAAGTCCATTACGTTTTGGTCCATACAGTTCCAAGTAACAAACACTAAAATTGAACCTGGATGAGTCAGATTAGGGTAGAAAACCTTGAATAGACTCAGGGAGGCAAAATTACTTTGATGTTCAGTGCGTTAAGTTCTTACCTATTAACTGTTAGGAGTCACCCATGTGCATCTGAGATGGAACATTAGGGACTGTAAAATCTGAGTAGTCATCTGTTGCTTTTCTAAAATCAAAGTCGAGGAATAGAGAGAAGCTTCAGCCTGAGATATCCTGCTTGTACACAGAAATGGAACAGGAAAGCAAACATGCATGGAAAGGACCATTTTGCCCATGCTTTAATAGCCAAGACCATTTAAGGACAATCATGCAGTGACCAGGAATTTGGGGACACCCAGGAAGAGCTGTAGAGTGGTCTCCCTGGAGAAATGTGCTGCCAAGAAGCAGAAAACAACAGGGCCCGTCTAGACTCAAGACATGGTTTGCAGAACTGTTTCTTGGCTGTGGGAGATTAGACTGTGATCTATCAATGACTCAGTCCCTTCTTAACCTCCATTACAGATGCATGCTCCTCTCCCCATTGACGTTGGGGATATGGCCGTATGACTTGCTTTAGCCAACAGACATTAGCAGACCTTGCCCGAGCAGTACCTTCAAATGTGTTTGAACATTGAGCTTGCCCTGAGGAAGGCCAGGCAGCCCAGCACAAGAACAAACAGCTAAATGGGGCAGTCTTGAAACCCATCTGCAGCCTAGAGCCAAGCCCAGCTTGCCTTGATCAACTGAACTCCATGCAACCTGCAGATATGTGAGCAAGAAATCAATGCCTGTTGCCATAAGCCACTGAGTTTTGAGGGGGTTTGTTATGCAACATAATTGTGAATATAGCTAACTGATATACTAGCTAATAGAGCTCCATTCCCCAAATAAAACTGATAGGCAACTGATTAGAGAATTAGGAATTGTATCGCTTTCCAATCCTGGCAAACAGGAACTCAACCCTTATTGAAATCATGTTTGCCAAGCCAGGAACATATTTCTCTGCCAAGAAAATTAGTTTTAAAATGAATATTCTTAACTATCCATGTCCTAAATAAAGCATGATACACACGTTGAACTAAGATATGTTGTATCTTATTTACACATTTCTAAATAAGAATTTTCATTGTCCTGTTTTTCCTCTACTATTTTATTTCAGGTGTGCTGGGTAGCTAAATTTGACATATGGCAGGATTCCACAAAGCTATTCATGTAGAACTGAGCCAGAAAATGAGACTTCAGCCACAAGTGTGAGCTCAGAGTTAGATCCAGGAGCTACATCACTGTGATTTGTATCCCTTTGTTTCCTTGGGCTGCCTGTACCCTGGAGGGGTGTTCCTCCTCCCCAGTCCTCACTGCGGTTGCCTGCTTGTCCACCTGCACCCCAGCAGGAACTCCCAGCTGGCCTGTTCCAGCCCCATTTCCCTGCCTGCCAGCCTCTGCCCAGGGCAACCCAAAGAACTCCTCCCCAGCCAGTGAGTGCTACCACACCTCCTCCCATGAGGTCTGAAGCCCAGCCTTGGGGAGTGGGACCCCTTTTCAAGTGTGTTTCTTCCTTGGGTACTCTCCCAGAACCCAAATATTTTCTTCAGAGTTTTCTTCATCCTTTTATTGTTAATCCCTTATAATATTTAATAATTATTTATGTTAATTTTCCTGGCCAAATTACTATGTGATTCCTGTTCCCTCATTGGATGTTGACTAATTCAATTGTACAAACTGATGCAAGACTTTCCTAAGTAAACATTAATTTTATTAGTGACAGTTACTATTCTTTGGGAACCTTTTTATTAAAATGTTTTGTGTAACAGCCTAAACGACCTAATTTCAAGCTTATTTTCACTACTTTTTTTATTTCAGATAGACACCCCATGTGTGCACTCTATGATGTCTTCATCTCAGACTCTATTTAGCTCTACCAAGCTCCACAGTCCTCACTGTATCCATCAACTTCTCAAGTGGCTAATTCAGAGTATAATATAAACAGAATTTGTAAACACCCTAAGATGTTGGTTGGAGAAGAAAAAGGGGAGAACGGGTTTTTTAGACTTTTATATTGTTACTTAATTTTCATAACAACTCTACATGATAAAGCTTTTATAATGGAAAAAACAGCTTCAGATTAATTTGCTCAGAATCACATGCTCATAAGCAAAGTTCTATCCTTCAAAATATTTTTTATGCTATCAAGCAACTTTTTAATTAATGTGATTTTTAATTTACAAATCATATTATAATTTTATACATTTATGGGACACAAAGTAAAGTTTTGAGATAAATGTATATAAAAAATGGAGAGTGATTAAATCAAGCTAATGAACATATCCATCATCTCACTTACTTACTGTTTTTTGTGGTAAGACATTTGAAGTTTACTCAGGGATTTTGAAGTGTACTCTTAAATGGTGTGGTTATCATTTGGGGATATAGAGGAAATCTGTTACTTTATCTGTAATTTCATACAAATACCTTACATATAGACACTGGGCAAAGAGATGGGAACAGAGTATTATTAAAATGGTGCCTAGCCATGGTAGATTCTCAATAAATACTTGTTGAATAAATAAAAGAATAAAAAAGTGTAACATGAACTTTAGAAATTATCAAGTAAGTGACAAGTTTGGTCTGAGATTCCAAGCAGGAGAGGAGGCAATATGCATTGTTAATGTCAGTACTTGAAACTCAATAAATAACTATAGCAATAAAAACAAAAACGGCTGTCACTTATTGAGCACTTACATGTGCCAGATCTATGTCATATTATTCAACCTTCAATGAAAACTTATGGAGTATAAACTGTCATTATTCCCAGTTTTCAGCTGAGAATATTGAGGTACATGACTTGCATGAGGAAACAAATTGTTAAGTGGCAAAGTCACGCCTGAATCAAAAGCCAAACTCTTAACTACCACAGTTATACTAATTGTCAGGAAATAGGAAAACACATCCCAAGTCCATGCAAGGAGCAGAGTCTGGGCAGTCAGAGCATGCTCTCAGGTTTGTGGACCCAGGTCCTCCACTCCGCACACTCGAATGCCTTTTCCCTCCCTGTGCTGGTTTCATGGGATGTCTGATTCACCTGCCGGTGTCTGCCTCGATGCACAAAGTTACCAGGGAGCATATTAGGGCAGATATGAGTAAGTGCTGACAACTCAATTGTTAGTGAACCACCATATTGCAAGAATTACAACCCAGTTAAATTCAATGCTCTGTGGGGAAGGGAAAGCCAATGCAATCCGTCTTACCGACATTCCATTTTAGAATAGATGACTGTGATATAATACAGGCACTATTTAATCACTAAATAAAGGTAGAGTTTTAAAAGACAGTAAACCACAACAGGCCTAGATATTATCTTTAAAGATTTTATTTGATATCCAGGATCCAAGAATGAAAAACACCAGACAAATGTAAAACCAGTTTCTGCCATATGGTTCTCATTACCTAGGAAAAGGCATCATTAAAAAATCTGAAGAAAACAGAGGAATGTTAAACACTAATTAACAGTTCAAGAACAGTTAAGGAATTAAATAACCAATGGTGAATTCATGTTATGAAATATTACATAGCTATGCAAATAATGTTTCAAGTAATTTTTATGACATGGAGAATACCTTCACTATATAATATTATGTTAAAAAGTATGCATAACACCAATCTGTTTATATAATGTAATCTCAATTATGAAAGAAAAAAACATATTTATGTAGACAATGAAAAAATAACCTACAAGGAAGAGGCAGATTACAGGGAGAGCAGCTGTGCCAAGCAGAGGTGTGGCCTGGCACATTCATTGGCAACACAGGTGTAGTCCTGTGGGATGAAGAAGAGGCTGCAAGGACCACATCCTAAGACATATGATTCTTTTGCACACATAGCTATAAAAAAGAAAACAAGAATTTTCAACAAAGGCACAATCTAAAAACTTCCTAATGACAGGTATCAGCTGTCGTGGGTAAACCCCCAAAAGGATCTTACGCCTACGATACAGAAAATTACAGATTAAGCAAACTTCCCCAATTACCCATGTCTGTCCCTGCCATATTCCCTCCCCTGTGGCAAAGGACTCTTCACGTTTTTCTTGTCAAGTAATGACAGGTGAGAAAAGGCCCAGTGGCTCCGATCGTGAGTCAGTAAGGTGCTGGGAACCTTGCGGGATTTCTCAGTGGTCTTCTGCTGCCACAGCCTCTTTGAGTTCATATTTGGGGGGAGAAAGGCAAGAGAGCCTGAACTTGAGAGAGCAGGAGGCCCTAGAGCTGCTGGCCGTAAAATTGGAGAGAAAGAGTGTATTTATAGACTTCAAAGTGCTGTATCATCTCCTTCTTCAGACTGGGTGTCTGAGAAGCTGGGTTTATTATTAATAGTTTAGCAGAACAAACTGAAGACTCAACAGGAACTCACAGAGAATTGAATCCTGCCCTCCCCAACCCCTCAGCATCAGAGGTCATCTCTGTGGCCTCTGGGGGCCAGGTCTATAGTCCACCTGGGCGGTCTTAACAAGCGTAATGTTTCCAAATTTTCTGTCTGCTTGTATAGAATGATCTCAAAGTGAATTTTCTTATTAAAGAAAAAAGATCTATATTATAAGGCTTCTTATATAATTATTAGAGAAGCAACTTAATAGTGTATTAATTAGAATTTTACTATTATAAATACATTTTTGTTTAAATTTTTGAAATGCAGTTTTAACAAGCCAAGTTTTGGTTTGCTGATATTCAATGTTTACGAATTCGTAAAGATATATTTTAACTTTTTCTCTGTATTTCCACTCTCAGAGGGTTGTTTGATGAGCTTGAGTAACCTGACTTTGGAGTTTTATTTCAAGTATGTGTAACTTTCATTAGGAAGTCATATTTTTTAAATTATTTGTTCATCAAGCAAAAATCCTTAATTAGAAGGAGTCAAGAAAAATTCTTAGACTAAAGAATTATTCACCTAACCTCCAGAGAAGATGTTCATTAGTGGGACACTGCCATGTAACAAAGAAACATTCAAGTCAGAAGTCACAACAAAACACCTTGAATCGTTGACCTGGAAGGAACAGGCACTTGTAAATTGCTACGGCATTGAGATCTGCCTAGGCTTTATAGAAAGTTTCTTAACTGTCCACACATACATTGCAAATATTTACTCATTAGCCGTTATCTAAAATACATTCTTCCAGCTAGAAAAATGTTTTCTCCCTGTGGCACGCCGAGCCTAGGTTCTTGGAGAACTTCAGAACGATGATAAAAGCTCTGCCAGTGACCCCTAGTACAAATCATGCAACTCAAAGATGTGTGCACACAGAGCACTGGCACGTATTGTGTGCTAGGAGGACTTCCAAAGGAGGAGGAGACAACTGTCATCTGAAGCAGACTCTTTCACACCACAACTCACGTGTGCAAAGGGACGGTATCGCTGTTGTTTATTAACTAAACTGTTTTTTTGGGGGGGGGGTTTGTTTTTTTTTTTTTTTGCAGACCACCTCCCTGCTGATTATAAAGGGAAATTATCCACTAAGATTTAAAACTTATTAAATTCAATAATTTAAACAAGCTTCCCAGTTAATGCTCCATAACTCTTAGGAAAAAAATCCAGTCTGCCAGTGTTTTAGGTTACCCAGCCTCTCCGTGACTCCTAGTCAAGAGGTACTGGGGGGGGGGGTGTGTGACCACTCTGTCCCTAGGCACCGGGGACACTTGTGAACAAAATGTCAAATTCCTGGTTCTCACACGGCTTATATTTTATTGGGGAGATGGAGAAAGAAGAGAAACAAATACATGTGTCAAGTGGTGATAGGTGCTAAAAAGACAAATAAGACAGAACAAAGGGATTTGGTGAAAGTGGTGAACGGAGAATGATTTTAGAAAAGACGGTCAAGGAAGCCACACTGACACGGTGGCGGCTGGGAGCAGAGATGTGGATGCAAGAGGGGAGCCAGCTGTCCAGCTGTCTGGGGAGCATATTCCCACAGGGCAGAAGACATGGCAGATGCAAAGGCCCTGAGGTGAGAGGGCACCTCCCCTCCAGGGTGTTCCAGAGAAAATCTTTATGGGGAGCAGTGGGGCTTATGGGACTTTCCAGCACGGGGCAGAGTCGAGACCATGGGTTGCCGCGTCTGGGACCAAGGGCGGCCCCATCTCGTTGCTTCTTGCCCTGCTGGAGTTCTCAGCTAGGTCGAGGCTGGATGTTGCTCACGATTTCTTTCGCCCTGGCCTAAATGCAGTGCCTTCCCGGCTGACGAGGTCTTACTAGGTTCACTCTGGACCTGCAGATGCCTCTGATTCCTGGCCTGTGTCTCTGGTTTGGGGCTGGCCCAAGTGGGCCACTCTTTAGCCTCCTCATCTCTACCAGGGTGACCCCTCTTCATCCCATAGACGTCCCAGGGGCCAGGAACACCGCGCCTCAGGGCCTCTCACTTCCTCAGCAGGCCACACCACCAAATGACCTTGGCCGAGCCTTAGGTTGGTGGGGGCTGCTCACGAGATGCGCCCTTCCCCGGCCTGAGAGATGTATGTGGGGCAACAGCCGCCCTCCTCAGCACTTGGCAGGCCCCCGCCAGGACCACAAAAGAGTGGGCTCTGCTTCCCCTTCCCCACACCACCTCCCCCTCCCTCCCAGCGCCATCTGTGATTTGACAGCAAAGAGGGAAATTTCTCTACTACGTTGGTAGAAACCAGGAGCTGAGTCGTCCAGGCTTAGCCCTCTGTCATCAAATGGAGCCTTATCATGCTGTAAAACCCTATTCAACAAATCAGATGCTGAATATTACCTTATTCAGCTTCAGAATAACTTTCGAGATAATTCTGCCTTTGAGCCACACTGCCTTGTGAGGCAGTGCCCCCTCCCCCGGCCTGTGGTGGCTTTTGCCTAAGAGTCAATCATGTACATATTTATTATTAGGGAAGTTACACCCCATTCTCACTATTATTTTGAATTTGAAATTGTTACTGCAATTTAACTCTTTATAAGGATTTTACACATGGTCACATTTGATTTAAATAGTGTGATAAATAATTGTCATGTAAGAAATAAGCACCACACCTATGTATAAAATCTTATTTTATATGTCTTGCATATACTTGATTGTATCATTTGATGAACTCAATTTTTAAACTAAAACTTGCATATATATAATAATAGGTAGACAGATGATAGAGAGATATATAATTTGCTGCATGATTTCCCACGGTTAGAAAGAATCTATGCACGTCTATTCTTTTCAATCTTGTATGAGACTGAAGCTGTGATTTTTCCTTAGAATTTACCATGAAAGGATAAAAGAAGATAAGGCAGGCATGAAGAGAGGGTGTCTGTAACCATATTCCCAACACTATCTTCAACTGCCACTAAGGCAAAGGCTAGACAAACTGTCAGCAAAGGACGGGGCTTGCTTTGGTTTAATGCCAGCTGTTGACTGAGTCCTCACACTGACCCGTGCCCAGATGCAATGCTTTATCAAGCCTGTAGACACCATTCTAGTAAGAAGCATCACTTCAGCCCAGAGAAAACATCAGGGGACACCAGGGCAAGATCCCAAATGTCACAGCCATTCCTAGGCCCTCCCTGGGCAGCAACCTCAGTCATCCCGTACTGAGAAGTGACTTGCAGTCATTTACATTTTTCTTATTTCATCTTGGAAGGCGCCAGTGTGAATCCTAGAGGAGTCTGTGACTAATCGACATTCCTGTTTTAAAGAAAAAGAAATAAAATTATAGAAAAATGAAATCAGCTGCAATGATTCGAGGTTGGAGGAGCTAAGTCAATTGTTTTGCTTTTAAAAGTCTTGCATTGCCACAAATTTATAGTGAAAACATAAGAATAAGAGGCAATTTCTATCCAGTCAAGAATGAAACAGGACAGGACATTCTGCTTCTGTTGCCTTCAATCCAGTTCATGCAACTCCCTGAGGTGACATGTATGAAAATCCACACATAGGAATACAACACATCCCGTATTCCTTTATCTTCCAAATCAAAACAGCCCTGCTTTGAGCACTGCAGAGTTCTAACCACGGTTGGGCCCCCTGAGCACTCACGCCCCACCCTGACAATAAGGGCCAGGCCTGCAGAACGCGGTGGTGACTGTCAATATTGATGACTGGTCTCCCCTGGGCTCTCCACTCGTGGTGAGCTGAGCACTCTGTGGGGAGAGGGGAGCACACCCCAGAACCACTTGAGGGACCACAAACTGCCACTCTGTTCTGCACAGTGTCCAGCCTTGCTGAGCTTCCCCTGGCAAAGCCCATCTGAAATAATGCATGTAGTTTAGACCCGGCTCCATCTCACGTGGGAAGTCACAAAGCAGTGTCTCTCCTTGTAACTTAAAGAAATCTGGCGAAATGCTATGTACACCCAAAAGCTACACTGGACTCTAGGGCACCAAGTTTCATTCTTCTCAGTGGCCTGATTTTTCTTTTTAATTCTTTTTTCCCACATCGGAAGAGGGAGAGGATAAGGACAAATCAGAACTGCAAAACCTTAATATTGAATTCTGCTCTGACCAGGTTTTAAAAGAAAAACTAAACTACTTTTTAATTATAGGATCATTTTAACTTTTATTCCTACGAGTTTTTTTAATGATATAAAGAACCTTATTTCAGAGTCTTGCTGCTGACAGCCTAGGGAAGTAATTAATATTACTACTGTTTTTATGTAGTATTTATATACTAATCAGGGGATCTGAGATGAAAGAAGATAGTTTATGGAAAGCAATACAAATCCTCGTGATTCAAATAAACTGTTATAAAACCTTTTACTATAATAATTTAACTCAAATAACACAGTAACAAATAGCGTAAAGATCCTTTGTTTTTGTTCTTTCTCAAATCACTCAGGCTGGCTCTCTGCTGTTCAACAATGGTTTGGCAGAATCTATAGGTTGAATGGAATGGCATTGCTAGTGAGTTTCTGTTAGCTGGTAATTTAAGAAATAATTTAATTATGCAAAAAGTAGAACACATTGCGATATAAAAACTTGAAGCCTGGGGTGCTTTTCCTTTTCAGCATTGCTGGAACATAAAAGGTTGGGATACAACGCCCAGCTGAGGCTCCCACCCCTGACACAGCAAACCTCACTGCCATGGAAGAGGCTTCTGAGAAGAGTGGGAAGCACAATTAAAAACTAACTGAAAAGAAAAAGCCTGTAAAGTTAAACATGAAAATATCTATAAATTTATATACACAGTTACATACTTAGTGTGAAACTGGTTACGAACTTGTCTGAGTCTGGTGAGACAGAACACACCACACACAAAGTTACATGAAGTGGATTTATTGCTTACAGATAGGCAGCAAAGGACGGCGTAAGGGTTGCAAGCCACTCCCCCAAAGCTCAAGAAAGCTGCTTAGGGTGGGTGTAGTCTAGTCTGTGCATGCTCCACTTGCACCTCAGCTGAGGGACCCCAAAAAGCAGACTGCCCTGGGTCTTATACTCCAGGAGACGTGACCCACTGGGCAAAGCGTTGCAGAGCATCCATCTCCTAGAGGTACTAGAACAGAGCCCGGCTGTTCTGGCCAGTCCTGCCGTATCTCAGGATGTTGCGTTCTTGGCATGTTCTGCAGATATTCTTGAGAACTACAAGTGAGAAGGGGGGAAGAACTGGTTGGCCCAATTCCACCCAGAGAACTGTCCTGCACTTAGATTATTCTAACCTATGCAATTCAGATAAACACTTTCAATTAGTCAATCTTGCTTTATGATAAATATTTATACACAGTCTTAAATGCATTTATTATATAACTAGAGAAATCAAAAACAAATAAACTGAGCATTCAACTCAAGAAACTAGATAAAAATACAAGATAAATAAGGAAAAGAAAATAATAAAAACAGAAGTTTATGAAATAAAAAACAAAAAAATTTATCTGTCATTTTGTGATTTTTTTTCTTGTTCATGTTATTCAAACATTTTTTCCACAAGGATATTTGTACTTTTAGTACTGATTTGTAGGAGTTGTATACACTATAAATAGAAATCCACAGTTATATAGGTTACAAATATTTTTCTCATATTTAGTCTCTTTCATATAAAGTTTAAGTATTTATGCTATCTCTCACTGATGGCATTTAAAATTATGAAATAAAATTCCACCAAATTTAAAGGTAAAGATAATTTTAAAATATTACCTTTCCCTAGAACATTCTTCAGATATATTCACCAATAAATCAAATCAATAAATTTGATTATTCTCTCTTGTGGTATATGATAATGATCCTTTGAAAATGAAAAGTCTGGAAGGCTGTTTAAGAGTTATGTGCCTACCTAAAAATTTCTGAGTGAGTAGAAAATTAGAAGTAAACACACAAGCATTGCACACATGCACACATATACACACTGAAAGCAAATAACACAAAAGACAAGGAAGAAAAAATGTACCAGTTTGAAAATCCTAGAGCATTTGGGGCATTTAGTGACAAGGATAGGAAACTAAGGAAAATTGAAACTCTGTCTCCTAAATTCTGTTACTGGGCAAACAAAGGGATAATTTCAAGGGCATGTATTGGATACGAAGTAAATACTGAGGTAAACTGTCAACAAAAAACCAAAAATTCAATAGAGCTCATATAGATCAATCAATTATCCACAGTAGTATCTTCATTCTGTGGATGAAATAAAATCTAATCTTTCAGGAATATTGTGTTTTTACCTACATGTTTGTTCTTGACTTTAATAATGTGTTTAAAATCTTATAAAAGATTCTGCCTCACATCAAACAACAAAAATAAAACACCCAGTTTTTTTTTTTTAAACAGTTTGCAGTCAACTGCTTTTCAGAAATGAGTAGGATGTTTTTAAAATACTTTTTAATATTAGACCACTACACTTTTTATGGATCACATCTGTGATTGTTTGTACTTACAGTTTCCCCATCATTGGGAGGTGACTGCTCTTAAATGATATGTACCAAAACAACAAATTATCAAAAATGAAAACTTTTCTGTTTTGCCAATTTTTCAGACTAGATATTAAGGCCACATAGTTTTACAATTGATTTACAATTTAGTTTAAGATTACGGCTGGTACAAAATGAATCCAATCCACTTTATTTTATACCATTTCCTTTTGTAGAGAAGTCAAGCATCAGTGCAGATCTGTAAAACCTGGTTGAAGTTCTCATTTCTCACACAGAAGAATTTCCAGCTCTTTATAACCTTAAAAGAGAGTTTTCCACTAATCAAGCCAGTAAAATATGGTTTGAAAGTAGTTCCAAATAAGATTTTTATAATATTATTTACTACAATATTGTTCTGCACAGATTTATATATAACTTCACTTTTTTAAGTGTTAAGAATGTATCCCTCATAATTTTCTTTAAATTCACCTTGAATTGATCCACTTTATATCATAAAAATGGGAAACAATTAAAGTTGACACAGATGAAAATCTCTATCCTTCAGTACTTCTCCTATTAACCAAGAAAGGAGAAAACAAACTAAGAAATAAATTATTTTACAAAATCAAGGATGCCATACATAGAGGAAAATTTAATAATATTGTACTTGTCCAAAGTTAAATGTCCAAAGAAAAGAACCATCTTTCCATGAGGCTAAAAACCCAAAATGGCTAGTCAGTGTAAGTGTGAATCAAACTTACCTCATCATTGTCATCCCCAGATGACTTAAAGAAAATCAACTAATACTTGGTCAGTGGGAGCAGGAATGGAGGATGGGGTTTGAGGTTCTCACCTGAAAATTCAAAATCACCACCAAGCCACATATGGCTAGGCAAAGTGAATTCTCTCTGCCTGGTTGGTCAAAAAAAAAAAATAACCCTTAAGGTAATAGTTAAATTAAAAGAGATTCCAGCCTGGCAGTGATCCAGGCACCTGACAAAAGCAAACACAAATTCTCTGTCGATAAGCCTGACATTATCCCAGTCTTCAAACAATCACCCCTGCAAAAAGGAGAAAAAGAAACTACAAACAAGAACAGGCAAAAAGTAACTGATCAAATTAAAAAACCCACAAAGAATACAGATAGTGAAAGTATAAAAATCAGACTTTAAAATGGCTATGGTTAATATGCTTAAGTGATTGAAACACAAGCTTGAACAATATGTGCAAGAAACATGGCAACGTGAACATGATGAAACAGATTTGAGAAAGATCAACGTAACCTTTGAGACATGAATAATTCAGTAATTGACATCTAAAGGTGGCAGTTAATGGCAGCTTACATGCAGCTAAAGAGTGAATTAATGAACCGGTAGATTATTTTAAAGAAATTATGCCAAACTTATTACAGAGAGGATAACTTCCTTTTCCATAAAGACGGAGTCAAGGTACTTTTTTCTATTCCTGTCATTAAGCAGAGCTTAAAACCCTGAACACGATATATAAACCAAACATAAGAAGACCCTGAAAGGTGAAGAGAAAAAAGTAAACTGGTTAGGGACCCTGGGATCCAATGAATGACATAGTGGTGAGTTCCCTGTGTTTTCCTTATGCCTCATATATCACAGACTGGGTACCAAAAAATCAAGCAACCAGAAACTCCAATGGATTTAGATTTTGAAAGCCACAAGAAAAGGCTTCTTTTAACCAAATAACCATGAGAAGGACAATCTAGCAAGATAGAAAACTTTTAGGCAATAACCACTCAAGCCAAATGCCACATAAAATACTGTGGCCTCACCCTCATCCCCATTACCACTAGCAAAAGCTGAGTGGGGAACCTATACCTACATCACCAGACTGTAACAATTCACTCCAACTCTTCTGCCAAGGTGACGTTAAAGAAGGCTAAGTGGGGATTTGGGACTTTCCACCCTGCGAGGCAGTGACAAGAACCACATTTTTCATCAGTGTCAGTGGACACCACATGGGAGACTGAAATGCCACCCCTACTTTGTAGTAATGAGGTAACGTTTCTCTTTCTATACCCAAGAACTATCAGAGAAGACCTACAGAATACTTAAATAAGATCCAGAGTCTTATAACACCCCAAATGTCCAGGTTTTTATCACAAATCACATCATACCAAAAATTAGGAATATCTCAACTTAAATGAGAATAGATAATCAACAGATGCCAACACTGAGATGTTAGAATTACCTGAAAAGTATTTTAAAGGAACCATCTTTTAAAAAAAATTACTTCAATGACCAATTATAAACATGCTTAAAACAAATTAAAAAGGTGAAAGTCTCAGCAGAGAAATTAAAAGTCTCAGCAAAGAAATAGAATATAAAAAGAAAAGCCAAGTAGAAATTTTAAACCCTAAAAACATAATAACCAAAATAAAACTCAACAGGTAGGATCGGCAGCAGAATGGAGAGTATGGGGAAAGAATCAGTGAACTTGAAGACAGAACAATAAAAATAATCAAACTGAAGAACTGAGAGAAAATAGACTGGAAAAAGTTAACAAAGCCTCAAAGACACATGGGTTTATAACAAAAAATCCGGTATTCCTGTCATCAGGGTCCCCAAAGGAGTATAGAAAGATGTGGGGCTAAAAAGTATTGGAAGAATTAAAAGCAGAATTTTTTGCCAATTTGACAAAAGACATAAACCTACAGATTTAAGAAGCTGGACAAACCCCAAACAGAATAATCACAAAGAAATCCAGACCAAGTGACCTCATAACCAAACCTTTAAAAACTAAAGATAAATCAAAAATCTTGAAAGCAGCAAGAGAGAAATGATACTTAGCTATACGTGAAAAACAAACTGAATGATGGTAGATTTCTCACCAGAAGCCATAAAGACCAGAAGGGAATGGCACGCTTTCCAAGTGTGAAAAGAAAAGAACTGTCAACCCATATACATGTACAGAGTTCTACATACAGCAAAAATATTCTTCAGGAATGAAGTAGAAATCAAGAAATTCTCAAATAAAAGAAAACTAAGATAATTTGTAGCCTGCAGATACACCCTAAAATAATGGCTACAGGAAGTTATTTAAACAGAAAGGAGATGGATAAGGAAAAAAACTTGGAATAACAGGAAGAAAACAAAAACAAGGAAAAGAGCTAACCTTGGGTAAATATAGGCTTTCTTTCTACCTTTGAGTTTTCCGAATTGTGTTTGACAACTGAAGCAAAATTTATAATATTGTCTGATGTGGTTCTCAATGTACTTAGAAGAAACACTTAAGCCCATTACATTAAAAATGAGAGAGAAAAGAGACACAAAAGAGGGTACAATTTGTCTTTTAACTGAACTGGTAAAATGTTGATACCAGTACACCATGCTGTTATGTACATATAATTTAATATCAAGAGCACCCATAAAAAGCTATACAAAGAAATACACTCAGTAACACTACAGAAACGAATAAAAAATGGAAGTTAAGAAAATTTTGAAGTAGCCCATAGTAAGACAAGAAAAAGGAAACATAGTCATGAAAACAGAAAGAACGAACACAAAACAAAAATAAAATGGAAGACTTTAGCCCTAACATATCAATAATTACATTAAATGTAAATAGTTTAATATATAACATTCTCAAAAAAACCGAAATAATACAAAGGGAGAAGAAGTTGGTGATTTCCACGTTAGGAATCACAGGGAAGGGAAGGATGACTATAAGTGTTCATGCGAGGGAGATCTTTGTGATGATGATGTATTTCTGTATCTTGATTGCCATGGTGGTTATACAAATCTACACATATGACAAAAATAAACATAAAACTATAAACATCACATTGTGCCATTGTCAAAATCCAAACTTTGACATTGTATCAGAGTTTTGTAAGATATACTTATTAGGTCAATTAAGTGAAGTGTAAACCTATAATTATCTCAAAGTAAAAAGTTAAAACATTTAAGATGGGTGCAGTGGCATGTGCCTGTAGTCCCAGCTACTTGGGAGGCTGGGGCAGGAAGATCCCTTGAGCCCAGGAGTTTGAGGCCAGCCTGGGCTACATAGTGAGATCCCATCTCTAATAAAAAGGGAGAGGTTAAAAAATTTATTACAAAGAAATGCAGAGATAAATATATAAATGATAATAAAAAGGATGAAAAATAACAAATATATTCTCAGATAAACTAAACTGAAAAAGTTTGCCACCACCATAATAACATCACTAAAGAAATCTGAAAGGATATTCTACAGAAAGAAGGGAAATGATACCAGATGGAAATTCCAAAATACAAGAATAATGAAGAGTACTGAAACTGGTAAACATAGGAGTCAATCTAAACAAGCACTGAAAATTAAAAAGGAATAACATTTTTACACTTCTAATAACAGATCCTCAAAATATATGAAGCAAAAATTGACAGAATTGAAGGGAGAAAGATGCAATTCTAAAGTAACAATAAGGGATATAACAAATAGAAGATATGCAAGAAAACAGAAGAATTGAACAATACAATAAACCAACTAGATCTAATGGGCATATACAGAATATTCTACCCAAAAACAACAGCATACAAATTCTTCCTAAATGTGCATGGGACATTCTCCAAGATACACCATATGCTCAGCCACAAATTAAGTCTCAATAGATTTAAAAAGACAGTTGGCATCTTCTCAGATCACAACAGGATAAAGCTAGAAATCAATAACATAAGACAAAGGGGAAAAAATGTTGAGATATTATGCAACTGTAAAATGAACGATGTATTTCAAAGACTTAGTACAAAAGAAATAGCTCAATAATTACTTTTATATTGATAACATATTGGAATGATAATATTTTGAATATATTAGGTTACATAATATATATTATTAAAAATTTTTTAAAAAGAAGGAAAACTGAAAAATTCAAAAATTTGTGGAAGTTAAACTACACCTTCTTAAACAACCAATGGATCAAAAAGAAATCACAAAGGAAATTAGAAAACACTTAGAGGCCAATGCAAATGAAACACCACATACCGAAACTTGTGGGATGCAGTGCTCACAGGGAAATTTACAGCTGTAAATGGCTATATTAAAAAAGAAGTAAGATTTCAAATCAATAACCTAACTCTACACCTTAAGGAATAAGAAAGTTAAAAGCAAACTAAACCCAAATCTAGAAGGAAGGAAATAATAAACATTAGAGCAGAGAAAAACAAAATGGAGAATAGAAAAACAACAGAGAACATCAATGAAATCAAAAGTTTTCTTTGAAAAGATCAACAAAATTGACAAACTTTTAGCTAGACTAGGAAGAAAAAAATTCAAATAACAAATATGAGGCATGAGAATAGGGACATTATTAGAGATGTTACAGAAATAAAAAGGGATTAAAAGAGAGTACTATGAGTAATTGCATGACAACAAATTACACAAACCAAAAGAAAGGAATAAATTCCTCAAAACACACAAATTACCTAACCTGACTCAGGAAGAAATCAAAAGTGATTACCAGACATAAATCTTAACACATATAACAAGTAAAGAGAGAGGGGATTCTGGGATGACAACTTAGAAAACACCAGGAAACTGTCTCCCCAAATAGGTAACAATTGCACTGGCAGAACATGTCCATGTAACTATTTCAAAATTCTGGACTCAGAGTCTATTAAAGGCTTGCAACTTCCAGGGAAAGGCTTGGATGGTAAATTGTGGTTAATTTGGTCAATTTCAGCTCTGAGTATGTTGCAACTATCCACCCCTTATCCCCACCCACATAGCAGGCAGCTGTGCATGCATTTCAACAGCAGCTTCCGTGCAGCTTGTGGGAGCCAGGGTGGCCAAGAAGCATCCTGCCCTCCAAATATCGGGGACCTATGCTCTGATTGCTGCCTCTGATCACAGACATGCAACAAAGAGGGTAGACATTGTTGCTGCATCTGCTCTCATTGTTGCAAGCTCCTCCCCCACCAGCTGAAGTGACTTCCAGGGGATGTAAAGGGCCAGGACCTTTTCTTTCCTTTCCCCTTTATTTTTCTCTATTTCCCCTTTGTGGAGTCATAGATTAAAGACTAGGACATTCAAAAGCAACTTCACATACGGGGAAAATTAGAAAGGGACCACACGTGCCCAGGAAAAGGCACAAACTCAGAAAAGACTTCAGAAGACCTTAAGTTACAACTCTAACTGATCCTTGGCACAGACAACCTACAGCAATTTAAAAAACAGAAACAATAAACAAAAAGTATAACAAAACAAGAATAAACCTTGGGGAAGGGGGAAGAATCTGATTTCCAGTTACCACATTGTTAGATTCAAATGTTCAGTTTTCACCAACAAAATCATAAGATGTACAAAGAAACAGGAAAGTATGGCTCATTCAAAAGAAAACAAATAAATCAACGGAAACTGTTCCTGAAAAAGACCTGATGGCAGATCTCCTACACAGAGACGTTAAAACAACTGTTGTAAAGCTGTTCAAAGAACTAAAGGAAGATACGGAGAAAGTCAAGAAAACAATGTATGCACAAAATGGAAATAACTATAAAGAGATAGAAAACAAAAACAAATTCTGCAGCTGAAAAGTACAATAACTGAAATGAAAAATTTACTAGAGAGATTCAAAAGCAGATTTAAGCAGGCAAAAGAAAGACTCAGATTGGCTCAAAATGGATCAAAGACCTGCATGTAAGACCTAAAAGTATAAAACTCACAGAAGAAAACAGGGGGGGCTGAGGCAGGAGGATAGGTTGAGATCAGGAGTTTGAGACCAGCCTAAGCAAGAGCAAGACTTTGTCTCTACCAAAAAAATATAGAAAAATTAGCCTGGTGTAGTGGCATGTGCCTGTAGTCCCAGCTACTTGGGAGGCTGCAGCTGGAGGATTGCTTGAACCCAGGAGTTTGAGGTTGCAGTGAGCTATGATGATGCCACTGCACTCTAGCTGGGGTGACACAGCGAGACTCTGTCTCAAAAAAATAAAAAATAAAAAATAAAAAAATGAAAAAATGAAAAATAAATAAATAAATAAAAGAAGAACATAGGGGAAAACTCCATGACATTGGATTTAGAGATGATTTCTAGAATTTGACACCAAAGGCACAGGCAACAAAAGAAAAAATAGACAAATTGGACTTCATGAAAATTAAAAAATTTTGTGCATCAAAAGATATTAAAGAGAGTAAAAAGACAACCCTCAGAATGGGAGAAAATACTTGCCAATCATATATCTGAGAAAGGGTTAATATCCAAAATATATAAAGAACTCTTAATTCTCAACAACAGAAAGCAAACAACCTGATTCTAAAATGGGCAGAGGACTTAGACATTTCCCCGAAGATCTACAAATGGCCAATAAGCACATAAAGAGATCATTAGTAGCTACAAAATACAAATCAAAACCACAATGAAATACCACTTCACACCAACTAGAATGATTATAAAAACAACAATAATTGTAATTGGAAAATAAGTGTTGGTAAGCATGTGGAGAAATTGGAACCCTTGTGCATTGCTGGTGGGACTGTTAAATTGTGCAACTACTGTGGAAAATAGTTTGGCAGTTTCTCAAATGGTTAATCATAAGACTACCATATTACCCAGAAATTCCACTCCCAGTTATATAGGCAAAAGCAGAGACTAAAACAGGTATTTGTGCACCAATGTTCATAGCAGCATTACTTACAACATCAAAAGGTAAAAGCAACCCAGGTGTCCATCAACAGAGAAATGAATAAAGAAAATGTTGCAGTACAATGGAATACTATTTAGCGATAAAAAGGAATAAAATTTTGATATATGCTACAACATGTATGGGCCCTGAGATCATTATACTTATTAAATAAGACAGACACAAAAGGATAAATATTGTATAATGCCACATATATAAGGTACTTAGAATAGGCAAATTCACAGAGACAGAAACTAGAACCAAGCTTACTATTGGATAAGGGCTGGAGGAAAGAGGGAGCTATTGTTTAACGGGTACAGAGTTTATGTTAGGGATAATGAAAAAGTTTTGGGTATAGGCCATGCTGATGGTTATAAAACATTAAAAACATTTCATGCTACTAAATTGTATATTTACAAATGGTTATAATGATAAATAGTATGTCATGTATATTTTACCACAATAAAAAGTACAAAAAATAATAACATAATCTTGTGGGATTTTAAACATAAAAATAGAATTTAAAAAAAATTTTTTCATAGAGACGGGGTCTTGCTATGTTGCGCAGGCTGGTCTCAAACTCCTGGCCTCAAGCAATCCTCCCATCTTGGCCTTCCAAAGTTCTGGGATTATAGGCATGAGCCACTGCACTCTGCCAAAAAATAGAATTCTAATAATAATAGCAGCATAAAAAGTAAAGGAAGGTAAATAAAGTCAAGGGGTATTCTAGGTACTATTTGGTATGAGGTAAAGATACAAATTAACCTTAGACTTTAATCAATTAAGTGTCTGTGATTGTTAATTTTATGTGTCAACTTGATTGGGACCTTCAGTCAAACATTATTCTGGGTGTATCTGTGAGAGTATTTTCTGGACAAAAAATTAACATTTAAATCAGTAGACTGAGTAAAGCAGGTTGCTCTACCCAATGTGGGTGGGCCTCGTCACATCAGTTGAAGCCTTGAATAGAACAAATAGGCTGACCTGCCCTCAAATAAGGGAACTCCTCATGCCTGACTGCTTGACCTAGGACATTGGTCTTTTTCTGCATTCAGACTCAAAATGAAAAATGTTGACTCTTCTTGGGTCTCGAGCCTCCCAGCTTTCAGACTGGAACTCATATCATCAGCTCTTCTGGTTCTCAGGCCTTCATACTCAGACAGGAATTACACATTGGTCCTCCTCTGTCTCCAGCTTGCCAGTTGCAGATCTTGGGACTTCTCAGTCTCCATAGTCTCATGAGCCAATTCCTTATAATAAATCTCTTCATGGGTGTGTGTGTGTGTGTGCATGTGTTTCCTATTGGTTCTGTTTCTCTGAAAATGAAAAAAAAAAATAGTGTTCAACTTCCAGATTAAAAGAGAGAATAATTAGATAAGAAAATATAAACAACCCAAGTGAAGACAAGAAAAGATAAAATGGAACACAAATATGATGGTAAATGTACAACTATATATATCAGTAATTGTTTAAAACATAAATTAATTACTTTATTTAAAAGTGAAAATTAACAGACTAACAAAACCCAACTCACTGCTGTTTTCAGGAGACATATACAAAACAGTAGGACACAGAAAGGTTGAAGATTTAAAAAGTGAAAAATATACCAGGAAAATAATAACCATAAAAGCTGGCGCAGCTCAGTTATTATTGGGAAGATAAAATAATTACAATATGTATGCACCTACTTATCTAGCCTCAACACTTGCAAATAAAAAACTGCTAGAACTACAAAGAAAATATTCCCCTGTGACTATTTTTCTTCTTAACACATTTTTATCAGTCATTAATAGAAAAAATTACTATTACTAATTTAGAATTAGGATTTAGGAGGATTTAGAAGATTTGAACCTCATAAAACTGTGACTCCATCAAATGCTGCCAAAATATACATCATTTTCAAGAACACACAGAACATTTATAAAAAGAAACATACACTGGACCATAAATCAAATCTCAAGGAGAAATGTTTAGAAATTAATAAACAAATGTTTCATGCCACATAAGTCAAAAAGAAAGCTAAAAAGAAGTAGAAAACATATAGATGTAAATGAGAAAAATTAGTTAAAAATACTGTAGGAAAATATATATATACATCTCTTTAGTAAAAAATTATAATAAAAATCCCTTTTAGGGTCTGGCCTGCTGAGTTAATCATATAAAAGTAACAAATGGTATCCAGATTGAAAAGGAAGAAGTAAAATTACCTCTATATATAGATGACATGGCCTTGTATACAGAAAATTCAAAAGAATACACTAGAAAACCATTAGAACTATAAATGAGTTCAACACATTTGAAAGATAAAAATCATTATTAAAAAAATCAATCATATTTCCACACACTAGCAATGAACATTCAGTGAATAAAATTAAGAAAATAATTCCCTTTGAAATGGCATGAAAAAGAATCAAATACTTAGCTATAAGTTTAACAAAAGAATTGCAATACTTATATAGTGTGAACTACACATTATTATTGAAAGAAATTAAAGACCTAAATAAATGGAAAGACAGCCCATGTTCATGGATTGGAAGGCAATATTATTAAGTGAGAGTACTTCCCAAATTGATCTACAGATTCAACACATTCTCTATCAAAATCCCAGCTGGCTCTTTTGCAGAAATTGACAAACTGATCTTGAAGTTTATTTGAAAATCCAGGAGACCAAGAAGAGCCAAAACTATCTTGAAAAAGAACAAATTTGGAAAACTCACACTTACTGATTTTAAAATATAATACAAAGCTATAGTAATGAAAACAGTGTGGTATGGGCATAGGGATAGACACATACATCAGTGGAATATAATTAAGAGTCCAGACATAATCAATTTATTTATAGTCAACCAATTTATGGCAAGGGTTCCAATCCAATTCATTGGAGAAAGAATAGCTTTTTCAACAAATGGCACTGGATAACTGTGCCATTTGTTGAAATTGTGCCACTACCACACACCATACACCAAAAAAATTTTCAAAATAAAGACCTAAGTATAAGAACAAAATCTGAAAATCTCTTAAAAGAAAATCTAAGAGTAAAATTTTCTGACCTTGGGTTTAGGAAAAGATTTCTAAGGTATAACAGCAAAAAGCCTGAGCAATGAAAGAAAAAACAGATAATTGGACTTCATCAAAATTTACAACTTTTGTGGTACCAACAATACCATCAAAAAAGACAAAACTCCCAGGATGGAATGAAATATTTGTAGGCCATATATCTGATGAGTATCTCATACCCAGAATATAAAGGAGTCATACAACTTGATAGTAATGAGACAAATAATCCAAATAGAATTTAGGCAAAGGATTTAAAAAGGCATTTCTCCAAAGAAGATATACAGATGTTCAACAAACACATGAAAATAGGCTCAACATTTATTATGGAAATGCAAATCAAAATCACATCTACAAGGATGGCTATAATCCAAAAGGCAGATAGTAACAATTTTTGGCAAGGATGTGGAGAAATTTAAACGTACTTACATTGCTAGTAAGAATGTAAAATGATGCAGCCAGTATGAAAAACAGTTCGGCAGTTCTTCAAAAATGTAAACATAGAGTTACTACATGACTCAATAATTCCACTATTAGATATACACTCAAGAAAACTGAAACATGTTCACACACCAAAAAAGTGTAAATGAATGTTCACAGCAGCATTATTCATAACAGCCAAAAGTTGAAACAACCCAAATATCCAAACACTGGTGAGTGAATAAACAAAATGTGGCGGGAGCAGCATGTGGGACGATGGACAATGGAGGCTCGGAGGGCTGGAGGGGTGGGAGAGGGGTGCGTGATGGGAGGTTGCCTGATGGGTACAATGTGTCACTTCAGTGATGTATGTACTGAAGGCCCTGACTTTACCATAATGCAATATGTCAATGTAGTAAAATTGCACTCATACCCCATGAATATATACAAATAAAAAAATAAATGGAAAGGGAAAGTAAAGCAAACTAAAAATAAATAAATAAATAAATGAAATGTATGGGGCTTCCAGATAGATAGATAGATACATAAATAAATAAATAAAATGTGGTTCATCAATACAGTGGAATATTATTCAGCCTTAAAAAGGAATGAAGTACTGATACTTGCTACAACATAGAGGAACCCTGCAAGCATTATCCTAACTGAAAGAAGCCAGTCACAAAAGCCAGTCACAAAATCATATTGCATGATTCTGATTATACTAAATGCCCAGAATAGGCAGGTGGATTTGTTCCTACGTAGTTCTGGTGAGTGAGGGGGTCGTAAAAGGGCGGTGGAGAATAGGGAGTGACTGTTTATGGGTGTGGGGTTTCTTTTAAGGAGATAAAAATATTCTAAATTTAGACAGTGGTGATGGTTTCACAACTCTGTGAATCTACTAAGAAAAACCCATTGAATTGTATACTTGATACGTGTGAATTTTATGGAATGTGAAACTATATCTCAATAAAACTGTTTGTAAAAAAACTCTCCTTGTAGTGTAACGGCAAAAACCGGAGTCACGTTGCCGAGAAAAACACCGAGAGGTACACGAGGATGCAGAGAGATCAGGTTTATTAACACCGGCGGGCTCAGAGGGGATCTTCCGCCAAAATCTGAGCACCCCCGGTCAGGGGGACTTGTCTTTTATACTTCAAGGGCAAGGGGGTGGTACAGAGCGGCTTATACCAGGAAGTGTACACATAAGGAAGTTACTGTAATTTACAAGGTAGCTGCTGCAAGGGGAGCTGTTTACGGGAGCATGAGCGGCAGGCATTAGGCAATTTCAATTTCTTTGTTCATAACATCAGTTTCACAAACATTCCTGTGGGTGTGGGGACAAGCAGTCTTACAGAAGCAGATTAAGCAATTAACATACATAGGGTTACAGCTTTTCCGTTTCAGGGTAAAAGATTTTTAGTGAATTTCTATTTTTCCCTCACAGTAGAACAGGTCTTCACGCCTTTCTTCCTAAACACTCAGGGATTACGCATGAACAAAAAGAAACTGTCTGTTTAATACATAATTGGGCTTACAGAAATGGACTGAATGGGCACAACAGACTGTTAACATCAGTAATTTCAGGGGCATGTAAAAGGTGGAAACAGAGAATGGTGTAGAATGAATTTTTTAAAAATCATGTAGAAAAGAGAAAAATGCACACAATGTGAACCGAATATGATAAATATAAAATTCCATGTATAATATCCGCAAATGTATAAAAATGTACAGAAACAACAAGCATACCATGTATGCCCTTTTAAAATACAGGCATGGAGGCTCACGCCTGTAATCCCAGAATTTTGGGAGGCTAAAGCGGGAGGATCACTTGAGCCCAGAAGTTGGAGACCTGCCTGGGCAACATAGTGAGACCCCATCTCTAAAAAAATTTTTAAAAATTCGTGGGCACAGCAGTGCGCACTGTAGTCCCAGCTACTCAGGAGGCTGAGGCATGAAGATTGCTTGAGCCCAGGAGTTCAAGGCTGCAGTGAGCTATGATTGCACCACTGTACTCTGGCCTGGGCAGCAGAGCAAGACTCCACCTCTTAAAAACTAATAATAATAATAATAATAAATAATTCTTTAGCAAGTTGGCTGCTTCTGTTTGGTTAAAATTCAATTATTAACTTGACATTAAACTGTTTTATTTGCCTACTTATCCAAGATCTTTGTTCGGAGGTATATACCACAAAAGTTCTTCCCTTCCTTAGAAAGGTTTAAAAACCACAAGAATATATGTGGACTCAAGAGAGCAGACAGAAAGCATACCTTTAATTCTACTCACTCCTGAAACACCACTAAAATGACCATAAGGGATTGTCTTTGCGAAAAGCATAAGAAGCCCACAAGGACAAAAAAGAAAACAGGAACATGGGGCTCTGGGGAAAAAATGGTTATGCGCACTTCACTTAGCAGTTTATACCAGGAGTTGAAAAAGTCAAGAAGACTTGACTTTTTATACCACATGCCCCTGCCCCCAAAGTTCAGGAATCAGTGACTTATGTATACCTGAAAGAAAGGATGAATTTGGTGCCCAAAGCAGAAGGCTGTGTAAAGGGCAGTGGCAGCAGTCACACTGCCACTAGGTAACTGGCCCACCCTGGGCTCCACCCCATATCCCCTTAACCCCCTTGACTTCAGCCCCGACTGCCCTGCCCTGAGTGCTTTCTGCAATAAGCTTTGCTGAACTTTCTCAGAACACCTGCAAAAACCAACATAGCACTCAGGCCTGCATCACCTAGAAGTGGAAAGGCATTAACTCCCCAGGGACAACCTGCTTCTGGTGGAGGACGGTAGCCACCAAGTGGATAATTCCATGATGCAGACCATGTAGTCAAAAGGGTCCAGCAGTATTGAGCCCTCCCTGCAGAAATGAGTCCTTATTCATTTTTAAATTGGCTCTTCCTTCTTTCTTTCATGCTCCACAGCTCACGTTGCAGCTTCCTACAGTTGCTTCCCAAGTAAATTAAATGCATACATACCTGTGTACTAGGCTCTGTTTTTAGGGAAAACCCAGGTTAAGGAAAATTTGTTTTAAGCATTAGAAATAAGTACCTGGAAAACAAAGTATACTCAAAAAACAGACAATAATTAGTTCCAAAGAAGAGAAAATGTTCTTGAAAGAAAGAGTACTCATAGTATAGCACATGGCTAAGCTTAGAGTAGCAGGTGGGTAATCATCATAACGTAAACTTCCAATAGTTATTTAGTCACACTATGATATCAGAATATTAGGTTACTGGGAGAATGGGGGTGAGAAGTATTGGTAGCTATTGAATTATCCTACAAGAGACATACTGTGGCTATAAAATTAATGACAGCCACAAAGCCCACTCAAATATCTTGCAGGGCCTATACTATGTGTCACTTAACAATATGATCTAAGCTGGCCTGGGGAATTACGTGGTCTCCATGACAATGACACCTAAAAACCCTGATTGCCCTACAGAAAAGACCACCTAAGCACAGACACAACTTTCATGAACCTTAAAACAAAGCTTACTCTTATAAGAATAGCTTAATCTTCCTTTATGAAAGAAATACCTGGTAACTGACCTGATCTAAATACAGTTGTAAGAAAGGAAGAGGAATCCCCTGGACTCTGAGGATGGTCTCAGGCTCCTCTTCCAAGCTTGTTCCTGTTATTGACAGAATCAAGTTCCTTGCACCTGGAGGACGGAGGTCCCAGTTTCCTTGTTGGCTGTCAGGCAGGGCCTCTCTTAGCTCTCTCAGGCCACCCTCCTTCCTTCTCACGTGGCTCAAGCAGCAACATACATGCTTCTTCACACTCTTCCCCACACCTGGGATCTCTCTGACTTCTCCTACCAGCTGAAGAAAACTCTCTGTTTTGAAATCATGTGATCAGATTAGGTCCACCAGACAATCTCCCTACTTTAAGGCCAACTGTGTTGCATAACATGACACAATTATGGGATTCATTCTGCTTACAGGCTCTGGGGAATTAGGGTGTGGAGTCTTGGGGTCATGTTTGGAATTCTAACACACATGTCCAGAGAAAATATTTATCAGTTCACTTTATTCTTCATCAAATTGTTCTTTCTTCTCAACAAAATCAATCACCGGTATTTACTGTGCACTTTTGATACCCCCCACATGGATCAAGTGCTCTGTGGGAAAATCCTCAGTGATATATTTCACTGCCACCACCTCAACACGTGCTCACAGATCACAAAAATACATCTCAGCAAAACGTATTATAAAATATCACCCAATTCTTTCTGTTTTTCTCTTTCTTTTTTTTTTTTTTTTTCCTCGACAAAGCAGAGATCATTGATGCAGAGCTAAGTTGAAAGTCTAGATCTGGTTAGATGAATGGATCTGAGCACCAGGCTAACAATAACAAGACAAAAGGGCTTGATTCCCGTTTGAGCCAGAGGGTTCTGGAGCATTCCCAGATGCAATATGCACCTCTAATTCATGCCTGTCGTTTTTCCAATCTGTGTCCTTTGTCACAGGGAAAATAGACCATACATAAATCAATAAGCTAGCACAAATTATTAGTAATACCAAGCATGGCATAAATGAAAACCAGTAGAGAATTTTATGAATCAGGCTGTTCCCAGTTTGTTCTGAGGTCCTCCAAAAGGTAGTTCTAAGATTGAGCTCAATTTCTCTGTCATTAAAAAATCTCACAGCTTATCATAACTCAACCAACTTTCTCTCATTCTGTTTCCTTTTTTCTTTTTCTTTCTCTGTCTCTTGACTTTAAAAACCTGAGGGTAAAAACAGATGAGCCAAGATGGTGGAGCCATTTTCCATTTTCATAAAAGTATAAAAATATATTCAAACACATTTTAATTGGTCTAAAGTGTTCACAGAAAGAAATGGCTAGCATTTCTGTGAACACAGCACCGTCCATTTAGTACGTTATGTAACTCCAACCATTGTGAATTAAAATCAGCAACTAAATACAGCCAGCAGTCTTCGGTTGTCTGAAGGACAAATAAAAATAACTTTTAAAAATGCATAGTAGTACATTGAGTGCATTGATTGCACAAGGAAAAAACCGCAGGACAAAAAATGACTGTGAGGTCTATAGAAGCATGACAATTATTTTAAGCTTTGACCTTCAACTAATATCAGTAATAAATCCAAGAATAATTTGAGGATGTTAAGGAAAGGTATTCACTGAAAGTCCTTTCTCAGAAATGAAACTGAAAGCAGTGGAACCAGCAAATGAATGAAATTTAGAAATGAAGCAACCCTCCCCAAAATAAACAAAAATACTAGGGAAATATTTACCTTCCAAAGTGTGTGACATAAATGTGAGTTCTACCTTTGAAATATCGTTGTACTCTTGTTTATGAAAGTCACTTATGTACTTGATCTTTCAAAGTTCCAAATGGCAACACACAGTTCTCAAAAGCACAATAAAAATCGCATTTGGTAGAAATTGTCTGAAGCTCTTAAAGTACTTGGCAAATATTTTATCACTGATAATCTTAAAAAATCATTAAGTGGTTAAGAAATTCCAAGCATGTCACAGGAATGGTGAATATAGACCATGCCCTTCAACGTCGTCTCCACCCCCAAACTTGGCTTCCAGCTTCTTACTCCTCTGCTCAGAAAACACAGAGACTCCCTAGTGGTCATTTCTTGGCCTGACTTACAACTCCGCCATCAAATTCCTCCCCACGGTGCACATCTTCCAGTCCCTGGGCTTGCAGCTCGTTGTTCCTCAGTGTGGACGCGCCACACTGCAAAGCAGAACTGCTCATGGAACCACCCTAAAACCTATTGATTACATATCAAAGTCTCTGCACGTCTCCATCAGGACAGTGTTCTTTCTACATATGCTCAGGTATCAGACACTTGACCTTCAACCTGAGGCTCTGACATTCACCCCACCCCTCGTCTTCATTTCACTGATCAATTCACATTTTTCCTTTTACTCACTCTTATATGCAGAGTCATATCATGAGTGCAACCCACAGAACATGAGAGATGTTTTAAGCAAAATTCTATTAATATTAGGCATTACTAATGTTCAGGCACATGCAAGACTGCATTTCCCAGCCCTATGACTAGTTCTGACCAATGAAATGTGAGTAAAAACGAGGCAGATGCAGTGCACATCCCTGTGTGCTTCTCTAGTCTCCTTCCCCTGCTGCAGTGACCAAAACACACTTGAATTCCACCAGAAGCAGTGACAAGAGCATGGAGCCCCTGTCAGCCTGGAGAGCTCCCCACCCACCCTTACTGGACATGCTGCATGCATGAGAAGTAGTCCTTTATTTTTTTAATCTTGTATCGAAGTTGTTATCACCAGTGCTCAATCTAAATTGTCCTGACTAAAATAAAAATTAAAAGAACAGTAATTATTTAAATATGAGATAATCATGTAAATCTATTTTTAACCCATGGAAATATTTTAAGTGAATTTTTATGCTCAATCCACAATTCATGTAATTTTTAAAATTTAAATTTAAAAGTCAGATTTTTATTATCCATTTGTTTGTTGTAGACTTTCAGATACATTTTTTTCCCTCCATAGCCCTGCATAATAATTTCCACAAAGTCATGTAATTTACAGAGTAATATTTTAAATGCAACTTTGAGAGATGAGATAAGGTCTATGCCTTGAGGGTCCTGGTTACTGACTGGTCATCCACCCAGATGTTGATCTCACCAGGAGCAATGTGGAAGGAAGATGCAGAAGCGCTAAAGGCTTCAGTCACTGCAGGGGCAGTGAGAAGGTAGGTAGAAGGGAGGATGAGTGTGATGGTTAATATGATGTGTCAACTTGATTGGGCCAGAGGGTGCCCAGATATCTGGTTAAACATTTCTGAGTGTAACTGTGAGGGTGTTTTCAAAAGAGGTGAATGTTTGAATCAGTGGACTGGGTAAAGCATATTGTCATCCCCAATATGGGTGGGCATTATCCAGTCCATTGAGGGAGTGAATAGAACAAAAAAACAGAGGAAGTGAGAATTCTCTTTCTGTCTCTCTCTGCCTGGCTGCTTGAGCTAGGACATCAATCTGCTCCTGCCCTTGGACTAGGGCTCACACCATCAATGCTCCTAGTTCTCAGGCTTTCAGACTCAGACAGGAACTACACCACCAGCTTTCCTGGGTCTCCAGCTTGCAGTGGGACATCTCAGCCTTCATAATTTCAGAACTTCCCTCAGTGAGTGCTAGAAATCTCTGATCAAGAGATGTTGGGATGGTATACTGCTAAAGACTCCATTGTGCTGGGAAACCACTCACCATTACCCCTAGTAACTCACTAAAAAATGTTTACCTGTTTCCACAATCTTATGCTCTGCTGGCCTAGAGCTCTTTGTTGCAGAGGGAGGAACGCTCCCACCAGGAGACACAATGATTCTACTGAACTGGAGGTTAAGACTGCCACCTGGCCACTTTGGGTTCCTCCTGCCTCTGAATCAACAGGCAAAGAAGAGAAAAAGTCTGGGTCACCACAACAGGTAGAGTCATGACCAGCTGAGGTGCTTGCTGAAGGTAAAACCGATACAGAATCGGTAAAGGCAGAAGGTAATCACAAATGCTGGCTACAACCACATGACCGACTATAGAAATGACAATTGTAATCATCACTAGTATTCCCTCCTTATTTTGTTATGAATACACTTGTGTGTGTGCATGTGTGTGTGTGTGTGTCCTATCGGTTCTGCTTCTCTGGAGAATCCTGACTAATACAATGACAGCAATATTATGCAGTGGCACAAACTTCAAAGGTGCTAGGCTTTCTGGAGGTGGAGGGAGGAGAAATTGTTTGGAAATAGTAATGAGACATATGGGGTTGGAGGCAGGGTGTCATAGAGGGAGAGTAATTTTCAGTTAAGATAAGAAAAGATAGAGAAGGTTTAAGGAAAGGATGTGCATATGGAGACAATGCTGATCAGGAATTCCAGTGAGCACAGAGAGAGGGATTGGAGAGAAGACTGATGGAGGACGGGTCAGATTGAGGAACATTCACAGCAGTGATGGGGGTGGGGGGTGGGAGAGAGAGATTCCAGGAGCCTGGGACACAGGTTGCAGGGAGGTGAGGGTTCTGGTCTGCTTTCAGAATCAGGATCCTATTACACTCCTGTAGTAGGATCCCCATTAAGATCATAAATACTCAGCCTGAGAGTATGGCTGATTTGTGGTAACTGCACCCTCTGAAAGACCACATCTCCCATAAGCATCAGTATTGTGTTTTGCATATGGTGGACACAAATATGTGCATTAACTTGAATTTAATTTCTTAGCAAATTATATGAAAAGATTAATTTTACATTTTTCTTTCCTTGTTGGAGAGAAGATTCTCCCAACTACATATCCTATTGCAGTATTTCCTCCTCAAATAATCTCACAAGCTCCTCAGTGTAACAAAATGATTCTGTTATTAATGCAATTCTATGGACTGGAGGTTTCACCTGAGCTGCATGGTGAGGGCCAGGAAGACCTTCTAGTCAAAGCAGCAGATGTTTTCCTTTCCCGGTTGTCACAGTCACAAAATGTAGGAACTAGAGAAGGCCTTGGGACCTTCTTACTCAAATTTAAGCCAACTGAGATACTTAAATATATATAAACTGTATGCCAGATTATTTTAACTTTTTCCTCACTGGGCCAGGAGACTTCAGATCAAGATAACACAGCACGTTCATGCTTCAAAAATCTCTTCTATTCCTTACACACAACAATGATGAATAAAATATCAAAAGAGAACACGGTCAGACAGACAGAACAAGTCTAAAATGAAAAATAGAATTCCTGTGCCTTGGGATGGATGTGCAGAGGAAGAGCATGAACAGAGAAGAAGAAATGACAATAACATTTAACAATCCAAATCCGTTTATGTGTCATTAGCCAACCAAATGTATCATGAGTATTCTTTAGAACTCAGCACAGTCTCCTAGAGGTATTTTTGCGTGGTAGATTCTTTATATTTTTATGACAACAGTGCCCCCTTCTCATGTCTCTCCACTCCTAACTCATTTCAAAGAAACTATTTTCGTAAGTGAAGTACCTTATTCTGGCCATATCACTGACTAATTTTATTTCCTTGTTTTTATATTTCTGAGCCTAAGTTTCTTTCTTGAAAATGAGGATACTAAATTAAATTAAATTTTTTAATATCCTTTTGGGTGCTAAAATTTTATTTGTCAATATTCACAATGATGTTGAAAATATTTCAAATATGTTTGAGATTCTTGTGGTTGTGGTTTATAAGTATTGGTTTGAGTAAGGAGGAATACAGCAAAAATACTGAATATACTGCAAATAAAATGATTGTTTTATTGTTCCCAAAAAAACAACAAATATAATTACATCATTTAAAAAACTCAAATGAAATACATATTTGAAATTCTTATTATTAATCAAGTGTAAATTGGGATGAAATTCTTAAGCATATACAGGAAAGACTCGATCTGTCCAAATAAATAATATGCTACTAACAAGAAATAGGAACAAAGACTTCAGTGTGGGTTGAGTTTTACAGATTGCTCCCTTATTTCTCCTTAGTCAATATCTATTTAAAGCAGATACATCTGACTCATTTCAAGCATCCTGTCGGGAATAGAGAAGGCCAAATCCATGTCTTCCAAGCATGAGCAGGGAAATATGGTATAATGATTTTCTGACAAGGAAGCTCAGGAATGAAATAAAACTGGGAATCTCCATGCAGATGCTAAGCACGCAATGATCAAAGAGCATGAATAAGCTGCCTGAACTCCAGAGTTTGTATAGGCCAGAGATTGATATGTGGTAACTACAATATAACCCACAATCATTAAATCAGAAAAGTGCCTCCAAAAATCCATGCAAAGAATGAGAATAATATGAGGTAAACAGAGAAGAAAGATGATGAGTAATGGTAATAAACTTTGCACAAGTCCTGGAAATAAAGCAACATACAACCACTAATAAAATGAGAGCATTTGGGCTTTCCTTGCCTCTTGTGTTAAAATCAGTCAGATCAGTGTAGGTTCACAAAAATTACATACCTGGCCAATAAAAGGCAGCTTTAGAAATTATTTCCAAATACCTAGAGAAAATAAAGAGTTAACATAAAACATGTGATGAAAGAGAATTGCAGGCCTGGGGGACAAGCCTGCAAGCAAGATGGTGAAATAAAACTTTCTAGCACTTGTCCCCCCTGCAGAAACATCGATTTGAACAATTATTCATGCATAAAATATCTTTATAAGTGCTAAGGAAATCAGGTAGGGGATTACAGAAAAGACTTACTGAAGAGGGTAGGAAGGACAGTTTTACATCACCCATGTCACCTCTCCCCTAATTCCAGATAGCACAGCATGGAGAAAGAAACTCTCTGTTTTGGGGGAAGAAGAGGAAAGTGAGCATCAGACTTTGTCTTGGACCCCAAAACTGGGTACATTCCAGTAAAACCCAGTGCCAGGCAGGCCCCCATAGCCCCAGACTCCAGGCCAGTACTTGCAGACTAAGTCTCCAGGCCCACCCTGGTGCCAAGCAGGATTGTGCAGCCCCAGGCTCTAGACCTACCCGGTAGACTCAGTCTCTGGACTGCCTGACTGCTAAGCTGACCCCAGCAGCCCTAGGTTCGGAACCAACCCCAGCTCTAGGATAGCCCCTTCAGGCTCAGGCTCAGGCTCCAGACCTGCCCCAGGGCCAGGCCAGCCACAACAATCCAGGACTCCAGACTGCTCATAGCACAAATCTGGCTCCCATAGCCTAAGGATCCAGACCTGCCCTAGTTATCAGGCCAGCACCCATGGATCCATTCTCTAGGCCAGCCCCTGCAGCCCCATGCATTAGCAGACTCAGGGACCAGGCCCATCCCAGTAGATCCCAGTGCTGGACCAGCACTCATTGACCCAGACTTCAAGATCACCCCTCTGCATGCAGGTTTCAGGCCAGCACCTGTGGCCCCAGGACAAAGGTCAACCCTGGCATACCTAGCCTCCAGGCCAGCACCCAAACACCCAGCATCCAGGACAGCATTATTTAAATAAGTGATAGCAGAAAACTTCCCAAACCTGGAGAAAGATATAAATATCAATGTATAGGAAGATCAAAGGTCCCCAGTCAGATTCAATCCAAATAAGACTACTCTAAAATATTTTACATTCACACTGTCAAAAATCAAAGAAAAGGGGAGAGTCCTGAAAGCAGCAAGAGAAAAAAAGCAAATCACATATAAGGGAATTTCAATAGGCTACCAGCAGATCTCTCAGCAGAAACCTTACAGGCCAGGAGAGAGTGGGATAATATATTCAAAGGTTTTAGAGGGAAAAAAACTGTCAACTAAGAATATTGTCCCTGGGAAAGTTGTTATTCACAAATGAAAGAGAGATAAAGACTTTCCTAGACACACAAAAGTTAAGGTAATTCATCACCAACAGACCTATCTCACAAGAAATGAGAAAGGGAGTTATTCAAGCTGAAAGAAAAGGATGTTAACTGTTACCGTAAAACATAAGAAAGTATAAAACTCACTAGTAAAAGTAAGTGCACAAATTCAGAATACTCTAATACTGTAATGATAGTGTGTAAATCATTTATATCTTTAGTATGAAAGTTAAAACACAAAACTATTAAAAATAACAATAGCCACAACAATTTATTAAGGGATACATAATTTTAAAAGGAAGTTGTGACATCAAAACATAAAATGAGGGCAAACAAATGAAGTAAAAATGTAGTTTTTCTATGTAGTTAAAATTAAGCCATAATCAATTTAAAATAGCCTATTATGATTATAAAGATGTGTTGTATAAGCCTCCTGGTAACAACAACACAAAAACCTATAGTAAATAAACAAAGATGAAAAGTGAGGAATCAAAGTATACCACTAGAGAAAAACATCTAATCACAAAGGGAAACAGCAAGAGAGGAAGAAAGAAACAAAGGACCTACAAGACAACCAGGAAACAATTAACAAAATGGCGGCAGTAAGTCCTTACCCATCAATAGTTGCCTTGAAAGTAATGAATTAAATTCTCCAATAAAAAGACTAGAATGGCTAAATGGATAAATAAATTAGACTCAACTATATTCTGCCTACAAGTGACTTGCTTCACCTGTAAGAAGACACATAGACTGAAGGTGAAAGAATGAAAAAAGATATTCCATGCAAATGGAATCCAAAAGAGAGTGGTACTAGCTATACTTATATCAGACAAAATAGAATTTAAGTCAAAAACTGTAACAAGAGACAAAGAAGGTTATTATATAATGATACAGGGGTCAAATCATCAAGAGGATATAACAATTGCAAATATATCTGCACCCAACAATATAGCACCTAAACATATAAATCAAATATCAATAAATCTGTAGGGAATGATAGGCTATAATACAATAATAGTAGGAGACCTCAGTAACTCACCTTTACCAATAAATAAAGAAATCATAAGAACAGAAAACCAATAAGAAAACATTGGCTTTAAACTACACTTTCAACCCAATGGACCTAACAAACACATACAGAACATTCCATCCAATAGCAGCAGAAAATACACTCTTCTCAAGTGTGCATGGAACATTCTCCAGGATAGATCATATGGTAGGTCACAAAACAAGTTTTAACAAATTTGAGAATATCAGAATCATATCAAGTATCTTTTCTGACCACAATGGTATGAAAACTAGAAATACATAATAAAAGGGATTTCAGAAAATTCACAAATACATGGAAATTAAACAACATGTCCCTTAACAATCAATTAAAGTTTAAAATTTCTTGAGACAAACAAAAATAGAAGCACAGCATACCAAAACTAATGGGACATGGCAAAAGCAGTTCTAAGAGGGAACTTTATAGCAATAAATGCCACCTCAAAAAAGAAGAAAGATCCCACATAAACAACTTAATGTACACATCAAGAAACTAGAAAAACAACAACAATCTAAGCTCAAAGTTAGCAGAAGGAAGGAAATAATAAAGATCAGAGCATACATAAATGAAATAGAAACTAGAGAAATAAAAATATCAACAAAGCTAAGATTTGTTTTTTTTAAAAGAGATGATCAGAATCAACAAACATTTAACTAGATGAAGAAAAAAAGAGGGAAGACTCAAATAAATAAAATTGGAAATGAAAGATAACACATTAAAATTGGATACCACAGAAATACAAAAGGTCGTAAGAGATCATAAGAGACTACTGTGAACAATTATATGCCAATAAATTGGATAATCTAGAAGAAAAATTACTAGACACATATAACGTACCAAGACTGAGTCATGAAAAAATAGAAAATATGAACAGACCAGTGACAAGTAAAGACATTGAATCAGTAATAAAAGTTTTCCATGAAAGAAAAGCCAGGACCTCATGGCTTCACTGATGAATTATATCAAGCATTTAAAGAATAACTAATATCAGTCTTTATCAAGCTCTTCCAAAAAATTGAAGAAGAGAGAATACTTTCAAATTCATTTTATGAGACCAACATTACCATGATACCAAAGTCATACAAGAACACTACAGGAAAAAAAAAATGATATACCTGATGAACACAGATGAAAAAATCCTCAAAAAAATACTAGCAAATCTAATTCAATAGGATATTAAAGGAGTCATACACCATGATCAAGTGGGATTTACCCAACAGATGCAAGAATGATTCAAATTTGCAAATATATATTATAAATGTCATACACCACATTAACAGAATGAACAACACAAAGCTTATGATCATTTCAATAAATGCAGAAGCATTTGACAAAATTCCACATCTTTTGAAAGATAAAAAATCTCAACAAATTAGGGATAGAAGAAATGTACTTCAACACAATAAAGGTCATGTAAGACAAACCAACAGATAACATCATATTAAATGGTGAAAAGTTGAAATGGTGAAAAGTTCCTGAAATCAGGAACAAGACAAGGATGCCTACTCTTGCCATTTCTATTCAACACAGTACTTGAAGCCCTAACCAAAGTGATTAGGCAAGAGAAAGAAATAAAATACTTCCAAATTGGAAAAGAAGTAGTTTAATTGTCCCTGTTTGCAGATGACATAATCTTATACATAGAAAATCCTAAAGACTCCACAAAAAAGCTTTTAGAACTAATAAATAAATTCAGTGGAGTTGCAGTATATAAAACAATATCTAGGTACAATAAACCCTATTCAGGTGATAGGTATATTAAAAGCCTAGACTTCTCCACTATGTAATTCAGCCATGCAACAACAAACCACTTTTACCCCCTAAATCTATTTAAATGAAATAAAAATCCAAAAATTAGTAGAGTGTCTATACACTACCAACACACTATACAAAATATATATCAAGAAAACAATCCCATTACAATAGCTATCAAATAAAATAAAATAAAATAGTTGGGAATAAATTTAACCAAGGAAGTGAAAGACCTGTACACCAAAAATTATAAAACACTGATGAAAGAAATTGAAGAAGACACAAATAAATAGAAAAATATCCTGTGTTCATGAATTGGAAGAATTAACACTGTTTAAATGTCCATACTACCCAAAGCAATCTACCAATTCAATGCAGTCTCATCAAAATTCCAATGACATTTTTCACAGAAATAGAAAAAAAATTCAAAAATCTGTACAGGACCACAAAAGACACTGAATAGTCAACACAATCTTGGGCAAAAATAACAAAGCTGGAGGCATCACACTACTTGATTTCAAAATCTACTACAAAGCAATAATTACTGTAATAGATGATACTGACATAAAAAGAGATTCATAGACCAGTGGAACAGAACAGACAGCCCTGAAATAAATTCATGCATTTACACTCAATTGATTTTCCACAATAGTGCCAAGAACACACAATGAGGAAAGGTTAGTCTCTTCCATAAATGGTGTGGGAAACACTTGATATCCAATGTAAAGAATGAAATTAGACCTGTATCTCATAGCATATGCAAAAACCAACTCAAAATAGAATGAAAGTTTAATGTAAGACCTGAAATTTTAAAACTACCAGAAGAAGACACAGAGGAAAACTCCATGACATTGTTCTAGGTAGTGATTTCTTAAATTTGACCCCAAAAGCACAGGCAACAAAGGTAAAATAGACAAATGGTATTACATCATACTAAAAAGCTTCTGTACAGCAAAGAAAATAATCAAGGAAGTCAAGAGAAAACCTAAAAAATGAGGGAAAATATTTGCAAATCATACAGATGATGAAGGGTTAATATCCTAAATATATAAGGAACACAACCCAATAGCAAGAAAACAAGTAACCATATTAAAAATAGGCAAAGGATCTGTATAGACACTTCTAAAAAGAAGACATACAAATGGCCAACAGGTATATTAAAAAATGCTCAACATCACTAATAACCAGGAAAATGCAAATCAAAACCACAAGTAGATACCACCTCACACCTATTAGAATGGCTATTTTCCAAAAGATGACAGATAACAAATGTCAGAGAGGATGTGGAGAAAGGAACCCTTGTGCACTATTGGTGGGAATGTAAATTAGTACAGCCATTATGGAAAACAGTTCAGCAGTTCCTCAAATAATTAAAAATAGAACTACCATATGGAAAACATAGATAAACCTGGAGGACATCATGTTAAGTGAAATAAGCTAGGCACAGAAAGACAAATATCTATGTGGAATCTAAAAAAGTAATCATAATTTAGTAATGTAGTTCCAGTGTGAATATTAGGAAATGTACAAATATAATATATTAGTCATTACAAATCTTTAAGAAGAGATTCTGACACTAAATATTAGTCTACACAAAAATGATGATATTTCAATTACTTAGCATCCACAGGTTCATTAAGAATATTGAATAAAAAAATTTATAATATTTGATTTTTTTAAAAATCCTTTTTTAAAAGAACACACAACTAAATGACATGACCACACTACACTGATGATATTACAAATAACTCAAAAAAGGGAAAGCATACAATCAATAATGATAGGTAGCATCTAGCAGCAAAGAAGAAAACTGAAAAGATGAAAAATAGATTCCAGATACAGACCCCCCAAAATAGCATTCTTAAGTTATTTATTTTATTGACACACATTGCTACACAGTCAATGTTAACACACATTATTTCAATAAGTCTAAATTGTTTCAAATAAACTCTACTTAGAGCATTATCACTAGGATGTTTTAAAATTTAAGCATATTAATATAAAGCAAGCAAGACCTTTGAGATATGAAAATGGTTTAGTGGATGATTTGGCCAATGTGACTGGCCATTTTTAGAAATGCTACTCCCACATCTCTTGATGAAAAGGACATAAGCCACAAGACCTAGACCTTCAGAACACATGTGCTTTGACTATAGGACTTGTGACTCAGGCTGGGCCACCAAGACTCTCTCTCTCTCTCAGGAAGGCCAATCTGCACAAAGAGCCCTCAGAGGGGCAGAGCTGGAAGGAGCTGACTTTGATCCTAACAAATTTTAGGTTACTAGTTCTTACTTCTCCTTGAGGCCCAGTGGTTCATCTACCTTTGGGTACAAAAATGCAATAATATCAAACCTTGGGGAGGGAGAAAGAAGATTATTTCCAGAATTACCACATTATAATATTCAAAGTATCCAGTATTCAACCAAAAAAATCACACAAAGAGACAAGAAAAGGTTGCCCATTCAGAGGAAAAAATATGAAATCGACAGAAGAAAATCCTTGAGGAAGCCATAACTTTGGACTTACTAAACAGAAACTTTAATTCAACTGTCTTAAATATGCCTAAAGACCTAAAGGACATTACACAAAAAGATTCAAAGAAAACTAGGAAAACAATGTCTAACCCAATGGAGACTATCAATAGACAGAAATTCTGAAAAGGAACCAAGCAGAAATTCAGGATACGAACAGTACAACAACTAAAATGAAAAATTCGCTTGAGGGGTTCAATAGCATTTGCCGTTGAAAAGGCAAATGACAAAATCAGCAAACTTGAAGATGGTTCAAATGAAATTGTCCATCTAAGGATCAGATGGAAAAAAGAAGGAAGAAAAATTAACAAAGGCTAAAGAACCTGTGGGATATCATCAAGTATATTAACGTATGCATTATGTGATACCTAGAAAAAGAAAGGGGCAGAAGATAATATTTGAAGAAATAATGACTAAACTTCCCCAATTTGATGGAAGACATGACTCTACACTTCCACAGAGCTCAGAAAACTCCAAGTAAGATAAACTCAAAGAGATCCACACCAATACACATTATAGAAACCAAAGACAAAAAGGGTATCTTGAGAACAGCAAGAGATGTGACTTTTTAAATATAAGGGTCCTGGATAAGATTAACAACAGATTTCTCATGAGAAAATATGAATGCCAAAGGCAGTGAGATGGCATATTTAAATTGTTGAAAGAAAAAAATGAATGTCAACCAAGAATTCTATTTCCAGCGAAACTATCCAAAAATGAAGGAGAAATGAAAACATTCTCAAATAAACAAAAACTAAAGGGGTTTATTCCTAGTAGATCTTACATACAAGATCTATGCTAAAGGGAGTCTTTCTAGCAAAGTGAAAAGACACTAGACAGAAACTTAAAACCATACAAGGGAATAAAGAACTCTGATAAAGTTAACTACAAAGGTAAATATAAAAACCATTATTATTATACTTTTGGTTTGCAACTCCTTTTTATGTTTACCACATACTTTAAAACAAAAATGCATAAAGCAATAATGGCAATTATTATTTTGTAATATTAATACAATATTAATAATAATCTATGTTATTGGACACACAATGTATAAAGATGTAATTTGTGACAGTAACAAGATACAGAGGGGAGTTAGAGCTGTATAGGAGCAAAAAAGATATAAAATGCAGAAATCAAATACCAAAATGACTTCTCTAAGTTCATTCTTATCAAGTAATACTTTAAATGTAAATGGATTAAATTCCTCAATTTAAAGACAGAGACTTGCAGAATGGAAAAATACATGATCCAATTATATGCTGTCTACAACAGCACATTAGATGCAAAGATATAAATAGTTTAAAAGTGAAAGAATGAAAAAATAAATAGCATACAACTAGTAACCAAAAGAGTGGTGGGTTTGCTATACTAACATCAGACAAAATAGACTTTAAGCCAAAAATTGTTGTAATACAAGAGATTCTTTTTTCCTCCCTTTTTTTGTTTTAGGCAGTTGGAACTTAATTGAGTCTTCATTAAGTGTAACAGATTTAACATTAGCTGAATAAAGTATTCTTTCTTCTACTTAGAAAAACAAACTGAGATTCAGTGTTACATGACCATAGATATGATGTGCCTGAAACCGTGAAAGAAACTATTTTTGCATTTAAGGGAGCTAACTTCTAGCTAGCTGCCACATGAAGGGAAGACAGAATAATGTACAGCATCCCTTCTAAGTAAAAACTGTCATGAAGAAGTATAGTAAGTCATACTTTTAAATAGTTTTGTATCTTAAATGCAGTTAGAGATGCCATGACTTATAGAAAACTAGTGCTATATGTGATAGGAGAAAAGAAGAAATAGATAACCTGCTTGGTTTTCCAAGTTTATCCTTGGAGATTTGCCAGAACCTAGAGAAAGTATAAATACCAGTACCTATTAATACAATTTTGCATTCTATTTCAAGGGATTTACCCCTGAAGGCCAACATGGGCCACAGGTTAAAAACACCTGTTCCCTAGGAAGCTGTTCTCCACCCAGTGTTCAAGACATCCCTGCATGTTTCTGGGAGTCCACTATAAAAAGCAGGATATACCACTATTCAGAAGAATACACGCTTAACCACAGTGATTGTACTTTGAAGATGAGCAGTTAAAATAGTACACGTGTGTAGCAGATAAATATCAAATACCTGTTCTGTGGTACTCTAAAAGGAAGTACAACAATCTAGTAGTTTTTCCAAAATTATTGCAAATAAGACACAATGTATCATGTGCTCTGCTTACCTCATTTTCTTGTCTGTGTCAACTGTTCAGTAGAGTTGACAAGATGTGCATATTAACTATAATTCTTCTGATTTTGAGGGCCAAGTGTGAGAAATTGACCTTGAAATGAGTCATAAAGACAGCAGCAACCTGAAAGATGTTTTTTAAGTACTTAGGAAATTTTGGAGATTTGTGAGGTGATTGTCTAGATCTTGTAGTAGTAGCTTTTTCAGCAGTTCTAGAAAGAGGTTTTGGGAATTGCAAATGTAAATCTATGTTCCTTTTCTCATTTATAAATAAGCAAGTAAGACACAATGTATCATGTGCTCTGCTTACTTCATTTTCTTGTCTGTCTAAACTGTTTTGTAGAGAGGGAAATCTTGTTTCAGCAGGAGGGAAACCTGGTTTCGCTATATTGTTATATTTTAGGCTTCTCAAGTGAGCACAGATGCCGTGATTATTTTATCTGTTCTTTTTTTAATCATATTGCTCATTTAAAACATTTAGTTTTTATACCTTTTTATATTACTATAGTACTTATCAGATCATTCTAGCAATGTCTGATAAATTAAGGTCATTATATATTGATAAATTGTAATTTATTAAGAAGATATAGCAATTATAAACATATAAAAAACAAAAAACATAGCCCCAAAATACATAAAACAAATATTACCAGAATTGAAGCAGGTACACTGTACTACAATAGTTGGCTACTTCAACACCCCACTGCTATGGTTTGGATGTAGTTTGTACTCACCAAAACGCATGTTGAAATTTGATCCCCAATGTGGTAGTATTAGGAGATGAGGCCTAGTGGGAGATGTTTAGTTCATGGAAATGGATCCTTAATGAATAGATTAATGCCCTCTCATGTGGGGAGGGTGAATGAGTTCTTGCTGTCATGGGAATAGATTAGTTCTTGCAAGATTAGATTGTTATAAAGAAAGAATTCAGCTTTCTCAGTTTTGCTCTCTTGTTTCCTCTGGCCATGTGATCTCTTTGCACATGCCCACTTCTTTTCCACTTTTTGCCATGAGTGGAAGAAGCATGACAGAGGCCCTCACCAGAGGCAGCTGCTCAACCTTGAACCTTCCAGTGACCAGAGTCATGAGTTAAATAAATCTCTTTTGTTTATGAGTTATCCAGCTGCAGGTATTCTGTTATAGCAACACTAAACAGACTAAGAAACCCACTTTCAATAATGGATAGAACATCTAGACAGATCAATAAATAAATAGAGAAATTGAAAAATGCTATAAACTGACAAAAATCTAACATATATATACACATATAGAACACTCTACTCAACAATAGCAAAACACACAAGTGCACATGAATCATTTGCCAGGATAGAAGATATGATAGACCACAAAACAAGTCTCAATAAATTTAAAAAGATTAAAATCATGCAAATTATCTTTTCCATCAAATATGGAGTGAAACTAGAAATCAATAACAAAAGGAAAACTAGAAAATTTACAAATATGTAGAAATTAACAAAATCTTAAACAACCAATATGTAAAAAAAATCACAAGAGATATTGGAAAATAATCTGAGACAAATGAAAATAAGAGCACAATATACTAAAACTATGGATGCAGTGAAGGCACTGTTCAGAGAGGAACTTATATCAATAAACATCTACATTCAAAAAAATAAAAATCTCAAATCTACAACCTAAATTTCTATCATAAGGAAGTATAAAAAGAAAATAAATAAGAGAAAACTAAACCTAAAGCCAGCAGAAGGAAGAAAATAATAGATTAGAGCAGAGATAAACAAAACAGAGGGTAGAAAAATAATAGAATCAAAAAATTGGTTTTTGAAAAGATCAACAAAACTGCCAAACTTTTATCTAGTCTGACTTAAAAAAAGAGAAGTTGGAAGTGTCTAAAATCAGAAATGCAAGTAGGGACATTCTACAGAACTTACAAAAATAAAATAGATTTTAAGAGAATATAACCAATTTTATGCTAACAACTTAGTTAACCTGCATGAAATGAGCAAATTCCTAGAAACACACAATCTGCCAAAACTGATTAAGAACAGAACATATGAATAGACCTATAACAAGTAAAGAGATTGAATTGGTATTAAAAGCTCCCAATAACAACAAAAAGTTGAGGCCCAGGTAGCTTCTACCAAACATTTAAAAAAAAATTAACACCTATCCTAACAATTCCTAACTCATTGTATGAGGACAGCATTACCCAGATATGAAAACCAGGCAAAGATATTCCAAGAAAAGAAAACTACAGGCCAATATTCCTTATAAGTGAAGATGCAAAAATCCTCAACAAAATATTAGCAAATCAAATCCAACAACATATTAAAAGGATTACATACCATGCCTAAATGGGATTCAGACCAGAAAAACAAGGTCAGTTCAACATTAGAAAATCAATGTATACATGACTTTAACAGAATGAAGGAGAAAAAAAAATAAAGGATCACCTCAACTGATGCAGAAAACACATTCAACAAAATCTACCACCCTTTCATAATAAAAACACTAATAAAATTAGGAATAGAATGGAAATTCCTTGACATGGAAAAGGGTAATTATGAAAAACCCACAGTTAAAATCATACTCAGTGGTTAAAGACTAAAAGCTTATCCCTAAGGTCAGGAACAGAAAAGGATGACCCCTTTTACCACTTCCATTCAACATTGTACTAGAAGTCCTAGCCTGAATAATTAAACATGAAAAATAATTAAAAGGCATTCAATTAGAAATGAAGATCTCTATTCGGAGATCACATAAGTCTAATATAAAATATTCCAAAGAATCCACAAAAAAGACTACTAGAGTTAATTAATAAACAAATTCACAAAGCTTCAGGGTATAAGATCAACATGTAAAAATTAGTTGTGTTTCTAGACATGTGCACTGAACAATTCAAAAAGAAAATTAAGACAATTCCATTTACAATAACATCAAAAATAGTAAAATACCTTGAATTAAATGTAACCAAGAAGGTGAATGTATTTCACACCGAAAACTACAAAACATTGCTAAAAGAAATTAAAGAACATCTAAATAAATGGAAAGACATCCCATGTTCACGGATTGGAGGACTTAATATTGCTACAATTGTAATAATTCTTGAACAGATCTACAGTCTTAATACAATTCCTATGAAAATTCTAATAGCTTTTTGCAGAAATGAAAAAGCCAATCTTCAAGTTCATAAAGAACTGCAAAAAATCCCAAAAAAACCCAAGAATAAAGTTGCAGGACTCATACTTCCCTATTTCAAAACTTACTACAAAGTTAAAATTATCAAAACATTATGGTAGTGGCATAAGGAGAGACATATAGACCACCAGTGGAATAAAATTGAGAATTTAGGAATAAACCCATACATTTATGGTGATTAATTTTTAACAGAGTGCCAAGACCATTCGATGAGGAAAGAATAGTCTCTTCAACAAATAGTGCTGAGACAACAAAAAAGCCACATGCAAAAGAATGGAGTTGGACCCCTGTGTCACACTATATACAAAAATTAACTGAAAATATATCAAAGACCTAAATGCAAGAGCTAGAGCTATAAAACTCTTAGAGGAAAACCTAGGAATAAATCTTCCTGATCTTGAATTTGAGATTGAGTTCTTCGATATGACCCCAAAAACACAAGCAACAAATTTAAAAAATAGATAAATTGGACCTTATAAAAATTAAAAACTTTCATATATCAAAAGACATTATCAAGAAAGTTAAAAGATAACCTACAAAATTGTAGGAAAAAAATTGCAAATCTCTACCTGATGTGTCTAAGATCCAGAATATATAAAGAATTTTTATAACTCAACAACAAAAAGACAACCCAATTAAATTAAAATGGGCAAAGAACTGGAATAGGCATTCTCCAAAGAAGATCTACAAATGGCCAACAAGTACATGAAAAGATACTCAATATTATTAGTTATTAGGGAAATACAAACAAAACCACAATGAGACACCACTTCACCTCCAGTAGGATGGCTATAATAAAAAGAAAAAACAAACTGAAAACAAGTGCTGGCAAAGATGTAGAGTAATTGGAGCCCTTGTACACTGCTGGCAGTAATGCAATACCATTCAGCCCTGTGGAAAACAGTTTGGCATTCCTCAAAAAGTTGAACATAGAATTACTAAACGACCCAGCAATTCCACTCCTGTGTGTATACCCAAAAGAATTAAAAACAGGTTCTCAAACAAATACATGTACACACATGTTCATAGCAGCACTATTCAAAATAGCCAAAAGTTGAAGACAACCCAAATGTCTATCAGCAGAGGAATGGATGAACAAAACGTGGTATATACACATAACGAAATATTATGCAGCCATGAAAAGGAGTGGAGTCCTGACACATGCGAATGAACCTCCAAAACATACTGAGTGAAAGAAGCCAGGCACAAAAAGTCGCTTATTGTATAATTCCATTTATATAAAATATCCAGGATAGGTAAATCCATAAAGCAGATTGGTGGATGTCGGGAACGGGGGGAGGGGAAAAAATGGATGGAATTGCTTATGTGGTTTTATTTTGCAGTGATGAAAAGATTATGGAACTAGCTAGAGGTGGTGCTTGTAAAACATTGTAACTATACTCAATGCCACCAAACTGTTCAGTTTAAAATGGTTAATTTTATGCTATATGAAATGTTGGCTCAATTTTTTTAAAAAGTTAATAAGACAAAATTATCATTTGCTTTGTTGTAAACATACAAAATTAAAAAGTTTGCTTTAAAAAATCACCATTGAAGCTAATAAGAAGATTGTCATGTGGCTAGAAACAGGTATAGTTTTCAAAGCAACTTTCCTTTATAATTATAAGGAAAATTATAATAATAAAATTATAATAAAAAATTCTATTCACAATAGTTAGGAAAACAAGAAAATACCTAGGGATAAATCTAACAATAATACAGATTCAAGGTCTGAATAAATAAGTCACACATTGTTCCTGACTGGGAAGGAAACAAAGTGGGTGGGAGGAGGCAGTGGATGCATGGGGCTGGGCCCCCCGTCCTGTCCCCACAGAGAGCCCACTCTGTTTTCCCCCTTGGGGAGACACTTCAAGACATCACTTACATTTTAATGCCATGATTGGCTAAGTTTCAAGTTATTCCAACAACAAATGTTTATTAAACACTTACTATACGTCAGACAGTCTTCTAGGCACTGGATGCAACAGCAACTCCCACCTCGCAGAGCAGGGAGGTGGGGATATGGGGTGGGGCAGGCGAGAAGGCTTGCATTCTCAAGGCAGGTCAAAGTACGCAAAGATTACCCTTAAAGAAAAAATACAAAAATCCCATTTAGCTGCTTGTATTATTTTATTCCTTTCATTCAAAAAAGTAGTAATAGTCAAAAAAGTGCCATAGTATTTTATCTAAAACTTAAGAATACTAATAAATAAACGTAAAAAAACATTAGCCATACTACTGTCCCCTGGAAATGGTCACTATTGACTATTTAAGTATTTAAACCTCTAGTGATCGATTTCGAAACGGATAATGTTACAAAAATCAGTACATACTCACATGGTTTTCTGCCTAGCCCTTTTAACTTAAGGTATCAGGAACATTTATAAATGTGACATTGAAAGTAGAATAAAATCATAAAGCAATATATATATTTTTTCTCACAAATGCCCTAACAAAAGCGCTGTTGTGGCCTATTTCTTTCAGGTTCTTTGGATGAAACTTGGGCCAGTTTATAAATTCTCCTGTCATTTTGGGTGATATTCAAAATAGGTAACAATTGTGTAAGCTATTGTTCCCATAAGGATCAATAGGACAATCCCTGGAAGGCTGGCTGTGAAGCCAGAAATGCTAGATATTAGCCCACTGGAGTGTCTGCGTCACCACAAGGGACACCTGTCTCCAGAGACAGCGAGCAAGCAGAGGCGGGAAGAGGAGCTGGAAGGGCCCACAGGGGTTTCCAGGGCAAAGGGAGACACTCAAAGGGCCTGGGGTCAGGGCTGTTTACCAACCGGCATTAAAGTATTTTAATATTTTAATAACAGGTGCAACCACACCAGTAAATGTCAGCTGGATACCAGCCCTGGTCACGACAGTATTATTTCAATAATTAGTATGTCCAAGCCCATGTAATAGTCCATACTGATTTTGTCTACTTCCTCACCTCAGCCCTGCTTCAGGCTGGGAAGGGAACTCACTGAGTCACATTTATGTTGGGGAAGAAAGGCACAAAGGACAGAAAAGAGACAGAAAAGGACTTATTTAATCTGATGTTACCGAATGTTCACAACCAGCTCTTTCCCTGAAAGATTTCTGTTGAGGGATCCATAGTGATTCCCCATTTTGCACACCCAATTATTAAAATATGTCTTAAGATACAAGCAGTGTTCCTTCTCTTGCTGACTCCTTGCAGGCATCACTCCTAGCATCTGCCCCTGGTGCTGCAACCCACAGCCTTGCTGCTGGTGTCCTCCCCACTCTTGGGCAGGGTCCCTTCAGCACAGCTCCACCTCAGTCACCTTCTAGACTCTACTTCGTTCAAGGGGCACCCTTGCCTTGCAAATGGTGAACGTGTAGGCACCCACACCCCTTTCCTCTCTTCTTATCCTGGTTCCTCACTTTGTCTTGTACGTTTTGGTCTTCACAGGCAGAGGTTCAACACTAGATCCTTGTGTTGCCCCCGGAATCCAGGGAGCTCACACAAGCCCACTACATAGTCTTCTTAGAGTCTCTCTCTCCAGGCAGAAATGTGGGAGAACAAATATTCCACTGTACCCAACAACTTTCTTCTGAGAAATATCTCTATTCAACCTTTCAATGCAATTGTTTTTATACCTTTGAATGGGTCTTGAACCAAAGGTCAGTCACAAAGCTATTTACCAACTCCTTTTCAAGACCCAGAGAGATAACTAAGCATCATATTTTATAATGTCAGAGGACTTGCCATCTTTTGTTTCGTTCTCAACCTTTTGGGACTCCTAGGCAAAATAAGTCATTCTATGTCATTAAATATTCCACAATATTCTGTTTATAATTGAATATTATTTTAGTACCCTTTTGATGACTATTTAGATTGCTTCTAGTTTGAGGTTATTATGAATAAAGCTGTAATAGCATTACAGCCAAAAATTCTGTATATTTGTTATTTTAGGGGAAATTCTTAGATATCTAATTTCTATTGCAATCTCAATGGGACTAAAAGATTCTTAGAAATGTGTTGCTTATTGTCACGTTGTCTCTATGAAGTTTGAGGGATTTTTATTAACACCATCACTGTATGAGTGATTGTTTCCCCAGAAACTGGAATTTTTGTTTTTCACATTTTTAAAAACTCAACATAACAAGCAAAAGAAATATCTCACTGTTATTTCCAGTTTGCAACTAAAAAATTTTTAACTCCAATGTTTGAATGGTTTACAGTAAAACTAAAACAAAAATAGCAAGACAAGCAAATTACCCTCACAGGGAGACAAGCAACCAAAAAATGAAAGATTCTAGATGCACCTTGGCATGGCAGGTGGCTTAGAGTTACCAGCCTCACCAGAGAGGAGCTGAAATACACATTCTTAAGCAAGAAAGATTGGCTTTAACAAGCTAAATTCTAAAGTGAAATATTTCACATCATAACATCTTTAATAGTTTACATTAGGCTCAAGAGTTATGTATTATTAGAACTCTGCCCATTTACTTAGGCTCTTAGAAAAACTCAGGTTTTATCAGCCATACTTGTTAATAGCCTACTCTTTCATAATCCTAGGAGCAATAAATGTTGCCCCAGAAATGAAGGATTTGTATAATAAATGTTGTCTGACTGTTTATCACTTTTATTTTCCTGAAATTTATTTTGCCCTATTATTCCATGAAACAAAGATACTCAGAGAGCTTATCAGTATCATAATTTCTAGGCTCTAGAAGAGTGTATATTGATTGCCAAAGCCTGGCTTAATACAAAAACCAAACATATAGTCATCCATTAATATTTGGTCAATAGTTCCAATAAGATTAAATGTCTCATTTGTGAGATAATTCCAAAAGCCATAATAGTTGCAACTTTTTCCAAGCTATATTCACATGATTTAGTTAAAAATACCTGCAAGCCATGGTTTTTAATCTTGAAAAAAAGTAAATGAGAGATGCACTCTATTGTTGCTACAGGCTGAACATCATGCAGGTTAGTGAATTTTTTAAGGAAATGGCCCTTCATAAGACAGATTGGTGAGGAGAAATTCAACAAAACAAAAGCATGAAAGTACCTAAAATCTGTACAGTTCTCATTATTTTGCTCTATCCTGTTGTTTCATGATAAAAATTTCAGGTTGATTGCTCAACAGGTAATTAGTAAGCATATGAAATTTATTTGGAACAGAGTGGTGAATAAAAGAATCTTTAAGTATCACCTACTATTCCTTTGGCCTGAGCAATCAAGAATACCTAATCTCACTTATATTCCATTAGATACTAAATAAGAGTATTTTCTAAAGTATGTTCTAAAATCTTCGTGGCCCTGGATTTTGAAAATGTAAAATCATATATCAAAAGTTTTATAAAAATTTATTCTGCAGAGCTCTAATACCTCATCAAATCCTGCAAGCTTGATTCTCTTAGCATTACTTTGGTCAGTTTTTCTTTTTTCTTTTTTAAAATTCTTTCATCAATTTTTTTTTCAAAATATTATGGGTCACAAATTTTTTGGTTATATGTATCAATATTATTATGCTTGAGTCAGAGTTAAAAGTGTGCCCATCACCCAGATAGTGTTTCATTGTATCCTTCGGGTAGGTTTTCAATCATCTCCTTCTCCTCCCTGCTTGATTTGCACTGAGTTTTACTTCCCATCTGTGCACATGTGTGCTCATGGGTTAGTTCTAGTTTAGTAGCGATTACATGTGGTGTTTGTTTTTCCATTCTTGAGATACTTCACTTAGGATAATAGTCTCCAGTTCCATCTAGATTGTTACAAAAGGCCTTAATTCATCCTTCTTCATGGCAGAGTAGTACTGCATAGTATACATATACCACATTTTGTTAATTCACTCATGAATTGATGGGCACTTGGGTTGATTCCACATCTTTGCAATTGTGAATTGTGCTGTGATAAACATTCAGGTGCAGGTGTCTTTTTGATAAAATGACTTCTTTTCCTTTGGGTAATTCCCCAGTAGTGAAACTTCTGGATCAAATGATAGGTTTATTTTTAGTTCATTGATGAATCTCCATACTGTTTTCCATAAAGGTTGTACTAATTTGCAGTCCCACCAACAGTGTATAAGCATATCTTTCTCTCTGCACCCACACCAGCATCTATTGTTTTTGGACTATTTAATAAAAGCCATTCTAACTGGGGTAAGGTGATATCTCATTGTGGTTTAAATTTGCATGTCCCTGATAATTGGTGACATTGAGCATTTTTCATGTTTATTGGCCATTTGTGTATCTTCTTTTGAAAAGCCTCTGTTCATGTCTTATATCCACTTTTCAATGGGATTGTTTGTTTTTTCCTTGCTGATTTGCTTGAGTTCTTTGTAGATTCTGGTTATTAGCCCTCTATCAGATGTATAGCTTGCAAATATTTTCTCCCATTCTGTAGGTTATCTATTTACTCTGTTGTTTGTTTCCTTAGCTGGGCAGAACCTTTTTAATTTAATCAAGTCCCAGTCATTTATTTTTGTCGTTGCTGTGATTGCCATTGGGGTCATCTTAAATTCTTTGCGTAGGTTGATATCTAGAAAAGTTTTTCCAACATTTCTTCTAGAGTTATTATGGTTTCATGTCTTATACTTAAGTCTTTTATCCATCCTGAATTAATTTTTGGAGTGGTGAGACATACGGATCCTGTTTCATTCTTCTGTATGTGGCTATTCAATTTTCCCAGCACTATTTATTAAATAGGACTTCTTTTCCTCAGTGTATGTTTTTGTATGTTTTGTCAAAGATCAGTTGGCTGTATGTGGATGGTTTTATATCCGGGCTTTCTGTTCTGTTCCATTGCTCTATGTTTCTATTTTGTGCCAATACACCGTGCCGTTTTTGTTACTATAACCTTGCAGTATAGTTTGAATTCTGGTAATGAGATGCCTCTAGATTTGTTCTTTTTGCACAAGATTTGGCTATTTGGACTCTTATCTGTTTCCAAATGAAGCAGGAAATTATTTTTTCTTGAGCTGTGAAATAGGACATTGGTGTATTGATGGGTATTGCATTGAATCTGTAAATCACTTCGGGTAGTATGAACATTTTAACAATGTTGATTCTACCAATCCATGTGCATGATATGTTGTTCCATTTGTTTGTGTCATCCACGATTTCTTTCCTCAGTGTTTTGTGGTTCTCTTTGTAGAGATCTTTCACCTCCTTGGTTAAGGATATTCATAGATATTTTATTTTCTTTGTAGCTATTGTGAATGGTATTGAGTCTTTGATTTGACTCTCAGCTTGACTGCTATTGCTGTATAGGAATACTACTGATTTGTGACATTGATTTTGTAACCTGAGACTTTGCTGAATTTATTTATCAATTCCAGGAGTCTCTTGGTGGAATATTTGGGGTGTTCTTGATATAAGATCATATCATCAGCAAAAAGCGATAGTTTGACCTTCTCTTTCCTGATTTGGATATGCTTTATTACTTTCTCTTGCCTGATTCCTCTGGCTAGGACTTCCAGCACTATGTTGAACAGAAGTGGTGACAGTGGGTACCCTTGTCTTGTTCCAGTTCTTAGGCAGAATGCTTTCAACTTTTCAACGTTCAGTATGATGTTGGCTGTGGGTTTGTCATATATGGCTTTTATAATCTTGAGATATATTCCTTCTACACCCAGATTGTTGAGGGGTTTTATCATGAAAGGGTGCTAAATTCTGTTGAATGTTTTTTCTGCATTTATTGAGGTGATCATATTGTCCTTGTTTTTGCTTCTGTTTATGTGGTCAATCACATTTATTGATTTACGTATGTTGAACCATCCTTGCATCCCTGGGATGAAGCCCAATTGTTCATGGTGTATTATTTTTTTGATGTGCTGCTGCATTCAGTTTGCCAGTATTTTATTGAGGATTTTTGCATCTACATTCATAAGGGATATTGGTCTATAGCTTTCTTTTCTTGCTGTGTCCTTTTCTGGCTTTGGTATCAAGGTGATACTTGCTTCATAGAATGAATTAGGGAGGATTCTCGATGTTATAGAATAAGTTCTGCTGTATGGGTACCACCTCTTCTTTGTAGATCTGGTATATTTGGCTTTGAATCCATCTTGTTCAGGGCTTTTCTTTGTTGGAAGATTTTTTATTACTGCTTCAATCTCATTGCTCATTATTGGTCTGTTCAGAAGGTCTATTTTTTCCTGATTGAGTTTTGGGAGGTTGTGTATTTCCAGGAATTTGTCCATTTCCTCTACATTTTCTAGTTTATGTGGGTAGAGATTTTCATAGTATTCACAGATGATATTTGTGTTTCTGTGGTATCAGTTGTAATATCTCCTTTTTCATTTCTGATTGAGCTTATTTGGGTCCTTTCTATTATATTCCTGGTTAATCTAGCAAGAGGTCTATCAATTTTGTTTATCTATTCAAAGAAACAACTGTTTCTTTCATTGATCCCTTTTATTATTTTTTTTGTTTGTTTTCCATTTTGTTTAGTTCTGCTCTGACCTTAGTTATTTCTTTTTTTTTATTTCAGTATTACAGGGGTACAGACATTTACATTACATGTATTGCATTTGCTCTGCCCGAGTCAGAGCTACAAGTATGCCGATCTCCCAGATAGTGCACACTGCACCCTTTAGGTGTGAATTTACCCAACCATCCTCCCCCCTCCCACCTGCCTGACACCTGATGAATGTTACTTCCATATGTGCACTTAAGAGTTGATCAATTAGCATCAATTTGATGGTGAATACATTCTTGAGATGCTTCGCTTAGAAGAATGGGCTCCAGATCCATCCAGGATAATACAAGAAGTGTTAGTTCACCATTGTTTTTTGTGGCTGAGAAGTACTCCATGGTGTACTTATACCACATTTTCTTAATCCACTCACGTATTGATGGGCACGTGGGTCGTTTCCACATTTTTGCAATTGTGAATTGTGCTGCTATAAACATTCAAGCGCAGATGTCTTTATTATGGAATGTCTTTTTTTCCTTTGGGTAAATACCCAGTAGCAGGATTGCTGGATCAAATGGTAGGTCTACTTTTAGTTCTTTGAGGTATCTCCATACTACTTTCCATAAAGGTTGTACTAGTTTGCAGTTCCACCAACAATGTATAAGTGTTCCTATCTGTCTGCATCCCGGCAAACATTTGGGACTTTTTAATATAAGCCATTCTCACTGCAGTTAAGTGTTATCTCATTGTGGTTTTGATTTGCATTTCCCTGATGATTAGAGATGTCGAGCATTTTTTCATATGTTTCTTACCCATTACCACTTTTCTTTTGAAAAGTTTCTGTTCATGTCCTTTGCCCATTTTTTAATGAGGCTGTTTGATTTTTTCTTGCTGATTTTCCTGAGTTCTATATAGATTCTAGTTATTAGTCCTTTGTTGGGTGTATACCATGCAAAAATTTTATCCCACTCTGTAGGTTGTCTATTCGCTCTAGCAATAGTTTCTTTGGCTGTTCAGAAGCTTCTCAATTTGATCAGGTCCTATTTGTTTATTTTTGTTGTTGCTGTGCTTGCTTTTGGGGTCTTCTTCATGAATTCTTTGCCTGGGCTGATGTCTATAAGAGTTTTTCCAACATTTTCTTCTAGAATTCTTATAGTTTCTTGCCTTAGGTTTAAGTTTGTTATCCATCATGAGTTGATTTTTGTGAGAGGTGAGAGGTGAGGATTCTGTTTCAGTCTTCCACATATGGCTATCCAATTTTTCCAGTACCATTTATTGAATAGGGATTCTTTTCCCCAGTGTATGTTTCTGTCTGCTTTGTCAAAAATCACATGGCTATATGAGGATGGTTTTTTATTTGGGTTCTCAGTCCTGTTCCACTGGTCTATGTCTCTGTTCTTGTGCCGGTACCATGCTGTTTTGGTTACTATAGCCTTGTAGTATAGCTTGAAGTCTGGTAGATTGAAGCCTCCCAATTTGTTCTTTTTGCTTAACGTTGCTTTGGCTCTATGAGTTCTCCTCTGGTTCTGTACAAAGTGTATAATTTTTTTTCTACATCTGTGAAAAATGCTGTTTGCATTTTGATAGGGTTTGCATTGAATCTGTAGATCACTTTGGGTAATATAGACATTTTGACAATGTTGATTCTGCCAATCCATGAGTATGGTATAGTTTTCCATCTGTTTCCATCCTCTGCTATTTCCTTCTTCACTGTTTCATAGTTCTATCTGTAAAGAGCTTTCACCTCCTTAGTTAAATATATTCTTAGGTATTTTATTTTCTTTGTTGCTATTGTGAAAGGTATTGAGTCTTTGATTTGGTTCTCAGTTTAACTGTTGTTTGTGTATATGAATGCTACTGATTTGTGTATGCTGATTTTGTAACCTGAGACTTAGCTGAACTTATTTATCAATTACAGTAATCTCATGGCAGGGTCTTTGGGTTTTCTAGATATAAGATCACATCATCTGCAAAGAGTGACATTTTGACCTCTTCTGATCCCATTTGGATGCCCTTGATTTCCTTCTCTTTTCTGATTGCTCTGGTTAGGACTTCCAGCACTATGTTGAATAGAAGCAGTGATAGAGGGCATCCTTGTCTGGTGCCAGTTCTAAGCGGGAATGCTTTCAATTTTTCCCTGTTCAGTATGATGTTGGCTATGGGTTTGTCATATGGCTGTTATCATTTTAAGGTAAGTCCCATCTATGCCTATTTTGTTAAGTGTTCTTGTCATAAAAAGATGCTGAATTTTGTCACATGCTTTTTCTGCGTCTATTGAGAGTATCACATGGTTTTTGTTTTTACTTTTATTTATGTGATGGATTACGTTTATAGATTTGCATATGTTGAACCATGCCTGCATCTCTGGGATGAAGCCCACTTGGTTGTGATGGATTATTTTTTTGATGAGCTGCTGAATTTGATTTGCTAGTATTTTATTGAGAATTTTGGCATCTATATTCATAAGGGATATTGGTCTGTAGTTTTCTTTTCTTGTTGAGTCTTTACCTGGCTTTGGTATCAGGGTGATGTTGGCTTTGTAAAACGTATGGGGAGGATTCCTTCCTTCTTGATGTTGCAGAATAATTTCTACAGGATAGGCACCACATCTTTGTAGGTCTGGTAGAATTCTGGTGTGAAACCATCTGGTCCGGGACTTTTTTTAGGAAGGTTTTTATTAGTGCTTCAGTTTCAGAACTTGATATTGGTCTGTTCAGGAAATCTACATCTTCCAGATTGAGCCTAGGGAGGCTGTGTGTTTCTAAGAATTTGTCCATTTCCTCCACATTTTCATGTTTGTGGGCATGGAGATTTTTATAGTATTTAGAGATGATATTTTGTATTTCTGTGGTATCAGTTGTAATTTCTCCTTTATCATTCCTAGTTGAGCTTATTAGAGTCCTTTCTTTTCTGCTTCTGGTTAACCTAGCAAGAGGTGTGTCAATTTTGTTTATCTTTTCAAAGAACCAACTTTTTGTTTTATTAATCTTCCATATTGATCTTTTGTTACCAATTTCATTTAGTTCTGCTCTGATCTTGATTATTTCTTTTCTTCTGCTGGGTTTGGGATTGGTTTGTTCATCCTTTTCCAGATCTTTGAGATGATTCATTAGCTTGATTTGTGATCTTTCCATCTTTTGGATGTAGGTATTTATGGCTATGAATTTTCCTCTCAGGACTACTTTAGCTGTTTCCCACAGATTTTGGTAACTTGTGTCCCCATTATCGTTTACTTCAAAGAATCTTTTGATTTCCATCCTATTTTCCTCCTTGACTTGAAAATCATTCAGTAGAAGGTTGTTTAGTTTCCATGACTTTGTGTAGAGATGAGTGTTTCTGTTGGAGTTGATTTCTAATTTTATTCCACTATGGTCTGAGAAGATGCATGGTATAATTTCTATTTTTTAAATTTGTTGAGACATGTTTTGTGCCCTAGGATGTGATCAATCTTAGAGAATGTCCCATGCACTGATGAGAAGAAAGTATATTTGGTGGTTTTTGGGTAGAATGTTCTGTAAATATCTGTTAGGCCCATGTATTCTAGAGTTCTATTTAAGTCCCTTGTTTCTTTATTTATTTTCTATTTGGAGGATCTGTCTAGTTCTGTCAGCAGGGTGTTGAAGTCCCCGGCTATTACAGTCCTGCTGTCTATCATTTTGTTTAGATCAAGTAGGATTTGCTTTACAAATCTGGGCACTCCTGTGTTAGATGTGTAAATATTTTGGATTGTTATGTCTTCTTGATTATATAGTGACCATCTTTGTCTTTCATTACTTTTGTTAATTTGAAGATTAAGTTATCTGCTATGAGAACTGTTACTCCTGCTTTCTTTCTGTTTCCATTAGCATGGAAAATTGTTTTCCGTCCCTTCACCTTGAGTCTGTATGCGTCCTTGTGGGTTAGATGCAATTGCTGAAGACAGCAGATACTTGGCTTGTGTATATTTATCCATTCGGCCAGTCTGTCTCTTCAGTGGGCAGTTCAAGCCATTCACATTTATTGAGCGAATTGAAAAGTGGGGTGGATTTTTGTTCATCCTGTTAAGTTGAACTTTGTTGTTTGTTTTATCTCTTGAGCCATTGTGGTATCTGGCCTTCAATCTTTGGCTTTTGGGTAATTTTACATTGGTAAGTGTTTCTTGTGATGCTCTGTGAGTAACGCAGTTCTGAGAACTTCCTGCCAGGCAGGTCTTCTCTTGACAAATTCCCTCAGTGTTTGCTTGTCTTGGAAGGAATTAATTTCCCCTTCATATATGAAACTTAGTTTTGCAGCATACAAAATTCTAGGCTGGGCATTATTCTGTTTGAGAAGACTGACCAAGGGGCCTCAATCCCTCCTGGCTTGGAAGGTCTCAGTTGAGAAGTCTGCTGTTAGTCTGATGGGTTTTCCTTTGTAAGTTACCTGTTGCTTTGGCCTCACAGCTCCTAAGAGAGCTTCTTTCATATTTATTTTGGCTAGTCTGATGACTATGTGTTGTGGTGTATTCCTCATTGTGTTGAGTCTTCCAGGAGCCCTATGAGCTTCTTGTACCTGGATATCTAAATTTCTAGCAAGGCCAGGGAAATTTTCCTCAATTATTCCCTCGAATAGATCATCCAACCCTTGTGTATTTTCTTCTTCACCCCCAGGGATGCCTATGATTCTTATGTTAGGCATTTTTACATAATCTGACATTTCTTGTAGGCTTTGCTCATTCCTCTTGCATCTCTGCTCTGTCTCTGTGACTGACTTGTTTAATTGGAGGGTGTTGTCTTCAAGCTCTGAGATTCTTTCTTCTGCCTGATCTAACCTGTTCTTGAGGCTTTCCACTGTGTTTTGTGATTCCTTGAAAGAATTTTTCATTTCCAGAAGTTCTGTTTGATTTTTCTTTAATACTTCAATTTATTTAGTGAATTTTTCACTCATTTTCTGTATTGTTTTTGTGGTTTCTTTGTGTTGTATTTCTATTTTGTCATGTATTTCATTAAATTTCCTTATAATCCATGCTCAATATTCTTCATCTGTCATTTCTATATTCTGCTTTAGGTTGGTATCCATTGCTAGGGAGCTGGTGTTCCCTTTTGGGGGTGACCTTTCACTCTGATTCTTCATATTTCCAGAGTTCTTTCTCTGGTTCCTTCTCATCTGGAACAGGTGTTTCTTCTTACTTTTTGACTTTCTTTTGTTTAGATAATGGCACACCCTGTTTAAACTCTGAGCCAGTAGGTGATTCTTGTGGGTGAGAACTGACCACATCCTGTATGATGAGTCAGTAGATGCAGTAAAAGGGCATGCAATTTGACATCCCTGTCAGTAGGTGGCACTTTCTGGAAGGAACAAGCTGCAATGTTGTTTTTGGGTCCTGTGATCCGCTCTAGTTCCTCAATAGGGAGGACTCTGATGCCCCTCATGGTAAGTGGGGCCCTGGGACTTCCAGATGAGTCCTTTATTCACCACCACAACAGAGGTGGGTGGGGGAATGAGGCTGGGCAAGGTTCGGTTGGGTGAGACTGCCCTCAGTCTCCTCAGATGTTGTTAAGGGATATGCAGGGTTTAAAAGTCAGTTCTCAATCTCTGGGCATAGTTGCCAAGCAGGGGTTCAAGTGGCCCCACTCAACCAGAGAGTCTGCTCTCTATCCCCAGAAGACTCTGGTAGGGGACTGTACCCCCAGGGAATCTTGGCAGCTCAAGAAACTCTTCAATCAAGCAGACCTCCCTTTTAAAGTTAGTGGTGGTGGGGGCAGCTTCTCCTATTCAGCCTGTGGCCCCAGAGGTATTTGGTTGCTATGGGAGCTAGTATTTATTCAAATTGAGTCTCCTAGGTTCATCAAACTCCAATCTAGTGTTTCTCTGAGGGCAGGGCTGATTCGGCAAACTTTAATATGAGGGTTCTTGGGGGAGAGACTAGGTCAGCAAACTCTAGTATGGTGGTTCTCTGAGGGAGGGGAGTGCACTTACAGATCCCTACTCTCTTGTGCACCTCCACACCCTCCCAATGGAGATGGAGTCTCACTTGCTGACCCGATCCTGAATCCATGACCTCTCCCCCATGTCTCCACATCCTGCTGTTTGCGCCTTCCACAGGTGGATTCATCAAGAGCTGCTCTGCCAGCTTGGGGCACAGACGTGCCCCCGTGCTGAAAGGGGGCCACTCAGCACAGAGATCTCCAGTGGCTGCTATGATGGTGTGGGAGGGGATCACAGTCTTTCTTCACTGCTCTTGAGCTGGGGGGTGAAAACCAGTCTTCCCTCCTCCTCTCCACAGCTACTCTGTTAGTGGCAGGCTCGCCAGGTGTGCACTTGCCGCCGCCTGATACAGGTCCAGAACCTCAGCACGGACTTGGCCAGGAGTGCACTTTTAGTCACCTGAAGCTGGCCCACTCACTCAGTGCCAGTTCAGCTGGAAGGTACTTCCCGCCCAAGGCAGCACAACCAGCCCAGTCACTCAGTGCAAGGTCATCTGGGAGCACACTTTATATAGCCCATGTGGCCCAGTCACTCAGCACGGGATTGGCAGGAGGGCACTTCCTGCCCCCCCAGCCAGCACAACCAGCCCAGTCACTCAGCACAGGCACAGAGGGAGACACTCAGGCAATGTGTTTTGGCTGTTGCTATGGGGTAGATGTGGCCATAGGGCTACCAGCAGCTTGGGCCAAAAGTAATTTCTGGGGTGCCAGGATTGTAGAAGGTGCAGGGGATGGGCCATCCAGATGCAGGGATGCCAATTCTCTGGCACTCCCCCCAGTATGAGAGCCCTGTGTTCTGCTGCAGGCCCAAGGCACCCCAGGGGAGCTGGGGGGGGGAAAGCCCTTATCCTTTCCCTGGTCTCAGCACTCCCTTGATTTGGTTTGGTTCCCACTGACTTTTCTTCTCTATCCTCCTGTCTCTCAGCTGTTCAGTTCCTGCTGGTGGTATCCTGGACTCCGCTGGTGTCAGACCCTGTGGTCCACTCCTCATCAGCAATCCTCCTCCACTCTTCTCAGTCCGACCTTCAACTCCTCCACCGGGAAGGTCTGACAAGCCCTGACTCTAGTCAGCCATCTTCTCTCTCTGACCTTAGTTATTTCTTTCTTCTGCTGGCTTTGGGTTTGGTTTGTTCTTCCTTTTCTAGTCCTTGAGACATGTCTTTAGATTGTTAATTTGTGATCTTTCTATCTTTTTAATGAAGGCATTTAAGGCTATGAATTTTCCCCTTAGGACTACTTTTGCTGAATTCCATAGATTTTGGAGGCTTGTGTCACCTTTGTCATTCAACTAGAGGAATCTTTTGATTTCCATCTTAGTTTCAGTATTGACCCAATAATTGTTCAGCAGCAGATCATTTAATTTCCATGACTTTGTGTAGAATTGAGTGTTTCTCTTGGAGTTGATTTCTGGTTTTTTCCACTGTAGTCTTAGAAGATACATGGTATTATTTCTATTTTTTTGAATTTGTTGAGACATGTTTTGTGGTCTAAGATATGATCAATCTTGGAGAATTTTCCTTGTGCTAATGAGAAGAATGTATATTCAGTAGTTTTGGGGTAATATGTTCTGTAATTGTCTGTTAGGCCCATTTGTTCTAGAGTTCCAATTAAGTCCAGTGGTTATTTATTTTCTACTTGGACTATCTGTCCAGTTCTGTCAGTGGGATGTTGAAGTCCCCAGAAATTATGATACTGCTGTTTATCTCTTTGCTTATATTTAGTAGGGTTTGCTCTATGAATCTAGGTGCTCCTGCATTATGTGCATAAATATTTGGGATTGTTATGTCTTCTTGTTGAATTGCTCCCTTTACCATTATATAATGACCATCTTTGTCTTTCTTTACTATTGTTTATTTGAAGTCAATTTTATCTGATATAAGAATGGCTATATCTGCTTTCTTTTGGTTTCCATTCACATGAAATAATTTTTTCATCCCTTCATCTTGAGTATGTATCAGTCTTTGTGAGTTAGATGTGTTTCCTGGAGACAGCAGATTATTGGGTTGTATTTTTTCATCCATTCAGCCAGCCTGTGTCTCTTGAGTGGGGCATTCAGACTGTTCACATTGATTGATAGAATTGATATGTGGGATGCTGTTCTGTTCATCCTGTTGGGTGGTATTTTATTGCTTTGTTTTACCTCTTGTGTTGTAGTTTTACATGAGCTCTGAGCTACAGCTTTTGGGTTGTTTTACAATGGTGGGTGACTATTGTGCTGGTTGAGGTATAGTACAGATCTGTGTACTTCCTGAAGGGCAGGTCTGGTCTTGACAAATTCCCTTAGTGTTTGCTTGTCTGGAAAGTCTTTATTTCTCCTTCATGTATGAAACTTAGTTTTGCAGTATACAAAATTCTAGGCTGGTAGTTGGTCTGTTTATGAAGACTGAAGATGGGGCTCAGATCCCTTCTGACTATAAGGTCTCAGTTAAGAAATCTGCAGTTAGACTGATAGGTTTTCCTTTGTAAGTTACTTGATGTTTTCACCTCATGTCTCACAGGAGTTTCTTCTTCGTGCTGACTTTGGCCAGCCTGAACTACTGCCTCTTTGCAATGAGGCACTCTGAGGTGTTCATTGAGCTTCTTATACTTGGATATCTAAATTTCTAGCAAGAACAGGGAAGTTTTTCTCAATTATTCCCTCAAATAAGTTTTCCAAACTTTCTGCTTTTTCTTTTTCTCCCTCAGGAATATCTATGATTCATAAGTGTGGATGCTTTATATAATCCAATATTGCTTGAAGTCTCTGTTCATTTATTTTAATGCTTTTTTCTTTATTTTTTGCTGACTGGGTTAATTGAAAGACCTGTCTTCAAGCTCTGAAATTCTTTCTTCTGTTTGGTCTAGTCTATTGTTAAAACATTCTACTGTATTTTTTAATTCCTTTAATAAATTTTTCATTTCCAGAAGTTCTATTTTTTTAATATCTACTCTTTAGTAAATTTTTCATTCATATTCTGAATTGTTTTTCTGATTTCTTTGTTTTGGTTTTCAACTTTCCTTTGGATTTCATTGAGCTTCTTTATAATCAGTATTTTGAATTCTTTATCTGATATTTCAAAGAGTTCATTTTGGTTTGGCTCCATTGCTGAAGAGTTAGTGTGATCCTTTGGAGGTGTTGTAAAACTCTTTTTTTCATACTACCAGAATAATTTATCTGGTTCCTCCTCATCTGGATAAACTATCTCTTCTTCTTATATTTGAATTTACTTTTATTTGGATGGGTGCCCCCCCCAGAAAAAATGAGTGTATTGTATGTTGTGCAAGGTCATTTGTCTTAGGGTCTGGATACTTTCAAAGGCTTTGTGTTAGTTCCTTGGTTATAGGTAAACTTTGGTGTGGTGGCAGCATTTTTCAAATGCTGGTTGGAGCATCAATGTGTTAGACATGTGAGCAGGAACACTTCTTCTGCCAGGCAGGTATGACTGAGGTCTCAGGAAGCTTAACTCATTCCCCAGCACTGTGTACTTGCATGTTTTCTACTGGTTTGTGTAATTATACTTCTGGGCTATTATGTGGCACTTATGTGTAAGACTTGGCTGTGGCAGAAGCAGATGGGTATATGCCTGTTCTTTGTTTACCAGGAGAAGCTCTCCATTTCTTGAAGCCATGGGCTGGTCTATGGAATATGTAGTGACCTGAATTCCCGGCACAGTTCCTGAGGTGGGATCAAAGCTGGGCAGAGCTGAACCACTTAACCCACCCTTGGATATCCCCATGGCAGCATAAGCACCAGCTGTGGAAGGGGTGGCAGGGAAAGTCACTGGCGAATTGCACCAAGGGTTCTGTGAGGGAGACCCCAGCTCCACCAGTGCAGCTGAGGCCACCCTCAAAAGCCTAGAATGGGTGTTCTATGGCACCCTTGCACAGCCCTCCCATGGAAGCAGCCCATGGGTGTGTCCATAGCAGTGACTGGGGGGAGCAAAAGTCCCCCTCCCCATGTCCATCCCAGAGCACTGAAGTCACCTGGCCACTGAGATGGAACCACACACACCCCTTGCTGGGATGGGCCCATGTCTTTGCTGGAGGTGGCCAGTTACCTTCTACCCCAAGGCAGGGAGCTCTTGGGCACAGGGAAAGCATGCATTCTGGTCCCCTTTGTCCCAAGGGGTGCTTGAAGCAGCACTCCTAAGGGCTTACTCCCCCGACTGACCAATGGAGCAGACCAGGGTGCCCAGCAGTGTGACATGTAAAGTAGCCCCATAGTTGCAAAGCTGTCTCTGGTTCACAGGTTTTGCTGCCCAGGACAAACTGCAGCTTTAGCATATCTCCTGCCACTCCGGTCTTGTAGGGGAGATAGCTCAGTTGTAGTACCTATGGTTGGAACTCACTCCACACTCACACTCAACTCCAGTTGTGGAGGGCCTTCCCCTCCTCTACATCAGGTGCTTGAATCTCTGGCCCAAGATTCAAATACCTGCTGCAGCTGCCACTGCTGGGTCACCAACTACTGACCAGCTTAGTATGAACCCAGTTTGAGAATGGCATCCTCCTCTCAGTCCCAGGTCTGGGAAAATACCTGCGTCTTTTCCTGGTATCTATCCCTCTCACAGTTGCCTAGCCTGTCCCCAAGTTAGCTGCAAGCCTTCAGAGAAACAAGGTGTTCTCCCATGGCCTGAGTTGTAAAGTTCCCCAGTGGGAAAGTTAATCACAGAGAAAGACTGTGCCCCTCTCACATATTGGGACTTCACTCAGTTTTCTCAGATGAATGCTGCCACAGAGGCTGCTTGCCCACTTTCTCTTCCCTGGGATCAGGTGTGTTCTTCAATTTTTCAGTGCAATCTTGTATTTCTTTGTGAATAAAAGCTCACAGTGTTAATCTCTACAGTATTTTTCTATTTCCAACTGGATAAGGCCAACTAACAAAGCCCCTAAACTGCCATCTTGAAAAAAAAAAAAGAATCTTGCTTTATTTTCCATTCAGCCAATCTATCTTTTGATTGTGTAAATTAATAATTAATCCATTTACTTTTAAAGTAATTACTAATAGGGAAAAACTTACTATTGCCATTTTATTCACTATTTTTTTGTATGTCTTATGGCTATTTTTTACCTCTTATTCTCTTGCCTCCTTCCTTTTTGTTTCATTGATTTTTTTTGTAGTATGTGCTTTGATTAATTTCTCATTTTCTTTTATGTATCTTCATTAGCTATTTTCTTTGTGATTACCATGGGGGTAACATAAAATATCTTAAAGTTTTAACAGTGTATTTTAAACTGATAACAACTTCAAAAACATGCAAAAACTTTACTCCTTTACATCTTGCATCCTCACTTTATGTTTCTAATGTTACAAATTATATCTTATTATATTTTGTATCCATTAACATACATCTATAGTTAATATTTATGTTTTTGTCTGTTTAAATTGTATACCAAATTTAAAAGTTATTTATGCAGCAACATTACAATACCACCAGATTCTATATTTGTCTACTTATTTACTTTACTGGAGAGCTCTATATTTTCACAAGCTTTTGTGTTGCCATCTAACATCCTTTCATTTTAACTTGAGATTCTCCCTTTAGGATTTCTTATAGGGTAGGTCTAATGATGATCAACTCATTCAGCTTTTCTTTATCTAGGAAAGTTTTAATTTCTCCTTTATTTTTGAAGGACATTTTTGATGGTTATGATATTCCTGTTTGGCAGGTTTGGTTTTTTTTCTTTCAGCCACTTTGAATTTATCATCCCACTCCCTTCTGGCCTTCAAGGTTTCTGCTGAGAAATCCACTTGTAATCTTATGAGAGTTCCCTTGTATGTGATAAGTCACTCTTGTTTCTTGCCGCTTTCAAGATTCTTTCTTTGTGACTTTTGGCAGCTTAATTATAATGTGTCTTGGTGTGGATTTATCTTATTTGATGTTTGTTGGTCTTCTTTAATTTGTATGTTCATTTCTTTCCTCAATTTTTGGAAGTTTTCAGCTATTATTTCTTCATATAAGCTCTCTGTCCCTTTCTCTCTCTCTCTCTCTCTTCCCCCCCATCTCTAAAACTCCTATAATGTGTATTTGGTCCACTTAATGGTGTCCCATAAGTTCCTTAGGCTTTCTTCACTTTTCTTCATTCTTTTTTTTGTTTTGGCTCCTCTGACTTAATAATTTCAAAGGACCTCTCTTTAAGTTCACTGATTCTTTCTTCTGCTTGCTCAAGTCTGCCCTTGAACTCCTCTAGTGAATTTTTCAATTCAGTTATTGTATCCTTTAGCTCCAGAATTTTTGTTTGATTCATTTTTATGGTTTCTATATCTTTGTTGATTTTGTTCATGCGCTGGCTTCCAGATTTCATACAATTGACAATCTGTGTTCTCTTTTAGCTCATTGAGCATCTTTAAGTGGGTTATTTTGAATTCATTGTCAAGTAATTCATAAATCTCCATTCATTTAGGGTCTATTTCTGGAGGGGTTTTGTTGTTGTTGTTGTTCCTTTGATCAGGCCATGTTTCTCTGTTTCTTTCTATGCCTTGTGATCTTTTCTTGAGATCTGGGTGTTGATTAAAATAGCCACCTTTCACAGCCTTTATGGGTTGGCTTTGTGCAGGGAAAGACCTTCATCAATCAGCCTGGCTAGAGATTCTGGGGGTCTCTCAAACTTTTTCTGGAGATGTTTCTTCTTGGTCATATGTGTATTTTCCCAGCTAAAAAGTTTTGCCCCTGTTTCTTTTTCATGAACTCATAATCTCTTGCTCCTCCTGGTGTCTGTCTGGTAATATAGTCTCTCTGCTGCTGCAACAAGCCACTGCACTCTTTGTTCTCAGTGGCCCCCAGGTATTCAAACTATGGATGTTCCCACCAGTGCTCTGAGTCAGGCAAGACAGGCAGCCTCCTGAAGAGCCAGAATGTTGGATGCACATTCCACTCTCCTCTTTCTCTTTGGAGCCACTGATTAGAAGTTTTCTCCTGATAATGCTCTGTTGTACCCACTAGGGTAAGGGGTCATGGCAAGTAAGTGCAACAAACTTTTTCACCCACTTCAATGCAGCTCTTCTTGGCTTTGGGGTACTGCAACCTCTTAAGTGGTTTCTGGAGTTCTCAAAAAGGCAATTTTACCCATATATTGTTGTTAAGTCAATGTCTCTATGGTGGCACAATGTCTGGGGCTTCCTATTCCACCATTTTAGTGACATCACTATCATCATAATTTTAACCAAAGACTCTGGCTTTTCCCCCTGACCAAGACAAGAGTTGTTTCAAAATTTTACTTTTCCATCTTTGGAAGAGTGATTTCACAATTAATAATTCAGATAGCTCTTAAATGTCTGTTTTTGGTCTTGATGCTTAATTTAAAGACCTATTTTTGTTTCTCCTCTATCATTTAATTCCATGAAGAACAGGTGGAAGGTTAAGCAACAGACTAGATAATACTTCACTTTCCCTTCTCAATCATTCCTTGAACGAGACAAATCAAAGGTTAGGCAAGTAGTCTAGGAAGTTAATGGTGCAGTGTTATCTGTGCCTCTTATCTCCAAAGTAGATTCTGGTAGGATGCAGCCAAGGGCTCATTAATCTCTTTTTCCCTTATTTTGTTTCTTCCAGATGTTGTAATTTAGAACATTTACATTCTGACGGGTTCAAGAACAGCCATGTATTTTTTACTTGAAAATATCTATTAGACCAACATTTTATTTGGAGGCATGAGTGAAAACTTTTGATCATGAGTCTACGACATGTAGATATCATGTAGAACAACTGCATTTTTCCGAAACTCTTTACTTACAAGTTTCACAGAAGTCTGTTTACAAATGAGAGTCTTAAAATTAGGAAACTTTTATTGGTTACAATTTTGAGTCAATTAAACAAACAAATCAGCCAATGGAACGTAAAGTCTATGCACTAAACTGGTCAGAGTTCTACTAACCAAAACTGTAATTAAACTTCTGGCAGCATTTAGTGGATTAACATGGAGAGAAAAGTCACCCTGCAACTTAATACCTGATGCTTCAGAACCACTGACTGCTGCTTCTAACTTATCCTAGTGTCCACTTTCTTCCTTATTCCTAAAACATAGAGTTGAAATAAAATGTATTGCCTTAATTTCATGCCTTTTTGCTTGATTGAGTTACCAATGTGGATTATTTCTTTCCAATGGGAAGCTATTTGAATGCACATAATTACTACACCACATTTCTTATGTGGTCTCAGGCAATTTTCATCAGGAACAGCATTAAGCTAGTGAGGAGATAAGAGGGTTCTTCTTTTCATTGCCTTCCTCTGGGTAAACTAATTTACAGATGACTAAATGGTTTTCATTGGTTTCTCTACACAGATACTTTTCTACAAATTATGCATGATGCTAAGCAGAGTCCAATACCAGAGAAAGGCAGTGGACTATAATTTGTTCACTCATAATTTGCATTTCACCACCTAAAATAATTTCAAATGCATCAACATTTTTTCATTCAGAGGGAATAACTAGATCCTCAAAGGTGAGATACTTGAGTCCCCTGATTCTAATGCAATTTAACACCATTTCTTCAAGTTTCCAATATTTAGATTTCTTCATTCATAAGTCTTAAATAGCAACTTGATAAACATACTGAAAAATAAGCATTTGAACTTTACACCCATCAAAACTCTTAGTGTAAGTATCTAAACTATATCAAATATTCTCCCCTACCCCTCATTTTCTATACTGAAGTAACAAAGTAAGTTGAGACTTTAAAGAACTAAAGAGATTAGACTAAAAAGGATAAAAAGAGAAATTGAATGCTCAAGTTTACTGTTTATAAACCACATAAGTTACCCTGATTTGGTTATTTGGCAAGAACATTTAGTGACCCTTTTTTTTAATGTATTTTTTTCTTCTATTTGTGCATGGATCAATCCTACTTTAATCTCTAGGGTTTCTATGTGTGTATGTGTGCTATAACTTCAGATTTTTAAATGTTAGGACTAATTTCTCTCTTCCTATCCTATTCATAACTTTCACTCCTAAAGAATTTTAGTTCAGAGACTAAGAGAAAAAGAAATCCTTAGAGATTCCTTAACCCAACCCTTTCATTTTGAATATGAGAATATTGAATATTATTGACATCCCTGGTTCAGTGGCAAATTGTTTTGATTTTTTTCCTAAAAGGCCCATATCTTGAAAGGCCCATATCTTGAATGATGCATTGAATAATGTAGCTCTTCCCTCATTGATCCATGAAGCTTCCTTTAGCAAATATCCTACTCTGTTTTAGAACTGTCTATTCTGCTTTAATAAGTCATTTACCTACCCTTGTTCTTTGTTGTACTGTTTTAACAATAACACTTTAAACACAGTAATCTTTTCCTCCAAATTTTTTTGTGCGATTCATGCTTGCTGTTTATCTGGTGGTGTATTTTTAAGTTAATTTTTCTGCACAGCCAAGGAAACAATCAATACAGTGAATAGACAACCTACAGAATGGGAGAAAAATATTTGCATGCTATATATCCGATAAAGGGCTAATAACCAGAATCTACAAAGAACTCAAGCAAATCAGCAAGAAAACATCAAACAACCCCACTAAAAAGTGGGCAAAAGACATGGACAGAAGCTTTTCAAAAGAAGATCGACTAATGGCCAATAAACATATGAAAACATGCTCAATGTCTCTAATCATCAGGGAAATGCAAATACAAACCACAATAAGATATCACCTAACTCCAGTGAGAATGGCTTTTATCAAAAAATCCCAAAACAATAGATGCTGGCATGGATGCAGAGAGAAAAGAACACTTGTACACTGTTGGTGGGACTGAAAACTGGTTCAACCCCTGTGGAAAGTAGTATGGAGATATCTCAAAGAACTAAAAGTAGACCTACCATTTGATCCAGCAATCCCGCTACTGGGTATTTTCCCAAAGGAAAAAAAGACATTTTATAAAAAAGACGCTTGCACTGAAATGTTTATAGCAGCACAATTCACAATCACAAAGATATGGAAACAACCCAAGTGCCCATCAACACACGAGTGGATCAATAAAATGTGGTATATGTATCCCATGGAGTACTACTCAGCCATAAAAAATGGTGAACTAACACCTTTTGTAACAACCTGGATGGAACTGGAGACCATCCTCCTAAGTGAAGTATCCAAAGAATGGATACTCACTATTAAATTGGAACTAAGTGACCAACACTTATGCATAGATATGGTAGTAAAATTCAACAGAAATCAAGCAGGAGGGAAGGGGGAGGAGGGGATTGGTAAATCCACACCTAATGGGTACAATGCACACTATCTGGGTGATGGACACACATAACTTTTAAGACTCAAACTGTACAAAAGTAATTCATGTAACAAACATTTGTACCCCTGTAATATTCTGAAATAAAAACAAACAAGCAAACCAAAAAAAATACAGTAATGTCTACTTGATTTAAGGCTTCTTTTATTTTTCAGTAGTATTTTTCATTCTCCCTGTGTTAGTCAAATATATTTTTCATTATGACCAATCCTATGCTTGCATTTTTTTTTTTTTTGAGAGAGGGTCTCACTCTGTTGCCTGGGCTAGAGTGCAGTGGCATCATCATAGCTCACTGCAATCTCAAGCTCCTGGGTTCAAGAGATCCTTCTGCCTCAGCCTCCTGAATAGCTGGGACTATAGGTGCACACCACTGCACCTGCCTAATTTTTCTATTTTCTTTAGAGACCAGGTCTTAGGCTGGTCTCAAACTCCTGGTCTCAAGCAATCCTCCTGCCTCGGCCTCCCAAAGTGCTAGGATTACAGGTATGAACCACTGTGCCCAGTCTGTTTGTATTTTTTGGTAATATTATTTATGTCTTCTATTTTTCCATTATATCTTTTAGTAATATTTTATTGATGCAGGCGTCAAGTTTTTATTCTTTGTGCAAATTTGTTTTTAGTCACTTTACCAAACTTTTATTGTGTGAAAAGAGGTTTTTGTTAGTTAATTCTCTTGGATTTCCTACCTTTAAAATCACATCATTTGAAAAGACCTAAATTGCCCACACATAAGCCCTGTGTTTATGTGGTCCTGGATTCTTCATGTCCTGCTTTGTGCTACTGGGTCTGCCTCTGCCTGCCAGAATAGAAGGGCCCTGGGAGTAAGGCTGATGTCAAGGGGGTTCTGCTACCCTTCACCCAAAATGGGCCTCTTGTCCATAGGATATTCCTGGAGGGGATATTTGTAGAGGTCTGTGTAAGATAGTGGATCAGTGAACAGATAAAAATGGGAATTAAGGTAAAATAATTTATTTTCCCCCAATAGTTTTTAATATATATGGCATCATGTACTTATACAGCAATAATGTATTCATCTCTTTGTTCCATTTATTTCTGCTGTTTTATGTTTTATCACAAGGGCCAAAAAAAAAAATCCAGAATGATTTGAATATAGAACTGAGAAAACAGGGAACCCATAGGAAAAAACCCCACATGTGAACAAGTGGATTAAGGCAAATACCTCTCCTGACACATCACAGCCGGGCCAGCCCCAAAGGAGAGCTCCCTGGTGAGGCCCCAGGCTGTGGGGTGGGCCACCTCTGCAGCGTGGACTCCACATGATCTCAGAGGCGAGGCAAGAGGGAGACCTCACAGCCCAAAAACTCTGAGATGATGTGAAACCAGAGAGCCTTTGCTGCCTTGTGAGAGAGAGGACGTTGGAGTGTAGTTCCCCATTCCATGTAAGAATGACACACTATTCTTACACCGGCTTTCTTTCTATAAGCTGAAAAACTATTCCTTTTATTTTATTATATTTGCATTAAAAGTTTTTCTTAACTTTTAGAAGTTTTCTAGTTTTTTAAGGTAATTTCAAAGGCTAGGGAGAGGGGGAGGTGTACAGTGTTTCAGTTTGTGCTCAAAACTGCCGCACAATATTATGCCTTGGCTGCACCTACGACGCTGAACCTCGGCTGGCACACAGTATTTGTCAGAATCCTCCTGGATGAACCTTCCATGTCACTGACTATAAATTTCAAAATGCTCCACAGAAAACTTCAGTAAACCAGGGTCACATTCTCAGAATAGAAGCACTCGCCTAACAGTCACATGAAATGAACATCAAAGTCCCGGATGCTCCTACACACCCCTGAGTCACTTTCTATTAGAGGAATAATCGCCATTTGCCTTCCTTGATGTCTGAATTCATTTATATTATAATGTCACTTACCTACTCACTTCACAGGTGTGCATGAGTCACAAATGGCAGTTAGGATGTCAACTAACTGCTTCCTACTGGTGAATAACATGGCAAGCTTTTGTAGGTTGAGCAAGGATATTTGGAAGAGAAGTAACTTGTTCCCATGTAAGAGAAATGCATGCAGTTCTTCTGGCCTAAGACAAAGTGAGAGAAATTGAGGAAACCAGACATTTAGCTACAAAGCTGAGAAAATAACTATGAATTATTAGTTAATTTGAGTCTGAAAACCTCTTTTAGCTTATTATATAGATGTCATCATTATGACAGCAAACTCAGTTTTCAAAATCTTTATAGCAGTTTTATTCACAAGAGCCCCAAACTGCAAACAACCCAAATATCTATCAAACTTGAATGGAATGCTATATAGCTGTGAAAAAGAATGGATTACTGCTATACACATGATAATACAGATGAGTCTCACAGATACAATGTTGAGCAAAATAATACAGATCTGAAGAGTATATATAATTACCTCTGCATACAGGATGGGGAAGGAGGTAACACATGCAAAGGGACCCTGGGGAACTTCCTAGGTGCTACAAATGTTCCCTGTCTTTATCTGGGAAGTGATTACATTCTGTACATGTATGTAAAAATTCGTTGGGTTGTGCACTTAAGATTACTATACTCTTCACACTTTGTGTATGTTATATCTCAATAATAAGAAAGCCAATCCTTAAGGAAATTGATAATTCTGGGTCTGGACAATGTAAGTAGAAGGTAAACAGTTAATTTTTTGTGCCAGAAATCAAGGCAGCACTGAAACACAAAGGGGGTCACGCCAGAACAACATGGGAGCCTACTTGAAGGGGTTCACACTAGTTACATTTGGGATACCTCAAAAATCAATATGCAAAATTACCTTAATTAATGATAACATGTTGAATCAATAAAAACCCATGAGCTCATAGGTTTTTGTCAGAGAGCAAAGGAGAAGGATAACTACTCTTTACAGAAAAATACTAGGCCCTCTGAGAGGTCTTCCCTGACACCCATGATCATCTGCCAGTCTCCATCCTGTCACCCGCCTTCAGTTTTCCCTCACAGTACTTGCCATTGTCTGATGTTATGCTACATATCTACTTCTGTTAGGTGTCTTAATTTGTCTTAAGTGTCTCTCCCTCCAAATAGAATATGAGCTCCATGATGGCAGGGACTTCGTCCAGTTCTCTGATGTCTCCATCACGTGATAAACACTCGATAAATATTTGCTGAATGAATAACAGCAGAAAAGAAAAAGAAGCCAAAGCCACAGCACCATACCTACAAGACGTTTACCTAAAAGTTGGCTTTTGCATGACTTGCAATTTACGTCCTATCCTAGATTACTTGCTCTTGTCTGTGTTCTCACTTCCCTTAATCTTCTCCGCTCAATGAGTCTATCGGTTCCTGGACAGCAGGCTCCCAGCATTACAATTACCCTGCATCCTGCACTGCACCTTGCACAGCGGTTCCAAACCAGGAGCGATTTCACCCCTGGGGGAACATGTGGCAATGCCTGGAGACCTTTTTTGTTGTCCCAACTGGAGATGGAGGTTGCTCCTGGTCCTAGTTACTTAAGGCCAAGAATGCTGCAAAACACCCACAATGAACAGGACAGTCCCCCACAGCAAAGTATTATCCAGCCCAAAATGTAAACGGTGCTGAGGTTGAGAAACCCTGATCCCAGACCAACACAAAACATAATGTGGACACGTAAATAGCTGCTAATTGACTAATAGAGTCTAGTTTAATATCTTTAACTTAACAATTTTCCTTTCATCTTTCTAAATAAGCAGCAATATCTTCAAGGGTCATGAGTCTGAGGTTCTGGACAGAACCAGAGTCCTAAAGCTGTATGTTTCATTTGGAATATCAAAGAAACTAAAACACAACCTATTAGGCCTCATGATTTCATCTTACATACGTTCAAATAACAAGTTTATTCTTTCTTTGAATGTAACAGGATCTTTTCCAACTCTAACAAAAACCACCACCTCCTTAATTTCTCCTCCAGGGCCGGCAACCTAATTCCCAGTGGATTAAATGTACTCCAGTCATGCCCAGCTGATCGTCTACAGCCTTCTTGTTTCCACAGGTCTGGGGACAGCTCAAGGATAAATTGTGCTTTTAAAATTCTGGATTAGTTTTTATTTTAAAATATTTCTAGTAATTGTCTATTTTATCTGCATGGTGTGAAAATAATAGCGGTTGAGCAAAGGAGGTAGAAGTACTACCCATCGCTTTTCTAACCTGCTTGATACAAAATCTTATCTAATTTCCCTCACAATGAGTAAAAGGGCAGCTTGTCTGCCATTTTCTATAGTTTTCACTCCTCCACTCTGCTCCCCCAACCTTTGATTGCTTTACAGCTGTGAAGCAAAGTTTAAAAAAATATATAACCTGAACCACTTTCTGAAAATTTACCCATGAAACAAAAAATAGCTGAAAACCCTCTGGCTACCCCTGTGTTTACCATTCTTGCTTTACTAGCAGATAGCCTCTGTGGCTGAGGTTTTTCCCCTTTTATTTAGAGTCTTTCAGAGTTTACACCTTCTCCTCCAGGAGAGGATCCTGACCTGAATTAATGTAGTGTGAAATGAGGGGGAAGAAACAGACTAGAACGCATTTGGAACTATTCATTCTAGTTGCCCACAGGAATTTTGTATTAGGAAAGGATGAAGATATATTTTAAAAATTCCCAGCTAATAACTCCAAATGATACTCAAGAAGCCCTGAAGATCAACTACTAAAAGCATTACAGAAAGCAGTATTTCCAAAAATGATTCTAAGAGCATTTCTGTTTATATGTTATGATACCAATAAAGAAAAATGTTACACAGAGTCTTAGCCTGGCTTACTCAGAAAACAGAATTTAAGGCAAAGGCTTATGTGCTGCTATTTGGTGACAGTGTGCGATCCTAGGCTGCAGAAGTGAGGGGGGAGGAAGGAAAGGGGGCCGCGCAAGGGGGAAGCACTCCTGGCCTGACCACTGCTAAGTGCCACAGACAGATTCCTTGACCATGTGGGACCTTTTCCTGAGAAGCCAATAAGTCCTATCGGAACAGTGAGGAAAAAAAAAGGGGAAGAACCCATCCAGCAGCTCGGCCCTCCCACAGGCTAAAGTCTTTGCTTACGGGGCCAACATTATTCCCGCATGGGCACCCAGTGGGGATCTGCAGCATGCAGGGCCTCCAATCAGCTGGGCACCCGGCCTGGGCCTTTGCAGTGATTCTCAGGTTACCTGGTTTTGCCCTCCTCTCCATACCCCGTACCTGTCCCCACACACGGTACTGCCATCAAATTTTAACTAGAAAATTTTCAAGCTGCCAAATGTCTAAAAAATCATCCACTCTGAACTTTTGTTGTACAAATGAGGAAACTGAGGCCCAGACGAGATCTGTATTTGCAGAACGTAGATCTGTTGTTCAAGTAACTAAACATAATTTAGAAATCTTTGGGGAACCGGTTTTAAAAATATGCTATTATAATACAATAGTCATGATGCTGGAAAAAAATAAGGAAAATTTGTATATTCTGATTTTGAAAAATACTATTAGTAACAGTAATAAAGGGATGGCATTTTATAGTGCTTGCCATGGCTGGGGAACTCTTCTAAGTGTTTTATGTGCGTTCATTTAATTTTCATGACAATCCAGTCAGATAAAGACCCCTACGGGGGGGACAATGAGACAGGGTATGATGTGCCCAAGACCTCACATCTGGAAAGGGGAACAGCCAGAACGGGGGCCCAGGCCCACGGGATTAAAAACAATGCAAAGCAGAGAATAATGACTGTAGGATTATATATTTTTTTTGAAAAAAAGAGCAACCAAATGTATTTATTAATAAATATATTATTGTTTGTTATGGACATGGATACACATATTGGTATATAGATATATTTGGGTAAATTCATAATTTTCTTCTGAAGTTATACCCAAGAAACTGTGCAGAGTTTCCAGTGACGGGTGTTACGGGAGAGCTTACGCTTTCATCTTACAACTGATGTAACGTTTGGGTTTGTTACCGTGTGTGCTAAATCTATGGAAATGATATTACGCCTATGAGAGTAACTTTCAGGTCGCTTTTTAATGCTCACAACAACCCGGTGGGGATGTGGTATTTTTATTATCATTTCCACTTTCCAGATGAGGAAACTGAGGAACGGAGAAGTTCAATAACCTGTTCGAGGTAACGAGATTCATCTCATCAGCCCTCAGCTGTTGCCTTCATGCCTGCCCTTCCTCTGGGGGAGATAAGAAATAGTTTAGGCTTTGCAGACCACACAGTCTCTATGCAACTACTCAACTCTGTCACTCTATGGCAAAGGCAGCCGTAGATAAATATGTAAACAAATATGTGTGGTTCTGTTCCCCACAAAAAAACCCTTTATTTTTGAACATGCACAGCTGGCCAGATTTGACCCACTAGCCCTACTTTTCCAACCCTTACACTAGGCCAAAGAAACAGAAGAACCTTTCCTCACATACACTAATCAGTATGTTGTCACCCGCATAGAATGTATTTTTGAAAAATAAATGTGGTTGCCAAAGCTTGAAGGTCTTATAGAAAATAGGGAATTTGAAAAACATAATTAACATACTACTAAATATGTATAGTTTAAAACTCCAGTTAAAAAATTCGAGGCATTGACTTCCAAAACAAATGAGACATCCTTCAGTAGATCACCCTTATGGATGATACTATGGAGGGTTGTGCTAGTATACATTCTCTCTCAGTCTAGAAGGCTAAAACTTACATTCTTAAGATTTCCTTATAGCTAGAGTTCCAGATGCTATTTAGGTTTGACCAATCAGATGCACTCACCCAAGACTGGAATGCAAAATAATGATGGGTGTCTGATGGTAATGTTAGGTGTCTGATCGTTGCAGAGAAGGCTGGATCTGGAGATGATCACTGCAGTGGTGGCTTAATGATTTACCAAGTGGCTTCCAGATCAGGGTGGAGATAGTGTGTTTCAGGAGCTGGTAACTCTAGAAATGGCTTCTTGGTTCTAGATCTTCTTGACTGTGGCAGTGCCAGCAGCTACCTCAGTGGCCCAGTTTTGCAGTGTAACTTTTGGTGCCACAGATGAAAAATTCAGACTGCTTTTTAAGACTTCCAACAATCTATAACTATTTAATTCCCTGTGATAAATCCTTTTTCTGATTAAACTTCTTAGAATGGATCCTTCTATTTGCAAGTGAATTCCAGCTGACTCAGTCCCACCCCTGGATCATCTTCTTTAATGGCTCAGGTAATGTAGCTGCAGCAACATTACCTGTTAAGGCAAATTCTCCAATAAGCTTTGTGTTATCTAAACTGCACCTTTTCTTAAATTGCTTGAAGCAGGCTTTAGTGCTTTGAAGTTGATTTTATTTTGCACTTGTATTTTCCATTTTATTTTTACAAATCTACCAAAATGCTTATGTGACTGCCTGGCCTGCTCACAAATGATCTGCTTACACATTCTCAACCTGGTCTTCTACTCGCAAATTGTGAGATAGAGCTAAAGCTTATTTCTTTTTCTATACTGCATCTTGATAGTCCAACATGAAGAATAACTTTGTATTTTTTTGTTAAAAGGAGGAGATGAACAACATAAATCATAAAATGATGGAAAGTCTTCAAATGTCATATGCCAAAATGACAGTTGGCAACAATGAGCTTGACAAAGGCTTAATAGATGGGAACAGTATTTTTAAAAATAAAAACAAAAACAACCACAAAAATTTTTAAGAACCACATCTTTCTATACTAAAAGCAGTTAATGTTAGATCCTAGGAAAGAGCAAGGTCTCGTTTCTATTTAGTTTGGCAAAAGGGCTGACCGCTCTGCGCATAAAGCCTGTTGTAAACAAAGGCAACAGCCCCGCCTTGCCTCTCCCTGGAGGCAGTAATGAAGGCAGTTGTTTGTGCAGTGTCTGCCAAATAGCACATCATTGCCTGGCTTACCTCAGAAAGGTGCCAAGAAAGTCCAGTGAGGAAATGTGAAATAGGTATTCTGGCAGCTTCAGAATTCTCATCGTTTGAAACAGCCTAATATATAAACGAATTGAATTGAATCTCTCAGATGCATCTGTGTCTTCAGAAAATCTGGGAGCTCCTAAAATAGGATTAAATTATATCAGTCAGAACTGGTTTCTTATCTAATGTGTTGTTTTTTAGTGGCAGTGGGTCCATGGCTAAATAAAATAGCAGATTTTTTTCAAAGGCATTACAATTAATTACCAGCAAAACAGCCATTTTTTTTTAAGTGAGACTTCCGGTTTCAGCTACAACATGTAAAGAGCTTGGAAGTTGTCACTCCTGTCCTTACAATAAGAAAAAAGCTGAACAAACTGGAAATCAATTACTTTTCTTAGACCCGTCAGAGAACTGAGGTCACAAGACAAACCATAACCCCAGAATCTGGAGAGACAGACAGAATCACCCCACCCCACCAGGTTTACAGCTCCCAGGGAGCAGAGGCTACTAGAGCCATAAACCGTAGGAACACTAAAATGGTAATTTTGACAAATTGCTATTGGCTTATCATAGACTAGAGGGAGAGGGAGAAAATCCTGAAGGCTGCAGCATTGAGGGGACCTCACATTCCTGTGGGTTTCACCTCCAGGAACCCACCAGGTTTTCTCAGTGAAGACCAAAGAAAAATCACTTCCTGCCTCTGCCAGTGGGAGAAGAAAAGCCACGGTTTTGAAATACACCCAGAGCAGTCTCCATAACAAAGGCCTAGTCTCCAGTTAGAAAAGATATCACCAGAGCTTTATCTCATCCAGGAGGAAAGGCATTTACCCAACTCCAGCCCCCTTAAGCTTTCTCACAGCACCAAATGGTGGGAGCTAAGAAACACTCGGGAAGGCCACAGCCAGGGCCACAGGCCTACTGAAAACTAGGATTTGTTCATCAGATTGTGTAACACTTTGCCTTTCCCACACCTCATCACCAACCTACAAAGCTCCATTATAATAATAGTGAGTTACAGCTGAAAAAGCTGCAAGGCACAATTCTTAGGAAAAACTAAAGACAACAGGGGAGAAAAACAAGAACACCAAAAGAATATGAAGCCTCAGCTATAGTCATAACAAGCATTAATCAGACAACTCTTGGCCAGATTAATAGAAAACCTCACACCGAAGGCCTATTTCCTTTAGTTCCTTTTACCCAATACATCAAATTTGGCTTTCAACAAAAAATTACATGGTATGGTAACAGTCAAGAAAAAACACAGTCTGAAGAGACAAAGCAAGCATCAGAACCAGACTCAGACAGGAGACAAGTTTTGGAATTATCACACGGGGAATTTAAAACAACTATGATTAATATGTTAAAGGCTGTAATGGGAAAAGTAGACAACATACAAAAAAAGGGGACTAATGTAATCATAGAGGTGGCAACTCTAAGAAAGAATCAAAAGGAAATTCTAGAAATAAAAATAACCACTAATAGAAACGAAAATGCCTTTTGAGAAATAAAAATAAAATCCTAAGCCCGTCAACCAACTGAATGGACCCCCTCTTGGCCAAAGAGACCCCAGAGACACCTTAAAAACCAAGTTCCTGTCCCAAAATCACAGTTGGGATAAACGACAAGAACACTGAGTTCCTGCCATGACAGGATGGGAGGTCAGACATGCCTCAGTACACCCCACTCCTCGCTAACTGCCGTGAGACTTTCTTTCCCAAGTTAATCCCAAACAAGCTCTCGCAAAAGACTTACTCCACTTCTGATTTCACCCAACCCGCTGGTGCTGCAGCTGGACTACCCTCCCTTTCTGAGGTTTCAGCACAACTGACCAGCGTTCCTTCCTGATAAGAGACCACCGACCAAGGACTGGTTCTGGCCAATCCAGGGAGGCTGCGCACAAGGTGCCTCTGTGTCCCCATTTCACCTTTTGACATATAGAGTCTAATTTTAATGCATGTAAATGTTAAATCTCCACCTCAAAGAAACATGAGATGTATGTGACATGCGTGTTTGCTTACTACACATGTGCGCCTCCCCTTGTGAATATTCGTAGCTCCTCCTATAACCTGTTGAATATGTATGTATACCTAACCAACCTGTTCAGCATAAATTCCTATCTCACTCTTCCTGTTTCCACGTGTTTCCTTTTGGTCTCTGCCAGAGGCTACACTTCCCAGCCTGCAGCATGGTCAGCCTACAGGCTGAAACCCTTTATAAGAAAGAAAGTTCTCCTTTCCAAATTTGTAGATCTTGTGATTTTTAAGTTGACACTTTGATGGGCTCATCAGTAGATTGGATGTGGCCAAAGATAGAATCAGAGAGCTTGAAGATATGTAAATAAAAACTTTCCAAACAAAAATGAAAAGAGGAAACAGAATGAAAAACAAAAACAAAAAAAAGAAAATAATATTTAATGACCATGAGACAATTTCAAAAGGTATAACATATGCATAATTAAAATAATAGGGCCAAGCATGGTGGTTCATGCCTGTAATCCTAGCACTTTGGGAGGCTGAGGCAGGAGGATCGCTTGAGGTCAGGAGTTTGAGACCAGCCTGAGCAATAGCAAGATCCCATCTCTACAAAAAATATAAAAATTAGCCAGGTGTAGTAGTGCACCCCTGTAGTCCCAGCTACTCAGGAGGCTGAGGCAGGAGGATCACTTGAGCCCAGGAGTTTGAGGTTGCAGTGAGCTATGATGATGTCACTGCACTCTAGCCAGCATGACACAGCAAGACTCTGTCTCAAAAATAAATAAATAAATAAATAAATAAATAAAGGAACTACCATTTGATCCAGCAATCCCACTACTGGGTATTTACCCAAAGAAAAAAAAGACATTCTATAATAAAGACATCTGCACTCAAATGTTTATAGCAGCACAATTCACAATTGCAAAGATGTGGAAACAACCCAGGTGCCCATCAATACACGAGTGGATTAATAAAATGTGGTATATGTATACAATGGAGTATAACTCAGCAATAAAAAATAACAGTGAATTAATACATCTGGTATTATCCTGGATGGAGCTAGAGCCCATTCTTTGAAGTGAAGTATCACAAGAATGGAGAAATAAGCACCACTGGTACTCACCATCAAATTGGTACTAACTGATCAATACTCACGTCACACATGGAAATAATATTCATCAGGGGGCGGGCAGATGGGAGGCAGGTGAAGGGGATGGGAAAACTCTTACCTAATGGGTGCAGGGTGCACAGTTTGGGGGATGTCCACGATTGTAGCTCTGACTTGGGCAGTGCATAGGCAATACATATAACCAAAGTTTTGTACCCCCATAATATTCTGAAATGAAAAAAAATAATAATAGGAGGAGAAGAAAAAGAGAACATTTTCCAAACTTAATGACAGACACCAAATCACAGATCCAGGAAGCTCAGAGAACACTAAGCAGGATAAATAATAGTCATTTTAAAAAACTAGACCTAGGTATGTCGTATTCAAACTGAACTGCAGAAACCCAAAACAAAGAGAAAATATCAAAAGATGCCAGAGGAAAAAATACCTGACCTATAGAAGCACAGGATAAAAATTAGAGTGGACTGCTGGTCAAAAATCATGCAAGCAAGAAAAGAGTGGGAGTAAAATATTTAAATGTTGAAAGAAAAGGAAAAAACCCACCAATCTATAATTGTATAGCTAGTGAAATTATCTCTTAACAGTGAAGGAGAAATAAAGACTTCCTCAGAAAGCAAAACTGGGAGAATTTGTTGCCGGTAGACTTGTCTCACAAGAAATGTTGGAAAAAATTCTTTAGAGAGAAGAAAATTAATATAGGTCAGAAACTTGGACTAACATAAAGAAAGGAAGAGTAATAGAATGTATAAATGAAGATAAAATAAAACCTTTTCCTTATTTTTTATTTACATAATAGACAACTATTTATTCAAAGTGATAATAGTAACAGTATATTGGGTGACTATGGCATATAAATAAAATAAATAAATGACAGGGAGGGAGTAACTGGAAATACTCTGTTATAAGTTATACTATACATAAGGTTGATTATAAGGTACTACCTGTGAGGCAGTATAGTATTATTTGAAAGTGGATTTAGACTAGTTATAAGTATATATTGCAAATTCTGGGGAAACCACTAAAAATTCTTTAGAAGAAGTGACACTGATATAGAAAGAGAGGAGAGAAAATGAAATCATATGAAGTGCTCAATTAAAACCAAAGATGGCAGAAAAAGGTGGGAAAACAAGGACCAAATTCAGTAAATAGAAAACAGTTACAAACATGGTAGATATCAATCCAATTATATCAGTAATCACTTCAAATGTGAATGGTAAAAATATACCAATTAAAAAATACACAGATACTCAACCAATACCCAACTATATGTCATCTACAACTGTGGTCCCCAAACCCCGGGCTGCAGACCAGTACCGGTCCATGGCCTGTTAGGACCTGGGCTGCACAGCAGGAGGTGAGCAGCAGGCGAGCCAGCCGAAGCTTCATCTGCATTTACAGCCGCTCCCCATGGCTTGCATCACTGCCTGAGTTCCACCTCCTGTCAGATCAGTAGTGGCATTAGATTCTCATAGGATCTAGGTTGTCCACTCATTATGAGAGTCTAATGCCTGATGATCTGAGGTGGAGCTGAGGCAGTGATGCTAGCAGTGGGGTGCAGTTGCAAATGTAATTAATGTAATGCACTTGAATCATCCCAAAACCAACCCCTCTCCCAGTCCATGGAAAAATTGTCTTCCATGAAACTGGTCCCTGGGGCCAAAAAGGATGGGGACTGCTGATCTACAAGAAGCCCACTTTAAATATAAAGACAGATAAAGTAAAAGTAAAAAAGATGGAGAAAGATATACCATGATAACACTAATCAAAATAAAGCCGGAGTAGCTATGTTAATTTTAGACAAAGCAGTCTTTAGAATAAGAAAAAGTATCAGATTTAAAGAGAAGCATTACAAAATAATAAATGGATCAATACCCCAAGAAGGCATACCAATGCTTAATATTTATGCACCTAAAAACAAAATACAAAATAAATGATTAAAAATATGATAGAAACAGCCAAATCCACTATTACAGTCAGAGACTTCAACACCCCTCATTCAGTAATTGATGGATGCAGCAGACAGAAAATCAGTAAGAATATAGTTGACCTGAGCAGTATTATCAATAAATTTTCTCTAATTTATGCAATAATCTATCCAACAACGGCAAAATACACAATCTTTTCAAGCTCATATGGAACATTCACCAAGAACATTGTCCATAAAACACATCTCAACAAATTTTTAAAAATAGAAACCATACAAAGTATTTTCTCAGGCCACAATAGAATTAAACTAAAAATCAATAACAGAAAAATAGCTGGAATTCCCAAATATTTACAGATTGAACAACAGGCTTTTAAAACAACACAAGGGTCAAAGAAGAAATCTCAAGAGAAATCCAAAAATATTTTGAATTAAATGAAAATGAAAATATAACTTAACAAAATTTGTGAGATGCAATTAAAGCAATTTTAGAGGGAAATTTATAGCATTTTGATGCATATTTCAGAAAAGAAGAAAGATCTAAAATAAAAAATCTAAGCATCCACTCTAAGAAACTAGACAAGGAAGAGTAATTTAAGCCAGAAGAAAGGAAATAATAAAAACTGGAGCAGAAATCAATAAATTTGAAAACAGAAAAATAATAGAGAAAGATCAAAAACCAAAAGTTGTTCTTTGAAAAGAATAATAAAATTGATGAACTCTAGCTAGTCTAGAAAGAAAAAAGAGAGAAGACACAAATTACTAATATTAGCAATGAAAGAGGAATTATCACTACTGATCAAATGAACATTAAAAGGACAATAAAGGAATATTATAAACAACTCTATACCCACAGCTGTGTTAACTTAGGTAAAATGGTCCAGGTCCTTGAAAGACAAACTACGAAGACTCACACACTAGAAATAGATAATCTGAATAGGACTATATATATAAAAGAAATTGAATTGATGATTAATAATAACCTTCCAAAGAGAAAGAACCAGGGCCAGCTGGTAACGCTGGTGAATTTTACCAAACATCTAAGGAAGAAGTTACACCAATTCTCTACAATCTTCCACAAAATAGAAGCAAAGGGAACATTTTCTAACTCATTCTATGAGGTCAGTATCACCCTAACACCAAAACCAAATAAACAAATTCCAAGAAGGGAAAATCTTGGACTATCTCTCAAAAACATAGATGCAAAAATCCTCAACAAAATATTGGAAAATTGAATCCAACAATGTATAAAGACAATTATATTTTATGACCACACAGAATTTATTCCAGGTATGCAAGGCTGGTTCTATATTCAAAAATCAATTAAGGTAATTAACCTCATCAACAGGCTAAAGAAGGAAAACTAACTATATGATTATATCGATTGATACAGAAAAAGCTTTTGATAAAATAGAACAACTATTCATGACCAAAAAAGAAAATTCTCAGCAGACTAGAATAGAAAGGAACCTCCTCAATTTGATAAGGAACATCTACAAAAAACTTACAGCTAACATCATTTTTAGTGGTGATGAACTGGATAATTCTCCCCTAAGATAAGGAACAACGAAAAGCAGTCTCCTCTTACCACTCCTATTCAACATTGTACTGGAAACCCTAACCAATGCAATAAAACAAGGAAAAGAAATAAAACATATATAAGTTAGAAGAAAGAAATAAAACTGTCTTTGTTCATAGATGACATGATTTTCTATGTATAAAATCCAAAATAATTGACAAAAAACCCTCTATAACTAACAAGCAATTACAGCCAGATCACAGGATAATATACAAGTCAATTGCTTTCCTATATACCAATAATACAAAATTGGAATTTTGAAATTAAAAACCACAATATCATTTACAGTAGCACCACCACTAACAAAAAAAATACTTAGGTATGAAGCCGACAAAATATGTACAAGATCTATATGTGGAAAACTAGAAAACTCTGATGAAAGAAATTAAAGAAAACCTTAATAAATGGAGAGATGTTCCATGTTCATGGAACGGAAGGCTGAACATTGTTGAGATGTCAATTCTTCCCAACTTGATGTATACATTCAAAATACCAGCAAGCTACTTTGTAGATATAAACAAACTGATTCTAAAGCATATATGGAAAGGCAAAAGACCTAGAATAGCCAACACATTATTGAAGAACAAGAACAAAGACCGACACACCCAACTTCAAGATTTGCTATAAAGCTGTAGTAATCAAAACAGTGTGGTTGTGGAGAAAGGATAGGTACATGAGTCAGTGAAAGAGAATAGAGCCAAAAATATACCCACACAAATATACTGATCTTTCACAAAGGAGCAAAGGCAATTCCACGGAGAAAAAATAGCTTTTTTAACAAATGGTGCTAGAACAAATGGACCTCCATATGCAAAAATAAAAATAAAAGGAATTAAGATACAGACTTTAAAACTTTCACAAAAATTAACTCAAAATAAATCATGCACCTTAAAGTAAAATATGAAACTATAAAACTCTAGCAGAAAATATAAGAGAAAATCTGGGTGTCCTTGGGGTCGGCTATGAGTTTTTAGATAAACTACCAAAAGCATAATCCATGAATGAGAAAATGGATAAGTAGGTCTTTATTAAAATTAATATTTTCCGCTTTGTGAAAGACACTATTAAAGAAAACCATAGATCTGCAGCTGCCATTACTTTCAAAATGAAGATTAGCTCAGTTTTTAAAAACAGGCATAGATTCACGATACCATTACATTTGAGCCCATTTAGACAACTGATCAAATACCCATGACCACAGCCATCTTTTCATATATTAATGAAATACTTTTTAAAATATAATTTTTCCCTCATTAGATCTGAGAATTTTTGCTAAGTTTTCACATTTTGCTCTCACTTTTAGAAAGACTTGATTAACACCTAATATATTTTGTGCAAAATTCTAAGCATTTTTGTGAGCCCTTGGTGAGGAAAAAACACTGGAAAGCCAGTGATGTAACCTGAATTCAAATCCCACTCTATCATTTCCCATCTATGTGACTCTGGGAGACTCATTTCTTCTCTCTGGGTCTTTGCTCTTCACTTACAAAATGGTGATGAGAAATTCAATGATATTCAAGGTCTCCTTTATCTCAAACACCCTGTGGTTCCATTCTTAACACCATTTTGATACATGTAATGGACAGGGGGATCTCTATGATTTATGAGCAGTAACATGAATAACACTGTATGCACGGTAAGGACTTTAACTTATTAAAATACTTAGCTCTACTAACTGCTCCCCCCCCCCCCCCGCAACAGTGCTGTGAGACGGACAAGGCTGCCATCATCAGCGCCATTTGAAACAGGCAGAAAGTGAGCCCCAAGAAAGTCAAATACGTGACGTAATGATTTTGCAACGTACTGGCGAAAGTGAGGTCTGGAATTTGAGATCCGCGCGTGGGAACCCTTCTGCGAGCCCCTCCTCCCGCAAGGGGACGTCACCCCGGTGTGGCTGGTTCTCTGGGGAGCTGGGATGAGGTGACAGACTTGAGCACAGCTGACTCTTTTACCTGCGCTCGTGACTACCCCACCCTTACTGTAGCTATAATTTGATGAGACCCCAAGAAGTAACTTATCCCTTACGACTACCGTGCAAAGTTAGCTTTATTTTTGCCATTTTATGAAAGACCTGGAGCTGAGCTAAGTGAAGCAAGTGGCCGAAGCCCCTCATCCGGCGCGGTCCCTCTGCGCCCCCTGCCCAGGCCACCATGGGCGCCGCCGTCCAGGCCCCGCAGACCCGCTGGCTCCAGGCGGGAATTCAGGGCTGCGGGAGGACTGCGGGGAATATTCCCACGGACGGGCCCGAAGCTGACTCCAGCCCCGCATGCTAAATGGCAACGCTGCACAGAGGCGTCTAGACAAATGCTGTCTTAAAATAACTTGGGTGCTGACATGAAGAAACTGTCCTAGTCAGAAGCAGTGACACTTTCCTGGACGCTATTTTGAACTCTAAGGAAATATAAATTAATGAGTTTGATGTCATTACATGTAATGTATGTATATAAAACATTCTCTTTGTTCGTTCATCAGTCAATGGACATTGCGTTTGTTTCCACATCTTGGCTATTGTCTCATGTTAAATGAAAGAAGAAGTAATGTAATATAATTTAATATTATGTTACTTTTAAAGAGTATTCATTTAAATTGTTGTCAACGAAGCAGTAAGATCTGTGCTGCTCACCTTCCATATCCCCCAGTGGCTCTGACATGAATGATAGAATCCTGACAGATAGGTAATGGAGAAAAGATCCTGTCATGCTCACGAAAATCAATGCAAAAGTCAGGGCTTGATTTATCAGAGCTGATGCTGTCCGAAAGTCTTGCAGATGTTCAGCCTTTCTAGAACTACCTTTTTCCCTTTTGATCTGCATCATTGCATTCTGCACTCCATTTTCGCACGAGCTGTGTGTTACAGTGTCATCCATCTCGTGTATTTGTCAGTTTATAACAGCTTTGCAGAAAGCATGCGAATTGCCTCAAGGCTGGTAATGAAAAATCTTTCCAACTGCCTGTGGATTTTTACACGTGCTTCCCGGTTCCCTACACAAAGTAATTGGGGGGAAATCTTCCCTGTTCAAAACTGGTCTTTAACTTGCTTCTTTCTCCTTCTTTTATTCACTCACTTTTCATTTCTCTTAGTTTTACCGCGATCATCGAATAGAAAAGCCACGATCTGATTCTTCAAATATGAGGTTTTGAAAAAGTTTGTCTCAGCTGACTATTAGTTCAGCCTGAAGGAAGACTTATTGATGGTCTGTAGGGTGGATTTTTGCTACCTATTTTTTTCTATAGAATCTTTCATTTAAGTTAAGACCCACTCTTTGAACCAGAGAGATCAATAAGGGCCGGGAACATGGGCAGGCCCTTAGCTGAGTTCCCATAAAAATGGAATCTGAGTGGTCAGCATGTAGGTGACCTTTGGATTCTCCAGTTCAATCGTGCCAGCTGTGTAGAAGTGCCACGGTGTCTTTGAAAGACTTCATTTCATCTTCTGTTGTTGGAAATACTGGGGGGACAAGGGAGATTTTGCCAAGATGAAAAGTCCCAGCCTCTGCCTTAGAAATATGAAGTCATTCATGGTTCCACGTCTGATGACAGTTTACCAGTGGACATTTCTCCCACATACTACTTTTACTTCCATCTTCCTATTTTTCTGTAATCTTTGGCTAATCTGCTTAGGTGAACAGGAAATTGATAAACTACTCCATGACAAATATTTTCAGCATATTCCCAGGTTTTTTCTTTCTTGAGAACTGGCTATAATGTTTAATCTGTAGACAGTTCTTGATTATCTGGCACTCCAGTGGAAAAATCAGTATCTTATTTCCAAGAAAAATAAATGCTGTATAATAAAAAAAAAAAATCTATCTTTTGCTTTTGTTATTCAATACAAGTTTGTTTGAATGGAGGGAGAAGGGAAAATGACCAAATATACATTTGCTTGATGTCTGGAAACATGTAGCTTTTAGGCTAAGTGGAAGGTCATCTGGTGCAGGAGCACCATTATCTGTCTTGTCCTCTGCCTCACACCCCCTCCTTGAGGACAGTGTCACCTTTCTCCACATGCACAGCACCAGCTTGAACTAAGCTCTCTCCTCCCCTAAAGATGACACCTCTCTGCTCATATTTCCCTTGAGATCAGGAGAGATCAAAAAACTGAGTGTCCTTGATCCCTAGATCCTATCAGACTATCACTCTATACCTGGAAAAATTAATTTAAGAGGTTAGTAAACGTTAGGAAAGAAGCTGGGTTGTAAAAAGAAAAGTTAACATTTAGAAAAGTAGTTAAAAACAGAGCAACCTCACTGAAAATTGTGTGAAAAATTTCGTATCCACTGGCAATGTGTGTTTGTCCAGTTTGATACGAAGTGCTGTTTGTACCAAGTCAGAACAAATAGCTAACTTTTGCATAACAATACCAAAACCTGAGACATATGGAGTGGGAGGCAGGAAGGCCCCTTGCATGGGCCGCGTTGTGCTCTGTGTGTGCTGGGAGCTCAGAGCTACACCCCGAGAGGGAAGCGCCTGACCAGTCAGATTCCAGAGAGGCACTGAGAGGAATATTCGATGCCAGGGAAAATCAAGGCCACAGACTCCATAGAAACAGAAAGAAAACTGAGCCTGGATTTTACCATCCCATGATGCCATTTCTGATGAAAATGACAGTTACCTGGAGTAGCTGGAGTTGCCCCTCCCGGAGTAATGCAGTACGCTTGTGCACACTCCTGCAGAACAGTGGCTGAATGAATTTAAGGTTGCCGGACTCTACACCTCTTTGGGTTACTTCCATCTCAAGTTGGACACTATGAGGCTCTTCAGTCACTCATCATAAACCAGTTTTCTTCTTCCTCACCTTCGACCTCATCCACCCTACCCTGCTGAAGGGAGCCCTGTTCCTCCACTCCTAACCTCTCCAGGGACCCCTCAAAACCCTGCCCTTTCCCCACGCATCCAATGGGCCTTTTGGCACGTCACTCAGGGGAGAAGACCAAAAACTCCTTCTTAACCTTCACCTAGTGGGGCAAGGTCGAGAAGAAAGGTACCTTGTCACTGCCTGCCCGTGAGAGAAAAAAGGAAAGAGCACCCCTCTTTCTTCTGGTGGGGAAGGGAGAAAGTGCTGGAAGGGTTCCGTTCCAGAAACTAAGACTGCAACTAAGTGATTTGTGATCTGCCATCCTCAATTCCTAGCAATAAAGTAGAGAATTTAGTATATTTCAGATATATTTTGGATTAAGCAGGTTTCTGATCCTTAACAACTATTTATTATACCATTTCAGTGGGGAAATGTGTTCCAGATTTTATACAAAATGCTAATAAATCAGGGATTTCTGCACTGAGAAAACTGGCACTATAAAAACATCCATAAGCACAGTCATTTTTCAGCCACACATGGTGAAAGGTTACTCCTATGAATAAGCCAGTTATTCATAAATCTGAAGTTACATCCAGCTGGTAGAGAGCTCATTACTCCTCAGTACGTCATCACTGTTTAGAATCTTATCATTGTTTGTCTGATGTGTTGTTATTTAGCTTTTCCCATTTAGGGCTCATCTGCTCATCTAGATCATGAACACATGAAGGCATTGGACCACAACCTCACTCCAGGGTCCCTGCAGCTGTAGGACAGTGCCTGGCCCCTAGTGGAACTGTCTCTCCACTTACAGATTAATTTCTTATTTGAAGCTTTTAACTAGTCCATGTTAAAACATGATGCAAAAAGAGAATTCTAGGCAGCTCCCCTCCCAGGCTTCCTAGGCTCCCAGGCACATGCCCTGCACGTTGGGACCTAAGGCGGTGGTCCTCCATGGAAGAGAGCCCAGGTGCAGGCCAGGCTTGCATAGGCCTCCCAGACCCAGATAATCCCAACTCTAGAACTGTGCACCTGCAGTGAACCTGGAGACAAGTCAGAACCAACCTGCACATATGCCAACAGGGTCCCTATACCTGTGCATCAACAAGGGCAGCACAAAATGCTAAAGACACCAGTGGTAGGGTCAGTCTGAACATGGAAGTTCTGGCCATTAACTGAGGCAATCTGAGTAGGTACCTGAGGAAAGAGTATGCCAGAAGGACACTCAGATTACACAGCAATGCTGAAGAACTCTTTGGGGGACTAAAGAGTCTGGAGTGGTGTGAAGGGAGTCAGTCATGGTGACTGGGCATGGACAACCTCTGAGAATGTGGGCAGGTGGGAAGCACAGTGCAGGAAACCCCAGGCATCCTACATGAGGTCCGCAGAGAGCATTAATGTGTTCCAGAAATTGAATCATGGCCCATCACGGGGAGAATGGCAGTACCATCCTTTGCCCCCTGGTCCATTCTCGTATCGCTGATGCTCAGTGCTCAGTGGGCTGTGTTCATCTGGCCATTAATGCTCACCTGGTCATTAGACATAGTTTTATTGGCTTTCTAGCCTGCATGTCGCTTTCACCTGCTGGGCCCTCAGCTTTAGTTCTTGGCTTACGTTAATCACAAATACCTGTCTAATTAGATATTGCTCGTCCAGCAATGACTCTGAACCTTGGCTGCACAATGGAAACACCTGGGGAGCTTTTTAAAACTCCTGATCCCAGCCTGCACCAATTAAATCAGAATATCTGGTGGAGGGATCCAGATGCCAATGTATCTTTTTTAATTGTCCCAAATTATGCATGTAAGGTTGGCACATTTAGTAAACAAGAATACAGTATGCCAAGTTAAATTTGAATTTCAGATTAATAAAACAAGCAATTTTTAGGACAAGTACGTCCTCTGCACTATTTCAGTTTTTCTCATGATTAGACTAGGGTTATATGTTTTGGGGAGGAAGACCACAAAAGTACGTCTTGTGTACTATTTGGGACATACTTATATTAAAATAAAATCATTTGTTGTTTATCTGAAATTCAAATTTAAGCATTCTATCTGTAAACCCTATATCAAGCAGCCAAATATGAAAGCAACTGGAATTAAGGAGGGAGAGAGAAGAGAAATTAAAGGGACAAAGCTGCCTAGAAGCACTGCAGAAGACCTGGAGTCAGGGATTGTTTCTTATCAACATTTCACCAAACAGTACCTGAAGATATCTAAGGATTGAAAGCTATAATGCCATTTTTTAAATCCAAGTAAAATGCTTCACAGTCTAAATCTTTCACTGCATCAAAAATTTGTTAATTTATAACTGCAGTCCCCAACCCCCGGGCCACATAAAAGTACCAGTCTGTGGCCTGTTAGGAACTAGGCTGCACAGCAGGAGGTGAGTGGGGTGAGCCAGTGAAGCTTCATCTGTATTTACAGCCGCTCCCCATTACTCCCATCACTGCCTGAACTCCAGGGACCCCTCAATGACTCTGCTCCCCTCCCCTGGTCCATGGAAAAATTGTCTTCCATGAAACTGGTCCCCAGTGCCAAAAAGGTTGGGGACTGCTGATAACAGCACAGCTAGGACACAATTTAATGTCAATATTCAGGAATAAGAAATCTAGAATCTTTGCCCAAGGGAGCTCAATTTGGGGGTTCTGACTCCCTGAGCAGGGGAGGAGCAGGTGAGAGCAAAGGGGGTGTCAGGGACTAGCAATAATTCCCTAATGCCTGGCATGCCTTACAAATATTAGGAACATATTTAAACATATGCATAAAGTCCTGCTTTCAAACTGATAAAACATCACCATTTTTTCCTGTGAGTTTAGAGCAGCTGTGGATATTTGGGACAAGTCTAGAGAGGGTGAAAAATAGGAAGACCAAGTCAACAATTCAACTTAATAAAAAATCTATTCAGTAACAAAAAGTAAAAGACAAATATGGCTGAGTCCATACTGATATAAATAAATAAATGAGGGAGAACAGGCAGATCTCCTGTGCAGAAGAATTCCAGATGATTTAGGTAGCTATTCTACCCTCAAGAAGAACAAGCATAACTCTCCACTTCTTAAGTGTGGGATGTGCTTAGTATCTTCCTTCCAAAGAGTACAGTATGGAAAGGAAAAAAAAATACTACTTTACTGCAGAGAAACTAACAACACTGCCTCAGCAGGTGATCAAGGTTAACATCAATAGTGAAAGGTCATGTTGGTAGTACGTACCTTTAAATGGTCCGATGAGAATGGCACCTTACTTCTGTGGTCTTCCTCCCAAAACCCAATAACGCTAATCTAACGAGAAAAACATCAGACAAATTTCAATAGAGGGGCATCCTACAAAATACCTAACCAGTACTCCTCAAAACTGTGACAGTCTTCAGAAACAAGGAATGTCTAAGAACTGTCTCAGCCAAGAGGAGTCTCAAATGTCAGGTGATATCCTGGCCTAGGTCCTGGAACAAGAAAAGGACATTAGGTGAAAACTAAGGTCATCGGAATAAAGTGTGGCTTCAGTAGTAAAAATGCCCCAACATTAGTTCATTAATTGTGGCAAATGTACCATCCTCATGTAAGATGTTAATAACAGGGGAAAATGGGTAGAGGGCAGGTGGGAACTCCACACCATCTATACAACTTTTCTGTAAATCTAAAGCTGTTCTACAATTAAATTTATCTTTAAAAATCTGTTCGGCATATGGCATGTGCTCATCTTGTTCCAATTCTCTTCTCTCCTCCCATTGACTCATGAACTTGGTGTCTCTAGAGTAAGTCAAGTGTATCCATGTCACTCTGGAAACAAAGGTACCCACTCACTATGGAAGCATAGAACATGACCGGGAGGGGAGGGTGGACAGGTGCACAGAGCACACAGGGAGAATGTAGCCAGGGTTGTAAACACGTGCAAGTTCCTGCAGGGACACAGAGAGAAAGAGAGGAACCCTGCTGCGGGGCCAGGGAGCAGCTCTTGGAGGAAGTGACCACACTCCCACTGCATCTGGAAAAATTGCTAGGATTTCAGCAGGGAGAGCTGGGCATCTGAAGATCATTTAACTTAAAGAATAGTTGGAGAAACTAGGGGTATTAGATATTAATGAAGACCTCAAACTGAGCAAAGATCTAAGAGCTGGCTTTGAATATTTACAGGCTGCTCAAATGGAGGAAGAAATGCATCTGTGTGTCACTGCGTCAGAGGACAACAGAATGGACCAGAAAGTAATTCCAGAAGGCAGATTTGAGCTCCACAAAAGAAAGACATTTACAACAATTTAGCACCAAATCAAATTTTGCTTGAAAAGAAAAAGAAACCCTCCTCTTGAAAAATCATAATGGATCTGACAGACCAAGGAGAAATATAGGGTGTCCATACTCAGCCAGAGCTCTCACTATGTTCACACTCTTTAAAAACATGATGACTAAATCAGAATTTTAAATGTTTTAATGAATATTTTAGTTATAAAAATATTAAACATAAATAGCCCATTATAGTCTATAAGAGCACAATATATGATGTGTTTCTCCTCAATGAGCAAGTGAAACACATGGAAGAGAAATTCAGCCAAAATGTATTCAGATAGGCATCCATCAATTGTGAAGTCTCATAAAAGGATAATGAAAAGAAAACCGAAGTTGGATGAATAACAACAGAACAGCCCACTGCTTTGATGACAAACTCAATAGAAGTGTGTCATGTAGTCAGATGAGAGTCCTGAGGGCAAGTGTGACAGAGCAATTTAATGTCCATGTAAGTCAGTTCATTCTACAGAGATCTTGGGGAACAATATCTCATGGTCATGCAGTTAAGTACCATTGACAGGTATATTTCATAAGGATGGCAAAGGCATTGATATTGATGCAAAATATATCACATCTTATCCACTGTGTCACAGTAAGGTTGTGATATATTCTAAGGACAGGCCTTGCCATCATTCTTGCACAAAAGGCACTAATTCATTTTTCCAATGATTAATACAGAGCCTCTCTCCCAGAAAAAGTATAAATCAGCTGGCTTTTATATCCAACGTGTTCACCTCCTTCCCTTTCCTACAAGGAGGAAGGGGAAGAGTTAGACACTCATCAACAGGCCAACTGCCTTGGGCCTTGAAGTCCAGTGACAGCTCCACGGAGGTTGTAAGTTCCAAGGAGCAGGTAAGTACAAATCAAGGTCCAGTCACAGTTGGTGTGTTGGAGAACAAGATGAAATTATTTGTTAGAAAATGTTTGAAGAAAGGAAACATAATTCTGGAATGCTACCCAGTAATTGAGAATTTACACATGGTTCCAACCGTGGGTGATTTACGCCAACCGTATTTGACGCAGGAAATTTGGATTGGGCTGTGGCACCTGGAGGGAAGGAGTGTCAATACTGGCATCTAGTGAGTAGAAGCTAGCAGTGCTGCAAAACATCCTACCATGTTTTGAAAAATCATAATGGATCTGACAGACCAAGGAGAAATATAGGGTATCCATTCTCCCCCTATAGGACCACCCCCTACCACATAATTTCCATGCTTGCATGGGGACCCTGGTAGGACCTATCACTGTATCATTCAGCTTGACTACTTCAACTTTGAAAGCCAACAAAATCTACTTTCATGAATTCTACCCGCAGTCAGGTTAAGTTCTCATTTCCAATTGATGTCTCTTCTCATTGAGGCAAGTCTTTGCTGAGCATTTGATTCCCACCATGCCCACCTCCTCCACACTGGAAGTCCCTCCACAACCTGGATCAAGAGCCCTGCCCACAGCGCCTTCTAAGCCCCTGCTCCGCCCCAGCAGCACTACCGGCGGGGACAGGCACAGGAACTCAAAAATGGAGGGGAAAGGACAGGACTCGTACTCGAAAGGAATACATGTAAGGTCCTGGAGAAAGGAAAACTTGATTCAATGCTGGAGACAGAGAAAGTTTATGCATTCTGTAAACTGGAAACCATGAGTCTTTCCAATCTGTAAAAATGGAAAAAATGTCATTTCAAAGGAATAATAGATAAAATTATTTTGGGTCAAACTAAAATACATTCCACTTTTCGGCCCTATACAACATCCAGAGAACATCACATGTCTTTACATAACCATGAACATAAATTTTTAAGTTCAGAAGAACGTAAACGTATTTTTAATTAGTTAATCAAATGGAATTTTATTAACAATTTATATGGATTTCTTAATCATCATTGGTATTATTCTAAATAGACATTTTCTAGTACCAATATAGAAATTTTCCCTTGACCAATTAAAAACCAATAGGAAACTAAATATGAATGATCAACTGCAGTTGCAAATCAAAAGCCTGCATCAGGGAAACAATACGTTGCCTGGGAATACATGAGACCCGTTTTTCCCATTGAAAGTTACCCTATTGTTAGCAACTATTTTCAGCCACTTCCTACTATTTCTCCCTCTTAAATGGTCTTATTTAATTCAGTCAAAATTATGCTGTTTATCACCATTATAATTTTTAATGTTGATATCTACTTCATAGATCAATTGTGAAAAGAAAAAGTTAACAATACGTACATTACAACTGAAAAAGCATAAACTTATTTTAAAATGAAAGGAAGATCAGAGCAAGCTAAAAGTTTTGATTTATATCAACAAACTCCTGTTCAACCAGCTATCAAGCATTCATCAGTTTTTCAATACGTTAGCATAGGAAAAAAATCCTCAGAATCTAGTATTCTCATCATAATAATTATGAGTTTTAAGCCATGCATAGTGGTGCACGCCTGTAGTCCCAGCCACCTGGGAGGCCGAAGCAGGAGGATTGCCTGAGCCCAGGAGTTCAAGTGCGGCCTGGGCAACATAGCGAGACCACATTTCCTGAAAAAAATAATTTCCATAATAATTATGAGTTTTATTCAGCAATCATCTGGTGAGAGATAACATGCATGGTGTTAACATTCACCGTGCCAGGGTGTCCATCACTCCAGGCTGCCTACGTGGAGGGAGGGAAAACCTCAAATTACCTGGTAAATCATGGAAGTAGAGGCCAGGTAGGAATCTCATGTATTAAATGAGGATGGCATCTTATTTACCTTCTATCCACTGTGCTATGCACCAGTGTCTGAAATGGAGCAGTTCCTCATTAGGTACAGATACATTATGAAAATGAATTATTTATGACTTAAGAAATAACTTGTGTATGTACCTATTTTTCCCTCAAATGGTAAATCCCTCAAGGCTATGTGGCCAACTCCCATAGTATAATATTTGCTGAATTGATCTGAATTTCAACCAAAAACTCATCTTTAAGTAGAATAGATTCTCTTACATAAGGGCAACCTTTTGCAACAGAGCTGAAACCTCAATAAACCAGAAGCTTATGTAAGTGAGTATTATGATTTCTTCTTACCTGAGATAGCACTAGAAAACTCACTTTTTAAATCCTGGTTGAAACTATTTCTAAATGTGCACTTGGGCCCTTCTTCCAGACTGGAGGAGCCTAATTGTGTTTTTGTTTGGTAATGAATCCGCACAATTATTTGCTTTAAGAGAGGAGATCAGAGATTTCTCCATTCTCCCTCCACCCTCTCTCCTCTGTCTAGCTGACACAAGATGATGAAAACTTTAACTAGGAAATGGAAAGAAACAGATGGATGGGGAATTCTATGAATTCAGGTGAGACACAGAAAATTAGTAGAGTTTTAAAGTTACCACCAAATCAGTTTGTGCTTGGCATTTTTCAAACTAAAATCGAGATATCCTGTTGGAGGGCATTTATGCTTGGTGGGCAGAGCGAATCCATTATTCATGGAAGTGGCTCCAGGTCTGTGGATTGAGATGGGGTAAGATTTTTCTCAGCCTGAATTTGGGACTCATGATCTGAAATAGTTAAGTATAAATGCGAGAATGTTGGTGAGTACAGAAGCGTTCTCAAACCCATACATATATAGATTTATAAATATCTAAATCCAAACCAAAAGTAAAAGTTTCCCTACACCTTGGAATTTTTTTAGTGTTTATTTCCTGTCACCTACTTATAAACTTCCTGGAAGAGTAGTCTAGTTCAGAGGTTTGCATATTCCCTAAAAGAATTTCCAACCACTATGATCTCTCTCACATGGTTTTAAGTTAATATCTAAACATTTTCATCACAAATTAAAAGTTACAAGGAATATAATTTCTCATGTGTCATAAATATTGACATTTAGAAGTAAAACTACATGTCACTCTTTTAAATGTATTAATCAAACATAAATACCATATGGAATTCATATCTACCTTTATCCATTTTTTAAAAAGGCATGAACAAGCTATTTAATAATTGAAATACCAATTCTTTTTTATTGATTCATAATAGCTGTACATATTTTTTAGGTACATGTGATAATTTGATACATTCATATAATCAAATCAGGGTTATTGGGATATCCATCACCTTAAATATTTATCTTTCCTTACCTTAGGAACATTTGAATTATTCTCTTCTAGCTATTTTGAAATGTACAATCGATTAATGTTAACTATAGTCACCCTACTCATCTAAAATTGTATTTTCATTCTACTTCCTACATGACATTTAATACTAAGGTAATTTACCTTTATGCTTGAAAGTCTTTTATTTATAGCCCTATCATACTCTACTGCAACAGAAATATAAAGTAGGCACAAGTTGAAATGTATCAATTTTATTTTCAGTGACCATGGACATTAAGCGTTAAAAATTTTCCTTATGGATTGCATTACTATTACCATATTAGTAGACCATAATTAATTGGTCTGAACAACATAAACACAATCTACATTGCAATAAATAATCTTTAACCATAAAAAGTAATACATCTCTTAATGAGGTGAATGGTGACTGCATTAAAGGAGTTGTTGAATTCCCTTTTAATTGCCAAGAAGATTTGGTAGGCTGGGGCGGTGCTCCACAAGAAGACTCTGGGTGGAGAAGAGGTGTGCCTTTCACTTGTAAGGAGGGTGAAAGGCGATTGTGAAAGTGGATTATTAGGAAAGGACAACCTCCAACCAGAAGTACCTTCTCTTGCAGGTAACTATTAAGAGCTATCAATTTTAGAACCTGCAGAAGTTGAGGACAGAGAAGTTAATTTCCATCAAACTATCTGTCCCTGTGTATCTCATGAAAAGTCTTTGCATATCCCCAGGGAAGGTACATCCCAGTTTGAAGACTACTGGTCTAAACCATGGAATCTCTAAGGGCATGAGATTTTCAATCCAATGTGTTCTAGGAACACATATTAAAACTTCTATTTGAATTAATATGGATTGACACTTGCTCCATAAGTCAGAAGGTCCCTGGGTTTCTGGAGAGAAGAGTGGAATTCCCATCACTTGTTCACTTTTAGCATTTTAACCTAGTTTACCCGTGCCCAATTAAGTGGATTAATATACCTTATTACTTAGTTATAACTAAATGAATTCACACAAACAAACTTAAAAAGATACTTGAAAAGAAACCAAGGATTGAAGATAATTCCAATAAGGCAAGCACAAGCAACTAACAAGAAGGCAAAGCACTGACATTTCATTGCCCTTGAAGCCCTGAGACTGTGCCAAGCCTTCCCAGCCCAAGAGTTCATCATCTGCTGTCAGGCAAGTGGGGAAGCAGCCTAACTGACCTACCTTCACATCCCCACCAGCCCCCCTCCAGCCCTAACACCAGACTCGGAAGCCTGACACTGATCAGTCAACTAAAGCATTCAGTGGCTCCTAGGCACAGAAAACAACGCTTCACCTTCTAACCCTGTATACAGGGGCCGCTGCAATCTGGTCACAGGCTACATTCTTAGAAGGTGGTCCCCTTAAGCTGCCTAGGAATCATACTACTGGGCCCAAGTGCACTTGCTGGCCCCTCTGCTAGATAGGCATTTTACTCTTTCTCCTCTCTCTGCAAGCCTCCAACTCCTCCTACTCTATCCTCACTCTTAGCTCCTGGCCTTACTTCCTAATCACTCAGAAAACTGAAGTAATCAGAAGAGGATGTGCACATGTCCCCAGCACCCCACTGCACTCATTTGTGCTGCCTTCCTGCTGGTTATGCAGATGGACTCCCCAAGCTGCTATCCAACGCCAGCCCCTCCCCCTGTGTACCAGATGCCATTCATTCTTGCCTACTCAAGTACAGTCATGGGCTGTGTGAGGATGGTGCAGTCAACAACTGACTGCATATACAATGACGGTCCCATAAGATTATAATACTGTATTTTTACTGTACCTTTTCTATATTTGGATATGTTCAGATACACAAATACTTACCACTGTGTTACAATTGTCTGCAGTACTCTGTACAGTAATATGCTGGACAGGTTTGTAGCCTAGGAGCAATAGGCTATACCAGGGGTGGGGAACCTTTTCATGTCAAAAGGCCACATTAATTTAGCTCTAATCAAATAAGCCTGCATTCAAGAAACTTCAATTTGATATACTTAAAAATGTACATTATTTTGTGAAAATCTAACTACTATGCACTTAATAATTTAAAAAAAATGAAAACTATTTGTTAATTTTAAAGTTAACTAACCTTTTAATTATTTTATTGTGCCTACTTTTTGTTGGAAAGCATTTGAATATTTGGTTGCAGCATAGAGGTCCACAGTTTCACTTGATCCTGTAGATGTGTGTTGGTCATTTGTGACCTTAAAGGCATCTTGATTTGGGTTAGGTAGATTTACAGCAATAAGTGGTTAAAAAGCAAGAAAGCATTTTTTGGGCATGTTTCTAAAAGTGTGGGTATTCTGCATTTTTCCATATTTCCACTGGATCTTTCTTAGCATCAAACAGTGACTTTAAAATGTCATCTACTGAGAGCCAATCAATTCTATCTGAGTTCTTTAGGTGCCTTGGTGATATCAACTAGGTGAGGCTGAAATGCTAATTTGAGTGTGATATCATCATTCTCAAAGTCAGTGAAACTTTCATTGTATTCTCCAATTAATAGGTCTATATCAGCTGTATATTCTTCAAATGATTCACATATATCATCCTGCTCATCAATGACCTTTGCTAACTGGGGAAAATGTTCATCCAAAATTTCCTTTTGAAGAAGAAGTGTTTTCAAAAAAAGATAGCTTTTTTTCAAAATGCTTGGATTTGTTTTGCCACATATCATACACAGACTTAGTTTTACCTTGCAAAGAAATATTCAAGTCATTTTTATTTGACATGATACCACACAGAAATGCTGCATTCCTATAGAAATCTTCTTTCAATAATTCACATTGTTGATTCTATTGTTCATAAAATTTAACTATCTGTTCTCACGGAGATAAAATTTTGGCTAACATCTGTCCCTGCAATAGCCAATGCACTTTAGAATGATATGGCATATCCACACGGAATACCTCATTGTCCAACTTTAGTATATTACAAAACTGACGATGCTGTGTTGTATTTGCATGAATATAGTCAACAATACTTATAACTTGTTGCAAAGTGTCACTTAAAATAGCAGCTTTAGCACAGAGATTTTGCTAATTTAAGATACAATGAAAAGCAATGAGAGTATCTGGATCTGTTAATATTTTTTTTATCAGTGCAATAAACCCTTCATGTTTTCCTGTCATGGAAGGTGCACCATTTGTACATACACTCACTAAATTTACCAAATTCAGTCCAACTTCACGACATTTATCTTGAAAGTTGTTGAAAATATCTATTTCCCATGTTCTGTTTGCAAGAGTGCCCAAACCAAGTAACTCTTTGTAGCAAGGAAAATCTTCTGTTATGACCCAAATGAAGTATAAAACCTGCACCAAGTCAGTAGTATCAGTTGACTCATCCAAAGCGGTTGAATAATACATATTTTCCTTCTGAAGTACTGCACGAAGTTGTTCTGTTAAGTTGAAGGGTAATTCATGCTGCTGATCAGTTATGGTTCTCCTTGAAAGAGGCAGTTGTTTGTACTTTGAAATGTTATCAGAGTCTAAGCATCCTACCACTTTGATAATGCATATTTCTACAGTTTCTACATCACTGAATGGCTTCCCTTTTTTCCTGTGTATATAAGCTACTTTATAAGTTGCTTCAGTGGCATTATTTCCAAGTCTTACTGAGGCTTGAAAGAATTGTCTTTTCTTTTGCTTTTCATCTTTCAATTTCTGCAATACAACCTTTCATGCCTCTCCCTGTAATTTAAAATATTTGTGGTCCTTATGAATGTTATAATGCTGATGAGCATTGAATTTCTTTAATATTGATATTGCAGTATTACAAAGCAAGAAAATCATCTTATCTTTAGCAGAAACAAGATAATATTGCAATTCCCAATCCTCATTTAAAAATCTGTTTTCATCCTTTAGTGTTATCTTGGTCTTCTTTAATGTGATGGATTGTTAAGCAGACAGAATTAAAAAATACTGTCAAACTGTGCAACTCTTCACAAATTCCACTTCAAACAGAAACACAATGCACCATTGTCAAAAACTGATAACAGGCTGGCATACTTGACCCCCATAAACTCTCACCAACCAGCTTTGTGTGGTAGCGGTGCCAGGCAGAAGGGGGAAGTTAGAACTAAATCCTAAGGGTAGCAGCTGTTAGTTTAGCCCTTATGGCTTACTAATATTCTAATTGTGCTGATCAATCTGGAAGGATTATTTTGTCAAAACTTATTTTATTTTTTGGTATTTTAAATACATTCATTTTAAAAATAAAATAAAAATATAAAAGATGAACAAAAATGTATTGATAAAAAGATTTGTTCTGTAAAATTTGGGTTCAGTCAAAAGGCCACACTTAAGGACCTAAAGGCCATAGGTTCCCCACCCCTGGATTTAAAAAAAATGTGGTACATCCATACAATGCAATATTATTTAGCCATACAAATGTATGATGTGCTAACACATGCTATAGCATGGATGAACCTTGAAAACATTATGCTAAGTGAAAGAACCTAGACTAGACACAAAAGGACATATTTTGGCTATTCCTTTTATATTAAATAACCAAAATAAGTAAATCTACAGAGGCAAGAGGCAAATCAGTGGTTGCTGAGGTGGAGGGAATGGAGGGATGGGAGGCGACGGCATAATGGATATGGGGTTTCCTTTTAGAGTCCTAAATGTTTAGGGACTAGAGAGAGGTGGTATTTACACAACATTGTGAGTGTACTAAATGCCATTGTTCACTTTTAAATGGTAAATTTTATTAATAAACAAAAAAGGATATATTCATTAACTCATTCAAAAAATATTTACTGTGCCTAGACATTGAGATAGGTGTTATTTGAACAGGCACATTTACTGTTTCCATGGAGCTTACAGTCACATGGTGACTTATTTATGTACTTATTTAAGAGGTGGGGTCTCCCTATGCTGGCCTCAAACTGGTGGTCTCAAGTGATCCTCACACCTCAGCCTCCCAAGTAGCTGGGACTACAGTTGTGTGCCTCTGCCCCTGGCTGAGAGTTATTTGTTAAACAACAAAACCAGAAATAAATAAAATTTTACTAACATAAAAGCTGCCACAGGGTGGGTAGATGGTGGTGGTGTTACATGGAGTTGTCTAGGATCCTCAAACTATCTGGGAGGAGGGTATAAAGGCATTTACTTGCACTGGACTATGATATGTGAAGGATGCATGTGTGGTCTCTACGGTAACCACCAAAATAATAGTAAAGGTGGGACAAGCAGTCAAGAAAGGAAAGAAAAAGTTACATAACAGGCAGCACAAATAGAAGGTATAAGATAAGGTCAATTTAAACCTATATATATATATATATATACACATACACACACACACAGACACACACACCCCATTATACGAACTCAGTTATGTAATTAAAAGCAAGAATTGCAAGACTGACTTTTTTCTTTTTTTTTCTTCTTTTTTTTTTAAGATACAATGTTTTCCTCTGTCATACAGGCTGGACTGCAGTGACATGACCACAGCTTACTGCAGCCTCCAATTCCTGGGCTCAAGCGATCCTCCTGCCTTGGCCTCCCAAAGTGCTGGGATTACAGGTGTGAGCCACCAAGCCTGGCTAAGACTGAAGTTTTAAAAATCCACTATATGCTGTTCAAAACAGACACATTTAAGATGCAAGGATACAAAACAAAGTTGAAAGTAAAAGGAAAGATAAAGTCCAATGAATTAGATAACCACTAATAAAAATAATGTGACAATGAGTTTTAACTAAAGCACTACTAGATACATTAAAATGGAATTCTAAAAAATATCCAATTAACCCAAAAAAAGGTGGAACAGATGGGGGGAAGGGAACAAACAGAAAGTAAATAGTGCAATAGTAGATAAAATCCAACAATATCAATAATTACATTAAATGTAAATATACTAAACACTAAAAGGCAGGGATTATCAGGGTGAATTTTAAAAAGCACCATCCAATTATCTGTTTTGCACATGACACCCACATTAAATATAAAGACACAGAGAGGTTGACAGTATAGAATGGCACAGGAAGGCTGGAGCAGCTATGTGTCAGATGCAGTAGACTGCAAGACAAAGAATGTTACCGGAGATATGAGAGACACTTCATAGTGATAAAAGATCAAGTCACCAGAAAGACACAACAGCCAAAAATATGAATGACTGACAGAGCTTCAAAACACATGAGGCAAAAATTGTCAGAATTAGTTGCTGATAGAACAAGACTAAAATGTAGTCAACACATAGAAGTTCAGATATCAGATAACTTGACCTAATTGACATTTATAGAACACTCCCCCCAACAATTTTTTTATAAAGTTAAACATACACTTATCATATTACCCAGCAACCCCAATCCTAGGTATTTACCCAAGAAAAACAGAAACTTACATTCATGCAAAAACCTGTACATGAATGTTTATAGCAGCTTTATTCATATTTGTCAGAAACTAGAAACAACCCAAATATCCTTCCATTGGTGAATGACCAAACTGCAGTGCAGTCGTACAATGGCACACTACACAACAATAGAAAGTAACAAACTACTGATATATACCACAGCATCGATGAATCTCAAATGCACTGTGCTAAGTGAAAGAGGCCAGATTCAGATGGCACATTATTGTATGATTCTGTTTATATGACATCTGGAAAGGCAAAGCTATAGAGAAAGAAGATTACAACAGTTCAGTGGTTGCCAAGACCTGGTGTGAGGGGAGAGGTGGGCTACAAAGGGGCAGCAGGAGGTTTGGGGGCTTATGGAATGTTCTGTTCCTACTGTGGTGGTGGTGGTTGCATGATTATATGCATTTTTTAAAACTCATAAAACTATACACCAAAGGAGTGAATTTTGCTATATGGAACATTTTTAAAAAAATTTTAATCACTATATAAAATAAGAATAGAAAGAAATACCTACTTAGGTTAAAGCCTATTTAACAAAAAATAACAGCAAACACTATATTAAACGGAGAAATAGAAAAACCTTTTTCATTTAAATCAGGAATAGGACAAAAATGCCCATTATCATTAGTGTTACTCAACATTGTTTTGGAAGTTCAAGGGGCGGTGTGTGGCTACGATGAAATGAGAGGATGAAATATTGGTAAGATATTAAGAAACAAGAGACTCATGTACTATTTTTTCAGATGATGTGATCATAAATTTAAAACACCCGAGACTCTACTAAATAATTATTATAAGTAGTAACAAAAATTGGTAATTTTTTGTGTCAAGCTTAGTATTCATAAACCAGTAGGTTTTCTCTGTATAGCAATAATCAGTTCAAAGTATAAAAGGAAAAGTATACTGGACATAATAATAAAAAAACTATAAAAAGCAAGCAGTAAATTTAACTGGAAAGCTTCTGAAAGAGGCCAGAAGAAAAGATGTCAGCCTTGCTGAAGGTCTCCCACGTGGCAAGTGTCAGTACCTCTCTGAGTCTTGTTTTATGGGGTGTGATTCTGCCATGAGGAAGCAAGTTACGGCTTGAAGATGGATAGAGAGATGGATAGAGAGATGTTCTGCAGTGAGCAGGTCGATGCATACCTACCTCCAAAAGCAGAGGGAGCTGACAGACTGAAGAAAGAGGCTGAGGAATCCAGTGTCTCCGAAAGAAACATTGAGCAGGGACTTACAAACAGAAGCCATGTCCTAGGCAGCCCCGACACCCACCCTCCAGAAAGTATCCTTTATGTAACAGGCTTTTAGGGTAAAGATGTGTACGGGTTATGCCTCAGACTTCCTTGACCACTGCGGAGGTTAGATTAACATCTTAATGCGGAGTTCTCTATGCACGAGGCATTGTTTCTTTATGAGGGGTTATCTATGCTGTGGGAACACCTGGGTATGCAGGAGTTAAACGTCAGTCATCATGGTGGTTTGGCTTCAGGATGGCATCACTCTTGCCATGCAACACTGTTTTCCTACAACAGATAGATAGAATAGATATACAGAATATATATTATATACATACATTCAATTTTAAAGTAGATAAAACATAAAAATATATTTTTTATTACAGGCCCAAGACTCTCCAGAGCGGTCATGGCAACCAGCATCACTCACGATGGTGGCTGCCCTGTCAACACGGGTCCCAGAGCGAGTGGAGCAAAGCTGCTGCTGGACTCTTAATGGACCTGGAACTTAAATGAGAAATAAACTTTGTTGTCACAAGCCACTGAGATTTGGGGGTAGTGTGTCTACAGCACAGTATAGCCTCCTTGACTGACACATGACCACACCCTGAGCATGTCTTTTCTGAGTTATCCTTTCAGTCTGATATTAGTTTGGTAATAAAGAGACTTTTTGCTGGAACATTTCCTTGTCATGCCTGCGTGTAGCCGATGCCCTCTACAGAAAAAAAAAATCAGTGTTATCAGAAATATTTTATGCATATTCAAGCAAATTCATACTTTTTCTCCTTTTTTGCAACACAAATGATTGTATGTTTTACATCCTGTTCCGTACCTTACTTTTTTTCACTTTATATTTTGGAAATCATTCCATAGCAGAACATACATTTTTCCTTATCATTTTTATATCAACATAATATTCCACTATAAGGATACAGCAATATTTATTTATTTAACCAGTGGCCTATTTGTGGGCCTTTGAGAAGTTTCCAATCTTTTGCCATTCTGAATACTGGGTTAACCCTCAGTATACCGAGAAAAATAATTATCATCATTTACCTCTGGGTCCAATGGACCCTTTTAATTTTGTTTATATCTTAAGTAATTTTATGAATGATTTACAAGAGTAAGAATAAAGGGACAGTGACAAACAACTTTATTAGAAATTATAATAAGAATTTAAACATAGGAAACCCAAATTTCTGTCCCTCATTTTCCTGTTTTGAAAGTATATATGCCAAAAATGGGCAATGTCCTTTGCTTGCCACGAACTGCTCATGCCCTGTCTTGCGTGAACTTAGAACACGTCCATCTTGCACAAACTGCTTCCAGATTTCAATTACATATTTAAAAGTTTTAGCTTATCATTACTTCTCATTCTTCTCCTTGAACCTACAAAACACATCCTTGGAAAACTTTGACACTCATCATTTTGTTGAGGAGAGGACAGCCATCTTCTTTGCTCCATAATTGCAAAATGTTTTCATGGTTAGATTTATCAACCCCAACGAGAATGGTCAACCCAGTGAAATGTTTTCACTTCTGCATCACTGTTTCCTCCCACTCCCCTATGCACACACCTGCCTTTATCAATTGTCCACTTACAGATTGTACCAAGTAAAGTTTGTGTATAAATGTCACAAGAGAAGAAAGAAAATTATCATATGTCCTTTTAGCAAAATGGATCCTGTTTCTTGTCACAAAACATTGCGTGAATAGTTCTTCCTGCTGAAGGACTGAGCGTGGATATGGGAATCCATATTTCCTTCTTGTCCTTAGAAGTATATTGTTCACTCATTGATGCTCGGATTTGAGAAAATCCATCTAGGGTTGTGGTCATCTGAAAAGTCACTGAGATTCCTTTCATATGACTCATTCCACTGTCACTATTAGCATCTAGATACAGAGAGGGTCTGTGTCTCACACGTCCTCTGATTGTCTCACAATCGCTAGTGCTGGGAGGGTGGCTGCTGGAGCTCACTGCTCCCCTCCTCTCCAGCCAACTGCCCTGGCAGAACAGCCACTGCCAGGTCTGCGACGTCAGCAGCCAGAGACCAGCTGACCCCTCAGACCACAGCCGAGCTTACCTTTCTCCCTTCGCCCTCTCCTGTTTGCCTCCCTCCCTTCTCCTTGGAGCACACTGTCATGAGTCACTTTTGCAAGAATCCCCACTGCGGCTCTGCTTCTAGGAACTTGACCTAAGATAGCTGGAAGCAGAGGTGACCCTAAGGATGGGGTTCATCAAAGATGACCCATGTCACATGGCAGTGAGGACCCCTCCCAAGTGGTGGGTGGAATACTGACTGTCCCTGACATGCTGCAGCCCTGCCATGGAAAACTTCCACCTGTGGTGCCCTGGGCTGGGCAGAGTATCCATTCATGGTGTTCCCCAGAGCAGTGTTGTTTCTCCTGCTCTTTGTCACCATGTAGTTCAAAGGGACCTGAGCCCTGGCCCCTGCAGATGTCCCAAGGTTGTACCTGATGCTGGTCTTCTTCCTCCTCCCCCTAGGAGACAGTATGTGTGAACTGAGGGAGAGGCTGGAGTCACAGTGGTAGGTGACATGAGTCTGGGCCGCCTGCTTGTGCAACCCACTTGTGCCTCTGGGCCTGCTGTGCCACATCCCGGATGTGCCACTGCCATCTTACAGTGGGTCGATGTTGGGCCCATCTGACCTGAAGACTTGGAGGGTCCACCAGAATCAGCTCATTATGGGAAGTTCTGGCCATCGGACACTTGATGTCTCACTGGACACTCAGTTTCTCCCAGGGCCCAGAGGCGTGTCAGGGCTGCTGTTTGAATGATCTCTAGTTCTCTACTGCAGAAGGCACAGACCTTCCCCAGAACCCCAGGGGTCTGCACTGTGACTCTCCTACAGGGGCTCAGAGAAGGGCCACATGGCATCTTTCCCAGACACAGACACGTCCAGTCCGTTGCATCTGCAGAGTGGAATGGCAGGAGCAGCACGGCTCCCCTACCGCAGCCTGGGCTGCTGCTTTGCTCTTGGCTCAAGTCATTCAGAACACATACAAAATGTAACCCCTCCCAGCCCACCACTACTGATTGCCTGGATTACGACACCTGCCTCCTAAGTGGTCCCTCCACCTCCACCCTGGCCTCCCTGATGTCTTCTCAACACAGCAGCCAGAATGATCCATTAACACTTAAGTCAGATCATGTCATCTGTCCACTCAAAACCCTCCAGTAGCTCCTCTTCTCACTCAGAACAGGAGCCAAAGTGCTATCACGGTCTTCAAGGCTCAACACAGCTGGGCCTGACGTTGCCTCTCTGATTTAATCTCCAACTATTCTCCTGCACTCGAACTCACTCTAGACATTGGCCACTTTCCTTCTGTGAACACGACAGCCTGGCCCTGCCTCAAGAGTCTGTATTTGCTCTTCTCTCTGCCTGGGATGCTCTTCTGTCACATTCTGCTTTTATTATAGTATAACATTTGCTAATTTATGCTGTTTAAAATCTGTCTTTCCTGACCATAACGTTATAAGGAGAAACCTGTTTGTATAGGCAGAAGGTTTCCTAGGCCAAAGCGAGATGACTGCTGGTGTGTTTTCTGGCCCGGCCTTCGGGTAAGGCAGGAGTCAGCACACTTATGTAACCATGATGTAATCTCTCACGCAAGACCCACGTGCCCACCCTGTGATTGGGCACATTGCCACTATTGTACTGAGCCGTGTATATATACATGAGCGTGCGCTTGCTGCTGCGCCCTGACAGTGAAGAGCGTGTGTCACCTGCCCGCCGCTGCTCGCCTCTTCTTCCGCTTCCCCCACCCGCTCCGGTGCCCTCGCTGGCCGCGGTACTTGCGCCCCGCGAATGCAGAGTTGTGTTTTCACAGGCACAGGAGAGCACCGGGAAGATCGCCTGCTACTGAACTGATTTTCAGTGATAAGAATGGGGAAGGAACGAATGTCTTTTTTTATGCCCAAGAATTCCAGTAAATTCTAATATGCAGTTAAAATACACGACTCTGCCTCAAATGTGCCTCAACCTTCTCACCCTCCTGCCTCGGCTCCTGTGGTTCTCACCCCTGCTGACATCAAATGCGCCTGCTCATGCAGCGGGAACACAAACGTCACGTCCATCATGAGCCCAGGCAGAAGTTACCGTGCCCTCCTTCGGTTTCCCAGGTCTTTTGACTTCGTTTCTCTATTGTGTATAATAATTATTTGTAATGACTGTAACTCCCTAAGAGTCTTGTTTGCTGTTGGCTGTGTGTGTGCATGTTTGTGGGGGAGAGTGTGTGTGTGGTTTTTCTTAGTTTTGTTTTGGTATTGTACACGGCACCTAGCACAGGTTCTGGTATCTGACAGGCGTTACAAGATGTTTGAGGAAGCAGAGGCTCAGAGAGGTTAAGTGGCTCACCCCCAAATCACTGAGCTACTTTGACACTTTTGAGGCCTCTGTTTGAGTACCTCAATTATAAAGTCAATGGTCTTTTCACCTTTTCCTTGCTTACTTATCTTGCTACCTTCAAAAACAGAACACATCCCTGAAACAGATGAAACTGAGGCATGGAGGGATCAATTATGTTACCTAAGGGCAGAATTCCAGATTCAAACCCAAGTGATACTGCTATTGGTCCACACGGTTTAACCATGAAGCTCACTGCCTCCCCACCAAGAATATTATATGGGTCCTGTGATGGGCTGAACTATGTCCCCCAAAGTTCATATGTAGAAGCTCTTACCCCAGTACCCCAAAATGTGACTGTATTTAGAGATGGGGCATTTAAAGGGGTAATTAAGTTAAAATGAGGTCATCAGGGTGGGCCCTGATCCAATAGGTCTGGTGTTCTTATAAGAAGAGGAAATTTGGACACAGCAAGAGACACCAGGGATGCAGCACAGAAGAAAGACCACGTGAGGACCCAGTGAGAATGGGGCCATCTGCAAGCCAAAGACAGGAGCCTCAGAAGAAAATAAACCTGCCGACAACTTGATCTTGGACTTCCAGCCTCCAGACTGTGAGAAATAAATCTCTGTTGTTTAAGACACCCAGTCTGTGGTATTTTGTTATGGCAGCCCCAGCAAACTAGGGCCCCCAACTACTGCAGTTTGCTAAGTGCAGAAATCATATGGCTGAAGTGACGAGTGAATCCGCCTCTTTCCTCTCCACACCAGGCAGAGTGTAGGAGTCTTTCACATATCCTGAGGGCTCCAGAACCCTGGTCTGACCACAGACCCACTGGGCTGGTTGAAAAGCCTCCCAGCTGGTTCCCCAAACCCATCCTCCCTCCTCCCAGGGCTGAGGGTGTCACCCTTCTTTTACAGACCTCCAGTGGGTTCCCACGGCTGCAGAGCACCCGTGATCCCGTAGCTTGAGACCCAAGGCCTCCTGATGTGGCTCCACTGTTTGGGGTGCCTCCTGTCCACCTCCTGTCCACTATTGTCCCTTCATCTGCCCCCAGTGCAGAGTCCTTGCTCCAACCCAAATGCCCGCTCACTGCCATCCTGTAATGCTCCTCCCTACCCCCACGACACCATGCAGAGACCTTGTGACGACAACACCTGTCACAGAGGGGCTTGGGGTTGTAACAGCTGTTACATGTGAGCCTTCTGGGGTCCAAGATGCATCTTATTTCTCTTCGCCTCTTTGCTTCCTGGGCATCTGGAGCAGTGCCTCACACGGGTGCTTGGTAAACATTTATGGACCCAAATTCAGCAGGTATAATAACAATTATGTCCCTGAAAGGCTGTCCTGTTGGGAAGCCTGCAGAATGCTAAATGTAGCCTTTAATGAGAGTTGCATGAGCTATTTATTGTTCGCTGATCAATACTTGAAAATAACCAAAGCAGCCACAACACAAGATAAGAATACAAATAAATCATCCAATAAGTAGGAATTTTCTTCTCATTCTTGTAAAAGCTCTGAATTGATTATGGCACATTTTTATTAGAATGTACAAATAAGCCCAGGGGACAAGGAACCCATAAGAAAATATGAGAAGGACAAGTGTTTGTAAAGCTGTTCCAGCACAGGGCAGGACGCATTTCGTACCACGAATGCAAGGTATGTTCTCGCTAGAGATCATGTTATTTCTTAGCGCAGCCGAGGCTCTGAATCCCTGCCTCCCTCCTTCACTTGGCACTTTATCAATTGCAGACTATTAAGAGCTGAGAAAGGGGTCCAAATGTCACTAAGTACAAACTGTACAGAGAAGTGGATTACTGGGGCTCCCCCATTCTCAAGAAACCCAGCCCCCCTTTCCCAGGGACTCCCTCAGGGGATGTGTGGGTCTGTTGCCCTCCAGATTCCTGGGCCTTGACTGCGGCTGTCTGGAAGTGACCCCTCCCTCAGCATTTCAGCAACTGTAGTCAGTTCTGTCTTTATCATGAGCTATTGTGTTTTTGACCTAACACTGAGGACATGAAGATCTTCATGGGCCCCTCTGGGTTTAGCATCTGGTAATTGATCAGCAAATGTTTGTTGAATTTAAAAGAAAAGGATGCATCTAGAGGAGAAAGAGTTCTAAACTGTCACCTTGCCTAACAGCCAGAATCAGGCTTTCTCCACTCTGCCAGGGGCTCTCCTTCTTCAGACGGGTCAAAGGGCCCAGCCAGAGAGTAGGGTCAGCAACAGGACCGTAATGTCAGGGCACATTGCGTGAGTAGGATGGATGCTTTTTACAAAAGCAATCAACATCCAAAATATCAACAGTAACTGAATAATTCGGTGGGACTTTGCCTTTTTCCCTCTGATTGTTTCGGGCTTGGGGGGAGGAAGGGAGAAGGGATTGTGGGATTTTTGGTGTCTTTCTTTTTTAGATTCAATAATCTTCTCCATGACTATGCAGTTTAGAAAGCAAAGCTAAACTGCCGGCGGGGGTGGCTCATGCCTGCAGTCCCAGCTACTCGGGAGGCCGAGGCAGGGGGCTCGCTGGAGCCCAGGAGTTCGAGGCTGCCGTGGGCTCTGATCCTGCCAGTGCGCTCCAGCCTGGGCCACAGAGCCAGACCCCATTTCTAAAAAAAAAAAGAAAAAAAAGAAAGCAAAGCTACACCGTGATACGTGATTTTTCTTTTTCTTGTTTCAATTTCTCCCAAACACTGCAGGTGAATCTGGACTTAGGCAAAGGGAAGCCAACAAGTGCCAGAAACTGCGCTGGGCGCTGGGAAAGAGCTGGCAGGCCAGTCTCTGGTGTTCAAGGGGACAGGGGAGGAGGGCAGAGGTGAACATGAGGAAATGCTCTACAATCCAGCTGAGAAGGACAGTGAAAGGGGGCAGAAGGGGCGCAGATGACAGCTCTTCCCCCGTGGGAGGGGGGAGAGAGGAGGAGGTGGCAGGAGGGGGGTCCTTCAGGAAAGGACACTGGCAGAGTGGAGGTTAATTCTATGGTCAAGTTTAGCAAATCCCCTGCCAGGTCATGGAAAGGGAAATACAAAGTGCTAATAAACACATGGGAAAAACAGCCAATTACACTGACAAACGCGAATCAAAGTATCAATGAAACATTCTTTCTTTCAGATATGAGATTAACAAAAATTAAGCTCTTTACTGAAAGCCAGAGCTTGTGGGATGTGAGAAAGGAACCCTCTCACACATGGCGGTCAGGGCTTCCACGGAGCAAACTGTTTTCAAGAATCATGTGGTAATTTGATGTTTCTGGCATTTGTGACCTTCCTGGGGTAATGGCTGATAAAAGTGTGGGTGACATGGGTATATGTGCATTTCAAACTCACTGAACTGTACACATAAGATTTGTGTTTCTAATTGTTTATGAAGTATACTTCAATAACAAAAAGTAAATAAATCATAAATAAATAAGTTCACTAAGCTAAATGTACTTGGGCATCCACATTGCCAAAAGTGCGAACAGCCCAGGTGTTGGTAAATACGGAACTGGCAAATGGTGCATCCACTAAAAGGACTATTACGGAGTCATCTAGAAGGATGGGGACTAGGAGGTACACAGAAATGTCGATGAGAGCAGTGTCTCTCAAAGTCAGCATTCACCAAAACCACCTGGAGGGCTTGTTAAAACATGGATTGCTGGGCCCCTCCCTAGAATGTCTCGGTCAGTGTGTGGGATGGGAACCAAGAATCTGCATGTGTATCAAGTACCCAGGGAGTGCAGAAGCTGCTGGTCTGGAGAACACACTTTGAGAAGAACTAAGTTAGAGAAATTTCTACTGGGTATTACTTCTCCAGAATAGGCTTGTAAAGTCTTCCCCCTGCCTCACCTGCTCTTCCTCCTCCTTATCATCACACCCTTCATCATCATCATCATGACTGCTGTCACCACCACCATCACCGTCATGGCTGACAGAGCAGGTGCAGAGGGAAGACTGGGGCACACTGGCCCTGGCTCCGGCACACGCTCCTGTAAGCAGAAGCCTTATCCGCCTCTTTCACATTCCGCGATGACTTTGTGTTTCTAACTAAGGCCTGGAATTGCCTGTCTGTGCGTAGCCTCCCTTTTCCATCGTAGAGTCATGAGAGTGTGAATCTAGCCTTTGTAACCACAGACCTGTGGCAAATACAGAACCAACTGCCCTTTCCAGGAGATACCACCCAGCTGCCTGACGACCTGTCAGTGACTCCTTCCAGCCCTCGGATGCAGGATCCACCCCTCTGACCTGACCCACAGGCCCTGCGTGGAGGGCCGGGCCCCTGCAGCTTCCCCACAGGACTCAACCGGAGGTGCTCACCGCCCCCATCTTCCCTCAGAGCTTCGAGGGCTGCACAGTCCCATCTTCCCCTGGAGAGCAATGACTGCCAGCCAGGGCCCCTGCTTCCTGCCCCCGGTCCTTCACCTTCCTGCCTTAGTGTGCACTCCGGCTCCTCCAGGAGGCCTCGCATGACTGAATCCCCAACACACACACCAGGTCCCCTATTGCAAGAGGACCTCGTCATGGCACTTAGCACCTGGATTTTACTTCAGTGTGTGTGTGTGCCTGTCTATCTCTCCCACTGACATATAAACTCCATGAGGGTAAAAACCCCACCTTTTAGCTCCCATGGTATCCCCAGAGCCCAGCACTGGTGCTCCACAGCCCTTTTTTAAAAAATAAGATGGAAGAAATATTTTAAGAAGAAAAATCTGACGATGAAATGAAAAATTCATTAAAATCTTCAAGGGGTGTGTAAGTAGTCCTGACAAAGAACCTACTTTGTACCTCTCTTCTGATCTTGATTCACAAATTTGATAGAAAGGGTATTTTTACAGGCATTAAAAATTCCAATCTTTTGACTATTAACTAATGCAAAGAAGAGGCTTTGGCTGGTCAGGCAGAGTGTTATAGGTTTTTTCAGGCATCAGAATGAGGACTAAGCCTTTTTCATTATCTCACAATGTAGTTCAGCTCCTGTACAATCTGACTAAAGAGATGTGGCCTAGAATTTCCATGCTGTGGGTTTCCCTCCTCTGTCCCATGGGGCCATGGAACTCCCACAGGCTGTGCACCTTGGATCCCTTCCTCCCCAAGCCTCTGGTTTTAGATCAGAGGAACTGGAATCCCAGAAAACTATGGCAACTTGTTACAGGTCTTACAACTGATTAGGAACAGAGCAGATCAACTACAGCTCCAGTCGTCTGAATGCCAGGCTGGAATCCCTGTCTCCTGTCTCCTGTGGAATTGTCTGGAAAAAGAAAATGTCTCATTTAAGATGTTTTGTATTACATTTTTATTTATCTTTCATACAGTGCAATCTATTTTCCTTTGGTTTTTAATGGCCATGTCCAATTCATATAAATTAATTCTAAGGAGGTTTTTTCCCCACTAAATTATTAAGAGCTGTGGGCTGTAGGGAGATGAAGAGATTCTCTTCCAGAGTCCCCTCAATTTTGAACATGAACTTCTGATTTTTAGAGATTAGTGTCATTAGGAAATAATATTCTATGTCTTTTCTGTTGTTGTTTTGTCATTTGATAGCATCTATGTTCAAGGTCTAAATAGCATGCTCAAGCTCAGTTGTTCTTGAGAGATTAGAAACACATGTAAAGCAAAATCCAAACTCTTGCTTTAACACATGGTGTAAAAGAATCAGTAATGTCAGTGCTGCTGCCTCTGAAAAACGTTAGAGTTTTCCTTCTCGTGTTTTTGGAAAGCCCAATATTAGGAGCCAAATTTTAAAATGTTCCTTATACCTCTGACAAGTTTAAAGGTATCACAGATTCAGAACTTGGAAAAACCCAGGAAATTATTTATAACATTATATACCCCCAAATCAAACATTTAAATGTCCATTCAAAATATATGTTAAATAAAAATAAAATATTTATAACTTACTTAAAAATACATATCCACAAAGGTGAGGCCTGAAGATAATGATCCATCTTGAAAACAGTTGCCTTCCAAGTGATTCTTTTTGTTTTCAAGAAACTGTGTTCTCCAGAAAACTGCGATCTCTTTTCTTGTAATAGAATACATGTGCATTCCTTTAAAAGAGTCTTTTTTTTTTTTTTTTTTGAGACAGAGTCTCACTCTGTTGCCCCAGCTGGAGTGCAGTGGCATCATCACAGCTCACTGCAACCTCCAACTCCTGGGCTCAAGCCATCCTCCTGCCCCAGCCTCCCGAGTAGCTGGGACTACAGGTGTGCACCACCACACCCGGCTAATTTTTTCTAATTTTAGTAGAGACTGTGTCTCCGTCTTACCCAGGCTGGTCTCAAACTCCAGACCTCAGGTGATCCTCCTGCCTCAGCCTCCCAAAGTGCTAAGATTACAGGTGTGAGCCACTGTGGCTGACCTGGGTTTTTGTTGTTGTTGTTGTTGTTTTCTGGGTTTTTTTTTTACTTATGTCTAATTTCCTTTCCCTTTTGTGTTTGGATTTCAACTAATTTTAACGTAATTGAAGTGGCACAAGTTCTTGGTAATTTTCAAGCCACAGACTGGGAGACAATATTTTAAAAACATATGTCTGACAAAGGATCATTTCCAAAATATATAAAAGATTCCTATAAATCAATAATAAAAAGACAAACAATCCAAAAGAAAATGGTTTAAAGAGACACTTCACAAAGGAATATATACAAATGGGCAATAGCACATGAAAAAGTGTTCAACATCATTAACCATTAAAGAAGTATTAATTAAAATCAAAATAAGATGCTATTATACACTTATTAGAATGACTGAAATTAAAATGCCTGACAACAAATGTTGGCAAGGATTGGAGAAACTGGGACCCTCAGATTTTATTGTTAAGAGTGTAAAATGGTGCCATCACCACAGAAAAAATTCTATCAGTTTCATATAAAACTAAGCATGACCCTCTGCTATAACCCAGTAATTCCACTCCTATGTATTTACTCAAGAAAAATTAAAATAAATGTTTCACAAAAAGATTTTTACAAAAATGTTGTAGCAGCTTTAGTCATAATAACCAAAAATTGCAAATGACTTAAATGTTTACCAGAAGACAAATTGTGGTATAGTAGTATACTACTCACCAAAATAAAAGAAATGAATTACTGATATACATCAACAGAGCTGAATCTCATAGACTTTATTCTTAGGGAAAAAAAGCCAGACACAAAAGAGAACATACTGAATGATTGAATTTACATGAAGTCCTACAGCAGGTAAGAGTAATCTATGCAGGAAGGTTGGGTTGGGAGGGGCATGAGAAAACTTTCTGGGGTGATGAAAGTATTCTACATCTTGATGGGGATCTCATGACATGAACACATGCATTTGTCAAAACTCATAGAATTAAGCATTTCAGTTTTTTGCATTGCATTGTATAAAAATTTTACCTTTAAAAACAGCTGTAAAAAATATTAAGCAACAGTTAGTGGTTTTGCTTTTCACAGTGGTATAGAAAGAAATTCTCAAATTACTTCCTGTGTACTCTAAAGTTCTGTAATGAGCAAATAAATATATTGAAGATAAGGCACCCCAGGTTTCTCACTGTTGGAGAAGAAAGTTACAAATATAAAAAAGGGAAAGTCTAAATTATCAATATGACTATGGTATTTTAGACGGATAGTTATAGATAGATAGGTAGATAGACACACAAATGCATAGATACATAGATACATGAATGATTCATAAATAGATGTAAATATGGAGAGAAATAGAAATTTATATATATTATACACATCTCCTAATTCTGTTTTCTTGAGAAGGCCTAGAAAGTATGACAAGCCATCAGCAATGAACACTATTAATGCTCAGACCTTGATTTCTCCGCTGAAATGAACCAGGGGGCCCCATGGAAAAAAAGGCTAATTCAAGGCCTGGAATAGGTAAGTACAAGATAAGTCTAGACATCTGGTTTACCAGTGTTTTGAGAAAAACTCCCAAAGCATGCTTTTTCTCTGCTCTCACACCACAACAACAGTCATCAACACAGAAAGAGATGTCTGTGACCAAATGTAGGGATTTTCCTCCACATATCAAACAGTGGACACCAGCTGGATGTCTTCTAATTTAATTCCAACACTATCTACCTGGAGATAGCCTCAGATCCCCCAGGATGAGGGCTCAGTCCCCAAGACTGCTCCCCCTCCTTCAGACACCAGTCCCAAGTCTGGCCTCTGGAACTTCTGACTGACTGCTTCAAGTTGGGGTTCCCACAACCCCCTCTTTGGGGTTGATTAATTTGCTGGAGCAGCTCACAGAACTCAGGGAAACACTCACTTCAGGACATTACAAAGGATGCAGATGAAGAGACGCCTACGTCCAGGTGTGGGGGAGGGCGAGGAGCTCCATGCCCTCCCTGGGCGCCCCACCCTCCCGAATCTCCACGTGCTCAGCTACCGGGAAGCTCCCCAAGCCCAGTCCTCTTGCGGTTTTAGGGGCAAACATGTGGAAATACCATTAGCCCCTAGGGTATGGGGCAGGACCCTCCCTGGGATGACCCACAGTCACAAAGGCGGGAGGATCAGAGCTGCGGCAGGTGAAGGGAGGGCAGAAGGTGGGAGAGACTCTGTTCCCCGAGGCCTGCTCCCGAGGCTCAGCGGGCCCAGTGCTGTAACGGGACTGTCACAAGGGCTGTGGGAATTACCAGCCAGGAACAGTGAATGAATATAGATAGAATACGATATATATATAAAAAAAATACCACAACCAGAAAGTAAAGAAATACTTCAAAAAAACAGGGACCTAGCAAAGGGACATAGGGGCCAGCTTGGAGGGCTACCACTGGCCAAATCTGGGATAATTTGAGTATCCAAATAATGATAGCGATGGATTACAATTCATGGACTAAAATAAGAATCCATAAGTTCATACTGATATTAATCTAATAGAAAAAATAATTAAAGGAAAAAACACATGGGAAAGAAGGGATAGCTGCTTAGAAAGCTGCTGGAAAAGGTAAGACCAGTGGCATCAACGTGTTCAGGGGCAGAGGGACATCATGTCTGCAACTTACTCTCAAGTGACTCTGAAAAATACACAGAGAGATAATGATACAGTAAATAGGTCAAAACTTAAACAATCAGTCATTCTGGGTACAAATAATACGTGGGAGAACCTTGTAGTATTGCTACGACTTTTCTCTAAGTTTGAAATCACATCAAAATAACAAGGAAACAGGAGGAGAAAAAGGAGAAAGAAGGGGCAGAGAAGGGGGGGCTCAAGACAGACTTGGGGCAGGGGGGGAAGAAGCAGAGAGGAAAAAAGCATAAAACGCAGCAAAGGGACAGAGCAAAGCTTTGTAAAGACAAGTTTTCTCAACAAAATGCTCTACGAAAAAGAATAGAGGAAAATGTCTTTCCTTTTTGACAACAGGGAAAATTCAATCTTTTTTTTGCCTTTGCAGAACCATTACCTGATGGAGAGTCGAGCGAGGACAGTTTTGATTGTCTGGGTGGCAGAGGCTGACGTGGCAAGTGACAATCCTCTCCCTGTACGCGTGTACTCAGATGTGAAAGGCGAGTAGCTCCATTCCCCATGTCTAGCTTCTGGTATTGCAGATGCCTTGCTGGGAATTAAAAATGCAAAATGGAAAATATGTACTAATATGCAGAAGAGTTTGCTGGAGGATAAATTTCTCTCTTTAAGGAGGTACAATTTTCTAAAATTCTAACAAAAAGTACAAATGGAAGCATTGCTTCAGAATGTGCTGAGAAAATTGTAGATGTCCTCAGTGTGTAGGAAAAGCAGAAATCTAACCAGATTGCTGACCTCAAAGCCTGAGCCACAGAAGGAAGTAGCGTTTATCAAGTGCCACCTATGCACCTGGAACTTTGCTATGTATTTTACATAAATCACCTCATTTAATCCACAGGTGACATCCGTGAGGCAGTTATTATCCACATTTAACACATAAGGAAATTGAGCATCATGCTAGTTAAGAGAGTAACTCAAATTCAAAACCTGCTGAGTGGTAGGGATCAAACCTAGGTTAGTCTAAGTCAAAAGCTCACACTAATATGTTTGTTATTTCAAGATACCAAAATGTAAAAGTAAGAAAATATGAATGTTAAAAGGTTTTTCAAACCAGATCTTAAAACCAAGTTAAAAATTGTCTTTTGATCATTTCATGGCGGAGCCCTAGCAGATTGAGGAAGGAATGTGTTACCTGAACAGCGTGGGCAGCTTGGAGCCTAAAGACAGGAACCCAGACAGCAGGGCCCTGATGGATTCATCCTGCCTTTATGTGGCAGGGATACTGAAAGGATGGCACTGCAAATAAAGTATCTAACAGAGAAAAATAAAATAATAAAAAAAGAGAGAAAGATCATAGCACACAACTACCCTTTTTCTGATTAACCGCCTGTGGCTCAACTGGGTTGTCCTTAAGATTAAGCACCTGTGGCTTAAATTGTTTTATTTGAGAGTTTGTTTTCACAGCACTTGAAAAGAACTCAGAAGACCCTTCCCCCCACATCTGCCAGAATCACCTTCCAGGGAAACTGATAAGCCAGTCTCATAGAGAAGAGAAAAAAAGGAAAAAGAGACACAGCTGCTTCACAGCTGCCTCTTGCCATCAGCTGGCAGCAATCACTTTTTTCCTTTCCCTTTACCTCAATAAAAACCTGGAACACCAGAACTTCTTCTTTCCTTCTTTCTTGTGCCGGGCCCTTTCCTCTCCCTCGGGGAAGGTAAAATAGACTTTTTACTTCTTTCTGTCCTAATCTTGGTGTGAGAATTCTTTCTCATCCTGCACTACAAGTTCCCACCTAACGGATAACTCATCGTGCACACAGAGGCCTGCATGATGCTGTCTTAGCTCTAATTTTTTCCCAACAAGCCACCTCTGGTTCCTGCTAGAACTTTGAGACTGGGATCAGAGGGCCCACAGTGCATCACAGGAGTTAACGTACTTTACATCAAATCACTGTCACATCCAAATCGAGCTATTTACTCATTCAACCACTATTTATTGAGCTCTCGGAAATGAGGAAACTGATGTTATTTGGCTTGTGCAAAGTTCACAGTGGCAAAGCAGGATTCCAGTGAACGTCTCTTTACCAACACGCTCACTGCTGCTTCCTTTGCACTGACCCACGTGGGAAATCTGAGCTCACAGGACCACAGATGAGGACTTTTCTCATGCTGTATATATCAGACAGTAATTTTTTTACTTTAAAAAAATTATTGTAGTAAAATATACATAACATAAAACTTGCCATTTTAACCATTTTTAAGTGTATAGTTCTGTGGCATTAAGCACATTCACAGTGTTGTGTGATCATCACCACCATCCATCTCCAGAAATTTTTCATCATAAACTGAAACTCTGAACCCATTAAACACTAACTCCTCGTGTTTTTGCATTGCTATAAAGGAAATACCTGAGACTGGGTAATTTATAAAGAAAAGAGGTTTATTTGGCGCATGGTCTACACACTATACAAGCATGGTGCCAGTATCTGCTTCTGGTGAGGGCTTCAATGAGCTTCAAATTGTGGCAGGAGGCGAAGGGGGAACAGGCATGTCATGTCACATGGAGAGACAGGGAGCAAGGGAGAGAGAGAGGAGGTGGTGCCAGGTCCTTTTAAACAACCAGCTCTTGTGTGAACTAATAAAGCAAGAATTCACTCATTATCATGGGAGGGCAACAAGCCATTCATGAGGGATCTGCTCCTATGACCCAAACAACCCCCACCAGGCCCCACCTTCAATACCCAGGATGGAATTTTAACATGAGATTTGGAGAAAACATGTATCCAAACTATGTCATTCCTAGTTCCCCCTCCCTCCAGGCCCTGGCAACCACCATTCTTCCTTCTGTCTCTATGAATTTGACTATTCTAGGTCACTTAGATAAGTGAAATCATACATATAGTATGTGTCCTTTTGTGACTGGCTAATTTCATTCAGCATAATGTCTTCGAGGTTCCTCTATGTTGTAGCATGTGGCAGAATTTCATTCCTTTTTGACTGAATAATATTCCCATGTATGTTTAAACCACATTTTGTTCATCCATTCGCTCATCGATAGAGAAGTGAGTTGTTTCCACCTTCTGGCTATTGTGAATAGTGCTGCTGTGAACACGGGTGGAAGTATTATTTATAAACTACTAATTTTCACCAAGGCAGGGAAGAGTCAATGAGCACCCCACATTTCAGTTGGGGATATTACAGTAAAAGAAACACCTGACTGCCAGAAACTACATTTTAGATTGCAGAGACTTTGGATGGTTTCTGTCTCCTCCACGACTTCGCTAAGCAAAGGCTGTGTTTCCTGCTGCCTCAAGCCCAGAGCCTGGGGCAGAGAGACCTTCGGATACAAGAACAGTTGGGATGCAACTGCCCTGGAAAACTTTCCCCAAATGCACTGATGAGAGAAAGGAAATCTCACACCTGCAGTGGCTGTGGGGAGACAAATGTCCTGGAGCCACCACGTCAGGTTAAGAACAGAGATGATTCAGCTGACGGGGAACCACGTGGCATCGTAAGACAAGATTGCAACGCGCTCGTCAATGTTGCTTTGAATTGAAGAAAATGTACACTTTTTTCCTATCTCCTTGATAAATATTTCTAACACTTTTGACATTAAATAAAATCCACAAGTGATGAGGGGAGTATGCTAGTCAGTTAGTTTTAATATTTTTTGAAGGTAAGTTTTATGCCTATGTGAATTGCTACTAATATATTTATTTTAGGTTGTGAACTTCAGTCATAAAAATATAATAAAAATTTTTATTTTCCAGGCTTCTGTTTATGATCAATTTGGCATTATAGGAGATCCACTGGGAAACTGTAAGATATGTTTTATTTATACTTTTGTGGGTGTATTACATATTCTTCAAATATTTCGGTCCTCAATCATTTTCAGGCTCAATAATTTCTTTAAAAGACATCAAGAAGAGAAACACAAAGGTGATGAAGGAGAAATCAGCAATACCACAGCCCAGAAGCTCGCACAGAAAACCCCCAGCTGGACTTAGACGTGGTCACTGATATGAATGAGCCCGGGGGGTGGAAAGCCACACTCCCCCAGGCCTGAGGACTGGACATTGTCTGAAGCATAGAGAGGTCACGGTGTAGCCCAGGGAAGCTGTCGCATGAGAGCCAGTCAGTTTTCTCTGAGATCAGGACATGAAAAGTTTATGGGTTTAAAGATAAAAATGAGAAACTGAATAGACAATATTTTGTTATTATTTTCAAATGGGCATAAACTATAAATATGAGAATATTGCCTAGAGAAATTTAAGGGGGAAAAGGTTTTTTATTTCATGGCAGAAACATTTTATTTGTTCCCAAATGTTTTTCTTCTGTAGGCCCAGCTAATATTGTGATTAAATTGTAATTTTAGTTTTTTGTGGTTTTTTTGAGACAGAGTCTCACTCTGTCACCCCAGGTGGAGTGCAGTGGCATCATCGTAGCTCACTGCAACCTCCAACACCTGGGCTCAAGTGATCCTCCTACCTCAGCCTCCTGAGTAGCTGGGAGTACAGACGTGTGCAATGATGTCTGGCTAATTTTTCTATTTTTAGTAGAGATGGTGTCTCACTTTTGCTCAGGCTGGTCTCGAACTCCTGAGTTCAAGTGATCCTCCCGCCTTGGCCTCCCAGAGTGCTAGGATTACAGGCTTGAGCCACCTCTCCCAGCCTAAATTGTAATTTTTTTTAAACAGGCAAAACAATGATAACAGCAGGTTCCTGTTTTGTTATAGTGTGCTTGCAAGTGAGAGATACTCTCTTGTCAGCAGTTATGCATCACAACCCCTGGCAATGCTCTTTTTCCTAATGAAATTAGCCCTTTAAAACACTTGTGTTAAACATTCTGTTAAACCATCATTGTTGGAGTTAAGATCACATTTTGGGAAGAAAGAAGGGAGGGAGGGAGGGAAGGAGGGAGAAAGGAAGCTCGGTCCTTAACTACAAGCTTCAGAAGTTTTCCTACAGTGTGGTTAAGGCTCACTTTGTGACCAGCCAGTTTCCCTGGTAGTTTGTCTTTTAATCTCTAAATAAACAAATGGGATTTAACTGAGCAACACCATTAACACTACTGGGCTCCGAGGACGATAAGATTATAGCCTCTAAGATCTCATGGCAATTTAGAGATGATGACCAGGAGGCAACTGGGGGCTGGACATGGCTATTCTTGGCCACAGAGCCACTGACTGGGTCCTTGAAGATGCCAACAGCCAAGGGCTCTCTGTCCTTGGGCAGTTTCTAGTCTGCCCAGCCCATGTCACTGGCCAGGACCATGAGCACCATGAGAGGGGGGATGAGAGAGGGAAGTCGTGAGCCTGTCTGGAGTAGGACACAGGCATGTGTTGGTCCCAAACCTGTGTCCTTGGGAGCTGTAGGGTCTGTGTACACAGAGCCTGAACCTACAGGGGCTGTGACTCTGGAGACGTGTACGGGGCCCTGTGCCATCTCCAGGCTGGCTGCATGGCTCCTGTGCTCCCAGGACCCCCCAGGATTGGTATCATTACCCGACAAACTCATGCCATGACTTTATTTTGTTTGCTCCTTCAACAAATATTTACAGAGCACCTGCTAGGCAGTTAATAAAATGAAGTCCCTACCCATGAGGAACCTTCACTAATGAATGCATTATTTTATTTTTGAAGTTGTAATAATACCATTCTGATTATTACTGAGATTTCCTAACTTGAGAATGCTGGAGTGAATTCTAGATCTGGGTGAGGCACTACCGTGTCATACAAGTTAAGTCAGGGCACCAGGAGCTGAAGCTCCCCTAGTAAGTAGGGCCACGTCTCAGAGACAGCGGCTTTTTCTCCCACACCCGCATTAGTCCCATTTCCTGTCTAAACTGGAGAGATGGTCGGGGAGGCTCACAGGCTCCCCTCTGGTTTGCCTGGCGGTGGCTGCCCACAGGGCTATGGTGAGACAGAAGCTCGGGCTGCCCATCCAGCCCCTGTGGTCCAATGTGCCTTGGACACCCCAGGACAGAGTGACCCTAGAGGACCATTCAGGTACTGTCTTCCGTGATTCTAGGGGAAATGGGTCACACATCAGGCACAAACCCCAAATGTGAAAAGTCGGCATAGAATTCATGTGGATTCAAAACACGATTGTCAGCCTTGGATACACACCAGTGACGGAAGTTCACTAAGTCTTTCCACTTACGAGGCAGCCCTCTGAGCTGATGCTCCCCCCACAGTGCTGAGTAGGTTCAGACTTAACCCTGGTGGCCTGGAGGCCCACAGGCAAGCTCCAGGGTGCAAGCACACACAAGACTGGGCATGTGAGCAGGAGACCAGAAAGAATCCTAGCTGTCCACTCATCCCTGGCTCAACTGGAGGCCACGTGGATACACAAAAGAGACATAAGAAATGTGGCAAAAATCAAAGATGGAACAGACTTGTAAACTGCCTAAATTTTGAATGCACTCTTCAACCATGCATAGATCCATCAGCAAACAGTGGAAGACTTACCAGCTGAAGGTCTTTGAGCACAAACTATGACCAATCATTGGTTGACCACTAAGCTATGCAGACAGAAGGGCAACCCCTGTAAAGCCACGCTTAAAAATAAAAACAAGAATAAAAATTAAAAACTGAGCAGAGGCATTAGCAGTCACACACTCTAGGAAAGAAAGACTCCACAGGTTGAGTCCAGGCTAGTTACTAAACAAACAGCAAGAACACAGTCTTGTGACTCCCCTTCACTCTGTGCACTCCACTTCTTTGGCTGTCGATGCTGGGGACAGAGACTCCCCAGAACCTAGCACAGTGCCCAGCACAGTGCAGTCTACAAAGGAAGCATTTGTTGAATAAAAATGAAATCCTGACCACCTCGTCCCTGGTGTCCACTCCGTCAGCCAGCAGTCCCAGGTAGGACTTGCCCACCCACCTCCCCCTCCTCCAAGACGAGACCTGAGAACGCTTTCCCCTCTCCAGCAGCGGTCTTTCCCACAAACACTCATCCTCCCAATACAGATAACTTATGATTTTCATTTCTCTGCTTCTATTAGATTTTCCCTTACAGCATATGTCACTTCTGATTAATAACCTTATTTGTCATCATTATTACCCATCTTATAAGATGCATTTCTCATCATCCTTACCCAACCTCTTCATCATGTCCTCCTTGAGACGCTCTCCTGATTTAATGTCATTTACTTACAAGACTTTTTTAACAACTTTCTCCAGATAGGGCAACGGGTAGATACACTCAGAGGATAGACATGTCCAGAAATGTCCATCTTTTGCCCTGACGGGCATAGGGTTTCCAGATTCTGGCCCGTTTCTCTCAAGGAGCTAAAAGTGCTACACACATTTCCTTTCTTTTCTAGGTAACCTATTCTTTCTCTTTGGAATCTTAGCATATTTTTCCCTGGTCCTTATAGTTCTGGAATTTCACCAGGATATTTCTAGGTGGATTTGCTTGCTTTTGTTTTTCATTAATGCTGCCCCAGGGATCAGTGGTTTTATTCCGTGTAAAGACAAGGTTTTCTTAGGTTAGGAAAATTTCCTCCTAATATGTGCTGAACAATGACTTTTCTTCCCAATGCTCCTTTTCCACCTTCTGACTCTCCCACTATTCATGTGTTATCAGAGGATCTAAATTTTCACTCACGGTTTCCTTTTCATTATTATTTAGTTTCATCCTCCAGAATAGCTTTCTTTGGACCTCATCAGAGACCACTCTCCTTTTCGGTTTATGTCCTGATTTCTTTAAGATTTCAGAAATCACGTTTTTGTAAATGCCAGATTTTTTCTATAGTGACGTCTCCTTGAGAATTTCCATGATTCTTCTGCGCAGATTCTCTGCAGGCGCCGGTGGCTGCCCACGTGTCTGCGCACAGGCAGCTTTACAACATCCACATCAGCACTGACCAGGGGCAGCGTCTACTTAGGAAGGAGCGGTCGGGATTTGTACTGAAGCTGCATTTTCACGACAAGCACACAGCTTTTACCTGGCTCGGGGGACTGAGGGAGATTAGGGGAGTGGGCTGCAGCCAGGCCACTGTGGCACAGTCACTGAATGGATTGTTTAGCTTAGTCTTTCTCCCACAAGCTACTGAGTCCATTTGAACAGGCCATCTTTCATTTGGTGGTTTATTTCTCCACACCTACAAACGCGAGGCTGTTTGTGCCTCAGAATGTGGCAAAGCAACAGTTGGGAGCCGTAGCTGAGTCTACTGTGTGGGCTTGGCTGAGAACAAACTGCTTCCCCCAGCTGAGGGGCAGGGAGGCGACCGCTCTCCTTCCCTGACTCTCTGGGGCCGAGAGCAGGCCTCTCCGACCCGGGGTCGTGGAGTGTCACAGCCCATCAGCGCGGGACAGTCAGGGTCAGCATGCCTGGCACTTCCTCCTATGCCCCCAGAACAGCAGGCAGGAGCGGGTCCTTCCTGAGTGGGTTCACAGTTTGCTGTGTTGGTCACTGCGCCAGCCTGGAGGAGAGGCCAGACTTCTCCTGTGCCTCCAGCCACTTCCCCCACCTGGTCCTTGGGGAATGAAGCACCAATCTGCTTTCTTCTGGGCAGCTCTCAGGAGAACTCGCAGGTTTAGACAAACTCTCAAGTTCTTGGGGTACTCCAAAAAGGGGGCTTGGGAGGGAGCAAGAGTCAGGACTGTGCGCTCAGGCTGCTGTCGGTCTCCCCAGAACCCAGAGCTGCCTTCTAGTGGTTCCATGGAGACCACTCACTCATCCGGCGCTGGGGACCCCTGATCCCAGCGCCACTGACCGTCCACTCTCCTGGGGCTGACGGGCTCCACACACCTGGGAACATTTCATTAGCCCTTAGTTTCTCCCACATGCCTTACAGGTATGTGACATGTAAGTGAAAATTGGACATGCTCTGTCATTATCTCTAACAACCTTCCATGATGTTATTATTTCACAGACTAACGTGGTAGTGTTCTTATTTCTTCCTAGTTACTTTCATTTTATCTTTTTCCCAACAACAGGAGCAATATATGCCTAGTGAAAGAGCACACAACACTTCCATATAAAGAAAAGAATAAAAGTCTCCCATTTGCCCACACCTTTGAGATAACCACCATTGACAAACTTGGTGTATAACTTTGCATTTTATGTATATACATACTCACACACACACCCCACATATATATACACACACATAGAATTTAATGTACATAGTTCATATTGATATGCACATAAATATATGCTTATTTTACCAAAGCCAGTTTATATAATTCTTTTTTCTGCTCACAATATTTTATGGAACATACACACATAGATATTCCTCACCCATTTTTTAATGGCTGCCTGGTAGAACCTGTTATGTTAGAGGAATTGCAAGCCACTTTTCCTCCATGGATTGGGGTTTGCTGGCACTTTTCAAAGTCATTTGCTGCCCTTGCACCAAATGATGCTGTCCTGAAGTCCAAGTAAGGCTAATAGGAATAAGTCCATTGACTCTTACAGAAGGGGCCTGATCCTGTGGCTCACCCTGAAAGCTGGGCCAAACCACTGGGAGGGTCTGGGCCACCAAACAGAACCCCCAATAGATATCATGAAATCTATTTTCTATCACCCCATCCCTAGATCTCATCTGTCAGGGAAAGCTGGAAGCTGGTACCAAACAGACAGAAAGGCAGCTGGGAGTTATAGACCTATAAGCATTAGATTTGGAAGTTTATGGGCATTAAACATAGCCCCTAAGCTAAAAGCTTTGCTTGACATGTCCAGTCTTTCTATAGCAACACATTGTAAATTTGCATCATAATTCCTTTAAACAATGTCCTGTCATTAGACTTTAGTTTCCAATTCTTCTCTATGATTAACAATGCTGTTCTGACTACTCTTATACGTATATCCATATCCACTTATTGATCATTTCTGTAGGATGAATTTCCAGAAATGGGATTTTATGTTACCTTACTATGTAAAATATTGATATATATATTGCCAAATTACCCTCTGAGAAATACTTTCTTTAATTACAAAAGAGAGAAGGAATAACTTGCTATGGCCTTTTTGGAAGGCAGTCTGAGGTCATTGCCCAAAATATGAGAGGCCATACTCATGGACCCAGCAATTCCATTTTTAGGAATCTGTCCTACAGAAATAATTGCACCAGAAGCTGTTTACTGTGAAGCTACTGAAGCTTTAGCTTCAGAGCCACTCACTTGCATGGATGCTTTATATTTTTAATTACATAATCATATTCCTAAGAGGACTCCAATATTCTATAAGCTGAGTACCCACAAAACCTGGATCTACTATGACTTGTATATGTACTAAAACTATAAGTATATGTGCAATAATTAATTTTAAAAACCTAAATGCCTGGAATAGGGGAATTCCATTCTATAGCTCAGGGTTTCTCAACCTCAGCACTACTGACTTTGATCTCAATAATTCCTAGCAGGGTGTGGGGAGGAACGGGGGCTGTCCTGTGCATTGTTAGATGTTTAGCGGCATCTCTGGTCTCCTTCCCCCCACCAGTTATGACAACCAAAACTGTCTGTAAACATTGCCGGATATACCCTGCAAGGCAAAATGCCTCCCCCTTCCACTAAGAATCACCATAACCACACTGCTATAGTTAGGATATTTGTCCCCTCCAAATCTCATGCTGAAACTTGATCCCCAGTGTTGGAGGTGTGCCTAAGGGGAAGTGTTTGTGTCATGGGGTGGATCCCTCATGAATAATGCCCTCCTTTGGTGGGGAGTCAGTGAGTTCTCACTCTGTTAGTTCCCATGAGAGCCTGGCACATCCTCTCTCTCTCTCTCTGTCACCTCCTCTCTTGCTATGTGGTCTGTGCAGGTGCCAGCTCCCCTTCACCTTCCGCCATGAGTGGACGCAGCCTGAGGCCCTCACCAGAAGCAGATGCTGGCACCATGCTTCCTGTACAGCCTGCAGAACCGTGAGCCAAATAAACCTCTCTTCTTTATAAATTACCCAGCCTCAGGCATTCCTTTATAGCATCACAAAAGACTAAGAACAACCAGGCAAACTATACAACTATTGAAAGAATACCATCATTATGTAAGTATTGATGTGGGAAAAAGCACAAAATATCATTTAAGGGACAAAGCAAGTTGAAGATCTTAAGGGTAGCAGAGTCCACTCAGTAAGAAGAAATACATGTGTATATGCACCTACATTTGCATGTCTAGCATAGAAAAGCACAAAAGTGTCCAAAACAAGCCCTTACCAGTGGTTCCATCTGGGGAGGGCAGTGAGACGGGGCGGGGCGGGAGGAAATGGCGATGAAGAGAAATGTCCACGTCTAACTCTAAACTTGTCTGTATTGTTCTGTCTGTTACTCCAAAAAAGTTTCCTGTATTACTCATTCAAAAGTAAAGCGACTTATTTCCTGGAAATAAATTTAAAATGATGGTACCTGCTTTTCACACCACCTAGCGTGTACAAGAGTGTCCTGTTTCCCCACATCATCACTAACACTGGTGTCATCACTCTTTCCTGAAATGTCATAAAATATTTTACTATTTTACTTTGCAATTCTTTAAGAATGAGCTTGATCTGATTTTAATATTTATTAATCTTGCATTTCTTCTTAAGACTGCTGTCTGTCAACTTTAGCCACTTTTCTTAGGATTAACGCTGAGCTCTGATTGATTTTTAATATTTATGACTTCTGCATTTCTTCTAAGCGCTGTCTGTCTTTGCCCATGTCTTAGGTTACCTTTTGCTTTGACATAACTTCATCTGCAGTAGGGCATATGTGTTTACACAGAGAGGGAGAGAGAGAGAGAGAGGGAGAGGCAGCAACAGCAAAAGAGACCCTATTTTTTTAAAAAGTCAATCATATTTCATTTAGAATTACAGCCTTGGAGACCAAACCATCAGGACACAATAAAGATAAAAATAAAGTTGTCCTTGAATTATGATATGTCCTCAAATTTGAAATCTCAAGTTATGTTCATGTTCTTATTGTTTAATTAACAAACCTTTTAAATGCCCTCCACACCAGGAAAAACGTCAGGCTTTTATGGCTATAAAAGTGGAGTCTTAGACTCATGGACTTGTAAGTCCTTAGGAATCTTAGGAAACATATTTCAATCTACTCAATTTATAGAAGAGACAACGGAAGTTCTGAGAGGTCAAATACCCACATGACCTCCCAGTTAGGGACCCTGCTGCAAGTGGGAGCAGACATTTGGGAGGCCCCTGGCTCCCACCACTGCACACATCTTATAATTTATTCAACAGATGCTCATCTTATCCATACTGAGCACAGTGAGCTGTGTCACATACAAATATGTGTCACATATTTTAGAATATTCACATGAGTATTTTCAGAAAAGCTGTTTTATTGCACAAAAGCAAGCAATAAAAATAGCATAATGAAATAATGTTATTTCTGGTAGCAAGGATCCTGGCTCAAGTTTCAGGACTTTCTGGTCATTTCTGGTTTTCTTATAAGACAATCCTTACAGATGTTAACAAAACACTTACTTAAACAGCATGCTTTGATGCCTTTTTACTTTCTACAAAACAATCTCCTAATATAAATGCAGGCAGAACTGTTCTTAATGATTTCATTCTATTATTTGCCTTCATAGTAAATGCAACTGTACAAATTAATAAACTTACAGTTAAAAATTAGGTTCATTCATGTTTAACATTAGAGAATTAGGGACCCTCCACACACACTTTTCAAAATGTGTATCATGGCTGCTCAGGCACTGCCAGTGTTCCGGGGAGCTGAGATGCATCACTGCGCTCGGCACACAGCACCAGGGACAAGACGGGCATCCCCCATTTGTAAGTGCTTTCACCCTAGGGGATACCAGTCTGAGCTGCCTTTTGCTCTTCATACTTGGATGAGTTCTGGTGATATAATTAGAGAGACGTGAATGTTCAAAATTTGACACCAAATTTGCCTTTAGTCAATTAAAATAAGACTCTAATCCTGCCGTCAGAGCTGTAACACAAGTAAGGGCCTGAAAAAGGGCAAAATATTTTATGAGTTGTCTCTCTAAAACCCCTCAGCCTTTTTGAGGAATTAAAACCTGCATTCCTGACCAAGGCCAGTAATCAAAGGGGCAGAGGAGTGTTCTTTGTTCCTTGTTTTAAACCACATGAGATGGCTAAATGGAATTGTCCAGGCAAAGGTCATGGGATCATCTTCACCGGAGTTAAGGTAGACCAGGACCACCAGCCATACAGGACCACCAGCCATGGTTAAACAACAATAGCCCGATGCTAAACACACCCTTTAAAAGCTCAGTATTTCTGCTTAAAGGGAGGATGATGGTTCTTTAGGATGACAGTCTGCCATCCTCCTCCTTTGCTGGGAAATTAATAAACTTCTCTTTGCCTTTCCTCAAACCACTTGTCCTCATTCTTCCTTTGGCCTCAAGGACAAGTGCCGAACTTTCGGTAACAGAGCCACTTTCACAATATCCATTTGAAGTCGTTGAAGCTGCTGGTGTCCTTTGGACGAGAAGTCATTATTAACATGGGTTCTGAGACCACCAGGTCTGAGATGGCACAAACACACTCCAGGCCACACCCCCCACTCCAGGGGAACTGTGATGGGCAATGGAGGGAGAGGACTTGGCAAAGAAACGGGATCCCTTTCTATTTCCGAACCCCCCTTGCAAGCATCCCTCCCAGGCAACCCCAGACCTGCAGTCTGTCAGAGGCAGCCTCCTTGTCTGAGGCCCAGGCTAAGGTACAGCAGGTCTTAAGTAATCTTGGGAAAGGCTACACCTTACAAGGTTTTGGTAGCTTAGTGCAGTGATTCATGTGGAAGCTGGCAAACTTTTTCTGTAAAGGGCAAGTCTCTACTCAATTCCACCTTAGACAATGCATTCATGGATGGGCATAGCTGTGTTCCACTAAGACCTTTTTTACCAAAACAAGTGGTGTTAGAATTAAAGCCAGGTGTTCAAACAAAAACTTGCACACAAATTTTCATAGCAGCATTATTCAGCCAAAAGGTGGACACAACTCAAATGTCCATCAACTGATGAATTGATAACTAAAATGTGCTATACTCATGCAATGGAATATCATTCAACCATAAAAAGGAATAAAGTTCTAATACATGCTACAACATGGATGAACCTTGAAAGTATTCTGCTAAGTGAAACAAGCCAGAAACAAAAGGTCACATATTTTATGATTCCATTTATATGGAATATCCAGAATAGATAAATCATAGGAATAGAAAGCAGCTGGTGGTGCCAGGACTGGGGGGAGGGGAAATGGGAGTGACTGTTCATGGGTACGGGTTTCCTTGGAGTGATGAATGTTCTGGATTATTTAGTGGTAATGGTGCACAACATCATGAATATACCAAATGCCACTGAAATATACACATTAATAGATAAATGGTGAATTTTATGTGTATTTTACCACAATAAAATTAATTAATTAGGATTTTTTTCCAAGGGCAGTGGGCCAAATCTGGCCTGAGGGCCGTAGTGGCTGATGCCTGGTCTGCAGCCACACCGCCTGCCTGTGTGACTGAAAGTTCTTCAGCCTGTCTGTGCCCCAGAAGCCTCTGTGAGGATCAGGAGAGTAAATCCTTAGAAAGAGCTTAACCTGTGGAGTGTGGACAGATTCAGGGGGTGTTGGGTGTTATTATTACTGTTGTTACTGTTGGTGGATCTGTTAGAGTCAGGGAGCCCTTTGAGGAGTTGAGGAAACCTGTGACATTTCTCTTCAGAAAAAAAAAATGCACCTATGCATACAAGTGCAAGTTCCCCAAGGTGGCTGTAACTGGCTCCATGAACAAATTTCAATGACCCTGTAGGTTTTTTAATAATCCTCTTCCTTAACTCACTACTTGACCTTTTGAATTGTTTCCCAGGAATGGTGGCTTTTCTGAAAGACAAAGGAGGTGAGATTCTGAAGGCCGCTGGGCAGACTTCCTGAGGCCAAGATCCACCCTCCTCACAACCTGCCCCAAGGCACCTGGCCCCTCCTTTAAAAGCCCGTGATCTCTGTCAGTCGGAGAGAGGGATTTGGGGCAGCTTCTCCCATCCTCCCAACAGCACATCTGTCGTATTAAACATTCCTTTCTTCCGTGGCAGTCCTCGTAGTCTCAATAATGGGATCTTTGTGGAAGCCCCTTGGGGTTTCAACAACAAGGTCACAAGCCTGGGCAGAGGCAGGGGCTTAACTAGAGCCCCCAGACTCCCCCGTCACCCCAGCTGACACCATCAACAGGGTGTAGCGGTTGAGAATGGGAAGAGGCCCCAGGAGTCTCGGCCTGGGCAGGTGGAGCCCTCAAGAGAAGGCTGGAGGGGCTGGAAATTGGGGTGGGGCCTTCATGAGAGCACAGGAGGGTCCCAGAGCCAGACCACCTGGGGAACAGATTATCTAGACATTCCTGTGAGTGGCTTTCTCTGGCCATTCAGTCACCAGCTGCACCCAGGCCTTAGCAGGTTGAGGTGCAGGGCCCAACCTGTGCCTTGGACACAGCTGGCATAACAGTGGAGGCAACAGGGACAAGGAGATGTTACACTGGAAGGGTCTGCTAGCTGTTACCCAGGCTGTATTGACTGTGTTTTCTTATTTTCTGTATTCCTGATGCTCTGATCTTTGAGATCCTGTCCCTCCAGGGGGAGCTAATCGCTATGGACAGCACATGACTCTTGCAAGTACACCTTGGCTATGCAAACCAGCCAGTCCAGAGCCCACACCCCACTATCTTGTAACAGAGGTAAAGGTCTGAAAAAGGGCAAAATGTATTATGAGTTGTGTCTTTAAAACCCCCCACCCTTTTTGGGAATTAAAACCTGCATTCCTGCCCAAGGCCAGTAATCAAAAGGCAGGAAAATATTCTTTGTTCTTTGATTTCTAGTATCTTAAACCACAGGAGATGGATGAACAAAATTATCCGGAGGTCACAAAACCATCTTCACCAGAGATGAGGTCGACCAAAACCACCAACTAATATTAAACAACAATAGCCCAGAGCCCTAACATGTGACACTGGTCACGTAGGCCTGAGCCCAACCTCTGAAAACCTCCTTTCAAAAAGTCCTACATTTCTGCTTAAAGTCAGGATGGTGGTTTTTTTGAGATGCTAGCCTGTTGCCCTCCTCATTTGACAGCAAATTAATAAACTTCTCTTTCCTTTTCCTCAAACCACTTGGCCTCCTTCTTCCTTCTCACTGATTTGGCCTTGGGGACAAGTTCCAAACTTTCAGTAACAATCTTCTTTAACAAACTCTCACACACCAGCCAATACTCCCCTGCCCTAAACTACCCCAGGGCCAGGAACCAGCAACTAGAGACCATTCTATAGCCCAGAGCCTGTCCAAGTTTTTCAAACTGTCCAATGGTAAACATACCATACCAACCCTGCCTCGCCCATTCCCTCCTGAGAAAACCCCAACAAATGCTCTGGGCCATGCTCCCCATCTCGCCCTGTGTGGCCCTGCATGGTGTGATGTGGCCTTTTGTTTCTAGAATTCTGTGAATATAAGCTTCTTCCCTCGTGACAGTCACTTCCATGTCTGCATGCCTTACCACACCCGATGAAAGCAAATCCTGGGTCCCATTTTAACACATGCACCTGCCAGCTATGCTGGACCTGATCGTCACATACGCAGAGGGAATGGGACTCGGACAGAGCCACGGTGACGGGAGTGAAGGACAGCAGAAGCCCAGTGCTGGCTCCACGACACACAGTCCAGGCCAGGGGCAGTCAGCCACTGCTGTCCTGCAGCGCAAGAGTTCAAAACAGGCAGCGTGAAAGAAAGCACCAAGTGCAAGCCTTCTCATTCTCTACTGACTGGTTACTGGCAAATTCTCCTCTCCTCTCGCAGTCCTGCGCTCGTTCCCTGCACACAGTTCATCGTCACCCCCACCTCTGAGGCCCCAAGTCCCTCCGGCCCCAGAGGGACTGTTCCGAGGGCTCATCTGTGAATCTTCTCACTTGGAAATAGCAATTCCCAGCGTTGTGCACTCAATAGAAGAGAATTAAGTTTCTAGTTCACAGTAGTCCCCTCTCACTGGCAGGGCTTTCCTTGGCCCATTGGTGGAGAATTCCTTTAAATAAACGTGGACCTGATTCTCCTCCACAAGACGTTGCTCCTGTTGTGCTCTCTGTCTTTACTGCTCTCCTTTGCACCTGACCCGTCAGGTTCCAGAGCCCAGCTGGTGTGCACACGCTGCTAAATGCAGGTGCCTCCCAGTAATCCCTGGGAATTTCCTACTCTTTTCTGGGGAAACCCCAAGGAGGAAAAAAAATAAAATTCAAAAAGTGAAGTGGCATAAGTACCCTGTTTCAAAATAAGGAGAAAGGAGAAACACTCAGGATAATAATAATTGTATTAATAACTGTCTTAATAATAATAGCTTCCATTAGGTAGATGTCCTGTGTGCCAAAAGTTACTCTGGGAGCATCTCTGTTACTGTGTTACTCTGGGAGCACCCCATCACTGATTATTGAGACAAGCCCCCTGGTGGGTATCTGAAGAGGCTCCTCTTAACTGGGTGTCTCTGCTTTGCTCCTGCCCCCATTTGCACCCTGCCTTGGCCACACACAGCTCTTGCAACCCCAGTTCCACCTTCCAGGTATAGGGGTCCTACAGGGGCTCTGACCGGAGCACATGTTGTATATTTTCTTCCTCCTCTTTCAGATAAACTCCCTTTTATTGGTAGGGGAATGAATGGTGGACATACTTGGGGCTTAGAACAGAGACATGTGCTCTCCCGTAAATGCTGAACATTTCATTTGAGCCAGAATTTGAGAGCCAGACAGCCTCAGTTCAAATCCCAGCTCTGCCACTCCTAGCCACGTGACCTCATCGCTCTGTGCCAGTGTCTTCCCAGTCAAATAAGACATGAAAGCAAGGTCAAAATGTGCACATCCATATACTTGTAGACTACAACGTCAGTGGAACTAGGAAGAGCATGAAGTGGAACAAATTGCTAATTCTGCAAAACTCCATGTCAGTAGATTAAATACGTGTTTACAGAACTGCCGAAAGCCAAGTGGAGCAACGTCACACAAGAAGCACTTGGATGACCTTCCCCCGGAGTCTTGGTATCGGCTTAAATAAAGACTCAGGCATCTCATGTGGCCAAAATAACTGTCACAGTTTTTGGAGCGTCAGTGATAAAAAAGAAGAGGGGAGAGAAAAAGAGGGAGGAAGGAGGGAAGACAGAAGGAAAGAAAGAGGAAGAGAGGGAGAGAGGAAGGAAGGAAGAGAAGAGAGGAGGGAGGGAGGAAGGGAGAGAAGGAAACTGTTGTTTAGGGATCAGTCACCTGCTGATTATTCAGTGTCACTGTATTTTCTTAAGAAGAATATGTATATATGTGTGTGTGAATGTATATATATAACTTCACTTCTGCGATTTCCATATACTCCTCAGAAACATTTTTTATTGAGATTTTTCTCATTAAATTGTTGCTTTTGTACAGGTGGTGCCCTGCAAAATGGTTTCAAAATTAACTCCCCTCTTTCCTTATGAAAAAAAAATTTCATCTGTAAAATTTGGTTCTGCTATTAAATAAGGCATCCAGTTTAATGTAAATGGGCTACTAAAATACTCTCACAGACTCGACATTAAATATCACCACTTCAGCAAGATAAAATCTGAACATCAATATTAGATGAGGTTGTCATGGTAATATAAGTTATAAATTTGTAATCCACTGAAGCAAGTAATGGGGATGCAATTAGCAGCATAGTCAAAGGATTTGATAAAAAACCAGAGCTATTTCTGTTATCAGACGAGCGAGTATTCCAAATGTTTTCCTAAGGACGAAATGTGCTCCTACATAATGGGATAAGAGCCACTCTAAAATGAGAAGTCGATCTCACTTGGATACATTTTGTTGGAAAACACTCACTAGGGGTCAATTCCTGCTCCAACTGGTAGAGAACTCAGCAGACCGTGATATGTCATCACCAGATTCCACTCAAGGATTAATGGCTCCAACGAACCAGTTGCCTCTCTAAGTCTTCCTGTAATGTTACACCCAAGTGTGACTCTTCCCACCATTCCAGTCCCCTTTACACACCAAGGGGTAGAGGGTGGCTTTTCACAAGTCACAGAGGAACAGGGCACATGGATAATCCAGTCCATGTTCTAAACCATCTCTCTTGGTTCAGGCCAAGTCATAGTACTCGGGGGACCTGCCAAAACAGAAGCTCGCCTTCCCTGGGGTGGGTGGGGTAGTAAGGGACGGGATTTGTTTAGAGCCATCTCTCATCATGAGAGAAGGCCGCAATGTCCCTGGAAAGATATTGTCTGATTCTGCTACTAAGTTGCTTCAAATGACCTTGAAAGGTTAAGGGATTTCTGTAGCTGCTCCACTCCATATATAAGGGCTGCAAAAATGAGATTTCGGGACAGCGCCTGTGACCTTCACAAACTGGAGCCGAGGAGGCAGGAGCGGGGCTGGGCTACTTGCCCTTCTTTGCACCCTGGCAGGATATCGGTTCACCTGCAAATTCATCTTTAAGGTACGGTGTGTTGAGTTTGTGTTGTCAAGCGTGGGAACATCTCCCATCTTGGGCTAGGAATTGAAACAGATACCTCTCCTCATACATGTGTCCTTTGTTGGCCACTTGGACTCATTTTCTCCTTACCTTGAACTCCCTACCCTGTACCAGTTGGGAATAACTTAGGCCAGTAGATTTCTTTCATCTGTGATTTTTTCCGTCTTTTCCTAAATATCAATGATGCAGGAATTTCAAGTTAAAGAGTGTGGAAAAAGCCAGAGATCAGTGTCCATCTCACTGAGAAAGACTCTGTTAAGATTAACCAAAATAAACACTGTATCTCAGGTTGATTGATGGATAACTCAGTCCCAAGGAAACATTCATTATAGGTCCAGACCATGGAAGCTTCTCAGGAAGCTTGATGGTCAGGTGGATTAATCTTTAATTTGGCGTTTCTACTTGTCTGAATAATCTGGGACTTGGGAAATTAAACTGTAGAATTTTCTTTTGTTTTAGTTTGTACAATTGACTGTTCTCTAACCCCTCGGTAGATAGACACAAGTGCACGAGCCTTACACCAAGTCAAGGTTCAATAAATGTTATTTGAGTAAGTTGATATTTCATTTAAAGTTTATTTTAAAAGTGAGTCCTAGTCCTCTTTAAGTGTAAGTTAATTAGTAAAGTAAACTTAAGAATTGCCATTGGAATTATGACTTTTCCAAATTGGTGATGATTTACTGCAAATAGAACTAATTCTCTCAATTGATGTAAACTATAGCAAAAACTACTCTTGCTGTGGGGGATGCAGAGAAATAGAATTACTCATTCATCCAAGAATAGTCTCCTTTTGTGAAAAGCCTATCATCTAATTACTGATATTTGCCCTCACATATGTGTGAGGCAACCACATCCTCATCTGGAAGTGAAGAAACTGAAACACAAAGCCCTGTCATTGTGAAGGTGAAGGTACAGACTATTACTCCCTTGAACTTGATGCTGATCATTTTCCTGACTATTAGAGCCACAGGGACCTCAATGAGCCTGTAGACCAAACACTGTGACTCACAGATGAGGAGACTGAAGGGAAGTATGTTTTCCAAAATCTAGAAAAGAAGCTTATTAAGCAAAGTCAATGAAATCCATAAAATAAAAAGCATTTAACCATGTATTTAAGATATAATGATATGGTTACAATAATAGTTATATATAATATATTATAGTAATATAATAATATAATATAATACTATACTATATACTATATATAATATACTATATACTATATATAATATAATAATATTATAGTAATATATGGTTAATAGTTATAACTATAAGCCAAATAGCATTCAAAGAAAATAGGAGAAATAGAAATTATAATTGGCCATTTACCATACCTATCTACCCTTAGAACTTTGAACATCTTTTTACTTACCTCAAACTATGCATCTTTCCTATTAAGGTAAGAATGCAATAAAACTGGCTAAAGCTTATATTTATTTGTTTAAATGATGATAATTTTTTTTATGTTGGAAGCAAAATTGACACGTATGTATTGCTTCTCTATCGGCACTGCCTTGATTCATTTATTTATTAATTCAACAGATATTTTCTGAGTGCCAGCTGCTTTCCAGGGTCTGTCCTGGGGTGGCACATTCAGATATATTATCCTGAGTACACGACCTTAAGCTATGTTTGTGTCTTTTCACTAAAAAGCAAATACATTGATAGCCTGGTTTCTTCTTTCCTAGAGAAGGCTGGAAGTACCTCTACAGAAGAGGGTCTTGTCAGTCCACAAATTTCCCAACACTCCCGTAACTATAGAGGGCAATATGGACTGTACATTAAACACGTCATGGCACATGGACTGTGACCTGCAATCATACCTCTAGGAGCTTATGCTATACATATACTTTTATACATGAAGAAAATGTATGATTCACTCTGGAATTTTTTGTAATAGACCCAAACAGGAATTAATTTAAATGTTAAATAAATTATGGCACATCCATAAACAGATTACTACATAGCCATGAAAAACAATGTGTGCTGGTAAGGAAATATTTTCTTAAGTGAAAAAAGCAAAATGCAGAACAATGTATATAGTACAATCCTGCTTGCAAAAAAGAAAAAAGAAAATACTTCGTATCATGCATATGCACATATAAGCTTTCACCAAAATGGAAATATAAATGAGACATCATGAACAGCAGGTATGTTTGAGAAGTGTGGCTGGCAGCAGCAAGGAAGGAGGAGAAAGACCTTTACTTTTAGTCTTATGTCCTTCAGTACTTTTTGAAATGTTTTACCAAGTGCCTGTAACTACATTCATATTTTTAAAAACATGATCTTAAAGGAGCATCTTTGCTGATAGTGTAAAACCGTGTAACCCTTTGACCAAATTACTCTGGGAATCTTCTGACAAGAAGAATTGAATAGATTGTGACACGCGCTAATTTTCATATGCGTCCCCAAATATATGAATTATCACAACGAAAGGGAAACGAGGAAAACAAACTGCCCTAAACACTCAGGGGAAGAGGAAGGTGAACGCTGCTCTGGTCTCGGTGCCCTTGCGCTCATGTGTCACAAGCGCTGAGGGTGTTGGCTCCTCCCAGAGGCTCACTGTGTCCCCTGCCCTCTCCAGCCGCCCTCCCGAGTGTGTCGCATCTAGACCCGGCTGCCTCGCTAAGGCCCCTCGGGTTTCTGAGAATCGTGCTGTATTGACCAGCTAGCCCAGCACATGCAGAAGGCACGCCGTGTGGGTGGGGCAGTGGGACAGCCACCGCCGCCACGTCTTTATTCTCACTCAGCAGCGAGAGGGATGAACGAGGCTTTGCTCCAGATAGTCTATTTTCTGAAAGAAAAAAACATATTTCTGGAAATACGTTTTGAGAAATCAGACCCTTGCTAGAACCTACTTTTTTACAAAAGATACATAGCCTATTTTCTGTTCCAGAAAAAAATAACATTGATTAGTGACAGCCAAAAAGCCACGGGGCTGGCAATTTGGTGAGGGGAAAGGGAGAAACAATATTTTAGCCGAATTTTGTATTTTAGCCAACTTGCCTTTTTGAAATCCTTTAATAGCAGCAGAATATAAGATTTTCTAGAGAAGTGATCACATTTAGCTCAAAATTCTTTGGAGCATTTTGACAGACTAGTGAGCTGTGTCAGGGAATTGTGGGTTCTTCGTCCACTGGACACAGTGTATGAAGGACAGTGTATTAAGCAAGGTCCTTGCCCCATGGTAGCTGAGTGTACTTGAAGGGACAAGAGCATGGGGTCAAAGCCACAGAGAATGGAGACCTGGCCCCTGGTCCCACCCCAGCCTGGCACAGAAACTTTCCATGCTTCGGTGGAGCTGGCAAACCCAGGGGCACCTCTGTGCACGGCAAGACGAGCTCAGTGACCTCCCAGTCCCCTTCCAGCCACAATTAGGTGACTAGATTTCAAATTGAACAGCATGGATATGACCATATAAACCTGGGGTGGTTAGCGGTGACGTGGGAGGTGAACTCTACTTTTACTTTGTGGTGTTTTATTTTAACTCTACGTGCACCCAGCGCATGTTTCTCCTGGCATCTAAGGCAGGGAATCTATAGGTTTCTCCATTAGTCCATGTAGGGCTCAAAAACTGGTAACCCAAAGGCCACTTCTGGCCAACAGACATGTTCTGATGCTCTGCATAGTGCTTTAATATGTCTTAAATTTATTGCCAATGTTTTAAAATGAAGAGATTACACAATTTTTAAAAAATTAATATTTCTGAGGCTGGGTGCAGTGGTCACATCTGTAATCCTAGCACTTTGGGAGGCTGAGGCAGGAGGATTGCTTGAGGCCAGGAGTTGGAGACTAACCTGGGCAAGAGTGAGACCTCATCTCTACAAAAGAATTAAAAAATTAGCCAGGTGTGGTGGCATGTTCCTGTAGTCCCAGCTACTGGAGAGGCTGAGGCAGGAGGATCACTTCAGCCCAGGAGTTTGAGGCTACAATGAGCTATCATGACACCACTGCACTGTAGCCCAAGTGACATCCTATCTCAGAAAAGACAAACAAAGAAAAGCAAAAATAAAATCAATATGTCCAGCTTCTTTTGACAAACTTGAATATCAGGCAATACTGGGACCATACTTCACTGGCAACAATTGGAGTTGAGTGGCAGTGTCTCTTATAAATGGACCATAGTGTGTGGTGTGGCTCATACCTGTAATCTCCGTACTGTGGGAGGCCGAGGTGGGAGGATTGCTTGAGGCCAGGAGTTTGAGACCAGCCTGGGAAACATAGTAAGTCCCCATCTCTACAAAAATAAGAAAAAAATTAGCTGGGCATGGTGGTGTGCACTTGTAGTCCCAGCTACTTAGGAGGCTGAGACAGGAGGATCACTTGAGCCCAGGAGTTCAAGGCTGCAGTGAGCTGTGATCACCACTGTACTCCAGTCTGGGCAATAGAGTGAGACCCTGTCTCAAAAATAAATAAATAAATAATATTTTTTAAAAATGAGCCATGCATTCTAGAATTTCACAGAGAGCCTTCTAAACATACCTGGATTCCACAAGCTTCTGGGTTTGTGGTCCTTGATTTGTACATAAATAACCTTAGGATATAAATTAGACAACCCAGGATTTTATCAAGCACTTCCTGTGTCAGGCGCAAAACATTCTCCACGACAGTTTTTTCAACTGAAAACTGGTTAGCCTTGAGAACCGATATGTTGTCCCATTTCACAGATGAGAAAATAAGGACTTAGTTCAAGTCGCTCTTGTGGGAGGCAGAGGTCTCCTAACTCCTAGTCCAGGGCTCTTTCCATGACACACGTAGGGCTGAGTTTCAGGACGCTGCTGGCTCCAGGCTGGGGACATCTCCGTGTGCATGGAAAACATAACACAGCAAACAATGGCCCTTAATTCCTATCTGTCGATAGTGTCTGGAAGATGCATGTGCTTTTTTCTTTTTATTTTGAAATAATTTTAGATTTAGAGAAACTTACAAAGATAGTACAGAGTGTTCCTGTATACCTGTCGCGCAGCTTTCTCTAATATTAGCATCTTACAGAGCCATGGTGAACTTATCCAGACAATGAAATTAGCACTGGTGCAATAACATTCACTGCAGGATTTATTCGGATTCTCCCAGTTTTTCCCCTATTGTATTATCTTTTTTTCCTGCTCCAGGATCCATTCCAGGACACTACATTGCATGTATGTGGTGTATGTGCATCGTGTCTCCTTATTCTCCTCCAGTCTGTGAGTTTCCAGTCTTTCCTTCTCTTTCACGACCTAGACACTTTTAAGGAGCAGTGGTCAGGTATTTCATAGAATAGCCCAGAATGTGAGCTTGTCTGCAGTTTTCTCATGAATGGACTGAGCTTTCTGGGATTAGGAGAAGTATATCACAGAGGCAACGTGTCCGTCTGTCGGATGGTCTCAACAATACTTATCACTGGTGATGTGACCCTTTCTCAGCTGGTTAAGCTGGTGTCTGTGTCTCCACTATAAGTTGCTATTTTCCCCTCAGCTACTGAGTCATCCCGGACTCAAGAGGAGGGGAATTCAGCTCCGCCTCCTTTGGGTGGGAGCATCAAACAATCTGTGATCTTATGTTAAAACCACCCCAGTAATTAGTACATTTTTGGAGAGATATCTTTGATGTTATGCAAATATCCTGTTTCTCCTTAAAGTTTCACCCACGAATTTTATCGTGGATCAGTGGATTCTGCCTGCTGCAGTCGCTACTGTGGGACCCTGGTGAGTTTCCGCTTCCCCCGCTCCTCCCACGCTACTCACTGGAATTCCTCTGAGAAGAACAGCTGCTCCTTCTCCTCCACTTATTTGTTTCAATAATTTCTATCAATTTGGATTCGTTCTTTGGGTTGTCACTAAGATCAGGTTATTTATTTTGTTGTTCAAATTGTTCCATCTTTGGATATGGGGGATGCTTTCAAGGTGGCTCCTCCATGCTCCTGCAATGCCCCCACCTATTTTTCTTAAGGCTTTCTTACTTTTCTGCACTTCAAAATGTGTCCAGGGTTTATTTACAGAGGTTGGGGCTCTGCATAAGATGATCGGGGGATAAGTGGGAAAGAAACACAGTAAATAGCAATTTTTCTCTTGAAAGGAGATAAAAATAATTTTTCAAAACCTTTTTTTGGTAATAATTTCAAGATTACAAAAAGTTAGAAGAACAGGTCAAAGAACTCCCATATACCCTTAGCCCAGACACACCTATCATCCCCGCTTTACCTGCTTGCTTTGTCATATGTCTTATCCAGCTACATATCTTTTCTGAACCATTTGAGAACAAGTTGACACATCATGACCCTTCACCTCTAAATCCTTCACTGGGTACTTCCTAGAACAGTCATTCCCTTACATAATCACAGCACGATTGCCAACTTTGGGAAATTTAACATTGATACAATCCTGTTATTGTCCATATTCCAATTTAGTCCATTGATTCAATATTGACCTTTATAGTATTTTGAAATTTAGTTTTTGAACAGATCCACTAACTAGACTGATGTTTATGGCCTTACTGGTCCTCATCCCTGGCATGGTGCCCATATCTCCCCTCTCCACAAGGCTCCTATTTATTGGATTTGGTTGACAAGTCTCCCAACCATGCCCACAGAGACTCTCCATATTGAGAGCACAGGTGGGACCTGGATGGGTCCAAGCAACGCCCTTGCAGAGCATCTTGGGATAATGATATTCTATGATGACAGATACAAACTAGTCCTTATTTTTGTCTAGGGTAGGTGAACTTTCCCCTAAATGAATGGGGAAAGTGTGGAAGGTGATGACAGGACCTTTGGCATCAGACAGCTTGCGTTCAGAGCACAGCACCAGCATTTACTGGTTCTGTGATTTAGACAAGAATTTAAATTTTCTATGCCTGGCTTCTTGTTCGATAATGGGAAATAATAAGACCTACTTCCTAGAGCCCTTGATATCACTAAATGAGATAATTTTCAAGATTGCATTGGCAATAGCAAAATATTCATTGTTCACTGTCACTTCTGTGATGTCAGCACCTGATGAGTGGACACTCTGGGGACTGTAAAAGCAGCAGGTCTGGGAGAGATTCCTGGCTCTCCCCAGCGTTAGCTCTGGGACTGGGGGAGAGTCAACTTTTCAGACTCATGTCCTCGCCCACAAATATGAGAATAATGAAACCTACCACACTATAATGAGGATTAAACGAGACAACACCAAGCTAGATGGCTAATGGGAATATAGATGATGATGTTCATGAGGCACATTTATTATGAACCAGATATTACATCAAGTGCTTTGCATGCTACATTATTTCACTTAATTCTCAGAACAATGCATTTTTATATGAGAAAATTAAGCTTCAGAAAGGTTATATAGGTTTCCCATGGTCACATGAACTCAAAGTCACAGTGATTTCCCTAATAATTGTTGATGTCCCTCCTTCATGACTTGGTGCCACCCCAATCAATTCAGGTCAACCCCAGAGGGAGCTACAAGGCTGAGTCATTATGGACACATTCAGTACAAGCATTTTTTTTTTCTTGGAAGTCCTTTCTCAGTTAACATTTCCAGCTATTCGAGAACTCACTCGGATTGCCCCAGACCATCTTTTATTTCCCCCGAGCCTCTTCATGTGACACAAATACACTGTCAGAAAAACCTGAAGTGACTTTGAAGGATATTAATTATAAAGAAACTACGGAGAGAGACTCAAGACTTAAATTCAAATAGCGTGACAGAATTTTAGAGGGGAGGTTAAAAGGAAAATGTTTCTTCAAAAGGTGCGAAACTGAGCAGAACCACTTCCGTGTGATGCTGTGGCTTCCATCTGCAAAGGTGAAGGGGGACGGGAGGGAAACCCAATTTGCTCCCTGTCCGGTGGGGCCCAAAGGTGGAGGGAGGGGAGGACCCATCGAACGTCTCAGGCACTGTCAGTTGGAGCCATCTCGGCACCTGGGCCTAGTCACGTCGGACCTAAAGGTATTTTCACCTGGATGGAAACGACCACCTGGGAGGAAACGGAGTGACAGTGAGTCCCCCCACACCCCGCACCTGTAGAGGCAGAATCTCCAGGTGACAGGACTCAACAAACAGACAAACAAACTTTTTTTGTGCTGGTGTCAGAAGGAGTCTAGTTTTTGTGTGTTGAGTCCTTATCATAACACATAAAACTGGTAACAGTGGGTACGTCTGACAGAAAGTACTGGAGAGGAGAAGGGAAGTTTGTCTCGATGTCATAAGCAGGGAGCCATCTTGGGAAAATAAAGTCAATCTAGTTCCGCCTTGACAAGGAACTGATGATTTGCACATTACTCAGAGCAAACTCAACCGATACCTGCTTCTCACATCCGTTCCTTGCTGTCCGGTAGGCCGGGTGGCGTGAGGGTGATGACACGGGCTTTGGAGACGGGCAGGTTTGAATCCCAGCTCCACCGCCATCGACAAGGTGGCCTTGGCAACGACTTGCCTCTTTGCGCTTCCTCTGTAAAATGAGGATAAGAACAGGATTGTTGTCAGAATTGAAGGCCCGTTGTCGAGCACTTTGAAGAATGAAGGGTATTCACTAAGCACTCAATAAAGAGCATAAAAATAAGCCAGAGACCACAGACCTGCAGCCCCCAGCCAGTAGGTGAAGGCTTGGAAGCAGGTGTCACTGACCCCCGAACTCATTTCCGATCCCTGTTGCTGGCCCAGGGCTGAGTTTCCGTTGCCAATACCAGTGCATTTTACCCTACAGTCCATCATAAAAAAGAAAAAAGGGAATATTTCCCTGTACCCATGAGTTTACAAAAATAGGGGAAACAAAAAGATAAATGCAGTGAACCTGATTTTTAGAGGTGAGCGGGAGGAGCAGATACTATTCCTAAGTGTTTATTTGACAATAACCAGAATAATTCATTGACGAGGCTTTCTGGCCACTACAGTTATTTAAATTTGCTGCCTCTGATTTTCAAGCCACTGGGGATGGAGGAAAACACAGTTATCTGGGAGTCAAGAAAAAGAAATGATCTATATTCTTAGAGAATCTCAGGATTAGAGGAAATTAAAAAGAAATCAAAAGCACACACGCGCTCCCCTGAAAATCTCTTCCCCTCCAATCTGCATACCCCATGGGATGAACGTAGCAAGTTGAAGCTTAGAAGGGGTGAGTGTAAAGATCTGAAATTGGGTTTATAAAAAAATCAATTGTACAAGAACAGAATGGAGACACCTGAGTTTGAAAAGTTGCTCATGTGAAAAATCAGAGTTTAATTTTATAGATCTTTCAAAGTGGCTCAGGAGGGCTCAGGTACCTGATGGCTTTATGTGTCTGCACATTTCTTAGTATTTCTAATTTCTGTGACAATAAAAAACACTGCCAATCCATCCCACGGTAGACCACAGTGGTTTCCCTTCTTCCCAACCCCACAGAGAGAACAACTTGAGAACATGACACTTTTCACTCTCATCTGAGCCCCGAGGGGGCGCAGTGCCATGTGCCTACGGCATATAGAGGATGGTTTTCCCTGCCTGGGCCAGGTGCAGGTGCAGAAAGCACCTGTCAGGGCTTAGGTTTCCCATCAATACCCCCAGGGAAAAACAGACATCTTTTATTCTCCCCTGTCTTATTTTGGTATTTTCCTAAAAATGCTTTTCTAAAATTGCTATCAATTCTGTCCCTTGAGGATACAAAGCAGGCAACACCAGCTAGCACCACGCTGCTCACAGTGAGCACAGTAAACGAGACCAACAAATATAAATCAAGTAAAAAAAATGGGGGAATAGCATGGCATAGCTGGTCTAAAACAAAATGCATTCTTCTTAGAGAAGTTCTTATAGATTGTCATAACCCTACATGCTGAAGTTCGGGTTTCCCAGCAGTTCCCAGCAAAACAAGCAGCCAGGCTGTGACATAACATGAAGGGACTGAGCCTGGTCATTAGCACAGTGGCAACTGTCAACTTTAGCAAGATGGTCACTCCTGAAACATTCTCAGCATCACTCAGCGAATGCGATTATGGGGCCTGACCACTAAGAGCCACAAATATAACACCCTAAATGACGTAAGGGTGAAACCCATCACCAGGAGCTTTGTTAAAGGCTTCTCTGGACACGGTCCAACACTGGGCCCTGGACGAGATGGGAAGCCTCTTATCCCTGTGACCTAAGGCTTACTAATTCTGACAGCCCAGCAACAGAGAAAAATAAATCTCAAATAGTGAGTCAATAAGAAGCAACGCATTTGATATCATGTAGAGATTACAGACAAGAAGAATGTATGTAGGTGGTGGTTCAAATTCAGTTAACATTTTTGATGCTTGCCAGGAGTGAGGCAATACACTGTGAGCTCCCTGAGGACAAGCATGTGGCATGTGGGTAGATGGATTTTGGAGAATAAATGGCTGGCAGTGTATGAGGCACCTTCCTCTGTATTACCACACTTCATCTCCACTGCATGGGTAAGGAAACTGGGGCTCAGAGCGAGGGAAGAGCCCGCCTGCCCAAAGTCACAATGTTGACAGCAAGTCCTCTGCCCTCCCTCTCAGCTCCCTTTCCCTCCTGGCTGTCAGAGCACAGCCTCCAGGCCTGCAGGACAGCTGTGTCCACATGTCCCCTTGGGGGGGGCTGAGGCTTGGTGAAGAACTCAGATCCCAGTTGCTGCTTGAATGACAGCAATAGCCCATCTGGCCAGCCAGGGTGGCATTTGCATGCTGGGGTGCAGAGCAGGAAAGGGGGCTGCTCAGAGAGGCTCCTAGGAAGGAAGGAGGCAGAGAGAAAGGACACAGTTCAGGGTGCCCTGCAGGGAGAGCACAGGGAGGAGGTTTTGGGAAAAGCTAAGGAAGATATAAGGCTCTCTCTGTAGACAGAGAATGCATCCCCTAAGAGGGGCAAGGAGGTAGCCCTCAGACAGCACCCAGTCAAAAGCATGTTTTCTTTGGCCGGGACGGTGTTGGACTCCCTTTTGAAAGTGGCTTCTTGAAGCAGAGCCTGTGCCCTTCAGACCCTAGTGCTGCTGCTCCCCTTTGACTTTGCGATGCTTGCCTGGCCCCTGAGGGCATCTGAGCTCATGACCCCTCCATAAGTCCTTCCAAAGGTCAAGGTCTCGGCCACTGCACTCAAGCTACTCCATGAAAACACAGCCCCTCAAAGTGCTTCCTGACCCAAAGAGAATGAACAGGGGAAGCAGACCCAGCACACATCAGATTCTTCACAGCCTGATTTCCTTTGGGCTCACTGTGATTTAATTTACTCCTTGGGTGTGTGGACACCACCTGGCTTTCAGCTATTCCCCTTAATCCACCGCATGATTATGCAACTACAATGTTTGCTAGAACAAATCCTTCTTCCACATCCAATCCACACCTTCCTCCCAAACAGTGGATGCGAAATGCCTGCTGATGTGAGCAGGCCATGTTCCTGCCCAGGCCACCTTGTCTTCTTAGTGCAGTCTTTAGCATAAAATGTTCACCCTACATTTTGAGAAAAGAAAAAAATTTCACTGGTACCTATTTCATCAAACTATCCTTTCTCTGACTACCAGATACCTAACAGGAACTTGAAATTTTTAGGAGCATTTTGTAACAGAGGAATCTGTGAATAAATTATGCACAGGAGAGGTGTTATCTTTTGCATACTTAAATTACAGGTTCTGCATTTAATACCTTTCTCCCAATTCAAAGGAAGCACTGTCTTCTTATGTGGCATTTGTTCTTCAGGAAAATGAGATGCCTTAGAGACCCCTGGAGCCTGAACTAAAGCCTCAGGAAACAATTGCTATAGGGGACACTCATTCCACACCCTCGCTCCACGAGTGAAAGTGTAGAATCTGATGTAGTTTTGTTAACAGCTTCTCCTTCCTTGTTCAGTGGCCGGGAATCTATTAGAATTCTGGGCACTGAATCCATTAGCCTAGGAAAGGAAATAAGTGGGAAATACGCCCTTGAAAGACAGGAGCATGTGCTCAGGTCAGGCTAGAGGACGGACCGGGTTCAGAGAGAACTTCCAGAGGCTCCAGGGCACATTTCCAGTCTGGGGAAACTGCAGAAGGTGACTGGATTTGAGCATTTCCCTTGCCCAGAAAGTACAAAAGCAACCCCCTCTCACAACTTCCCTCAATGTCTGAGATGCCCAAAGGGGCCATTGCCATTTCCGGGCCAGCTATTCTTATGAAAAAAATGATTTGGAAAGGGGTCGTTTAATTTAACTTAATGAAGAATAACTGAGCACCTTTTAAATGTTCCAATGCATTATAAACAAAATGAGACTGAGTCCTTCTCTTTGAGCAACTCTGCCTCACTGTCACAAACAGCTCACTATCAGTCGCAAGAAAGAATAAGTTCTCTGAGCTCCTCAAGGGGGAGAAGTCACCCAAGTCCAACTTCCTCCTCTCCAGGGAGATGTCTGGGGGCGGTGGGCTCTGGCTTCTGACAGCCGCACCACTCCCGAGCTGCGCCACCTCGGCAAGGTCCACCAATGCCCCCCCTGAACATCAGCTTCTTTATGTGGGACATGAGACGTTAATTAGCCGCAATGCATACATATTTCAAAACATTATGTTATACGTGGTAAATATATACAATTTTTATTTGTCAATTAAAAATAAATTTTAAAATTATTTTTAAAGTTTTAATAAAAAATGTTAGCAGTGAGAAAACAATGGCTCTCAGATGGCTGTGTGTGACAAGTGAGAATCACCCACAGAGCACCTGGCAGACAACAGGCCCCGGGGAAATGTCCTCTCTCCCCTCTCCTCCCCCACGATCTCCCTCCGACGTCCCCACCCTGGTCGGCATCACCACCAGCACCCACCCACCTGCTCCTGGCACAGTTTTGCCCAGAGCAGCCCTGCTACAGAAATGACCAGAAGATTATAAGTTGGGTCCAGGAGGAAGACTAAGAGAAGTGGATTTTTTAAATCTTTATAGAATATGCAAAGCTGTTTTTAGTTTCAAGCTTCTTCCTACCTCAGGACATTTACACATGCTCTTCCTTTCAAGGGGGAAGCTCTTGCTGTCTCTCTGATAATGGCATTGTATTCTATTATTATAGATATGAATACAATATAAATAAAATGTAAAATATTCTATATTATAAATGAAAAATAATAAATGTTCTGTGTTCCCTGAAGCCTTTTCTAAACTCCTCTTCTGCCCTCAATCCTTTGGGTTGAGCCAGAGATACCCAGTTGCATGGGATCACTGGGATTTTGCAGCCAGAGAGTAAGGGACAGATCCCTTTCCAGCCTCCCACCAGGGCTGAAGCTCTTTGAACAGGTGCCAGCAGCAGGCAGGGAGGGATCTGTTTGCAGTTCTCTGCATCTACCTGCCTGATGGAACCACTAAGATCTGGCAACGGTCAATGTTCAGGTAAAAAGTAAACATTTTTGAGTAGTAAATATGTGTATGTTCATGGGATAGATATACATATGCCAAACGAGCTTGCTCTGGACGTAGCCATTTCCAAACACAGTGGGCATTTCTTGTGATGAGGGTCTGCAGCGCAAAGAGCAGCCACTTTGAAGACGGACAGACCTAGGTTCAAATTCTGGCTCTTCCATTTTCAGTTACACGCCCATAGGCAAATTCTCTCTCTCAGTTTCCTGATCTGAACGATGAATGTAGAATCACCCGCCTCGCAGAGTTGTAGTGAGCATCAGATGGAACAGTGTATAGAAAATCCTGGTTATTCATTAGGTGCTCAATAGATGGCAGAGATCACTGTTATTCTGTGAGGACAAAACGGAAAGAGCATAACATTTACCAGATGCTTATTATTTGCCACATGTATGTTCACACACACACACACACACACACACACAACTGTGAACTAACTGTTAAAGGCTGGTTTTTTAAGAAAGTTATCACGACTCAGACACAAATATAGAATGAGTAAGTATCAAACATTTTACTCATAAATAATGACAAAACCAGTAAAATATTCCAACTGATTCAAAGGAAAATTCAAAAAACACACATATATAGCCAATTACGACTATTGAAATGAATTTACAAACAGATGAAAAGGTATTGCTATCCACAGGTATATCAGTTGCGTTCCACTGGGCAAAATTTATTTGAATTTCTATGTTCAAGAATCATTTGCATTACTATAGTTTTTTTGTAATTCACAGAACTGCAAAATAGCTCAAAGACCGTGAAAGGGGCAGGCCCTTGTAGAATCAGATAATCCGGAAGGGTTACCAGACACCCTGTTCATTTCAGTTCATTTCAAAATCTTTCACAGTGTCTCTGTCATAACCATTATTGTTCCCATTTGCAGCTGAGGAAACACACTCATGATAAGAGTGCGTGATGTCAATGGTCACAACGAAAAAAGTATAAATGGCAGTGTCTACATTGAAATTCATTTTCCTATCACTCCAAAACTGGAGTGGCTTCATTTGAAGGACTGGGTTTGCTTTTTTAAATATATTTCAGGAGATGAACAATCAATACATCCGTCGGGAAATCTTCTGCTGTGAAACTTGTCATGAGCTCAAAAGCTTCTGGGAAAAAGAAATTAGCAAACAGACTTCTTACCGAGAACTGGAAGAAGATCGTCTGGAAAGAAGTGCCCTGAGAAAGTATGTGGATTGTTTCTCTGTTGTTATTTTTAAAGGAAGTTTCCTGGAAAGATACCACATGTGAATATGGGGTACTGAATTCTCTTCATCATCCAGCGTTCTAAGAATATCCACGCTGGATGTGGCACCATAAAGTCTGTACAGCCACAAGAGGGAACGAGGACAAGGCTTGCAAGGAAGAAGTTTATTGTACTCACAGGTCCCAGGGAGGGGTCACCACATGTCCTGCAGGGCCACAGGGGAAGCACCAGGTTTGGGTCAGGTGGCAGAAGACCTAGGGGGAAAGTCTAAGCCAGAGTGTTTATTGGGGTTTCCATGGAAAGGCAAGGCAAGGCAAGGCAGGATTGGCAAGTCTGAATAACTCAGACTTTGGGCTTTGGGCTGTAGGAGTGGTTTCTAGTTGCCTGGTACCTGGCCCCAGGACGATTTAGGACAGGGGAAATATTGGCTTGGTTGTGAGAGTTAGATAAAGAGGAGTTTGGGGCTACAGACTTGGGATTGTTTGGTCTGCTTTGCTATCTCTCAGCAACGGCTAGTCCTAGCAGGGGCGGTCTCTCCCTGGCCAGTAAGCTTTTTAAGATTACAAAGCATCATAACACAAAAAATAGAAAACGTAATTAATAAATCCACTCATTCAGTCTTGCAACCGTCTATATCAGGGTGTCTCAAGCTCAGCTCTATTGATATTTAGGGCCAGATAATTCATTGCTGTGGAGGACTGTCCTACGCCTGGTAAGATGTTTAACAGCATCCCTGGCCTTAGAACATTAGGCATCCCCTCCCACATTGTGACACCAGGGGTCCCCTGGAGGGCAAAGTTGTACCTGATAGAGAACCAATGATTTACAGATATGGACAGACCTTTTTTTAGTATAAACAAAAATGAATTTCTGTTATTTGTATCTTGATGAACTGAAAAAATCTCTTCCCCACCTCTTCTCTGTTGCAATCCCCAGCACATGAAGTTACACTGAATTTCAGGGTAATGTCAACCAATATGTGTGTGTGTGTGTGTGTAAAACTAGATCCCCCATCCAGGATAATATTAATACATATTAAGATCTTAGGGGAAGGGTAATGACCTCATTGGCAAGTGAACTTGTTGTTCTAAAGGAGTCTGCTGATAGGGGAACATTTACTTACATAAGAAGACGTGTCCCATGTGTCGTCACTCTGAATACAAGGGCCAGCACCTGCCCACACAGATGCAATGCCCTGGAGCAGACAGATCAGCTCAACTCTTCAGGGCCTGTCTGTTCTCTGTCCTGACAGTGACAACAGTCCAGCCCGGCCGTCTGCTGGCTGAGATGCCCATTCGCATGTGGTGTGCTTCCTGTGTTCTCCACAGCAGGGCACGTGACTCCATGTTTCATGTCTGCCCAGTGCACACTGAGCGGAAAACATGCGTAATTCACATGTGTTAAACTCAACATTAATTTCTAAAAACCTTTCTAAGCCCCAGAGAGGAGACTCCCTCTACACCCAGAGAAAAACTCTGCCAGCACTCCAGCTGCATCCCTGGTGCCCAGCTGGAAACCAGGTTTTCCCACACGCTAGAAGGGTCACATGTTGGCCTATCCACCCTGGAATTGACAGGGAAGTGGGGCAAGTCCGTGGTATGGTGCTGCCTTCATCCTCCCCCCAGCCCTGGCCACTAGCCCACTGGGAGCCAGAGCCCATCATGAGCCCTGTACCTTGTCTTCCCTTCTAGAAGCTCTGGGGACTGGAGTAAAAGCAAAATTTGCAATATGATCTTATTTTTGTCAAGATATTTAAATATATATATATATAGTAGCTATAGGGAAAAGATCAGAAGAAAATACACTAAGATATTAAGAGTGCTTACTTTTGGCTGGTGGGATGGCAGATTTTGTGTGTGTGTGCGCTCCTATTTTTCCTAAAATGTCTGCAGTGATACTATGCCATTTTGTAACTAGGAAAACAAGTTATAAAAAAGGCAAACAATTGCAAATGGTTCATAGAACAAATGCATTAATTCTCCAGGCTCCCAGGTGTCCCAGAAATGAAGCCTCCTAAAGTTTTGGGCAATTTTCTCCATTTTCTATGACCAAAAGACTAAATCTCCAAAATGTGCTCCTCATGAGACATTTCATCATCGTCTCCCGCAATAAGTGTTTGGAGATGTGGCCGCAGCTGCCGCATTGCTCAGAACAAGGAGCTGGGGGCTGTGACAGCTCTCGTGTCTCCTCTCTCGCTCTCAGGCCGTGCACCAGGGCTGCCACCTCACCAATTGTGAGTTCAAAAACCCCAAACTCCTCTTTAATTTGGTAAACAATGAATAAAAACAGAGGGGTTTTGCTTTTATATTTGCTAAAACAAAACAAAACAAAACAAACACACACATACACATCCCACATGAGCCAGGTTGCACAAAAAGAATCTAGATGTTTTCAAATCAAAACCAGAATGTCAGAACATTTGTTTAAATCCCTGCTGATCTGAGCAAACAGTTTGAAACATTGTCCTAACAGAATAAGTCTCCCAGCCTACACTTGCAGGCCAATCGGTGTCATAAACCCCCGGGTCCCTGTTCCAGCCCTGTGGGCTCTGCCTCCTCACTCTCCACTGCACACAGTGCCTGACCCCCAACACACGCACATACACACACACACACACACACACACACACAACACATGCACCCTTTTTTAATTCTACCCTCCACTTATAAAAGCCAAATTCAAGCCACAAGCCACTGTGCAATCAAGAAATATTCTAAGTGAACCGTAGAGACAAAAACCTCAAAATTTTCTACCAACCCTTTTGTTGATAGGAGAACAAACCCAATAACATCTTACGTTCCTCTCCCTCTGCTGGGCTAACCCGGCAAGATGTTGTGCCAAAGCTGGGTGGAGGGTGTTCACCACACGTCTGGGGTGCACTGACTCAGAGCAGACAGCCAGAGCTGGCGAGGACCCACCTTCTCTGGGCACTGATGGGCTGAACCTGGCATAGGCCCCGGAGGTGCACTCACAAGGCAAAGTGGTGGCCCCAGAACCACAAACCCCCTTACTTCCTCTGAATCCAGCCAGAAAGAAGCAGCACAACATGGATGGGTTGGTCCCCAGAGAAGTTGGAAATTTTTGCAAACAACTAATTGAGGCAACTTGAAAAAAGCCGAGTGTAGCATCGGTACGATCCGTGCCCATACCTCCTGGTTTGCCTGGGACAGTTCGGGTGTACACCTGTCACTCCAGTATAATTATTGACTGTATTCCCTTTTCTTTTCAAAAGTATCTCAGTTTAGATGATAAATCATATGGACACCTAAGCTAAGTGACCAGCTGGTAGCTATAACTGAGAAACTGTGCAGTGCTTATATGAAAAAATAATGTTTTAATGAAAGCGTGGTCTTCAAAATACCTCTTCAGAATTTAGCAGAACTCAGCAGTGTCAGGTAGACATGAAATCTGGTGGCCTTGAAAAGGGAGGGGGGAGTATCAAGCCTCACCCCAAGACCACGCACCTCCTTCTGCTCTGATGCCTGCGTACCAACTCCATCAAACAAGATGCTTTCTGTTGCAGGTGACAAAATATCAGACACATAATCTGCTAGCCAGATGAAATCACTATTTCAAACTTTTTATAAGACGAGAGTTCGTCTACAAAGAATAAGCAGCAAGAAAAATTTTAGTTAGATTTTTCATTCAAACTGCAGGGGAAGGAAATGTGGCTGGTAAATTGAGTTGCTCAAATCGGTGTGCCGAAAGTTGCCCACCTGTGTTGATTAACTGAGCCCCGCCCCTTCACCAGAGACGCAGCCAGTGAGCTGCAGGTCACAAGGAAACCAGGCTCAGGCCACCTCTCCCCACTATACAGGCACGTTCCCTACTAGAACGGACAGGAGCACCAAAGCCTCGTCTCACCTTTCATATTAAAACAAAAGCACAGAGAGTAAGATCGCAGTACTGAGATCTGAAATAGGAGATCAAGAATTCGGTCAACTCTGAATTCCTAGAGGACAGGGGTTAGTATTTTATCATTCTTCTTGACATAGTGTGGCAGCCACAGAAGTGCCCCACTCAAAGCTCTTTCAGGATAATTTGCTTTGGGGAGCACCGTTGGCTAACAGTGCCAGCAGCCACCTTTCTGGATCCACCGTCGTGTCTGGGCCCAGGCCACATGTCCCCGAGGCTGCTCCTAGCCAATGACTGAGTGTGGCAGGGGTGCTAGTCCCAGACAATTCCTGCATGACAGGGCTCCTCTGGGGACAACGTGTGCTCAGGGGCTCTCCGTCAGCCCTGCCCAGGCTTTCTCAGCACCGTCCTCTTCCCACCCGGTCATTTCTTCCCTCTCTCTTCTCACAGATGTCAGATGAGCAGCGACGTCTGAAGTCCCCCTGGCTGCTTCTGCCCCCTCCCCCCTTCATTTTGCACAAGCATTTCCCCCAAATCTACTTCTTGGAGGACCCAAACTGGCACGTATATTTAATGTCTGGCATATGATAGAAAAACCATAATTATGGGCCCCGTTGTCCTTGATTAAGACTGGAGAATCTCACAAACACCGTCCTGCTTTCTAGTTAATCCCCACACTTATCAAGGAGATTCTGCATTCCTGGATATTACCTACAACTTGACAAATCAGAAGAATCTAGAAAAATAAATAGTAAACATTACTTGGTCCCCATTCGGAAAGTGAGGCCAGTATTTCTAGGCTGAAGGTAAAATGTTCTCTTTGAGCTCCAGCGCCAGCAATATCACTCCTCTGATGTCTCTGCATTTGTAGACCAATTTTTAAGCATTATCTTCCTCACAGACCTTCCCTACAGCAAGCTAAACACTCAATATATACATTTGTATTCGCCAGTTTACTGAGAAACCAAAAATAAACAGAAACAAGACAGTAATGAAAGATATGGACAGAAAAAGGGCAGCAAACAGTCTAAGTATTCATAAAGCAGGATTTAAAGGGCATTTGGGTAGGTAGGAGCCTGAATCCGTCACCATTTGGCAATAAACAGTGGTATAGCTGCTTTAAAAAGTGAAAACACGTGTTATGAACCCCAGATTTCTAAATTCTATTCCAAGAATAAATGCACCATACCAAATGCATCTCCCCAGGTTTAATCAGGCACCAGCAAACAACAGGACAGCTCTGCAGGTTCCCCCTGTTCCCTCCTGGGCCCGTCAGCAGGCAGAGTTTTGAATAAGAAGTTTTACTGGAGCCGATCTGGTGATAGGTGCCAAGAGCCTTCAAAATCCATCATTCAGGTCCTCTAAGAAGCAAGGGCAAGGCAAGATCAGGTGTGGATGAGATTTATCGGGGGGCGCCTGTGAAAGAAAAATGAGAAGAGAGTGTGGTTTGCTGATAAATGTTTAACAACTGGCTCTCTGGGGGAAAGTGTATGTGCATATACACATAGGCACTTTCAAATCTTATTGATATAAAGGATGTATGGCACCCAGCTTGCGAATATTAATAATAAGAAAGGCACGATGCTCTTCATTATGAATTCCATAGAACCACCTTTCTCAAAGTATGCTCTTAGTAGTTTTAGCCAACCTCTTGTATCTCGTATTTGCTTACAAAATACGTAAACAAATGGGCAGGGCTGTATTCTAATAAAACTTTATTTACAAAGACAGATTTTGGCCTGAGGGCCAAACTTGACTTCAGACAATGAACAAAACAATAAATCAAGCCACTCATGATTTATGGTGTTTGCCAACTTTGCTACCAATGAGATGTCAGTGAAGACAAGCCCAGAAGAGATGTTTGGCAGTAACACCTCATCATGTAGTACTTTCACCATACAGATACAGCAGACCCAAATAACCCGAAGAGCATAGATTATTGTAAAATGTAGTAAAATAATTAGGGAGTAATGAACTTTGCACAGTTATTATCATTGTTTTAGCATAATTTAATTAATTATAAGTTTATATAATTTACTTCTAACAATGTCTGTATTTAATAATTAGCTCACAAAATTCCCCCAAAACTAATAATTGGTCCCCACAGACTATTATGAGCCAGCTCCAGCACAGCACTAGGAGGGAGCAGAGAAGGTGAGAGCAGACTGTGATGCAGTCTGACCTCATGAAGGAGAAAGGGAAGGACGTAGGATGAGGTAGACAGCAGGGGAGGACTAATAAGTTTTGGCCAGACTAATGAGGAGTCCCTGAGCCACAGTCACCTGTTGAAGCAGTTCTGCATCTTGCAGAAACAGGCCTGCATTAGGACCTCTGCCGTCTCAGTCACTGGCTGGGAGCACCTGCGAGAAGTTTGGCCTTGGTGTCTGACTTGGGGCAGATACAGATGAGAAGTAGCTGCAGTCACCAGTCAGTCATGCTCGCGACATCTGAAGGGCACATTGCCATGGCCACACCAAGTAAAAGTTAAGGTCCCTTTTCTTAACGAATGAATCCGCGTTGTATTAAGAAGTCCGTCAAGTTCAGTAAAACACCGAGGCAGCAACCCTTATTAGTGAGCTTTAAAAGATGCCATGTGACAAAAGTCATGTGGTTGGAGGCAGATTTAGTTTCAGAGGCTTTCAGAGATGCAAACAAGAAGAGCTTGCTGAACCTGAATATTTTCTAGGTTGGAGAGGTGGGTTACAGATTAAAATAAAGGATGAAAACTTAATAACCACAATGAAGAAATATAATCATTAAAAGTGCTAAGAGATGGATATAAATTATATAAAATAGAAGGTCATATGAGCTTAATAAACCATCATTTCTTAAGCACAGTGTCTTCTGGCCGCGGTGCAGAGCAGTGTGCAAGGACCCACACGGGAGGTGCCGGCTCCCGGGAGAGCGGTGGCTCCACGCGTCACCTCCACCCCTTCAAACAGGCGAACTATATTTTATGTCACTCATTTCTATTTACAGTTGAGGTAGAACAAGGATGACAACCGACATCTTCACAATATTCCCCCGTGTCCCTCCTTCTTTTCCAATTTTTCAACTTTCAGTCCTTGATTGCTAACGTGCTTCTGCAAGAGATGCCACCAAACAACGGGGCCGCTCTCCAGATTCCTCCCCCTCCTTCCTGGGCCCATAAACAAGCAGAGTTTTAAGTAAGAATTGTTCCTGAAGCCGATTTGGTAATAGGTGCCTAGAGCCTTCAAAATATTTACACCCTCTAAGTGGTAAGATTTCACCTCTGGGAATCGCTCTGAGGAAAGCAGACTGGGCTATGGAAAGAGTATTGAGTATTAAGTATTACACTCATTATAGGGTTATTCATAAGGAAGAAAAATTAAGGTAAACTTGATTTTTATTCTTTTTTCTATATTCTAATTTTCCTGTAATAAGCATGTATTACCGAACCCCAGGACCTCAGAACGCGACTCCAGATGCTTCCCCTTCTTTCCTGGGCCCATAATTGAGAGAGTTTAACACCAGCACCTTGGGAGTTAGGATTTCAACTTGAGGGGAAACACAAAGATTCAGGCCACAGCATTCCAAGTCTATTTTTTGAATATGGATATGGAATGTTGGAGCATCATTTGTTAAAAAGACTATCCTTCCTCCACTGAGTTTTCGTCACCCTTTGTCAAAAATCAATTGACCAGATTGCTGTGTATTTCTTTCTGTACTCTATTCTGTGCTATTGATCTATTTGTCTGTTCCTTTGCTGGCCACACTGTCTGGATGATGGTAACTTTCATTAAGTCTCAAAATCAGGCAGCCTGAGTCCTCCAACCGCATTCTTCTTCCAAAGCTTTTTGGCTAATCTTCTTCTTTTGCCTTGCCATGCAAAATTTAGAGTCAGTTTGTCAACAGCTACAGAAAAGCCTTGCTGGAATTTTGATTGGGATTCCATTGAATCCTCATAGCGACCTGGGAAGGACTGAATTGGCGGGTGGGGGGAGCCTAGTCATAGTCTTTGCCCATTCGCCTGTTCATTTGCTGTCTCTATTCGTTTGTAAAAGCCATGGGTTTCCTTTAAAAATAGTCTTGAGCAAAAAACACAGAACACTTCGGCGGACCAGCAGTGTGGAGAAGGCACTAACCAGGCGCTGTTCCCCGCCCAGGCTCAGGGAGCAGTGGAGGCAGAGGCTGGAGAGGCGGCAGCGGGCGCTGGCCAACCCCGCCCAGAGGGACGAGCAGGCGCACACCTCGGATGAGCGCGTCCCCTCCCCGACACAAAGATAAATCTTCCGCGGGCGCTTTCCTAGTGGAAGAAGCTAACACCCCAGTTGTCCTGACTTGCTCAGCAGGGCGCTCCCTATTTGCGCTCCCATGTGCTGGGGGATTTGCATGTGAAGCCTCCCCCAGTGCTAACAGGGGTTATCAGCCAGCTCCATCCTCTCTGCGCAGAGGACAGGGTGACCGCAAGTGGCACAGGACGCCCGGCTTATTTAATACAAAAAGCTCTTGGAATTAGCACTCCCCGGGTTTCAAAGATCCATGTGGCATCATGTATTTCCACATTTTCTTCTCATTTTGAAATCTGAGTGTTTTCTCTAAGCTTACTGAGGGCCATGACCTCGACAGGAATCTGGCTTCCTCAGGTCTCCTGGAAAAAGACAGTCATAAAATCCTGTCTTCCTTTCCTCCCTCTTTGTGAATACAGAATGTAACTGCCTGCAAAAATAAGGCTATTATTATAAAAAGAATTTATTAACAATATGGGTTGAAAATGAACTAATTTTTATCTTCCTATAAATTTAGGGTTCTTTCTTTCATAAGCATGTTTAATTAGAAAGATGCAATGAAAGCAGGACAATGCTTAATAAACTTGGCTGTGGCACCCTCGCTGTTGCGTGTCCTGTGTTGACTCCCTTCACACCTGTCTTGGTTAGCTCTCTGGTGGTTCAGCAGGTGTCAGCCCCAGCTGCCCAGACACACTCTGGAAGTTAAAGTCACCCCCACGTCAGCCTCCCCTCAGGCCCCACACGTGACCGCAGGGCAGGTGGCCTTCTGCAGGAGGCTGCTCTGCCTGGGGTTCCTTGCTGCGGGACAGGAGCAGAGGGACGGAGCGTGGGAGCCCTGGGCAGCCAAGGAGCACAGATGGCCAGAGGGTGCCGGGGGGGGGATAGTTTGAGATGGTGCTGGAGAGGACACCCCAGCCCTCATGGATGCCACGCGCCTGCACAGCCTGCTTCCTTCTGCTTCCCCTGGAGACGAAAAGGCCTCATCACAGCTGGGGGAACTGCAGGTGGCGAGAAAGGCTGGAGACGTGTTTCCTCCCCCCACTGTGAGACCGTCTGGGGCGCAGCGCTCTGGCCCCTGCTGTGGGCTCTTACTCAATTCAGATACAACAAATAAGCCGCCAAGTACAGCTGGGAAAATCTGAGCAAAGATCAGAAAGGGAGGCTAATAATAAAATAGAACTTTCGTAAAGACGGGGAACACTGGGAATAAATATCAGGATACCTAACTGCATCTGGGGGCCAGAGAAGCCCCCTGAGAAACCCGTGCTTAAGCTGAGACCTAGACTGTAGTCATCATTTCATTATGTGTGTGCACCTCAAAACACCACGTTGTACACCTCAAATACACACAATGAATAAATAATAAAAAAAAACGAGTAAGAATCATCCAGAAAAACGGGGCAGGGAGGGTGTCCTGGGCGGAGGAGAACAGCGAGTGTGAAGAACCCCGGAGGAGCAGGAGCGTGGTGAGGGGGTGTCCCAGGGGTCCACGGGGAGATGCGTGTCTGTCACACAGAGCACGGGGGGCACCTCGTCTGCAGCAGAGGGGAGAGGGGAGTGGGGGCTTCTGGAGCCAGGCGAAAACATCTGGATTAAACCACAGAGTAACAGGGGCTGCTGACAGGTTTCAGGTAGAGGAATGAACTGATTAGATTTGCATTATTAACTTTTTCAAATTTTGAATTACACATTTACATGTGTATATAATTTTGTGTAAGTGCACAAACATGATCATATGCACGCTGATGATTTTGTTACAGCTTTTTTATTAACCTTTTCCGCCTTGTCTTTGTTGTCTGACTTGCTGCTTTTCTCTCTTCTCCACTCCCTACCATCTGCGACCCTCACACCCCAGGGACCCACGGTAACAACCTCCCATCGTCTCCTCCGTTGTACATGGTTTACATAACCAGGTACAAACACACACGCTCACCCACACGCTCTACAGCTAAAAGGCTTTGTGTGAATGTGTTTATGCGGTAACATTTTACAAAATAGGGTCATATATTTTCTGCCTCTTGTGTTCCTCACTCAACCTACCTCATACAAATGTATCCAGGTCAATTTAGCTCCAATTCACATTTTTAATGGGGCCATATTATACCAACATATGGCTGTTCCATAATAAAGGTAACAATTCTTTTAGAGATGGACAGTCACATAATTTCCAGGATTTTGCCATTTAAACAGTGCAGCAGTGAGTACTCTCATCCATAGGTCCTTTATCCTAGTGGTTTTATACTGGGAAATACATAGATTCCCAGGAATGGGAATTAGAACACAGTATTTGTGGTTTTTCCTTTTAGCATGTTGCTAGAATGCTTTCCAGAAAGACTGGAGAAATTCCCATTTGAATCAGCAGTTTATGAGCGTACACTGCTCCTCACTTTGCTGCCGGCAATAAGTGTCATAGTTGGTTTTGATTTTTTCCAACCTGAGGGTGTCAAATGACATCACTTTGTTTCTTTGACCACCAGCAATGGGGTCTTTCCATCTGCTTGTTCGTAGGTGGGTTTCCTCATCTGTGAGGGGCTTACTCATGCTCATACCCATTTTTCTAAAGTGCCTTTCATGTCAATGTGTGTAAACTCTTAACATATTATAAAATTCAACCCCTGGGTTGTCGTTTGCATTAGAAATCTAGAGGGCTGAGTAGGCCTGCTTAAATGCGAATTACTGAGTCTGTGAACCTAGGGGCTATCAAGGAAAAGACAGACATACTTGTCTATATAAATACAAAAAGCTTATATGTTAAAATGGTCCATAAGCAGAGTAGCTTTGGCAGATTTTCAAGTTTAAATGATCACTTCACTGCTGTTGGGAAAATGGATTCGAGGGGAGGTGGCGGGAGGTGGCAGGACAGGGGGGAGATGAATTAGGAGGTTGTCCCCGAGGTCTCCATGACAGAATGCACGTGAGCAGATGGAAGGGACAGGTCCCGCACGTTGATTGAATTTAGGGGAGCGAGGCATGGAGCGTCTAAAAACATAGAAGTTCATTTATTTTATCTGGCATTTAGTTAACATGGGCTGAGTAAACAGAATATGAGCCCAAAGAGACAGCAGAGCTGGTCCTGTCAACAGCTCCGCTACGTACCAGTGGGGACCTCGGACGCAGCGCCTGATCTCCTGAGCTCTGGTTTCCTCGTCTGGAGTGATGGACATACCGTCATCTGTTTCTCGAGGTGGCTGAGATTAAACGAGCAGATATAAAAGCCCCTAGAGCAGGACCTGGCACAGAGCGAGCCCGCGGTGCACCTGAACTGTCAGCCTCCTCCCTCCCTGTCTCTGCTTCCTCTTGCCTGCCGCCCGGCTGGGCCCACGGAAAATGAACTGGCTCTTCTGAGCAGTGGTTACCAAGCCTGCTTGCTGGTCAGAATCACCTGGAAAACTGTTTTAATTCACAGATTCCTGTCACCCACTCCCAGGGAGTCTAACTCTGTTGATCTGGTGTGGGGCCCAGGAATTGTGTGTTTATCAAGCTGCCCAGGAGACATGATGCTGAGCTGGGCTTGGAAACTGATTCCCCCAAGGGCTCATAATCTAGTGGAGGAGACACATGATTTAAACAGAGTCTGAGTGGTAAGGTCTTAAAGGGGAGCATGTGGGGTCATCTTGGAGGAGGCCTGAAGGTCTCCCAGACAGGGTGAGCTCAGGCCTGAGGGAGGGGCAAAGGGCATCATGGACAGCGGCATCGGCTGTGTAAAGTCAGGAGGCGGCCTCTGTGCGGTCACTGTGGGGAGGGGAGAGAGGGTTGGTTGGGGTTAAATGGGGAAGGCCCTTGAAATGCTGAGCTGAGCAGTTTGGACTCTATCACACGGGCAATGGAGGCTCATCAGAGGTTTTTACGCAAGGGAGTAACTTGCTAAGAACTTGTCTTAGTAACTTAGTCAAACAACCCTGGCAGCAGCATGGAGAATGCACTCTACAGACATTAGCGATTGTCTTTGTCAAAACTATGATGATCCAAACAGCTTTATTGGGAAAATACACCCTTTATGTGATCCTCCACCCTGTTCAAGGCGAGCGAAAGTACAAACTGGAGCGTGGTCTAAGTGATAAGATACAGGGAGCAAACACGGCAATTTCGCCTTAGTTGCAACTTGAGATAAACACTTTCAAACTTCCAGATTTTTATTTCAAAGTTAATTAGCACTTTTCCTTTGAAAACCTTGTGTGAAACATAGACCGAAAAATGGCAAAATCTTGAATTGTACCAACTTAGAGGTGACTTTAGCTGCTCAAAAACTTTACTGAATTTAAGCCATAGCTTTATTTATGTTTGACAATGAGTAGTAACAAAATGTCCGTTTGTCTTTTAGACAGCTAAACATGATTCAGCATTACTGACAGAAGAAATTAAACCAGCAAGTGTCCTTTTTTGCAAAGCAATTTAACAGTAAAGTTGAAAAAAGCCTCCACTTCCAGATCAGCACACAAGTCCTCAGGCTGTTTTTGGTGCAGACAGGCTGGAACCACGTGCCCAGCCCAGGAGACACAATGGCACTGGAGGCTTTGATCCTGGAGACATCACAGATAGGCAGAGGGGAGGCAAAGGGAGAGAGACACTGGGTAGGAAAGATTTATGTCCTAGGCATGCAGACAGGATGGTCAGTACCCAAAGACAGTTGGACAAAGCAGAGGATTATTTATAATACAATTCTGGGCCACCTCCCCCAAACACCATGAGAACTGAAACACTGCTAAAGTGCAAGCAAGGCACAAAGCCAGGCCTCCCCGGATGACCATGACAGGGACAGAGAGTGGACTTTAGGAACAAGGAGCTCCAGGGCAACTCCCTTAGCCTCAGCTCCAGCAACATTTTCCTTGAAAACATACAGATTCTAAAGGAAGAAGATAGGTTCTCCCACACCAGGAATCTCATATTAGCTTAGAAAATAGCAGCTTTCTTTGAAAATAAGCCTGGGCAACATAGTGAGACCTGGTCTCTACAATAAGGAAGCTGGACACAGTTGCTTGCGCCTGAAATCCCAGCTGCCCCAGTTCCTGCTGGACCAGACTGCAAGGGCCCTGAACAGCCAGCCTCACACAGGAGAGGGAAAAAAAGGAAAACCCGACACAGCCATTTCTCAGCTGCCGCCTTTTGCTATCAGCTGACAGCAATTGCTTTTTTTTCTCTTTATGCCCGTAACAACCCCAGACCCCTCACCCTCCCTGCCGGCCCTTCTCCTTTCTTTCTTTCCTGCCGTGCCCTTCCCTCCCTCTGGGAAGTAAAAGAAATTTCTTTCTTTAAAACTATGCTAATCTTTGTGTTGAGAATTCTTTTTCATCCCGCACTACGAGTCCCCACCCTGACAATGCCTGTGCAGAAAAGCCTGCAGCGGCCCTGGCTCACTTCCTCCACTGTTCTGGGGATTGATCACACCATTTAAAAGGGGGCATGGCTGGTCAACTAAATGTGGGAAACTCTGGACTGAATATAAACAACTTTGCTTTTAAGTAACTTCGCTTTTAAGTATTTTCTGCTGACCTTCTTGGAATTTCTGGCATGCTAATATGTTTCAGGACTCTCCAGAGCAGGGGGCAGGGGGTTCTGAGTCTGCAGAGCACGGGGGTGGGGATGGGGGTTCTGGGGTGCGCTAGTGCACAGGCTGCCATTGAGCATCCTGGGCTGCACCTCCCTAGCTGGGGACCTCAGACAAGTCACTTAACCTCTCTGAGCCTCCATTCCTGCCTTTCCAAAGTATCTACTTCATAGGGCTGCTGTGAAGATTACATATGCAAAGTGCTTGAAGAGCACCTGAAACATAAAAAGTCTGCAATGTTAGCTATGAACATTTTGGCATTAATGTCTAGAGTGTACTTTTTCCACTGTTGCCTCATCTGAGGGCTCTTGTCTTCCCTGACTAGAGTGCAAGCTCCCCTGCATTCTACTTGAAATGCATTTTTACTCCAAGTTGCACAGTCAGCAATGAGCATTTGATTATGCTCCGTTGTTTGCGAGGGTGGCCCGAGGCTGGTGGAGAGGTGGTGATGGGGAAGGGTGTGGCTTAAGCAATTAAATCAAAGGAGTCAGCTGGGATCCAAATGTCACCTTGACTTCCCACCTCCACACTGGCTTTGGAGCCCCTCCACCCCCCAGACTTTCCATGTGTGAACTGTGGTCACTGCACTGCATCTGCCCAGGGTGCTGGGGGGGGAGTTCCTGCCAGGGATGCTCTTCTCCTCTAAGGCTTAGTCAGGGCTGGTGTTCGGGATACTTTTCTTCTTTTCTCTTTTGTGCCCTTTGGAATTCACAGTCTCAGAATGTTGCCATTCAAAATGGGGTTTTTTACCAGAATGGCGCACAGTGGAGTAACCAACCCTGGAACCACAGCCCTGCTCTCTGGGGTGGAAGCAGCAGGCGGGCAATTGAGGGAGCTGTAGGTACTTGCATTGCATTTCAGAAGGACACCTTCCATGGAGGTGGTCTTAACCACCAGTCCCTGTCAGACACCCCTGCCTGTGAACTTCTGCCAAGGGATCCACATTTTAAACATGGTTTGTTTTTCTGGGGCTGGTGCCAAAATATGGTACAGTTCCTCCCAGGGAGAAAATTCTCATCTCTTCAGACACTTCCTTGTTGCCCCAGCCCATCACCCCCAGTGCAATAAGTATGGGGCTGGCTCCTTAAGGACCACATCCCTTCCAAGGGAGATGTGTCCAGGGAGGAACTGTGCTTGAACCAGTGGTGACAGCTCAAGGTCAGGCCCTCCTTACAAGATCTTTCTTGAAAGATCATTTGAAAATAAATTATAATGCAAGGGCTCTTCCACTGTTGAGCACAGAAGACTGAGCAGTGTGGTTGGCAGGTGGGGTGGGAAATGTTTGTTGTGAGAAGCCAACAAATCGCAGAGTTTAGAGTTATTCTGATACTAATATTTCCACTACATCTTCCGTTTTTTTTTTTTGTTTTTTTTTTGAGACGGGGTCTCACTCTGTCACCTGGCTTAGAGTGCAGTGGTGTCATCATAGCTCACTGCAGCCTCCAACTCCTGGGTTCCTCCTGTGATCCTCCTGCCTCAGCCTCCCCAGTAGCTGGGACTATAGGCACATACCACCATGCTTGGCTAATTTTCCTATTCTTTTGGTAGAGATGGGGTCTCACTCTTGCTCAGGCTGGTCTCAAACTCCTGGCCTCAAGTGATCTTCCAGCCTCAGCCTCCCAAAGTGCTAGGATTACAGGCCTGGCCTCCTTTTCAAATTTTTTGAAGAGTTAAAGAAGCATTTCAAGCTGGAAAATCTCTTTTTAGAGTGGGAAGCTAATAGTGAAACAGAATGTGCCTGGCCCAAGAATGTATCAGGAGACACGGCCATGGAGAGACCATCCCTGGAGACGTTAATCAAACCAGCAGGTTGCAGGCAAACGCAAGGCACAGTGTCTTGTTAGGCCACAACCAACAGAGCCCAGGGTAGGCAAGAATTTCTGAAGGAGGGGACAGTCGTGGGCATTTTATTAAACTTCCCTGGTGATTCTAACCTGCAGCCAGGTTAAGGAACCTGCACTAGTGTTGAGGTGGGAGGTGGAAGCTGCTGCCAGAGGTTCCCAAGGAGAACAGACTGTCCCAGAGGTGGAGCAGAAGGGACCTCAGCAGACCTGTGCTGACAAAGAGTCTTGTGTCGCAGGCTGAGATGAGTAGTGGTGACAAGTTGGGAGAAGTTTGTTTCTTGAGGCGGCAGAGCAGCTGAGTCCATGAGTAGTGCCCTTTGTCCCTTTTAAGGATTGATGCTGGGATGAATTTTCCAGAGAAGGGCACAGGCATCACTTGGCTCAACATCACCCTGGATAACATCCCATACACTGGATGCACAGATAGCAATTGTTGCAAATATGATTTTCAGACCTCCTGAGAAATTTTGACTTTTTTACTACTTAAAGAGAAAAGTTACAAGATGTTTCAGTGGTATAACATTTATAAATGAAAATTTACACAGTTATGACTCTTTCTCAAGACACATTTGCCTCTTGAGACAAAAGACATAAAATGAAATGGAGTTAAGAGAAACTAATCTTACCTGGGGGATGTGGCCCAGCAAGAATCTACAGGACACCAGAGCAGGCCAGGGACGTCTCCTTCCCCTGCCATGAGTGCAGCCTTTGCATACTACAATACAATGCAATTCTGATGTTAAACACCCAGAGTTACTCAACAAGACTGCTGTTACGTCAGATGCTGACCACAAGTTTAGGGATCCCCAGTCCACCTGCATTTCTGACCAACTGCCTGTAAGTCCAGAAGGTTCCCTCAACTCCCCTCAGTTTTGATAATTCACTAGAATAACTCACAGAACTCAAGGAAGCACTATACTTATGGGTAACAGTTTTATTATAAAGGATTCAAATCAGGACCAGCCAAAGCCCTCTTCCTGTGGAATCAGGGTGCATCACCCTCCAGCACATCAATGTGTTTACCAACCAGAAAACTCACTGAGCTTCAGCATCCAGAGTTTTCACTGGAGTTTCATTGTGAAAGTATGATTGGATCATTGACCACATGATTGAACTCAATGTCCAGCTCCCCTCCCCTCTTTGGGGGCCAGGATGGCTCAAAGCCCCCTCTAATCACATGGCTGGTCTTTGTGGGGACCAGCACCCATTCTGGGTCATCTTGTTAGGATGAACTTGAGTGTGATCCAAGGGGCTCATGGATAACAAAGACACTCATATGATTCAGGAAATTCCAAGGATTTAAAGTCTCCTTCCCAGGAGCCAGGGACAATGGCCAGTCGGATTCTTTATCATAAAATAAGCCTCATGCTCTGGGACACCACTTCAGGGAAGAGGAAAAAACGATCATGACATCCAAAGACGGAGCTTTTGTCTAAGAGCCGTACATAAGAGAATATTTAAACCAGCCCTGACATGGAAAGAGTCTCTAAACAGACCAAATGCTCAAATTCAGAATGTTGTTTAAAGTATTTTTAGTTGGTGAGTCTAAAGTCAGTCCTGCCACTCCACAGATTATGTGCTCATGGGAAAGATCCAAGCAGTCAGAGGCTACTGAACTGACCAGCACTAACTTAACTTAACCAGTTCATATAAATCTGAATAACAAGGTAGCAATTTACCGTAAGGAATACTTTGATTAAGTGATTAGGAATCAGTGTACTGTCTTGTTGCTGCCTTCTCCCATCTGTGGCAAAGCCAACCAGCAGAGCCAAATTTATAAGAAAATGGTGCTTGGTGAGTGTGGAACTGGAGCATGACAAAACGCTACACTTTCTCACTTTGGGGCCCCTTTCCCACACTCCAGGTGTACTACCACCCTACTGTTTTCAAAATACAATGTTTTCCTTAGACGAGCTTATCATATTTGTTTATATGTAGCCTTACTTATAGCGTGTCATGTTTTCTTGAGGACACATCAAGATCATCTTGGTTGACCTTTGCAGATTAACAAGTTTCCCTCAGTACATATTTACCCTTAAATCTGAGGGTGAGTCATTGCTAAAAATGGTTTATCTCATGCTCTTATCCAACCTTGAATCAATTATGATCCGTCACTTCTAGGGAGTTAAATTTCTGAACTTGCCCAAGAATTTGGACCATACCCTTTTGTACACTGTGAAAAGACTCAGTCCATGGGCATAATTTAAAAGCTTTCATTCAGTTCAGACCATGTTTGCTTCTGGAGGCACGTGTGACTAATTGCAGGCATTTATTACATGCTTAGCTGCCTAGGTGGTATGTTCTAAATGCTGTTTTCTTGACATTTGATTGTTCAATCGAAGCCTTTACACATCTTTCATCAGTGGCACATGAATAAAAATAAAGTTCACTCACAATGGCACTGGGATGAGCCCAGGGATTGCAGAGGAACCAGAGGCAGGGAGGGGAGAGGCTCACAAATGCATCGCCACTTCTGCCTCGGGTGGATCGCAACTTGTATGTTTCTATTTTCCAAGATCGTTAAATGAAAAGGCAGCTGTTCCAGAGACTCAAGCCCTGTGCCTGGACATAACACTTAGCTTCAATCACTCAGCACACGGTATCTGCCTTCTGTGCTGACATTTCAGAAGCTCTCTGAAGGCTGTGCACCCTGAGGTCTAAAGGATCAGCGTCGGACACACAGATGGCTTCCCAGCTGTGCGCGCCCAGCCCCATTTTATCTGCCACCCACAACACAGACAGTTCCATCAGGATTCTGTCCCAAAGCCAATGTGACCTCTTTGGGAGCAGCCATTGTGAAGAAGAAATTGCTTCTGTCAGCGGCCAGGAGGCAGGCCTGCCTGCCCCAAAAGGCAGACGGGGCCGTCCATCTGTTTTCTCCCGGGAGTAGTCCTGTGCCCTCACATGGCCCGGGACAGCCGTGCTGCAGAAAACAGCGCTGTGCATAAGCCAGGTAGAACCACTGGAGGCCCTGCCAGAAGCCAGTGCAGGCCTTAGGGAGCCCTGAGTCAGCGCCTGGTGCATGGATCTCCCCCCACCGCTGGCAGCTGCAAACCTCATGGAGGCACCAACTCAACACGTTCAAAACAAGAATCACGCGCCCTCCCTCCAACCCCTTCTCTCTGTGCTTCCCGCCCCAGTCACAGGCACCATCGTGCATCCAGAAACACGGAGCTCTTTCTCCAAGCGTCTCTTTTCTCACCCCCGAGAAACCCATCCACGAGTCCAGCCATTTGCCCCTCGAATTTTCTCAAATCTGTCCACTTCTTTCCCTCTCGACCCCAGCACCCTAGTCCAAGCAGCAAGTGCCTCTCTCCTGCAGAGCTCTGACACCTTCCTAGCTGGTCGCCCACGCCCACGGCCCCTCCCCCACGCTCCACCCTAGTTCAGGGTTTTTTTTTAAAACACAAATTGTGTCACTTCTTTGATAAATGCCCCCCAGTAATCTCCCAGTGGTCTCGAGACAAAGATCAATAAGCAGGCTCTAGGGGGCCTGGCCCCTGCCTGAGACTCCAGCCTCATGCTGGGCCACAGGCCAACCCCCAATCTTGGCACACCAGCCCTGCTGCTGCTCCTCTCAGTGCACTGATGCTTGTACCTGCTGCTCCTGCTGCCTGCAAGGAGCCTTCCCAACTCCACCCCACCCCCTGCTTTAAATTGTGGTATAATATACAGAACATAAAATTTGCCATTTAAACCACCTTAAGTGTACAGAGTTCAGTGGCATTTAGTGCATTCACGTTGCTGTGTAAAAATAATGGAACACCTCACAAATTTCAGTGTCATCCTTGCACAGGGGCCATGCCAATATTTCCTGTGTTGTTCCAATTTTAGTATATGTGCTACCAAAGCAAGCACCTCATCCCCTGTTGTCTATAAACTCTGACTAATTGTTCAGATATCAGCTTAAACGTCACTTATTCACAGAAGCCATCCAAGCCCAGGCCCAGTGCCCTTTCACACAATCCCTTGGCTGCACAGCAAGTAGTATCAGTGACACAACAGTTTGATTGGGGTCTGTCACCTTCACTGGACTGTGAGCACCATGTGGGCAGGACCCGGGGTCTAGGGGAGTGCAAGGCACCTGGCGGGTCTCAGTATGTCCTAGTTCAATTAACAAGTATTAATACATGAACAAATGAAGAAATGTAATTCTACCCACAGTGGGGACCACCTGTGACAGTATTATAGAAAACCACGTGGTTCTGAATTATTGTAAATTCCATTCTAGAGTATGATCTTGGCTTCACCTTTTGAAAACCCAAAAACAATAATAGGTGTCTTTTTTTTCTTTTTCTTAAACAGAAGAGCAATTTTCCCCCAACTGTGAATCTGGACTTCATCTCTTACAAAAGAAGAAACAGCCCGATAGCTTTTAAATCACAGGTTTTCTTTAGATTCTATTCATTAAGCTTTCAAAACTATTGAATCTAGAATCAGACTTCTGAAGCAGTTTGCAATTTCTACAATTATTGTCATTCTTTTACAAGAAGACACCCAGCCTGTCCCTGCCCCACCACATCTGCAGAGAGGCCCCCACCACTCATCTGGGGCTGATTGTGGGATCTAGAGATGGGTTTCCCTGGAAGCCGAGGCGTGTCTGCATTCACCATGTTCACGGAAAACTCAGCCATGTCTCACTCCAGGAAGCCCTGCTATAGGGCCAGACGGGGTGGATCCAGCATTTCATGGGCCAAGGACTCGACTGTGAGTTAGAGCAAGAACAGCTGACATCCACTCTTGGGACCCTTCACACTTTGTGTGTTGCTCATAACACCACGAGCAAAGGATGAACATGATCATCATCAAAAAAAGCATCTTAATTTGTAAGTGTGGGGGGAACTCTGATGTCAAGCAGCTGGCCCAAGAGCCCTGGCTGGGGGCCGGGCCAGATTTGGCACCTGGTTTTGGCACCAAAACTCTTGCTCTCTCCACTCCACTTTGCTCCATCTGACATCCACCACTGCACTGTCAGAAGCAACTTCTACTACAATGGCACCCTTGACGTAGCATAAATAAAGATCGTCTGGTCATTTTGCACCATGGGCAAAGCCAGGGAAAGTAGAAAGACATGGCCTGTGACTACGAGGCCCTTAAATGGGATTGAACACGTGGCAGTCGCCTGCACACTCTGTGGTTGCTCAGTCGGTGTGGCTGACTCTCCAGCTCATCAACAGTCTGAGAGGCGGTAGCACCAGATGATCAAGACTGCCTGGGAACACAAAAAACCCTAAACGTCCCCGGGCCCATGGGCCACGCCCCGGGCTCTGCCTCCACTGTCAGGATTGCCCTATGCAGAGACATCTGGGAGCTGGAGCCTACTCTGGTTTTCTGCAACGTTTCTCTTAATCTTGGGGGAACAAGCTAAGATGTCCTCTGTCTCAGAGCGTAGCCTCCAGCAGGCTGGGTCCTCCAGGCTTCCTCTAAATCCTGCCTGTCCCCACCCTCCTAGTGGAGATCACAGTGAAGGACACACTAATCTCTTGGATCAAAGTGAGGACTGAAATGCATAAGGCTCCCACCACAGGATCAGCGTGTGCTGAGATAACCCCTCGGGCTCTTGGCCCGGGAGGCGATAAAAGAGGCGCCTGTCGGGAGGTCACCGACTGAGACCGCTCACACCTGCCCCTCGGCACCACCCCACCCAGCCTTGCCCCTCTGAGCGAAAGGTTCCAGTGGCCGTACACGTCCCACAGTCCCACACTTCCCACCTCCCCTTCAGGTCCCCTGTTGTCCTGTCCACAAAGCTGCCTTTCGGCACCTCTGCAGCGTCTCCCCTCCACGTGCCCTCTGCGACCCTCGCCTCCTCTGCCCTTGGCTAATGCTCCCTCCCTCCTTGTCAGCTGTCAGAGCTGCAACCGGAGCAGAACACGGGCCACGTAGCTTTACTCACCCAGCAACACGCACGCGTCCCCCCAACTTTTGTCCTCTACCTCCTTGTAGGTTTCCCGATGCTCCTTTGTCTGAAAAGGAAATCTCCTTGAGGTTCCTTCATCTGACCCCGGTGGTCTCACCTTCCACTGGATTCTGAAATGACGCCAGGGAGAAAAAAGTGTTTTATAATTGTTCACGTTCTCTTCATGATTTTTAAAAAATCATCCTTCACCATCATCATAATGATTAGTAGCATTGATTTCCACTCTGATCCCAACTTATAAAATTATCTCTCCTGACATAAAAACCTACTGGTTTTTGTGTTTCTTTAAATTAGTGGTTTTATTGTTGAATCTTAACTTAGTCACCTTAAGAATAGTTTCCACTGACTTCTGTGTTTTACCACCTGTACCTGCTCATTGTTCCCTCCAGGTGTGTATTTTTTACATAGTGACTACTCCTGGGGACACACTCTGGTTGGGGGTCATGACCTCCCCAGAGGCACAGAGGACACCTCTGGTTGTTCAGGTATTTATTCCTCTCCTTTGACTTTTCATTGCTTTTCAGGTAAAAGTGATGCCCTTACAAAAGCACCAGTGGTTGTAGGGAATGCTAATGATGGGGGATATTTGAGGGGATGTTCTTAAGTGCAACTAGTCCATTATCAGGTGCTTACTTATTTCCAGCACCTGTGGTTTAAGCCTTTTTACTGTTGAGATTATTCATCGCCATGCATTTTGAAGGGCTCACTGAGCAAACTGGTGACATTGTACTGGTGACATTGTGGAGCAAACGGAAAAGGTGGGAAAGCAGAGTCAAGGAAGAACAGCGCACTGAGTTGGAAGCCACTGTGCAGCTTCCTGTAAGCTAATCTAAAAGAGTAGCTCTCTGGCTGCAAAGTCTGGCATTTGGTTGGGAATTAAATTTCTCCTAGTGCAGAGTAGTAAGCGAAAAGGATTGTTGTGCTCTTCTCTGCATGATCGTTCAGAGTGTGCGGGAGATCTGCGCCTTGCAGCAACAACACAAGCTGCAGCTAGTGCCTCAAGCTGAAGGTGCTCTGCGAGCCCTGTGGCCAGCAGGGGAGGCAGCTGTGCTGATGGGGACACTGGGCTCACCAGACCCTCCATCATTCGGTGAATATAAACCTGACTTCTTGGTGTTTCAAAAGCGTAAACCAGAAGATGATTTATAGGGACTTGACATCTAGGTTAGAAGAACAAAGTAGTGTAATGAGACCAAAATACAACTAGTCAGTGGCTTTTCCTTCTTCCTTATTATGCAGTCACTTTGGCAAAAGGGGCCCCGACCGTTGTGCTTGGTTTGCTTCTATGGGAAAATTCCTCAGAAAGTAACTTCCTTATGGCTGTCTCATTCTTACCCAGTAGTTTGTTCCAAAGTCACCCACCATGGCCAGAGAAAAGCTATTCTGCATATGTGGAGTTTGGGTTCACTTGCAAGTGAACCCAAAATGGAAAGGGCCAACTAGAAAATGAATAACATAATATTACTTGCATTTTTCATTTTCAGGCCTAGACATGTTTCAACTCAAATTATATAATTCAATTCAAATTATACCTAGTACTCAAAACTGGCTTTCCAGATTAGAATATAATATATAAAGAATCTCAAACATTTCAATCATTCCCAGCCATGACTTATCCTATTCAAACATGACCACTAACTGTGAAGATACTAATTATCTATTGCTATGTAACAAATTACCCCAAAATTCTCTGGGTTAAAACAACCATAAACATTTATCACCTCTCACAGTTTTCTGTGGGGCAAGGATTTAGGAGCAGCTTAGCTGAGTGGTTCTTGCTCAGGGTCTCTCGCGAAGTTGCAGTCATAATGCTGGGGTCCAGTGGCTTGACTGGCTGGAGGATCTACTTGCATGTGGGTGAGCTCACACACCTGGCACGTTGTTGCTGGTGGTTGGCATGAGGCTTCAGTTCCTCACCATGCATCCTTCTCCATGAGGCTGCTTGAACGCCTTCATGACATGGCAGCTGGCTTCCCACAGAGGGAAGGTTCTCAAAGAGAGAGAGCCAGGTGGAAGCTGCATCCTTTTTATGACCTAGTCTCAGAAGTCACACAGCATCACTTCCAGCACCTCTGTTCCCTAGCTGTGAGTCACCAAGTCCAGCCCATGTTCAAGGGGAGGGAAATTAAGGTCCACATTTTGAAGGGAGGAGTGTCAAAAAAATTGTAGATGTTTGAAACCATCACTGGTTATATGTTCATGCAAATGATTTTTAAACCATTATAACTTATTTTGAGGCACAGTTTATGAAAAGTAAAATTCACAGAGCTTAAATGTAGAGCTCAGTGACTTTTTACATGAGAAAATACCTGCATAATCATCACCTAGATCAAGATATAGAATGTTTCAGCACCTCAGAAAGTTCCATCATGTGAATCTCTCTGAATTTTCTATGTACACAATTATCACCTACAAATAAAGACAGCTTTAATTCTTCCTAATATTTACAAATTTTATTTATTTTTCTTGACTGACCGTACTACCTGGGACATCCAGGACGAGGCTGAATAGACCGTGTGTGAGTGGCCATCCTTGTCTTGTTCTCAACTTAGGGGGAACATGTTCAGTATTTCATCAGATTTATCTGTAGGGTTTTTTACAGATAACTTTTATCAGATTGAGGAAGCTCCCTTCTACTCCTAGTATGATTAAGCTTTGGCAATAGAAGTATAAGTAGAATCACAATTAATGATTTTGCTACCTTTAAGTATTAGCCAGGTTATTGCTTTTGGCTGTGGGTGTCCTTTATCTTACTTACAAAAAAAATCGTGTTAGGTCTACACACGGAAAAATATTGCCCATGCGGTCCTCAATTTCCAAACATGCTGATCTTCAAATGTGTATTTGTTTGTCAGTTCTTTGGAAATTGCAAGACTTTTTCACATAGAAGCTTAATTATGCTCAGTGCTTAAGTATTTAGGCCAACTAAAAAAGTCTATTTAATCTACGTAACGCGCAGAGTGGCTCTGTGCTGCAGTGACGGGCAGGGGGAGAGGGGCCTTGAGGACACTCGGAAGGTGGGGAAGAGGGAGCAGAGCTGAGCGCCACCACAGCAGAGGGGAGAGGGCATTTCTCACAGACAGAGCCTGGCGGTGCCACCCCACAGCCAGGTGTGGCTGACATCTGTGAGTTGGCATTTTGTAAGCCAGGACTCTATGAACCCTGCCACATGTGGCGAAGAATTTTTAAATGTCTCAACACCCAATTCACATGGCTCTAAAAGCAACAAATTTTAAAACAAGAACGTTCAAACAGCACTGACAAAGTGTCCTCAAATTCATTATCACATTTACTCTTCGCAGCAGCCCTGCGAGGTTCACATCCAGACTCGTAGATGAGGGCACCGAGGTCTGGAGATGGTCGGGGTCTTGCCTGAGACCACACGGCTGGGGGTCTGCACCCAGCACTGACCCACTGCTTGGGGCTGGCAATTGCCTGGCAACTTTTTATATATTTTTTTACTTGCTGTAGCAGATGTGTTCATGCTCAATGTAACTTTAGATGTTATTAATAGTTTGCTTCACAGAAATTGAAGTGGCTGCTTTTAGGTCCCCAGCCCTTGGTCACAGTGCATGTAGCCATTTGGCTGAACGAATAGAGGGATTGTTTCTTCCTCTTCCTCCTCCCAGCACATGTACCTTTCTCACATTTGAAGAATTCTGCTCCAGGAGCCCAGCTATGAGAGAGGGAGAAATCTGGAAAAGGAATACATAATTGCACAATTTGGCAAAGACTGCCCGCCATAAGCCTAACGATCAGTGGACATCATCCACCATTTCCTTCACGTTTCCCACCACTGAGTGCCAGGCCCTGCCTTGGGCATTTGTAGATCCGTGACTGTCTAATACTTCAGAGCAAATCTCCATTTACTAAATACTCCCTAATGTAGATGTTGAGACCATTCCTGTTTTTCAAATGGTAAAACACGCCAGGACATACACATTTTGGATGTCAGATTGACTTTCATGGTAGGCAGTCGTCTGCAATGTGGGTATAGAGGCTCCTTTTGGTACCAGACAAGTCAACATTGGTGAGCGAGATGGGGTGTCTCGGGCTCCCCCTAGAGCAAAAGTCCATTTACCACAGGACACTCACGGAGCCAGAGGAGAAGAGCCCTGGGGACACCATGGGGCCTGGTGAGCCCATCACGCAGGGAGCCTGTGGTTTCAGCGGCAGCTGCGGATCCTCTGAAGGGCTGGTCAGAGAGCAGCTGGCCCGGCTGTGCGTGCACCAGTGTGGCTGTGATGTACCGACCCAGCGAGGACAGCAAAGGCGCTCTCGGTGCTCACAGAATAACCGCTGACCTCTGGGGAAGACAGACTCACACTTCCTCAAGGTTTTCTATTTGTACCAGATGAGCTCAGTGTCAAATATGACAGGGCGTCTTTCCAAGGGCCGTTAATTCTAGTTTCATTTACTATGTAAACAAGGACAGAAGGCATCAAAGCCAGAATGCCATTATTCCTTGGCCTCTGAACTTCAACTAGGGCTGCTTGCTCTGTTGTTATTATTTTTTTATTTATTTAGTTTTTACAGACACGGGGTCTCGCTTTTGCTCAGGCTGGTCTTGAACTCCTGAGCTATCCTCCCGCCTCGGCCTCCCAGAGTGCTCTGTTGTTATTATTATCAAAATATTGATTGGATCATCCCATGAACATGACAGCTTATAGCAAAGAGTGATTTTTCCAAAAGAGGAGCTGCGACAGTGTTTGACTTTATTTTCTACCTCCTTACTTTTCTGAAGTTCCCTCAGAGAACCCAGTGTCCTGGAGAATGGGTAGGATTTAGAAGGCTTTTTCAGGGCTCTGGTTAGTCTGAATTTTTTTTTTAAAGAACTCCTTTAGAGCTTTATTTTGCATTGCCTCTGCCATGGGTTTTCTGACTACCTACCTATATTTCAAACCCGCTCGGCATGCGCTTAGGAGTAAATCATTTCTGCACAGGTGGAAGGGTAACAAGAATTCCTGGCCCCCATGGGGGACATCAAGAGGACAAACACTGGCGAGGACTTGGTCCTCACCAGAGCCACCCCATAACAAGTTAGGTGTTCTGTTGATCATTCCCTGACCGGTGATTTTCTGAGCTGATTATTTTCTCCATTAAACAAAGTCTATCTGAGATATCACAGGAAATGAGTTTTAGACTTTCTTCTACCAAACATTTCCTTTATTGTTTTCCAGTGAAATTCACATATTTCCGCGCATCTCATCTGTTCACCATTTGTGACATTCTTCCAAGCCTTGGTTCATCTTTTTTCATGTGCCCTCCTGGTCCTTTGAGATGATGCTGTCAGGATTCTGCCCCTCTGCCGTGAGGCCTGTGTCTGTTCATGAGGAGACTTCACGGTGAGGAGGGCATGTCCCCGCTGTTTGGTCTGGAGGGGCTCATTCTTGTTCATGCTTCCGAGGTCCTGCTTAAGACAGGAATATCAAATACCCTCATGTGATGTTTACGGCTCGCCCATCTGAGCACAGAAGTAGGCACCAATGGTCATTTTATCAAATAATTGACTCAGAACTTTAATAAAGACTAATACAAACTTCTTTAAGACTTGACTGTATTTTTTTAATTTATTAGGTGCTTTGTTTTGCCTACTAATTACTAATTTATACTTAAAGAGCAGTATAGGGTTGGCTAATAAAGAAGATGGTTAAAGTCTGGCACAGAAAACCCTCTCGGTAAACTTTTCAAGGGCCTAGGTTATGGCTGAGTGACGCAGAGAAAAGCCACAGTTTTTGATTACTGTTACTATTTTTCATCTCTCTCTTGTTATTTACTGCTTGGGGCTCTTCAGTGAAAGGGACTTTGTTCTGTTCTTCTCCAACTCTTGCTCACCCATAATGTAATAATAGTTAAGTCAGAAATGTCTTAAATGAGAAAGGCTCATTTCTATTTAGATTAGCAATTACTCCACAGAATTCTAGTTGCGCATAATTTGAGATTGCTGTGAGAGTCCCCACTCACCAATAATGGTGCAGTAAATGTCAAATGTGCATCTAATGATTTATGTTCTTATTTCACAGATTTCCTTAATTGCTTTTTACATAAATCTGAGAAGTAGTGATTAAAGTATTGCAGGCTTTGGAAGATTTAGCAATAGTTTGTGATCTCTTCTGATAAAATTTTAAGTGCTCAACTAACAGAAATAAAGCAGTGCTTTAGTCACAGGCGCTCTGTGCCGCGGAGAAGGTTCTGTTCCCAGGTGGGGTAGGGCCGGGTGGTGCAGACCCCTGTCTCAGAAGCACCCATCAGATTCCTGAGAATGAGTGCTCCGCAGCAAAACACCGTGTCCCTCTCTCTGCCTGTCCTGGGGACCACACCCGCCGGGTACAAATGGTAATGCAAGGTCCTTTTCTGCTTTAAGTTTTAAAACACGGAAGGCTCACGGAATGGGATCTGCCCTGTTTCTCCTCGCACTTTTGCCGTAAAACCCTGGTGACTGTGACAACTGCTCCTGGGGACGGGATGGGCAGGAGGTTTGGAGTAAGAGCAATAACGAAGCGCAGCGGCTGCTGTGCGAGGTTGTCTCTGAGAAGGCGCCGTCCCGCCCGGATCCTGCCGTCTGTGCCCTCCTGGGACTGTACGAGAAATGCGAGGTCACGGCAAGAAGGGGTCGGGTCTTTACAAACGTTCTTTCCGAGAAAACGAGTCAAGCTGTGTTTTACAGCGTCCCAGAACGACGTTTCACAATGCAGTTGGGCTTAAAGAAAAGAAGCGGGGACACCCTTGCGCCCCGCGCACAGCAGCCGCGAGCGAAGACGCCCCGACCTCGCCGGAACCTCCTCCCCCTGCAGCCGGGAACCGAGCAAGCGGTCTGCGCAGAGAACGCCCGGGCTTCGTCCTAGGACGCAGGCGCCGGGGCGGGGCGGGCCGCAGAAGGGGCTCCTTCCCGTCCCCCCGCGGGCCCTGCTCAGACGACAGGCTCAGGTCGCTCGTGTCCTCTTCCACCCCGAGAGCTCCGCCCCTCCTCGGGGCTCCTGTCCCCGCGCAGCTCCACAGCAAACAGCAGTCACGGCCCTGTGCAGGAAAGGGTTAACTCGGCAGGTGTGGGGCGTTCAAGGCCTCCGCGTTCACACACAATGCCTGGCCCTTGACCAGTTCCCGGAGACAACCTCTAAGCCCTGGGAACATCCTGCCTGGTAAGAGCATCTGCACATACCTGGGGCCTTGGGCCACACCAGGGAGTTAGTGCTGACAGTGTGATTTTTATGGGGGAAGCTTGGGCCCTGCTCCATCAGTTTGACCTCTGAAGGGGCTGGAGACGGAGTCACCGTGGTCAGTGTGTGGTATGAGGGGGGAACCTACATTCGTTCCCCATGAATTACGCCTGCAGCGCGGACTGGCCAGTTTCCTTCCTTAGTGATGTGTGATGCCTCCTAAAAATTCTTACTCCTGCTCTGCAAGCAGCCTGTGCACCCCAATTAACCCATCTATCCTTGTAATACACCTCTATCTGCACATAGATCCACAACTTATTTAAAATCCTCCAACACATTTGATTTGCAAAGATTTCTTGGTATATCTTGGTGTTTATTTACAGAAGCATTTTAGCAACACCTAGTCAAATCCTACTTTCCCAATCCTGTTGGGCTTTTGATTAGAATTTAACCTTTTTAATAGTATCTTGTCGCTTATTCATGTCTTTTTTTATGGATGTCTGTAAAGGTTTATAGTTTATGTCCTGAAAGCTGCTGCCTTTTTTTTCTTTTAGATTTTTAGTTTCTGTGTTGTTGCAAAGGGGATTCTCCACCAGCAGTATCTTGTTTTTTACCTGGCTTTGCTGTGACCAGCATCTAGTTACATACACATGGTAACATATAAAAACCATTCCCTGTTTCTATTTTTAGAACTTCTATGTAAGCAATCAAGGAGCAAGAAAATACCATGCCTAGTATTTGCTAAGAATCCCTCGCCAGGAGCAACCCAACATTAAAACTGCCTTAAAGACACACTAAATCAAGGCTTAAAATTCCTGTTATCTCACCCCACAACCCCAACAGCTATTGTCACCTATGCACATCCTCCTGCAAAAGTAATCCAGGCAGGAAGTGAAAGCCTGTCTGACAGTTCCAGTCTGTCACAGGCCATTACATAGTTGCTTTCACCTTTATAGATCCTGTGTTGTTCCCATTCTAAAAGTGCAACAGGAAATCATAGGAACATCCTGGTCACTGGGCCAGCCCTGAGGACTTGCAGCCTTTCCAAGACAGAGAGAGAGAAACAGACAGAAATCAAGGCAATAATCAGTGGCCGCCCTCTTCTTTGGCTATAGCCATGATAGTAATTCATTTTCAACAAAGGTGCCAAGAACATACATTGGGGAAAGGACAGTCTCTTCAATAAACAGTGCTGGGAAAACAGGTTATCCACATGCGGAAGAATGAAACTAGAACCCTATTTCTGCCATATACAAAAATCACATAAAAATAGATTAAAGACTTAAATCTAAGACCTGAAACTATGACACTGCTAGAAGAACACATGGGGGAAACACGGGGCAAAGATTTCTTGAGTAAGACCTCAAAAGCACAGGCAACCAAAGCAAAACTAGACAAATGGGATCACCTCACATTAAAAAGCTTCTGCAAATATAAGGAGCTCAAACAGCTCAATAGAAAAAACAAATCGACATTTCTCAAAAGAAGATATACAAATGGCCAACAGGTATATGAGAAAATGCTCAACATCACTGATCATCAGAGAAATGCAAATCAAAACCACAATCAGAGATCATCTCACGCCAGCTAAAATGGCTTCTATCTGAAAGACAGGCAACAATGAATGCTGGAGAGGATGAGGAAAAAGGGGAACCACTGTACACTGCTGGGGATGTGCATTAGCACAGCCACTATGGAGAATAGTATGGGGGTTCCTCAAAAAACTCAACATAGAACTACCATATATGATCCAGCAATCCCACTGCCAGGTATATATCCAAAAGAAAGGAAATCAGTATATTGAAAAGATACCTGCACTCCTGTGTTTACTGCAGCACTATTCCCAATAGCAAAGATTTAGAACCAACCTAAGTGTCCATCACTGGATGAACGGATAAAGAAAACGTGGTACATATACACAAAGAAGTATTATTCAGACATTAAAAAGAATGAAGTCATGTCATTTGCAACAACATGAATGGAACTAAAGGACAATAGATTAGCTGAAATAAGCCAAGCACAGAAAGACAAAAATATCACGTTCTCCCTCATATGTGGAAGCGAAAAAAAAAATTTTGAACTCATGGAGACAGAGAGTAGAATGATGGTTGCTGGAAGCTGGGAGGGGTATTGGGGATGGGGGTACAAAGTGGGGATGGTTAGCGGGTGCAGGAATACAGTTAGAAGGAATAAGATCTAGCGTTCAGTGGCACAATAGGGGGACTATAGTTAACAAAAATTTATTGTATATTTTAAAATAACTAAAAGAGTGCAATTGGAATGTTCCTAATGCAGAGAAATGGCAGATGCTTGGGGTGAAGGACCAGCCCTGAGGACAAACATCACATGTATCAAAACATCACATGTATCCCATACATATATGCAACTACTATGTACCCAAAACAATAAAAAATAAAAAATTTACAAACAAGAAACAAATAAGTAAATAAAAATAAAATTCTTGCTTTAGCAATGGAAAGGAGAAAAAGTGCTTTAGCTTGTCTCTACATCAGAGCATGGAAAATAAAATCGTTTTGGGCCACAGAGAAGTCTGCCAATTCAGGTCCTCCACGATCTTTTAGAGAGTCAGCATTTTCTTGAGAGGGAGGATTTCAACATGAGCTGGCTCCTTTTACAGTGTGAGAACCAGGCCCGCAGGATGCAGGAGAATCCCTTGTTTTTTTGGCTGGTACTGTGGGCGCGCACGATGTTCTCACCACCCCTGCGTGAGCCCCATGCAGATGTAGCCCACAGCCAGGGCCATTTTTATTCTGAAGGGGCTGGTCCCAGACACAATTAGACAAGTAGATCCCACTAAGCAAGTCTATGTTCCCCAAAGTATGGCAGACTGGTAGTACTGATTTTAATTAGTACCCAGAAAACTGCTTTTATTCTTAAATCTTTTTCTATAGTGATTCACTAATGGCAAGTGATCTGGTATTTGCCTCACAGTAACAACTTAAAATTTGCTTTTTACATGTATTTAAGTTTAAATTGTGAAAATATTTTAAAATACAAATAAGTAGTATACGTAGTACTCAGATATTAAAAAATCACGCAAATGGCACAAGAATTCAGTTAGTTTGGGGCTCATTCTGTGAGTTCTGTAGACTAGCAAAGTCAGATTAATGAGCTGAGCCCCAGTTGGTTTCTCTCCCCCAGAGGAATGATTTGGGGGACCCAAGCCATGAAAAACTGGTTTCAGACTTGGATGTGAAATTTAAATCATCAGTTTTAATGGTAGGTGTTTTGAGAATGACTGAGTAAACAATCAATAAAGAGTTCATTTGGAAAATTCTGTTGGGTATGTATCCAAAAGAAAGGAAATCAGTATATTGAAAAGATATCTGCACTCCTGTGTTTATTCCAGCACTACTCTCAATAGCAAAGATTCAGACCTAAGTGTCCATCAACGGATGAACAGATAAAGAAAATGTGGTACATACACACAAAGGAATATTACACTTTGATATACACTTTGAAAAAAATACACTTCGAAAAAATATACACTTTGAAAAATATACACTTTGAAAAAATGTCCATATTATATTGAGTATATTGGGGGGCAGACAAGATTGAGTATGATCCCAACTCTATCAAACAAACAAAATCAGCATGGCAGTGTCTAAGAAGAAGTGTAGCCAAGTTGTAACAATAGTAGTCATTGGCAGGCAGTTTTTCTTCCTTGGGTTCCCCTCTATTCTTTAGAAAGTTTTCCAATTATGAATTTTTACGTTTATTACAGAAAACACCTCAAATGTTATTTACATATTTTTTCCACTCCATCAAAACTTCATACATATGAAAGTCTCTTAACACTGTTGACTGGTACATGCGCTCAGGGGCTTTATTAATAACTGCGTTTTTAGTGACATGTTTCCATCTCTTAACAGGGACCTCAACAGAGGAAGAAAGAACCACTTCCCACTGACCTGAGACGTGAGAGAGAGAGAGAGAGAGAGAAAGGCAAGGTGACTCACAAAGGACATGCTGATGTCCCCTCACAGCTATCTCTGAGCTCAACCACATGGCTTGCCTTTTCACTCTCTTAACAGTGTCTTACACAGAGCAGAAGTTTTTGATTTTAATAAAGCCCGACTTACCTATTTTTCCCCTCATGTAGTATCAAAACCTAATCACCAAGTCCAAAGTCATCTAGACTTTCTCTATGTCATCTTGCAGAAGTTTTATACTTTTGCATTTTACATTTAGGTCTATGATACATTTTCAGTTAATTTTTGTGAAGGGTGTGTTTTCAAATGTTGAACCAGCCCCGAATACCTGGATTAAATCCCACTTGGTTGTGGTACATAATTCTTTTTATACATGGTTGGATTCAGTTTGGTAATATTTTGTTGAGCATTTTTGCATCTATGTTCACAGGAAATATTGGTCTGTATAGTTTTCCTTTCTTGTAATGTCTTTATCTGGTTTTGGCATTAGGGTAATGCTGGCCTCATAGAATTAGTTAGGAAGGGCTCCCTCTGCTTCTATTTT